>BSBN01000132.1:7716666-9175000 GCA_027924645.1 Cunninghamia lanceolata | reverse complement strand
AGGACATATTCATTGATACATAACTGATTGGTCTGAATTTTATCTATACAAAGAATAGATTCTATTATAGTTCAGGTATGATGTAGTAAGATGTATATGCAGAAAATATATTTTATTGTCTGGCTTCATTTTACTGTATACATGTAAATTGAATCATGGCTAAAGCCATCAAAAGAAAATAAGTTAAAAAAATTGAAGATTGAAAAGGCAAATCAGAAAGTGATAGAGATTGGTATAGACTAATTCAAAAGCATGTATACACGTAAGCATATGTCAACTTTGTCTGTTTAAGTGGCGACGAATGTTTACATATAGATGCAAAGAACAATACAAGTATCATGACTAGAAATAAATGTGAATGTTAGCATCTATTTTCAATTTCATTGAATAATAAATTAGAACTTGGTATGTCTTTAGAGTTTCTTGAATTCAGTATATAAATTAAGTAATTAGAATTAAATGTATTGATCAAAAACCTAACTATTATTTTCTCTGTGTGCTTAACTAGCTTGCTATATTGTTGTCCAGGTAAATTGTAATGTCATTTTGTTTCCCAGGTTTAACACTTCTATTTAATGCATTACAGCATATGTTTGTAAGCTCATTTTTGAACTAGTTTTGTAGCTAGTCACAGTTAAGGAAATTGAAATTGCACAAGCATTTGCATCTGTCACAATATCCTGTAGTGAAGAAATGAAGATAGCCATTGAAAAGTTCAGCTAATATGTGAGTAACATTTTTATTATTTTGTATATATTACTTTTAAAATGTTTCCTGGATCGTATAAAGTATGGTGATTAGGATTAAAGCTAAAATGAACAATGTAGTATCTTTTTTCCATTTTTGCTCATTCACTCTTTTTATGCTTCTTACAAGATTATGAATGTAGTATGACAAACCTACAATATATCTAGACAAGGTTTCTAGTTTTTCGCAATGCATGGATTCAGTATTAATTTACAATTCATCTTTATATCGGTCTATATTCTCTGATTTGAATATAATTTGTACTTATTATTTGTTATGGATTTATGCTTGTTAGATATTGTGTAATAAAGTTGATGCGATCTGTGTCAACTGCAAGAGACATTGTTTCAACTTTTACTCTACTGTTGGCTAGTTGTTGGTGAACAATGATGGATGCATGAATCGAGTTGTTAGTGTTGCTTCCTCAAATCTTGGAAAGCTTCATCTTAAACAGGTGACTAAAATGACAAGTATCAAGATCCTATTTGGTTAAAGTGATCTTTGAGTTTTCCAGCTACATGTGTTGATTGCATTATAGCGGTAAGCTAGTGCTTCTATTAACAAGGCACCTATCAATCTTAATAGTAAATAAAATCTATGTAAAGAAGCATTCCAATTTCCAATCAGACATGTTAACTACTATCAACAATGCGGTCTACCGACCAGAGATGTTTACGTTGAAAATTTGTCTAGAGCAGCAAGATATTAGGAATGGATGGAATTTTCTTGTTTCTTCATCCCAACAATAATTTGCAATTTGGAAACTAGAAAACAAAACATTTCCAACAGTTGGAATGATTTTATACCAAGACATTTTGCACTTATGTAGACCTAATTTTCATTTTCATTTTATAGATTGAAGTACATTTGGCATGCATGCATGTAAGCAAAAAAAAGATTAGTTCCATTCTTAACTATGGCTAGCAAAGAAGTTAACAGTAGAGACCAATCCATAAAAGCAAAGAACAATAGAAGAGAGTAGACGTTAACCGATAAAATGCAAATGACAACAAACAATAGATAGTAACCCATAAGATGCAGAGATGCAAAAAACTATAAAACAACGCTGTAAAAAAGATTAGTTCCATTCTTATCTATGGCCAGCAGAGAAGTTAACTCAACAACAGAGACCAAGCCATAAAAGAAAAGAACAATAGAGGAGAGTAGACATTAACTGATAAAATGTAGATGACAACAAATAATAGACATTAACTCGTAAAATGTAGAGATGCAAAAAAACTATAAAATGACACTGTAAAAGATATAGGAACTTACAAATGCCTCGTTCCTCACTTCCAATACAATGGACATAAACCCTCACAATAGACACAGATTGCACTCTCATCAACAATGGTCAAGATATCTGGTACCAATAAGAAAATTGCAAAGAACAGCTGAGATCCCATTTTAACGATGACAATGGTGAAAGGCATAAGATAAGCATTTGCCTTCCTCTGTAGTGTGATTTTTGGCACATGCATTAATAAGCAATAAGTACAAGGTTTTCGCATTTAATCAGGCAAGTGAAATGCTGGCCCAAATTGCATTTCAGTGATTTTCAAATAGGCATCTTCATCAAAAGTGTTATCTATTGAAGAAATGCATGGTGCGCATGCATCAAAACTTACATAATGCATGGGATATTGCATTCATGGCAGCTGTGCTCCAAACTGATGACATTAACTAAAAAAAGATTTAAAAATATGCAACATGTGCTGACAGCCACAAAGCACGTGAATTGGAACAAAACATCAACTGCCAATGAGACAATTGCAAAAAAAAAGGTCAAACTTCAATTTAATACTTCTAAGTACATATGCTAAATAGAAGTCTTTTCTGTTCAAGATATACATGGTGTCCATGTATCAAAGCATCTGCGGTGCATCAGAAACATGTTCAACACATAGACAAATTGCTCAAAAAGACATTAACTTATAAAATGCAAAGATGCAAAAACCTATAAAGCGACACTGTAAAAGATATAGGAACTTGTAAATGCCTTGTTTCTTGCTTCTAATATGATGGACATAAACCCTCTCAATAGACATAGATTTCACTCTCATCAAGAATGGCCAAGGTATCTGGTGCCAATGAGAAAATTGCAAAGGATAGCTAAGATCCTGTTGTAACAATGACAATGGTGAAAAGCATAGGATACGCATTTGCCTTCCTCCATAGTGTGGAATCTGGTGTATGCATTAATAGGCAATAAGTTCAAGGTTTTCACGTTTAATCGGGAAAGTGAAATGCTGGTCCAAATTGCATTTCAGTAATTTCAGATTGACATCTTCATCAGAAACATTGTCTGTTGAAGAAATGCATGTTGCTCATGCATAGAAACATACATGTGCAATGCATGGCATATTGCATTCATGGCAGCTGCGCTCGAAACTGACAACATTAAATGGAAAAAAAAGATTTAAATTTATGCAAAATGTGCTGACAGATGCAAGGCACGTGAATTGGAACAAAACATCAACTGCCAATGAGACAATTACAAAAAAAAGGCAAAACTTCATTTTAATACTTCCAAGTACATGTCCTCAACAAAAGTCTTATCTGTTGAAGAAATTCACAATGTCCATGCATCAAAGCATCCACGGTTCATCATAAACATGTTCAACACATAAACAAATCACTTAAATTCCACCTTAAGAATGAGGACATTTATTGCACTTCAAGCTGTTCACGATAAATGAAACTCCAATACCAACAAAACATTAGGAAACGATTGCATTTTTGCCTTGGTTGCCCCGAAATTATTTTGAATTTTTGGCAACTAGGGGGGAAAAAAAACCCGAGGAAAATACCTACAGCCAATGGCAAGAGTTGCCAAAAAAATGAAAATTCCCTTTAAGTAGATTATTGCCAGAAACTATAGCGTAGACATTAGTGGCACAAATTCTGACGTTTGCATTAATAGAGATGAGCATAGCGAAAACATTGCTCTACAAATCATACCATATCAGGCAGTCCAGAGATGAGGTTGTGATTTTGTTTTAATAGATTCAATTGCAATTGGCATCCATGCATGGCAAACAAAATATTAATTGCATTGTCAATGGTCGCTAGCACAAAAGTTGACATTAATGAATTATGGTGTAAAGGCTTTAACTGTTCAATAGAAATGAACCCATAAAAGCACTCAATGGTAGCGAACAGTTGATATAGGAAGTCACAAAAGTCTCCTTTTTTGCTTCTAAGACAATAGCTTTAAAGCTTTTGAACAGACACATATTTTACCCTGCTTCAATGCCCTAGATAAAATTACTTGCATTGTTAATGATGGCTAACAGAGAAGCTAATATTAATGAATTATGGTCTTAAGTCTTTAACTGACCAGTAGAGATTAACCCATAAAAGCAATCAATGATAAACAACAACAGAGATTAAACCATTACACGAACATAGGAAAATAAAGAATGACAATGTAAAAGATATAGGAACTTACAAATGCCTCCTTTTTTACGTCCCACAAATAAAACTCTTCTATTTTTCATATTTTTGTTGTTCCCTATCATTGAGTGTTTTTTGTGGCTTAATATATGTAAAAAAATCTCTGGACCCATACAAACAGTCAACAATGGAGAACAAAGCATATTAAGCCATTGCAAAGATGTAAAAGACTAAAATGACAGTGTAAAATATGTAGGAAGTTACAAACACGTCCTTTCCTGCCTCCAATATGATAGATATAAACATCCTCAAGAGACATAGGTTTCATGCACATTGTACTATTTGTGCACATAAATAAATAATTCAAATAAACTTTTGCTTGACAGACTTAAAGCTTTGCAGCATAAGCCATTAATGACGCATGCACCTCGTTGTATTCACGATAGATGAAAAATTGGGACTTGTAAATGCAAAAAATGCCTCATTGATGCACTATGCATCAACAGCAATGCTCAGTGCGAAGGAATGACTATATGGAGGAACATTACAAAAACATGAAATATTTCCACGAGCAATAAAACATTAGGGATTGATGAAATTTTCCCCCTTTTTGCGGGGAAGAGTAATTTGCAAGTGGAAAAATACAGAAGCATAAGCAAGATAAACCAAATTGCATTTTTAAATTAGACCCTTTAAGTAGATTATACTCATATAACATATTTATTGTTTCCCGATAACTTCTAGTTTTACTATTGAATTTTATAATTGCTTGTGTAGCTCATTGTTGCATAACAAATTGCGATGGGCTTATTTGTTCGTAATGTTTTTGCTGCTATGCATATGTCTTAAGTGCAAATGTTTCTATACATAGATGCTTTTGCTCATAGTATTTCACATGTCTTCTCTAAAATTGGTACTAAGTGTTGGAAATTGGAATGCATTATTATACACATTTTCTATTTATTATTAAGATTGATAGGTGCCTTGTTCTTGTCAGGCGGCATTTGTTACTCCGACCATCTTCTTCGTGCCTGGATATATAGGAGATGAAGTTTATAAGGTGTTGTCGTCTCAATTTAGAAAATAACTTTGTTTTTATACCTATTTTACACAATCGTATGTTGATTTTAATGCGAGAAAATTATCATGGCTAAATATAATATATCTATTAGATTTCAATTATTGTCATGCATCAAGTCTATTTTCCTGTACTATTCCTTGTAAGTATAGCTTTTTTGTACTTTTGACTTTCCTTGCATGTGTGCAGGCCCTTAGGAAAGCACTTGACAATAGAGGATCTCTGCGTAATCATGATCATGTTGTCGTTGATGAGAAAAGCCCAGATACTTGTTCAATGATGTGAAGCAAGGTAAGCTCTACTACTATTACTAAATCTGAATCTAGAACCACATCATTCGTTCATTTAAATTGCAATGCAATAAACATTACAACTTTACAATGCTGACCAGTGTATTGTTTTCACTTATATTTACAGTTATAGATAAAGAAACTCAGTCATTTTCTTCCAATTACTTGTAATGGATGTTGTTTTCCTACAAGAATCAAGTGCAATAGAGAAGAAAGATTTTGCATGAACGTGTTCACAATCACAAACTAGAGCCTATAGAAATTGCCCAAGTTCACAAAAATGGAAACTTGTATGGTTATCTAGGCGTCGATGTTGGTCATAGCTACTCTGTTGTAATCACTAGTAATTAGCCACCAAAGTGTTTATTATAAAGCTTTGTCCATGCTTTTGATCACAGCAAGGGGCATTGTAATTTTGCAACTACATTTTTTGTTGCAAGAATTTTGAAAGGCATAGTACCAATGGGCCTTGGAACGTTGTTGCTAGTTACATGTTGAGAGAATGCAATTGCCTTAGACATTGCAAAATTCCTACTCCTTAAGAATTGAGAAATCATAATTCGACATGCATATTGCACGTCGTGCTTTCACTTGCCATAGCACATTCATATAGCATAATATCTTTTTGTTCTTGGATATTGCACATTGTCCTTTGGCTTCTTTGACCAAATGAATAAAGCATAATATCCTTTTGCTCAGCAAAGCTTTTGTTGTTTACAGATTGCTAAAGCAGTATTTGCATAGAAGTCCCAAGGTTCCTACCCCATTTATATATGTATGTATGTATATACATATGCATATAAATATATATGTACGTCGCTCTGTATATATATATCTATGCATATGTCTGTGTGTACAGATATATGTTTCTAAGCTGAAACCATACATGGACTTCAAGAGTATAACAAGATTAATATCAGAATTGATCGACGTATTTGCTTTTGCTTGATTGATTTTCTTTTACTCTGATCATTTGCTACTGCTCCATTTATGTGCTTTTCCCTTTTGTAGAATCTGGACAACATAGGGCTCCCATTTGCGTGATATCGTGACACATTTTGTAGTGTTGTTGATCAATGTGAATAATACATTATCATACTTGCTTCTCTTTTGCTTGTTTTCAAATATGAACTACCCTGCTCAATAATCTTAGAACAAGTTTCATTTTACGCACATGAATTGAAATTCACAATTTGCTCTGGCTTTGTAGGCTTTTCAATGTACAAGAGTGTACCAAAGGATATAGTTACAACTTCTGCACTGCTGGTAATCAGGGTAAGTAATTGCCTGTTCAATTCTTATTTGTATATACTCAAAGTTTCAAGCTTTGCACATTGTTTTACAGTCATTATTGTACAAAATAATGTCAATACAATTTGTATATTTTGTCCTCTAGCATGGAATTAAGAAATATGCTTCCAAACAATTATCTTAAAAGACAAAAACTGTCACAACAGCCAATTGTAGTACAAAGCTATAAAACAAGTGCCAAGGCACTTTTCCATGCCATTTGGCAAAGGTCTCCACTATGGACATTATTTTCAAATTGACTCATTCAATTGCGAAGTTGGCAATTGCCTGTTTGACACAGCCCATGTGTTCCTCCATTGCTATTGTGCATTGGAACAACTACACAATGGTCTTGTGGATCATTTCTTAGATTGTGTTTACAATTGCTCTGCAACAGCTTTGGGCTGCTATGAACATGATTTCCACCCAACAATCCTAAGGCATCTGTATAACACACATGATAGAAACATGCATCAACAAAGAGTGAAGCTTCCAGGCATAGAGATCAGCAATAGTAGTAAATCTTGGCCTGGCGATTAAACACCTGTGTAAAATCCTTAGCATATTGGCTAAACATACTCATGTGTATTTGGTCTTTTACATACAAAACAATGTTTTCACGGCTAAATACATATAATTGCATCCAAAACATCTGACGACATTTGCAAAGCACATATAGCAATTTGGACAACACTTGGAACACAATGCTTTGCAATCATTTATGGCACAACCATTTTCCAATGCATTGACAATTGAAGACAGATGTGCATTGTCTTGTTTTGGCACTGTCGATTGATCTAGCATAAGAAGCAACATTTGTATATTGCAGTTACAATGATAGGTTGCTACGATTGGAACGTCGTAAGTGCAAAGTGACGTTGAATGGCTTCGATTTTGCACACCATGGTTGTCCCACATGTTTGCTGCAACAATACACATATGGAAACGATCTCTATATCCCAGACTGGAAACATGCTCAAATTGCATAAAGACCTACAAAAAAAATAAACTTTATTTACTTTGCAAGTGGCTCGGGTCATTGTCATTATGAACCACTTCAACCAAAACAACAGTGGACTCACAAGATTCATATCAAAGATCCACTTTCTATTCGATATGTGGCAACCACTTTTGAATCGAAAATAATGAACAATATAATTAGTTCCCGTGCAAAACTAAACAACTACAACAATATATGCACCAATCGAAACAAACCTGGCAAATTATGTTGACAAGGAATGCAAAGTCTATACACAAATTGTATTGTGTCTTTTTCAACACCCATAACAAGAAACATTAGCTTAAATGCTATTATATAGTCATTTGGGCAACATTGTTTACAATTTTCAAAGTGCAACTATTTGTACAATCAACATTCTCTCTGCATCGTGTTGTTATCATTGCTTCTCGTTGCTGCAAGAAGCCAATGTGCTATTTGTGTAAGTATAAAAGAATTATTGGATTAATTGTTTCTCATGCTGATCGTGCCTCTAACCATGATCCTTGTCTTTCCAATGCTCTGTCTATGCAAATCTCTACTTTGATATTTTACATGGCCAGGACTACCAACCATGCTCTTACAAATTTCTCGCATGTTAATTCTCTTACTACTATCCATCTTGTGGCGCAGAATCCAAAGCATCTATAGAGAGGTAAATGTTTAACAATTGACACCAGCAAGCTTAAAATCCATATCAGATCTCATTAATCCTCTATTTTTACTTTGTTTTAATCTATTCTTCACATAAATATCTCATTGCATATGTTGCCAAAAATTGCTGCAAGACACCAACTACTTCTCGTACACAACAAAAAAATGCACCATTCAAAGGAGAAACAAGAACAAAAGAGGCAAGTACTATATCCCGCTTCTGTCATGTATATCTTGTCTTTGTGTATGCTTGATTGTCAATTTAGTCTCTATCATTGCTCAAATTACAATGTACAGATCAAAGGTAGGAACTGTAGAGCCATCAAGCATCCTCAACATTTGCACAAAATAATCAGCTTTAGCATTTGAAGGCAATATTTTAGCCATTTATGGCCCTGCTGTTTCTAAAAATCCTACAACGCAACCAAAAGCAGCAATTGTCCATGTTGATTTGGTTGACAACTATGGCCAAATGACAATCACTGCAAACATTAACAACTAATGGACATATTTCTACCACAGATATTGCCTCATACTAGTGTGCGTATCAGAAACTTTGTCATTAGGAAAAAAATACAATATGAAAGAGGAGATGTTGATTATTCCCTTGTATTAACCCCTCAAAGCACCATTGAACCCATCGGCAAAGTTTGTAAGGAACGCAAGCTGATTCCTAACACAACCATCTCGCAGCTCATTCAATCAGACAACAACTTTTCTATTGGAACATTTGGCGTTGTTGTCACTGGTCACCATCGAGCACCAATGCAATATGAGCTACAAGTTAAAGATGGAGACTCCCAAGATGATTTGGCTACTGTAAGATGTTTAGCACAATTAATATTGGCATCGTACAGTTTGAACATTTTTTTGAACTCTCTAAAAAAAATTTAAAACTCGTTTCCAACATAGAAAATTTGCTTATAGGATGCCTTTCTGCCTTGACAATATTTTCATTTTAACAATCTTCTTTTGATTAAATTTTTTTTTGCATTTTAGAACATAGAATTTTTAATCTAGCTTGCTGCTATTGAATTTTTACACTGATCTCCTTTGGAAATTTCCATTGAACAATTATGTATTTTATAGGAACTATAGTTCCTAGCATCCATGCAAAGCTGAATGCCATGCTTGAAGTGATGCTAGCATCAGCAAAATCCCTCCTCATACTGTTCAAGAATATTGTTTGCATTGGGACAAAAGGCACAAGTGTAATGCGGACAACACCGTCTAGATTCATTGACGAGCTCAATGATATAACTACAAAAGCTGCCCTACAACCACTTATGTCCTCAAGCATGGAAGTAAATGCCTAAAACATTTATAGCTTACATAATAGTATACGCTTATGATTCAAAGCACTTGTCATGTGTGCCTTTCTATTGAGATGTTGTTTGTAACTTCTGTAAAAAGCTCCAAAATTGCATTCTTGCAATTTGTCACTAATAGCATTTGCATTACCACTTCAGGTGACTGGAACACTGAGGCCTAAAAATGTCCACTTGCCCCTGTATGAGCCAGTATGCACATTATGTAAACAAAGAGTTTTTTTTGGCGCAAACATCAAACAATGATGTTGTACAATGCACAACATGTGCAGCTGACATGAAATTTCAATACATGCATTTTCTCCAGTGCATTATTTAGACAACAGATGGAACTGTGGACTATTATCTGCACAAACAATTGCTACAAAACAGCTTCCCCCAGCTAGTTGCAATACCATTTGAAAACTACAAGAAAGGCATGTCTGTTGTAATGTTCTTGTTACGGAAGTTTCAATTGCAAGGAACATTCATGCTCGCAATGGATAATTTCATAGTTGGAATTCTCAGAGAACAAAACACCATGGCATCTTCTTCAAGTTGAAAAAACATTTCCAGGTTCGCTATGTTTACCCTACAGTATTCCAATTTTGATTCTCATTGTCTCATAGGCTATTGTAACAACTACATTGTCTAAAGCATAATAGCAAATGTTTGTGGTGCAGGATCCAAGAAGCACAGCATGGGAGCATAGAACAATGTCAACAAGTGAGATGTCAAAGTGCCTACATAACATAGCTATTGTTCATAATATCAATGACTAGACAATGATGTTGATACTTCAACCAAGACCAATCTAATAATTTATTTTAACTACTTACATACTATGGATATAAATGACTTTGCTTTGTATTCCACAAACAATTATTGCTAGTGTTTCGTACGTGACATTTTCCATACTATGCATATGTTGATAGTACATGTTTATGATAAAACAAAAGCTAGAGCGAGCCACTATTTCTTCTGTATTTCATATGGATCATTTTTCATGTGCCATAGATTATAGTTTGTTCATGGTACTTGACATGTCTTTTGTGTGCAACGCCATTATGCATTCATCTAGATCTAACTTTTGTTCATTGTGAATATAGAAAAAGTTAATCTTATAGTTTATATACCTTTGCAATACAGTAAAGTCTATTGTTTCCTATCATTGAGTCTCTTCATTGGTTGATGTCTCTTGTTCCCTATCATTGACTGTTTTATTTGTTCTTCACTATGATTTAGCATTGTTCTACGTCAAAAATGTTCTCTATAATTGACTGCTTCTAATCTTATTCTTGGCAGCATGAACGGGAAAAAAGCCATCATTTCCTACTATTTTTCTTGCTATGACAACTATTTCATCAAAACGCTATGTTTTTTTAAAATCATATTGGGACTTAAAAAAACTAGAAATATTTCCTCATTTATAATCATTGCTTATTCAAAATTTCTTACCGTCTCTCTTTATTTCACTGATTCACTTTAAGATTAAACAATTTTGCAATCTTTTCATTAGTTGTTGGTATTTTGCTCAGGATTTTGTATTTTCCTAATTGCAAATTGCTTTCGAGACAAAAAAAAAGAGCAAAATTTTATCAATTCCTGGCCTTTTGTTTCTATTGGCAATGTTTCATGTCTTTGTAATGTTCTTTGATATAGTCATGTCTTCATACATAGTGTATCTGTTTACACGTGGCATTTGGACGATGGCCTTGTGCATTGATTGGCCTGTAATTTTCATTTATTGTGAATAGCCTGCAGTGCAGGCATCATTAATGCCATATGTTGTAAAGTTTTAAGAGTGCCAGCCATAGGATTTATTGCATTGTTTTTTTCATCGCCTCTGCCTATTTCATGAGGATAAAATCAATGTCTGTTGAGAGGGTTTATATCTATCATATTGGAACCCAAAAAAATGACGCACTTGTAAGTTCTTACATCTTTTACACCATCATTTTTAGACTGATTATTCATTTGCTCAAATTTTTTGATGGCGGTGACATCTATGTCTATTGACAAGGTATATGTCTATTGTATTGGAAGCAAAAAAGTGAGGCATTCATAAGTTCATATATCTTATGCATTCTCATTTCATAGTTCTCTACATCTCTGCATTTTATCAGTTAATGTCTATTATTTCTTGTTCTCTGCATTTGATGCCTTGATCTCCACTCTTCCCTATCTTTGACTACTTTTATGGATTCTGTCAAAGGGGTGCATTTTAAGAGGACACTGAGCATTTATCAATCCCTAATTTTCATTTGTTGTCAAAATGTTGTAATGCAGTCAGCATTAATGGCTTCGTGTACAATGTTCTCACAGTATCGATCAGAAGATTTTTGTGTTGTTTATTCATTTTCTCAGATAGTTTGATGAGAGTGTAATCTGTGTCTACTCAGAGGGTTTATATCTATTCTATTCAAAGTGAAAAACAACACATTTGTAAGTTCCAACGTCTTTTACACCGTGATTTTTACATTGTTTGTTCATTTGCTCTGAATGTTTGAAGAGAGTGATATCTGTGTCTATTGACAAGGTTTATGTCTATCACATTGAAAGCAAAAAATTGAGTAGCTTGTAAGTTCCTATATCTTTTAGTGTCATTTTATAGTTTTTTACATCTCCACATTCTATGGGTTAATGTCTATTGTTTGTTGTTCTCTACATTTTATGCGTTGATGTCTACTCTTCCCTATCTTTGAATGCTTTTATTGGTTAGTCTCTATTGTTGAATTAAAGACTTAACACCATAATTCATTACTGTCAACTTCTCTACTACCCACAATTAAGAATGGTACTCGACTTTTCTCTGCACAAATGTGTGTCAAGTGTGCTTCCATTCATAGAATGAAAAATGAAAGTTAGGTCTGCATCAGTGCAAAATGTCTCAGTATAAAACCATTCCATCGATTCGTAGTATTATGTTGCTATTGGAAATATTTCATGCCTTTCCCTTGTTCTTTGACATAGTCTCTTTCATAGGCATCAAACCTATGTCTCTTCACAAGGTTTATATCTATTGTATACAAAGCAAAAAAATAGGCATTTGTAAGTTCTTATGTCTTCTGCATTGTCATTTTTCTATTGTCTATTTGTTTGTCTATATTGCTTGATGGCAGTCGAATCTGTGCCTGCTGACAATGTTTACATCTTTCATAATGCAAGAAAAAAATGAGAAGTTTGTAAGTTACTATATATTTTCCAATGTCAATTTATAGTTCTTTTTGCATCTCTGCATTTTATGCCTTTATGCCTGTTGTTTGTTGTTTTCTGCACTTTAGAAAGTTCCTATATCTTTTACATTGTCATTTTCTAGTTCTCTACATCTCTGCATTTTATTTGTAAATGTCTATTGTTTGTTGCTTTCTGCATTTTATTTGTAAATGTCTATTGTTTGTTGCTTTCTACATTTTATGGATTGATGTCCACTCTTCCCTATCTTTTAGTGCTTTTATGGGTTATGTCAGTGCATACCATTTTAACAGGGCATTGTGCATTTATTAGTCTCTAATTTTCATTTATTGTCAAGAGACTGAAATACGGGCGGCATTAATGGCTTCTAAACCAAAGTTTTAAGCCTCACGAGCAAAAGATTTTTTGTGTTGCTTACTCATTTCTTCACCTAGTTTGATGGCGGTGAATTTTGCCTTCGTTTAGAGGGTTTATATCTATGATATTGGAAGCGGAGAACAAAGCATTTGTAAGTTCCTACATCTTTTAGACAGTCATTTTCCATTGTTCATGTATTTTATGAGTTGATGTCTACTTTTCCCTATCTTTGAACGCTTTTATGGCTTGGTCTCTCACTACAACAAATCTCTATGATTAGCTCCATTCTTTGCTTCCACCCACTGTTTTAATGTATTTTTCTTTGATTTTTTGAAAAAGTCAATGCTATTTATCAGGATGGCTCTATTTTGGATGTTTTTTGTGCTGATCAGAACAAGTAGGTGCTAAATTCGGTGCTAATTTGTGCCAAATTTAGCACCGAATTGAGCGCCTAAAACAAACACTTAGTAAGTGTCGGGCTGATAACAAAATATTGAAGGAACAAATGAGATCAGAGTATCGGAGTGAGTCTCTCTGCAGTCTCTTCAATATTCTGAGCAAACATAAGTGACATATAATTTGAAGATTCAGAATATCGAAATGACTTAAGTTCTAGTCCTGTCGAAAAGCCGTCAGTAAGATGCCAAATAAAGAAATACAAAGGAAGAGGATTCTGGATGTCGAAGGGAGGTGATAACTTGTCCCTTCGAAAAAGTGAATATGATAATAAAGAGAACATATCGAAGGGACAAAATTTTGAACCCAAAAATTCATCTATAAGATCCATTTTCTGCCATAAATAATCATCTATTTGCAAATCTAAATCAACACTCCCATAATAAATCATCCATCGTATTCACCTTAGACCCACTAAAATTCATATTACCTACACCGTAACTCAAAGTCTTAACCCTCACAGAAAAAACCCTTGGTGTGTCGGTAAGACTTCTTGAAGGATCACTTCAACACCCCGAAAAGATGTTAAGAGGCGATCAAGAGATCGATGTGACACCTAAATGTGTCACATCGATAAAACGATAAAATTAAAAAAAATTGCTTGGCACATATTTCAAACTAACATTTCAAGTTCGAGGAGACAGAGATATCGGAGAGTCGGGATGAGTCTTTCAAGGGTCTCTTCGACATTCTGACCCGTCAGGAGCATATCGAGGAGATTGCAAAATATCGGCATAACATATCATTTCTGTAGGATGGGGTGACTTAGAATGCTATCTTACCGAAAAGATAATTAAAATTTCAGAGTGTCGAAGAGAATGTATATTCAGTCTTCCCGAAAAAATGAACATGTCGATAATCAAGAAGGCACCGAAGGGAAGCACATATATCGAAAGGAGGGGATTTTAGCAAGACCACCATTTGAGCCACAACGAAATCCTGATGAAATAAAGAAATAATAAAACCCCTTAAGTGAAATGATTATTTCGGCGAGGTGACAGAAGGCACTCTATTGTGAGAAATAAATGTTTTCCCAATGATTTGAAAGCTACCATTAATGCTCAGAGTAGAGTAAATCCAAGAAATCTTGAAACATTTGGTTTAGTACACAAGCACAGGAGCTGGGTTAGGCATTTGCAATGAATAATATTCGGCTTTCCAAGTAAGTGTTCTAAGCTTAAAATTTAAGCTTTCTGAATTGAATGAGAGACACCTAAACAAGGATCTAATAGACCAATGTCTGAAGTCAGGACAAAAATCCCAGAGGAATGCCCAGCTAAACCCAAATGCAGAAAAATTGGAAGATGAATACAGACAAGTTAGAGATGTATGGACTCTCGTAAGGGGGTACGACCTCTTCATCTACCATTATAAGAAAATGCATAGGCGTTCCCCTGTTTCGAACCCATGGAATTTAAATTTAGGAAAATTGATAGTACCAAACATCTTTGTGAATGTTGAACTTCTGAGACTGCTAGTTAGAAGTTATAACCTACAGAATTGTATGATTGAATTAAAGGATGGAACAAGGTTTATCCATGTCACTCGGGATTACATAGCAATGGTTTTCAAATTAGATACTAGCTTTGATGTACAACTCAGGATTAGGAATTTGATCAGTGAATATTATAATTTGAGCAACAACTACAAGAGATGAAATTTGCCTATGCACAAACCCCATGACGAAAACAACAAGATAAGGGTTTTCTCAGTCACAGAGGATCCCCCATATTTCATTGAAATGTTTGAGGAATATTTCCTGTATACTTATTATTCTGCATGCCAATTGTTAGGGGTTAAGGCTTCTATGTTTATGGAAGTTGCTCCTATGATCCTAGCTGCTGATATTCAAAGCCAACAAGCCCTACATTTTGATTATGATGAGTTCCTAGAAAGAACCCTTCACAATGAACTGGTCTCCATCAAAGGAGGAGGGAGTAAATTTAGGCATTACTCTCTACTAATGCATCTTGTCTTGTATGAAGGCCAAAACTTGGGGTTGTGGAATAGATGCTTGGGAGTCAGGGAATTGGATAGAAATGGGGATGTAAAGCCCATCCAAAGATGGACTGCTATATGGGACAATAGGTGTGATAAGTCCCATTACATCTATTTTGAAGAATATTTTGTGAAACCAATATATAAGCATCTAGGGCATCCTTGTAACTACAATCTGTCACCAGAAATTTAAAACTTTTTAAGGCCAAAAGATAAGCATGAACCGGGGAATTCACCCATAATTGGGGAGATTGGTATTCCTACACTAATTGTACAAAAATAAGGGTGTTTGTATTTGAAGGATCTCCTCTGCTATTACCAAAGACTTGTCCAAACAGAGTTTCTTATCTGGAGATTGTAAGACAACTTGCTCTCTCTAATTTTATGCATCTAAAAAGACACAATAAGTAGTTGTTTATGCCAGGCACTTTGTGTTTGGGGATTTTATAGTCATATTAGACAAAGGATACCAATTAATTGACAAAAAAATGGAGCATTTTAGGCTACCATCAGGGAATTGCAGAGAAAGCTTTGATCCAGAGAACTTTATAAGTAGTGTAAAAATAAAACAAAAGCTTAAGAAGTATGATCATGTCCTATTTGTCGATGATGACCTAGTTCAAAATTGTGATGAGCAAGTTGCAATTGAGAGACGAGATTTGTATTACAAGATAACATTGGCTAAGGCTTGGAGGGTAGCCAAAAAAACCCACTTATAATGGTGCCTTCATGGATATTAATGATCCCACTGAAAGGTTGAATACATTGATAACAAATGCTGCAGATTTGATTCAAAATATCCCTTCTTATGTGTTTGAAAGAGAAGGAAGAGTTGTCAGAAAAACTCAGGTAGAAGATGAGGTTCCTATTTCCCAGTTACCTCCTCAACAAACTCCTAAAATCTCTTTTGAAGAAGAAAGTGAAGAGGAGAAGAATAAAGACTTGCAAGCATTCTCTTCTCTTATTGAGGAATATTACCCTCCAGTAGATAGAGAGGAAGTCACAATAGAGACTTCTGATGAATTAACAGATGATGTGAGATACCTGGCTAGTAAGATTTCATTACAGATGCTGATTTTATCAAAAGTTTAGAATTCAAAGCATTCTTGTATGAGTATAAAGGAAAACCAGCCAGAGAAAAGTTGAAGGATATCACTCCTAAGGTCCAAGAGGAAGTTTTACAAGAACTTCAATCAGAAATAGATAATGCCATGGGAGAAATGACTCTAGAAAGGGGTAGAGAATTGCTCAAGGAAGTAGGAGTGGTGTTGGTTCCTGGGTGGGACATGACTTCAGCTATTGTTTTTGATACTTTCAAAAAGAATCAAGAGAGAAAGATGCAATTTAGTGTCGAGGCACTTGATAAGATCAAAAGTGGATCAGGCTATGACCTTAATAAGAGGATACTACTAATATGGTCACTCTATCCTCCACACAAAAAGCCTCAGGTCATAAATAATCCTGATGAAGCATTTGGCCATCTAATGATTCAGCAAGTTGAGGACACATATCCTATTGAGACTGCTGACCTAAATATCAATTTTGCAAGATTTACTAAAGCACGGATTGAACAATTGATGAGGAAAAATAATGCTTATATGGATGAAAATGCAAAATTAAGATAGGAAGTGGCCACTTATAAAGATAAACTACCTGCACCAAGTTCTTATTCACCTTACCTCGAGAAAGATCAAAAGATCATGGAGGTGAAAGATGATTCAAATTACTGGAAATACAAGGCAGAAAAGTTTCAGAGGAAAAGTGAACAACTTGAGGTTGAAATAAAATCAGTCAAGTACCACATGGCCTCTACATTGATCCAAAGGAGGTTTGATAATATAATGAAATTTAGTGATCAAACTTGGAACATGCATAAAAGGACATATCTTGCACATCAAGAGCACAAAAGGCTTCATTTGAGGATGTTAGAAAAGAAAGAAGAATTGAGTGCTAAGATGGATGTTCAAGAACAAGTACTTGAAGAATATAATAATTTTATTGTTGAACATGAGAAATTTAACAAAATGTTAATAGATGATTTAAATGATTTTGATCAACACCATGAGCTGACGTTTCCAAACTTCTTCTTTGGGAATGACCTCCGAGATAAGGATGATTAGGTGAATGAAATGAGCCAGATGCTACCACCGCTCTTGGATAAGGTAAATGATGAAGAGAAAGTGGTAGACAATACCTACCAGTGCCTCAAGAAGTTGTCCGCTCCTTAGATACTTGTGTTAACCAAGAATATATCGATCACCTTGCCAAGGTGAACATGTTTTAATCCAGAGCATAGTAAAATACATGGGTGCACAGAGAAAATTTTGACCAGGTACTATGGACGTGTCAAAACTAATCATGAAGAGGATGACTTTGCCAGATCTATGGTCACGATTCTACCCCCGATGAATAACTGAGCATAGTATTGATCGCTTTGTGTATCTGCAAACTACTTTCCTATTTTCTTAATTATTGCATTAGTTAAGAATACAATTATGAAAAGACATATCCTTTTAGCTTGAAGCTTGTTTCGCATCCCATAAATAAGGGATACCAAGGCCTTCTAAAATCATCAAAGGAATTACAAGACTCTTATATTATATATGAAAGTAAATCCTGGACTATTTATGTTATTTTACATTTTCATGTGCTCTGAACTTATAAATTAATGCAAAGGACTGGAAGTTATTTGGTGGGTTAAATATTGTGTTCAATTGTTGTGTGGAATTTTATGCTTTTAGATTACATTGTTGTCTCTAGAATGGTCTCTTGAATTTGTTTAAATTGATACATCAAGGGTGTTTTCAATTTATCGGTGCATAATTACTATTACTGTGTGACTCAGTTGATTGGTTTTAGAAAGAAGTTGATTTAATTCCTACTAAATTGGTCTGTGTCCATTGGTTTTTGCCTCAAAATTAAAAATCCTTTGAACAAGTTTGTTTTAGTTGGTTTCCTTCCCATCTGAACTAAATCCTTTCTTCTGATCATAACAATTTAGGAGAATATCATTAGGATCCCATAAGAATAACTTTGTAACCTAACATCCCTGCACAATCTATATAAGCTACAGATTACCATAAGAGCCCAACAATTTGAGTTCAAGCCAATCTAGAAACCCATACACCATTAATTTTTTACTCCTTTTGCCCAATAGATAAAGTACTAGTCACACTCATTTCTAAACATCATATAAACCTTATTCACATTTTCAAACTACAAATATCAACATTAGGAACAACTCACAACCTTACATCTACTTCACACTCATTTTCCATCGTGAAGGTTATATTAAATCTGCATTAGTCATTAAGGTATACCCACCTAGGTTTGGCAAAGACTGAAGTGAAGGGGGTTTAGCCATATCTACCCCGTGTCAGCCAAAAATGTCAAGAGAGTTTGACAACCTCTTAGGGTTGAGGACCTGCATTTTTGAGACCTAACAGGTACAATGAGAGGATCAATGATAGGAGCTATGAAAAATTGATAAACACTATATAGAAGAGAATAACTATGTGGCTCGGCTAATGCAGGAGAAGATGTGCAAGGAGGCACACTAGACGAAGAGGCTTGTGAAGGAAGGGGAGGAGACACCCTATTTAAGGAACTTGATGAGCTTATCCTTTGACCTATATCACCTAATACTTCCATCACATAAGGATTATCCATTAACAAGTTATGAAGAACATTAATCAAATTTGAATAATTAACATTATTGCTCAAATTCGTAAAGGTCTCATATAAGTATTTGTGTAGTAAGATTCATGTCTTGCCTATCCATATGTGCAACATGTGCATCATGATGAAAAACATCTTCCCCATTAAAATATGTAGGAGATATCAAATCCTCAATCATAACTTCCTCGTAATGAATCGAGGCTATTGTAGAGTTAAGCCTAAGGTTTCTTCTTAGTGCAAAATGAGGATTAGGTTGAGACCTTGACATTCAAGCAAAATATGAAGCAATGAAAAGGAAATTGCATCCAAGTAATCCTAATTTTTTCTGCCAACAATTCATACCAAAGATTGAACAATTTAAGGATATTGCAATAGGTAATTTGTATCGACACAAATAAGATTACTGAAGCATTTCAAAGTTTAGGCCATAAGAATCATCCTTTTTTAAACATGGATTACAAATAATTCTAAAAATTTAGAAGTCTTGGTCATTAACATTATTGTCTGCTACAATGTCATCTAATGTATCATTGTCAATGTTCATATGCTCTTTCAAGTATTTAATATTATCATCATCCTCATCTTGACTTGCATCATCTTCATCATCATTGAAATATGACTACAGACCATCGATATTGTTACTAGATGTATTTGGATCATCATTTTCTATACCATCCATATTGTTGTCTTCCATAACATCATCTAACTCTGGATTGTTGTCTTCTTGTGCCTGAAAATAACCATCTTCAACATCATCATGGATGTCAATTTCTTCGATATTCTCTAATCCCTCTCTCTCTTTTTGTTGGCCATCATTGTTTTGCTCAGTATCCACTAATGCATCGTCAAATACATGCCTTAATCTTGGATCATAATGTATGACAAATATCCATTTCGGGTCCAAAATATCTTCATAGAAAAATACCTGCACATGAATGACATACATATATTAGGCGTATGGTATAACAATTTTATTGATTAATAAACACATGTATATATTCGCAATAAACTATGAATTAATAGATTAATGATCACTACCGCTTCTTGTTTGAGTTAAAGAAATACCTGCTCACAATGAATTGGTAGAACATAAGGCTCCTTATCCTCCGGTAGGAAACATGAGGAATCTATAGAAAATAATCCACTATGGGTATCATGTCTTCGTGTCCTCTCAAATGCTCCATACCATCTACACTTAAAAATACAACATTTAAAAGAGCGGTAATCAATAGTTTCTTGTATTTTCCCAACATATTGTAGATTCCCTTCAATTATATTCTTATCTTTTGAGCTTGATCAACTGGAATGCTTGAAGTCAACCATAATGCCACAATCGAAGGATCATCTCTTTACATCTACACTTTCTACATGATAATGTCAACCATATACCCACATTGATGGATATTTCCTCACCTATGAAAGACCATTTATTTCAGTGAAAACAAATATAATGACGAATATTAAAATAGTTAATAGTGTCAAAACTGTAAGGAAACAACATTTTGTAAAATTCCAACTGTACCTTTCTTTCACATCCTCTAGACATGTTAATTTCATCTTCTATTATGTTTGAATCTATACCTGCATCTTCTATTTAATTTTGAATTTATTTAGTAACCCATTCTAGTGTGCAATCTTTGCCCCATTCCCCAAGCAGATCAATGGGAAGTGGAGTATTTCTTGGGTTCGATCTCTTAAACTATCTCCTTGCTTCTAACACTTCTCTCTTTTTATCATACAGATCAATCCATTTGTTCATAAAGTCCATGTGGTACAGAATGAACTTGTCGAGTATAGCACTTTCGTATACACCTATTACATGTCAACATGTTTATTTCAAACTCCAAATGCCATGTTGTTAATTTGACAAATAAATTATAGAGTAAATTAATGATTGCAAGAAAAACAACCACATTGATCATGAATTTACTTACTAATTTATACTTGAACACCATTAGATTGTGGTTTTTCTCCATCAATAATATCTGATGCTTGTTCTTCATCCCAGAAGCATGGCCCATCTTCAAAATCCTTACCAAGGAATTCACACAAGAAGAAAAATGCTTCATTCAATACATACCCTTCAACCATGCAACCCTTTGGATGTGCCCTTTGTCAGAAATATCTTTTTAGAGTTTTCATATGCCTCTCAAAGAAAAACATCCACCTCGTTGATACGACACCCGCCAAATCAATGTCATCGACTAGGTGTATAAGTAAATGGACTTGTAGGTCCATGAAACTTGTAAGGAGCTCCTTCTCAAATACACATACAATTTCTACAATTTCCTTCTTCCATTTTGGCACTTCACATTCGTGGATCTCGTTGGAGGTCATCCACCTAATATAAGAATAGTAAATTAGTATGAACCTTTAGTCAAAAATTAAAATGCAATATAATATCTTTATGTCTCTCACACATGAACATTTCATATAACCACATACCTTGTATATGTTGACAATTGACTTATGGCATTCCTTAAGTCAACTGTAAGACAGGAATCCCCCCTAATTGCCAATGGCATGATATGCTATCAAACACATTTATGAAAAGGTCATTAGTAATTTTTTCTCACACAACAAAATATCAAAATATATTTAGTACTTAATCAATGTTACCAGTAAATGTTAAATGATGATATATAATACCTTCATAAAATTATGAAAATCATGTGTTTTAAATCATGTGATATGTCCATCAACTATAAAAGCTTTAGCCAATGATGACCCATAGCCAATAGGTGTCCTTATTGAAGACATTTTTAAGTTGGTCTAGCTCTTTTTTTTTTTCAAAATCCATGGAGCTTCTGCATATGTTTCATTTTCTCTGTTTGGCCACAAATGTTTTCTATCAATTTTGGTACACAAAAGAGCAATATCTCTCCTCGAAGACAAGGTGTCCTCTTTGCCTGATATATGTTAAAATATAGAATCTGGGACATTTTTGAAGACGTGCATATGATCTAATAGGTGAGATATTAATAGATCCTTCCAGTAAGGGAGCTCATAAAATATGGATTTCCTTTTCATTCCTTCTGGCATATTAACTACAACTTATTCTAGTTCTTCAATCGAATCACCCCGATCAAAAAAATCATCCCAACCTTTCAATTCAGTATCTTCATACTTCTTAAGCCAATCACCTAGACCCATAATCATGGGAGGGCCTCTATTTTCAACTTTTCCATCAAATTGATTCTTCAAGCAATTTCTAAACTTATGATCTATTGGTAGAAAAACCCTATTGTTTGCATAAATAAATTTATGTAGATCTTTAGAATACCACCCTTGAAATTGTTCTACACATCTTGGACATGCAAATATCCCCTTTGTTTGAAGCCCTGCAATTTAATAAGTAATGTTAATAACATCAAAAAAATAGTATAAAACTAAGTATGAAAGTTGGGATGAAAATAAATTATGAGTGTAAATACGTAAATATTTTATCTTACCAGAACAAACACCAAGTCCTAAGAAATCATGAATAGTCCAACATAGCACACCGTACAACATGAAGGACCTATATGATGGGGGATGTGATATGTCATACATTCTTATGCCTTTCTATATCAGTTGCATCTCATCAATAAAAGGTGCAAGATAAACATCCATGTTTTTAACTTGATGTTTTCCTGGAACAATGAGAGTCAGCATAAGGTGCTCCTTTCTAACACTCATCCATGGGGGAATATTGTATACTATCAATTTGACTGGCCAAACACTATAATTTGAGCTAAGGAAAGAGAATGGGCACACTCCATCAATTGCAAGACCAAACCTGATACTACGGGGTTCATCTTTGAATTTTCTTGGCCATTTTTCCTCTATGTGTTTCATTGCTTTGGAGTTGGCCAGAATTTGCATGAATCCATCTTTACTCCTATTCTTTGCATGTCAGTCCATCAATTGTTCAAGTGACTTGCAACGAAACATTCGTTGAAGTCTAGGTATAATTGGCATGTGACATAAAACCTTCTTTGGAGCTATAGGACTTTGTACATCTGTATGATGTCTCTTCTCTTTGCATACAGGGCATTCTACCTTGTTTTAATATTCATCTCTGTATAAAATGCAATCATTTTTACATGAATGAATTTGCTTATATTCAATCCCCAACTCAACCAACAACAGACGCGCCTCTCTGCAAGTTGATGGCAACACATTCTCTTCAGGGAATATTTTAGTTTTTAGTGTCCTATAAGATTGCCAAAGATTAAATCAATTGAATGTCTGACTTATGATGAACATGTTTGATATGTCAATCTATACTAGGACTGCTTATATACAATATATGGTTTTAAAATCCCCTTAAAGAAATATAAATAAAGTTGGTGAATGTTTATGAATTATGTACACCAATTGACAATTACAAAGTAAGAAATAGATTTCAACTAACTTCAGTAGGGTAGTGAATCCTTTGTGTGACCAACCAAATAGTGACTTGATTTCTAATAATATTAATGTGCATGCTAGTTTTGAGGTTCTACTTGCACCCAATTTGAACACGGGTGTCTTCGTTGCTTGCTTGATGGAGTCTTTCATATTGTTATCATCAACATTACGTTGGTGGTAATTACCCCTGCTATCATCATTACTGTCAACCATATGATCATTATTGTCATCATTGTTTTCATCCCCAAAGAAATCAGGAAGCATTTCATTCAATCCTTCTTCATGCACTACATTTTCACTATCATGATCGTCATCATTAAGGCTAGGTGGCATGTCATCAATGTATGCGGATCTCATCAGCTCTTCAAATTTCTCAACTGGTAGTATTCTCTTCAATAATGCTCTTTTCACCCTAGTATTGTTTAAAGGATGGTTTGGATCATCCCATCCAAATCTTAATAACCCAGTTGGATCTTGGGTATTAGTATGTGTTTCATCTTCTTCTCCCTATCAATAAACGCAAGCATTATTTAATGTTTGGCAACAATTGGATAAATCATAAATGTATCAATTTCAAAGAAATATAATCAACTATGGCTTAAAAAATAAAAATATAAATTGTATGAAAATATATACATCAATTGAATAATGGAACATTATTTTATAGACTACCTTTTTATACAATAATTTAAATAAAACACAATTTTGAGAACATAGTTTATAAAACATCATTCTACACTCATTTACTTTTCTTTAGTTTTTTGCCCTTAAGAACATCCTTAGGGAGACCTTGTTCTTCCCTCTTCTTTCACGCAGGAGTATGTTTTAAGAAGGGGTAATCAATCAATAACTCATCCCCAATTGTAAGGTCCATAATAGCCTCAACCATTATCAATCTATCAACCTCTCTTTCCATATCTCCATCTTCATCATTTATAACCTCAACAAATTGACAATTCGGTCTTACAGTAGGGTCCCTTCCCTTACTACTATTTATAAATCCTACAATATTTTTGTCTGTGTATGCACGTCCATCTATATACATTAGATGACCTCTATTCATTTCTTTTCCACTTTCCAATTGGAGACGATGTGTATACATATTTGAATTTAGACCATATGCTGACATGCTAGGCTTATATTTTGCTAGCCTTCTCCATTCACTATTGTAATATGATGGACCATAATATGGCATTAATCTCCTAGTGGTTTGTTCTGAATTGTTTCTATGTTTAGATCCCACATGTACATTTTGGACAATAAAGAGGCCTAGATTCACTCCATGAATATTAGAGGGTCGTATCATGTAGTTGTATCCCCAAAATTGAAACACCTTGTACACTCTAGGTGGTTGTTGATCACTAGGCCAAGCGGAATATAGTCGACGATCAAATATCTCTTTTTAAATTGATCTCAAACTCAGGGGCAAGTCATCATCTCCATCACATTCATTCTCATAGGATATGTAGTCCACCTTCCCCTTGTCTTTAAGCAAATTATGCATCTTTAAACCAGTTTTGTTATGTTGCTTATTTTCATCAATTCCTCATCTTCCGAGCTAGTATATTGGCACATATTTTTGTTAGATGTATCATATGATAAATGATCATTGCCCTCTAGGCTGGAAGTCGGTGATCTAGGAAACTTTAATCCAAGAACTTTATCCTACAAGTATCCATTAGGAAAAAAATTAGTTATTTAAATAATATAAAACAATGTTTAAATGAAGTATACATGTTATTTAAATATCAATTTGGAAAATTCCTTACCACAATTCCTAATGGTTTTGAATCAATTGTAGGAGGCATACTACCAACTGGAAGCTCATCATATATCTAATGTCTTTGTACAATCGCTCGTTTGAATTGTTTCTTTCCACGACATACAGAACATCTACAAACAACAATTTTCTCAAAGTATTTATCCCATGTACTATAGTCCTGACCAACCTCTTATTCAGTGCAATCATTTGTTGTGTCTACATGATCCATTGTCATATCCTCTTCCACCCACTATCGTCTACGTGATTTAAAAGTTTTAGGTCCACATTGTTGGAAAGAGACACTATGTGGCTTCATGAGTGTTGTCATTGATGGAAACAAAGTCCATCCCACTCATCTGCAGCACATAGTTTGTCTATACCAAAAGTCAGATTGAAGAGTGTTTTGGTCTGGTGAACAAGAACAGAGCATGCAGTAAGGTCTGACAATCAGGTCTGGATCTCTCAGAGCATGTATCTCAGCAAAGTACGGACTTGGTGAAGTCAAGAGGAATACCATGACTGCCACATTCCAAAGATTGAGTCTCCGGTGATGAAAGAGTGAAAATATATGAGCACCTAAGTGTTGGGTTCCTGACAGGCAGAATAGACTGAGAAAGAACTGACCGGCAGAGCATCAGACCTTAATCTAGATGAGAAATTGATGGTGATCAAGCTTCTTGAGGGATCATTCATGGTTGGCCAACATGATTGATGACTTCTATAACTATCTCTTTGATACGCATCACTTAGTAAGCATGGATTCAGCCTACAGACCAGAGTTTGGGAAAATCTTGAGTATTTCAGATGCCGACTAGAATGATGTTGAAATCCTTGGTGCGGATATATATACTAGAAGGATTTCAATGAAAAGGTTGGTGTGTGAGTGTGTAGTGTGTGAAGAAAGGTAGAGAGTAGAGTGGAAGTAGGAATACAAGTCTGGTATGTGATAGAACAGCAGCACTAAAGCAGAGGAAGAATGAAGTGTAGTAGATCAGTTTATTGAGCCTAACTGGAACTAAACCTTAGCATATGTGGATGCTTCTTCTCAGTTCAAACACTTGGTTACCTTCCATAAACATTGTAGACAGTGTGTATCTTGTAGCCAGTGTGCCTCTTGTGAGCAGTGTGCTCAGGCAGTGAGCCTTAATTGGCAAGTGCCATTTTGTACCTCTTATTCTTTTAACAGAGAATACTTTCTTGGGTTAGTCACCCTGTGGTTTTTTTCCCTTAACAAGGTTTTCCGCATCAAAATCATTGTGTTATGTGTGTTGATCTTATTTCTGTTCTTATGGTTATGTGTGCCTACATGTTTTGATGTTGCACTAATTGTTAACAAGGAAAGAAAGTTAAATATTTAAGATAACTGATTCACACCCCCTCTCAGTTATTCACCTTGTTTCCAACAATTGGTATCAGAGATAAATTCCTCCAAACAAAGCCTAACACCTTGAGGAAGATCTGGGAATCTCAATGGATATGTATGGTATGAGGGAACAACTTCAGTCTGCCCTAGATGATCTTGAGCAATCTCACTCTGAAGTCAATAACCTAAGGGAAAGACTCAAACAAGCTGATGATTTCATAAATGAACTCAAAGAAAAACTAAGTATCTCTGTGAAAAAGAGAAAGGAACTACTTCAACAATTAGCAAGTCAAAGTGAAGCCAATGATACTAATGAAGATTTGAATGAGAAAAACAAGTTATGTGAGAAGCTATCAAAAGAGGTCATTATGGTAAGACATGAAATGGAATCAGGGGTTATGAAATTCACCCAAGATATTGAAGAGAAAAGAAAAATTGAGGACAATCTAAAACAATCTCTTAAGGAGAAGTCAGAAGACTGCCACAAAATGGATAGAATAATTAGGCATCTGGAATCTGATCTTGAAGAAGCCAGAGATAATGAAGAACAACTTGAGAATCAGATAGACACTCTTAAAAGAGATCTTCAAACAGCAAATGAATACAAAGAGAAATTCAAGATAAGCTCTGCTCAACTTGAAGTTCTTCTTGAAAGCCAAAAGAGGGTAGATGACATGCATGGCTTGGGGTATGAGAAAGGTGGAAGCTCCGGATCTAGTCAGAAGAATTCTGGATCAGGAATTCCAAGGAATGGACCTAGAAGACCTCTGGTAAGGCAACCAAATGCTCAAAGATATCCATCCTTCAATGGATACTTCCATAATAGCAATAACTTCAGTCATAAAGTAAATAAGTGTAGAAGAAGAGTGAATCAGACTAATTCATCCTTCTCCGAACAGTGTTTTAACAGCAAAAGGTATGGTCACAAATCTCATGAATGTAGAAATATGCAAATAAATAATCCGTTCAATGGTAGATGCTTTGTATGCAATATAATGGGACATATGGCTAATCAGTGCAGATCAAGAGCATATTAGTCAAATATGCAAAGAAATGTTGTTTGCTACAATTGCAATAGATCTGGTCATATTGCCAAATTCTGTAGAAGTAAGAATCAGGGTAAAAAGGGTCCGGTGCATCATAACCAAAATCAAGACAAAGGAAAAGAAAAAGTGAATGCAGATGAAGTTCAAAGGGAGATGAACAAGATTTGGGTAAAGAGAAATACAGAAAATGTTGGGAATGGATTCACACTAGAATTTGGTGCTGATATTCCTTCCAGAAACTAAATAGATGAGCTCTAGCTCAGGGGGAGTCACAAAAGAAAACAATTTCCCCCAGCAAGTCAATTGGTGCCTAAATTGGCACATGGAGTGTAGTGGATTGGAGAGTTCTCAAAGAGATATCTAAATAACCCTTGGTAAAAATATAAAAGATCCACAAGAAGTTTGAAAAGGCTAATCATCCAAAATTGATCCGATTTGACAGTCATCCGGTAAAAGTAGGATTTTCACAATTAGATCCGGTATGATTCAAAATTGAAATATCTTGATCTGCCGATAAGTGGAATGATTCGAGGAAAGGAGATACATTGTCAATTATCACTGAGAATAACTCTAAGTGCATCTCAATGATCTGAAAAGATCTCTCTTAGAATAAGGCAACCGGAATGACTTCAGTTGTGCATTTATTGTAATATAGGGTTTGCGCAGAAATATAAGGGTTCTTTTGTTCATCATTTGCATATTTGCACTCGAGAAGAAGAAAGAAAGAGCTCTGCAACAAGATTGCTTCAACCGGCTCAAAGATCAACCGCAGAATTTGACTCAACCGGCTATCTTTTCAGCTCATATCGTGAACCCTAGAAGCGTAAAAAGGTATTTTCGCTCTTAAATATCTCTCTCTGAATCTTTTGAAAGATCACTACTCCAAATGTTGTTAAGATCACTGATAGGCCGCACCCTAAGTTCAAGAAATATCCTTACAAATCCCTAGAAGTTGATCCCCTAGGCACATTCTCTAGCATTCTGCATGGGGTTCTACATGTAGAAGATGTTAGGATATACATTCACGCCAACATTAAGGAATTTGGGGAATCCAAGCTGATGGATATCTATCACAAGGAATTAATAGATGAAACATTTGAAATTAAACCCCAATACAAGGCCATCCAGGATAAGCATTTTGGACATTGCATCCATTTCCCCTATTTTACAGAAGATGAATGGGTCTGGTATGTTCTGAGCAAAATGCATGACAACTTCATGTGGTTGATGAGGCCATTTAAGATCACAAAAGATGCCATTAGGGCGGTAACCAGATTGCACTCATCTTGTGGGTTGCCTGCTCTCAAATCAGTCAAAAACCAAACTATAAGTGAGGCTACTAGATCAAAATTTGACAAAAGAGCAATGACAATAGAGGATATCACAGATCCAGATATCAAATTTGCTTCTATGATAATTGGTTATAAAATATATCACTCCAGCAGGGAGAATTCTGTATCCGGAACAGCAATATACATTGCTTATTAGATGCTAAGGGAAAATGCTAATAATGATCTTTGTGAGCTTCTCCTGAATCAACTGTTAGAGAATTTATAGAAAATAAAGAAGGATAAGAAGAATTCATTTAAGTACGGTGGCTTGATACTATGTTTATTCTTTTACTATATGAATGAGCTACCCGGATCCAGTGGTTGGGTATGGCAAAATAACAGACTGGTTGCCATACAAATTAGAGATTATATGTATGGGCTTGGTGATGCCAAGGCACAAAGTACAGCACTCTAGGGTTACTTCAAGAATTTCCAAGGTATGATGCAAGCTAGAGAAAGAATTCCTCAGACATTAGTTGAAAAATATAAAGATACAGTGTGTTTTATGGTAGACATTGATCAATGCCTAATGGAGGCAGTAGAGCCCAGAATAGTCTGGATTATGCCAATGGGCTATGAAGTAGATGAGAAAATCCTAGAGCTGCATGTCCAACACTAGCTAAGCCAACCCAAGGACCCTGAGGCAGAAAGGTTTGGAACCTTTCAAGAGTTGAGTGTAAAAACTCATGTTGAACTGAGACAGCCTGAGATCAAGAGAAAGGTGAGAAGGGAAGTAGAAGAAGTTACCAAGAGATATGGGATATCAAAGAAGGTAGTTGATGCTAACAAAGAGAAAATAGAAAGAGCAGAGAAAGAGAGACAAGAAGCAGAAAAAAAAGTGATCCGGTGCAAGCCCCCTCTCAGACCAAATCCTCCAAGACCTCTACACCTGCCACTTCTAAGAGCCCAAAAGCCTCAAAACCAAAAGCAAAGACATTCAGAAAAGGAGAAAAGAGAACAAAGATAAAGGCCACAAGGTCATACATAAGTCAAAAGGATGATGAAGAGACAGAGACTGATGAGGAGGTCAAGAAAATGAAGAAGAAAAAGAAAACATCCATGGAATCCTCTGCCAGTAAACATAGAAAAGAAAAGGCAGAAGAATTTGTTGAAAGGCCTACTCTCTAAATTGATGATGTCATCAAGGCAGTCACTGTGGATGGAAATCTGCAACCAATGACAGAATTCTATGGTGAATATAGTGAAGCTGACCAGAAGATCTTGCAAGATGCTACAGTTAGGTATCTAAACATCTATAATAAATCATTCATAGAAATCATATCTCTAATTCCCAAAAGCCTAGAGAAGGAACTTGAAATGAGAAAGAACAATGCTAAGGCAAAGGACCTAGAGATCTGGGAACAGATTGCTATTCAACTCTATCCTTCCATTACCTCTCAACAAATGAACATGATCTTCAAGGACTGCAAGGATGAGTTCTGGAGCAAAGAAAGAATGAACCAGCTTATGCTTTGAGAGACTGATAGGGTGGCAAAAGAAACTGAAGACATCCTCAGAAATGCCTTCATGAGATTCAATCTCCTTGTTATAGAGGACATAAATGAAGAACCCTCTACCATGGACATTAAGGGATTAAGTACTTCAAAAGAAGAAACTTCTAAGAAAAATGTAGAAAGGCAAAAAGAGATGGATGAAGAAAAGACTAAGGACTTAGATTCCTCTATTCTGAAGAGGAAGCCCATGAAGAAGTTAACATCTCTCTTCTGGATCCCCCTGCAGACTCTGAAATTGAAGGAGAAGGAAGAAATGAGGAGAAATTTAGTCAAGAAGAAGAGGTAAAGGGAAGAAAAGAAGATCAAACAAAGAAGATTCCAGATGACAGTTCTAAGGTGGCAAAAGGAAAGAAGATTCAGTCTCCAGCAAGAGACACTGCTGAGGCAATAAAGAGCTTCTTGAACAAAGAAATGTTAGAGATAGATGAACCAGGATTAGTCCAAGTACCACTCAATTTTGATTCTCTCTCTCCGGTACAGACAATGAAGATAGCATCTTTTGCTCAAGCTAAAGCAAAAGAAAAACTTCTAAAGTCTCACATGGAAGACTATGGGCTGATAAAGATTGCATCTGATGTACTAGAAAAGATCATGCCATCCTTTCAAAAGGATCTTACGGCCTCTTCATCTGGGAATCTAAAATCTCTTGTCAATTCTGTTAGCACACATTTTGATTCTTTGGAGAAATCAACAGAAGAGAAAGTCTGGAAAGAGTTTTTGGATAAGAGATTCTCTGAAGTACAGGGACTCATAGCAAATGATAGGAGAAATCTAGATATTGGGATAAAGAGCCTAGAAAATGCTCTTAAAGATGGTGGAGAAATATACAAATTTTGTCTATCTTGGTCCACAGTGACAACAGACATTGCCAAGAAGGTGGAAGAACAAGAGGGCAAACTGTTAAGTTTATCTCAAAATTTTGATCCTCTCACCTCATCCATAATGAATCAAGAATTACAGGCTATTGCCACTATGAATGAGATAAAGAGGCTTGAGAAGGAGAAGAAGAATAGAATAAGCAGAATGAGTGAACTAAGAGGGATAATTATCCCTAAGTTAGAGGCAATGCATGAGGCTCTAATTGATGCTCAAACTACAGCTCGGACCAGTGATCCGGTAGACTTAAAAAGGGTAGAAGCTTTTGCATTTTTGTTGAGTGGCCACATTTCAATTTTGGACAAAATGAAGTAGAGTTGGGCAACAGAATTTGTCCAGTTGAAAACCACTTTTGCAGATATACTTAAGCATATGTAAGTACTTGTATATATACTTATGCAGCTATGTATAGGCTAATTTTTGGAAATTTTGGTGTGCAGATTCTACCCTTTGCCATTGATGTCAAAGGGGGAGTGAGGAGTAGTGAAAAATGTAGAATCCAGCTAAGGGGGAGCTCCAGTAAAAGTGTACATAAGATAGAGCATCAGCCAAGGGGGAGATTGTTATAACACTTAGTCATTTTTCACTAAGTGTTGCCATCAATGCCAAAGGGGGAGATTGTTGGCAAGAGACACTGTGTGGCTTCATGAGTGTTGTCATTGATGGCAACAAATTCCATCCCACTCATCTGCAGCACATAGTATGTCTATACCAGAAGTCAGATTGAAGAGTGTTTTGGTTCGGTGAACAAGAACAGAGCATGCAGCAAGGTCTGACAATCAAGTTCGGATCTCTCAGAGGATGTATCTCAGCAAAGTGTAGACTTGGGGAAGTCAAGAGGAATACCATGACTGCCACATTCCAAAGATTAAGCCTCCAGTGATGAAAGAGTGAAAAGATATGAGCACCTAAGTGTTGGGTTCCTGACAGGCAGAATAGACTGAGAAAGAACTGACCGGCAGAGCATCAGACCTTAATCCGGATGAGAAATTGATGGTGATCAAGCTTCTTGAGGGATCATTCATGGTTGGCTAACATGATTGATGACTTCTGTAACTATCTCTTTGATACGCATCACTTAGTAAGCATGGATTCAGCTGACATACCAGAGTTTGGGAAAATCTTGAGTATTCCGAATGCCGACTAGAATGATGTTGAAATCCTTGGTGCAGATATATATACCAGAAGGATTTTGATGAAAAGGTGTGTGTGTGTGTGAGTGTGTAGTATGTAGTGTGTGAAGAAAGGTAGAGAGCGGAGTGGAAGTAGGAATACAAGTTTGGTATGTGACAAAATAGCAACACTAAAGTAGAGGAAGAATGAAGTGTAATAGATCAATTTATTGAGCCTAACCGGAACTAAACCTCAACATATGTGGATGCTTCTTCTCAGTTCAAACACTTGGTTACCTTCCATAAACATTGTCGACAGTGTGTCTCTTGTAGCCAGTGTGCCTCTTGTGAGCAGTGTGCTCGGGCAGTGAGCCCTAATTGGCAAGTGCCATTTTGTACCTCTTATTCTTTTAACAGAAAATACTTTCTTGGGTTAGTCACCCCGTGGTTTTTTTCCCTCAACAGGGTTTTCCACGTCAAAATCATTGTGTTATGTCTGTTGATCTTATTTATGTTCTTATGGTTATGTATGCCTACATGTTTTGATGCTGCACTAATTGTTAACAAGGAAAGAAAGTTAAATATTTAAGATAACTGATTCACCCCCCCCCCCTCTTAGTTATTCACCTTGTTTCCAACACACATCCACGTACATATCTTTTTTGTTTGCTAGTTGAATGTGCAGGCTCTGCATTTGCTCCAATCTCCATCTAAAATAATCAACAACATGCATTAATTTATGTTAAGATTGGATAATACATTATAAATTTCAATAATACTGTGAAAAAAGATGGATGTATCACAAAATGCCATCATATCATTTTTTCCTAAGGAAATTGGATTTGAGTACCTGATGTCTCGCTTCATCTGTCGTGTCCTCATTTGATATGACATGATCTGTTTCCATGGCCTCGTCTAGCCCCTATAATACACAACATAGTAAATAATGTTTAGTACACAACATAGTAAAAAATGACTTTATCTCCTCTATGTTGTAGCATTTGTGAATTCATAAACACCTTCCTCCTTTGGTTGAGGTTGCTTTCTCTTCTTACCTCTATTGTATCTGCAGATTTTGTTGTCATATCTATTTCCACCCACTTTCCTCTCTGTGATTTAGTAGTTCTATGCCATCCACGTCCTCTCTCCATGGCCTCCTCTAGATCCTGTAATACACAACAATGACAATAGTCACATAACAGTTGTGCACCAAGAGAATATTCTTGAATTTATCTTGTTAATACACTCACTTTTCATTAAGATGCACTATGAAAAACAAAATAGGACATTGCAACATTTTACTCTTCAAAAAAAGTTTACACGTGGAATCTTGACAACTAGAGCTCAAATCTTATGATTACAAGATGACTACAAATGCACATCAAAAAGACATTTATTTCATATTTGACTCTCATATTTGACATTTATTTCATATTTGACCATCATAGTGTTGATCTACTATTGTAGTGGGATCATGAGGATTCAAAGGTTGTCATATCATTGCTATCGTCCAAATACCACCTAATATTATACTAAAAATGATTTAGAATCTTTATTAGCAAGTCAATGTACTAATATGGGAATAAAGGGCAGCCACCATATGATATAAGACTGTGACTAACAAAAATAAGCAAAGGCATTGCTAACATTATAAGTTAGGTAATCATTTATTATTAAAAAATGCTATTATAGCAACTACCTTAAAATTTTGCCTTGACTATTAATAGGGGTATCAAAGATCATCTTTCAACCATTAGGATTGTTATAACTTATATAGTTTTTGGTGTATGGTGGATTACTATCATTATAGGGGGATGATATCAAGGACCATCATTATGCCTTGTTATAGTTGATGGACAATCATCCTAAGTATTGTTACAACCCAAAAGGCCTATCACAACCCCAAAGGACTATCACAAATGTTATTAGGTCATCCAAACCATTGCTCCAATATTCACCATCATATGAATATCATAATTAACATTGTAGAGGTTTCCATACCATGAGGCATAGGTAACAACCATAGGAGGTTTAAAAGCAACACTAGCAACATTAAATTATTGTCATAGTACACCTAGGATAGCTAGGTATGTATCCATAGAATTATTACTATAAAATTGTCTCATTAATCTTGTGACCGGGTTAAGTCACTATCATAGTAACAATGTAGTTAGTCATCAATCAACATGTTGTCTTTGCATTTCAATGAGATCAATTCTTGAAAAATGACAATCCAGAGGTTAAAGAGACAAGTTGATACCTTACCTAAGTTGTCATGTTCTTGAAACCTTGTCACTATAAAGAGGAGATATATATCTAGAGAGTAATGTCACAAGGACATAACCAAAATGCACTGATTGGTGCTAAATTAGGCTCACTTTGCGCTACCTTTGACGACCCAAAACGATTACATTTAGGCCTAAAAGTAGGTGCTAGAGTCAACATTAACTGCACTGAGTATAGCACCGAGTAGTAAATCAAAAACAAAAAATAAAAACTTCCCGCCTGAATTATATGAGAAATTTGATAATTACAAGATAAAACGTTGTGTGAATTAGAGGAGAAAAAAGTAGAAAAATACCACGCAAAGAGAGGAGAAAAAAGGGAAAAACAAGCAAGTAGATGAGAAATTCGATTTAGTTTGCGACACCATAGATAAGGTTACAATAAAAAGAAAATTCATTCCCAAAAATATTTTTGTTTCGATTAAATGGAGAGGATTGTGAAGAAAGGGTTGTGAATATTGTTTTGTTTACAGGTGAATCGTTCAAGTCTCATGTGGTTGCAAAGGAAGAGGGTAAAATTGTAGACATTGCATTATTTCCTCTGCATCCAAGCGCAGTAAATGCATTTTTCAAACCCCAATGCCTAGGTTCACTTATCATTCCCATCAATACATTTCTCTGAAGACAACTTTCTCGTTTCCTTCCTAAAAAAGTAGTCGAGTGCTTTAAGACAAGTCAAGTGTGAGAAAATTAAAATTAGGGCTTTTGAGACGAGGGTGAGAAAACTAAAATAGAGGTTGGTCGAGACAATACGAGGAGATAGGGCTTTTGAGATGAGGATGAGCAAACTAAAATAGAGGTTGGTCGAGACAATACGAGGAGATAGGGCTTTTGATACGAGGGTGAGAAAACTCAAATTAGGCCCAGAACTATAGATTCCCTCCCAAGGCAGCAATTGATTCATAGGAAAATAGCTTCATGATTTGCTCTACAAAGTAAAGGTCAAAAACCTTGAGGAATATAGAAAAACTAGATGAAAACTTTCATACCTAGCAGTGTGTACTTCATTTGCCTCCACAAACTGAATGAAAATAATTTGCCCTAGGTCACCTCAAAATGTCAAGCAATAGAGGGAAGAGAGCAAAGGAAGCAAACTCTGGCCACAATGAGGTAATTCATTGTCATTTTATAGATTTGTAAATGTTTTCGTTGTTTCTTTGATTTTTAGTTTTTAGTTTTTTATTTGTAAATTTAAAAGAAGAAATTTATTTTATATATATAGGGACATGAGACTAACAAAGATAAAGAGGCATTAGCTTCCATATTGGGGGTAGAGGTAGTGAACAAATTGGATGGTGTGGACTTGACAATGCTTGCCAAATACATAGAAAAATAATCTGGTAAAGCCCTTGAAACATTACAACCAAATCAACAATGTCAAAGGGAATCAATTAATTCCCCAACTAGTCCTGGATTGAGTAAAAGATCCAGGAAGAAATCAATAAAAATAACCTCTAAGAATGTGGAACAGGGAACAGAGGCTCCCAATGTCCCACCCACTCCTGGGACACAGACTTCTTCAACCAGCACGCCATGTTTTGCATCTTGCATTGGTACCTACAATACCAAGATAGAATACGATGTGGTTTCAAGGGAAGTCCAAATGACAAATGCTGGAAAACCATTTTTGAATAGGTTGAAGGAATCATGCCTTCAACGGTTTAAATACCATCTACATTTGCCATTCTCAAAGATACCCATGCACCTGTAAAAAGCAATTATCCAAGACATGAAGACTAAATTTGGCACAAGTTGGTTTGTAAAGAAGATAAAGCTACGAATGTCTCAAAACTGCAAGAGATTTCGGTGCAACCAAACAAAGAAGATAAAAAAACTCCCTCCCGAGCTAAGGCTCAAAAAAAGGCCAATTGATGTAAGTTTGAAAGTATGGAAAGAGCTTGTAAAAGCATATGAGAAGTCTGATGCATGGAGGAAGTCCGGTGAGGAGAGTATGTAGGTATTTGAATTTGCTCATAAGATTATATCAAATTTATTAAATGATTTTTAAATTTTATTTGTTCATAGTTAAATTGAATTAGTATATGTTTCAGGACAAGGCCACCAAGGCTAGGCTTGACAAACTTCGTTCCACACATCACAGTGGCCAGAAAGGTCTACAGACCTTGATCTGTACATTTGTAAGTATATTTAATAAGTTAAATGATATTTTTTTTATTTCCTAGGAAAAAGTAAATGATTGCATATTAATTAGTTTAACTAGTCCATGTGCCATGTTTTGATAGGAGGAGAAATATGGCCAGCATCCAAGCCAATTTGAAAAGGAAATGTTACAAAGCAAAAAGTGGACCGATTTTGTAATCTGGATGGAGAATGAGGTATCAATAGTTGACTTTCAATAATTTAGTTGGATATTGTTGTGTTAATATGTCAATTTGCATTTCTTGTGTTGAGTTGTTTATTGATGCGTAGGATGATTTCTAAAGTGCTTCTTTGTTGGCCCTGGATCCCACTCAATTGTCCCATTATTTGTAGTCCTAGACATATACACATGTCCTCCTAGTTACCTTATTGCAGTGTTGAGATTTGAAATTCAGTCACTCTCATTATGAATGCACCTTTTTACCTTTATAGAACAATCATATAAGTGTGCATTTTGTCTCTATGCTTCCAAGTCTTCAAACTATCATTTCAACCAGGCTTTAATCAATAGGCATCTTTTCCCATGGTTTTCCCATCAAATTGCAGAAGGTATCCTTCATCGTTGGTATGCAATAGGGATTGTTCAGAGGATTCAATGGGGGTATCAGTAATTACAGAAGTCTCCATCAAAGTTGTCTATTGCCTTTAGATTGTATGTACTCCAAAGTTCTTAAGGAAAAGTAAGAGCCATAAGAGCCATACCCAAACAAGTGACACAGTAAGCATTTCCTCTATGGGATTGAAGCACCACTTCTCAGTATTTGTTTTCTTGTATGTATGGATATACTCACTAAGGATGAACCCACAATAAGCCTTGCAAACTCAACGGGTTAAGAAAGTCATGCATGAATCAGTAGTATAACTTATTACACATATTAAATGGTTGTGCACGGGTAAATGTTTCTTCCACCGTAATTAGGGTACAGGGGATTGGTTTATTAAATTCTTGTCCACTGCATTTTGTTTACTAGCTCTACACCATACCAAAAATATGGTTTTTGAGGCACATAGTCAGTGCCCTTAATTGTAAAATTTCTCTTAGATGACAAATGATTACTCTTATATCTTTGGGGACCCTTCTTGGTGCCATTAGGATCATAATGAGTATACTAGTCTTGTGCTTGCTTACAAAAAGTGGTTGCAATTAACCTAATGTTGTGGTCATTATCCACAACATTTTGTGTGTGCCATGCTATCTCATATGCTTAAGTTTAATGGGCTAATAATGAACAGAAAACCTGTGTTTTCCTGCCTCCGACTAATGGACTTAAGATCCCATTTTTGGATTCCTTATGAAGTCAAGGTGATTTGAAGGAAGATCAAAGTTGCACTCCAAGTAGATTAAAGTTGCACTCATTTGTTTTCTTTATTTTCTAATGAACATTTATTCAGAAGCCCTTTCCTACACCCAAATCTTCAGTTTTAAACTCACTTGCATGGAAGATGCATTAAAGGTATCAATTATATATGTTCCATGATTTAAATCCATTATTTTGTGGTTCTCAGTATGACAGAAAGAAGGATGTTGTTGCTTCTTAGACTTGTTGCACACCTTGCACTAGGTCCACAAGGTGGTGGAATGGTATTCGAGGACACAATGGCTCTCATATCAATTTTTTTACAAGGAATCAATTTAAAATGGTCTGAGGCCTAGCTTTCATTCCAACCTAGGATTCCATCACAATAATGTCATATTACAGTCTTTCGACATGTGTATAGTTTTTGTGCATGGTAGCAACCATCTAGTAATAATTCCTCACACACCACACTGTAACTGAGATGTGTGAATGCCCTAAAACTATACAAGTTCAGTCCAAACACTATCATAAGATCATGCTTGATAATATCATAGATACATCATAGTTTAGGTGTGGGTAGGACTTCCTTAGGGTAGGTAGGACTTCGTTAGTGTAGCCCTAACTATGCATTGTAGTAGAATCATTATATTGACCATTCCAAGTTTAGACTAGCAGGGACAATGGAGTTTCAAGATCCTTACCAGCCAAGGGAAGGTTGATATAAGAATTTTGAGGGACCTAGGGTAGTGACAGTCATATAGGACTAGGTTTGTGTTATGTTTAGAACCCATAAAGTCTTGAGGTCTTCTTAGAGGGGTGATATGTGACTAGGGTATGAAGGATAGGACTTTGTATGTAATCTTAAGCTCTCCTTTTGAATTTGTTGGGAGCCTTCTTCACTGATACATAAGGACTATCAAGACTCCTATGTTAGTGCATTAGAGAGGCATTGAAATCACAAAGGAGATAAATGTTATTAGGCCATCACCCATTGGAGAAGGGATTGTCATAAAGAGCATGACAGTGTTACCTTGTCATAGTCACAAAGGGGATAGTCTTTGTGGTGGTAATTATAGTCACTAAGTTTACATCCACCTTCCTAGGGTCTGCAGAAATGCTTGAAGTTGAATATGCCTATTTTAAAGATATTGCCATGAGTATTTTCATGCTTTTACCCCCCAAATGATTCGAAGATTGAATATAACTATGTGGAAATTATTGACTAACCTTACTACTGTCACAGTCAATTTGCTAACATGCAAGACAGTCATGAGGTTTTTCTTGTTTTATTCAAGATTTATATAATCTTCATTATTGATAAGATGGGGGTCTGCTATTCCTAAATTATCTACGACAAAATACCAATGGAGACCTCCCCAATCCTCATCTCAAGTTTCAAATGCACAATGAAACAATGGAGGACAATCATAACTGTCATAATAATACATTAGCATTTTTTGTCTCAAGGTGGCCCTTGAGACTACCAAGGGGATGGATATACTGTCTCTACATTGCTGGTCCATATTAAGGAAGACATGATTTAAGAGTTCATTGGATTTGATGGCTACAAGTCATTCATCAAATCCACACAAGGTGGCATGGTCAGGTTTCCGAATGCTTAAGTCCTCCTTTGTCAGATGTTGTAGTTGCAACTGCCCTGTTTGACATGTATGCAAAATGTGGAAGCATAGACAAGGCACGTGAACTATTTGATAGAATGCCTCAAAGAAATGTGGTCTCATGGACTGCAATGACTGTAGGATATGCACAAAATGGATTTGTTGAAACGGCATTAGAAATTTTAAAGCAAATGCAATTGGCTGGTTTAAAGCCAAATTCCACAACCTTTAATAGCATCCTCCCTTCCTGTGTCAAAATGGGAGCTTTGGAATAGGGTATGGACATCCATCAATACATAAAGGATAGAGGAATTTTGTCAGATATTGTAGTTGCAACTGCCTTGTTAGACATGTATGCAAAATGTGGAAGCATAGACAAGGCACGTGAACTGTTTGACAGAATGCCTCAAAGAAATGTTTTTTTTTGGTAAGCACTACCAAATATGGGGGTAGCTCCCTATATTAAAATATCAAAAAAAATGTTACATAGAAAGCTGAGGCATTACATCTAGTGATATATATAACCTATGCCTTCAGCAATATCTGCCAACCTAGCTATTACATTTTCATCAATCAGACCCAGGTTAGCTTCCAGGAATTTCAAGAACTCTCCTATGTTATTTTCTTTCACTACGCCCTTTTTGTAGAGGTCCTAGGCTTTGTGCAGCTTCACCTTCTTCTTCTCCTCATTTAGGCTAAGGGTGGCAAGAGGAAATCCCTGTTCGAGCTCCACTGTGACACCATCCATGGCAGTCCTGACCATGTCCATCAGATCTTCCCTCACCAATCTCATTGCAGCTCTTAGCCCCCAGAGCCTTGATCCCACAACCTATACATAGTTGTGGAAAAAATGTTCCAACACTTGTCTATCATGTATGTGCCCTCCTGACCAGAAACCAGCACCAATCACTTTCAAGATGGCCATTTTCTCTTCATCAAAGGCTTTGTTGAGCAGGTACGCAATTTGTTGTCCTCCAGTTTCATCCTCCTTGCAGTAGCACTCCACTCTGAAATGTTGAGGCATCGCTTCATTTGGACCATTCCTAAGAACAAAGAGCATAATTTGCTTCAATCTCACCTTAGCTTAAAAAGAAGTCTGTGAGCAAGTTCTCCCTCGACCTCCAATCCTAAGGATCACCATTCCATGCATGGGATTTTGCCACCTATGGGAAGGTGGTACATTCGTATCTCGTTGGACTACCTCCATTTGCAGGTTCATTCTTAGAGTCTGCCATCATATCCTACTTGAGGATTCTCATGTTTCTCCTATGGTGGCCTCTTGTTTTATAGAAGCCTTGAGAGGCTTCATCAAAGCCTGTAGATCCCAAGGCTAGCAAATGAGCGAACGGACTATGTCAAGCCAACTAATTTACACTTTAGTAGTACTTCTGCGCTCATTCCACTCACCTTCATTCGGACTCACTTCCGTCCATGCCTTCAAGAGATTGATGTGTGACAAACCTTGCACTAGTAATTGATAGGAACATCCTTTCACTTTTGCAGTAGTGGACAATTTCATGAGTCTCATGACATATGGTGCAATTAGGTATGTGTTAAGCAAGAGGGAATTATGTGGCATTAATAGCTTGAGCTCCCACCACTAGATAGTTTTTAGTTGTATGCCCCTTAGTGTGGCACTTTGTTCATCATAAACATAAAGGATACATGAATTTTGTCAGATGTTGTAGTTGCAACTGCCCTGTTAGACATGTATGCAAAATGTGGAAGCATAGACAAGGCACGTGAACTGTTTGACAGAATGCCTCAAAGAAATGTGGTCTCATGGACTACAATGATTGCAGGATATGCACAAAATATGGAATCATAGACAAAAAAATGTGAACTATTTGACAAAATTCCTCAAAGAGATGTCATCTCATGGAATGCAATGATTGCAAGATATGCACAAAATGGATTTTGCAAGGACGCTCTCAAAATCTTTGAATTAATTAAGCACTCTGGAACATATCCTAACATTGTAAGTTTGCTTGTATTCTAGGTGCATGCAGCCATGCAGGTTTAGTGGATGAGAGTTGTACATACTTCAATCACATTTGTAACCCTTATTGCATTACACCTATAATTGATCATTATGTGTGCATGGTTGACCTCCTTCCCCATGCTAGCTATCTTGAAGACACCCTAAACTTTATCTTTCTTTCTAAATCCCCAAATTTTCCCTATTCCCGCTCACATTGAAGACCTATGAGCGGGAATAGGGCTAACATTTTTTCTTTCTAAAAAAAATTGTGCATTCCTTAATGACATGTAAGAGAATTTAATCAACTGCTACTTAAAAACTCTTTAATGTTTCTGTCTAATGCAGGTTATTAGATTAATAGTGAAAAAGAACATACATGGACCAAGCAATTTGTGGCACTTAAGGTTATGTAATAGAATTTACAGTTGATAGTTAAATTGTATAACATTTTTTTTTATGATCTTTACTAACGTTTATTAGAATTGTTGCATGTTTTACATCATTGGAATGACATATTAGTTGTAACTTTTTTAAAATTTTATTATGGTATGTGCACTTTGATATGATGTAATATGATTATGGTTTCGTTTCATATGTTGTAATATTAGATATATAACAGAAAAATAAATTATTGCATGAAATAAATAATAACTTTTCATTTTAAATGTTGTTTTTGCAGAACATAGGTCTTCCAGAAGATCAAGATGATCCTCATGATATAGATCTAGATTATGTTGGTTCTGGTACAAATCACATGGTAGAGGATGATGATGACGCAGATACAGAAGACACCGAGGCCAATGACGATGATGATGACGACAATAATGATCATGATGATCATGATCATGATGATGATGAGGCAGTTGCTAGTAGTAGCTAGTGACATTCATGATCATATAGACTACATCATAGATCATTGTTGATATATCATTATGATGCCTCTTTTCATGGTTACTATCATATGTATCATTTTCACGACCTGCAGTACCATATTAATGAGTTGTATCATAAATTTATGTATCATTTTGGCTTATATCATTTGGACATGTATCATCTTGACTTGTATCATTTTGAGTTACATAATTTATCATTTTACTTATATCATTTGTGCATGTTTTTTTTTATTTGACTTATGTCGACTGTTGGACATGTATCATTTTGACATGTTATTGATCTACTGGCATATTTGTCTTTCACTTGTTTTAGTTATATATGATGATGATCTTATCAGTATTGACTTGTCAATTTATATATATTGAAAGTGGTCGATGATTTTTGGATGGATATTTATGACGTATGATGATTTTAATTTACTGCTCAAGATGGATGTTGTCAAATTTAATTAAATTATAGATACTTGTTTTAATTATAGATGATGATCATGTTATAATAATTATCTTGTTATTTAATTAAATGAGTTAAATAATAAAATTACTTGCTCTATAATCATATGAATTATTTAAGAGGCATGATATGTTTAACTAATTAAATTGAAATAAAACATATTATTTAATTTACTTACTCTATAATCATATGAGTTATTTAAGAGGCATGATATATTTAACTAATTAAATTGAAATAAAACATATTAAATTAATAAATGTAAGCAAAACAAGAAGCATGTTAAAAAGCAAAAAAGGAAGCAACAATGGAAGCCAAACTAGAAGCAAACCAAAAGTAATCTTGGAAGCAAAACTTGGCATTATCTAAGAAGCAAGAACATAAGCAATTCAGATAGCAAACAAAGAAGTAATAATGGAAGCAATTTTAGAAGCAACAAAAGATGCAACAATAGAAGCCATATTAGAATTAACAAAAGAAAAGCGACGTTATAGAGGAAGCAAAATTAGAAGCAAAACCAGAAGCAAAATCGGAAGCAAAACTGGAAGCAAACCTAGAAGCAAAACTGGAAGCAAAATTGGAAGCAAAACTGGAAGCAAAACTGGAAGCAAAACTAGAAGCAAAATTGGAAGCAAACCTGGAAGCAAAATCGGAAGCAAAATTAGAAGCAAAAGTGGAAGCAAAACCAAAAGCAAACCAGGAAGCAAAGCTGGAAGTAAAACCGAAAGCACAACCAAAAACAAAATTGGAAGCAAAATTGGAAGCACAATTGGAAGCAAAATCAAAAGCAAACCTGGAAGAAAAATCGGAAGCAAAATTGGAAGAAAAAGTGGAAGCAAAACCGAAAGCAACACTAGAAGCAAAACTAGAAGCCAAAGTGGAAGCAAAACTAGAAGCAACACAAGAAGCAAAACCAAAAACAAAATCAGAAGCCAAACTGGAAGCAAAAAAAATTGACGCTAAATTCAGCACTAAACCCGGCACTAAAACCTGACACTAAACCCGGCACTAAATCTGACGCAAAAATGAAATGCAATTGGGCGTCGAGTTTGGCGCCAGCAGAAGTGTCCAATTCATGAACTCAAATGCACTAAATTTTGACGCTATTTTAGGTGCTAATTGCCTCTTTTGTTGTAGTGTCTGTCATTGAGTTAAAGACTTTAACACCATAACACATTAGTGTCAACTTCTCTGTTGGCCTCGGATAAGAATGCAACAAATATTTTCTCTGCATAGATGCATGCCAACTGTACTTCAATGTATAAAACAAAAATCAAAATTAGGTATAAATAAGTGCAAAATGTCTCCATATAAAATCATTCCATCAATTCATAATGGTTTCTTGCTATTGGAATTCTTTCATGCATTTCTAATTTTGTTTCATATAGTCTGTTTGACCAGCGTGAAATCTATGTCTCTTGACACCATTTATTTCTACTGTATTGGAAGCAAAAAATAGGCATTTGTAAGTTCCTCTATCTTTTGCACTGTCATTTTTCTATTGTTCATTGATTTGCTCAGCTTGCTTCATGGCACTGTCAACTGTGTATGTTCATATTGTTTATGTCTATCGACTTCTATGCTGGCCACAATTAAGAATAGAACTACTTTTCTCTCTACATGTATACATGTCGACTGCACTTCAGTCTAGTAAATAAAAATGGAAATTGTGTCTAGAAAAATGCAAAGTGTCTTCATATAAAATCATTTCATCTATCGATAATCTTTTGCAGACTACACCTCCCTCTGTTGACAAGGTTTAAGTCTATCGTATTAAAATCGAAAAACCAACATGTGTAACCTCCTATATCTTTTACAGTGTTGTTTTGTAGTTTTTTTACATCTCTGCATTTGTAATTTCCCTCTGCAGATGAGTCAATGATGTCAGCCTAGCTATTTAGAACCTCCTTTCAAAAGCTACAAGTAAGTGACAAAGTGCAGATATACATATTTCTTCTCCACTTTTTGTATGCAATTTGCCATAAAGCTACTTTTACTAACTATGCATATCTTAGCAGTGACGACGATTGCTAAGGCAATGATGGGGCGCTAAATACCATCTCAATGCTTTATTCCCATTTTCCTGAGGCTTATTATGGTTGTTGTCTCAGTTATAAGTTCAGAGATGGCCACTCATTCCAAGCAGTTGTTTGGAAAGATAATCAAATGGCTTATGTCAAACTTTGAAGCTAATTGATTGGGAGCTTTGTGATTGATGCTGAATAATTGTGTGTTATTAACTTAAAATGTTGTGCATGTGCTTCCTTGTATCCTTGATCACAGAAGTCTTGCAAATAGTAAACTGACTTTATTTCCAACTTCACTCTTGGGTTATGGATATTGCTCAATTTACAACTGATAGTGTAGCACTTCTGCTGATAGATAGTGTCTTCATTCACAAGAATGGGTGTATACATCAGTAACGATCAAAACCAACTGATGATATAGTGTCACGAATTCTAGTGTTTCATAGTTCATGAATTATTTTTATATGTATTCATCAATCAAGTCATTAGAGTTGGTCTGATAATAGAGGATGACTCAATTTAGTCCCTATGTTCTAATTAACATTAATAATAATTTGTTAACTTCACATAAAAAGTTGGTTCTTTCCATGTACTTATATCTTATTTTATTTAATAAAATCATTTTCGCATTACTATTTTTAACATAATTTTGTTTTTTTTTCTTAAGGGTGTAATCTCTTTTTCATTGTAAAAGGCTGCCCATAGTTTAACAAAAATTACCTACACTTAGCTCATAGTTCCCAAAGGGAGCAATAGCACTTCTACATAAACTTAGAGGATGATATAGTGAATTGAAAAACTACATAGGAATCTAAAAATGTATGCCTAGACATGATGGAAACAAAACACCAAACTAGTCTTAACTGACATTAACTTGATTCTTCCATTGAGAATTAAAAAGTAAACTATTTACAAATTCTGTGTTTTCGAGTGCTTCACACAATATGCAACTATCATTTAATCATTTTCTTGTAGGTGAACACATACACTTTGATTATAACAATATTGTAAACTTATTTATGAATTTAGTATTGTGGCAGTGATTGACTTAGTCTAGAGTGATCATTTAACTAGTTTCTTGTAGTCAAACACATGCTTTGATTATAACAATATTATTTGATTCTTTAGAAATATGAAATCATATCTCTTTGAGTTCTATAAAGTTTGGATGATTATTGTAGTTTGCTAGTGATTACTCTGCTTTTGTAATCTCTTATTTATTTTTGGTTAAGAAGATTAGGAAAGATACTTATTATTGACAAAGCAAATGCAAGATCTAAAGAACCATTAACTTGGTAATCGTAGACTAATTCAATTTGTTTTTCTAAAGTCACTTAAACAACCAATCAAGCATCAAAGATTCTAATTTTTCTTGGTTAAAACATCTAAATTTAAATCTTAAACGTGCACATCAGGCATTTGATATAGCGTTCCAAGAGAATATAAAATTCCACCGTAAGCCATGTAATCAAATTCTCTAATCCTATCTTAGCAATAACACCTTTAAGTGCTTTTACTAATTTATAACAATCCGATTGGTTTACTAATTTAAGAGATTTTGATGAATATTTTAAAACAATTAACTTCAATGTATCATATTTTATCACTACCAAATTATTTGCAACAATATCTAGAATGAATATAAAAATTGTAAAACTCAAGAGTTTTAATTTATTTAATTTTTTATTAACATATTGTTATATAACAATAGCAATTTCAAAGCAATGCTACATTAACTTTATATCATATTCATGCACTATTACAATATCTTGAATATAATACAAACATATGTTACTAAAAGGTGACTAAAACATTCAGAAAATAAGCACAACATGAGTTATAACATTAAATACACATATATCACTAATATACTCTAGACAATGTTATTATGAAATTATAATCTAGCCATAAAATTTGTTCAAAAAGTCTAAAATAAATCTACTTATTTTTGTAGACAAGTCAAAATACATCAATAAGGATCAGTACCAACTGATGATATAGTGTCACGGATTCTAGTGTTTCATAGTTCATGAATTATTTTTATATGTATTGGTCATCGAAGTCATTAGAGTTGATCTGATATTTCAAAGCAATGCTACATTAACTTTATATCATATTCATGCACAATTACAATATCTTGTATATAATCACAACTACATATGTTACAAAAAAGTGACCAAGACATTCAGAAAATAAGCACAACATGAATTATAACATTCAATACACAAATACCATTAATATACTCTAGACAATGTTATTATGGAATTATAATCTAGTCATAAAATATGTCGTAAAAATCTAGAATAAATCTACTTCTCTTTGTAGATAGGCCAAAATTTTGTTTTTGTAATGTAAACCCTAAAATGCTAAACTTAACTATAAACCCTAAAACTATGAACAATAAACCCTAAAACTATGGACTATAAACCCCAAAACATGGATTTTATCTATGAACCCTTAAACTGTGAACAATAAACTCTCAAACTATGAAATATAAATGCTCAAACACTAAATTTAACTATAAACCCTAAAACTATGAACTATAAACCCTAAAACTAAAATTTAATTCTAAACTATGAACCTTAAACCCTAAAACTATAAACTAGAACACTTAGATGATGAAAACCCTCAATGAATCCCCAACAATAGTGCCATTTTTGGTGTCACAACTATTGACTCCTCAAACCTAAAGACAAGTCATTCCTTGAGCCATTGTGAAATTCACCCTAAGCAATTGTACTTGCAACTTATGATCATGCAAAGACAACTTTGGACCAATCCATGAGAAAGAGTAGCTTCTCCTTGTTTTCTATTTGCTAAGCCAAGGGGAATATTTCCTAGGGTTTTGATATAGAACAATTAAGAGAAATGACCATATGCGACACTCAAAACCTCTTCAAACTAGGAAAAAAATAATGTATATGACCTAAGATATATCATCTATTAGCCCTAATGATGTAGTTAAGTCAAAAACCATACTTCATACATGATGAAAAACTAGGCAATAGCCATACCTCAACCATCTAACACACATCAAGTTACCATACTTTATGTCATGGTACAAATTACTAGTGTCAAATACATAGTTTATCTAGGGTTGATTGACCACTTATATGCTTTGATTTTTTTCCCGATTAGGTATTGATGTTCTCATTGGAAAAACCTAAAACAAATACAACTATATTTTATCTTAGCAAACAATCTGTTTTAACGCAAATGCTTTAAAACCTTGAAATTGGATCAAAAAACATGCCATTTTCTCATGCCTTAATCGCTTCCAACAATACAAAAATTTTATACACATCATTTCCAAATGCTTGATTGTCTATTTAAGTGGCAATGGATGTGTACAAATAGATGCAAACAACTATACAACTATCATGTCTATAAATAAACATGAATGGTAACATCGATTTTCCCTTTCATTGACTAATGAATAACAACCTCATATGGTTTTACAAGTTTTAAATTTTAGCATTAAAATTTTCATGATGCATAACACTAACTATAAATTACAACTTTATATGCTTTTAGGATTTTTAAATTTTAGCGTAAGAATTATCATCATGCATGTCACTAACAAAATAAAGATGCATCAACATGGATAAAGCCACCAAATCGAAATACACTACTAGTTTTTACTCTGCGTGCATTTTATTCCATTAAAAATACGCCCCAAGCAAACCTACATAACTTCATACCTCTCTATGTCTAGCTAACTATATCAACATATCCACGAAATAAAACATTCTAGTACATGTTGCCTACACCTTATCGTGACCATTGGCATATTGCTACATGTGATACCTTTTGATGTCATCAAACTCACCAACACGAACTTCGCAACCAAAATTACAAACCTATATCAATTGCAAACCAAAATTACAATCCATTTTGTTCGATATTATATGTGAAAAAATTCATATTCTAACATATTTGAAGGCTTTTAGTGTTAAATAGCAAAGTGCTAAGAATATACCTTTTAAGGTAATAATTTACAAGTAGGGGATGGATGGCTAAACTTGACAATGACTAGATATAGTCCAAAATTTAGCCACTCGTAGCATACATTAAGGATTTTCATCTTTCAAGAAGATGATACAGGAACATGTAACTAGAAAATTGATTGATTCATATATTTCTTTAACTCATGTAATTCATGTTAAATTCTTGTGTTCTCATTTTCATGTTGAAAAGAGAATAGAATAGAAGATATAATTGCCTTTAGAATTATCATATTGAATCAGGGGTAGTAATATTACGATTAGGTACATAAAATTATGATTAGGTACTCTTATTAAAGAGACTTTTTAAATTGTAATCATATAATTATTAAATGTTTTACCCTATAAGAGAACTAAATTCTTAATTGGTCATATTTAACATTGCAATTGCCACCCAGTGAAACTATCACATAATAACCATTACAATGTATATCACTATCTTCTAGATTTGTATCCTTTAGTCATATTTTACATCACAATCGTAGAGAATAAAGGAAACTAAAGTGAATCTCCTAAGATGCTAGTCAAGAGCGTACAAACTTTACCATCTAACATAGAGTTCATGTAATCCATCTCATTGTAAAGCTCAATATTATTTTTCCATAAGGGAAATCAAGGTTTCACCAATAGGTTATACCATACAAGCCAAATAAACAAAACAAAGTAAACTTGATATAAACAAGGAGAAGAACAACAAGTCAAGATCAACTAATCATCTAAATCTCTTGTTATAATTTATATTAACAACTATAACAATGTTACTAAAAAGTAAAAATATCAAATCAAGAAGGTGTTCACATCCCTATATGTTTTATTACAAGAGATTTCAATGAAAAATAAGAGAACTAAATTCTTGTCAAACAATTGAAGTAGATCAATGGATCTTAGTAATTCTAAAAGAGATGGGAGAAAGAGTATCATGCAGGTTCTTTACTACAACCATAGAACATTTAGAATCCCACGTGCATCTCCCAACATGCATGGCCCTTCCCATGCCCTTACCTCATAGATAACATCAACACGAAACATTGTTGAGAAAAGAGAGGATAAGTTTAAGGCCCAACCATTTTGTGAGTTTAGTTGCACTTTATGCACTTAATGACTATGATAGTTTTAGCTACTTTGGGACAATTGTACATGTATTTCTTTGTAATGTCCCTTGTTTTGGTTTACCCTAAAAGCCTTCTAATGATTACAAATTCCCCACTAGGGTTAGGGTTTCTGGGTTTACCATGCAATAAATAACTTGTTGGTGGAGTCCTTGATTGAACCTGCATACACCATATGAACAACATTACCAAACATACATGTATATACTTGTTAGCATTAATACATGAAGATACATTAAATGTTATCAACCATGTAGCCTAATGTGAACTAAGAGGAGTGACATGATGGGTCCGCCCGAAGCCATATACCAACCTAAGAGGTTGTATACCACAATTCTCCATGTTGGTGACTTGTACCTGCTTTCCCCAACCATGTCCCAACCTCAGCAAACACTTTGCCCACTTGTAGAAAGGGTGGAGTTTAAGAGCAGTCTCAGTGCTTCCACTCCTCCATGGCCCCTCCTTTTGGTTTGAGTGGACCATAAGTGGGGTTACCACTCCTCCATGGTTCAACCTTCTGTTTGGAGTGGGCGGATCATAAGTGCAGCACACCACTCTCTTCCTGCCCCTTGCCCTAAGTGGGTTGGTTAATCAGTTTCAAACACTATGATATTAACACACATAAATAATTGTAGACACTTCATCGATTATCAATCTTATTATTATTATTATTATTATTATATCAATATACCTAAATAACCAAGGCCTATGTATCATTCAATAAATTCAGTTTGTTATAAATAGATCAATGGCAGATATATGTAATCAGATTAGCAGAGAGCTATCATAAATATATTTGAACAGATTTACAGATAACCAATCTCAGCTTTAAGAGTCAGATTGATTACTCAAAAAAATGGATAGAAAGACAATTCACTTTTTGCATATAAATTTACCCTACTTAATAAGGCAGAAATAAACCTGGTGTAGTAGCTGTGATCTCAAAATCTTTTCCTTGGATGTCCTTTCTTACTTCTCCTCCATCTGTATTTCTTCCTTGCTCGATTTGCCTTATATACCTCCATCGAATGCCTTTTGGGAACGGTGGTGACTATTCCTTGAATCGTGCCTCATTCAGCGCTACCTTTAATGAAATTTGTTTATTAGCATTGACTAATGATTAGTCACTTGTTCTTTTTATGTTAACTACCTCTTCTTAATCCTGATCGGGAAATGGATTATTTATTGTTTCATTGATGCCATCTTTTTATAATAATCAAGCTAAAGTCATGAGTCATGTCGACAGTGAAGGTGAATGTATATTAATCAATACATCGGTGATTTTGGGGTCGGTTCATGACATCTTCATCATTCATGATCGTAACATTAAGCAAGTCGTTTCATAATACTCTTCTTACAATTCGTTGTTGTCTATCCTATGTATTTATTACTGCTATCTCTTTCTCATTTATTTGTTATTGATGTCTCATCCTTATATATTTATTATTGCATACATAAGTCGGCCATGATTTCTCTTTTATTGTCAATACTCCATATGAAGATCATAACAAACCTTTGAGTTATTTTAACTTCTTTAGAAGTGGTGATTATTCTAAGGTAGTCGGCCAACATTAAACTTAAAGTCTTAAGTTGGACATCATATATAAACAGAACATTTCATGGGACATGACATTCTTTGAATTTTGATTCATGGATATTACATTAATCATTTCGTATTAGATTGTAGTAGGTAGTTATCTAACTTAGCAGATGAAGTTAACTAGTTTCTTTATGACTATTATATCAATGTGGATAAGTAACTTAAATCTAATTAGCAAAGGTAATTTTATTTTAGTGCTTCTAGTAAAGGTTAGTATTGTTAATATTATCTTCTAATTTAGATAGATTATGTCTTATGTGGTTGCCTTCCTTGAGAAGGAATTCCCTAGTTTTGTTTTGACCTAAATAAATATGAGATGCCTAGGAAATTTATCCAAGTAACATTGATTTTTTTTTTGATTGGTGAAGTAACATTGATTTTAATATGATGGAAATTACTCTCATATTTTTTTGAAAATTATTTAATTGTTAGTCATCCCTAAATTAAATATGAGAATTATGATAGAATTGAATTAACCCTAAATAATGACAATACTAACCTTGGTGCAGGATAGACACTTGTAAGTAAAATTACTCATATTAATAACTTTGTATAGGATATTGATAGTCGTGAATTTCTCTAGTGAAATTGTATAGTAGGGATGTTGTTGTTACTAACCTTAACCCCTATAAATTTGTTTGAATGATTATTTTAAAGATAAATTATATTTAGAATAAGTGAATAAGTGATATAACATCGCTTCAATAGATAGGTAAAATTTTGTTATGTTTCGACGTAGTTATTGAAATTATGGTTTTCAATGTGAACAGGGTATACTTTAAAAATTGGCCCCTAGAAATTTTTATAGAAATCTTGGCAAATCCCCTATGTAGAGACATAATCCTCTTGGCAATTTTTCCTAAAATTGAACTAAAGTGATAGAGTGGGTGGCTATTTTATGTTAAAACATAATTTTAAAAATAAATTGTGGATGATTTGAAAACCAAAAGTCATTCTTATTTTTAATCAATTTGGCGAATGAGGACCTAAATTTTCCATAAAATATTAATTGAGGTGGCAAAAGAAGACTAAGTTTTTGAAAAAAAAATTGAGGTGGCGAATTAAGTCTGAATTGCCCATAAATTTTTAATTGGGGTGGCAAAGATAGCCTAAATTTTAATGAATTTGTAATTGAGGGGTCAAATTAAAACCTAATGTAATATTTTTTTTTAATTGTGGTGGTGAATTAAAACCTAAATTAATATAAATTTATAAGTTAGGAGGTGAATTATTAAAAATAAAAAATATGTGTACTTATGTTACATAACATATGTGTCTTGGTTTGTAGACATCATTAAGAATTTGTTTTAATTTAGCGATTTAATAACATTTTCATTTAATTCACCTATGAGAACATGACGTTTGTAATTATTTATTGAGACTTGTGTCATATAGATCATAGTGCATTTATGAGTTTCTCATATGCAAGGTTGTTTGCAAGTTCTAGTTTTAGTTTTTCAGCAACATTGCAGTGTCAAGTGATAGTTCTCTCATGTCTATTCAAGGAAATAGAAGTTTATTTTTTGGCCCCTAACAAGTGGGAATTTGAAGATGTAGAGAGATTTGATTCAGTAAAATTAAGGAAGATCTTTTATATCAAATCCCCTATGGTAGAAATTGTTATAAGGGTAATTATTAGCGAGGATATACTCCAGGCTTTTCCTCAAAAAAATCTTCCCAATAACATTACCTCATTTTTTGTCTAACATCATGTATTGAATTTGGTAGAGCATAACTAGATCAAACCATTTTTGCACAGTGATATCAAAACATAGAATAATATTTTATTGAATTGGGATTCTCACAACTTGATTTTTCATCACAATACAATATGGCTTTATAAAGCCATTATTATTCCTGTGTAACTTCCCAAACCTACTAACTACTTCTACAGAAAAATAACTCCCATTTACGAACAAGAAACTAACCTATATTTATATGTTAATTTATTTATTTATTATTATTCTAAACTACATACTAAACTATATAAAATGATGTAATAAATCCAACATTCCCCCCTTATTACATCAATCCGAACAAGAGACAGAACACTGTAAGGATTGAACACAACAACCCTTTTGGAGACTTTGATGAAGCACCTTCACCAATTCTCCTCACTCACCGAAGAAACACCAAATTGAATCTGTCAGCGGATCTCCTTACTATCAAACCTGCAAAAAACTTTGTACAACATGAAAGAACATAAATATTCCCATCCTTCATGCACAATGAGAGAACAACTCTCCTCCGAGAGTCCACATCTCCTTGGAGTGTGTCAATATCCCTCCTCTAGTGCTGGATATGAGAGAACAACTCTCCTCCAAGAGTCCACATATCCTCTGAGTGTGTCAATATTGCTCCTCCAATGCGATGAGAATCAAAATCCTCCTCTAGTGTAAAAAAGAACTGAACCACTGTGAATACATTAATCCCACCTTATTTTAGAGGTTACACTATCTACAGACTGAGTAAGTGTAGATGCACTAACCCCACCCTATTTCAAAAGTTACACTATCCACACATACTTCCAAGAACTTCAAGCCCCCCCTTGCTCCATGAAGGGACACAAATTGATGGTTCTTCTCATGCAGTGGATCATCTCTAAGCAAGAAGCTAGCTTGAGATGAAAATAGACCTCTTGCCTCTAGTGTCTCCTGCCTCAAATATGAGCTTGTTACACTTTATTCAGTTGATGTGTGAGCCCCTAGAAGCATTGCTAGATGTATCATTCTCGAGCATACAAAAGTTATATAAAGTAGTCATGTAATATGAGTGGCCATAATGAAAAGCAAGAGACTAGGTATCGGATTCAATCGATAATGCACTCATTATATTAAACACCTTATACCTCCCAATTACAATAGTTTCAAAAATCATATCCAAACTAAAGCACATGCATCTGCTAAATAACTCCAATTAGAACTCCCTCCAAAATACACCCTTACAATGAAAATCCTAACAACTTATTTAAATTCAAAAAATCAACTACTTCTCTTTTCACACCTTATAACCCCATTTGCAAAAAATAATTGCCTAGTTTTGGTAACAATGATTTGAAATTCATAAACCAACTATGCTAGTTATAAACATTAATGTTTATAGCACATATAGTGAGAAATAATGCAATGCTTGAAATCAAAATTAACGCTGCATTGTTCAAATCAACAACCTAAAATGTCGCACCTCGCTTAAACCCTAATTAATTTTGCCATATTGACCAGCCACCTCCTCTAAGATACCTTCTACTCTGCTCTTTTCCAATCAATGGAGGCCTCAAGATTGCATTTAGAGAAAGATTGTTGTAATAATAATATTCCATGAGACGTCTCATTCTTTCATATGATCAATCACAGATCCTCACACTCTTATCATTATGCTAGACTAAAATGTTTAGCACTAATGTGTTTTTCCCATCAATGATCTACGATCATGAAAATCTTCTCTCTACACAAACTTATTCTCCTATCGTATTCGGCCTTTACTCAACGATTTCGTTGTTTGTTCATATGGACTTCACTAAACTAGTTCTTGGTCATAGCATTAACAAGTCCATGGATGGATCATAATAGATCAATTATGTCAAAGGAGAGTTTCTTGTCCAACGAGGAGATGGAGAAACAAAACACGCTACTTCTCTACATCTAATATCTTCAATCAAAATACAGTAATAAAATGATTTCAAAGTTTAAAAACTATACCAAACTTTCCATGGCATCAATAGAAAACCATGACCTCTCCTCTCTATACATGTGCCAATAGCAAAATATTTCTACGCACAACAAAAAATTCACATGCCTTGCACATTCTTCCCCATATGCTTCCTTCTGTACGTCTTCTACATTATACCACGCTCAGCAAGTGGATTCAAAGTGGACGTTGGTCTGTAGATTTGAATGCATAGGCAGATTCAACACATTTTATTCTCCCATGCGTTGGTCATGTCTCTCACAGCACATGATCTAATACGCTCGGATGCCATATTGAATTTAGTCTAGAGCAAATCAAACCATTTTTGCATAGTGATATCAAAACATAGAATATTATATTATTGAATCAGGATTCTCACAACTTGATTTTTCATTACAATAAAATATGGCTTTATAAATCCATTAATATTCCCGTGTAACTTCTCAAACCTACTAACTACTTCTTTGGGAAAGTATCTCCCATTTACTAAGAAGAAACTAACTTATATTTATAAATTAACATTTACATGTTAATTTATTTATTTATTATTATTCTAAACTACATACTAAACTATATAAAATGATGTAATAAATCCAATATCATGGACATCGTCCAAGATGCCAATTTAGTCAAAATCCTAGCAAAGACATGTTTATGATGCACTTGTTCCTAATGAGAAACTTAATGCCACTTTGGAAGATTACGACACAGATGACAGGATGTGGGATTTTGGGGGCTACTTTCCAATAGAGTTGGTTAAAAAATCATCTATTGCAACTTGCATCCTCCAAGATGCTAGAGATGGGATTCACAATGGGTCATTGGATGTCTACAAAAGTAATCTCCTTCATCACAAAAAGGACATTTGCAGTTGTCTCTTGGAAAACTCAAGGAAGGTTGCGAATGAGGTCTTATGAACCTATATAAGGTAGCTTCGATCAGGGTGGTTATTTAAAAATTTGATGTACTTTCAAATGTATTTCCTTTTTATTTTCAAATTTCCATGTTTAAATGGCTATAATTTTTACCAGAGCTTTGTGATATGGCAACTTAGATGGTTTGAATACTTTTTAATTTCAAATTAATATGTATTTGTAAGTTATGTGTCAAATTATTATAAATAAAAATAAAAATATTTGTGCATATCTCACATAACATTTGTGTGATACTTTGTGTGAAAAGATAGCTTAGGACATCATTAATATCTTTATTTAATTTAACAATACTCAAGTGAAAAGATGTAACGTCCATGTGATCATCGGCAATGACATTTTTATTTAATTTAGTACACAAGAACTATCAAATAGATGGTTTTTAAGATATGCACAAATATTATCTAGGTATTTATAATCTAATTACTATATAATGAATTAAATAAAAATGAAAATAATGTTGAAGCTTGTCCTTTCACTCAAAGTATCACACATATGTCATTTAAGATATGCCTATGCAAAAATATTATATGTGTATGTGTAATTTGATTACTATATTCTTATTCGCTTTTATTTAATTTAAAGAAAATATTCATTTAATTTAGCTTTAAATTGCATAAATGAAGAGGTAACTAATCACACACTTGGCCAACCATTATAATCTTGCTCTGCCATCATCATTTTGTAGAAATTTCATTGTGCTCTACAAACTTTGGCCTATGAGATCATAAAGTCACTCTTCTTCTTACATGATCTTTGTAAAGAGATGGCTTTTCATGGATTGATCCAGCAAAACCACTTAAAACATTATTTTTAATTTTTCCTCACACTAGATAAAGATGGCTATTAAGGAATTCATTGGCATCGACTACCTCAAACTCAATATCAAGAGTCGTATAAATTTTGAGATAGCATCTTATTTTCTATCCAATTTCTTGCAGCTTTCTTAATTCAAGACAACAATGGTATGGGTGGTAGAAATGTTTTTTCGGCCATAATTCAAACTTGTGTTGGATGCAATGGCAACCATGGATTAGCAATTACTACTGGTTGTCAAGGATGAGTTTAGAGGCATGGCTTTTATGGGAGCACTACAGAATCTAGAGTAGAGAATAATGAGGCTCACCTAGAATCTCCAAACACTCTGGGAAGTCCTCCTAACTAGTAATTTGGGAATTCTAACTTGGGGAGTTGGTGTTATTTTAGATGAAATGTGCACTTCTTTCATTAATTTTCATCCTTTTACAAATAGAGTTTGATTTAAGCATTCCCATCAAATGGCACTATTTCTTCTAGGTATAGCTCAAAATGTCAACGATAACAGAGGTAACTAAGATATTTTTTAGTAAATAGTGTAGTTTTTTGTAAATAGTACAGTAGTTTTTAGTAAATAGTGGAGTTTTTGTAAATAACGTAGTGTAATAGTGTTGTTTGGCCATGGTAGGATCTTTCCTTTGGAAAATATGGAACTTCAACTCATGTAATCTTTTTTGAAGCTCATATATAATACAAGTTATGAGAAATATATTTAGACAGAATAAATGTTACTACTAGAATTATATATATGGTTGATGAATGCTTAACCACTCTAAAAATTATCCACACACTGGGAGATATTAAAATGCATACATAATTAATTTAAATATTATCAAGCCTTTAAACTATCTTCAATTGATTATATCCTAGAAAATATTAAAATGCACAAGAAATTAATTTATATTCTAGAAACTTCAAATTATCTTCACTTGATTTTACTCAAAGATATTAAAATGCATAGCAAATTAATTTGTATTAATCTTATTTTAAATCTTTATATGGAGTATAAGTAAAAATTTTATTTATTTATATTAAAATAAAACTACTACAGGCCCTGCTAACTAGCATGTCACCTTTTCTAGCCAATGGTGTTGCCTCAATCTTTGATGATCTGTATTTTCTCCTTCGACATCCATGAGTTACTGATGCATTGGACCTAACAATGCCAACTTAGTATTAAATAGTCAATGGTGGGGATTTTTGATCAAGGTTTGAAAGCGAACAATTATAAATCCTAGTGGTCATTCAGTTTACCTTAAATTAATGTACGATATAGGAGGAATTTATTATATTTGAACATTGTTAAAACTTAAAAATTGAAAACCATGGAAAATAATACAATCGTGCCCACATAAATGCATACATAATCATAAAATGATGGCAGGGCCAAAGGCCCCATCAACTAACTAGTGACACATCAACTTTTTGGCCAATGGTGTTGCCACCTATCTAGACCATCATTTGTTTTTACCTTGAACTCTGCATGTTGTTGATGTGGTTAAATGGTTTGATCCAACAAAGCAGGATCAATAAAATATGTGAATTAAATGACATCTAAGATCTTCTCAAAATAATTACTAGAAAAAGAATGTAATCACCCACATAAATGCATACATAGTCACAAAATAACAACAGGGTCGAAGGCCTCACCAACTAACCAGTGACATGTCAACTTTTTAGCCAATAACACTACCACCTCCCCTGACTATTATTTATTTTTACTTTGAGCCCCACATTCAATTGATGTGGTTAAATGCTTTGATCTGACAAAGCAAGATAAATAAAAGATGTGAATTAAATGGCATCTAAGATCTTCTTGGAATAATCTAAGATCCTAGAATAATTACCAAAGAAATAATGTAATCATATGTGATTAATAATTGCATACACTGTCTGTTCTCTAGCCTGTGAATAGTAAGCCTATCTTTATTAATCTGGGAGGTATGGAAAGAAAGGAATAGGAGAATCTTCCAAGACAAAGAAATGTTGATCTTCTCTCTTCTGAATAAGGTGGAAGTTGCCATAGTGGAAGTGGTGAATAGTAGAACAAGTGGTCAAAATTAGAAGAATGCAAATTTCACAGAATGGGATGCCATGATGAGGAAAGAATGGCATGGATCAAAATCCCCTTCCTTCTCAAGTGAAGGAGGGAGTAAGGCAAGGGATGCCAAGAAGAATGTGGAATGGAAAGCACCAGAGATGGGGTGGTTCAAATTAAATTTTGATGGAGCTTCTAGGGGCAATCTGGGTCCATCAGGAGCTAGTTGTATTATCTGAGACAATGAGACAGATGGTGTTTTTAGGAAGAGTAACTAAATAGCACTTAAGGAGGGTTTTGTTGTAGAATGATTCTCTGATGGTAGGTACCACCAAGTTAATACTATGAAAGGATTTCATGGAGGAAGGGGAGTGCTATAGGATAGATACAGACATAGCTTCAAGGTTCGTGGTATCTTTGTTAGACCTGAATACTTCCAAGGCCAAAGTGAACACCATGGCCCAAAGCATGTTCAAAGCAGACTTGTTGGGTGGGCTTGAGGAGGTTTTGGTGGCAGCGACTTTTGGAGCAGGAGTTCTGAGGCCTCGCAACATGAATCGAATAAATATACCAGGTGAAATTGTGAAGTATTACCCCTTTCTGTTAGACCTTAGGGGTGGGGATTTACTCTTGCACTAGGAGAAGGCTATAATAGAATGTAACTTTTGAAGAAGATGTTACAGATGGTCCCTATGGATGATTTTACGTGGGTGGCAGAATTCAACAGTTATCTCCAGGAACAGGACGATGCATAAATCTAAGATTATAATGAGATAAATAATTTGAAGTTTTTGTATGTAATCATCTACAACAGATTATGTTTAGGGCTAGGGCATAAGAATGGATAGGGTCTAGAAATCTAGTATATAAATATAATGCAAGATGGTGGTTGCCCTGCGTGGCCTTTTTGGAAGATAAGATTTGACCCTACATGGTCTTTTTTCTCAGATTCATAGTTGGTTATGGGCATGATTGGGAAAACTAAGGTTGGTATCAGATGTTGTTAGAAATAGTGGGATGCATCTCTACCTTTTAGGCAAAATAACAAAAATGTAATATTTTTTTGAAATTCAATATAATACCATAACTCTCTTACGAATCAAAAAAACAAATTGCATGCACCGTCCTATGTTACATATAAGAATAAAGATTTACATTCAAGGAGCATAGTAATTAAAATTATACCCATCACATTAATTGAATACCATTATAGGTAGAAAAATGGTAACATCAAAGAGGCTCATAAGTACTTGTCTACTTTGACACATGAGTGAGCCTCAGCAAACATTGAACAAATATAAATGCATAAGCCCATTTACATTTACCTACCATCAACTTGCAAGACACCATAATTTTACCATTTCACTCTATAACATTTGTTTAAGAGACTTTAAAATTAAGTTTTAATAGCTCCTTAAAATTTAAAGCCTAAAGCATTCCTATAGTAGTCAAAAGAAGAAACAATTGTAAGAGGCTTAGAGCAATGGTGTTTATCATAGAAGCTAAGTGCCAAAGGTGATTCAATTTGTGTTTGAATTTTTTTATAAAAGTAAAGTTTGACTATTTTTTTAATTATAGTTTCTAAAATATCAAATTATTTATAATAGTCTAATTGAACTATTTATTTGGGGCTACATAAAATGTTATCTATTGCAACTGACAGGAATGAAGATTTACAATCCTTTGTCAACTATGATATATTATGTCAAGAGTTAGCATTTTTAGCTTTTACTAAAGAATCATACTAGTATGTCTAGTCAGTTGCATTTGACATAATAGACCTCACATAGGAAAAACTTAAAATTGAAATCGATGTGTGGATGTGGTGGTATAATGTGAGTGACAACTTGCTAATTTCAATCCTACTTTTCTAGCCTCGTTATTACCCTCACATTCAATGTGTTGTACGTATACTTCCAAGTTCAATGGGATGCTAATTACTGACATTGTGGATGACCATATTCTTGAATTTATATCACAATAATGTTCCCAGTCAATCAGCTCATTTTGGATTATAGTGAAGAATTTGCTCAACATCATGTAATTGACAAACAAGAAAGATTTTAGAGGACAAGGGCAAGGATGGACTATTCTTGAAGTTCACATCAAAAACCTTTTGTATGTTTTCAAATTTTGAAATTTGTCCATTGTGACATCTTACATAACTAGTCACATTTTTGGTGGAGTCATTTACAGGTCAAATCAAGTCAAATATTTCAAAAAGACACCAAGGAACCACCAAAATTCTAGAGATGAGGGGTCTTGAGGGATCCTTCTAGGTTTCAAATTTGCCTATAGCTTGTTTTAGATATTTTGCTTTTTGTTTATGTTATAAGAGGAAGATAACTATTTCTATATGCGTTAGAAATAGACTAAGGACAAATGTCAATGATTAGTAGAGGATTATTGTTACCATTTCTATTGTCAAAGTTCATACAACAAGTTTTTTTCAAATCAGTTCTCCATTAATTACACAATATTTCCAAATATTTAACAAATCTGTAAAATGCCTATTTGGTGTTCTTTTATTGTGGTTAGTTATTCTAACATATGGGCGTTGAGATACGAAACCTTTTAATAAAATAAATTCATTATTTTGTTTAAAATCACAAATACATTTAAAGATTTATAATACTAACCCTATTAGCTACTACAATCCAAATATAGGTCTATTATATGTCAAGACTACAATCCAAAGATAATTTATAAGCGCTACAAATTTGACTTTGTTACCTTCTCAAAATGACTTGTCCACAACAAAAACTTATCTTCAAAACTTAGACTGGATGACAAATTTAGTTAATCGGTGAGGTAATAGATGAGACTTTCCTTAAGCTTAGTGATAGCCTCTATCTTCTATGTATCCTACCACGCTATGGATAATCTTCATGATATCTACATTTGGTTGGTTTTCTTTTCAACTTGACATAGGTGTTCAAATGATGGAAGGGTACCACTTTAGGCCAATCCACTAGATACCCTTCTTCTTCATACCCCTTATATATTGTCTTGATCTTATAATAACTAGATAAAAAATTATATAACCTAAGGGCTCTTTTCTTTTCAATCTTGGTGTGAACTTATCCCATCAATCCTTACAATGATCTTTACTATTTATGGTATGTAGTAATTGTTATCACTTGGAATTGCACCCGTATGCAAGGCCGATTAAAGCACTACAATTCCGTGTAACATGGGACTAATCTCAGGTTGTGGGTGCCCTATGACGAGATTATACCTCCAGATTATGGGTTGGTTCCCTTCAAATGTTCTATTGAGATGTATGTTTTAACTTTTTGGGAAAAGGGAAGAAAGAAACTAAATGAATACTAAAGGTAAAATGGTGATGCACCTGATATGGATAAAAATAATGCAATCTGATTCACAATGTTTACCCAGAAATCTAATTTCTACACAATCCAGACTTGGCATAAATACCACAAAAATGATTCTAAGGAAGGTTTGAAAATAGGTTTTTATGAAGGAAATAGTTTTTTCACAACATAAAAAGACTATTTCTAGTTAACACAACCTAAGACCTATGATGAATATATGCTTTAATGCTGCAACAAGGAGGTGAGACAATAATTTTGAAGGTTTGATAATAAAACATAGCAAAATTTCATCAAAATCCTTCAACATTAAGCACAAAAAGGAAAGGTAATTCAACTGATCTGAAATAAATAAAGGAAAGCTTTGCAAAAAGAAAAAAGATAACCTGTAACCTACCGATCTCTCAATAAAATTGTAAAAGTGAGCTACAAGAATTCTCCAATCTGTCTAAATCAGAATGAGAATCAAGAACTAGCAAAAACAAACTTTTGCTTTACAATATATAGGTCTGCTCTCTCGAAGAGGCATGCAAAAAATATGGACTTGTAGATAACTGCCTCTAAAAATACTCATTCCCAAGCAACCTCAAAAATTCTCAAAATTAGGGCCTAAAACTGCCACAAATTGAGCAAAAATAGCTTCAATTTGGGCCTCTCCATATGTTTGACCAAAATTTTGACCAAGGACCCTAAAAATACTCCTAAAAGTCATGCAAAACCTCCTAGGTGGCCTAGTTAACTCAACTAATCAATTTGCATGATTTTGCATGAGCAAAATTGATTGTAAGTAAATAATAAAGTAATAGAATATTACTCTATTATTGGTTACAATTTGTTTTATTTTCAATTTTACAATTTGTGAAAAATAATAAAGTAATTTATAGAGTATTACTTTATTATTTATTTACAATTAATTCATGTGTAAAATCGTGCATGATTAGAAGAAAAATATCACTCCTTATCACTCCAATACATTTGCCTATTTTGCATGATATGAGCCAAAAATAGGACTTAGGAATAATTACAAAATTCCTTATCACTCCAATGATCAATGAGAAAAATTATCTCCTTCTGCAAGGAAAATAGAAAGAAAACTGAGTCACTCCACATGACATTCCATGCACAAAACAAATATGCATAAATATCCTTATGACTCCCCCGTGTTGCCTTTGTGCACATACATCACATTTTCTAAATCTCCTTATATCCCCATATGCAATTGAGATTAAGGAAGGAAGAACAACTCCATTATGCATAAAACCCCATGCATCAAAGATGCTTCATCATATACTGCCACCATCATATACTGCCACCATGCAATCTCCACCATGCATGAAAGCTTACCCTTGAAAACTCCATGTATAGCCTTAAGCATATGCCATGTCAAAAAATACACCCTCTTGGTTGTTAGCCACCATGCATAATGAGGAGATATCCCTATCTTTGGATGTTTTGAAAATGGATAAGGAACTTGAGCATGTGTATTGTTGTCCATTCAAAACCTGACCACCAAGGAATCTTCAAAAGGTTTACAAGGCTTAGAGCCTTTCCTTCACATCATATCGGCCTCTTGACTTAATAAAAATCAATCCTAACACATTGATGTCAGCCACTCTATGTTATGATGGCTAGGAAAAGTCTTGACCACAGCAGTTTTTTGGATAAAGTAATTATTGGTTTTTATAAGTCAAAAAAACACACTTGAGCAAAGAACCTTTGAACAAAAGTGAGGAAACAACCCTAAAATGCTCATTCTTTAATTTGACTTCCTTCTTCGAAGCTCTACAACTGTATGAAGTTGGCTTAGGGTTTCAACCATCTCTATATGGCTTTGGTCTCCTCTCTTCAACGGCTCCTCTTTGTTGTTGCCATGGAACTCTGCATGATTTTGAAGAAGGTAACTCTACTTTCTGTTTGATATGAAACATTTTATGGATCTGTAGCTTTATTTCTTTTAAATGGTTGTGGCCTTCTTCTTCATTATTTGCTCTCTATTTTTTGTGCAATCTTTAATACCTTCTTTTTTGTTTCTGTGTTCTTCTTCCTTGATGGTCTTCATCTGATCTTGAAAGTTGAGGCCACTGTGAGGCCATGGAATGATCTTTCCTCCTGTCAGCAAAAAGGGTAAGCACTTGCCATTTTATCTCTATAGTTTCAATTTGTCTTTGGTTTGACTCTTTGCAGCATGACAAGTCTATTGGTAGACATGGGTATTGCATTTTATAGCAAAAAATGATATGTCGCTGTCAGCCATGACTGTATATTTCTTCTTTTTGCCTTGATCTATTTTTATCATGCAGAAACATTGAGGGTTTAAAGTTTTGAAATGAGGGTTTCGATATTTTTTCTCCATTTTCAAAGCTTTTACCTATTCTAGCCAGCTCCTCCTGAAAATAGGCATCAAATGTTGTAGACTGTCGAGTGTTTGTGAGCTTTGAAGTTAGGGTTTCAACTCTTCTTGCACAAAAAACCTTCATAATGCCACGGCCATACTCTTACTTAATCTCTTTCTATTTATCTATAAAGAAAGAAAGGTTTGATACATCTTTGAGAAGTTCTTGTTTAGTTTGCAGATGGGTATATCTTCTTTCATGTTTCTTGCTCCTCTGGCATGGTTATGACTGTATCATGGCATCTGTTTGAAGTTTCTTAACTGTGTTTGCAAAAAATATCATTAGGGTTTGATATCTTGACATGGGTATACAGTCTTTCATAAACAGTTTCTCTTTGTGTAGCACCACCTTGACTGTGGTTTTTTCTCCATCTGTTGGCAAAAGTATAAAGAGTTTGAAGTATTAGCAAGTGGGGTTTCTTTCTTTACTTCACATAACATCTTCTCCTCCTGTCTCTTTATGACTGTCATACATTGCTGATGATATACTTTATATTATTTGTCCCACTGTAGCTACTGGGTAGAAGCAAACTTGGTATTCTGTATGATAGCAAAAAATGTGATATTCTATATGATGACTGTTATCATCTGCTTCCATTTGCATGAGTATCATACATTTGCATTTCTGTGAGGTTCTTCTGTAGGATAGATAGCTTCTTATGCATATCTGCATATGATACTCGTACTCTTCAACTTGCAAACTGTAGCATAATGGACCGTTGTATGTCATGTGGAAACATCCTTGACTAGGTACTATCTTTGTTGCAATTGGATATATACTATGGCATAGATCTCATGCTATCTCTTGACTATCATATGTATTGGGATTCTTATATGCATAGATATCATGCATCTTCCTCCTTGCTATGTATGGCATTCTTAAGGTATACCTGTAGCATAGATTAACATATTCATTCACTCGCTGCTTGTCTCATCACTTGAATGTTATAGTGTCAAATGTATCATGCATTTTTTTCTCTTACACCTGTAGTTGTCCTTATGTATTTTAAGGCATACATGTAGCATAGACACATGTTCTTTGTCCATCCTTGCACCTGTAGTTATCTTTGTGCATACTGACTGTTTATCTTATCATTTTTCATGCTCTTCTATAGATGGATATGGTCGTTATGATATATCTTGAATGTCTCTTGCTTATATAAGCCATTTCATTTACACTGTCCCTGACTTGTCCATGGTTAATGATGACTATACCTGTATCTTGATCTTCATGGTATCTCACTTTAATCTTGCACTGTATCTTCCTTTACTACATGGCATCTTCTTTATTGCATGGCATCTTCTTTACTGCACCATGGCATCACTGTATATTTGATCTTTGTGTGCTCTATACATGACAGTCTCTTGTTTTTGGATTTGTTATTGACTGTCATGTCTATGATGACCATTCATTGTGTTGTGGTAACTGCTATGCATTATGTGCTTCATCCCTGGATGCTTGATTGTTTGAACATCTAACTCCATTTAGACTGTAGCATTCATCTTCATTTATAGGTTCTCTTTAATGCCTGAATCATTATGAGATTCTTGGCCTGGTTGTTTCATCTTTGAAAATTAAGACCCATCTACTCCAGTAGAACTGTTTCATGGTATCTTCATGTATCTTTGATGGTTTTAAGTTCTAAGGCATTGGTGACAGCCTTTTGCAAAGTTCATGTCTCTTCTCAGGATGACTGCACACTTATCTCATACATCTTGTGAAGTTTTATTTTATGGCAGTCAAGTTGGCATATTGTTTATGATTGTCTTGCCTTCCACTGTTCCATCTGTTGTTCCATGTGGCATTTTGCTTGACTATTTCTATGAGACACTTGTAACTTGAATGTGATATAGTTGTTTAAACTTTGATCATCTTAAACAGTATGAAAACATCATGAGAAATACCTGGTATAAAATGTTGCTTCATCTTACTCCTTTGTCATAATGAGATGACCCTTCACATGATTTATTCTGCAATTTGTCCAATTGATACATAAGTTCTTGTATCCTTCTTTACTCTGTCTCTCTTCTCTTTATCAAGCACAACAATCTGAAAACTTGTATCACTCCTTAGAAGACTGTAATCTGATTTTCTGAATTTGTCCTTTTGTCAATCTTGACTCAGTCATATAGCTTTGATTTGCTTCAATCAACTGTAATGATGTTATGATGACATCTTCTTTATGTAAGTTGATTAGATGATGCATGATATAGCTTAGAATGATGCATCCTGTCTTTTTTGATACTCTTTTCAAAAAATGAAAAGAAACATGTTGGGCTCAAACCCTTGTGGGAGACACATTTAATCCACATGTTTATTTGTCTTCAAACCAGCAACAAAATTTGTCCTATACCTGCATAGTGAACAAACAAGTTAGCATAAGAAGTACATGATAGCATTGATTGATCCTTCATAATTTCTTTCTAATTTGTGTCATATATCTGATCTGATCTCTTATCTGAATATGATATGATAAGTAGATGTCTTTGTTTGATAAAAGCATGTGATAACTGTAAACATCCAGAGCACTAACAGGGTTGTCCCCAAAATTTTGCAGGTTTCAACTGGATGGTGGCTTGGAGTGAAGAATGAAGACTGAAGACTTGAAGGCCAGCTTCAATAGCAACCTCCATCATCAGGCAATGATGGATGTTTAGATTTATCATATGTTCTTTTCTCTTTTCTTTTATCAAATAGATACATAGCTTGCATGTCTGTAATTGCTCAGTCTAGTTACTCCCATGGCTTGTGTGGGACACATCTGAACACTTCTTTTAAACATGATCAGTTAGTTTCTCTAATGCATATGATGTACATGTATTTCCTTTTCAATCAATGCATGAGATAAAGTAACAGATACCTGGATGTATGTTCAAAACATGACTTGAAATAACAGTGTAATACAATATCTTTCTCTCTTTATTCAAAATTGATTAATCTGAATAATCAATTTAACTTATAACTCCTGAAAGATCAAACTTTGTAGAACAACTGTATCTCCTTGAATGTTTGATCCTTTGATAATCAATTCTTTTGTCATGATTAATTTATCAGTCATGTTTGGACTGATGGGTTATCCTGACAACTGGATCTTCTTTTCAACTTTGTCAAGGCATCAACCATTCAAGAAATCCATAACTTTGAAGTTTTCTATTATTCCTTCTGAGCAATTACACTTAGCTCTAACTAATTTTTAGTGTGAACAAAAAATTATTAACAGTAACATTCCTTTAGCCACCTCAACCACTTTATCCTTGGTTGCCTACCTCATCTCCATGGTTTCTATATTAGTTGTAAATATTTATAGATTATGCAACACTTCCCTTACCAAAATATGTTCCCCTCTTAAATCACAATTTTGCATCTCTCTCCATGTTGTCATACATCTTCTCCAACTTTTTTTCAAAAGAGAAAAATATTGTAAGCTAAACATCTCCTACGTATGGATTGGGACTCCAATGTTTATCATTAAACTAAATAAAATTATGCAATACATCTTGCATAACATATTTTTTCTATCTCAGCTTCACTTCCTAAATAAGATTCATAAAAGGCTATAGGTGTATCTAGGTTTTTTGATGATCTTTCAATCACCTTTTTTACTTGTAGCTTGTGAAACTATTTTTGTAGTCATAATGCATGCACTCTCATAGGGGCCTACATTGTACAACAGTTTAGTGGCAAGCATTGAAAGTATTTGAACTCTATCTCTCAAAACTCGGTTTTCCTCATTCATCTTTTCTTAATCAAATTTCTCCTTTATTAATTGTTGCATTTTATTATTTTTATTAGTATATATAATGAACCAACCATGTTTGAATTTCTCTAATTTGCTCTCATGTTCCTTTACAAGACCTATTTATTTATCCTTTACCTACATTATCATAACTTCTAATTTTCTAACTTTATTTCAAAGTACCCTTATCTCATCTTATTTCCTAATCAATTCATGGGCCTTCTCTAACTCCATCATACGTGTAGAAGACTCATTAACCATCACTATATGCGCATCCTCTTTAATATCTTCAACAACAAGATTCACAAGTTCTTTCCCTATTCTGTACCATAAATGTCTTTTCTACATGTATCTTTGATTTAGGTTTTCCTACATTAGAGTCTTCTGCTACAAACATTTTTGTTGTAGGGTTTGTAGGGTTCTCCATCACATAATTTTTAACTGTAGGTGTTCTCTTTTGTTTAGTGTTCCATGACACCTTTTCCTCCAAAATCTCCACCTCAGAATCATATTGACCTTTCTCCAATCGTGTATCTTGTTTACTGGTCATGGTTGTTAAATTCTTAAGTCTCATAGATGTCCTTACATTTAGTTTTGAAGGAGGGGGTTTTGCATGTGCTTCATCCTCATATTCAAATTATTCTATCCAAATTTGTGACCTCCTTCGCTTTCTACTATCTCATGTTATAATTGTAGAGGGCCCTAATTTATCTCTTGGAGCAATACCTATAAGAGGCATATTACTTATTTTAATACTTGCATCATGGTTAGGAGCACAATCATTTTCATCTACAACATCTCATTGTGCGACAAATATTGTGATGAACACTTCCCAAGTTAATTGGGATTGCCTTTGTTTCAAGGCCTCTATTACTAGCAATTTAATTAACCCATGATGAGTCAGGTATTTGAGTTTCCTATTTTACACTTCTAGAGATATCTTTCTCAAGGATTTAAATAAAAAATATTAAACGCTTATGATTCTTTGATGTCTCAAATGCACCATTAGATGAAGATGAGAACTATAGATAAATGAGTACCTTCCATAACAAATCATCTATTAGATGAGAGCATATGCCACTTCTAACCATATCTCTAATAGTGAGGTCCACAAGATGCCTTGACCAGGCACCATTTGGGTTCACTTTCCTTGGTTTAAAAAATCCTTGTAAATGCTTTCTAAATATGGTCTACCAACAAGAAAATATTGCTTCCTAGTGTTAGGAAACCTTGTAGTCATTGTGAGAAACTCCACGTCAAAAGGAAAATCAATACCTCTCATCACAATTCTATCCTTCTAGCATCCCATGTTGAATTCCAAGGCAACTTAGTCATTAAATCCCTATAATCATTTGAAAAAAATTATCCAACCTACCACCTTAAAAATGTGATAAATGTTTAGTTTTTATTTCAGCTAGACAATACCTTTGGCTCTCTTTGATTATGTCCACCACCTATTATGTTCAAGCCCTTGCCCTTTGCAACACTACTTGTGCAATGTGTTTCCACACCCTGTTGTTGTTATTGATGGCTATCGTAATAGGTAGCATGATTATTTATTATTATCTACACTTCTTAAATAACTGCCTATTACAAAAAGTGACATGTGTAAGGTGTCTATGTTGGGATTGTACAGCTAACAAATGATAGTGGGACTTAATAACTTGATAGGGTAGGTCATACATACATGCTACTTTCCCCCCAACTTAAAGAGTTGAACAAGCTTTTATGAAGTTTAATACAAGTTTACTAAAGTTATTTTAGGATTGTCTTCCTCTTAGGTTTTTTATTACGTTGTCAGGAACAATCTTTTATAAAGCTTTGTTGTAAGTTGGGTTATTGTAAGAACTATTTGAAAATTAATATATTTAACCCATTTCAATAGTAATTATTGTTGAAGCACAATTATTGTAAGAACTATTTCAAATTTAATACATTTGATCATAAAGACATGCACAAATACTCACACTAGATAGATTATATTGACTCTATTTTTTAAGGAAGAATGAGTTGATACATAAATATTAAAAGTATGAAAAAAGTGAAACTAAATAACACCACACCCCTACAATTTATGAATTTACTATTTGTATAATTTGGCAATTATAAAAAGTAAATACAGATTTTAGATTTTAGAGAAATTGACCATAAATCGATTTATTAATCAAAATCAATAATTTGTGAAATATCTAGCTTGTTTGTGTTGGACATTGGTTGGGAACTGTCTTCTTGTTCTCCATCTTGTGTTTGAACTGGCTCCTCTAAAACCGCTTTCAAAGTACCTAGTTGCTCCCCTTTTGATTGAGATTAAATATTTTCCACACCTCTTCTTTCACAAGTGGACTTTCAAATTGTAATAGCTCTGTCAAATGGAAATATTTGAACTTTGCATCTGGTTGTATAGAGCCTCAAACAATTCTCAATTTTTTTTCAAGTTTGTTTCATAACGTTGACTTTAAAAATGATAAGATGCTAAAAACTCTTTCATCCTCCATTAAACCCAGAATCATTGCTTGGCACAAATCTACAAGTTTGAAATATTCTAAAATAGAATATTGTAGATTTTTGCTCAAACATATGGTTTTCCATAACATTGTTATTGAACCATCTTTGAAAGGATAGTCAAGGAATTTAAATTGTTTAATCATTGTTGATGTGAAGCAAGTAAATTATTCTACCAAATTTGTCTTATCTGTTATTCCTTTTAGTTGTTCTCTATTTATTTCTACTATTATACTAGAATGATTGGCCAAGTACCTCACCTTGCTCTGAAAATCCTTTCGCAAACTAATAGAAGATATGCTAATGGTGTTCCAATATTGAGTATAAACTCTAATCATTGCTTCCATAAGTTCGTCCTGAAGAAAGTGCTCTATAATCTCAAAAGACATACTTCTCACAATTTTCTATAATATATCCTTTGCAGAAGATATAAGATCATTAAAATCCTCCTTTCCAACACTTTTATGTCTGACCCTAGAGCTCCATCAACTTTACTAAAGTAGTATAATTCTATCATATATCCATGCACTAGTGTGAATAAATCACCTACATCATTGTACTCTATAAAGTTATCTAGATGTTCAATGTTTGTCATTACTTACCAACTTACAAACTTTGGACCCATAAATGCTTTAGCATCATTGACATATAAATTATCTAGAGTAAGACATACCATTTTTTGCAACTTTGAGTATTCTGCAATGTACATTGTTTTGTTTTGTGCCTTGTTTGATAGAACATTCATTTCTTCAACAAGGAAAGAATCCCAGATAGAGTTAATAATGTTTAAGTGTTAGTGAAAGTGCCAACATATTTGCATGATCTAAGCAGTTTTTGTAGAATGGGCCCATCAATGACTACTACTCTTGGAACAATCTATTTTTCAGTCCATGAAATGATATCCACCTAGTATCCACATCCTTAAGTAGTCATTACCTAGAGTAAGTCCAACAAATCTTTGATACTCTAAAAACAAATCAAACTGTTCAAACTACAAAACTATGTATACACCTTGCACACAAGATCTTCAACTTTTCAAACTATAAATTGAAACTAGCATACATATTTAAAAGCCAAATTCATTTTGTGGGCCATGCAATGAATGTCGGTCATGTACAATGAGCATGATGTTTGCAAAGCCCATTTATGTGACTCTGCATGATTGATGTCCATCTGCACCAACACAAACTATTTTCCTCACAATCATCAAATCATCCATGTTTCCAATATCCATTAAACTATTTTTGACAATTTCCATAAGGTTAGTGAAGGTAGGATTTTCTTTTATTTTATGAACTGCGAGTAGATGAGGCTAGGGAATATGATTGTATACAATATAAACATGCATGCACACCCAAGAAGTATTGGTGATGGTCGTCACCTCATCCAAAGACAATGCAAATAAAGTTGTTTGGTTTAATTTTTCTTATATATTCTACTTCACCATAGTCAAACATTGAACCCATTCCCAACTATTATTGACAGACCAATGCGACAATAGAAAATTGGGCACTCCAAGAAATTGCATTAAATTCCTATATTCTATAAACCCTGTCACCAATCAACCTTTATTTAATATATGGAATATGATTGTGAGTTGTACAAATTTGAATAGTTGACTTGCTTCCATCACCTTTCCAAGTAGAACAGATATAGAACCTCCAATATTGGCTAGTTGTGCCTACGATTGCGTGTATTCTTTGTACTTAGCTACATTTCGAGTATGAGTTCATTCATCTTTCATTTTCTAGTGCATCATTGACTTCAACTCTCCATTTACATTTACCTTTTCATAAACTTTACCTACATGCTTCTCGGTAGTGTCTAATTTCAATTGAAATGTCGTGTCTTTCTTATATTTTTAGTTGTAAATAGCAATATAGTTTTGGCATGTCCTCTCCATCTTCATTCTCTACAAATTCTATGAATGGATACTTAGAAATCCATTCAAGCTAAAAATTTCTTGACATTTCCCACTAACATGCTTTACATTTCTTCAAGAAGATTTTAGACTCAGTGTCACCACTACCAGTAGAATGAACATGTTCTCCCTCTATGAACTCATTGTTCACGCTTTCACTATACTAGATTGAACAACACCATGCCTATATCCTTCAAGATTTTTATTTGAGTGCTCATTATCAAGCTTGTTCAAATGAAATCCTTGAACGTCAAGTGCATTTCTCTAGTTATCTATTCTTGATGGATCCTCACTCGCTACATATTCTCCTTGTTTATTAAAATATGATATTTTGTAGGCCTTGTTTTTCTTTAATGGGTCTCCTCTTTGATTTTTCACATTTGAGGATGACATCTTCCTCTCATAGTGTTACAAATGTGTTAAAGTAGTGTTCACGAAATTGCAAAATATTCAAGTTATGCATATGTGAATCACTACTCATATGAAATGAATAAAATTGAACTAGTTACAATGAAAGAGAATAAGACAGGAAATTTATGAGCTAATACAGAAAAATAGGGAGTACAACATTCCTTTAGCAAGGTCATGAAAGAGGGAAAATATTTTAATTATTATGTGAGGCATCAAATTAATAATTTAATCATTTAGATTAAAATAAAATTACTGCAAGAACTGCCAACTGCCATGTCATTGTTTCTTGCCAATGGCACTACCTCCCACTCTAAACATCTTCATTTTATCCTTGGAGACTCACAAGTCATTGATGTAGTTTGATCCCACGGTGTGGAGTAAATAAAACATGTGGCTTTGTTTTAATACTATGGGTTCCTAATAAAATTATACATGACCAAAATAAATAAATCATTTCAAGTGGGCCCTGATAGTGCATTCAATTGTGGGAATACACGGTCTTCATTCCTAAACAATCAAAATTTAGCAGAATAGTAATAAAAAATATATTCTTAGAGAAAATACTAATAATGTGAGAAAGACGCATTGACTATACCTATAGAAATGGCCTATACACCTATAGAATATTCTAAAATATATCTTCACTTAGTTTTAATCATGTAAATATTAAAATGCATAAACAATTAATTTACATTTGTAGACCTTTAAATCTCCTTTTAAATCCTTGTGAGTAGCATAAAATTATTAATTTAATCATTTAATTTAATATAAAATTATTACGGGGCCCAACAACTCGCATCATCTTTTCAGGCTAATGGCATTGTCTCTTGCTTAGATAATCTTTATTTTTGCCTTTGAACCTTGCTAGCAGTTGATGTGGTTTGATCTGACAATCTAGGATAAATAAAACATGTTCCTTAAGTACTACAGGCTATTAATAAATTTATACAAGTGGACTCTAGCAGTGCATTCAAGTTTGCGGGCCTATACCATGGACATATTAAAATAAAATGATTGTAGGTCCCCCAAGTGATATGTAGGCTTTCCTGACCAATGGTGTTGCCTCTTAATTTGTTTGTCTTCATTTTCTCCTTGAAGCCCTACAAATCATTGATTTGGTTTGATCCGATGGTGTAAGTTAAATAAAACATGTGTCTTTCTCAGTTTGTGAAAATGTGACAATGGACACCGAGGAAAAACCATCGACATAAATTCATTTGGAAGTAAATACAATAGGGACACTACTCAACCAATATCCCATGACTATTGATATAGTATGTGTAAAAAAATATAGAACAATAGGAAAAAAGTTCTATGCAAGTCTATGCAATGATAACATTTAAATCAATATCAACAAATGACAAATATGTAGGTACACATGAGAACTACTATTATAGAGATTAATCATACAGTATACAATACAAAATGTGATGCAAATTAACAATTATGATTTTGTAACTCACTAGGAATGGAAGACTTAAGTAGAGTTGTAGTTGTTATCTATTCCCCAACTTTTGAGAAAGTACCCTTATGTCCCACAGTTGATAGCTCACAGTGGATTGATCAAATGCCTATCCACCGAAATTTGCAATTTAGGAAAAGAGTGAATTGAATGCCTAATGAGTGAATGGAGTATTTTTTTCTTAAATATGAATCCACACTCACAAATTTTTTTGTCGTCTTAGGTCTATCCAACACAAACATAGTAACTTTTGCATGGGTGATCAAACACATTAACCCTAAATTACCTATAATTATGAGGCAATGGCACATGGTTTCTCTAAACTACATATAATTTAATGATGATAATAAACATTTTTCACAAAATACCTATTATTGCATGGCGATAATAAATATTTTCCTAAATTCACTATAATTTAATTGGTGATCTCACCGCCCTTTATACTCAATTGATTATAGTTTTATTGGTGATCCCACCACCCTTTATCATTAATTGCCTATAATTTCATTGGTTGTCGCACCACCATTTTCTTGTAGTTAATGTAAACAGGAGAGCAACTGAAGCCTAAATTTAAAAAATGAAAATTCACATGACAAGGGATTAGACCCGAATTAAAATTTGCTTCTATAATATCTCGGTGATGGGGAGAAAACTACAATAAATAGTGTGGCAATCTTTAATGTTATTCTAAGATATTAAAAAATCAATTCATGGGTGATCTAAAACTACATGCATGAAAATAGAATCAAAATTGGGTGAAATCATATCACCAAAATGAGTTATATTCATCATTTTCAACACCCTAAAAATCAAAAATCAACAATTGGCAGCGAATCGCCACTAAAATTTTCCCTAAATGTGAATACTAAATTATGAAAATATGATATGGTTAGATTAATACAAGTGAATTATATATATGTTTTGGATGCATTTATTCAAATCTAATTTTAAATTAAATTTATAATCATGGTTAATGTGTGTATGAATGGTGAATTTTATAGTATTGGCATGGACTAACATGAAGAATTCAATGATGGATTTAGATTTCTAAAATGTAATCAGAACATGAGGTAATAAATGGATAATGATAAGTTTGTCATTATATGTGAATATATTTAATTTTCTTTTGTAAATTGCTTCATCTATCTTGTGGGACATACTTGATGATCATTTCAAGTGTGTAGGTAAATTATAGGTTGCTAATGGAAAATAATATGGGAGGTCCTCTAAAATCTTGACTACGTCTTTTCTTGAATAAACCTTGGCTTTGGTCCATGACAGGACCAAGACTTTTTTGATATGTTAAACTTTGAAACCTAAATATGTTGTTTATTTTGATAATTTTGAACAATGTTTATGAGTGTGACAATGTTTAGATGTGTGTGTAAGTGCTCATTTGAAGTGCAAATTTGGATTTGCATTTCTTGGAAATTTTAAGAGGTCCTTTTTTTTGTTTTCTTATTTCTAGGTGAAAATAGCTGCCTTAGGCAACTACCTATAGAGTAGATACCTTTTGGGATATGAATTTTGAGCCTTGGGTATGATTTTGACCCATAAGCACTTGAAAAAATGGTGACATGAATAAGCATGTAGAAGTTGTTAGGAAAAGTGTCTCAAACTTGCAACTTTGAAAGGTTACTATTCTTCCCAATTTTGGTCTTTTTGAATACCGTTTATCTTGGAGAATGGTCTAGAACTTTCAGAGTTTCCAAAAGGGCTAAAAATGGTGGGACTTACTATTTTTAGTAACTCTACATTTGACCTCAAATTGACCTGAAAGTTTTCCCAAAAGGTGTGGAACTGCTAAGTAAACATCTTGAGTGAGTTTCAACTCAAGATCATATCTGGATTGCGAGATATTAAAGTTTCTAATTTTTTGAAATTGCCGAAAAAAGTTTCAAACTCAGTTGTGAGGCACTTAGAGGTCCCTAAATGCCCTGAAAGTTATTGTAACTGACAAAGTCGATTATAACTTAATAGATATCTTCACGAGCTTTCTGACACATTAAACAGTTCATCAATTGGACACCCGGATCAAAAGATATGGCCTCAGGGAGTTGGACCTCCTATTTTTGGGAAATGTAAAAATGTGTTGGACACTCAAAAGAGTTGTAAAGGGGAGAGTTACACATATTGGTGTGTGTTTTGGCACATCACAAGGCATCTTTGAATGGAGATAATTCGGGCACCACTTTTGGTTGGTTTTGGCTCATGGTTTTGTAATTACTGTTGATGATTTACTGTATTGTATCTCCTATATATCAGGAGCTTGAGATGGAAGTTGTGTGAAAGAGTCTTATAAATGTTGAGTTACTTCCTGGATCTCTAGTTTGTTATACTCCTATGAAAGCTTGCTCTGTAAGTATATTGTAATCTTCTTGATTCCTGAATAATATATTGGGCAGCTTTGGAGTGTGGGGTTTTTTACCTGAAAGGATTTTCCCCACATATATCTTGTATTGTGAGTTTTGCATTTAGAAGTTTTTATTATCTTTATATTAATGTGCATCTTAATCTATAACTATAAAAGTTAAAATTTGCATAAATCTTTCCTCGGTAGATCAGTGTAGGAAGCGTTTTCGCATACCTTACTTCCTTTTAGTTGGTATCAAAGCCTAATCACCTTTGGTTCTAGTTGTTGGCTAGAGGGTTTTTTGAGCTAATCTTCATTTGAATGGGAGCTGGTGCAAAGGATTTTGAAATCTTTGTTGCAGGAAAGAGATGGTGAGCACATACGGGAGGTTTGAGATAGAGAAGTTTAATGGTAGTAATGTCGAGTTGTGGAAACTCAAAATGGAGGACATGCTTGTAGATCAAGATTTATGGGATGCCATATCTAGTACAAAATCAATGGTAATGTCTCAAGCAGACTCGGATCTCAAAGATTAAAAATCTAAGGGTTTGATAAGACTATGTTTAGTTGATTTAGTACTCTTGAATATCCATGAAGAGAAGACTGCAAAGGACCTTTGGAAGAAGCTTGGAGATGTTTATCAGGCTAAATCCCTAGTGAACAAGTTATTCTTGCAAAATAAATTATATTCTCTGAGGATGGAAGATGGAGGATCTATCGCTGATCACGTGAATACATTCAATATACTTGTTGCGTAGTTGACCTCTGTTGGTGTGAAGATGGAGGAGGAGGATTGATGTATGACATTATTGTGTTCCTTACCAGATTCGTGGGATCACCTTGTTATGGCCATTGGGAGTACCACTACCACCTTCAAGATGGACGAAGTGGTTTCTTCATTGTTGTCTGAAGAGATGCGGAGAAAGTCTTCTGAATCAGCTAAGGAGGCTCTTGTGGCTCATGGTAGATCTAAAGAGAAGGGAAAGAAAAAGGATAAGAAGAAGGAAGAAAAAGGAAGATCCAAATTCTGTGGGAGATCTAAGTCTCCCAAAAAGTCCAAGGCTCTGTGTTGGAATTATGGCAAACTTGGTCACTTCCACAAGGAATTCAAAGAGGAGAAAAAGAAAAGGAAGAACTATGATTCAGATTTTGACAAGTCATCTCAGGATGAAGGAGAAGTGTTTGTCACTGCCTTGGCAACACATGCATCTAAGGATGTGTGGCTTATTGACTTTAGTGCATCTTTTCACATGACCTCACATTAGGGTTGGTTTTCAAAGTATGAAGAATACGATGGTGGAAAGGTGTACTTGGGTGATGATTCTCACCTGAAGATTGTTGGTCGTGGAAGAGTCTTGATTTGATTTCTTGATGGACAAGTGAAGGGAATCAATGGTGTTCTGCATATCCCTGGTTTGGCATGGAACCTTCTTTCTGTAAGTAAGTTGAATGATGTGGGTGTGCAGGTTGTTTTCTCAAATGGAGGATGCAAGATGATTAGAGGATGTATGGTGTTGGCTAAGGGTGTTCAGATTGGCACTTTGTTTCAGCTTGATGCATGTGTGGTTCAGTGCAATAGTGCCTCTGTTTTGAAGAAGAGAGCTTTAGAGTCTTCATCCTCACCATTGGAACCAGTAGCGAAGAGGACTATTGCATTTACTTCTGATGGTCATGCTTTCTGGGTACCTAAGGGTGCTCATTCTATGGAGATGAAACTTCTAGTTGAGAAGACAATGTTATGGCACCAAAGGCTTGGTCACATTGGTGAAAAGGGTTTGAGGACCCTAAAAAATAAAAATCTTGTTGAGGGTATGAATGACTATAATCTTGAGTTTGATTTCTGCGAATATTGCATTTATGGAAAACAAAACTATGTTTAGTTTTATTCCAATTCTCACAAATCTTTTGAGGTGTTGGACTTGATTCATTCTGATGTGTTTGATCCTTTTAATGTTCCTTCGATTTCAAAATTTATTTACTTTGTTTCATTCATTGATGATTACAGTAGAAGGACATGGGTGTATTTCCTTAGAAGAAAATATAAAGTCTTTAGTAGATTCAAAGAGTTCAAAGATCTTGTAGAGAATTAGAAAGATAGAAAGATTAAGTGTTTGAGGACTGACAATGGTGGTGAGTTTTGTTCAGCAGATTTCAACAAGTTCTGTAAAAAATAAGGGATTGAGAGACACAAGAAAACTCCATATACCCCTCAGCAAAATGGAGTTGCAGAGAGGATGAATAGAATGTTGATGGAGAGGGCAAGGAGTATGCTAAGTGGAATTGGCCTTGAACATAAGTTCTGGGCTGAAGCTATTGCTACCGCTTGTTACCTGGTTAACAGGTCTCCTACATTAGCACTCATTGATAAGACACCTATGGAGGTGTGGTCTGGTAAAAAGCCTTTGTTGATACACATTCGAGTATTTGGTTGTGAGGCATATGCACATGTGCCTAAGGAGAAGAGGTCTAAATTAGAAAACAAGGCTATGAAGTGTATCTTCATCGGGTGTGGCAGAAGTGTGATCTTTAGAGAGATCAATCCTTCTTCTATTATATCCAGAGAAAGAAGAGAAGAAGGAGAATACAGTTCAGCTTCCATCCACCCCTAAGAAATTTGAACCAAAAACATCTATTGGACTTGATAATGAGGAGAGCTCTAGTAGCTATGAAAGTTCAGAAGAAGATGAACAACCTCAACCTCAATCTTTGAGGAGGTCCACGCAGATAAGGTGACAACTTGATAGGTTTGGTTATTCATTGCATGATTTCAGTTGTATTTTTGCTTTGATTTCTAATACTAATGAGCCTAGAATTGTGAAAGAGGCTATGGGTATGAAAGATGCAGGTTCGAAGAAGGAAGCCATGGAAGAGGAGATGGCTTCTTTGGAAAATAATAACACTTGGGATTTGGTGCCTTTGCCTGAAGGATGAAAACTAGTTGGATTAAAATGGGTGCTAAAAAAGAAATTCAGTGTAGATGGAATTGTTGAGAAATATAAGGCTAGATTGGTTACAAAGGGGTGTTCTCAGGTGGAGGGAATTGACTATGGTGAGATTTTCTCTCCTGTTGCAAAGCTGACATCTATTCGGTTCCTGTTATCTCTTGCAGCAATGTATGATCTAAAAGTGGAACAGATGGATGTGAAGACAACATTCCTTCATGGTGACTTGGAGGAGGAAATCGATATGTCACAGCCAGAGCACTACGTGATGAAAGGTAAAGAAAATTTGGTTTGCAAGTTGCAAAAGTCTTTGTATGGTTTGAAACAGTCTCCTTGGATGTGGTACCAAAAGTTTTATGCCTTTGTGTTGAGTATTGGATTTCTGAGATCAAAATCAGATCATTGTGTTTATTACAAGTTTGACAATTATCACATTCTCATTATTGCATTGCATGTCGATGATATGTTACTCATTAGGAATGGTAAAAGTTTGATTTCTGATTTGAAGTCTCAGTTGTCAACATAGTTTGAGATGAAAAATCTAGGGGCAGCTTGGTACATTATGGGGATGGATATCAGAAGAGACAGAGAAAACATAAAACTTTGGTTGGGCTAGAGTAAGTATGTTAACACTGTGTTGGAGAGATTCAACATGGTAGATTGCAGACCTTTAACTGTTTCTATTACGAAGGGGATGAAGTTATCTGTTGAAGATTGTCCAAAGTCTCCTTCTGAGACGGAGGATATGAGCAGAGTTCCTTATGCTAGTGTGGTTGGTAGTTTGATGTATGTGATAGTTTGTACTAGACCAAACATTGCCCAAGCAATAGGAGTCCTTGGTCAATTTATGGCTAATCATGGACAGGTGCATTGGGATGCAGTGAAGAGAGTGTTCATATATTTACTGGGTACTTATGAGTATTCCTTATGTTATCATTGTTATCCTACAAGACCTCAACATTCACTTTGTAATCGTGGATTTGTGGATTCAAATTGGGCAGGTGACATTGACAGTAGGAGATCCACCAGTGCTTATGAGTTTACTATGTTTGGTGGTGCTGTTCGTTGGATGAGTAAGCAACAACCTGTGGTCACTTTGTCCACTACTGAAGTTGAGTACATGGCAACAACTCGTACTTGTAAAGAAGCCATTTGGCTTAAGAGATTGTGTTCTAATGTTGGGTTTGATGCAGGGAAGATTACTATTTGTTGTGATAGTCAAAGTGCCATATGTTTGGCAAAGAATCCTACTTTCCACGCGAGGACTAACCATATTGGTGTCCAGTACCATTTTGTCCATGACATGGTAAAGGATGGGAAGGTAAACTTGGAGAAATTTGACACTTTGACGAATGTTGCATATTCCTTGACAAAACCCGTGAGCACAGAGAAGTTCAAATGGTGTTCAGAGTCTATGGGCCTCTCGACTCCTAGCAATTAAATCATGGTGTTGATACTCCCTTTCCTCTTTCAAGGTGTTCAACAAGTGGGAGAATGTTATGAAAAGTGTCTCAACCTTGCAACTTCAAAAGGTTACTATTCTTCCCAGTTTTAGTCTTTTTGAATACCCTTTATTTTGGAGAATGGTCTAGGACTTTCAAAGTTTCCAAAAGGGCTAAAAATGGTGGGACTTGCTATTTTTAGTAACTCTACATTTGACCTCGAATTGACCTAAAATTTTCTCAAAAGGTGCAGAACTACTAAGTAAACATCTCAGGTGAGTTTCGAGTCAAGATCAGATCTGGATTGCGAGATATTAAAGTTTTTTGTCTTTTGAAACTGTCGAACAAAGTTTCAAACTCAATTTTGAGGCACTTAGAGGTCCCTAAATGCCCTGAAAGTTGTCATAACCCATGAAGTCAATTATAGATTGATAGATATTGCCATGAGCTTTTCGACGCATTAAACGGTTCGTCAATCAGACACCCAGATCAAAAGTTATGGCCTCCGGAAGTTGGACCTCCTATTTTTGGGAAATGTAAAAACATGTTGGACACTCGAAAGAGCTATAAAGAGGAGAGTTGCACATGTTGGCATGTGTTTTGGCACATCACAAGGCATCTTTGATTGGAGATAATTTGGGTGTTACTTTTGGGTGGTTTTGGCTCATTGTTTTGTAATTACCATTGACGGTTTATTGTATTGTATCTCCTATATATCAGGAGCTTGAGATGGAGGTTGTGTGAAAGAGTCTTATAGATGTTGAGTTACCTCCTGGATCTCTGGTTTGTTATACTCCTATGAAATCTTGCTCTGCATGTATTTGTAATCCTCTTGATTCCTGAATAATATATTAGGCGGCTTTGGAGTGTGGGGTTTTTACCTGAAAGGGTTTTCCCCATGTATATCTTGTGTTGTGAGTTTTGCATTTGGAAGTTTTTATTATCTTTCTGTTAATGTGCATCTTAATCTGTAACTGTAAAAGTTAAAATTTGCATAAATCTTTACTTGGTAGATTAGTGTAGGAAGCGTTTCCGCATACCTTGCTTCCTTTCAGAAGTTGGAAGATTAATTTGTCAATTTTCAATATCCCTTTCCTAAAATCATATATGAGAGGTCTTGTCAAGCACACTCATCATTCTAAGGCCCCACATATGTGGGAGCACTTCCTAGGAGCATGCATAAATAATAATGTAAAAATACACTCCTCTTCTCGAGGTCTCACATATGTGTGGGCACATAGAGAACATGTGATCTTAAATTTACAATTGTAAGGAAGGATAAGGGTGTGAGGTGCAAGCTATGTGTTATTGTTAGAATATTAATCTTTACTTGGTAAAGGTAAAGATTATTATTTATTTTTTTCATCTCTTAAATACTTGTATTTAGAATACAAAGTATTTGTCTCATGTGAATATCCTCACACATGTGTGAAGATGACTCACGTACACGTTCCTCTTGGAGGAATATTTGAGTTTTAGCCACCTCCTTAAGAGGTTGAAACTTTACACACACTTCATGAAAGGTGGCATATGGGAGTTATATGTAACTCCTCTTCTCACCTCTATTTATGAGGTGTTTTCTCTTTCATTCTCTAAACTCCAATCTCTCATGCTCTCATTCACGTGAATACTCTTCTTGTATTATTTTCAAGGCTTCTTGCCATCTTTATTCATTGAGAGTTTTTTTTTTCTTGGATTTGTTGTGCTTGCTCTTGTTTTGGTTCATTTCAAATGGTAATTTAATTCCTTCAAACAATGCTCATTTGATTAGTACTTTCCATTGCTCTTCATTTTCCTTTCATGGTATCAAAGCATGTTTACTAATCTTGCATTGAGTTAGATTGTTGAAGGTTTACCATTATTTGGTGAGCAGCATTTAGAGGAGGAGACAATTGATTTGAGAAAAGGAAATTATTTATGTGTGCATGGAAAAGGGTTTTAACCCTGTATTTAATTTCAAAATCTAAATTTTATTCATTTCTTTAAATTTTGTCCTGGCATATTTAATTCCTATTTAGGTTAAAAAATAATGTAGCTTTGTGTTAAAAAAATTTGGGTCCCAAGCCTCGCTGAAAACTCAATCAGGTTCTATCTATTTCTGCAATATTTCTAGTACATACAATTATAAATCTGGTTTTAAAAAAATAGGTTTTCATTTTCAATCTTTAAAAAAAATCAGATCTACCCTGCAAGCTTTAGGTTTTTTTTTTTTTAACTTTTTTAAATCTCTAAAGTTTTTTTATATTTACATTTTTTTTATTCAACAAATTTTTTTAATATAAATCAAAGCCTTTTATAAAAAAAAAAAAAAAATTCATCAAATCTAAAGTGTTTTATAAAAATTTTAATAATTCAAATCAAAGCTATTTAAAAACTTTTAATTAAAAAAAATTAAATTAAAAATTTTAGTTTAGGGCATCATCGGCCTTGAGGCCTCCGCCCTTACTTAGTTGTCCTACGGCCATTGGTTGCCCGCAACTGCTTGGGAACAGCGGCCCCTCCATTGTAAAATCCTCCCTCCGCCGCTCTCCACGACCCCTTCCTCCCCTGCACGTGCTCTCCATAGCTGCCTATCTTGCATAACAATATAAGTTTTTCCGTGCCTTTTACCCTCTTTTAAACCTTTTTTTTAATTTAGGATTTTAAGTTTCTAGCTTAGTTTTTTATTCTAATATATTTTTTTATTATTAATTTTTTATTAAGTCTTTTAATTTTAAATTTTAATTTCCTTTTTACTTATATCTTTTTAATTAAGTGTTTTAATTTTTCATATGCATTTTAAAGTTTTTTTTTAATTTTGCATTTTTAGGAAATTATTTAAAAAATTTGCCTTTTATGCATTTTTTTTAAATTTTCCTTTTATTTATTTAATTAGGCAATTTTTTAAAAAATGCATTTTGTTTCCATAATTAGGCAATTTTTTTAAAAAATTTGCATTTTGTGTACCTAAATAGGTGTTCTTTTTCAAAAAATTTGCAAAATGTCTACTTTGATTCCTGAAATCAAACTAAATTCTTCTAACTATCATTTGTGGAAAACGTGTATTAGTTTCATTTTTTGATTTAAACATCTCTTAGATGTAGCCACTAATTCAAAATCAGAGCTTGGTGCTATGGCAAGCCAAGATGAGCAAGATAAATGGAATAAGTTGAATGACGAAGCCCTTGACCTAATAGGTATTTCGATGTCACCTGAACTATATGTTCACATTGGGGCATGCACGAAAGCCTATAACGCATGGGAAATTCTACAAAAAACTTATGATAGTTCTAATGAATCTCAAAAGATTCAACTTCAAGATCAACTCGAAGATCTTAAGTATATGCATTTCAAAACCATGGATGAATTTCTTCTCAAATTTGATGCTCTTAATGGTCAATTAACTTATTTAGGAGTTAAGCTTTCAAAGATCTTAGATTGATTCATATTGTTCTTAGAAAATGTTTGCCTAGACAATTTCAACAATTTATTACAAATATTCATGCTTAATTAGTTATTCCTACTTTAGCTACTCAATTATCTTATGATAATTTTCACAATTTGTTAAGGTGAGAAGAAACTAAATTGATTCAATTTGGTAATCTTAAGAATAGTGAGCATGCTTTTATGTCTAAAAATCAAAAACTAAATTTTAAATCTCATAATAATCAAAATTATAATCCCAAATTTCATAACAATAATAATAGTTATAGAAATAACAACAATAATAGTTATGATAATAGAAAGAATAATTCTTCTAAGAGGCCTCATTGTAACTATTGTGATAAAGTTGGTCATTGGCCTAACACTTGTTTCAAGAAGCAAAATGCTAATAACAATAAACAACCTATGAGGCAAAATTATCAACAAAATCATAAGCCTCATAATAATAATGCCAATCAATCGAGGCGTGCTTTTACTTATGCTTTAAATGTTTCTAAACCTCTTGAATGGATTATTGATTCAGGTGCCTCTCAACATGTTACTTCTCATAAAGAGGTATTTGAATCAATGTAACTTGATAACACTAATGTTCCTCTTCAACTTGCAAATAATCATAGTTGTAAAGTAGAAGCGATTGGAAATGTGAATGTTTCTAATGGTAAGTTACATGATGTTTTGTATGTTCCTAAGTTGACAACAAATTTGGTTTTTGTAGCTAAGATTTGTCAAGATTACAGGATAGAATTTTATAAAGATATGTGATGTGTGATTGATCCAAATAAAAATGATAGAATCATTTCTAATGCTAAATTAGACAATGATAATTTGTTCAAGTTCTATGAGTTTGCTACTTCTAAATACTTTTTATTATCTACCATTGATTTTAATGCATGGCATGAAAGACTTGGTCATATCAATGCTGGAAATATTGCTTTAATGCAAAAATCTAATATGGTAGAAGGATTGCCTAGTATTGTTCCTTCTAAAATTTTATGCATAGGATGCATGAGTGGTAAGATGCATAGGGAGCCCTTTCCTAACTTGGTCAAGCATGGAGGGCAAATCATAAGTTGCACCTCATTCACAGCAACCTTTTGGGACCCATGGAAAATGAATCCATCCAAGGATCAAGGTATGCACTTACTTTTGTTGATGATTATTCACGAAGGACTTGGATCTATTTTCTTAAAAACAAGGATCAAGTTTTTGATACTATTGTTGATTTTCATAAATTTCTTGAAAGGAAATCTGGTTTTAAACTTAAAATTCTAAGGACTGATAATGGTACTAAATATGTGAATAATGCTTTTAATGGTTATTTGAATTCCTTTGGTATTTAACATGAGCTAACCATTCCCTATACACCTCAACAAAATGGTGTAGTGGAAAGGAAGCATAGAACTATTGTTAAAATGAATAGATGTATGTTACATGCTAAAAACATGTCTTATAAATTTTGGGTTGAAACTACGTTTTGTGCTACTTATATTATTAATAGAACTCCAACCAAAGCCCTAAGGGATATCACCCTTGAAGAGGCTGGGTCCGGCAGGAAGCCTAATCTTAAGCATTTAAGAATCTTTGGTTCAGTTGCTTTTGTTCATAAACCTAAACAAAAAAGGCAAAAGTTAGATTCTAAATCTTCTTCTCAAATTTTTGTTGGGTATGATGAACAATCTAAAGCATATAGAGTTTATAATCTTGTTACTAATAAAGTTAAAGTTGCTAGAGATGTATGCATTGCTAAAAATGGTGTTCATGATTGTTCTAAAGTTGTTAACAATGATTCTTCTCAAAACAATGTTCTTGTTATTGAGGATAATCCTCCTTCTTTGAATCCTTCTAATACTTCTCTTAGTCAAAGTGATATTAAACATGATGAAAATTCTCATGATGATTCTTCTCCTAGTGATGCTACTCCTACACCTAAACATATGCCTAAATGGTTTAAAAATTTAGTTCAATAAAGTGATGATATCTTAATTAGAATGGATAGATATAAGGCTAGAAAATCTAACTATTGCAATTATGCTTTGATGTCTAAAATTATGGCTACTAATGATCCACAAAGTTATGAGCAAGCTAAACATCAACCTCATTGGGAAAAGGCTATGCAAGATGAATATAACATGTTGATTGCAAATCAAACTTGGGAGCTTGTTTCTTTACCTCAATGTAAGAATCTTGTTTCATGCAAATGGTTGTATAAAACTAAGTTCAATGCTAACAATGAGATTAATAAATTTAAAGCTACATTAGTAGCTAGAGGTTTCTCTCAAGTGGAGGGCTTAGATTATAGTGAAACTTTTGCACTTGTGGCCAAAATGCCAACTATTAAATTAGTTCTAGCTTTAGCTTCTCATATGCATTGGCCTATTCATCAAATGGATGTTAAAAGTGCATTTTTAAATGGAGATTTGTATGAAGAAATTTATGTCTCAACCTTTGGGTTTTGTTCAAAAAGGTAAGGAACATCTTATTTGCAAATTGAAGAAATCAATTTATGGTTTAAAGTAATCTCCTAGAGAATGGTACGCTAAAATTAATGCTTTCTTTACTTCTCAAGGATTTACTAGAATTCAAAATGATCATAATCTATATATTAAACATCTATGTGAAAAAGATGTTGTGATTGTTATTTTATATGTTGATGATTTGATACTTACTGGTAGTTCCAACAATTTGAATTGTGATACTAAGTCTCAACTAAATCATCAATTTCAAATGACTGATTTAGGCTTGTTACATTATTTTTTGGGTATGGAAATTGGCAAACACCTAATGGTATTTTCCTTTCTCAACACAAATATGCTCAAGATCTCTTAGATAGATTTAAAATGAATGATTCTAATCCAATTTCTACTCCTTGTGAATTAGGAACAAAGTTAATGGTTGATATGGAAACTCCTTTTGTTGATTCTACTTTATATAAGAAACTAGTTGGAAGCTTAAATTACATAACTCTAACTAGACCTGATATTTCCTTTAGTGTTGGTTTAGTTTCTAGATTTATGTATAAACCTCAACAAACTCATTTTAAAGTTGCAAAAAGAATTTTAAGATATATTAAAGGTTCCATTAATGTTGGTCTCTTTTATGATGCAAATTGTAAATTTTATTTATATGGTTATACTGATTCAAATTGAGGAGGTGATCCCAATGATGGGAGATCCACATGTAGTTATTGTTTCTTTGTTGGATCAAGTGCCATATCATGGAATAGTAAGAAGCAACAATCCACTTCTCTTGGCTCTACCAAAGTTGAATATAAAGGTTGTACTAATGCATCTAAAGAAGCACTATGGTTAAGAAGATTGCTTGAAGAATTTGGTCTACCTCAAAAGGATCCCACTCCTTTGTATTGTGATAATCAAAGTATCATTGCCTTAACAAAGAATCCAATTTTTCACACAAGGACCAAGCATATTGCTCTTCAACATCACTTTATTAGAAAGTAAATTGAAGACAAACAAATTTCTCTTTTGTATTGCAAGGGTGAAGATCAAGTTGCAGACATTCTCACAAAACCCCTTTGTAAAGAAAAATTTCTTTATCATTGTAAAAATCTAGGCTTACATCCTATTAATGGATTCGATGTAATCTGCCCAAGTAAAGCTTAAGGGGGAGTGTTAGAATATTAATCTTTACTTGGTAAAGGTAAAGTTTTTTTTTTTTTTTTTTCATCTCTTAAATACTTGTATTTATAATACAAAGTATTTTGTCTCATGTGAATATCCTCACACATTGCAAGGGTGAAGATCAAGTTGCAGACATTCTCACAAAACCCCTTTGTAAAGAAAAATTTCTTTATCATTGTAAAAATCTAGGCTTACATCCTATTAATGGATTCGATGTAATCTGCCCAAGTAAAGCTTAAGGGGGAGTGTTAGAATATTAATCTTTACTTGGTAAAGGTAAAGTTTTTTTTTTTTTTTTTTCATCTCTTAAATACTTGTATTTATAATACAAAGTATTTTGTCTCATGTGAATATCCTCACACATGTGTTAGGATGACTCATGTACACATTCCTCTTGGAGAAATATTTTAGTTTTAGCCACCTACTTAAGAGTTTGACACTTTGCACACACTTCATGAAAGGTGGCATATGGGAGTTATATGTAACTCCTCTTCTTGCCTCTATTTATGAGGTGTTTTCTCTCTCATTCTCTAAACTCCATTATCTCATGCTCTCATTCACATGAATACTCTTCGTGTATTATTTTCAAGCCTTTTGCCATCTTTATTCATTGGGGTTTTTCTTTGTTTTTCCCCTTCAAAATATCTTGTCTCCATTCTTGGATTTGTTGGTGCTTGCTCTTGTTTTGGTTCATTTCAAATGGTAATTTAATTCCTTCAAACAATGCTTATTTGATTAGTACTTTCCATTGCTCTTCATTTTCCTTTCAATTACCATCCTACAAGGTGAGGATAGGTGACATGGCACCGATCTCATATATAATCAACCTCATAAGATTGGAAAAGGGGCTCTTGGTTCATTTTTCTTGCAATTTAAGTTTGGAGGAAACTTAGAGAGTTTGAAAACTATAATGTCCCGCCCCAAATCTGAGACGAGTTTTCTTCAATTTTCTGTGGTTAAGTTGATACCTGTTGCGTTTTGTGTTTTTGCATTTTTTGACATAGAACACAGCATATACATATTTTTAAAAACACAATAGAATGGAAATAACTAGATGTTCAAAATCAATGGAAATGTATTATAAAGCATTTAGAAGTAATACCCAGATGTAAGAATGGCCAAAATGTGAAGTTTTCTACATACCCATTTCGCTATCATGAAAATACAAGTCTGATAGAAATGCTACAGCAGAAATATCCTTATATCTTCTTTGATATTCAATGAAATGAATGCATACAACAATAAGATGATAGTTCTGCCTGAAAGAGAACCTACAGCTCCAAATAACCTCATGAAATGGTTTGTAAATGGGAAGAAGAGATAATGTTGAGAGACCCACGTCCCCAAACTGCTGGTATGCCCTTGTTGTGTGCAAAAATTAGTGATGATAGCCTCAAACATAATTAAAATTCACTTCTCCTTGGTCGTTTGTCCTTGTCTACTCCATACACCCAAGTATAGAGGATGAATAATGAAGAAAGTGCCACAAGCAACCCCAAAAAGCTCCCAACTAGTACGGCCTGGCAGAATGCTGGTATGGCCAAGTTTGGGCATGAAAGCACAACAAAACCCTTCCCAAAACTATAGCAAAAACATGTAATCTGCTCGTTGATATGCCTCTATTATTATGGTGCCAAAAGTCAATTGATCTATCAATGTAAACACCTCCACGACAAATCCAAATGACTCCAATGAAGCTCTATTGTGACCCCTGGATGAAGCCACACTCATATAACATCCTTAGAGTGCTTTGAAACCTACAGATGCTCCTATCAATGGAGGATTTTGTCTTTGATTGACACTAGTTTGAAACCCTTGCTCAAGCAAGCTTAGACTTAGCCAATATTTTCCAAAAGCATGAATGAATGAAATGAACTTCTTTTTTCTCTTTTAATCCCCTTGCCTCAATGCCAATTTTGAGGAATAATATATTTTTACTTTTCTTTTCATTTCCCAAGCTTGGGCGCCCATACACAAGTGACATTAGTATTTTAAATATTTCATAAAGTGCAACTATACCATAAAGTCACCTTTTAACAATAAACTAATTAAGTTATATATTTAATGTAACTTAATTAAGTTTATTATTAAATTATTGATTCAAATGGTCTCCTTATCGCTCTGTAGTACCTCTAAATTGACCAATGAAATGCCAACACATTTTCAAACTGTTTGTACCGACTCGCCCGGCACCCTGTGACCCTGTTATAAATAGCAAGTTTGGCCAAATGGCCCAAACTCACTCTGAAAAAGGCCAACTGGCAACTCCACGTCACAAGGAATCCATCACTACACTCCAAAATGTAGTTTGAGCTATACCAAACCACACCACCGTGGGCCCCCTATCCACCTCACTAGTCTATGGAAACTCGGATGATAGACTAGTCCAACGATCAAGTCCTAACTTAGGAAGGGGACATTCCAGTCCACCCTCCCCAAAATTGCTTACCCACAAGCAATTTCAACTCTAGATGTTGAAGTATTTGTTCACTGTCCCAAGTAGCATCCTCCGCCGGCAAATTCTTCCACTTAACTAAGTATTCCCTAATAACTCTCTTCCTCAAAGTCTGCTCTCTGGTGTCAGTGATGTCCTCAGGGATGAGAATCAACTTACCCTCTTCATCCAAAAGGGTAACTCAGTGGAAGGTATCACATTGTGTCCTAATGCCTTCTTGAGGTGAGATACGTGGAACACATTATGCACTCTGCTCCCTATCAGTAACTCTAACTCCTAAGCCACCTCCCCTATTCTCCTGGATACCCTGAATGGTCCACAGTATTGTGGCTTGAGTTTCTCTGTGCCACTCCTCTTGAGAGTGGATTGTCTATATGGTTGCAGCATCAAATACACCATGTCGCCTACCTCAAAGGACCTCTAAACCCTATGTCAATCTGTATATTGCTTCTGCTGGTTCTGTGCCTTTTAGATATTCTCCTTCAAGGACCTCTTGATGTCCTGACTCTCCTACAACAAATCCCTAGCCTTCGGTACTCTGTTGTCCCCAAAAAGGAAGTCTAATAAATTTAGAGCCTCATACCCATAAAGGGCCATGAAAGGTGACATTTGGATAGACATGTGGTAAGTAGTATTATAGCAATACTCCCCTAGATGTAGCCACTTGACCCATGCCTTCTACTACCCTGCAATGTAATTCTAGAGATATCCTTCCACCCACTTGTTAACTATCTCTGTTTGTCCATTAGTTTGTGGATGGTAGCTCATACTAGGAGTGAGCTCAGTCCCACTCAACCTGAATAGCTCCTGCCAGAAGTGACTCATGAACTTACTATCTCTATCACTGACTATACTCCTGGGTAAGCCATGCAATCGGAATACCTCTCGAAAAAACAAATCAGCAACTTGAGTTGCTATGAATGTGGCTGAAGTCACAAAGAAGTGTGCAAACTTTGTCAACCTATCAACCACAACAAAGATATAGTCCCTCCCTTGGGCTTTGGGCAAGCCTATGATAAAATCCATCGAGATGCATTCCCATTTCTGGTTGGGAATGGGTAGGGGCTGCAATAGACCAACTGGAAATGTATTCTCCTATTTGTTCTACTAGCAAGTGGGGCACTCACAAACATATTGAAACACATCCGATTTGAGTCCCTTCCATGTGAACCTCTCCCAGATTTGCCTGTATGTCTTGAAATAACCCGAGTGACCAGTTGTAGGTGCATCATGAAAAGATCTCATTACCTTTTTCTTCATGTCTGATCCTAGTACCAATAATATTATGCCTTTGTAAATGATCAAGTCATTTACAATTATATATATGCTATCCTGGATGGTACCCTCAGTGATTCATGTGGCCCACTTATCTTTGGCGTACTCTACTGATATCAACTCTCGCCAATCAGTTGTAATCTCACCTAGGGAACATAAGTGAGGTCTCCGTGAGAGTGCATCGGCGACTACATTCTTCTTCCCTTTGACATATACTATGTCAAAGTCGTAGGCTTGCAATTTGCTCACCCACTTCTGATGTCTATTGTTGAGGTCACGTTAATTCAGGAAATGTTGAAGACTGTTGTGGTCTGTCCTAACCATGAATTTACTGTCCACAAGATATTGTCTAAATTTAGCTAAAGCATGCATTATGGATACCATTTCCTTATCATAGATGTTGTAACCCCTCTCAACACCCCAAAGTTTCCTAATCTCAAAATCTATCATGTGCTTATCCTACATCAAGACAGCTCCTATGCCTTCCCCTAAGGCATCACACTCAAGCTCGAAAGGCTTGGTGAAATCAGGAATGGCCAAGACTGGGTAAGAACTCATGATCTGTTTGAATCTATCAAAACACTAGTGTGCCTCATATGACCAAGTGAAAGCTCCCTTCTTCGTCAAGTCTGTCAGTGGTGCTGCACTCCGTGAAAATCCCTTGATGAACCTGTGGTAGAAACCACACAACCCGAAGAATCCCTTGAGCTATGAGAGATTCATGGGTGGTGGCCAATTAATAATTGCCTTGATCTTCTCAAGGTCCACTCTAACACCAATGGCACTAATGATGTGCCCCAAGTAGAGGAGCTCGGTCATGCCAAATTCACACTTCATCTCCTTAGCATATAGAGACTCCCTCTCCAGAATGCTCAAAACCTCCTCAAGATGCTGGAGGTGCTCCTCCCATGTCCTACTAAAAATCAATATATCATTGAAAAATATGAGGACAAATTTCCTCAGCTGTTCTCTGAAAACCCTATTCATGCAAGACTAGAAAGTGGCGAGTGCATTGGTTAGGCCGAAAGGCATAACTAGAAACTCAAAATGCCCATAATGGCATCGAAACGCTATCTTCTCCACATACTCCTCTCTCACCTAAATCTAATGGTAACCAGATCTCAAATCTATCTTGGAGAAGTAGCATGCCCATGTAGCTCATCTATCTGCGGAATGGGGTACACATTCTTAATTATTTTCTTGTTAAGTGCCATGTAGTCTATGCACATTCTCAGTGTGCCATATCTTTCTTCTTCACTAGTACCACTACGGATGCAAATGGGCTCTTACTGGGATGAATGTGCCCCATCTCAAGAAGCTCTTTGATTTTCTTCTCGATCTCATCCTTTAGCCTCTTAGGATGCCTATAAGGGGTGATGATGACTGGCTTGGCCCCCTCCTCAAGCTTGATCACATGCTTAATGCCTCTATATGGAGGCCTCCCTGGAGGTATGCTGTTGAATACCTTAGTGTGCTTAGTGATCAACTTTTGTATATCTAGGTGATAACTCTGCTTGGGCTGCTCTATAGCTATCGACATAATAATACACTCAGCTGCCCATTCTACCTGGTCATGCCTAAACAACCTCTCCATCCTCCTGAGTGATACAACTCTGAGTCCTCCATCCGATATCCCCCTAAGCACATGCTTACAACCATCCACCTCAAATTTCATCTCCATGTTCCACAGATTGAGGTAGAATTCTCCTATTGCATGAAGCCACTTCATGCCAAGGACTACATCCATGTCCCCCATACTAACCACATAATACTCAGCCTGGAACTCTTAATCACTTAACCTGATGGTCAAGTTTGGGATTCTCTGTTTGCAGGTAACAACAAAGCCATCTTTAACTCTAACCTTGAATCCTTCAAACTCCTTAATCTTGAGTCCCCTCCGTGCTACTAACCCCTCATCAATGAAGTTGTGAGTGGCCCCTGTATCAAGAAAAGTGGTCACTCTTTGTCCCTCTAATACTCCCCGTATCCTAAAGGAACCCTCTTTCCGAATGGCATAAAGATGTGTTGTGGGTATATCATCATCTTGTACATCCTTCACCTCTTCTGCTACACTTTCCTCATCACTATCCTCCCAATCACTCTGCTGATCTGATTTCTCTGAAATTGTTTCTTTAGCAGAATAGTATTCTAGTTGCTTCACTTGCCCCATCATTAGGCACTTATGATTTGGATCCCATGGGCCTTTGCATTTAAAACATAGTTTCTTCCTCCTATATTTATTAAGAGCATAATCATCAAGTCTCGGAAAAGGTTTCTTTTGCTACACATTATCTCGAGATGAATTTCTTTTGTCCTTATCCTTCTTGTGCAAGAAACTCTCTGACTAAAAGTTGCTCCTGTAGGAAGAGAATTCCATATCTTTGGCCTTTTTGATTGCCTCCTATAATGTAGGCAGATCGAACCCCTTAATCCATCCTCTCAAGGGCTCAGATAGTCCATCTATGAATAGCACAATGAGCCTCCACTCTGAAATGTCAGTGACCATGACTGACAACCTCTGGAACTTTGAAATGTATGCATCGACTCCTCCAAACTGTTTGAGCTGGGCTAGCTCCATGAAATGCAACTCAGGATCCCCTTTGTCAAATATGTCTATCAACCTGGTAGTAAACTTTACATAAGAAACAATCTGATCGTGGCCCAATGTAACAAGACCATGGTACCACCATTCGTGTGCACTCCCATCCAAATGCAAAGTAGCATACTTAATAGCATCCTGCTCAATCATAGGATTAAGTCGCAAATAAGTATCTACCTTTTGTACCTATGCTTTGGCTGTAGTTTTTCTCGAGCCATCATAGTAAGGAATGCTCATCTTACCCTTCTTCTTCTGTAGGTCTTGATTCTGTTGCCTCACTCCTCCTTCTCCCTGAGGTCTACTTCATTCCCTAAAAGTTAAGTAAGCCTGAAAAGGCATATCGGCACAAACCTTGCATCCATAGCTCTCCAATCCCACCAATACTGTGCATGACGAACCATTTCAGTAGGCTCGTGTACCTCCTTCGGTGGGTTGTTTTCCTATATAAATTGAGGCATTAAAGGCCTTGTGCTAGCTAATCCAGTAAAGGTGCGTTGCGGGGTAGTCCGATTATTAATTGAATGTTCTCCATTGTTACCATTGTTTGCATTATTATTATTTCCATTATTTCCTCCCACATTCTAATCAATAACACCATTGTTATTGTCATTGTTCCCATTATTACCAAGTACTAAATGGGCAAGAATCTGGGTCAGTTTTGTTTGGGATCTATCCATCCTGATAAACATGTCACACTGCCCTCTAGCTAAATCATTCAATGCATGCAACATACTGGCCATATCCACTCTTCCTTCATCATGATGGTCTCTACTGGACCTGCTCTCTCGATCACCCATGTTTTCTACAATGGGTTCTTCTTCGCTATACAGTACTAATTATTGTTACTCAAGTTCTGACAGTTCATTGTATAGAACTAATGGTTGTCCCTCAAACCCTGAAGGCCACTCTTCCCACTATTCCTGTTCAGCTTCTTTTTTTCTTAGTCTTTCAAGGTATCTCTGTCCTGTGGCACTGCCTCTCATAGAAACTCAAATGCAATCACTGTCCGGCAATGAAAACTGACATGCAACTATGTGGGTAGTCTCACAACTGACATGCAACTGTAGAAATATAACAGGCTGGAAGGAAAACTAGCTCTGTTACCACTGTAATGTCCCACCCCAAATCTAAGACGAGTTTTTTTTAGTTTTCTATGGTTAAGTTGATACCTGTTGCGTTTTGTGTTTTTGCATTTTTTGACATAAAACACAGCATATATATATATTTTCAAAAACACAATAGAATGGAAATACCCAGATGTTCTAAATCAATGGAAATGTATTATAAACATTTAGAAGTAATACCCAAATGTAAGAATGGCCAAAATGTGAAGTTTTCTACATACCCATTTCGTTGTCATGAAAATACAAGTCTGATAGAAATGCTACAGCAGCAATATCCTTATATCTTCTTTGATATTCAATGAAATGAATGTATACAGCAATAAGATGATAGTTTTTGCCTCAAAGAGAACCTACAACTCCAAATAACCTCATGAAATGGTTTGCAAATGGGAAGAAGAGACAATGTTGAGAGACCCACGTCCCCAAACTGTTGGTACGCCCTTGTTGTGTGCAAAAATTAGTGATGACAGCCTCAAACATAATCAAAACTCGCTTCTCCTTGGTCGTCTGCCCTTGTCTACTCCATACACCCAAGTATAGAGGATGAATAACGAAGAAAGTGCCACAAACAACTCCAAAAAGCTCCCAGTCAGTACGCCCTGGCAAAATGTTGGTATGACTAGGTTTGGGCATGAAAGCACAACAAAAACCTTCCTAAAACTATGACAAAAACATGTAATCTGCTCCTTGATATGCCTCTATAATTATGGTGCCAAAAGTCAGTTGATCTATCAATGTAAACACCTCTGCGATAAAGCCAAATGACTCCAATGAAGCTCTATTGTGACCCCTAGATGAAGCCACACTCATATAACATCCTTAGAGTGCCTTGAAACCCTGCAAATGCTCCTATCAATGGAGGATAAATCATCTCCGATTGACGTTGGTTTGAAACCCTTGCTCAAGCAAGCTCAAACTTAACCAATATTTTCCAAAAGCATGAATAAATGAAATGAACTTCTTTTTTCTCTTTTAATCCCCTTGCCTCAATGCCACTTTTGAGGAATAATATATTTTTACTTTTCCTTTCATTTCCCAAGCTTGGGCGCCCATACACAAGTGACTTTAATATTTTAAATATTTCATAAAGTGCAACTATACCATAAAGTCACTTTTTAACAATAAACTAATTAAGTTATATATTTAATTTAACTTAATTAAGTCTATTAATAAATTATTAATTCAAATGGTCTCCTTATCGCTTCGTAGTACCTCTGAACTGACCAATGAAATGCCAACACATTTTTGGACCATTTGCACCGACTCGCCCGACACCCTGTGAGCCTGCTATAAATAGCAAGTTTGGCCAAATGGCCCAAACTCACTCCGGAAAAGGCCAAATGGCAACTCCACGTCACAAGGAATCCATCACTACACTCCAAAATGCAGTCTGAGTTGTACCAAACCATGCCACCGTGGGCCTCCTATCCACCTCACTAGTCTATGAGAACCCAGATGATAGACTAGTCCAACGATCAAGTCCTGACTTAGGAAGGGGACATTACAAAAACTTGCTAGGAGAAGGGATTAAGAGGAAGAAGGCTACATGGGAAAAGATTCAACAAGTGATGCAATCTATATAGTTGGAAGCTATCTTGGAGATAGGCACCACAACCTTCTTCTCTAACATAGTTTTTATTTTAAAAATTTGAGTGAAGATCTATTGTGGTTGTTTTATTTTGTATGTGTGTGGATTTGGATGAGTCTTGTTATCCTTAGATGTGTGTGTGTATTATGCATTTTGTGAGTATATTGTGGAGTTGTTTGTATGAATCTTTGTAAGATTCAAGAGTTTTATTAGCCAATCCTATTGTGTGTTGTGTGCATTGACCATTCAGTGTTCATTGTGTTGCAATTACCTAGCTTTTAGAAGGTCTCCTAACTCGAGGGTGGATTTATTTTCAAACCCTATGGTTGGGAGGTGAGCACCTCTATTGCATCCATGATTTGTGAGGAAACTTGCAAGTTTCTACTTGAAGACTGCTCTTTGTGTGTGTGTGTGTGTGTGTGTGTGTGTGTGTGTGTGTGTGTGTTCTGCTTATTATAAGATTATTTGGTGTAAGTTCAAGGGTTGTGATGGAAACACCTTGTTGTAGTAGAAAAATTTACACATATATGTATTGTATAAGTGCAAATTTTTAGGAGAATAGAAGTAGCATTGTTGTAGTATAGAGAAAAAAATAAGTGAAATTTTCTTACAATACTTAAATGTATTGATCATTTTATTTCAAGGTAGAAAACCATTTTTGCTTGTTGATTTTTTTTGTGTGTTATCTTCAATAAATTGTTGATTATATAATTTCTTGTCAAGGAAGGTTAAAAAAATGCAATATTTAAATGAAGGATTACTCATTGTAAATGTATATGTTCATATGGTGCACATGAATGTTGTCATACTATAGTTTGTAAAAGAAAATCATTGAATTATATATGTATATGTATAAGATATTTTATATATGTGTAAACCAATACAAATCCTAAAAATACTTGTCACTAGTTTTTATTTTTCATATACATATAAGAAATATATATAAATATTGTTTCTCCATAATATATTCTTACTTATTGAAATTATATACATTAGATTTTATAATATATTTATACTCAAGAACAATATATGTATATATAAAAAATGAATATGTATATATATGTGTGTGTATATATATATATATATATATAAACTTGTATATTTAAATTTATATATATATATATATATATATATATATATAAAACATAAATGTAACTATAAAAATAAATTTATATATAAAAAACAGGAGACATTTTTTTTAAAGCAATAATAATAAATAAATAAAAAGATTTTTAGGTTTGGTCATGATCTCTCCCACAGGCTGCGGTCTCCATGGATAGGTCGTCGCTACCTAATTTAACATAGTTGTTTTATAAATCTTATTTTTTTAAAACATGATGCTTTCTCTCAAAATAAAAATAAAACAGTACTATTAAATTATCACATAAATATTATATGTGTGTGTATCATTTCATTTAGGGTTTAAATTTTAGGGTGTATATGTATACACACATAATTAAATCTATACTTGCTTTAGTGTTATTTTAACCGATTTTTTTTAATAAATAAAATAAAAAGAGAAGAACATAGATGGGAGAGAATAGAAATGGGGAAGACTTTTTACAAACAAGTTTCTTCCATGAAAAGCTCCAAATTCCTCTTGCCTCCCTCCTTCTTTCAACCTGTCAAATGAAGCTAAAATTGAAAAAAAAAAACTTATATGGTTTCCCCTTGTGATTAGTGCAACAATTGAAGTTTCTCTAGAGCCAAGGGTGAGCATAGATCTCCAATGGATAAGACTTAATGCTCAACCCTCTTAAACCCTAACTAATTGAATTAAAGGTGAATTAAAGACACCTTTAAACTAATTAAATCTATTTAGGAGTTAAACTATGGTGGGCAGGGCCATGTTCCCTAGAGGACATAACTTAAGTCATAACTTTAAAGTTGCACTTGAAAATATACTAGCACATCTATATTTTAAAAAATATATCTATAATACACCGAGGGATATCCTTCTCAAGGCGCCTAATTTTTAATCAATGTGTCATATATAAGTGGAATAGGCACCTCGTGAAGGATATCTCTTGACGTATTATAAATATATTTTTTAAAATATAGATATGCTAGTAGTAGCCACAGTCGCGAGCCTAATTCAAACCCTAACCCTAATTCTAATCCTAACCCTAATCGTAACCTTAACCCTAATTATAACCCTAAACCTATTTGAAACCCTAATTCAAATCCTAACCATGACTATTTAATTCTAACCCTAACCATATTTAGGGTTAGGCTTAGGGTTAGTGCTAGGATTAGAATTATATGTAATTTTAGGGTTAGGGTCATGCTTAGAATTAGGGTTAGGATTACAATTAGAATTAGAGTTAGGCTTACAACTAGAATTAGCGTTATGGTTACAGTTAGAATTAGGGTTGTGGTTACAGTTAGAATTAGGGTTAGAATTAGAACTATCTGTAATTTTAGGGTTAGCATTAGGGTTATAGTTATGGTTAGAATCAAGGTTAGAATTAGGATTAGGGTTTGGGTTAGGGTTAGAAGTAGGGTCAAGGTTAAGGTTAGGGTTAGAATTAGAATAAGAATTATGGATAAGATTAGGGTTAGGGTCACAATTATAATTAGGGTTAGGATTACAATTAGAATTAGGATTACAATTAGAATTAGGGTTAGGGTTAGAATTACTTTTAGATATATTTTACAAGTTAGTGTTAAAATTATATGTAGTTTTAAGGTTAGGGTTAGAGTTAGAATTAGGGTTAGAATTATATGTAATTTTAGGGTTAGGGTTAGGGTTAAGGTTTGGATTAGGGTTATAATCAAGGTCAAGGTTAGGGTTACGATTAGAATAATGATTATGGTTAAAATTAGGGTTAGGCTGATAATTAAAATTAGGGTTAGAATTAGGGTGATGGTTAGAATTAGGGTTAGGGTTACGATTACAATTAGAATAAGGATCATAATTAGAATTAGGGTTAGGGTTATAGTTAGAATTAAGGTTAAAATTATATGTAGTTTTAGATATATTTTATATTTTAGGTTTAAAGTTATATGTAATTTTAGGGTTAGAATTAGAGTTAGAATTAGCATTAAGGTTAGAATTATATGTCATTTTAGAGTTAGGGTTAGGGTGAGAATTATGTGTAATTTTAGGGTTAGCGCTAGGGTTAGAATTATATGTAATTTTAGGGTTAGAATTACATGTAATTTTAGGGTTAGGGTTAGGATTAGAATTATATGTAATTTTTGGGTTAGGTTAGGGTTAGCACTAGGGTTAGAAACATATGTAATTTTAGGACTAGGGTTAGGGTTAGCACTAGGGTTAGAATTATCATTAGAGTTACATTTATAATTAGGGTTAGGATTAAAATTAGAGTAAGGATTATGGTTAGAATTAGGGTTAGGGTCACATTTAGATCAGGGTCAGGGTTATAATTAGGGTTATGGTTATAATTAGAATTAGGATTATAATTAGCGTACGGGTTTGGGTTAGGATTACAATTAGAATAAGGATTGTAGTTAGAATTAGAGTTAGGATTATGAATAGAATTAGGGTTATGCTTATAGTTAGAATTAGGGTTAGGGTTAGAATTATGACTATATATAATTTTAGGGTTAGTGTTAGGGTTACAGTTACAATTAGAATCAAGGTTAGAATTAAGGTTGGGTTATAGTTATGATTAGAGTTTGAATAAGGATTATGGTTAGAATTAGGGTTAGGGTTAAAAGTAGCCCGTTAGAATTAGGAAATTGTGATAATTAAAATTAGGTTTAGATTTAGGGTTAGGGTTACAATTAGAATTAGGATTAGGGTTAGGATTATAATTAGAATAAGAATTATAGTTAGAATTAGGGTTAGGGTAAAAATTATATGTAATTTTAGATATATTTTATATGTTATTGTTAAAATTATATGTAATTTTAGGGTTAGCATTAGGATTAGGGGTAGAGTTATATGTAATTTTAGGATTAGGGTTAGGGTTAGTGCTAGGGTTAGAATTATATGTTATTTTAGGGTTAGTGTTAGGGTTATAATTTTATGTAATTTTAGGGTTAGGTTATTGTTAGAATTAGGGTTAGGATTAGAATTAGAATCAAGGTTAGGGTTAGAATTAGGGTTATGGTTAGAATTAGAACTATATGTAATTTTAGGGTTAGTATCAAGGTTACAATTACAATTAGAATTAGGGTTAGGTTTAGAATGAGGGTTTCTATCTTAAACCCTTGTTAGACCTATATTCTCTTTTCATGGGTATTGCATTGCAAAACTTTACAACTAATTTTTGGGGCCTTCTGAGTGGTTTTTAAGGATTTTAAAAGCATTTGACCCATTGAGATATTTGATTTTTAAAAAATAGTCAAAATCATAGCTATGGATAAAATGTTATGCCATTTGGAAGGTACTCTATCAAAAAAACCTTGATAATTTTTTTCTTTTTACTCATTGTCTTGTAATGGCTCCTAAGTGAGATACCTATTGAGAAGATACTTCTAAAGAGTTAGTGAACATGAGTACTCTCCAACAAATTTTGCAAAATCAAATAGAGAGCTAAAACCATGCCATGCAAGATCTAGCCACATAGCTTCTTAAATGACACTCAAACCCCTGCCTTCCAACTTGAAACAACAATTTCCCAAATTTAATGGTGAAAATCTAGACTCTTGGCTTCGTAGTCTTGAGGCATATTTCAAAACATGACTTGATTTGACTAACCCCCAAAAGGTGTAAATAGTTGAGGTCCATCTATCAAATTTAGCATTGGATTGGTGGAAAAATGACCAAATAATACTTGCGACAATAAGGGAGCAGATCAATGAGTGGTTAGATCTATAAGTAGCTTTTTAGGAAAGAGTTTATCCCCATGGTTTTCTATGGGACATGCCAGGTCAATGGCTACAACTTAGGAAAGCTCAGGGTCAATCAATGCAATAATATACTAATACCTTCAACAAGCTTCAAGTCAAGCTCAATATTTCAAATGCATTTGAGAGGTACTTGTTAAATTTATTTCTAGTTTGTCTCCTTTCCTTCATAAAGAGCTAGCTATGTTTGAAACTAGATCTTTAGATAAGTCTTTTAAGATTGCAATGGGTTACGACTTAAAAAGGGGATGCAACAAGGTACCTCTAAAACCTCTAGTAACCCTAGTGACCAATCATAATTTCCAAATAAGTAATCCTCCCCTACCGCTAGTAGTAAGAAACAATTTTGTATCTATCACAAGCGTAAAGATCATTCCACCGAGGAGTGTGGGCTACTCCAAAGTAAGAGAGAAGGAAAAACACTCCTTGTAGAAGAGCAATAAAGGAATGTGGAAGAGGTGGAGGATTCACCTATAGTGGAGATTGATAATCCTACAGAGATTGACCCTACCCTTCTTCTCATGACTAAGAACTACTCTAAAGCCTCTCACAAGTCTATTTTCACATAGAAGTACTATGGCTCTTTTTATCATTGATAATGGAAGTGAAAAGAATTTGATTAGTGAAAGGTTGGTCAGCACTCTTTAACTTCCCACATATGATCATCCTCAACCATACCATATGAGTTGGTTACAGGAACATGGTCCTTGTAAGTTAATCGACAAGGTTTGTGCAGCAAACTTTGCAATTGGTCCTTTTTAGGATACAATTGAATGTGATGTAACACCATTGGATTGCTCAAATCTCCTTCTTGGATGACCATTCTAGTATGATTGTAGTGTAATTTATAATGGACACCTAAACACCTATCATATCCAAAAAGATGGTAAGGTGTATAAGCTTACTTTTACTTCCAGTACTAAATCACATTTCATTTTAGGTAAGCTTGTTGTTAAACATGTAAAATTATCAAAATATTTAACACTTTGTATCATTCACTGAGCTAAGGAGGATAATCACAATAAGTTGCCACTCCTTGCTATGAGAATTTTAATGGAGATAGATACTCAAATGTTTTTGAAGATCTAAAAGGTTTACCACCTTTTAGAACTATCAATCATTCTATAGATTGTGTTCCAAGTTCTTCCTTGCCAATTTTTCTAGCATATTGCCTCTCACAAATTGAAACACAAAAATAAAGAAGTAGATCAAAAAATATATGGAAGAAGGGAAGATGCAACCTAGCACTTCTCCTTGTGTCTCTCTAGTCTTTATTATTCCCAAAAAGGAGAAGGATGGATGGAGAATGGTCATTGACTATAGAGATTTAAATAAAATCACTATAAAGAACATATATCCTTTGCCCATGATTGATCACCTTTTGGATCATATTAAGGGAGCTTAGTATTTCACAAAGATGGATCTCACTTCATCTTATCATTAGGTACGAACAGATCCTATTGATTGCTGGAAAACTACTTTTAAAACTAAATCTAGGATTTATGAATAGTTGGTGATGTGCTTTGGACTGAGTAATGCTCTTGCCACATTTATGTAGCTCATTAATGATATTTTCATATCTCACTTAGGAAAGTTTATCATTATGTATTTAGATGATATCTTTAGAAGATCATATTCAGCATGTTCGCACTACTTTAGATCTTCTACGACAACACCAACTTCAAGCAAAGATGAAGAAATCCTTATTTGGTCAATGCTTTATCAAATACCTAGGTTTTGTTATTGATCAACCAAAGTGCATGCAAACCTTGACAAAGTGAAAGCTCTCAAAGATTGCCCTATCTCTCATTGCGCTACAAATTTAAAGAGTTTCTCATGGGGAATAAATTACTACAAAAAATTCATTCTTTTTTTCCTATATTGCTCGACCACTTCATGAGTTGTCCAGCCAAAAGAATTTTCATGGACTATAGTAGAAGATCAAGCATTCCAACAGCTTAAGGAGGCACTTTGCTTAGATCCAATACTTATTCTTCTAGATCTTTAGCAACCTTTTGAGATTAAGATTGATACCTCCAACTATGCTATAAGAGTTTTTCTTATAAAGAGGACACACTGTAGCCTATCATTCTAAAGGCCTCTCTGTAGCCAAGATCAATTACAACACTTATGGTAAGGAGTTCTATGCCTTGGTCTAAGCCTTGAAACAATGGAGGCACTATATTCTTGGTGAGGAAACAATTCTTCAGACTGATCATCAACCACTTATGTTTTTGAATTCATAGTCTAAAATTCAAGAACGTCATTTGAAATGGGCCTCATATATTCAACAGTTCCACTCAGTCATTAAATATAAAAAGGGCACTACCAATAAAGTTGTTGATTTATTGAGTCGCCCTCTAGCCAAAGTATTACATATCCTAGATGTTAGATTGGCTATATATGAGGATTAGAAATGTTTGTATTTTATTAATGCATCTTTTGGACCAATTATACATGCTCTACAACATCCCACTATCACCAACCAAACTCTTTTCTTAGAATACACAATTAAAGATGGTTGGTATATATAAGTTGAATCAATTGTGTGTTCCTACTATTTTTTGTACAGTTAATGCTAATTAAGGAGGCTCATTCGTCTTCTTATGGGGGACAATTTGGCACCACCAAAACTCTACAAAATTTACATTGGTACTTCTATTGGCCCTCCATGAAGAAGCAAGTGGAAGATTTTATTTGCCAATGCTCTCTTTGTAGCTAAGCTAAGCCTACTAATCATAAACTTGGTTTGCATCATCCTCTTCCTATTCCCTCTTGGCCATGGGAGTCTATCTTTATGGATTTTATCAGTGGGTTGCCTACTACCTCCCAACAACATGCTTTTATTTTTGTGGCGGTGTGTTAGTTTTCAAAAATGGCCATCTTCATCCCTTGTAAGAAAACTATTGATGCTCCTAGGTTTGCTAAATTATCTTTCAGTAATGTATGGTGTCAATTTGGTTTGCCTCTTTCTATTATTTCTGATAATGATTCTAGATTTTTGAGTCACTTTTGGAAATCACTTTGGAAGTGGTTAGGGTGTCAACTTTGATATTCTACAACTTTTCATCCATAAATAGATGACCAGACTAAAGTGATTAATCAGACTTTAGCTCATTCTCTCAAGATCTACTATAACGAGAATAAACAGTGGGATAGTGTAATGTCCCCTTCTTGAGATTTCCCTAAATCTTGCCCTAAAATCACAAGTTTAATGTAGTTAGGGTTATAACATACCAATTAAATGCATTAAGCAAGATGAATCTTGGTTTAGGTCCTACAATCATGTTAGATAATATTGGAAATATAATTCATATGATCAAAACATATATAATGAAGGTCTTATCTATTTAAACCATGTAAAATACATAACTATTTCAAACCTATGTAAACTACACAATATCTATAGTGTATGATGGAAGATTAGCCATAATAGGACTTGGAGGAGAAACATGATAGGGCACCCAAAGCTATCCTCATGCTAAGCCCCTGAGTGGATATACCATCCCTCTTGGCCCCGAGTGGAAAACATGTGGGCATCCAACATGGGGTGGCGTACTTAGTGGATAAACTTGTATATATCTTCCCTATCCATGTTGTCTTATCCATCCTTCTTATGATTGAGACTCCTTGAATCCATCTCAACAACCAACCCATGTAGAGTTTAGAGGGAAAGCTACAAGGGGGTGCCCGTAGATTCTCCTATCTAAGCCCAAGGCCGGACATTCACCCTTTTGCCCCACAAGTGGCAGACACACGGGCATCCAACATGGGGTGGTGTACTTAGAAGGAAATCTAGTATTTGCTTCCTCTTCTTGTATTTACCTACTCCTCCACATGGTTGTTTATTAGGAATGAGCAATTTACATATCTAGATTCATATATACATTAATAAACAAATCGTCATTCAATAATAGTGCATACCACAATACTTGCTAAAATATAAGATTGCTATATTCTAAGATGCAAACATATTAGCCAATGCTAACTTATGCCCTTGTTTGCTGAGTGCAGATATATTTCTAAATATGATCTGATTGATTGATTCAATAATATAACAATAGAATGATAGAATGATAGAATAATCTAATGGTAGAATGATAGAATAATTGAATGATAGAATGATAGAAGAGTAAAAGGATAGAATGAAATGATGATATAATAATAGAATGATGGAATAATAGAATGATAGATAGAATAGAATGATATAATGATAGCAGAATAGAATGAAAGGATGCTATAATAATCAAATAATACAATTATGGAATAGAATGATAGAATGATAGAATAGAATGATACAATGATAGAAGAATGGAATGAAAGGATGATATAATAATCAAATAATAGAATGATGGAATAATAGATTAATAGAATGAGAGGATGATAGAAATATAGCATGATAGAATGAGTGCAATAAATACTTCTCTATTGATATCAATTATATAACCCTGCCGATACATTCCTTGTAGATTTATCTTTGCTTTAAAGATATCTTCTCTTGCTGATCTGTGAATGGATTATTTTATATTTCTATTGTAATTATGTTTTATATATTTTTTATATTCCTACTTGATATCTTTTTCCCATGCTCATTTCATACTTGTTCTCTACACACACTTTTCCTTGTAAATCTGCTCTTCCTCAAACATAACTCCTTGTAATTTCTTTCTTTACCTCAACTCATCTTTCCTTTCAATGTTTATATTCCTCCAAAGGAGGTGACTTCTCCAAATAGATATGTCTTTTCTTAAATTTCTATCGTTGTTACAAGGTGTTGCCCATTATATAGATAAATTGCTTCTTTAGTCTTATTTTAATTAGCGCTCCTTATAAATTAATCGTTCACCTCTAATAAGAATCTTATTAGATTTTGTCTTTTTCTACACATCATCTATTAATGGCACTCCCTTTAATATATATTGTTGCTCCTTAATAAAAAATCATTGGTCATAATATTTGGAATAAGACAATTGGTCTTATATAATCGTTGTCATCTTCTAGAGGGAGGTCAACTTCTTTAAGGCAGTCACCTTCAACATATATTAAAACTTGGATTCATCTTCTTGTATGGTGCCCAACATATGAGGTCAGCCTCAATAGGACTTTAACTTTGTAAATGATTGTAAACGGAACATTTCAGTCCACCCTGCCCAAGATTGCTTGTCCTCAAGTAATCACAAGCTAGGACACTCCTCAAGTAAGTGAGATCCCAAATCAATCACCTTGAAGAATTATTGTTAGTGTACTTGCCTCGATCCAATTTCCAACATTGTCCTTTAAGATCATAAGGTTGATAGCATTCTCTAAATTATGAGGACAATTCATTATCAAATATTCTTCTAGTTCACGTACTTGTATTTCTCAATATCTCTCAATAACAAAACCCTAACTTAAGACAAGTTTTTTCTCATCTCAGGGAGAAGAAACCAAAAGACATCTTGTATACCAAGTACAAGAAGCATCAATCTAAAGATCACTTTCTTCTTCGGTATTGTTGATGTTAAAATTTGTCAATTAAATCACCAACAATGGGAAATTTTGAGAATGTGGGATTGAGTCTCAGAATAACCTCCAAATTTTAAAGAAGCTGGTTCTTCTCTAGGGTCTATAGGAAAAGGGAAGAAAAAACAAGATTACAGATACAATATAAAATAACTTCCTAAGGTGATGCACCAATAATATGTTTTGGTTCCAAAGTGAGCACAATGACTAAATCCTTTAAAATCTCTGCGAAGTTAAAGAGCAATATGCATGATTAACAGAAACAGAATATGTAATAGATTTATATTCAAAGGCTGAACTTAAAGAACTTGCAAGAAAGATCTAGAAAACATCATAAAATGCACAGAACAAAGGTTTCTTTTCATTAATAGCTCAAACAAAGTACATAAGGCAAAGAGTATGCACAGATCCACAATGTTTCCCTTTCTTGAAAGATAACTGTAAAGGCTAATGACATATATCTAGTCTAACAACACAAATTCTCTTAACATATATTTCTTTTTGTATATCTATCTATTACAAAACTCCCCTATTTATAGCACAAAAATGAGGCTTCAGACTCTGGCGACAGTCGAGACTCTCTAACCGCCTACAAAATAGAATTGGCGTCAACTGAAGATACCATTGGTAGCCCATGTGCTGAAGATTTCCTTGGATTCTAGGTCTCTGCTTCGACTCTTCTTTTTATAATAGGCACTCTGAGTCTTCTGATATGCTGGATTCCCCGCTCATTCCTTGCATTCCTATTGGTCGGTAGGTGCGTTAAATACGGCTCAAACCCTCAGTGCTTCTATCAATGCTGTTGAGACAGGTGGCACCTTTCGTGGTCTTCAAAAAGACTCAAAAATACATACGTGGCACTCTAGTGCTTCACAGGAAAGGCCTTTTTGAAATAATTCCTAAATCATGTGCCGTGTTGACACTTGGCGCTTTCCGCCACTTCCATACTTTAAAAAAAGGTTTAGCTTCTCTATGACACATGGCGGGTTCCGCTTGTTTAAAACTGAGACATGTGGCACCTTCGTGCTCCTTAACAAAGCTTCACCAAAAGCTTTCCTTCAAACATCCTCCATGCCGACACGTGGTGTCGTCCATAACTTTCATTAACCTTGAAGCTTGGGTACCACCATAGACATACGTCACCTTACGTTTTAAAAGGCTCAACAAAAAGGGGGCCAAACATAGAGACACGCGACAAGCTCCACTTGATTCATAAAAAGGACACGCAACAAGCTGGCGAGCTTTTAAGATACCTTCACAAAAAGCTTTCCTTGAATCTCTGCCATGCTGACACATGGCCCAGTATATCAAGACTCAAAACTTTAAAAGGGAAAATAGAAGGCATGCAGGCGCAGACACGTGTAATCTTCTTTGAAGCTCCTTGAACATTGTAGCCAAACTGAATGATGACACTTGGCACATTTCGCAGATACAAACCTAGCCACGTGGTGACTCTGTGCTTCTTTTGAGTTTCTTTTCCACTATGCATCTTCAAAACCTTGCCGCTATGATGTGTGGCATCAGTGCGGGCCTGAACTTATAAAACACTAATAGTTAGTTGATTACTGGTCGCTTATAAATGAAAACATTGGAAACAAAGACACAACAAAATGTAGAGTTTTAACTCTATGATTCTTGGTGACACACTTGGGACTCTGTGCCTACATAGAGAGAACCTAAAAATGTTGCAAAAAGATACAAAAAACAAAATTGTACTACCACAAAAAAACAAGGACTTAAAGCTTTTTCATTGCGGCTTGAAACCCAAAACACTCTGAATCTGACAAACTCTCTCTTTTGTAGGGCTTGGAATGCCAAATCTAAGTCAATGATATCCTTATGAGAGAAATTCTACAGGATCTGAACCATTGTATGCGATTGGAACTCCAACTGAGCCATTGGAAGCAAAACTGATTCCACCTCCTTGACACTTGATGAATCACTCAGACTCTGGAAAATAGTCTAATCATTTTGTTTTAATGAAAGCAGTGTCTTAAATTGGTTTGTCATCAAGATCGGGTTATTATAAGGGAAAGGAGATGGGAGTACCATCTGCACCAATTTTTTTATATGCCCCTTCATACCTTTGACACCTTCTTTCAATGTGTTTAGGAGGGATTTGCATCTTGTTGCAACTTCATTGCAGCTCATAACTTCATTGACTTTTTTTGTTGCAATCATCCTATCACTAACCCCTGCTGCCAATAAGGCTTCATCTGAAGCAACATAAATTTCTATAACAAAAGTTGAGAATCTAAGACCTTTACAGAAACATAGGACAAAGTAGCCTCTACTGAAGATTCAACTTTCTCACAAAGTTGCTGGGCATTTAAAAGAAATCTAAGAGCAGGTTTTAGTTGTGTGACCTCATCTGAGATCCTTTGCCATGAAGACACATAAAGTTCTTTCACCATTGCCAGGACTCCAGTGTTTTGAGGCCTTTGACTCATTTCAATAGTCAATTGCTTCAGCTTCTCTTGCTCAGCCATATATTGTGCTAGATAAGCACTACTCTGGTCCTGTTCTTTCTTAAGACTTTGTTGAAGATATGACACCTCCTGAGCCTTGTCATGGCTTTTCTTTTTTGCAAGAACCTTCTCTTTCTCAAGTGCACTTGCAGTAGCCTTTGCTTGTGTCAATTTGGCATGTAAGGCTGTGACACTCACCTGTGATACTTGGAACACCTGTAGCGACACAGTAGACTAGATATCTTTGTTCAAGCTATCAATTTCCAAGTCCTTAGCCTTTATTTCAGCAATAAGGTGATTAATGGTGGCCTTTGTCTTGGTCAGATTTGCTTATGCCTTCTGTGATGTCGTAGTTACTTTCAAATAATCTATTATTACAATAATAGAGGTTTCGTTCATCAACTCCACCTTATCTTCAGGCTTGAATTGGGTCAGGTCCATGGCTACTGCATTCATAGTGTAATCTTCTGGCTTCAACTTCTCCAGAGGCTTGATCAGATTGGGGCTCATGTGCATGATGGTCAAAGATTGTTGAATTGGATCAAAAAGTGTTTTCATCTGTGGGGTGGCAAGGTTTTTGCTCTCTTTCATTTTCTTCTTTTCCCTCCTGGATTCCCTTGCTTTCTTGGCAGACTCTGCTTGACTTTGAAAAGCAGGGGGAGAAGCAATTAGTCCACCTGCGAAGGGATAACCTTGTAGGAGACCATAAGGTATGGTGGTGTTCTGTTGGCTGGGGTCCATTTGGGCAAAGGCTCTTCTTGGCATGGGAGAGAGCATAGGTAAGCCAAGAGCCTGTGAAATTGACAAATCTGATGAGCTAGAAAGGGGGGAAATGGATTGTAAAGGCACAATAGAGGTGGTAGAAGGCATGAAAGTATAGGGCATTTGGGTTGCCACACCTAATGAAGAAGAAGACTAAGAAGGAGAAAAGGGAGGATGCATACTTACTTGTGGTGCTATCTTTGTTGCAGGAACTTGTTGTTGTAAGCCCTCCATAATATCTTCTTCTTCTTCCCCTTGTAATTTCAGCTTCCACTTCTTCCTCAGAGACTTTTCAACTGTCTCCTTAGGATCTTCCTCCTCCATTACTTCTTGCATAGAAATGGGTGATTATTTTGAAATGGCCGCTCTAAGACCCCCAGATGCCAAAGCTATTTGGGTCTCATGAGACGGTTGTTGTGCAACTTTCTGCTATTCGATGACATTGAGAGGCGATGGCCAAGTAGTTCTTGGAACTTTTTCAGCAGTTTCCTCTTTTTCCTCTTTCTCTTTTTCATGGCTCAGAAATTTGCTTGTGTCAGGGCTTGAGACAAGAGTCATATGATCTTCATCCCATAACCTCTCCCACTCTTCATCCATTGCAACTTGCCTGAAGGTAGTAGTAATCTCAACAATCTCCTGCCTGTATTTCTAATAGGCTGATATTTTCTCAGGAGTCCAATCTTTATTTCTTAGAGTCTGCCTTAGATCATGGGTCATATTCTTCTTAGGGTCATACTCCTAAATGACAGTGTAAAATGTCTCCCATGGCTTAGGAGCTTCAACAGGTACATCTGTTAGTTCCACATGGACATTTGAAGTATCCCTCTTTGGTGATCTCCTCTGCTCCCAAAATGGCCGACTATCATGAATGAAGACTGTATGAACATTATTTTTTACATCCAAGATGCCAGGAAATTGTCTGGATCATAATTCCATTGATCTTGTACCATCAAGAATCCATAATTTGCTAGCTTATTTTGCAACAGATACTCAGTTTCTTTCCTCTTTACTGTGATTCTTGCCTTAGACCAAGGGGTATCATAAAATTTCTTCTTTCTCTTTTTACTCCCAAAGTTATTGTCAATTATTGATAATTAGCGAGCTACCTCCAAGACTATGACCCTATGGGTTAGGACTTTTGGAAGCATGAATGGTTCACCGGCAAAGCCATGAAGTCTTACTATGGTGAAATGGGCCCCAAAGAAATAGTCACAAGGGACTTGGGAATTTACCAAAAAACCCCTTATCCTATCGGTCATTCTATTCTCAATACCCTCATAGTATAATTGCTCAAAAAAGGGGGGCTACAAAACATTCTGCAAACTCATATGGGTCAAAGGTCTCTGAAAGGATGTGGGTCCATGTAGACACAAGAATAGTTTTCTTACTATCTACCTCTGGGTCATACATATCCAGTTGCATATACTGTTGAAAAAACTGGTAATTCTGATATAAAATTAAATGGAAGAGATATGCTGAGTACCTAAAAGTCTGTATGTCAGCAAAATGGGACATTTGTTCAACCAAGACCTGTGAAATATGCTCTGCCAAGTCAAATTTGTATTGTGTGGCTTTATCAACTGTCTTGAGCCTGAAAATAGCTACCAATTGCCAATCGTATACATTGGCGTCCCCATCTTGGTTTAAAATGAAGGCCAGCATGGAGCAAGAATCCTGCACATTTGAGGTGAACCAGAGTTAGGCTAAAGGCAATGCAGGCAATTGGGTGTTGTCATCATCTAAACACAACTCTGCATTTAGGATCCCAAGCTTTGTGCGTACACCCTACCATATGTTTTGCATTCTGGGTATGTCATAGAAATGAGCATCTCGGTCATGGTATAGAGCTAACATGTCCCGAATTGCCTTAGGAGTGATCTGGAGCATAAAATTATTTTTCTAAATTGTTGAAATTTTAGTGTCGAAAAGGTTCGCGCATAGCTAGACCAACTCGGGATAAGAATGAACAACAAGGACCACGAATTGAGCCAATTAAGAGGTCCAAATTCTCATGCCGAAAGTCTCAGATTCATCTTTCTTTGCACACAGTAGAAAACTCGCATGCACACCTTCTCTTAGGTTTTTCAGATTCTTTGCAGTCTGAGGATCGAAAATCCCATCGACGTAGTCTTCCACCTGCGAAGGGTCAGCTGATTTTCTCTTCTCTAAGGCCTTGGTCCTTGGCCAATTGACTCTTGGCTACTCCTTGGCTGATGCGTATGTCTTGCTTTTCTTCCATTTCTATGGTAAATCAAATAAACCTTCTTGCTCAGACCCTTTAGCCGATTGTTTTCCTTCCATTTCTGTATTTCTTCTCAGCTCAACCTTTGCACAAGACGTCTGAACTCTGGAAACTTAAACCTTGATTCACTATACAACCAGAATTCACAATAAAGGCTCTGGAATGAATGGACATAGGGAATTTCATAAAGACTTTGAAACAATGATATGAAAAATGAAAGGCTAGGGGGGCATTTTAAACTTCTCGACTCTGTCAGAGGAATTAATGTTGTATTAAATGGGCCATCATTATTTATGACTCTAAAGATATGTGCTAAAGTGACAGTTAGTGAATACTCTAAATCTAAACGAGATCTTGCGTCGTCTCTCATTAAAGGCAATGATCTTTTGGAATGATTGGATATCACCCTTGAAGTACGTGTACCTTTAACAGTTCCAAGGAAAGGGGAAGTATGAGACAGAGGCCAATGTGTTGTGGGCGTGTGTTCCTAGAACACTTATCAAGAAAGCGGGAAAAGCAAACTGGAAAGGAAATAAAACATAAAGAACACTAACTAACTATAGTACAGGGGGAAACTTTGAATCTATGTGAAATGTTTAAGGAAGATTCTATTGACATGAATCTCTTCTAGTTCCCCTTCCATAGTCTCCAGTTCATATGCATTGTGTTGCTTACAGGTACCAATTTTAAAGGGACCAGTCCATAATGAGTTGAACTTGATGTGACGACCTAGCTTAGAAGCTCTCTCTTCCCATTTTAAAACCCAAGACCCAACCTCAAATTTTAGTTTAGAAGTCTTTTGGTCAAACCAACTCTTTACAGTCTGCTAACGATTCATCAGGGATTCATGTGCTGACTCTCTCTTCTCCTGAATTTCTAGTGATTCTGTGAGTCTCACATGCATCGGTTTGTTCTCTTCAATTTCCATTTGTTAATCAACTGTAAAGTAGGAATTTCTATAGTCAGTGGTATAACTGCACTCTTGTCGTAGACTAGTTCATAAGGAGATATCTTGATTACTTGCTTTGGCGTGATTCTATCAGCCTATAGTGCTATATTGAGATGCTTATGCCACTCCCTTTGGTGATCAACTCCCATCATTTTTATGAGTCTCATTAGATTCTTATTGGTTAACTCTGCCAAACCATTCCCCTGTGGGTAATAGTTGGATGAGGTCTTCAAATATCTACCATTTTTCAAAGCGAACTCATATAAATTTGACCCCAAAAATGCCTTAGCATTATCAAATATAATGGTGCGGGGTGGGCCAAAACAAGTAGTTATTCCTTCAACAAAGTCCAGGATAACCTTCTCAGTGGCTTCTTTAAGTGGGACAGCTTTGCTCCACTTGGTAAAATAATCAGTAGCAGTAAGGATCCACCTGTGTCCCAAACTAGAGATTGGATTAATCATACCTATGAAATCCAATACCCATTGTGCAAAAGGCTCATCTACAACTATGTGATTCAGGGGCAAAGCTACATTTCTCCTCTTTCCAACATAGAATTCACAGGCTTGACATTCTTTAACCATTTGATGGCAATCTGAAAACAATGTAGGCCAATAGTACCAAGCCTGTGTAATCTTGATAGTAGTAGTCTTTGCTGAAAAGTGTCCTCCTGATGTTCCATAATGTAATTCATGTAATATCTTTTGAGCTTCATCCTTTTCAACACACCTTAGTAAGATTCCATTGAAATTCTTTCTAAAAAGAATGTGATCAATTAAGACAAAATTAATCCCTTGTTGCCTATAATATCTTCTTTTGTTAGGGGAGAGAATCCTAGGGAAAGTACTAGTTCTCATGAACTGTATCCTGTCATTTACCCAAGAGTCTAGATCAGGATCTTGCATCTTTAGTATAGTTTCATCTTCTACTCCTTTCATTGTTGATGCGTCTGTGTCTTGAACAATGTATTGACAGAGTCCCCTTCCTCTCACCAATTTAGTGGGCCTTACTTCTACATCATACTCAAAAATCTTAGTTATCCAATTAGCTCTTTTTTATGTTATCTCTCCCTCCATGATGTACTCTCTAACACTTGAATGAGCTACTAATATCAAGATTTTATTCCCTGTGGTGAAGTGTCTAAATTTTTTAAGCCCTTTAACTATGGCATAAGCTTGCTTCTCAACAAAATTGTACCTGGATTCATACTCTCTCAATTTCCTAGAGAAGAATGCAATTGGGTGTTCTCCCTCTTCCTTGTCATCTTTCTGGGTTAGGACAGCTGCAATACTGTACTCTCCTCCATATACGTACATATAAAGTCCCTAGAGAAGTCTGGATTTCGCAGTACTGGGGCAGTTGAGATGGCCTTCTTGATTTCTTCAAAAGCCTATCTTCCTTCAGCTGTCCATTTGAAAGTTAGGTCATTTTTTAGCATCAGAGTGATAGGTCTAATCAATCCTGCAAAATCAGATATAAATCTGCTAACAAAATTAATCTTTCCCAAAAAAGATTATACTGCCTTTTTGTTGACATGTAAAGATAAGTCCATTATGGCCTTAACTCTCTCTGGGTCAATAGAAATTTCATCCTTTAAAACAATATGTCCTAGTAGCTTCCCTTGAGGTACACCAAAAACATATTTCTTAGGATTTAAAGAAATCCTAAACTCTTGACATTTTTTAAAAATAGCTTCTAAATGCTCAAAGTGGTCTGTGGCATTTTTTGTAAACACAGTGAGATCATCTAGATAAATTAGAATGATCTTATTTATCAGCCCCTTAAATGCTATATCCATAGCACACTGAAAGGTTGCACCAGCATTTGAAAGGCTGAAAGGCATTTTTGCATATGCAAAAGTCCCCCACTTGGTGGTGAACACCGTCTTGTATTGGTCTTCACTTGCCAGCCAAATTTGATTGTAACTTGAAAAACCATCAAGCAAAGAAAACCTTTCTGATCTAGCTACAGTCTGTAAGATTTGTTCCATTGAATGAAGGGGGTAATAATCCTTTAATTAAGCTCTATTAAGATCTCTAAAATCCACACAGAGTCTGATGTTTCCATACTTCTTTCTTACTAGCACTAGATTAGACACCCAGGTCGAGGGCTTGATTGGGAAAATAATCTTAGACTCTAGAAGTTTCTGTAACTCATCTATCATTAGGGTTTCAATTTTAGGGTCTACTTGTCTCTGTTTCTGACGAACAGGGTTTGACCCTTCAATGAGTTCTATGGTATGCTGGATAATGTCTCTATTATAACCATGGAGATCATCATAGGTCCAGGCCATTACCCTATCATATTTGTTGCATAAAGAGATTAGGTTATCTTTTTCCTCCTGAGTAGTGACATTACCTACTTTCAGCTTTCTTCCCTTGCTAACCTCAATTTCAGAATATTCTTTTTCACTTGCCATGAACTTCTTCCTGTCCAAGCTTGCATCGTCAGGGTCAAACAAATTTTCCAGAGTTATCAACCTCTTTGGAAACTTATTAGATTTAAATTGGATTATCTGATCACCATATGCTTCCTCAATCTTAGGCTGCAACTGGTCTGCAAATTCTCCAGACTATTGTAAAAATAAGAGAACCTGTAAGTCACTGTCAAAGACCTGTCAATTTTGGTCGTTGTCAGGGATTGATCGACGGATAACAATCTTCACTACTTCGTTATTGACCAACAAATCACTCATTGGGTCAAACTGAGAGCCAATTTGTGCCATCCTGTCTGCTTCAGAGTTCTGAGATCTAGGTACAACCTCTATATTAAAAGCATCAAAGCCGTCAATCAGGTCTTAAATTCTGTGGCGATATGACCTCATTCTTACATTTTTTGCCATAGCTTTCTCTCTGATCTATTTTACTACTAGCTCTGAATCACCTTTGACTCTTAGGTTCTTTACCCCTATCTTTTAGCTAAGATTAGACCATGTACCAAAGATTCTTACTCAGCATCATTATTAGTACAAGGAAACTGAAAGTGTAATGCCTTGAGGATCTTTTCTCCCCTTGGAGAGGTAAGGTGGATACCTGCTCCTACACCATTCTTACTCCTAGCTCCATCAAAATTCAGGGTCTAGAATTCATAGTCTTCGTCAGAATCTACCTTCTTAACACTTTCATGACTCATTATTTCAAGTATCTCCTTATCTTCCTTAAAGATTACATATGTTCCCAACTTGTAGAGTCATAGTTGCCATAAGGGTCACTCTGCATCATAGATATCAGTTGATCATTCTCTTCCTTTTCATCAAGTGCAGTCCATTCCCCTATGTCTTCCATAAAAGCTAGATCTTCCCTATTCATCATGGCATGAGATGCTTCAAATTTTGGTGGTGATTCATTAGTGATATGCTCTTTAGACAAAGGTTCAGATAGCACCTTCATCTTGATACCATACTTAGTCCTCAAGATCAAGTGTGACCAATCTAATGACATGTATCCTCCTATTTTAGAAGTAAAATCTCTTGATAGGCATAACCCAAAGACAGGGGGAATGTCAATCATTACTGCATCTTGTGAGACAGTTATATTTGGACAGGTATACAGTTGTAATGGGAGTTGCTTAATGATTCCTATGGTCTGAATTGACTTCCCATCTAATTGCATGACTCCTTTGGCAAGTGGCTCATACTTTATCTTCAGGGCATCTGCTATTTGCTTAGGCATGACTGTAGTGCTGGCCCCTGAGTCTATCATGGAATTATGCAATAGTTTCTTTCCCACTATTAGGGTCAAATAGAAAGGATCCGGCTTAGATTTACTTACTTCTTCCTTGGTGTTTACTAGAGTAGTTATCCTTTGAGGTGGAGTATCTTTGATTTGAGCTTTTCCCTTGTCTATGACTCCTTTTGTATTAGCAGATTTTGAGTTAGCTTGGGACTGCAGTGCTTCTTGCAATAGTAACTTCTATTCAGGAATAGCCAACATGTCCCATATTGAGACATTAGCAGGAGCTTTCTTCAACTGTTCAACCACATTTATAGGCCATAATGTTGGTGTCTTAGGATAGTAGGGGTATCTTGCCCTTTCTACCACTGTATTGGAGACTCCTTGATTTTGAGCTGCCATAGATACTTCTTGTCTTGAAGTGGGAGTATACTAAGCTTGGAATGAAGGCCCCCAAGTCATTTCATTGGGGTTCACCTCAGGTTGATCAACCATCCTTCTCTTTGACCTAGTGAAGTAATCAGATTGTACCATGGGCTTCTTGGAGGTTGACGCCTCATTGACAAACATTGAATCTTCTTCTTCAATCCATGAAAACAAGGCATGTTCTGGGGCAATTTCTCCTTCCTGTTCCATTGACATCCCCTGCATTTGGGCTACCATTGCTACATTATGAACACCTAGTGATTGATATGGAAAAGACTCTAAGGACAAGGCATCTTGACCCTCCATTCTTCTTTGATCTGTTGTCTTCTGTTGTAAATTTCCTATAGGGCAATCTTTGGGCATATGTGCATTATTGCAAGGAAAACACCAAGCATTTGCTTTTTCTTCTATATTATTTTACCCAGGAACCATTTCCCTACCTGTATTAGCTGGGATAGTTTGTAATGGTGTAGGCACTGGAACCAACTGATTGGATGTCTGAGGATAACTTGGTCTCTATGGGCCTTGGTATTGATTAGACTGATATGGAGGCATGTTCCCTTGAAATCCCTGGTAAGGAGGCTTTGGGTAAGCAATTTGCTATCTCTTAAGGTTAATGATTTTATTAGAAAAGGCTTTGAGAATACTCTTAACATCGTCCATTTTAGATGGGGGAGCAGAAGGTGCTAAGGTAGTGGGTATTTGAGGTGTTGGAAAAGTGTACATAGACACAGGAGCTAGTGAAGTATTAGGGACTTCTTGTGGGAGAGGGATAGAAATTTTTGGAAACATATGCATGGGAGGTCTTGGGGGAAACTTCCCATCATCTATTAGACTATTCTCAGCTCTAACAACTAATTCATATGCATCATGTAGGGTCTGTCCTCCTAGGGACTGAATCATGACTAAAATATCTGAGTTAAAGGCCTTAAGATAGAAAACAATTGCCATACATACTAATGGCCTAACTATCACAAGAATTCTATCCCAAGTCTTCTGAAACCAGGTGTTGAAGTCTGTTATGGCTTCTTGATGTGCTCTCTTTATGGTGATCAGTTGTTGTATCAAATATGATCTATCACTCTTTTCACTAAATCTTGCAAAGAACACATCTCCCAGTTGATCCTAAGTCCTGATGGAGTTCATTGAAAAGGACATGTACCAATCTAGAGCCTTCCCCTTGAAAGAACTTGCCAGTAGCCTTATAGCCACATTTTGTTATGTGATGAAATGTATGGTGCACACATCAGATACATCTTGAAGATGTTCCCCTGGGGTCTTAGAATCTTCTCCTGTAAACTTGGGTAATGCTTTTAGGGCGTTAGCAGGAATTGGATCCCATGTATCTGGTGGTGTTGGGAGAACAAGTGGGCTCCCATTGTTCCAATTTGCAAAGTTTTGGGGTGGAACAGGGGCTGCCATGATTCCTGGTACTCTTGCTGGTTGATTTGCTCTTTTTCTTGGAGTAGCTACTAATGGGGATAATAAGATTCCTATATTAGCAGTTGACTGGGCTCTGGTTGTTGGTCCACAACTCTGACTCCTTCCTAGGTACTAGCTCATATGATCTTAATCAAGATCTTGTGAATGGTCCCACCGAGCATGCCAAAAACTGTTGATGTTAAAATTTGTCAATTAAATCACCAACAATGGGAAATTCTGAGAACGTGGGATTGACTCTCAGAATAACCTCCAGATTTTAAAGAAGCTGGTTCTTCTCTAGGGTCTGTAGGAAAAGGGAAGAAAAAACAAGATTACATATACAATATAAAATAACTTCCTAAGTGTTGATCATGATGTTAGTCATAAACAAACATAGAATAAAAGTACACATTAACCCTTATTCATCTTGAAAGATACGATGAAGTCAGAGAATTCATGATCCCAAGTCTCCGGTGATTAGGTCTTAATCTTTTGACGTTACTCAGAGGTTGATGTGTGTTGTTGTTTCCATTTTGGGGCCTTACGTACGTCTCATCAGTAAGATAGTGTTTCCTGTAATGATGCTGCAAAGATAGTTATTCTACACAAGATATGCTTCAAATAGTGTTTGTCTTTAAATCTTTGCATGATATCTATCACTTTGACATGCTTTAACCTCAAATATGCTGAATATGTTCAGTTATCTATGGGATGTCTGCATATTTGTATTATTTGCTTAAGATTGTCAATTATTAGCAATTATGATGATGAAATGCTCTGAAATTGAAAGAAATTGAAAAGAATACTTCAAACTAATGTTGAACCTTCAGTTATTGAGCCACATATACATCATATATAGTCATGAAGAGAAGAAATCAAACCATATGTTCACCAAGACATTCCACAGCTAGATACAGTCGATGCTAACTTCAAAGGAAAGGAATGAAGACAACACATGCAAGCTGATATGCACTCCAAGGGATGCAACAAATTAAAGCATGTATCAAGAATTCATACACTGATTACTCAACATTTATGATGGATTGTAATCAAAACAGTCTTCTCATTCATTAAGTATGCCAGAACATATATGTATACAACAACTTTGAAATAAGCCCTAAATATTTCAGCAAACAAATTTCAATTAAGTTTCAAATGTTCAAAATAAAGCATCCCTGCACCTTTTATAGAACAAGGTGAGGGAGCGGTTACAATTGATATATGATCAAGATTTGTCTATTAAGATCTACGGTTCATACTTCATTGACCAAGTCAACTCTTTCAATGTGGCACAGGTTGCCAGCTGGTAACCATCTAGGTAACTCATATTTTCTTAAGTACCTTATGCATGTATTCCTTTTATGGTGCATCTTCATCAGGTTCTTCATCATCATCTCCTTTATCATGATCATCACTTTCATCGGTTTCAATATCCTCCTGATGACTATCTCTTTGTATATGGATCTGCATGGATATCCTGATATTTTCATATGCTTGCACAATCTTTTCTACTTCGCCGCCATCTTGAGTTCTTGCTTTAGCGATGGCATGTTTATGCATTTGATATTTGCTCCGGAGGGACTCTAATTTATTCTTCCAGTTGCTTAGTGTTTCATTATAACTCTCCACTCTGACCTTTATTCTCATTACTTTATCCATTACTTCTTCTGTCAGGTGGTTCAAAGGGTCATCAACTACCAGCTGGAAATTACTATGTAGAGCTTTAATTGCAAACTCTTCATCCTGATTTTCAATCTTCCCTTCCACTTTCCCTTCTAAGGTCTCCAGGACCTCTGCTTCATAAGACATCATATCATGTAGCTTCATACTGATGTCTCTCAGTTTATTGTTGCATCTCTTTAGCACATCACATTCAAACTTGATGTCTTTATTCCAGTTATCAATCAGTATGGCTGTGTTATTATTTAGTATCTGATTATTTATAAGAATTTGAGGATTAATCCTCCTTATTTCATCTAAAGCACTCAAGGCTTTCTCCATTTGAAATGACCTCTTCCCTGTCTCCATCTGTAGTTTATCTACCTTTTTCCTAGAGGTACCTAAAGAAATCCACCTCTTCAAAGAGGCTTTTACCACTTCCTCAGCTCCATCGAGTGCAAATGTCATCCATTTCAACATTATTACTGATTCATGTCTCATAAGGTTCAACCTGTTGACCTCCTCCTGAGAAATTGTAGTCAATGGGACTGCACGATCACTTGATGTATCATCAGGGTTAATTAACCCCTTTATATAGGCATGCAACTGAGCAATATGCTCTTTATGCTACTTATTTTTCTCCTTCTCTCTCTTTATCTTCTGGGTCAAAGAATCAATAATGTCTTTCCCCTTTTGACCTTCTTGGTCTTCATTAGCAAATCCTAGATCTACTGTGGTAATCTGGAATTCTTCCAGAGTGATCTTGCCTCTTTCTTTCTTAACTGTGGGGAGTGCTATTTGGGCAGTCCTCCTACCTGTATCAAGATCCCTTCTAATGGAAGAAGTTAATCTTGCCTTCCTCTTAGGATTTATTAAAGTTTCTAAAAACAATGTAGATATGTCAAATTCTTGAATTTCAAAAATCGGGTTCTGTACTTATCTCCTTTTCTAACCAGGGAGGAGCTTGGTCATTGGATCCTAGATGTCCACCATCATCATCATGTACACCTTTATCTCCAGTATCTGTTATCATCCTTTGTGGTGAAGGTGACTTTCTTATTTCCTCCTCATGATGTTCTTCATGAGGGTGATCCTGTGGTGCTTCCTCCGGTTGAGGAATCTCTTCTTCCGGAGGGTGATCCTGCTGATCATCTGCATGTTTATCATGATCCTGATCTTTTACTTCCTCCAGGGGTGTCTCGTCCACTTTAGTATTTTCCTCATCTTGAGGTACATTGGTATTCGTGGATATTATTTTATCTGGCTTAGGTGCCTCCACTTGATCTTGCATCGCATCTTGCTCTGCACTTGATGTATCTACCTCTTGAGCCTTTAGGTCATCATGACCTGATGTTTCTTTATCTCCTGAGGTTTCTCTGTCCTTTGGCCGGACTTCAACTATTTTGGGTTCAGTTGATATTTCTTGCTGTTGCTGACCCATATCTAGAGCTTTATCCTCCACTTCCATCTATATAACTTCTTCAACATTTTCTGTTTAGTAGGTGTACCTACTATATCTTTAGGATCTACATCTTCTACATATGTTAAGTCTATTGTTGTAGGACTTGTCACCTGATCAACTAATGCATCCAGCCCTATTTGTTGTGTAATCTTTTCTGGGCTCTTTTCTTTCTCTTGTTCTACCTGCTTCATTTCTTCTAACACTGCTTGTACTGCTGGGGTTCCATGAGGAGTTATGAGGGTGTTAGCAGCAAGGGTTTCCATTTCCTGAGAGGTGACATCTTTTACTACCTCATCATCAGATAGGTCCATAGTCTCCTCCAATGAGACAGGACCGCTTTGTACTGCTCTTGAGGTTTCTTTCTTTTGTTCCTCAGCTTTCTCAGTCTTGAACTTGACTGTGGTAGGAAAGGGCATATTATGCTGCAGCTCTTTTCTGAATACTTCACTACCTGCCCCTCTTAGCATTATGGGGTCTTGTTTTACTTCACCTCTCATTGAAGTTCTCTGTTTCTTAGGTGTGGATACCATCACCTGAGGTGCTTTTCTCTTTCTGGTGAGGGGTGTAGGGTCTTCTTCTTCTTCAGGCTGCTCATCTAGAGGGATATCCTCCTCTATATTCTTTTGTGATGCCTGACCTTCCTCATATGTATCAGTAAGTTGTGCAGCTAGCCTTTGGATTCTTTTAGCTTTTTGTTTATCTAAGGGAGGCGGTGCGGATGATGCTGATGCTTGTCCTGATCCTGATGCACCTTCAGCTGGCACTTCTATTCTTTCAATTATGACCCCTTTGGGTTCAGTATCAATCTTCTTACTTCTTGGAGGTTTCTTGCTTTTATCAGGAGGCGGTACTCTCTCTCCTTTAGATTTTCTCTTCTCAATCAGGAAATCGTCATACTCATCATCAGGAATTTCCTGCCTTTTCTTCTTATTATCCACTGTAAGGGCTACACCCTTCTTCTTCAATGTGTTTATTTGTTCATTGACCCATGCTTGGGTCAGCTGCAATATTCTGCCTATGAATGGATCTAAAGAAATGTCCTCCGGCATGGTAAGATCTGGTGCTGATATTGTATCATTGTATATCTTCTTTTCCTCATACTCATCTGCCATTATTTTACCATCATCTTTCTTTAATTGGATAGGTATTGAGATGCAGTCAAAAGTCCTGATCTGGTTAAGGGTTAGCCTTTGATATCTTCTTCTGGCTTCAGCCTCATCTTCACAATCTGCCCAAAAAACTTCAAGATTCTTCTGATGGATGGGCTTCCCCGTAATCTTCTGCATCCTCCCATATGGATCATAGGACCTAGCCAAAGGGAAAGGCTGTAATTGCATCATTGTCAAACCATCTATAACTTTCTTAATATTTTCAGAATCCGGGCACATATACCAGCCCATTGTAACTGGAAACAATACTGGTGGAAGCTTGTTATTTGCTTTGTAAGCATTCAATATTGTAGCCACTTGCCTCATGAACTCCATCAGAACTACTACATCCGTGGGGTATCTTGGGAGCATGAGGGTTGACCTTCAAAGCCCTCAATTCTTATATAAGAGAATGTTGAATACTGAATAAACTAGGCTCCATGCCTGTATATGAGCTCTTGAGCTTCCATGCTCAATCTTTTAGTTCTGTCCTCCTCCATTGTTCTGATTAGATGCATTGAAAATGCATCATTTACTAATTTGTAATCCTGGAGGTAATTCTGCCTTTGCACCTGGGGATAATGATCCCAGATGTGAGCATTATTGGTACTGCCACCAATCTTTCCTTTTGTTGTCAATGCATCAAATGTACCCTTGTAGGCACATGAATAAACTATGTAGGAGGTCATATAAAAAGAACATTCTAAACCTCCCAGGTTCATGAGTTGATCATGTAGGGCATCGCTTATCATCTTGGCCCACAATGGCCTGTTCTCTGTGTAGAGGGATATTAGGATGACGCCATACATCCAATCTTTGAAGCTTCCAGTGTTTGGTTGGCCCGTTACTCGATTGAGTAGGGCAATCATATATTGGTATTCCTCATTGAAATCAAACTTATACAAATGTACCGGCAATTTGGCAGCTGCAGGATAAGGACTATTTCTCGCCCTCCATTGGTACATTCCCTTCCTGGTAGTCTTCTTATTATTCTCATATTCCACTTCCAATTTCTTAAAATCCATGCTAACAACCTTCTTTCCTAGTGGCAGATTGAAGGTAGCGGCAAGGCCCTTGATAGACAGATCTGCATATACTCTGCCATGCTTCTCCACCTTCCTTGTGTGTGGATTATAATTTCTAGCACATTCAATAATCAACTCAGGAGCCTCCATGGAATATGGGAAACCAGCTGCATTCCACATTCCAAATACAAACACGACATCCAACAAGGTACTGTTATTCTTTTCATCACTCATTTTAGCTGACCATGCCACCAAATCTGTACTTCCTTGATGTGTATCTCCTATAACTCCATATTTAAATTGCACACCCTCAGGCTAAGCAAACATCGGTTTAACAAATTCAACCTCGGACTTAAACAACCTCTTGTCCGCCATGATTTCCTGTAATGAATAGGAACTTGTCTTACAATTCGATATCTCATCATGCATGCACATACATTATACCTTTATAGCATTATGCATATATATTCATTAAACAGAACATACAACCTCAAATCAGTGACATTATACTACCTGGATATGTAGAGAACTACAGGAGGAAGGTTTCAAATTACTTACTTGATACGTTTATCCTCCTAAATTATGTTGATGATTGCGGAATGAATTTAAATACTGTTGTTGATCCTGCGTCTTGTTCTCGGCAAGTTGTATGCTTCAACAGGTAGCTTTTATGAGGGTTTGAGAACTCAGCTCTGCAACTTATCATTTATTTGCAAGGTAAGAGTATAATGATGTTGTAAATTCATTTTAAATCCATTCATCTGGTCACTTAGGGCAAAATCTGAGTGAATTGATCTTAATCATTGATTTACTGCACATAAATCTCTGGATGTTGCCAGGTGTTATCATCGCACTAGCAATCGGCGGGAACCACCTACTGCATTAATGGGCATTCAATGCTGCGCGGTAAGGAGAAGAGGATGATCTTTGGAAAATCGGGTGATGTTTTGAATATCGGGTGATATTCAAAATATCACCCCTTAGGTGTAATATGACCATCTATCTCTCGGCAGGAAAACTTATGTCAAAAACATAGGGTCACTCTTAAAATGTTGGGTGATGCTGAAAAATATTAGGATGACGTCATCAAGATAATCACTTAGTTCATTGTTGTTGCACTATGACGTCATCGTCATGTTCTACAGAAAGGGGTGCTGTTGGAATATACCTCTGCGAGGTAAAAAGGATGATGACGTCATCGTCATGGCCATTTTCTTTGTCTATCGGGATTATATGACGTCATCAGGATATTGGGTCTAGGGTGATATTTTGCGACAGGGTGATATTCAAAATATGACCCCCACAAAATATATGACGTTGTTCGACGGGTAAGTATTACTACCACTTAAAATTGACGTCCGCATGTCGCGAACTGCATGATCTATCGGGTGATAAAATTGGATCAGGGTGATCTTTTATAATATGACTGTTGTTAAGAAATATGATCCTCCCCTAGGAATATCAGGTTTGACCAAGACTTTGACCGTTCATATTCTCATTTTCTAAGGAATATCAGGGTGATTCAAAAGGCAAACCTGCATGAAATTTTGTGCTCTATCCAATCATGAGGTTATTGATATGAAATATGAACTTTGGAAAACTAACCTCATCATGATGACTTACCCATCTCCCTTATGCAGAACCCTCTGTGTTTACTTACTTTTACCAGACCGCCAGCAAGCAGAAAAACACAAGCCAAGCAAAAAGTTGGGTCGTCCCTGTTTTGTCAAGTCAAAATGAGGCATGTTGTGTAACCACACAACACTAAGGCGATGCACCAATAATGTGTTTTGGTTCTAAAGTGAGCACAATGACTAAATCCTTTAAAATCTCTGCCAAGTTAAAGAGCAATATGCATGATTAACAGAAACAAAATATGTAACAAATTTATATTCAAAGATTGGACTTAAAGAACTTGCAAGAAAGATCCAGAAAACATCATAAAATGCACAGAACAGAGGCTTCTTTTCATTAATAGCTCAAACAATGTACATAAGGCAAAGAGTATGCACAGATCCATAATGTTTCCCTTTCTTGAAAGATAATTGTAAAGGGTAATGACATATATCTGGTCTAATAGCACAAATTCTCTTAGCATATATTTCTTTCTGTATATCTATCTATTACAAAACTCCCCTATTTATAGCACAAAAATGAGGCATCAGACTTTGGTGACAGCCGAGACTCTCCAACCGTCCACAAAATAGAACTGGCATCAACTAAAGATACCGTTGGTAGCCCACGCGCTGAAGATTTCATTGGATTCTAGGTCTCTGCTTCGACTCTTCTTGTTATAACAGACACTCTGAGTCTTCTGATATGCTGGATTCTCCCACTCATTCCTTGCATTCCTATTGGTTGGCACGTGCATTAAATATGGCTCAAACCCTCAGTGCTTCTATCAGTGTTGTTGAGACAGGTGGTGCCTTCCACAGTCTTAAAAAAGACTCAAAAATACATATGTGGTACTCTAATGCTTCGCAGGAAAGGCCTTTTCCAAATAATTCCTAAATCATGCGCCGTGCTGACACTTGGCACTTTCTGCCGCTTCCATACTTTACAAAAAGGTTTAGCTTCTCTATGACACATGGCGGGTTCTACCTATTTCAAACTGAGACACGTGATGCCTTCGTGCTCCTTCACAAAGATTCACCAAAACCTTTCCTTCAAACATCCACCATGCCAACACGTGGTGTCATCTGCAACTTTCATTAACCTTGAAGCTTGGGTCCCACCATAGACATACGTCACCTTACATTTCAAAAGGCTTAACAAAAAGGGGGCCAAACATAAAGACATGCAGCAAGCTCTACCTGATTCATAAAAAGGATACGCAGCAAGCTGGTAGGCTTTTAAGATGCCTTCACAAAAAGCTTTCCTTGAATCTCCGTCATGCTAACACGTGGCCCAGTCTATCAAGACTCAAAACTTTAAAAGGGAAAATAGAAGGCATGCGAGCACAGACATGTATAATCTTCTTTGAATCTCCTTGAATGTTGTAGCTGAACTAAATGACAACACTTAGCACATTCTGCAAATACAGACCTAGCCACGCGGTGACTCCGCGCTTCTTCTGAGTTTCTTTGCCGCTATGCATCTTCAAAACCCCGTCGCTATGACGCATGGCATCCACGCGGGCCTGAACTTATAAAACACTAATACTTAGCCGATTACTGATCGCTTATACATGAAAACACTGGAAACAAAAACATAGCAAAATGTAGAGTTTTAACTCTACAGGTATCAATGACAACTTCAAAAAACCAATTAAGTTGGCCCAACTTTTGCACATGGATATCCTTTGAGTCCAAGCAGAAAAGTGAGTTTCTCATTTATTAGGATGAAGATTTGAAGCACGACACGTATCCATGACCTCGAATGCACTTTTCTTTTCTAGAATGATTTAATATCTTTTTGGTTTATTTTCAAGATTCTCATATTCTGTAACTAGTCCAAAAGAGTTTTTGGAAATACCCCTTATTATTTTTCTTTCATCTTCGATCCTGGGATTCGATATATTTGGTCTTTCTATAGACTGAGCTCCTCCACTACCTTGTACTTGTCATATTTAGTTCTGGTGATTGTGATTCCATGGAAAGATTTTTTTTATCAAAGAATACTTGAATGTATTGGTAAACAGTTGTTTGATACCACTTGTTTGCTAGAGCTAACAAGAACTAGATGATGTGAATCCTTCTGCTAGCTTTTTCTATGAGAAGTGCATAAATGGCACAATACTAGTTGACTACGTAAAGGCCCGCACCATGGATGTGAGCTCTAACATCTCCCTAAGCCATTCTTGTAATGAAGTGCATGGCTTTTAGGGCCTCAACTGTAAAATCAGTTCGGGGCCTAAAGTTACTAACCGTGATCTTCTTTGTTTATTGAGTGGTTTGCTACAGCCCATTCCTTGCAACATAAAGAATTCAAACCTTTTCTAAATTCTTTTGTCAATTGTTGGGAGATGTTCTCACTATGTTGGTGCATATTATATGCATTTAGTTTATTGCATATTTGCACCTAGGATAGGATAATCTTTCTTAGGTAGATATCTACTTGGGTAGGTTTCACATGTGACATGTACTTCCTCATTTGGTAGAGATGTTGTGCCCACATGTGACTCCATCTTCTTTATCCCACATAGCTTGTACATTCACATATCTTTGTGGTCTATCATATAAATACCCACTTGTAGCTCATTGTTGAACATCTCTTCTACACATGCATCATTGAATAACATTATTCTTTCATATTGATCTTTTGATTCTTTGAGCTTGCTTTTAGCTCTCTTGATCTTGGGTGGCTATCTCCATAGCCAAATCTTATATTAAAGATCAATAAATTAGATAATATTTAGTTCATAGCATTATTCATTTTAAATTCATCTATTATTAATCTATCATAGCATAATTAATAATGAGATCAAATTATCATAGCATAATCCACATTTAGTCCAATCCATAACACAATTCCTTAATCCAATCACGTATTAAATCTTCCTAGAGCATTAGTAAGTAACAATATTGTCAAGAGCATGAAAGGGGTCAGTCCACCTAAAATCTCCCGGTTCACCTTGGAGGCTAGCCGTCCTCCTTGATCAAGCCTAGGAGCACTTAGTCGCCTCCTAGCCCATGAGTGTCTCACCTCGGGGTGGCGTGCTTGATAAGATGCATGAAGACCACTATTCAACAAGCCCAAGAGCATTCATAAGCCTCCCGGCCCACGAGCAACTAACTCAGGTGGCGTACTTGATGAAGGGGCCTATCGGTACTTCACCATCTCATGATCCCCAAAAGGGCCATCATTTCCTACTTACTAACATCCTTATTTCAATTGTATTGCTTGGGAATTGGTATGATTGGTATATGTACCTCTTGATGGATTCCAATCTGCTGTTATAAATATTACATAAATAAATATATCACTGTTGATATATTCCTTTCTGCCTTATATATATATTCTTTGCTTTATTTTTGCCTTTATAGTCCAATGATCATTATTGTTCCCTTTCTGTTTCCAAATCTCGTTGAGCTCTTTAGCTTAATTGCATTAACTATCTTTGATCCCCAAACTGGCAGGATCAAAGATCTGCTACCACTTGTAATGTTCCCTTCCTGAGATTACCCTAAATCTTGCCCTAGAATCACAAGTTTAATGTAGTTATGGTTATAACGTACCAATTAAATGCTTTAAGAAAGATGAATCTTGGTTAGGTCTTTCAATCATGTTAGATAATATTGTCCAAATATAATTCATATGATCAAAACATATATAATGAATGTCTTATCTATCTAAACCATGTAAAATACACAACTATTTCAAACCTATATAAACTACACAATATCTATAGCGCATGATGGAAGATTAGCCATAATAGGACTTGGAGGAGAAACATGATAGGGTGCCCGAAGCTATCCTCATGCTAATCTTAAGAGCAGATATACCATCCCTCTTAGCCCCAAGTGGCAGACACGTGGCCATCCAACATGGGATGGCGTACTTAGTGGATAAACTTATATTTGCTTTCCCTATCCATGCTATCTTATCCATCCTTCTTATGATTGAGACTCCTCGAATCCATCTCAACAACCAACCCATGTAGAGTTCAGAGGGAAAGCTACAATGGGGTGCTCGTAGATTCTTCTATCTAATCCCAAGGGTGAACATTCACCCCCTTGGCCCACAAGTGGCAGACACATGGCATCCAACATGGGGTGGCATACTTAGAAGGAAATCTAGTATCTGCTCCCCCTTCTTGTATTTACCTACTCCTCCACGTGGTTGTTTATTGGGAATGAGCATTTTACATATCTAGATTCATAAGAGATTATACATTAATAAACAAATCATTATTCACAATAATCATAATAGTGCAAACCACAATACTTGCTAAAATATAAGGTCCTACTATATTCTAAGATGCAAATATATTAGTCAATGTTGACTTCTGCCCTTGTCTGCTGAGTGCAGATATATTTCTAAATATAATTTGAATGATTGATTCAATAATAGAACAATAGAATGATATAATAATAGAAGGATATAATAATCGAATGATAGAATAATCGAATGATAGAAGAGTAAAAGGATAGAATGAAATGATGATATAATAATAGAATGATAGATATAATAGAATGATATAACATTTGATAGAAGAATAGAATGAAAGGATGATATAATAATCGAATAATAGAATGATGGAATAATAGATTAATAGAATGAGAGGATGATAGAAATATATGATGATAGAATGACTGCAATAAATACTTCTATGCTAATATCAAATTTTATATAACCCTGCTGATACATTCCTTGTAGATTTATCTCTGCTTTAGCTATCTTCTCTTGCTGATCTATTGATGGATTATTTTCTATTTTTGTTGTAATTCTATTTTATATATTCTTGCTTGATATCTTTTTCCCACGCTCATTTCATACTTGCTCTCTACACACACTTTTCCTTGTAAATCTGCTCTTCCTCATACATAACTCCTTATAATTTCTTTCTTCCCCTCAATTCATATTTCCTTTCATCGTTTATATTCCTCCAAAGGAGGTGACTTCTCCAAATAGATATTTCTTTTCTTAAATCTCTATCGTTGTTAGATGGCGCTGCCCATTATATAGATAAATTGTTGCTTTAGTCTTGTTTTAATCAGTGCTCCTTATAAATTAATTGTTCACCTCTAATAAGAATCTTATCATATTTTGTCTTTTTCCACATCATCTATTAATGGCACACCCTTTAATATATATCACTGCTCCTTAATAACAAACCGATGGTCATAATATTTGGAAATAAGACAATTGGTCTTATATAATCATTGTCATCTTCTAGAGGGAGGTCAACTTCTTTAAGGGAGTCGGCTTCAACATATATTAAAACTTGGATTCATCTTCTTGTAAGGTGCCCAACATATGAGGTCAACCTCAACAACACTTTAAATTTGTGAATGACTGTAAACAAAAAATTTCAGATAGCTCTCTTCATGTTTTGCAGCACAACTATAATTGGGCTACATATGTCTCCACAAGCCATTCTCCATTCAAGGTATGTTATGGATATCAACCTCTTGCTCCATATGAGATTCCAAATTGTCTTTATCCAACTTATTTATCACACCAACAAAAGGAATAGGGACAAGCTTCTCTCTTTATTCACATAGTAAAGATTCATGCACAAGTACAAGTAACTCTTTAGACTTATCAATCTAAGTATAAGGAAATTAATGATAAGCATTGCATCCCTTCTAACTTCATGATTGGGGATAAAGTCTAGATTTATATGGATAAGCAAAGGTTTAAAGGTCAACAACATCATAAGCTCAATCATATTGGATATGGGCCTTATACCATTATCCAATAGATAGGAGATAATGCCTTCAAACTTGATCTCACATCCTATCTTGGAATCCATGATGTGATTAATATTAATCAATTGAAGCAATATGAATCACCTCACTTAGAAGAAGTTTCTCTCTCTCATTCTAAGCATAATATTCCAGATTTCTAGCCTCCTTTGGATGAAAATACCATTTTTGAGGTTTGCACATGCTCAATTAGGCGTGAGACTACCACTACATACTTGGTTGGTCGTAAGGATGCCCTACCGACCCAAACCAAGTAGATCTCACATGCATCTTTTGAGCAGCATTTTCCCCATCTTAAGGAGAAAGTGGGGGCAATTTCTTCTAAATAGGGAAGAATTGATAAGGCTTAGCCCCTTCATAACCTCTTCATTAGACATAATATTTGATTAGTTAGTTTAGTAGAATATAATCTTCTCATTAGATATAATATTTGATTAGTAGAATATAATAATGTTTTTGTGTTGATATTTTTGGAAGCTTCTTTCTTCTAGAAAAATCCTTGTTTTTTTTTTAAAAGTTTTTTTATGAAGATGTTTTGGATGGCCTTTGTTGAGAAAATCTCTCCTGTGAGTTGTTTTATTCATGTGTACACTCATATCATCTTCATATAAGCACATAAATCCATAAAAGAAACAAAACTATTCACATACACACTGCCTCAAATAAGTGGCAACAATCCATTAATAAAAATATTTTGTAGCTCATCATCAGGAAGTTGATGGCATAACTTAGCACATAAGGATTGGAATCTAATAATATAATCACGTATGCACTCACTTTGCCCTTAGGTACACTCAAACAAATCTAAAATAGTAATCTTTAGCCCATATTAACTTTGAAATACTTAAAAAATGCTTTGGTTAATTCTGAAAAAGAATGAATAGACACATGAGTTAAAAAGAAAAACCACTCTTGATGGCATGATCCTTTAAAGTATGTGGAAATAACTTAACCAAAACCCTATCTTCATACACGTAGTCTAAACATGGCATAATGAAGGAACTTAAATGTGTATTATGATAACCCTTTTCATTATATTTTTCAAAAAAGAGGTGCTACAAAGCCACTAGACAAAGGATGAGTAAACATTCTCAAATGTGATTGGTGTATTCTAAGCCTTAACAAAATCTTTGGTAGCTTTCCCCCCATGCATGCTATCTACTATACAGTCCACTTGATCTATCTTTTACATAAATACATCTAGAGTAGAGGTAGGAATGGTGGTAATAGAGATAGTAGACACACAAGGTGAGGTATGTGTAGACTAATAGGAGAAAGGATGATAATAAATAATCATGACCATGGTGGGAGGAATGTAATATGCCATATAATAAGGTATGAAAGAAGTGATGGAATAAAGAATGGAACTAGGAATGGAGCAATAAATAGTGTGAGGGGAGGTAATAGTGGACATAGGGATATGAATAACGAAAGGAGCACTAGGAACATGAGTAGCTATGGGAGTAGTAGGGATGGCATGGAAAGTAGGCGAGATACTCATGGGAGGTGACAAAGAAAGAATGGATGCATAAAGCTCAAGATGAGAAGTAGAAATAATAATGATATTTAACATGGATGAAGGGGGTGTGGGAGAAGACATACTAGAAGGAGTACAACTAGGAGAAAGATCAATAAAAGATGTAGGTGGGGAGGTTGTATCATGCGTGAAAGTAGGAGGAAAAAAATCAACATCAATGTGTTGAAGGACCTTTAAGCCATTGAGCTTATCAATCAATAATCTATGAATTACCTCAACCAAATGTATATGATTATTAACATTAGTCATGCTAGCAATCTCACGAGTAAGAGTTGGTCAAGTAAATGCAAAATCTTGTCGCTCTAGGTGTGGATCATGATCAAAGTGGACTCAACTTTAGGCTCAATAGTAGTAGTAACAACAATATACCCATGTTAACAACATAAAAATACCATTCTTAATAGATTGAGCTATTTGGGGATTTAAATGAAGGCTTCTCCTTAAGGAAAAGTGAGGATATGGATGAAACCTTGGCATGCAAATAACTCACAAAACCTAAAGGATACATGATATAAAAAAGAAGGAATATCTGATTAGAAAATCAGTAAGCAATTAGATCTATAGATAAATCAACAAATAAACCTTAGAGGCCAAAATAAGAGTAGGTAGGGTAGGATGAAAACAAGTTCATACAATGAAAAGAAAAACCCAAAAGAAAGTATAACAATGAAGCACAAGCAAAAGGGTAATTCAAACCCTAATAAGATTTGGAAAATAAAACATGTAAAATAAGGTAAAAATGAAACCCTAATAAAGAAGGAATAAGCCCTAAAGTGAAAACCCTAGGTTGTGTAGTAATGTTAGGTTTACTAATTTAATGTATTGAAAGTAATAGCTTTCACTACAATTTACCTAGAGCAAATGATTAAACAATCAATCTATGCTAGATTTTAACGTTAGCTTTGGAACAATAAATGCATAATTGAATACACAAAATTTAAATAAATTAATTTTGATACTTAGCTCAAGATCTAAATCAAGGAATATGTTGAAGATATTTGGAATTGAATCATCAATATGTAGAAAAAAGGACCTTCAGATGAATGCAAGGATAAATTATTCTTTTATCAAACCCCTAGATGAGATGATTTAATGGTGATGAACAAAAATTAAAGATAATAAAAAGCAAGCATGTAGTATGCCTAAGATGATGATGCAAGTTGGTAATGCAATTAAGATGCTCTTTGATTCCACAATAATTCTCTCATATGAATGTTCCTTGCTTCTAGGGCATATTGCATCTCTAGGGCATTCTTTTTCAAATAAATAAGGAATGCCCTCAAATACGACAACATAACACACAAATTCACACAAACTTACACTAGGTCAGCTCACAATGGTTAGGAGAAAAGGGTGACAAGGTTCAACTTAAAATTTTGATTTCTAAAATTCCAAAGTTTAAAGCTGCATACATGAAAGTCACCTTAGTGAATTCTACACTTACATATTTGAATTAGAATCGCAAATATAAAATCTAAAAATTAAAACTATTTTTTATTAAAAATAAGTGACAATGAAACTAAGCCAAAATAAAATTACGAGTCAAATTTAATATAAAACTATACCACTTACAAACTTATTGCTACCTAACATATAAAATTTTCTCCATTCCAAATCATGGACTTTCTTGTCAACTAAACCTTGGGAGAGTGGAAAAAACAAACCCCTCTTATAACTAAATCTTACCTCAATCTTCTTTAGATCTACCATGATTTTCCCTCATAAACTTAACCTAAACTAGGAAAAGAAAAAAAATTCAAAGCCCATTTTAATGTTGTAATTAGAAACCTGAAAGTGTCGTTTTCCATGGTTCATGGAGGGTCCTGGAACTCTCCCCACACGGCTTTCCAAAACTCACTTGACCGTAGTTATAATTTCATTTGTTTTGACTGGAAATTAAAAGGAAATCTCGATGATAAATTTGCACGCGCTTTACAAATTTCCAAATTAATGCTGTGGTCGATTCCATGTCTTAGTTCTTCCGTTTAAAACACTGCTGTTCAATCTCGTCCTGCATTGCGTTTTAAACAGACGGCACTAAAAAAATTGCACCCCCAATTTTAATTTTAACACAGATCGGGCTCATTAAAACCCTTATTCACTGCACCATTTTCTCCGGTGGATATTTTCGAATGAATTTTTGCGGTGGTTTTTGAACAAATCTTTCCGGTAGTTTTTGAAAACATTTTTGCGGTGAATTTTGAGCAGCAACCATGATCACAGGAAGTAAGATCAAGGCTTTAGACTTTTACAGGTAAATATAATTTTGGACTCTGCTGTCTTTTGGTCATTTTTTAAAAGTACTGAAGCAGAATATTTCTAGCTATTTATATTCTCCGGTGGACCTATCTGTACATGCAAGCAAGGAATATGGTTAGTGTTATGCTATAATTCATTTCTTGAAATTAATTTTATATATACTTGTTGTTAGGATTAAGAATATTTCTGATGCTGGGTACGCTGTGAGGTTTGGTTTAAAAGATGTGCCAAATTGAGGTCCGATGTGGTTAGGTGATCTATCTCCGGGGAGATCATTGATTATGCAGACAATTTTTTAGTAGTAGATTGCTTCTGGGAGAAACTTGTGATCGAATTTTAACCATAGACCCTGTGAGATCTATTGTCACGAGGAGAATGTGTATTGGATTCCAGATTTGAGCTCTATGTATAGAGAGCCCTTACATTTTTCAGCAATGGTTAATTTTTTTAATCTGAAGCATTGGAGAATGTGATGAGTTATAGTTCTTGTGGATTTCAGTTATGCTTATTTAGGGTTTGGATTCATTGATCCTAGGTCTTTAAGGATACAGTCTAATCGATGTGGCCTCAGTTTCTTCTGTTTTTTTTATAGGGGGAGCGCTTGCTTCCAGCATCCAAACCTAGCAACATAATATTAACCTTTAAATGCGGATCCTCTGCAGTCGAAGTTGCAAGGGACTGCTACAAAGCGGGGCTTGAAGTTTGCAGTATCCACACAGAAATTTTGATGTTTTTCTGCCGGATGGCAGCTTCCATTTGGTCAATTATCTAGTGGTCCTATGGTGGGGGATTCTGAGATGTAGTCATCAGGTATTTCTGAGAGAGATTTTCGGCTAGATGGCAGCTTCCATTTAGTAAATTATCCAGTGGTTACATGAAGGGGTCTTCGAGCAGTAGTCATCGGGTACTGCTGAGAGAATTTCAGAGATCTTGCAAACTACATGATCCCTTGCTACTTTATAAGATCCTGCTGTCCTACAGAGAGTTTGGAATAAACATGAAGTAATGCCAGTAAAGACAAACATTAAACATCAAAGAAGTGACATTTGGCAATAAAATTTTATTCAGGCATATGCTACAAAGCTTTAGCCCCTATCTGAAAGCGTACCCATGAACTTTCCTGCTAAAACATGCCCTCTCAATTTTTTAAGGAGAAGATTCCATTTCTTGCTGTAGTCCTCATGAACCTTTTATAGGGTCACCTGCACCCTGAAAATAGGAGCTGAATCCCGTGTATATTGAGTAAGTGCTGTCTGCTGTTACAGCTAGAAAGTCAAGTCCAGCTATTTAGGGTTTGATTTCGAAGGAGTACAAATTTTGTACCATATAAAGTTATAAACAAGATCAGTCAATCATACTTGGTTAATTGTGAACAGGTAACACTTGGCCGGTCAGAAAACACAACAGCAATCAGCAGACAAATCAGAGTGCACCACATCAATAGTTTTGAGTCCCATAAAAGCAAATATGAAATATTCCGAGCCAATTTTTTTTGAATTTTCAATAATAGTTTACAAACCAATGCACCCGTTAAGGTTAGCAGCTAAACCAAAACGATGCTGAAGCAACTCTAACTAGAATGTACACCAGGATCCCGATGTGGGCAAGGTGTGAGCATTGGTCAGAGGATCTTAATCAAAATGCTTATGCAAGAACTCTAACCAAGATGCGCCGGCGAACGACGAAAATGTGGTCAGAGGATCCCTACAATCTAATATACTGAAAGCACACTCGACACCAAGTATGTGCTGCTCAATCCGATACGGAAATGAGGCGACCATATGGCGGAGATAACTGAAATTACAATGCTGGAAAGAGAAGTAAGCTAAAATGTTGAAAGTACTCGACACCCAGAATGTGCTTTCTAACCCGGGATGGGAAAGGAGCTACCATAGGGCGGAGATAAAGGAAATACAGTTGCAATTACTGAACGGAAAGTTGAGCATTACAAATTATGATAAGCAAGAATAATCACTACTGTTAGTACTACTGCCAGCTTACAATATGAAAGATAATGTCTTGCTATCAAAGTGAATCAGCATATAAATAGAGCTGCAACAATATAAATGAGTTTCCTTTATTGAGTAATAAAGCTTAGATCTGAAATTACACTAAACAGACCAACCTCAAAATCTGATTTATGACAGTCCTGTTTTCCCTTGCACGAACAGCCGCCCTGTAACTCACAAATCCATTCACAACTACCTCCAGAGTCACTCAAATCTCACGAAACAGAATGCAATATGACTCTAAGATGATGGCGCCCAAGATTGGCACAAGAAACTGACTCAAAAAGCTGATATGAATTAATGGCACCATTCCCAAGAAAGGCAAATGGTACGGCCCAGCAAGAGGGTGATTTCCTTTTAAAAATCACAGCCTTCAAAATAAAATCTATAACTTTGGGAATAGGGTCGCCCCTTACAGACAGAGAGAATGAAACAATACCCAAAAGCAATATTTTTGTATTTTTTTGATTTACGAATAAAAACAACAATCTGCTGTAGCTAAAATGCAATTTCTGGAAAACCTCTAATATGCAAAACTGAACTAACAAGGCACAAGCTGAATACAATGCTCAAATCCCCAATGCAACTCACAAAACTAAACTAATTCACTACTAGTCGCTATCTTTCAAGTGAGAAGCAATGCCTAGCTAGGAGGCTTACATTCTTCGAAGCAATCCCAAGGCCAATCCGGCAGCATAACATTATCAAGTTTCGGATCCCCAAATGAGAGCACTCTTCCTCCTTTTATACTTTTCCAATTGGGAGTCTCTAAAATCCTCTTGCATATGGGATAAAACATGAGAGGGAAAATAATATAATCCTCTTCAATTCTTTTTCAACCTCACCCTTAAAGTCCCCTCTTTTTAAAACAACATTAATATTAAATAATAATGTTTAATTTACGGACTTTAAAACGGAGGCCAAGATGATGTCGGAATTCAATGATCTATAGCTCGTTGGAAAGGTCTTGACAAGACGAATCCAACCCCACTCTCAAAATCCTGTTCTGGTGCCAATCCTGAACTTACTAAAAATAGCCGTAACCAACAGGGACTAAGAAGAACAAACCCGGAAAAAAACCGCCAACCAAACCACAATCCACGAACAAAAGCAACCACCAAAACATGAAACCCCAATTTCAACCCCCGAGTAGCCTACGGGTCTCCGGAATAGGCCAATGGTCAACTGTAAAAGATCAAGCTAGAAAACGGAACATTACAGTCCGCCCTTCCCAAGATTGCTTGTCCTCAAGCAATTGCAAGCCTGGATGTTGCAGAATCTCATCATTCTCCCAAGTGGCATCCTCCATAGGCAAGTTCTTTCACTTCACCAAATACTCTCTGATAGTTCTTTTCCTCAAGGAACGCTCCCTGGAATCAAGAATTTCTTCTGGAATCAAAACTAATTGTCCTTCATCCAAAGGTGGCAACTGTGATGAAGCAACAACATTGTGTCCAAGTGCCTTCTTGAGGCGAGACACGTGGAATACACTGTGCACTCTGCTATCCGAAGGTAGCTCCAACTCATAAGCTACTGCCCCCACCTTCCTAGTGATCTTGAATGGCCCATAGAAACGTGGTTTGAGCTTCTCAGCTCCACTTTTCTTGAGAGTGGACTGTCTATAAGGTTGTAGTCGAAGATAAACCATATCTCCAACTTCAAAAGAGCGCTCAACACGCCGCTGATCAGCGTACATCTTCTGTTGATTCTGTGCAATCTGAAGATTGTTCTTCAATGAGTTCAAGATATCTTGACTTTGCTGCAACAAATCTTTGGCCTGAGGGGCTTTGCTATCACCAAACACCAAATCTAGGAGCCTCATAACCGTAAAGAGCCATAAAAGGTGACATCCTTATTGACATGTGAAAAGTAGAGTTATAACAATACTCGCCCATGTGAAGCCACTTCACCCAAGCTCTTTACTGCTCCGAAACATAGTTTCTCAGGTAACCTTCCAACCACTTGTTCACTATCTCTGTCTGTCCATCGGTTTGAGGGTGATAACTAGTGCTTGGAGTAAGCACTGTACCACTCATTCTGAAAACCTCTTGCCAAAAAGTGCTTAGGAACTTGCTGTCCCTATCACTCACAATGTTTTTTGGCAACCCATGTAATCTAAACACCTCATGAAAAAACAGATCTGCAACTTGGGCTGCTGAAAAAGAGCTGGCAATGGCGAAGAAGTGAGCAAATTTTGTTAATCTGTCCACTACAACATAGATATAGTCTTTACCTTGAACCTTAGGCAACCCTGTGATGAAGTCCATTGATATGCTTTCCCATTTTTGATTGGGAATGGGAAGAGGTTGCAGAAGACCAGCTGGTAAAGTATGCTCATTTTTGTTCATCTGACAAGTGGGACACTCCTGAATGTAATGTTGAACCTCCCCTTTCAGCCCTTTTCAAGAAAATCTTTCCCTAATCTGCCTATATGTCTTGAAGAACCCTTGATGACCAGCAAGTGGAATGTCATGAAAGGTCAACAAAATCTTCTTTTTGAGCTTAGAATCAGCCACCACAAAGATTCTACCCTTGTAGTGTATCAGCCCTTCGACCACTTTGTACCTTTCGTCAAGAATAGTACCCTCAATGATGCTGGTTGCAAATTGATTTTTGGCATAATCAGCAAGCAACATGTCCCTCCAATCAGCTGTAAGCTCACACAATGAGCTTAAATGAGGTCTCCTAGATAGAGCATCAGCCACAATATTGTTTTTTCCTTTGACATATTCAATGTCAAAATCGTAAGCTTGAAGCTTATTCACCCACTTTTGTTGCCTCTCGTTCAAATCTTTTTGATGCATGAAGTGCTTGAGGCTATTGTGATCAGTCTTGACCACAAACTCGCTCCCCACCAAGTACTGTCTGAACTTAGCTAATGCATGCATAATGGCAAGCATCTCCTTGTCATAGATGGAGTAGGTCCTTTCAACACCTCTTAATTTTCTGCTTTCAAACACAATGGGATGTTTGTCTTGCATCAAAACAGCCCCAACTTCTTCACCGGATGCATCACATTGTAGCTCGAATGGCTTGGAGAAGTCTGGGCTAGCTAAAACCGGACAAGAGCCCATGACCCCCTTAAATTTATCAAAAGTAGTTTGAGCCTTTTCTGACCAACAAAAGGCACCCTTTTTCGTGAGGTCAGTAAGAGGAGCAGCATTCTGAGAGTAGCCCTTCACAAATCTTCTGTAAAACCCACAAAGACCCAAAAATCCTTTCAGATGAGTCAAATTCTCAGGAGGTGGCCAATCAACAATTGCCTTGATCTTTTCAGGATCAACCTTCACTCCTTCAGCACTAATTATATGGCCAAGGTAAAGTAACTCCTTCATTCCAAATTCACATTTGGATTCTTTGGCAAACAAACTCTCTGATTCCAGGATGCTAAGCACTTCCTCCAAGTGCTTGAGATGTTCTTCCCATGTCTTGCTGTAGATCAGGATGTCATCAAAAAATATCAATACAAACTTCCTCAACTGCTTCTGAAAGATTTTGTTCATACATGACTGGAAGGTGGCAGGAGCATTAGTCAACCCAAATGGCATGACTAGAAACTCGAAGTGGCCATAGTGACATCTAAATGCTGTCTTCTCAACATCAGATCCTCTCATCCAAATCTGGTAATAACCCGATCTCAAATCGATCTTTGAAAAGAACTTGGCTCCATGTAGCTCATCAATGAGCTCATCTATCCTCGGGATGGGATATCGATTTTTGATGGTGCTTTGATTCAAAGCACGATAGTCCACACACATGCGGATGGTACCGTCCTTCTTCACCAGGACAACTGCTGAAGCAAAGGCGCTCTTGCTTGGACGAATGAAGCCCATCTCCAAGAGTTCCCGAATGTTTTTCTCAATCTCGTCCTTTTGCTTGTTAGGATACCGATAAGGAGTTGTAATAACTGGTTTAGCTCCTTCCTTGAGCTCTATGACATGTTTCGAACCCCGATCAGGAGGTGGTCCAGGAGGTAAATCAGCAAACACCTTGCTCTTCTTTGTGAGTAAAGACTGAATATCAGGAGGATAGTCTCTCTTTGTTTCAACCGGACTAGCAGGAAGAATCATACACTCTGCAGCCCACTCAACTTGATCATGACGAATCAGCCTCGCCATCCTCTTGAATGACACAATCCGAGGACCACCATTGGACATTCTTCTTATCACTACATTCTTCCCTTTGGATTGAAACTTGAGCTCCATGGTTTGCAGATTTAGAGTGACCTCCCCGAGTGAACGCAGCCATTGAATGCCTAGGACGGCATCCGTATCTCCAATTTTGACTACATAGAAGTCGTCCTTGAGCTCATAGTTTCCCACTTGCATGGACATGTTTGAGATCTTCTTGGTGCAGGTGATATGAAAACCATCAGCAACCATAACCTTGAATCCTTCAAACTCTTCTGTTTGCAGCCCCTTCTTTGCCACCACAGCTTCGTCAATGAAGTTATGCGTTGCTCCAGTGTCAATCAAAGCAACTATGCATTGCCCCTTAATCACCCCTCGAACTTTGAAGGATTCATTCCTTTGAAAGCTCGAAAGTTGAGCCAAAGTGCCTCCACTTCCCTTTTCATCTTCAGACTCTTCTGGGACCCTTTCCACTTCACTGTCTTCAGAATCAGACTGATGGTCTGACAAATCAGAATTATTTTCTTCAGCTGAATAGTATTCAATTTGATGAAATTTGCCTCCTTTTGGGCAAACATGATCTTGGGACCATTTTTCTCTACACCGGAAACATAACCCTTTTCTTCTGAGTTCATTAAGTGTCTCGGGATCCAACCTTGTGACATGAGGTTGATGCTGTTTGAACTCCTTATGCTGAGGTCTTTTCTCTTTATCTCTTTTGTGAAATGATGGTTTGGGTTGAAACTTTGCTTTAGGGGCAGCCCACTCCATGTTTCTTGCCTTCTTCATTGCCTCTTGTAGAGAGGGTGGATCAAAAGCTTTAATCCAACCCTTGAGTGGCTCCGTCAATCCTTCACTGAATAGGATCACCAAGCGCCTCTCAGTGACTCCTGTGACCATGACTGAAAGCCTCTGAAACTCAGCTATGTAGCCATCAACTGTACCATATTGCTTAAGTTGTGCCAATTCTCTGAAATGCACTTCTGGATCTTTTTTCTCAAAGCTCTCTATGAGCTTATTGGTAAACTCATCATAGGTAGTGATAGACCGATGACCCAAGGTGACTAGACCATGGTACCACCACTCGTGCGCCACCCCATCCAGGTGTAGCGTAGCGAACTTAATCGCCTCCTCCTCCTCCATGGGTCTAAGAGCTAGATAGTTGTCTAACTTCTGTATCCAAGCTCTGGCTGAACTATTGTCACTCCCATCAAAATGTGGAAGCATAACCTTGTTGATAGCTTGATGCAAATCCCCATGAACTATTGCCTTCCTTTGTTCATAATGTCTTCCTTGTCCTCTATCCTTCCTTTTATGATCCATAAAATCATTATAAGACATATCTGCTTTAATTTCATCAGGTAGAGAATCATACTCAGCGCGGCCGAGTCTCAATTGTTCAACAAATGACACATTTTCTTCTGGATCAAGATGAGGTTTTACTGGTGCCAAGAAAGTGGGTTTGAATGGCCTGGAAGAAATGTTTGTGTTATTTGAAGCAGGCTCAGCAGCATGTCCATTATGCTGGTTGGTGGCACTGTGTTCTCCACCATGTCCTGAATTGTTCAGTAGAGGTTGGTTCTGACCCATTCTCCCCATCATGAGAGATATCTTATCCATTAAAGTATCCATCTTCCTCTCGAACCTCTTTGCCGGACTTAATGATCTTTCTCTTTCCCATTATCATCTCTGTTACCTCCCGACGTCCTCTTATTATCCCCCATTTCTCCTTCAGGAGAAGACTCCCAATTGGCTCTTAGTACCTCTGAAGCTGTCTGACCTTCTGGGGCCTGATGCCAATGAAACTGACTGGTAGCCTTCTTGTATTCTCTTGCTAAGTACCTCTGTTCTCTGTCACTCATAGAAGGTTGTTTTCACAGGATGGCAGGATGCGTGGCTCTGATACCACTGAAATATTCCGAGCCAATTTTTTTTGAATTTTCAATAACAGTTTACAAACCAATGCACCCGTTAAGGTTAGCAGCTAAACCAAAATGATGCTAAAGCAACTCTAACCAGAATGTACACCAGGATCCCGATGTGGGCAAGGTGTGAGCATTGGTCAGAGGATCTTAATCAAAATGCTTATGCAAGAACTCTAACCAAGATGCGCCAGCGAACGACGAGCATGTGGTCAGAGGATCCCTACAATCTAATATACTGAAAGCACACTCGACACCAAGTATGTGCTACTCAATCCGATACGGAAATGAGGCGACCATATGGCGGAGATAACTGAAATTACAATGCTGGAAAGAGAAGTAAGCTAAAATGTTGAAAGTACTTGACACCCAGAATGTGCTTTCTAACTCGGGATGGGAAAGGAGCTACCATAGGGCGGAGATAAAGGAAATACAGTTGCAATTACTGAACGGAAAGCTGAGCATTACAAATTATGATAAGCAAGAATAATCACTACTGTCAGTACTACTGCCAGCTTACAATATGAAAGATAATGTCTTGCTATCAAAGTGAATTAGCATATAAATAGAGCTGCAACAATATAAATGAGTTTCCTTTACTGAGTAATAAAGCTTAGATCTGAAATTGCACTAAACAGACCAACCTCAAAATCTGATTTATGACAGTCCTGTTTTCCCTTGCACGAACATCCGCCTTGTAACTCACAAATCCATTCACAACTACCTCCAGAGTCACTCAAATCTCACGAAACAGAATGCAATATGACTCTAAGATGATGGCGCCCAAGATTGGCACAAGAAATTGACTCAAAAAGCTGATATGAATTAATGGCACCATTCCCAAGAAAGGCAAATGGTACGGCCCAGCAAGAGGGCGATTTCCTTTTAAAAATCACAGCCTTCAAAATAAAATCTATAACTTTGGGAATAGGGTCGCCCTTTGTAGACAGAGAGAATGAAACAATACCCAGAAGCAATATTTTTGTATTTTTTGATTTACGAATAAAAACAACAATCTGCTGTAGCTAAAATGCAATTTCTGGAAAACCTCTAATATGCAAAACTGAACTAACAAGGCACAAGCTGAATACAATGCTCAAATCCCCAATGCAACTCACAAAACTAAACTAATTCACTACTAGTCGCTATCTTTCAAGCGAAAAGCAATGCCTAGCTAGGAGGCTTACATTCCTCGAAGCAATCCCAAGGCCAATCCGGCAGCATAACATTATCAAGTTTTCGGATCCCCAAATGAGAGCACTCTTCCTCCTTTTATACTTTTCCAACCGGGAGTCTCTAAAATCCTCTTGCATATGGGATAAAACATGAGAGGGAAAATAATATAATCCTCTTCAATTCTTTTTCAACCTCACCCTTAAAATCCCCTCTTTTAAAACAACATTAATATTAAATAATAATGTTTAATTTACTGACTTTAAAACGGAGGCCAAGATGATGTCGGAATTCAATGATCTATAGCTCGTTGGAAAGGTCTTGACAAGACGAATCCAACCCCACTCTCAAAATCCTGTTCTGGTGCCAATCCTGAACTTACTAAAAATAGCCGTAATCAACAAGGACTAAGAAGAACAAACCCGGAAAGAAACCGCGAACCAAACCACAATCCACGAACAAAAGCAACCACCAAAACATGAAACCCCAATTTCAACCCCCGAGTAGCCTACAGGTCTCCGGAATAGGCCAATGGTCAACTGTAAAAGATCAAGCTAGAAAACAGAACATTACAAAATATCTTTCTTGGGAATTTCTCAGCATACCAAAAGATAAAGATATTTTCAATTTCTTGGGATATTATTTGAAAAAAATCAGGAACCCAAAAAATGCAGTAAAAGTTAAAGAAAATAAAGAAGAGAAATAACTGATGTTATTAACATTCAAAGGCATCCTAATTGTATAGAGAGTGAGAGATTGAAAGTAAATGAAAGTGTACACCATGAATTTTGAAATACAGATTTTTTCCATTAATTTTGAGATTACTGATTACAGATAATTGTAATATAATTCTCTTTAACAATGTTAATAAACAACTCTTGAACCCTTCATGCATTAAAACACAACTAAGGTAAATATAGCCTGTTAACCTTACTGTTCTCCTTAACTATCAAGTCCAAGAGACTAATCTATACACAAAATGGTAACTACAGTTGGCAACAACAGTCTCCCCAACCTCTTCAAATACCTCTTAACTTTACAGCAGTGGCAACAATCATGCCTGGCATTTCAGGACAGCAATGTCCTGTCTTAACAACGTTTTACATTAATCATTTTGATCAGCAATATTTCCTATAATGTTGACAGCAGTATTGATGCCCATATTAATTGATCACAGTACTAATAACAACTCTACTGATCAAGAAGGACACAGATTGCAATAATGACACAATGCTACTGATCAGTGACCATAAGAAGATTAGTACTCAGAGAAGGATAGTCTGGGACAACATTATTACAGCTAATGTGTAACAATGAAAATTCCCAAACAGTCACCTCAATAAGACAACTATGTTTACAAATGAAGTAACGACAACAATATCCATTGATAAGTAGAAATGACAGCAAGTCAACGCTCTAACATCTCTCATGCAATAATAATTACATTGACAAGTAGAAATGACAGCAAGTCACAAACATCTGTGATGCAATAATAAGGACAGGTCAAAGGATAGCATAATCATTTGACAGTTTTGTCTAGTAATGGCTATGCACATGAATCATAAATAATGACAGCAGAGTTTGCTGTTATCAAAGGCAGCAACTTGATAATCACTAATCACAATAACAACAGTCATGTTCCCTATTCACAAGGTTTTCAAACGCAATTACACGAAGTGTCTTCACAACTGTAGATGACTACATTAATTTTTGAAATAACAACAACAATAATTGCCATTGTCGCTTGGCAACAGATCTGACTGCTATTCAATAATGGCAGCTGGAAATCTTAACAGCTACTTACACTGTTCAAGATGTATAACTTGTTTATAAAAGTTCTAGAAAAGAATGACAAAAAAATTGCAGGTCTGACGCTTACATAGAAAAAAATAACTAATTTATTGTGATATTACCGGTGATATATCGCCAATGGTAACGTGATATATTGGTGAAAATTTCAGTCAAAGTTGCGTTCAAAGATATTTTGTTTGAAAAACTTGAAGTATTTTCAAGAAAATGTTGGGATGGGAACTGTTGTGACCAAATCACACATCACCCCATCAGACTGGGGACCCCCTTTTTTTTTGAGCTCAGATGTTTTGTGCAGGAAGTTGTTATGGGTCATTTTGGCTAAGGTTTCTGAGGCAAATGTAGTATAGGAAGATGACCGCCTTTGAGTAGGTCCTCCAGTGGGTGCCTTGAAGTGTTGTTTGCGTCTGAGATAAGTGATCCTGTGATTAAAGCCACCTCAAGAGATCATCTCAATGTACAAGGAGTTCCTAGAAGAATCAAGTCATGGTTGTTGAGATAAAATGATGCTCCAAGCGCCTTAAGCTAGTTCTTCCGCCTTGGTGAGATGACAGTGATTAGGCGCCTTGGACCTGTTAGAATATCTTGGAGTCAGAGTGCGCCCTAGAAGAGTACTGCGCCTAGATTGATAGGATAGCTTCTGACACCTTGAGGAATGAACTATCAGAGTGCCCCCTAGAGTGGAGATGATGTTTTGGCGCCTTGGGGTTGAAGTTGGTCTATTTCAAAGGATTTGAGCGCCTAAATATGGAGTTTTTCACCTATTTCTAGCGCCAGAAATGAGTTGTGGTGCTTGGAAGTAAATGTTAGCGCCTTCAAGAAGGACTGGACTGGGATGGAGCGCCTTTGGAAGAACCTAGTCAGTTTGAGCGCCTTCCCTTAAATTCTAGCGCCTTAGATGATATGAAAGGAGTCATGATAATGAATGATGAACACCTTGAAGTGTGCGCCTTAAGAGGAAAGAGTGAAGCTTCTGGCGCCTAAGGAGATCTTGAGGTTGTTTAAGGGCCTCAAGGTAAGTGAATGCCTTGAGTAATGGATGTATGCCTTCAAATAGGAACTGGCGCCTTTGGAGTGTTTGGAGCGCCTAGTTGGAGAGTTCCCTTGTTTGCGCCCTTGATGCCAACCTGGTCTAACGCCTTTGAAGAGGGTTCCTGGAGGATTGAAGTAAGAAAGCATCTATGTTTGAGGCGCCTAGTCTAGAGTTGGATGAAGAGATTCTGGCGCCTATGAGAGGGAACTATCCAAAGTGCGCCTAAAGGAGGAGTGAGTGAGCGCCTTCATCTAGTGACCATGTTGATGTCTAGGAGGGTGAACTATGATATATGCGCCCAGAGTAGATGAGCGCCCAAGGTCTCCTTTTTGCGCCTAAGGTCATGACTAGAGCGCCCTGAGAGAGGTTGGCACTTAGAACAAGGTATGATCACCTTAAGTGATGAATGTGCGTAGTAGCCTTGAACAAGTCAGTGTGCCTTTGATGGAGTAGGACCTCCATATTGCGCCTAGGACCCAGTGAATGTTAGCGCCTTGGAGGAGAATTATGCGCCTTGAAGGACAACTTGTGTGCCATTGATCACGATTGATGATTGAAGTCTCCACATGTATGAGCCTAGAAAGTTCATTCAGGAGTAAAGGCGCCTTGAGGATGTTAGGATGAGATTTTTTGCGCCTTGTATCTCTAAACCTAATTTTAGCGCCTTGAAGGAATTGGTGCCTTAGGTGATGAGTGCTTTGGAGTAAGGTAAGCTAGTGAGTAACCATCAATTCTAGCGCCTAGATGATAAATGCGCCTAACTAAGGTGGAGAGATCAAAAACCTAGGAGGTTGTGGAGGAGTCAGAATGCGCCCTTGGAGTCAAAATGCGCCTTGGTGAGGTAAGTATGAATGAGCGCCCTTACAGAGATGAAGGAGGAAGAAATTATAACAAAGTTGATGAAAAAGCGCCTTTAGAGGAGTAAGTGTTTTAGTTGAAGAGGTTTGAGTCGAGAGTAAGTGTCTTGAACAGTGTTTAAGCTTCTAGAGTCAAGTGTGCGCCTTAGAGTGGTTACATGTGGAGTTGAGCGCCCTATCCAAGATATGCGCCTTCAAGTAAGTTGGGCGCCTTGTCATGAAGAGTGGAAGTTAAGAGTTCATTCTGGCGCTTTGGGTAAGTAATGAAGTATCTTGAGGAAGTTGTGCCTTTAAGACACTATGCGCTTTGGATAAGTATGCCATTAGATGGAATGCCTTGTGGTAAGGAGAAGCTCAATGATGAAGAGGAGTAGGAAATATTGAGTTCATCAGTATGTGCGCCTTTACTAAACAATTTTGAAGGTTTGTATGAGTACCTTGTTTGAGGAAGCGCCTTCAAGAGGTTGGCAAATGAGTAGATATGAGCGCCTAGAGCTAAGTTGGCGCCTAGGCCATGCCTAGCGCCTTAATGGGAGTTTTTAAGAACCTAAGGAACTCGTTTGAGTCATGATAGGCGCAGATTCATGAAATTACCACCTAGATGGGCGTCTAGGAGGATGAGTTACCAAAAGGCGCTTTGCAGTGGAGGGAACATCATGATGTTTTGCGCTTAAGGAAGGTAGTGAGTATATTTGCGCCTTGAAGGAGTGCCATCCAAAGTTTGAGTTGGAAGGGTTTGAGTTTGAGCCTGAGTTTTAAGTGCCTTTTAAAAGTAGGCGCCTTATGTCCATCTAAGTGTCTTTCAAATTGCAGGAGGAAGTATCGATGACATCATTTTATCAAGTTCAAGTGGACCAAACTCCTCTTTTGGGCGTCCAAATGCATGAAGATTATCCAATTAAGCGCCCTTCATGGAGGAGTTTATCCTTTTGGCGCCAAACAATTTTCAAATTTGTTAAAAGTTGCAAGCATTTAATGAGGCCGACCTCATTGAATAAATGTAGATAACCCTATTTAAGGAGAGCGCTCTCCTCTTTTCATTTCATTCTATCATAAAGAGCAGCGAATCTTTACTAAGGAGCAGCGAAATCTAAGAAAGAGCAGCAAAAATTATTCTTTAAGGGGCAGCGAATCATCTTGAAGGCAATAATTTTGTCTAGGAGCAGCTTATTATGATAAAGGAGCATTGAAGAGAAGGCAGATCTGAAGTTGTAGAAGGCTAATTTGTTCTAAATTTTGCCATTTCATACTGATTTTTGCACTAAATTTCAGAAATTTATATTTGTCAAAGCAGAAATTGGGTACAAGGTACGTTTTGATCACTTCTCCTTTATAAAATTACCTTGTATTTTGCAAATTTATATTCAGAAATCAGATAATGCTTCAATGAAAAATGACTTAGGACACCTCTTTGTACTTGAAAAATTGAATTAGAACATGATAACATGATAATAGTGATATAGAAGACTCATAGAATCTATTACTTCAATCTACTTATTCGAGTCTATTCTTGCAGATAAATGGGAATGACGGCCAAAGAAAGACAAGTACTTATCAAGATGGATGCCAAGTCTAGCATACCAGAATCCAAGTTGGAAACACAGTGGAAAGATGTCGGCGACACTAACATGGGACACGTCAACTTGGAGGAAGTGAAAGACTTCTTGCTCGCGATCACCCGGAATGAAGACATCAAAGCCATCGCGAAGAGCGGGATTGTACAAGCGGCTTGCTTTCCACCTGCCTTGCCAAGCGCCGAGCTAGTGTTGGAGTGTGTTCAACATTATGACAAAGAGAAAAGACAAATCATAGCAAAGGATGGAACCGTTCTCGCTTACCTACAGAGGGAAGCTATCCAAGAGATCTTCAACATCCCGAAGGCGAAAGGAGTCTTCATATGTCCTACAACAGCTCAGATGACATTCGAAGGCAACTCAAAGGTTTACATGCAAGAAATCAGGAAGAAATGGATGAATGATTCTTCGATGAAGATATACAACTCAGAAGATCCCAAGTATCACAAAGCTGACTTCAAGCAGGAGATAAGTTACTTGATCATGTTTCTGAATCGAGTAATAGGTAGGCCACAGTCATCTACTTTCGAAGGATGGATGTATACTTATTTTGATCATATGTTTACAAAGAACAAGATGATTGACTGGGCTGGCCTTGTAAGCCACTGCCTAGATGAACAGCTTGAGAATTTCGATGAAACGAAGTCTTTCTTCATGACTTCATACCTTGTGTATATCTTGGCAAGAAATGTAGTCTATAAAGGACTAACAGCTAAAGGGCAAGTAGGTACAAAGTCGGGACAGATTCTCTCGCATCAGTGTTATCCTCAGCTCCACCTGAAAAACATCAATCACTACAAGAGATTCAATGATGCTTTCGCCATGTTCATCGTGAGGAAATTAAGAGGTGAGTTGCATCGGAGACTAACAGGTGCAGCCAGGAACTTCATCAAGCAGTATGGAAGGTACTACATTCAGTATGATAAGTTCACTTACATCAGGATTCAAGGATTTACATCATTCCCATATAGATTGCCTAGATATCCTTCAAACAGGATGGTGTTGCTAGAGGTTTCCAGACAACTGTTAGAGTTTCATAAGATGCAGAAAGCAAGGAAGAAAGCAGGAGTTCAGTTCCCTCTGCAACTAGGTAGATACTATTCTTGTCCATCCTTACAAGCAGCTGAGCATTCAGAGGTTGAGCTTCAGGCTTATCATCTGCATCCACATGATTCGAGGAGGGAAAATTTTGACCCACATGGAGCCGTTAAACAGTCTTACTCTTCGTACAGGCATAAAGAACAATTAGAAGATCATTGGGCTGATGCTATAGATGATGATGACATCAGGATGCAGAAGTGTTCACGATTGAAATGGGACCTGATAAGAGCTACGAAGGTACTAAGAATTCCTGATCAATTAGAAGGTGAGAGAGCTCTTCTTGGTGATGAATATGACAAAATCCGCAATTTGCCTTATGAAGTTAACTGGTCAGATAGAGAAAAGGTCGATGATGAAGGATTGATAAGGCCTGTTATTGCTATCACTGAAGAGCAAATAGACAAACAAGTACAAGCTTTGCTGGATGAAGGTAAGAAACTCACTTATATTAAGATGGGAGAAGTGGATCCGCAAGAACAACATAAAGCACCTAGTAAGGATTCACGAAGTAAAGGAAGTGAGAAAGATTCGGGACAGGGGAAGAAAAGAAAACAGCTTGAGATTGTTCAAGGAGAATCCAGTAGAAAGAAGAAAAGGATAAGTGTTGAGACTGCTTCTTCTAGACAACCAGGTGATATCCCACCGAATCAAGACTTAGTGATTCCTGCTGAGAATGTAGTTCCAGAAGCTCCAATAGAAGAAGTACCTTCTAGCCCACATGATACTGAAATCATCGATGAAGCTAATACCGAGGATAAGGATGATGCTGAAGAGGAGTCATTACTTGCCCAAGGAAGACAATTACAACAGCAGCAGGATCTTTCATCACTGCCAGAATGGTTACAAGAAAGAATTAGAGAGAATTGTGAACTTGAAAGCTGTCCTCCCCTTCCAGTTGATGAGTTGCTCTTAGATATGTCGAAGGAGAAACCAAAGAAGAAGGCAAATATCCTTTCCAAGATCACTAAAGATGAAACAGGTGTAAGGAAAGTACATGTAGCCGTTCCTAGGCTTGAAAAGAACATAGAGGATGTAACTCCTAATGATTATGACATCAATACAATCAATCTAGGTCCTTTGACTGGAATGCAAGTTGAAGAAGAGCTTCAGGATTCAATTGATAATGCTCGAGCTATCATAAGACAGGAGACAGAAGGGAGATTTAAGGCTGAGCAAAGATGTCGTGCCTTAGAACAGTACATTTAGCATTTAGTGCATCCTATTTATCAGCAGGAAAGGGTTGTTACACCTCCATCTCTCCTTCCTCCTGAAACAGTTGGACACCTAGAAGAATTGAAGTCTTCATCTCACAGAATGAAGGATTGGACGAAAAGGTCAAAGGAGACTACATTCAGACATCTAAGAGACATTATGCAGGTAAATGATAAGATTACTAGCCTTAAGGACAGGGTACTTGTATTAATGACAGTTTGTGTTGAATTCAAAGACTTCAAGGATCAATATCTGCCACACTTAAAGAGCTTGATGGAAACATCAGTTGATGATTTGTTACATGCTGAAGTTATTGAAGAAGGTAGAACATACAACTTTTCCTCCTGGTATTTTAGTCTTCGCATTAAAGGGCAGTTGCTGGAAAAGATAGAAATAGACATGTCAAGAGTTAGAAGTGTGCTTCAGAGGATTCAGGATGGAATTCATGCTTCTTTGATGAGGATCTGCAATCCTTTTGGGGAGATGACCTTTGAGAATCTGAAAGAACAAGTTCAAGTTTTCTATTTTCAGGAAAATGATGTTACAGATGAGAGACTTGATAGTATATTCTCACTCGCTGTCCACCTTGGCGACAACAAAGCAAGGATAACTGATTGGGAAAGGACACTTGGCCTTTATTCAGTTGATGTACTTGAAGCCGAAGGAACCATTCAAAATGCGCCAAGTGCACCTGTGGAGGAAGTAAAGCAAATAGTGTCCAAGTTCATTGAATGCCAAGCTTCTAGTGATGGATATTCACATGGGGATTCTTCATAAAACAATGATATATCATTCTTATCTTTTTGCGAGGCGTGCCTTTGTTTCTTTCTTTATGGCCTCCGTCATTTAATAAAGATAGCGTCCCTCATTTAATAAAGATAACTTCTTGTTAGTCTCCTTCATTTAATAAAGTTGCTCTCTTTCATTTAATAAAGAGAAGTTTGTTACAACTACTTGTGATGTGGCTTGATCTGGTCCGCTGACTCGGCCGATCGATCTTGACCCTTCTTTTCTTTGAGGTCTATAAAAGAGCTCTTGTTGCTCTCATTTGTACGGTTGAAATTTCTGAAATTGTTGCAAGAGCTCTCTGAGATAATAAAAGATTCATTGCCTTGGTGATTCTATTTGTGTTTCCGAGTGTTGCATGGTTTCAATTTTCAAGCGAATATTAAGTTATAAGTTTCTTTAAGTTTATGTTAGTTAATGAAAGGTTTCTTTATTGCTTTGTGGTGAAATCAGTAAGTTCATACCATTTGTAGTTTGCGGCTCGTGGATTGCAGTGCATGGTTAGTCTGAACAATTGGACATCAATTTGATCTTTATGCTTGTTGAATCTTTCATGAGCATCACTGATTTAAACATCTTGTACCCCTAGAAGATTGCACCTATCCTGTGTAGTTGTCTATCTTGGCGAAGCAGGATCAGGTTTGATTTCACCTTGAGCGGTAATCATCCTTGCATTTAGGATTAGATTAGTGTTTCTAAACCTTATACCTTTTGTCCTTTTTTATCATTCAGTTAGAATTAGGATCAAGAACATCCATCGCTAAATCATACGCCATCAGTTGCAGTACTTAGACCCTCTAGTATCCACTTCCGTAGTCCTGGAAACAACAAGTTTACTTGAACAATTGCGTAAGTCCCTTTGTGTTAAACAACAAAATCATACTTAGTCGCTGAGCTGTCTCTAACCAAAATCTTCAGAAGGAACCTTGGAGTCATCTTGTTTGATCACATAGTTCAGCATTCGAGAGGCTTTGCTCAAGAGGGAGTCAGATACTTAGTATTTCACTCTAATTGTTGACTTGTCGAAAAACAATCATCAACAGGAACCCTGCCAAGAAAAGATATATTGGAATATATTGCGATATTTTAAAGATACCTGCTGTTATGGTTTTGACACCACATACCACATCAGTGCAAGCGCCATATCAGCATGCAGACGACATAATTTTTTGGTGGCAAAGGCTTATTGGTGCAAATTTACTATTTACGGACCAAAACTTTCAAAGGCCAAAGCCTCACCATACAGAACCATTTTGAGCCCCTTTGTTTTCAATGCACACATTTTTTCATCCCCTATGCACTGGTGTAGCTTTCATCAACTCAATCTGCACCAGGAACAATAGATTCAATTTTGTTTGACTTCAACCTTGACAAGCTTCACAGATTGATTTATGCTTTATGGATTATCCGATTGGAAGATTATCTTAAAAGTCAGGGACTATGGATGTACATCTCTTAAGATAATCTACCCCCCAAGGACACAGCTAAGCTGAAGATTAGAGAAAGACAATACAAGGAAAGGATCCATGGAATCATCACACTTGCTGTGGATGATATATTTCACTACCACTGCATCAAAGAGATTGATCCAACCAAATTATAGGACAAGTTAAAAGAGCTTGTTTGGCATCAACAACACTTCCCAAATCCATTGATTAAAGATATAAATTGGCACTCTCAAGCTTGCTGATTTTGATTGTGTTGAGGCGTTTCTTTTGCAATTCAACAGAATGCTCACTGAGATTAGGGCAATAGGAGGGAAAGATAAGAAGGATTCAGAATATGTGAGTATTCTTGTTAAAAATCTCTCATCTGATTATGAAAGCTTTGTATGCAACTCTTCATTGAAAAATCCAAAGATCCATCATTTGAGGAAGTATGTCAAACCCTCATCCAGTTTTAGGCCTCCTTGTGAAACTTTGGAAAATTGTCCACCACTAATTAGGCTCATGCATTTAGACCATCTCATAGATCTCGAGCTAGAAGTCAAGGCTTTGGTAGAGATTGTTTCAGGTAGCCACACAACTTTGGCTACTTGGGGAAGCGAAACCATGATGAGAAAGAATGTCGAAAGGGCATTAGACATCTCAAGGAGCATGCTAATTAGGCAGGTTGAGAAATGTTTTATTTCAAAACACACACTGCCTTGCATGCTTCTAAATCTATAACATCTATTGAATGCCTAATTGACTCAGGAGCTAGTTGACACATGCGTGGTCATAAGAGCATGTTCTCCAATTACTTCGCATTGCATCGAGGATATCATAGTTGGAGATGGTTCTTCCTTCACCATATCTGGTAGTTGTCATGTCTCCGTCGACGAAGTGAGTTTGAAGGAAATGCTACATGTATCGGATATGGGCTCCAATCTCTGTCTGTCCACTACATCACTCATACTAACAAGAAAGTTGAGTTTTGACTACATAGTTGGGTGGTGAAAGCCATGGGTAGCGGTTATAATACAATTGCCTCAATATGTTGTGATGAGTCAAATTAGATGTACAAGCTTGGCAGTTATAATCCATCATGCTACACATCAAAGTTTGTTTCTATGGTCACGAAGGTGGATGATACAATGTCTCTTTGGTATCACAGGTTTTGTAAAGACCCGAACTAAAAACCTACAAAATAACAAACCCAGAAATACTACAGCAAATAATGCTTTTAAACTTTTTTTCAATATTTCTTCAAAACAGTACATAAGCATATAGATATTCATCAAACTAATACAGCTTACTAAACATGGCCACATGTAGAACTAGACACTACTGGTATTCCAAATGTCAGTTTGAATGCTGATCTGCCGCTTAACGGTTTCCGTCCTCAAGAAGCCTGATCTCTGCACCTGAAGGGTTTCATCTCCAAGTCGCAGCTGCTGAAACGCAACATTCAGCCCAGGAAAAAGAAATAATTTTTGTTTTGTCAAATTTCAAGTCTATCCCTTTTCCTCTTCCCAGCACGTTATATTATTCTGCTGAAACGCAACATTCAGCCCAGGAAAAAGAAATTTTTTTGTTTTGTCAAATTTCAAGTCTATCCCTTTTCCTCTTCCCAGCACATTATGTTATTCTGATGGCAGTTGACTGACAAGTTCCTCCCTCAACTGATGGCAGTTAAGTGACAAGTTCATTCCTTATTTAACTGATCCTAACTGAAAGAACTTAAGTTCTAACTAACTGACCACATACCCTCCTCATTCCAGTCCACTACAGTTCTAACTGACTAACAGATATGGACAGGTATGAAACCAACACCAAACTCAGCCTCTCTAACTGAGAGACTCAGTCACTGCTCAACTGGAAAACACCTGGATACAGCCAACTTAGCCACCTTATTCCAAACACAAACATTCCTTATTAGAAACAGAAAGTAACTAGATACTTGCTACTTCTACACTGCCAAAAGACAAAGCCATCTGTGGATTGGAAAAGGGGACATGACAGGTTTGGCCATGCCAACTGTAATTTAATGCCTCACGTGAGCACTTGCAACGTGGCTAGAGGACTTTCTTCCTTTCATCCTCGAAGTAGAGTTTGTGAAGGTTGCATCCTAGGAAAACACCATCAAGAAGGCTTTCTGAAGAACAAAGCTCAGACAGCCTCTCAACCTCCAGAGCTCATAAGTGAAAGCCCTCACCTTAAGAGCTAGGTAATTTCTCACCTCCATTGATAATTAATCTTGATTCTTGTGGATCTATTGCATCAAAGATGCAAAAGTAAGGATGAAACATTCTACAAACTCAGATTTCAAATCTCTTCTAGAGAATCAGCCTGAGAGGAAGATCAAGTGACTTCACACAGACAAGGGAGGTGAGGATGTTGTCAGAGAGTTTACATGATTTCTTACCGATCATGACATTACACGTCAGTATACAGTTCACTACACGCCATGGAAGAATGGAGTTGCTAAGCTGAAGAATTGTGCCATTATGGAAATGACCAGATACAAGCTGCAAGCACACAGATCTTAAGTTTTGAGGAGAAGTTGTGGTTTGTGACATCCACATCCTCAACTGAACACCTACTTGAGATCTTGAAGGGTGTACTACATATGAAGGTTTGATGTGGGAGAAACCATACATTTCTGATCTCCAAAACTTTTGTTCTGATGTTTGGGCTCATATTCTGGATAAGATTTGTCACAAACTAGAACCTAAGAGGTGGAAATGCGTTCTAGTAAAAAAAACAAGGTGTCCAAGAACTGCCACCTGTATGATCCTAAAACAAAGGATTTCTTTGTCGAGAGAGATGTTGTCTTCCACGAAGAAATGTCTCCTCCATCCCCTAAATTGCTTTCAGATTTGCTTGCCCTTGAAGATTTTCACTCGTTTGTTTCTATTCCAGTGCTTGCTCATAAAGATGAGGCTCTTACTATGCTATCTATTGTCGTCTTGCCCTCTACTCTAGATTGTATAGGGGATGTCTTCACTTGTTTGATCACCTTTTTTAATGATACTTTATCCAATGAGGCATTGTTGATTGATCAGTTAGAGGAGAAGATGGTTTCCCATGAGTCAGAAAAACAAATGATTCAGGAGTCTCTAACTAATGTTCCCATTGAAACATGTAAGTGATGTGCTATTACACTGAAGGAAGCTGCCCTGATGCTAGAGGTACTTGGAGAGAATCATGGCAAGATACGATCATGGATGCCTCAAGTTCTTACAGCTCAACGTAGGGATCCTACTTCCTACAAACAAACCAAGGGCCAACCTCACCGAGAGGATGCCATACAAGCAGAATATGAAGTCTTCATGCAAAATGACACTTAGGAGATTGTTCCTTGACCCAAACATGCAAACATTGTAGGATGTGGATGGGTCTTTAAAACAAAATATAACACTGATGGTGATGTTGATAATCACAGTGCACATCTTGTTGCTCAAGTTTTTTCACAAATGGAGAGAGTAGACTACAATGAAACCTTTGCTTTTGATGCTCGGATCGGTACCATATGCATGGTACTTTCTCTCATTGCCTCCTTAAAGTGAGACGTTCATCAAATGTATATTAAGAGTGTGTTTTTCATGGTGATTTACATGAAGAAATCTAAATGGAGTGACCTCCCAAATTTCAGAAGATAGTGTCACTCTTGTTTGCAGATTGAAGAAATCTCTCTATGGGCTCAAGGAAGGTCCCTGAGCATGTCATGAGAAAATTCACAAACTTTTTGTTCTTTATAGTTTTGTTTATTGTGAGGGGGATCACGATCTCTATCCGTGTGACTGGGATGGCCGCATTCTCATTATTGTATTGTATATTGATGATATGATCATTACCGGAGGCTTTTCCTCTCTCATTTGTGAGATAAAGGTCAAACCCCATGATTCATTTTAGATGACAGACTTGGGCATTCTACACTATTTCCATGGGATCAAAATCTCTCAAGCTCCAATAAGTACTACACTCTCATAAGCACAATATGCCTTGTATCTTCTTCAGGGATTTGGTTATCACAATGTAGCTCTTATCCCTCTTTTTACAGGCACACAACTTTGGGCTAATCAATTCCTGAATATGCCTTGGTGGATCCTACTCTCTATAGTTTTTTGGTGGATAGTCTTATTGATCTCCCTCACACCTGACCTGACATTTCCTTTCTTGTCAATCTTGTATCTAGATTCTTGTAGATGTCTTGCATATGCCATCTTTAGGCTGCCAAACATATCCTTGGATATGTCAAGGGTACTCTTCAACTTGGGATTTATTGCATAGCAGGTAGCAACCCTACTTTGATTGGTTATTGTGATGTCGGTTATGATGGTGATTTGGATGGCTGGAGGAGTGAATAAGGATACATCTTCTCTTTTGGATCAATGCCTATATGTTGGAAACAAAGAATCAACAATTGATTTCTGTCTCAACAAAGCAGAATATTAGAATGCAAAAGAAGCAGGGTGTTAGCTCATGTTGATGTGGATTCTTCTTTATCATAATGGACCTAATATCATTCACAGTGAGAGTATGAGTGCCATTCAAATGATTCACAATTCTATTCATCATCAGTGCACCGAACACATTGATATTCACATGCATTATGTCAAGCAGCTCTTTCAAGTAGGAAATGTTGATTTCTTGTATGTTCCATCACAGTCTCAACTAGTAGATATCTTCACCAAAGCTCTTCTTAAGAATACTTTCCTTAGTCTTTGAGATTGCATGAGTCTTCAGGAGTTCCATTCAAGAGGGTTGAGGATCAAAATTCTACATGAAAAGTTTGACAATCAACCGGATGATGGAACTTGTGTAGTCTCAAGCCTTTAATTTTCATCATATGTTGTGGGCCAGAGCGTCACCTATAATGATGAGTAATCAGAGTTGCATGAACACGGATACGGTATCGGATACGGATATGGCCATTTTTCAAGGCATAAAACACACACACACACACACACACACACACATATATATATATATATATCACAATTTTATAAATTATAATTTATTAGAGGAGATTTTCTTTACTTTAGAAGCAATATAGAGACATAATTGATACATATTCTGAAATGTTTATATTTAGATATAGTTTCATCATCAAAGAAAAATTTAAATATAATGATAGAATCACATGTTATCAAAAATATCATCACTATTCTCCTGATATTGGAGTTCCAGATCATCAACTACATTCTCAGAACCGAATGAAGATGCACTAGAAGATCCTCTTGTTGTGTCACAATTCTCAACAATGGGATTGAGATGTGTCAATGCATTTATGGATACATCAATGTCACTCATCTCAGGCTGCACATCCCAAAGTCTACTAGGTCCCTTCTTGTAGTTTGTGGAGGAATGTGACAAGAGACGAAGATTGGAATGGACATATACAAGATCCTCTGCTTTCCTAGCTGCTAGCCTATTTCGTTTCACAGAATGGATGAAACCATATGTGCTCCAATTCCTCTCAGATGTAGATGAACTTGAAACTTGTAAAAAAAATTTGATATTACAAGTTACAAAAAGTAATACAATCAACTAAAAACTAAAATAAGAAATAACTTGAATTAGAATATAATTCATACAATGTTAAACCTGTGATAGAAGTTTGATAGCCAATTTTTGCAAATGTTTGGTTGTGGCACCATGGAAGTTCCACCAGTTGACAGGGTCCATTATTTTCTTATCTACCATTGCATCAACATCTGCATAAGTTCCACCAGAGGATGCAAAGCTCCCAAACTCATCTCGCCTCTCCGCTGCAACTCTATGATCTGTAAACATCTTCTTGAAAGCTTTTTTATATCCGTGAACTACCTCAAAATCCATATTTGGTGCTGGTCTATTTGGCATTGCCAACATGTCAGCATGGTAGTACTTGGGGTTCAAAGCATATGCCAAAAGTTGCAAAGGAGTTGTCATTTTATCCCACCTTTTCTTGATTATCTCATATATTTGGTTATAAAAAAATTCGGAAGGGTCTTGCTCTTTTGCTGTTATTATGTCTCTAACTTGCTCCACCATTGTATCTATGCAATCATAGATGTCACCAATATTGGCTTATCTGTGTCACAACGACGAATGAGAGCATAGATCGGCTGAGTGAAAGAGAGCAAGTAGTCTACTTTAGCCGACCAATCATCATCAAGAATGACTGTCCTGATATTATTTGCTCTATCTGTTTGAGATTGTCTCCAAACCTCCCAAATATCACTAATTTTATGCTTTTTAAGACTTGTTTCACATCCACAAGCCTTTTAAAAACAATGTAGTGCGTGGCAAAGTGAGTCTCTACCACCTTCAATTAAAAAATAAAAATAAAATACAAAATATGGTTTAGAATATATTTCAAAATACAAAATATAGTTTAGAATATAGAAAACTTACCTTCAGTAGCTCCAACTTGACGAATTGTCAACACACACAAACACATTGTATGGCTGAACCCGGGGGAAAAAATGGGTGAGCTGCCAAACCTGAATTTGAATTGGAAACATGGGCTTTCTTTTGTGCTTGACTCAAGTTATGTCACTTTGATCTTAAGGCAATCTTCATTTTCCACATAATGCCCATGGTAGATTGCAGATGCTGCATCCTTGCTATTTACTAGTAAACAATGCTAGTGTACTGTGTTTTTTTTAATTGTATAATGATTATGAGCTAATTCAACATTAATTAAATTATGTGCTCTATAATATAGAGTAATTAATTAAAAATTCCATGTTCCACTCCTTGTAAATTTGACTTTGGGACTTGAATTGCTCAATGATATTGGAAGTGCAATCAGATTGCACACACGATGTTTCATTGATATTCATAGTATTCATCTCAAAAGTTTTTATTGTGGGTGTTTTTCCTATACTAGAAGTATTGCACTGCTGTCATAACTATTTGTCATCTGATATTGCTGTTCTGGACCTGTAAGTAAAATTATGTCTGAATTCCCTTTGTTTTCGAAGGATTATGTTCGCAATTGGAGATAGAAGCTCCCTAAGAACTAACTCTTTCCTCTGATGTTTCCTTCTCTAATTTTGGTTTTGGCTTTGGATGCTACTTTTCTCTAGATCTTTTAGATTCTATGGATTTTAAGAAGATCATCTTTCTCCTTTTGAAGTCCTCCATGCCGAATTGTTTGGGTATCAGAATATCTTTTTTGCATTTGTAAACTATTCCTCCCTAGTTCAAGTATTGATGTGATGAATTCAATTCCCATTTGTGCTTTTTGACAAGAAGGAAAATATGCCATGGCAAGGTTGAATTGGAAGATGGAAGTTTTGTTGTGTCAATGGATCTATATCTCTCATGACGGTTTATGAAGTGTTGTTGTCTATCAGCTGGAAGAAATGTTGAATTAATCTAGCTAGAGATAGAAATGAAGTGTTTGATGCTAACATGTTTGTTGAACAAGCTAATATGTCGAAGTGGCTATGAATCAACAATCTTGTTTCTTATTGTTAATTTGTATTTCTCTCACAACAACTTGTTGAAATCCATCCTTGTACTTGTCTTCATCTAAGATTCACTTTTGTATCTAGTCTTCGTCCTCACTTTGGTAGGAAACCAAATTTTGTACAAAATCAAAAGCAACAGTGCTAGCATGTTGAAGGAACACATTTGTGAGGGGCTGGTTCCTAGAAATGGGGGTTGGTCATAGGATTGAGATCTATGAAAAAGATCATATAATTGACTTAAGGATAAACAATCCCCCTTTCAATTATTGAAAGGTGGCATACGAGCTATGAAAAAGATTATTTAAATGTGTTCTGAACAAGTAATCCCCTTTTCAGTTATTGAAAGGTGGTATGATGATATTCATATTGAGAATATGTTGTCTTCTTTACTTATCTCTGTGATGTCCCGATATTAAGGCATTGTTTAAATTAAAGATTTAAACATCACGATAAGAGAGTGAAATCGGTTTCATAAAATGTGGTGTTTAGTCATATTTAAATAAACATATATATAATATTATTAATATAATATTTAATAAAAAATATATTAAATATAAATACGAATATAAATATTATCAATTTAAATATTATTATAATTATAATATAATATATATAAAAATATAAATATTATAAATATTTAAATATATAATAAATATATGTAAGTAATATATCCCATAAAGAATATAAACGAGTTTAAATAAAGACTTAAGAGGCTGCGATTATTATGAAAGGTAGTGATTCATAAATAACAAAGGCAGCAATGAAAAAAGCCCCAAAGAAACAATAGTTATTAAAAGATGTGATCTCTTAAAAGAGTGTGACTCATCATAGGCAGCCGTTATTATATGAAGTGGGGGATATTTAAAAAAGAGATAGGCAGTGATAAAGGGGGACCAAGGAGAAGGCAGCGCTCAGACTTAAAATACAAGCGATTAGTCTAAAAGGGGAATATAGAAGAGATAAGAAGAAAGAGTAATATATTCCTGAATATAAAACTATACATGTAAAAGGATATATGGATAGAGACATATGCGAGATACATATAAGGAAGAAGATAGAAACAGCAGCATAGAATATAAATTAGAAGCAGCGCTTAATATAGGCAGGGGCTGCAATCCATCCCAAAAGCAGCAGTCGTTCATGACTTCATCTTCTCACAGTTTCTATAGCGCCAATCCATCTCCCTTGCTTGGTTTGAAATTAAAACTGAGCATAAATAAGCTCCTACAGAGTCCTGAATAAAGGAAGAGAATAAGAATAAAAAGAAGAATACATGTCTGAATTAAATATAGATATATCCAGATCTGTATATGCATAAATAAGGGAAGGATATAGATCAGCTGAGTCAAAAGAGAATGAATATAGCAGGTATAATGGGGAGTAAGAAGTAAGAATAAATATAGATAATTCTGAGATATAAGAAGGAATAATATAGTCTGATTTAAGAAGTGAAAGATATGTGAAGATTGGAAAAGAAGAGGAAGGAAGCATGCCCTCCATCACACTATTGAGGCTTGAAGGCGGACATAAGAGGTGATAGGTAGGAAGTGTGTCCTCCATCACGCTCTAACTTGTGAGTACTCCTATGAGACCTACCATGGGATCGACTTGGGGATTGGGTAACTATATGTTGAACTAAATATTGTTTGTGCTATATCATTAATTATGTTATGGTGTATTGATTTCGTTTCTAATTTATTGATCTTTAATATTGCTAATGTCCCTTTCTAGTAGTTATTCTTGTGTGCAGGTTAAGAGATCAAGGATATCCAAAAAGGGGGACATTATATATGGTGATTAGTGACAAATGCGCATAATTGAAAGATTATCGTTAGACATGTATATATATAAAGCATGGTGAAACTTGCTATGAAATATATATAGGAGAACATCAATAGTTCATGCACATTATCATAATTTATTATGCATTGCTGATATGGTTGTTTGCAATTATTAGTGTGATTAGTCTATTATGCATTAATGTGGATTCTTGTATGAATGTCATGATGAGGGAATTGAGGGCCTACGAGGAGGGGAAACGGTGTTGGGATCATCTTCTAAGTACCCCACCCCATGGTGGATGGCTGAGGCCTGCCACATGTGGGCCAAGGGGGCACAAGAGGCTGCTCTTGGGCTTAGAAGGAGTGATTTCCGGGACACCTTACTGTAGTTGCACTCCAACCTCCCATCATGGAAATTAATTGAATCATAAGAGGAAGTAGAATGGTTCTGATAAGGGGAACGGTGATAGGATGCCTCACTAGGCACCCAACCCCATATGGATGGCAAGAGGCCACATGGGGCCAAGAGGGGTGAAGCACGCGCTCTTGGGCCTAGGGTAGAGGGTTTCTTGGGCACCCTGTCAAATCATTTTGTTCCAAGAATTAGAAACCCTAAACCTAAACTTGTGGGATTTGAATTTTTAGGGTAAAATTAGTATTGTTCCAATTGGGGACATTACAATCTCTCAACATGCTTGTACTTGTTACATAATGATGAATGAAGATGCAGGGAAGGTAGACAGGAATTTAATGCATTTTCATTCTTTTCTTTAGTTTTACCTCACTATTTCTCTTGCTCAATTTTTTTAATTCTGCTCTCAAATCATGGCTCCCATCTTTTGGGCCTCTCTAGCAGTTCTTTGTTGAGTTCAGCTACATTATTTGACAATGTGTGTCCCTTTCTACATTGTGGGTGGTAAAAGTTTGGCATCTTGGTAGTGCTTTCTTTGTCCAGGTCAACTGTTGAAGGTTGTTTAACTTTTATACTCTAGGGGAGCACATCTAGAGTTTTGGGAAGTGTTCCTTCTTTAGACTCCTTTCTTGGTAGTCAAAGGTTGGGTTTTTCGTTTTTCTCTTGACTTGACTTTGTCTCTTGCCTCGATATCTTTGGACTGCTCTATTACTTGTCTTTCTAAGCTCGTTGTGTTCACTTAGCAAGTATCTTGTTAGGTTTTTTCAATCTTTGTTGGTGGTTTGGTTTGCTAAAATTCTATTGGCCCCCAAGAAACAAGCTCAGCCCTCTTTCTTCCTTTGCATTGGAAGCCCAAAAAAATTTGATGAAGTTGCTAAAACATTTGTTGATTGGGGGGTTAGTTGCCACTCCACACTGAGGGAGTCTCTTCCTTTGGCAATTTGAGAAATTGGACCTATGAAAGCCTTTTGATTGACAGTGTTCCTGTCTTATCTCTTTTCATCCCCATCCGAAACAAACATGATTGAGGCATACTGCTTACGGTAATTCCATCTTTGTTAATGATTCAACAACGCCTTGATTTTGGATGGGCCCAAAGCTAAATGGCTTATTGTGAAAGAATTCATTTGGGAGAAAATTTAACCTCTATTTGAGGATATTGCTGTGATTAAACCTCTGCTTGCTTCCTTGGGTGACCCTATTACCATTTCAACAAGGTTTGAAAAGTTTCGTAGGTTTGAGAAGGTGAAAAGTTTGCCAGAATTTGGAAAGGTTTGAAGCTATATGGCACTAAATTGTCGGTTTGTCGATTTTAATTTAAAAAATTTGATTTTTGGTGTTCTTAAGGGGTTTAAATAATGTTTGGGTGATTCTTGAAAAATATTCACCTATTTTGAACTGTGCAACGTTGTGTCAATGGTTTCTCTCTTGTTGGTGGCACCTATGATTTCTTTTCTTTAGGAAGCTCCATTTTGGAGGCTTGTCTCATAGGATCTAGAGTTGAATTCTCCAAGAACTTGATTCAAGCCTCAGAGGGCAGAAAAGTGAATAGAGCTTGAAGCTTAAAATACCAAAGAAAATCAGCCGTCATGCATTATAAAATTGCTATGTGCAGCTAATCTACAAATGCGAATGCCAGATTGAAAACATGGTCTTCAAGATGACAAGATTATTTATATGAAATTTCACTTTCAGTTATACTTTAGAGGATTGAATTTGGTTAAATTCATATAATGTCATGAATTAATGAGCCTCCATTTTTATTAAACTTATTGTTAACAATTTTGCAATTTGATTTTAGTAATCTTTAATTGTGTCATTCACAATTAAGACATGCTGTATTATTGATATTATCATCTCTATGCTCATGCTTATTGATAACCTTACATTTATAAACTCCATTTATATGATCTGTTAATAAACTATGTTCTTGAGTTCTTCATGTACCCAGGGCATACCTGTACTGGGTCACTATGTTATATGAATCCTAGAACAGGTATGCCCTGGGTAAGCACAAATATGTCCCAGGTTCTGCTGTGCTGTACCTGGGCAAGCTCCACAGTCCCAGGCCATAAGCCAGTACCCCACGCCTAGGAAAAAAATGTTTTGATGAAAAAACATAACATGAAATTTGAAAAAAGTCAATATTAAAAAATCTAAACTAACTCTAATAGTAACTACCTAACTACTCTAATAACACTAACAACACAAAAATTAAAAGCAAACAACACTTCTTACCTTTCATTTGTCACTCATTGCTCAGGGCTGGCAATATGGTTGCTTGTGGCTCGAATGAACCAACTGATGATGTTGATGTTCTCAATGAAAAGAAATACAAGGGTTTGTATTGAGTTTGCATGTGCAGTTGTATATTTGACCACTGAGTATTGCTGCATCTTGAATATATATGAACCATTTGATTTACCTTTAACATTTGACATTGAATTATCAATTATCAGCTGTGTTCTGTATTTAATTTTGTATATTTTGTGCAAATTATGGCTATTTTTTGTATTTTAAATGTTTTATATGTATTTTGTATGTCTGTAGACTCTGTACCCAAGCCATACCAAACTTGGATAAAAAGAATCGGTAAACCACCATACTTGAACCCCGAGCCCATATCCTGACCCAAACTCGAACCAGCAAACCCAGTTAATTAAGTATAGGACATTTATAAAGTTGTATTCATAAACATGTGAAATCAATTAGGAATAAAATCTAATACATTAGTAAGATGAGTTATAAACCAAAGAATTTTATATTGCATTTAATGAGATTAAATTATATTAGTGAAGTTTTATAATTTGAAATCTGAAAATAAAGTAAAATACACATGTATAAAATTGAAGGCATAATCAATATTGTTTAGATAATTGTTTTGTGGGAATTTTGATTTTCCTTGTGTGGGAATATTTCTAATACACAAATCATGATGATGATGATTTTTTTCCATAAATAGTCACTGCTGTATAATCATTTCACTCGTGATGTACATTACTGAATAAGCACAAGGCAAAGGGACCCACAGAGCACACAAACAGCTCTAAGCATTTATTTTATTTAGAAGCTCTAAAAATAAATGATTTAAATGAACAAAATTCTGAATTTTATGCCTTAATTTTTAATTAACAGTTTTCTGTGGATTCTTTATATTTGTCAAATTCCAACATGAATTTGAATGCAGCAACTCAGTTATTCATGTGATATAATGGATTATCACAGATATAGAATATGAAAGTGATATCAAAGAAATTTTTTAATGCCCAATGTTCATAGGACTTCAAAGTTTGATACATCATACAACTGTACAATATTTAGAGACACTTTTAAGCCTCCTCTCATTTTCCAAGTCTCTATAGTCTATGCCCTATTGCTGCTAGGCACTAAAACAAAGTTACTAGTTGAGGTTCGGGTAGTGGTATGCTGGTATGACAATTTTTTGGGGGTTGGGTACGTTTTGGGTATGGCTGTACAAAAAAATATAAAAATCATAAATAAATACATATTTTAGCCTAAAAACAAGAATTAAGTTCAGGTAACACATAACATACATATAATAAACAAAATAGCCATAAATAATTAATAAATTTAAATATTAAAATTAAATAAATTTTAAAATACTAAAATTCAAATCTAACCTAAATATAATTGATAATAGTTTACAACTTATAAAGTTTAATAAATGTTTTTAATTTAAAATCTAAAGCTAAAACCATATAAATAAATTCTAATACATAATTTAAATTGTTTTGTAATGAATTTAAAAAAAATCAGCTAACATCAGCCCTGCAGAGCCAATGCAGTCCTTTGAGGGCCACATTTAAAATTTTTCCTTTGCATTTAAAAAAATATCTTGTTATGGTTTTATTTATTTTTTACATGAAATTTGATGACAAAAACAAAAATTACAATGCAAAGAAAAAGAAAAGAATGCCACGATTTGTAGAGGGTTTGCTTTAGGCACTGACTTTGTGCTGCGAATTTAGTTGGGTACGCCTAGTGGATAGATGTACCCTGCCAAATCTGTGGCACAGAGTTCGTTTCTTTCCTGTACCCATTGCAGATTGGATTGCGAAGTTCCAATGTTCCACGGAGTTTCCTGACGGGGACTCGGGGACGGGTTTTGGGGATAGGGGGACAAAGGGTTTCAGGATTGGGGACGGGTTTCGGGGACGGGGGACGGCTGGATTTTGGGAGGGGACCGGTCCCCGTGGAACACTATTGCGAACACAAACTAGGAACGAACCGGACCTAGATCCAGGGGCTTTTCTAAGTGAACTGGTAACATAGCTCTAAAATAACAATTTAAAGAACTTCAGAATATAATTTTTCTTTTTAAATGAACTTCCAAGGATTTATGATGAGGCTTCAACCTAGAACTGAAAACCAGAGATAAAAACTAAACTGATAACAAAAAGCCTGCGCGAGCAGCCCTTGAAGGGGAGAAGTAGGCAAAAAGTAGAATATAGAAAACTAAGCCCCAAAAGCATTACCCAAACATACTACAAACCATAACATAAACAAAACTAAGGGAGGTGTGAGACCCCCCAATGGGCCATTCCTGACAAACCAGTCACATCCCTTCACCGATTATATTCACAGTTAGGTATGCCATCACTAGACACAACCACCACCTTGGCTTTAACCCCACCACTTCTTGCAGGATCCTCAAGCCCTTCAAATTGCACACCCTTAATAACCTTGACCCTTTTCATAGCTTGCACCAAACTCCCACCTTCTAATGGGGCAAAATAAAGCCACTCGACACCTCCAACAACCCCTTGTCGTGCGAGATGAGAAGATGTTTCATGACTAAACACGTCTTGATAGAACGAGCTGTAAGGGTGTCCAGATCGAAGATAACATCTTGCAACTCATATTGCATGGCATTCAAACCCTGCTCTTCTCAACTCACATTCTTGGACCCAATTGCCTCACTCATTGTTACCTCTTCCTCCATCTATGCATGATCTAGGAGTAATAGAAGGCGTTCTAACTGTTGGTGATCAAATCTGTAGTTTGCAAAACCCTAAAAGGATGCCAAGCTTTATGATTAGGTTAAGCAACTGGTTTGGCCAATTGACAGAATCAACCCAGGCGGTTGGAATTCCCTGCACTTTAGGCTCTACTTGGCCCAGGTGGGTATTACCTTATATTCACCACTAATTATTATCCCCTCGAGATTGATTGGTGAATTATGAGCAGATTATGGATTTTATGAAATTTTATTAATTAAATCATCCAATTTAACCCAATTTAGATTGGCATGTGATTTGAATAGGTTATTTTATTTGTACTACACACTACTACTTCTATAACAAAAAATAAAAATTGGATTTTGAATATAATACAAGGAAATGATTTTGGAAAATAATTGATCGGTGCCTTTTTCTCCACTGGGCAACGGAGTCTAATCATAGATGGATTTGTGCTTTCCTTCTAGTTATAACTCGAATTACTTGGCATAATATTGTCTATGACTGGCATAAACATGCAATATTGTTTTTATTTGGTTCTACTTAGTTATCCAACTTGGATCCTCCAAATTACAGTGACCTATTTAATGGAATTTAATTCCTACTTGAGGAAACCCTATTAGACAAATCACCCAAAACATTAAGTATGCTTTGAAAAACTAGGCATATACTTGTTATGCTAATTTAAATAACAAGGAGAAGGCAAAATGGAGACAACCAGATAAAATATGACAAGAACATTCAACAAGCAATTGAGAAGTAGATTTCAGGCACCAGAGAAATGCAATTTGCTTTTATTGATATGCTTCAAAGAACAGGCCCTTACAATGTCTCTTTCCAAAATCAACTTCCCAGAGAGCTCGCCCCAAGGTCTTGGTTTCCTTCTTATAGGGACAAAAGAAGCAACAAGCATCAGGACCTTTCACATTCAAAAGTGGCTTTTCACATTCCCACCCCTTGATATGACCTTACAATATTTACTTTTTGACAAGTCTCAATAAGATTGCCAAATATATTTTGAGTACATTTTGAAAAGCATAAAAACAAGAAGAGACAAAAAGGAAGACGTCCAAAATTTGTTGATGAAGACTTGGTGCCTGATGACGCCAGCTTGATGCTTACTTAGCTCCATTGCATCCTCTGCCTGTTCAATCTTCAGTCGAAAGATATTGTTGCTCCCATTGATACATAGTGTAGTCACTAGGCCATTTGTATTCTTGAATTTGGAGTAGATTGGCCTAATGATCCTTCCATCTTTTATCCAACAATACTTTGACTTCAATGATGAATTTTGCATATCTGGCATCTAGTGCAATCACTCTATCCAGAATCAGATTGAAACTGTGAATGTTTATGTCTTCATCCTTTTTCAAGTAATCAATCACTTGAGAAACTGTTTGATCAAACTCATTTTTCCATTCTTCAAAACTTTTGATTTGTTTACCTTCTGTCAAAATCGAAGGAATGAATTGATGTTTGAAAGTGGCAAAAGAATCTATCTTTGCTTGCATCTTTTGACTCTCTCCAGTCACATATTGAAACTCATCCAAAATCATCTTGACCATTTTTTTTGTTGGTTTGAGTGCAGCAGGAGCACCTGGATTTCTTTGCAGAAGTTTGCATAGAGTAATCAATGTATGATGTGCTGGTTGCCATCTCTTGAATAATGGATCCAAAATAGAAAGATGAACTTTCAACTGTTCAATTGCTTGAGACAAAGCATTGTAGCATTCATGCACATCTCCTAGTTTGTCAACAACCAATTTTATTCTATACTCCAAAATTTTCTCAAATACATCAAGAATTTTCAATTTTGCTTCTTCTTTTGTTATCTCATTTTGCCTTTTCAAGTCCTCAAGTTCCTTTTCAAACCTCAACTTCAAAGTATTCATCTGGTCAACAAGCACCGTGTCACCAACTACTTGAGCTTGTGGAGGATGATAGGGTACAATTTCTTTATTTTGAGACTCATCAACTCCTTTGAGTTGCTTCTTCAATTTGACATTCTCCAAATACAATCTGTTGACTTCCTCATTCATTTCAATCTGAGTTTTTTCATACTCAAGCAACTTTCGCTCCATGTTTTTAACAACAGTTTTGGTGAACATGGCGGAGTGCATGGTGAGATTGGCCGCTTCCAAGGTTGATGTATCTTTCAATGTTTTGACCATGGCTGTCCCTCTCATCTCTTGGACCATATCTAACAATCTGGGCTTCCGTGTAGTCTTTTGCTTAGCCCATATGGCTAAGGTTTCATTTTTGGGATTTTATCCCACACCACTCATCCTGTTCTCAAAATCAAATTCTGAAACCAACATTGGATCATCTTGATTTCTTACTTGATCCAGTAGAAACATTATCTTCAAGTCCATCCCTGGAATGATCAGCATGTTGCTTTTCGAAACAATGTCTGGCCTCTTCAGGACTGACATTTATTTCATCAATCTTCATTTCTTTCAATGTTTGAGGAACAATTTGCTCATGTTGGGATTCATCACTTCCCATCTTATTGATTTCAACCTTCTCTTCAAATTCTTTCATTTTCAATTTCATCCAAAAATCCTTAAATTTAGGAGTATTAATGAATTGATCATCCTCTATGAATTTTAGAGAATCAACTATTCTTTCATCTTCATGCATTTCTGCTTGTTCTTGCTCCTGACTTTCCTTTCCCACCTCAGGCATATGAGCCTCTGCTTCTTGTGTCAAAGGCTGATCAACTTCAACATCATCATTCATTTTCCTCAAAATGCTGGCCACTTCCTCAGTATCTCCTCTCCCTTCAGTCATTTCATAGGGTACCAATGGGGTCACATCATCAACCTTTTGTTTCTTTGATAGTGGCTGATCAGGAAGAGAGGGGTCTTGTACTGACATGGCATCAGGAGCAGGTTCTGAAATCAAAACTCTAGTTGATCTATTCACTGGGAGCTTAGCAGCCTTTGTAGGCTGGCTCTCTATTGCTTTGCCATATATCCTCTCAAAGTTGTCAATATGTAGATTTATTCTTTTCAGAGGATCATTTTCCTCAATAAAAAATCCAAGAAAATTAGGGTTTTTTTTCTTTTTTCCATCCTCAATCTCCATTATTATCTACCATTTTCTTCTTCTGTCATACACTTGTTTTGGAGTGAGGCATTCCTGATAACATCTTCATAATTGACTTGATGAGTAATCCCAAATTTTGTAAGGATTACTTGTTTGACAAAATTCACATGACCCTCAGGGTCAAAGACTCTTTCTGTAGCACACTTCAATGAATATTTGCTTTTCAAATACTCTTGCAATTCTTCAAGAGTGTCAGCACCAACAGACAATCCTTCAAATACTAGGTCTGGCAAAAATGTTCCTTTTTTCTGTTTTTTCATCAAATCTCTCTCTCCATCTAGAGCATTTGCCACATAACTTCTAAAAATGCTAACTTGGAAGGACAAAATTTTGGCAGAATATGTGGCGCCTGGGTGCATCCATAAACTCTTATCAATGTGTGGTTTGGCAGGAAAAAGAAATCACCAAAATTATGTGTGTGTCCCTTCTTTGGCTTCATTGCATTTGGTCTCAACAATTCCCTTACTTTTGATGTCAATCTTGGTACAACATGTCCAAGGGAAGCCATGATCCTAACAACAAAATCATCATGAAAAGAAACATAATCACCCTTGTTGCAATTCCTGTCCTATATGTAACACCAACATTGTACAGGGAACCTGTATCCCTTGTTATCAACCATGGTCAAATCCATCCTTGGACTCCACCTTTTCCTATTTTGAAACAAAATCAAATGACACAACAGAGAATAATGTCTGAACTTGACAGGTGCCTTGTTTTCTAATATTTGAAGAAATCCTTCATGCAGTTGCTTCTCCAAATATGAAGCAAAATCATATTCAATATTCAGCTCATAAATCTGTATCCTCATTGCCATCATCATTATCCCCATTGGCATTTTATCTTGTGCATCTATCCCAAGAATTTGACACATTGCAAAGTATGTTTTCTTAAAATAGACTGTGAAATTATCAACAGAGAATGGCTCTACAGTGGTGGTAGGGATAAACATTCTTCTATTGTTAGCTCCCTTTCTCATATACATGGGAAGTTCATCACTCCTGTAAGTTTTTATCAATTTCTTGCAGTCCTCTTCACTTTTCTGAACATCCACTTCTGCTAAAGCTTGCTTGTTCAACATGAAACAGTTTATTATGGCATTCCTAGTAATAGTTACTAATGGTGAAACATCAAGCAACTTGACTGTTTTAGTAGCTCTGTGATAACACAATGCCATAACCTTAATGAGCTCAATATCCACAAAAGCATTAGGTACTATTAGTTTGGCCATGCCCAAAGTCCATGGATTGCACACAAGAGCTTGTATATCTTTCTTGTCATAGAAGTACCAGAATAAATTCCATCTTGAAACAGGGATAATTGCATCTCTGCAACCTTGGAATTCATCCTTATACACCCTTTTGAATCCCTTATCTACTGATTGTGGCAACACATGTAGAATTGACTGTTGTAATGGCCTTTTCTTCTCTTTTGGGACATAGGACTCAATTTTCTTGTTAGACTCGGCCTTGTTTGGTGCCATTATGAATTTAAGACTGACCTAGGGTTTTGAAAGCTACTTGTAGACTTCACAGAACTATGTAATAGCAATGAGAATTCACTTGATTTTGTAGAGATGGACTTGAATAACTCACCTGTGAATTTGCCGCACAATGTATACCAATACTATAGCTTTATCACCTTCCAGATGCTCCAAATTGCTCTCTGAACTGCTTTGAATTGCTGTGAATGACTAAAATGATATGACAAATCGAAATTTATTGGGCTCCCATACCAGACCGCTTCGCCATTAATTCTGTTTTTTGCTAAGTGAGAAGCTTTGGTCACTGTGATCCAGTTTTGAATATCCATTGTTGATGAAGGATGATCTAACGGCGACGATGCCTTGCATTTATTGTAACCACAATTGTATTGCAATCCCGCTCAGGTGGTTAAGAAACTCCACAGGGTAGCGGGTTAAAAACCCTACCTTTTGACTCCTTTACCGCCCTATCGCAAACCATGTTTGATTTCATTGCGGGACTGCGGGATCAGTTGAGAGTTAAATTTTATGTTTACCGCTGTCCTGCAAACCTTATAAGGTTGCTGCCGTAGGACCACAGGATCAATTTTGATCTTTTTAACTTTTACTGCTCTACCGCAAGTCCGATTGAACTCAGTTGCGGGACACAGTGACATTTGGCAGTCATCTTTTACCGTTTACTGCACTACTGCAAGCCCTTTAGTTGATTGTTGTGGGACTGCGGTGCTTCATTTATCATTGACTCAACCTTAACCACTTTCCCGCAAGACGATGTCTTAGCCGTTGTGGGGCTGCGGTATATACTTCATGTTACTTGAATCCTTTACCGCTAGCCCGCAAGTGTATTTTGAAGCCACCACGGGACACCGGTGCAAAACATCTATTGCTTGGAATCCTCTACCGCTAGCCCGCAGGTCTGTTTTGGAACCGTCGCGGGGCTGCGGTGAAACTTGGATTGGCTTATACCTTCACCGCAGTACCACAAGTAGGCTTTTATCCTGCCGCGATAATGCCGTAACTGAATATCTGACCCCTTTGGCTCCCGCACACATGCAAGGACTATTAAGGTATGCTGCGAGATTGCGGTATAAGACAAAAACACCTATGTGGACAAGAACACAAGGATTTTTCACATGGATATAATATGAAATGCTTATGGAAGATCGCTAAGTGACTCTTGGAATGATTGCAAAAAAATATAGACCACTAGGATGGATTTGTGGAAATGAAAACTATGCAACTAGATGGGACTAAGTGAATTTTGAACAGTCCTAACACTAACCATCCCCTTAACTCCTTTGATGAGACCACCCTAGAGAGTTTGTCCAAAAAATCAGCTAGAATTGTTGCACGAGAGTGGAGAGAGCTGTTATCTGCCAACCCTTCTTCCCCTAAAATGCTTTTGACAAGATTCAACAGAATGTAATCTGGGTAGTTAAAAATTGTCTTCAATCCATGTTTAGATATGTGTCCTTGCCTCAAAGGGTCCATGGGAGATCCAACATTTTTGCGAGCCATGACAAAGCCGCCAAGAACAATCACAAAACACCCCAGAGAATCCAAGGAAAGAAATGTAGTAATCAAGGAACCAAAGCACAACAACTTGAGAGCAAACTGTCATAAACCCTTACAGAATAAGCATTTGCCACGACCCGTTAAAGGAGAGCACATGCATGGGCAATAAAGACCTTCATGCACAATCACATCCCAACTTGACACATTTTACATAATTACTATCACTCATCATTAAAGGGGTGCCATTGAAAAGGATTAAATCAGGGAGGACGATCATAATCTAATGCCTTATCGAGGCCCCCCAAATCCGTAATATTGGCACTTTCTAAGGACGTGAAGGTTAAGAGATCCAATCCATGGTTGGCAAGTAAGTCAGCTACCTTATATTGTTCCCAATTTAATGTGAGAAGGAAAATAGCCTCCTCTAAACGGGCACTGTTCCAATTTCAGACCATTGATTACATTCATTGAATCCTCCACAATAATATTGTGACACCATTCTGAGAAGGCCATCAAAAGACCAGCAATAATCACTTCCCATTCAGCCTCATTATTGGTTTTGTGGCCAAGCACCAGGGAGCCACCTTTAATGAAGAGTCTAGAAGAGTTTTGAAGCAAGTAACCTGCTCTAGCCAGGCCTGGATTACCATGGGAAGCTCCATCAAAGTTCAATTACCAGAAGTCCTTCATTGGGGGCTTCCATTTCTCTTATCTATCACTTTTTCTTTTACTAATAACCCATTAACGGGGGTTGAAATTATAAATTTGTTTACATGATCTAATTCATTGTCATTTATCATTAATGTGGTTAGTGCCAACAACCCGATTGAACTAGTATCGTTACAATATTCACCATGTCCATCATGGTTTTTGAAGAATGTCCAATGACAAACTGGCTGTCTAGGATTTATCATGCTACTTTTGTGTCAGTTTATGGTTGCAGTTTCTGTTTACTTTTGATTTGGTATTGAAAAGGTAGTGTCCTTTAAGGGCTACTTGGTATGTTTTTTGATTCTCAGGATATGTTATGCTACATCCATTTGGAAAGGAGATAGGCCACTTTATTGGTGTTTAGCACCCCTTGATACGTTTCTTTTTCCGTCCCTTTAAAAAAAAATAAAACAATGTGAGCATGTTTGTTGAACAAAATAGTAACCTTTAAGCTTGCACAAATGAACATACTTGTTTGTTATTGTATTGTGTGTCACTTTAGCTTGTTGAAATTTTATCTTTATCCTTGATTACATCCTAGGGTTACTATTTCTATTTAGTTCTTGCTGTCATCCTCAGATTTGGCAAAACTCATGGAAAATCAATACAAATCATCATAGTGCTCTTCATTGAGAGCAACAACATCATCGACTTGTTTGTTGGTATGACAAGCAGTGCTAGTGCAATTCCCACTAGCTGCACTATGCAAGTGACCCTATGTAGCAGCCTTGTGCCCCTCATTCTCGATTGAGACCAGTCTTGATCGAGACTAAGGAAAGCTGGCTGTTAGGTTTTTTTTTTTTTTTTTTTTAAATTTTTAAAAATTACATTTTTTACTAGGTCGGTTATCCCTGCGTTTGCTTGGATTTTCCTAGGGTAACATACTGGGGCAAATCCATAGGACTGGGGCGATACCCTAGGCAAATCCTGGCTGGACTCGGACCAGGATTGGAACCTGGCTTGGTTCAGCCAGGGTCCTTGCAGAACCTGGTAATAGAGGTTAAAAACATGAGAAGAACATAGCATAAGAAAAGAGGTTACCCTGGAGAATCCAATAAGGGAAGAAAATCTTGAAGAGTAAGGTTGTTTTCTTTTTCTTGCAACTATCTGTTTGCAATTTTACAAGCTCACAACCTGTTGATGTGTATTTTATGACAGCAGCAACATTTAGAATAAAACACAGAGTATTCTATCCTCTCTTGAACAAAGCATCTCAAACGTTGAACTTCGTGATCGAGTGAGACTACTCCAAGGTTCCTTGAATGTCAGGTCTTGATGTGCACAGGGATAGACTAAGTGAAATGATGTGATATTGCTGGTAATCACAAAGGGACTTACGCGAAATTGCTCCCTCTTCATGGACATGGATAAGTTCATTACTCCTTAGACTTGGATTTGTGGATGAATGGAACTTCTTCACAAAGGGGAAAACTTGGAATTTCCAAGTTCCACTCTTGAAGAGGCATATGATTTGACATTGAAGCTCTTGAAAACTAATCCTAGTGAAGATCTAAAAACAAAATGCAAAAGAAAGATAAGGGTTTAGGAATCTAACTGATGCAAAAGACTACTGCTGATTCATGGAAACTACAACCACACTTTGCTTCATCATGAGACAACAACTACACAGAAATGGTGCAATCTTCTGGGGTGTTTATGACGATTTTCAGATTGCTTGAACATAGAACATGGAAATAAAAAATGTAGAAAGCAATCGAAGTTAAGCTTAAAATGAGTTCAGGCTAACCATGCACTGTGATTTGCAAGCCACAAATCGCAAATGGTATGAACAAGGAGTTCCAATCATGCACCAACAACAATGTTTTCCATCATTCTAACTAATGAAAACTGAAAGAAAAATAGAAATGAAACAGATGAGAACTTGAGCTTATGATTTTCTTGAAGGAAATCAGAAAACCATGTCACAATCCAAAGAATACCACCAACACTAGTCTTCAATGCTCGTATATTGATTTGGAAATATGCTTACAACAATCTTGCTGATTCCTCAAAGTTCCTTGCTCTCAAAAGTGGAGTTTTACAGTAATGAACAGCAATTGCTGCTCTCTTTCCTTTTTTCTATTGTCTAATCTCTTCTCTCCTCTTTTTGAATCCCTCCCCCCTTTACAAATGAGGAGAAAAGGCCTTTATATAGGCTTCGAAAATACAATTAGGTCAAGTCAAAACCCTAATGAGATAAGGCTGCCACCACTCCGACCAATGAGAAGATGACACATGTCCTGGAGGGCCCCACTTATCTTGTCCTTTGGTATACTTGGCATACTCTGATTGGTTGATGGTGATTGGATGCCACCTCATCCTACCCCAAACAATTGTACTTTGGATTTGGAATTTTATCCTTGTGCTGGGTACTTCCTTTGGACTCTTGCATTGGCATGGATTCTTGTTCTTGGCGTCGATTCTTGTCTTCCTAATGAATGGTGTACTGTACTCTTGTTCTTGGATTTCCAAGGATTGATCCTCTTGTCCGGAACTAAAGTCCATGATGTGGAACTTGAAGCGTATCTTGTTGTCCTTGATGCTTGCATTCTCTGTGTCATTGAAGTCTTGAAAGGATTTTCATCCTCCTTTAGCATTCATGCGAAGTCTCCCTGTCATCGAATTAGAATTCTTGATGTTGCCCTGTGCCAATCATGTCGAGGAGAAAGGTGGGCAACGAATGGAATGATGTCTTGTTCTAGACCTGTGAAGTCTCCTTCTCCAGCCTTTGAAGTCTCTTTGTGTCTTGAATGTCTTGGATCAACGAGCATCTTCCTTATGGAACCGAACCGATCCTTGTCTTCAACATTTGCAAAAGAAAGAGAACTCTTGAATAGCAAAGGCGGATGAAATCCTTAATGCAATGTAATATGAAATGAAACATGAATGATTTTTGTAAGATTTGGTCAATTTCACTTATAAATTCTTGAACAAACAAAGGATTTTCCTCGTTTTCCGGCATTCTTCACACTTAACTGACTTTTCAGTGATTCCAGGACTATCAGACAAGGACTAGGCACTCTCCAGAGCAAACAGGACAAAATTCCAAGGCAAGGGGTAGTTGAGACACTAAATTGGATTTCTCTCTCCTAGGTGCAGATTCCATGTGGTCTTGGATTTTTCAGTCTTGGAAGAGGTCGCATACTTCCTTAGGTTGTGGATAATCATCCTTGAGCGTGATTTTCACTAAGTCATGGAAAAATTCCAAGTCACATGTTTCACTAGGAGGTGGATTTTCCTTGTCGCACCTTTCAAGTGGTCTTGGATTATCCTTGGTGCACATTTGGCTATCCTTTGGATTTTCGCAATTTTAAGGGACAAGGATTGAATCCATGACATTGCCTCTTGCCTTGGATTTTTCCTCATTGCAAACCCTGTGATGTTGTGGATTTTATTTTTATCTCAATTTCACTAAGTCATAGAATGCTAGTTGCACCTTTCATCTTCTCTTGGACAAATTCCTTGTCGCATGTTTCATTTATCTTTGGAATTTCCATGTTACACCGTTGGGGAAGTCATGGAAAATTCCTGGTCGCACTTTCCACTTCATCATGGATTTTCTTTTCTAAGAGCGCGGATTTGGCAAGGTTGTGGATTTCACTATGTCGTGGATACTTCCATGTTTGGAATTCCTTGTCTAATGCGCACCTGTGGCTAAGTCGGGGATTTTGTGATGCCTTGGATTTTCCTTGTCCAAGGCGCACCTATGGCCAAGTCGGGGATTTTAGGAAGTCATGGATTTTCCTTCCTTGGAATGATTTCCTTGAAATGATTTTTCCTTGTGGAAGGGCGCACATTTCACCAAGGCGTGGATTTTATGACTTAATGGATTCTTGGATTTTTCCTTTTAAACTGAATGATGGGCTTAATCTCTCTTGAAGCTTATCTTACTAAGCCTTGCATTTCTCTCTCCTTGAGGAGCTTGTCTCGCTAAACCATGACTTTCTCTCTCCTTGAGAAGCTTGTCTCACTAAGACATGAATTTCTCTTTCTTGAGGAGCTTGTCTCACTAAGAGGTGGATTTTTCTGTCCTGATTGTGGAATTCCTGTCGTGTCTTCTCCTTGGAATTTTCCCTGTCCAAGGCACACCTACACTCTAGTTGTGGATTTTTCCTTGTCTGGAATTCCTTGTCCAAGGTGCACCTGCACTCTAGTTGTGGATTTTTGATGTGTTACGGATTCCATGCTTGGAGCACGAATTTGCATTGGTTGGGGATTTTAGGAAGTCATGGATTCTTAATTCTTTGGAAATCTTTTCCTTTCCTTAGGTGCATATTTCATTAGTGCGTGGATTTACTCAGCTCTTGGATGGGAATTCCTTATCCTTAGCACGAACTTCTCCTTACTTCGGAATTCCTTATCCAAGGTGCACCTGGACCTCAGTCATGGGATTTTCCTTGTCTGGAATTCCTTGTCCAAGGGTCGCCTGCACTTCAGTCATGGAATTTTCCTTGTCTTGAATTCCTTGTCCAAGGGTCGCCTGTACTTCAGTCATGGAATTTTCCTTGTGTGGAATTCCTGAGGTGTACATCCCCTGTTTCCATGGATTTGGACTCAGCTTCTGATGGGGTTTTATCTAAGAACCTCTATTCCAGAGTTAGGATTTCGTGGTTTTGACAAGGATTTTCCAAATTTTGTTAAGGATTTCCTAGAGTTGTGTTGTGGAATTCTCTGTGTTTTTGAGCCAGGAATTCAGGATTTTCCAATGGAAAGATGAACTTTGACACGAAATGACAAGCTTTGTTGAATTCAGGACCTTGGATTGGAACTTTGGAACAGGATTCCAGATAGACCTTGGAACAAAATTCTGGACAGGAACTTTGGACAGAGACTTCTGGTTTTGGAGAAGGATGGCCTATTCATCATGGATTCTTATGCTCAGAGTGAGGGACTTAGACATTTTCCTATGGAATGATGGACTTCTACCATGGATTGGCCAGATTTGATCGAGGAATGATAGTTAGGGTTTCATTTATCCTCAGGAAAATCAATCTTTTACTTCACCATTTCAAGCACCCTGAATACTCCCTGTGAGCTAAGTAGGTTGAAACTCCTCTTGAGCCTCATGGATCCAAGCAAGAAACTGCAAGATCAAAGCAAAACGACGGCGAAAGCGAGAAAAAAGAGGGGGTCCCCATTTGCAATGGGGCAATGTGTGAAAACGTCACAACACAATCCCCACAAGACCTTTAAGAATAATTTAAGCATTTACACATATCGTCCACTTGCAAATGCATGCTCTCAGATGGACACAACTCCCTAGCACACACTCAAGCAAGAATTTCTCAATTTGTACTTGAAAAAATGAAGAAAGAGAAAGGTAGCAATAAATTGCCTTTACGACAGTCCCTTGAGGTATATTTATTCAATTTTAGATTAGACAAGGCTTGAACAAGAATGATAATTGGAAGAGATTTTTTGTACCTATCGTCATTCTTCTGTATTGACATGGGCAAAACTGCCACATACATCAGGGTAGAATAGCCATCTGATTGTAAAACTGCCGTGACACTTTTGAAACTACTACAACACAAGCGTAACTCTCACGACACAAGTGAAACTGCCACCTTGCTCTTTCCACCTTGCTTTTTCTGGCAGTTATGTCACTAACAAAACTATACGTTAACTTTGCTTTGTCTCTCAGTTCCCTACTTCAACTGTGTTTTAGTCTAAGGTGTTTGGATGACCTCACAACCTTTTGCAACCTCTGTATATTCCCGCACAAGCTTGCATGTTCTGATCCTGGTGAGAAATAATTTTTTGAGAGTATTTCAAGTTACATACAAAGCTGTTTTAACTCGATTTAAGAATAGTGACTTAGAAAGCTAAACTTACTTTTTTATGTTCCAATTCGGATCATTTCAGCAGCTGTGCTCCAAGACACCACTTTGACAATTCGTCATGTGCAAATTTTGAAACCTTCTCTCCTATTGTTGTAGAACATCTGAATAATATTCTAGGAGATGAAATTGTGAATAATGGTCACTTGGCTGTTCAAACAGGAGATTTCCTTTTTAGTGAAAAGTTATTTGTGTTTTCACATGATTCATTCTGTCAAATCATTCACTAGTCTGTGAAGAATAGTGCAACAGGTTTTCTGTGGCCTCTGGATTCTTCCCTCAAAAGTGCTCTCATGGCCCATATGCTTGGGTTGGAAAATTCCGTGAATGATATTAAAAAGTTCCTTGGCACTTGAATGTGAGAAATTTAATATTTAGAGCGAGGAGGAAGGCTCCCTACCTCTCATGCTAGTGTTATTCAGAGCCATATTTTCAAATGTTTTTAGTTTATACTTTTTTATCTTTTGAATGTGTCCAAATTTTGAAAATTTCGTTTTTATAATATAAGTTTGCCTTTTCTAAATTATTCTTTTTGATTGATTTATTTTAAATTGAATTAACATTTTTTTTGTGCTATAATTTTGAATTAATTAATATATATTTCTACTTTCAATTATTTGAGTTTTTTAAAAGCTATCATAAATTTTAAAATTGTTTCACATGTTTCTAAAGAGCTTTTAATTTCCTTTTACCCAACTATGTTTGTAAGGACTGCTGGCAGAAGTTGCCCTTTCTACTATTAAATTATCTTCAAATTGAAATGTACTACTAGGTTGATCTTGTATTCCTTTCTGTGGTCCAGAGAGAGAAGAGAATAACAAATATAAATTTAGAACACTACCATTTTATAGTTTTCTTCTATTAGACCTGTTATCAATTGTTTCTGTTTTATGCCTTAGAAAGTCCATGTGATGATATTGATATATGAATATATTTATGTATTAATGCAGAAAAATTCCTCGAGATCTAACGGAGGCATCTTTATCTGGGGCAGGTTTATCCATAATTGCAGCATTTTGTATGATTTTTCTCTTTGGAATGGTAATGGAATCTTGTGCATCATGTTATCAGAGTACTTACATTACTTGATTTATGTTGCTGATTTTGGGAGTACATAACTGTTTAGTCATTAGTGGTAATTGTTTGATAAATACATCTTTTATAGTTAGTAGATCAATAGGCATGCTGCATTTAGTTGTTTTTTGGATTGCTTCATGTGTGTGTATGAGATTGTATGCATATTACTGCATGCTTTCATCATATCTTGTATAGTTTTATTTGGGTTCTGTTTCCAGCATGCAGTATATTTATATATTTGCATGTTGATGGTAAACCATTTTACTAGTATTATGATCTAGGAGAGGCATGGAAGAAGAATGTGTTGCTAGTGTTGCCTAAATTTTCACATCAGAACAATGTTTGATTTAACTTTTTATCTTTTGTATTTTCAGGAATTGAACAATTACTTGTCAGTTAGTACTACAACGAATGTTGTTGTTGATAGAAGCCTGGATGGAGAACATTTACGAATTGACTTCAATATAAGGTATATTGAAGTCTAAGAAAACTTGAGATACACTGGAAGTGTATTAATATTTATTGATATTTGATGGTGAAGATTAAAGTGTATTAAGATTTTCCCCCCCTCTTTGTTATTTGTTTTTTCTTTATCTCTTGTGCAAACCATCTTTGTCTTGTGTACCGTGTCATTATCTTTTTTAACAAAGTTATTCTGTTGCCTAGAATTTTTTTAATATTTTTCTTAAGTAGATCATCTATTTTATAGTTTGCTTAAGTACTTGCTTTTTGTTAATTATGTTGTATGTAATGTGAATACTTGTTGAAGGTCGATGCTGCAGAACTATATATTGATTTTTCCAGATTGTTTTTCATTTCATATCATTATTTATGTCCGTGTTATATTGTGTAGGAATAGATAACTTTCTCCAATGCAAATGATTTATAGACTTTGCATTTCGGTATCTAAGTATGAACTTTCAGTATAATACCGCCTAATAATTTTGGTTAGAATCTTTGTCTTTGTTCTCAAGAGAATGCATGTGTAGATTTCTTGGACTATTGAAACACAATTTTGATTGATCCTTTAAAGCCCCACATCCCATTAAAGTGAGAAAGATTGAGCCAAGATATACTGTCCTTTTGATAAAATACAATAAATTAGCCATGTTGAAAAGTTAGAAGGGTGAATATAGATTTTTCTATGGTCTGCCACTTGTGCTTATGATGCATTACGCTCCATATGCGCATGCTGCTTATGTAGTTTTAATCTTCATGATCTGCAATATAGAATTTTCAAGAAATAGTTATATTAATATGCAGAAGTATCCTACCACTTTTCAGCTATCTGATTTTTTTATTGTGGTGATTGTTGTTGCAGTTTTCTAGCTTTGTCATGTGAGTTTGCTTCAGTTGACGTGAGCGATGTTTTAGGCACGGTAAGTCATTTTCTTTTTCTTTGTCTGATTATTTAAACCAGGTTAGATTGACACTTTATTTTTTTATATTCCTTCCACACAGTCTTGATTCGTTTTTTCAAAGGTAATTAAGATTTATTTATAACAGGGGAAATTCCTATGGATAGTACCCCCATACATTATAACTATAAGACAGCATAGATCCTGGAGTTGATTCCATGCAGACAGGCTGCTATATAAACTAGGATGATGCCCCTTGAAGCTGCTAGAGATCCATCTTGCAAGCAATTAACATTGACTCATAACATGAAGCAATTCCCTTGGGCCAAACATCTTTTACAATGGGATGACAAATTCACTCACGGAGAATCTGTCAACGTTGCTTGGGCTAAGGCCAACATGAAGGAGGGACCAGTTGAAGTGGTTCTCTTGATAAATAAGAGTTAATGTTTGTTTACCCATACAGATTCTTTTAATAAGGGCCTAACTTCAAAACAAGAAAGTCTTCTTACCCTAGAGGAGCTTGAGGCATTCCAACCAGTTGAAGTTCAAAATCTACCTTAGGAAAACAGGAAAGCTCTCAATAAAACAGTTTGGAGGGAAATACAAAAATTCCCAAGAAGTCCAAGATTTACATTTCAATAGGAGCCTAAAAACCTGATAAAAGGAGAAATCATTGAATAATGATGGTACATTTTTTGCAACTCTGTTGGAAGCAGAGAGATTTCCGATTCTCTGCAAACCATGTCAGGCTCTCGGAAAAGATCCCACCCTTTAGCAGATGCTTGACATATTCAAGTATGGTAGTTTCTGATGCAACTCTTATAAATTTATGATGGAATGCGAGATGGCCGGGAATGAGAATAAATGGCATTGAATGCTTCTCAAAGAAAAAAATCAATTCCATCAGAGCAGACGCGGTCCTAATCCAAGAAACCAGAATAAGTAGTATTTGACTTAAACACAAAAAATCAGCAGCTTGGAGGAGATCAGCAAGTGTATGCATGTAACCAAGAAATCGGACAAGAGGTTTAGTCATTTTACAGAATCTTGCAAAAGTGCATGCTCAAATTTCATCAATTCTTTTTTCGTGGGGACTACCATGAGAATTCACTTCCATTGTTTGTCTGGATATTATCAGCCTCTGTATACATTCCAGTTGAGTTAAGAAAATGAAACCATTTCAGGACATTGGGCATTGGATTTCTGAACACCAACATCGGTTTATATTCCTGGGAGGTGATCTGAGTCTACCAAGAAAACTGTCTGCAGGGAAGGAGAATCTGAACAGAATATTTCTAGATCAGCTGTATTCCCTCATTGAGGATTGTGAGATGAACAGGGAGTTCTCTCAAGGTATACACATGGTCTTACAGGCATAAAGGCAAGATATATATAGCCGAGAGCAGGTCCAATTGGGGTATGTTGGATTGGTTTACAAGCCAATGAATGGAAAGATGGCAGACATCTTTACGGTCCTTGATAATGAAAAGTTTGATCTTTTCAAAAATGGTATTTGGAGTAAAGGTTAATAAACTAGACATTGAGGGGGAGTGATTAGAGTTAATTACTGCTTTGGGATCTGAATGATTTATGTTATTGTGATTTGTAAGGTCACAATTTAATCTTGTGATACTTATGTTTTAAATTACAAGTGTCTAGATTTCCACTTCAATGCAACAAGTAGGGATGGGATGCATGTGTGATAAGTGACCACGACCTAGGAGGATTTGGCATTTTGTTTGAGTTGTGGTGTAATGGTGGTACTTATACTATATATTGTCATCACCACATGCTTCAGAACCTTTACTAGAATACATGGTCATATCTCGAAGCTCTTAACTCTTCTTTGTTTGTGTTGCACAGGTTTGACAATGCCAGCTTTGTCCTGTGTAGATGTTTTCTAGCATTTTTACAAAATGACAGAACAAAATAATTAATCCGACAGAAGGCAAGCAGTTGTGTTTCTCATAATTGTCACAATGTCCTCTTGTTTTCCACAGTGTATAATAATGTAATATGGCAATTCATTGATAGAGAGAAGCATAGTATGGAAGATAGGCATCTTATGGCAAACGATCTCCTGCATTTTGTATAGAACTTTTGCATAATACAATCTTACAATTTGCAATTCTAGCATGGTGTCTTATTGTTTTTGAACTCTCCCTAGTTGAACAACACTTGATTAATATTTGCAATGTATTTTTCTTTCATTTGCATTTGTTCGTAACACATTTGAATCCATTTGAGTGTGGTATCCACCAGGCAAACTTGGGCCCAGATCAGTGTTATTAAGCAATGTTCACATCATACTGTAGTGTTATTGGAGCTTCTCATGTGAATCCTTCTATGGATGTTGTATGCTCACTCACATGAGGTTTGAGTATGGAAGTTTTGGTCTTGAAACTTGTAACCATTTGTCCTACCTTCCTTTCCGATCTTAGAAGATGGCAGAAAAATCCATGCTAAAGATTCTGACTTCAGAAATGTTTCATGAGATGATAAGAGTATGCATTCAGCGATACAGGGATGATTTGGAGCATAACTATCCACTAGAAAAATCTGGGTCCATCGATCACTTCACACCATAGTTTCTGGACTTGCTGAGTACTCGCTTGACTCGTGAGTCCTTATGCTTGCCCCATTGAGTCGGTGCGAGTTATGGCCGAGTCACGCCAAGTACTCCCGAGTTTTCCCAGAAACTTGTTGAGTTTTCTCCTCAGACTTGCGAGTCTTGATCGCGGACTCTTCTGGTGGCGAAATAAAAAAACAGAGCTGTTATTGTCACTTTTTGACTTGTTTTTTTCATGGTTTTGTTCTTCATTCGCTCAGCCAAGGATATCTTCACTATCCATATTTTGCAAGAACACACTAAGAGAAGGGATTGGAATGAGATTTCAAGTCGTCGTTAAAGATTCAAACAAGTATATATTTTTTTTCTTTTTTTGATTTGGAAATCAAAAAACTTGAAAAACTATGGGAAATGTTGTCCAAATGCTGTCCATTTCCCCTCACTCCTTATTTCCTAATGTTTTTAGCTTGTATTTGCATTCTATTTTCTTTTATAAATGTTTGTCACTTTGCTTGCTATTGATTTTTTTTCAAAACCTTGTTGATTTTTTTTCTATGTTAAAATTAGCAATGTTAAGTTCAACACAAATGAGTGGTAGAAAAGACCTTGCATGTAAGTATGGGATGCCAGATGCAATCAAGGGCCAAGTCCGTTGTAATGAATGCAAGCTTCTTATGACAGGAGGAATTAATAGATTAAAATACCACCTTGCTAAAATACTTGGACATGATGTGAAGGCATGCCCTAAGGTGTCCAAAGAGATTATGAGAGATATGGATGTCTCACTTACCAATTTTGAAATGAAAAAAATGGAAAAGCAAAGGACAAAGGAGGCAAAGGTAGTAGTGATGAATGCCAATCTTAATGTTTCTACGGATTCCTTTGCTGCCCCAAACATTCGTCATTCGCATTCCTCTACTGGCAGGACTCCTAAGGGTTCTATTTCTATCGGTATTCTTTTTTCATCATCATCAAATTTCTTTATTCTATGCAATGTTCTAGGAGCACAACCCTCGCTTGAAGGCTGCTTGGAATAAGGAAAAACACATTGAGGCTAGGATGACAGAAACGAACTTTTGGTGCTACAATAATTTACCATTCAATGTGCGAAACAATCCATATTGGGAAGGGTTGGTGAATGCATTGACAATTGCTAGTAAGGGGTTTAAGACTCCAACAACTAGAGAATTGAGTGGGCCATTGCTAGAGGAAGCTGTAAAAAATACACAGCTTGTGGTTGATGATCAAAAGAAAGTATGGTGGAGAAAGGGTTGTATAGATAGGTAGAATAAGACTCTCCTTAACTTTTTAGTGGCTTCTAATGATGTATTGGTGTTCTTGAAGTCTGTAGATGCCTCGCATGAAGTAAAAAATGCTGAGACTTTGTGCAGTCTATTGGACAGGGTTGACAATGTTGTCCAACTCCAAATTATCATGGAGAATGCAGTAGCATATGTAGCTGTAGGGAGATTTATTATGGAGAGGCATCCTACTATTTGTTGGACTCCTTGTGCTGCAAATTGCTTGGATTTGATGCTAGCCACTTCCTCACTTTGCAAAGCATTCTTGCTGTAGTTCCTTTTCTCAAGCAAATGTTTGTGTCCAATGCTTGGATGGAGTTTTCATATTCGAAAAGAGTCGAAGGGGAGAAGACTGCAAGAATAGTTTTTGATGAGTTATTCAACAAAAATGGAGAGGAGTTAATCAAGGTAAGTAACAAATACAAACATAATCTTTATATGAAATTATCTATTTGCTATTTTTTTTTTTTGGGGGGGGGGAGGGGGTAGGGCAATTAATTTTGTAATAATTTCAAATTTGTTTTCAATTTTTTAGGTGACAAAACCTTTGGTCAAAGTTCTTCGTATGGTGGATGGGGATGGCATGTTGATGGGTTTCCTTTATGAGGCCATGGATAAGGCAAAAGAGGCCATTTTACAGTACTATGGTGGAAAGAAAAGAAAATATGAAACCATTTGGCGCATCATTGATCATAGATGGATGAACCAACTTCACCAGCCAATCTATGCCTTGGCCCACTACCTGAACCCAAAGTTCTACTTCTTTGATACATTTAATGTCGATGAGGAGGTCATGGCAGGTGTTGTTTCATGCATTGATAAGATGGTGCCAAACAATGAGATAAGAGACAAAGTTTTTGATGAGTTGGAGGTCTACAAGGGTGTGGAGGGGAGGCTCTTTTCTTGAGATCAAGCGATTCAAAGGAGGAAAAAACAACCAGGTAAGAAATAATCCTTTAATTTTTAGCTCAATATTGCAAGTAGAAACTAGAAACTTGAAAGTTTGAACTTTGAACAAGCTTAAATTTTTTTTACTTAATTCTTATATCTTTTAAATGTTTTCTTTGTATATTTATGGTGGGAGAATTATGGTGCTGGCACACCAAATCTTCAGAGGCGAGCTATCTGTATTTTGTCCCAACCTTGTAATGCTTCTGGGTGTGAACGCAATTTGAGCCTATTTGAGAGCATTCACACAAAGAAGATGAACAGGTTGGCCCAAGAGTGCTTCAATGACCTTGTCTTCATTCGGTACAACTTTCGCCTTCAAACTAGAAAGGTGGAGGGTATTTCTTATGATGCCATCGTCTTGGATGACATTGATCCTTATGCTGAATGGATTGTCGAAGAACAAAGTGATGTCTTGCTTACTAATGAAGATTTTGTAGAAGTGCAGAGAGGAGTAGCAGAAGCAACAAAATTGGATGCAATGGAGGAAAATGAAGACACTGTTGAGGAAACAATCAATCATCATTTTGATACCGACTTACCTTCTAGTTCGTGGCTTGAAAAATTAAGTTACACTAGGAGGGGAAAGAGGAAGATGTAGATTGTATTTGACTGTTTTTTGACGTATCATTATATGTAAACAGTTATAGTGCTGTTATACATTTATTATTTATAATTTTGTTGTATTACAATGTATGTTTGATTTTGAAACCATGAAATTTCAAATTTTGAGAGTTTAAGGGTCAATGACATATATAATGTATGAATTATGACAAATTCATAGTCAAATTAGACTTTTGTGTTCTCTAAAATATGCATTAATTTCCTTTATTGTGTGTAATTATGAGTTCTTTTTTTTTGCTGTGTTTTGCGGAGTCTGAGTCAACACCGAGTTCGCCTTTTTTAACTATGCTATACACAACTAGTATAGTGTGTTCAATCCCTATCACATTTATTTTTATTAACAAATAACCATTTGGAGGTCAAACACCGTATAAGGTACAAGTCAATTTGGAATCTTGGATATTCCTTTTTTGAAGGAAAATAGATGTTGATGCTTTAATTATTGATTTAACCTTAAGTTATTGAATCAAAATTAGGGATGGGTATGGATATGTGGGTATGGTACTCTAGTATGACAAATTTTCTTAGGGGGGTTGGGTACATTCATACAAAAAACATATAAAAATCATAAATATATACATATTTGCAGCTTAAAATCAGGAATTAAATTCAAAATACCATGTATTATGCATATGCTAAACAAAACTACCATGAATATTACAAATTTGAAATACAATATACTAATGTATTTAAAATATCTATACATAAAGCTAAAATATTATAATATATAAATTATAAATATCTATGCATATAGCAAAAGCAAAACTATGTGATAATATATAAAACTAAAATATTTCAAAAATTAAAAAATGGTATAAAGGGCATTATATTTATGATAGTTTAGCTGTAGTTATTTGTAGCTATTAATATTAATGTAGTTTAGTTGTAGGTTATCGAGCAACATAGATTTTAAATTTTTAATCTTTGAACTTTGAATCATAAATTTAAATGATAAATACCTATTAGGCTATCTATTGAAGAAATCTGATGGTTGTCCCTTGAAAAATCTGTAGCATTTTTTGTCGTCATTGTTCTTTCCTTCTACGGTGCATAAAGCCCAAGAAATGGCAAACAATGTTGTCGTTAAGGGTTTTACTTTTTTGTCAAACAAAAACGCCTCGAAACCGTCGCCAAAGTCTAGAATCACATCATATTCGCATTTCATGACCTAGAATCTCTTGGGTTCGATGGGTGATGATTCCAAATGTTTTGGGGGGCAAAAATCCGAACCTTGTTTGGATTTGTAGACGATTTGAACTAGGATCCAATTCTAGGACGAGTCATATCTGCCAATTCAGTAACCTAGATTTAACCTCATTGGTTCATATTATGCAATGAATGAATTTTTTTATCAAGAAAAGATCACTATTTTCTCATAGTAGAGTTTCATTGTCTATAAAAAATGGTGTAATAACTACTCTACTATCGACAATGATGATCTTATACCTATTAGGCTATCTATTGAAGAAATTGGATGGTTGTCCCTTGAAAAATTCGTAGCATTTTTTTCGTTGTTGTTCTTTCCTTATGCGGTGCATAAAACCCACGAAATGGCAAACGATGTTGTTAAGGGTTTTTTGGGGGTCAAAGGCACCAAAAGTTAAACAAAAATGCCTCAAAATCACTACCAAAGTCTAGAATCACATCATAATCGCATTTCATAACCTAGAATCTCTTCGGTTCGATGTATGACGATTCCAAATGTTTTGACGGGCAAAAATCCGAACCTTTTTCAAATTTGTAGACAATTTGAACTAGGATCCGATTCCAGGACGAATCAAACCTGTCGATTTAGTAACCTAGAATTAGCCTCATTGGTTCATATTATGCAATCAATCAATTTTTTTATCAAGAAAAGATCACTATTTTCCCCCATTAGAGTTTCATTGTTTATAAAAAATGGTGTAATAACTAATGTACTATTCACAAGGATGATCTTATACTTGTGGGTACCTAAAATACTTTTTGTCAGAGCCTTGAAAGAAACCAATTACTTATTCGAAACGATGATTACTAGTATATCAAGTATTCCATATTTCATCAAGGTCGTGATCAGTTTGTTCAAGAGTATATTGACATATTCCATACTTTGACTTCCAAGTTGAATATTCAAGAGTTCAAAAATTTCATTTTAAACTATAAAGTAGGCTTGAGGTATCTAGACCTATATGGACTTTCTCCATTTTTCTTCCTTTAGGAGAAGCCTATAGGCATACTTGAAAAGTAGAAGCAAAAGCCAATCATAAGTCTTAAGGATGAAGATTCAAAGTCCCAATAATAATCTGATTTCACAGAAGTCGTTTCAAGATTGAACTTGCCGATGACACCTCATCCACAACTACACATCATGATGAAATATCCCTTGTTTTAATTCTGCTGAGTTAGGTTTTTTTTTGTTATTGTTTTCAACTTGCTGTTTGTAACCCTAGCACAGAATTTGTGTATTATCACAAGCACCTTAGGGCATAAAGATGAAATTCAGAATAACACCAACAACAGTCTGTTACATCAACTTTAAACAGTACAAATATATTATTGATTCAATTCCAGATCAACACCCATGGCATAAAAGATCTGATTCAATTGCATTTTGCAGTCATAGATATGTTCAAACAGAAGAAACTTATACAGCTAAGATATCAGCCTCAAACTAGTAATAATACAGTGTATATATGCAAAATAACTCACCAATAATGAAGGTAGGGTTTTTGTCCCACCTTATTGAATCTCCACGGGGGTTTTGTCCGAGAAGATTCCAATCTGAAAAGTCAGAAAACTGTCATACATATTTGATACCAAAATGAGTGAAAATAGTTCCTTCAAATACCAAACAAAAATAGGTCACTAGACCCAAAGCTGGCCGCCCAAATTCAAAATTTGAATTTATATTTTAAATAATATTAATACTATTATTATATAATTATATTATTAATATAGTGTTTAAAAATAATTTTATTATATTAAAATAATAATTTCATTTCATCTGAGTAGAGTGACAGTCCTCCTGCCCCAAATATGGCTTGTCTTCAAGCAATTTTAGATTTGGATGATCAAAGATTTCTGCTCCTTCCTATGTAGCATTCTCAAGAGGCAAATTTTTCCATTTCACCAAATATTCTGGAATGACCTTGTTTCTTAGCTTATTCTCTCTCATATCAATAATCACTTCAGGCTCCAAAATCAATTTACCTTCATCATCGAGTGGGGGCAGCTCCAAGCAAGGGGTAACATGCTGTCCCAACACCTTCTTAAGGCGTGATACATGAAAAACATTGTGAATTCTGTTGTTTGCCAGTAATTCCAACTCATATGCCACCTCTCCCACCTTCCGTGTGATCTTGTAGGGCCCATAAAATCGAGGTTTAAGCTTCTCCGCACCACTTCCCTTGAGGGAAGATTGCCTATACAGCTGCAACCTCAGAAAAACCAAATCTCCAACCTCAAATGTCCTCTCCAACCGGTGGCGATCAACATACATCTTTTGCTGATTTTGGGCTTGTTGCAAGTTTTTTTTGAGTGCATTCAAAACATCCATACTCTGCTGCACCAAATCTCTAACTCCAGGGACTCTGCTATCCGAAAGGAGCAAATCCACAAATGACAATGCCTCATAACCATATAGTGCTTTGAAAGGAGTCATACCTATCGACATATGAGTGGAATTGTAGCAATACTCCCCAAGATGAAGCCACTTAATCCATGCTGCTTGCTGCCTTGTAAAATAATTCCTTAAATATCCTTCGAGCCTCTTATTCACAATTTCCGATTGCCCAAATGTTTGTGGGTGATAGCTAGTGCTTGGAGTCAACTCTGTGCCTATCAACCAAAAAAGTTCTTGCCAAAATAAACCGATAAATCTGCTGGCCCTGTCACTCACAATGTTTCTAGGCAGCCCATGTAATCTAAACACCTCCATAAAGAACAAATCGACCACTTGTGGAGCTCTATACTCGGAAGATATAGCATAAAAGTGAGCATACTTAGTGAGTCTATCCACAACCACAAAGATACAATCCTTACCTTGTACTTTCGGAAGACCCGTGATAAAATCCATCGAGCCTTGTACATAATTCCTTAAATATCCTTGGAGCCTCTTATTCACAATTTCTGATTGTCCATCCGTTTGTGGGTGATAGCTAGTGCTTGGCGTCAACTTTGTGCCTGTCAACCAAAAAAATTCTTGCCAAAACAAACAATAAATCTTCTGTCCTTGTCACTCACAATGTTTCTAGGCAGCCCATGTAATCTAAACACCTCTAAAGAACAAATTGGCCACCTGTGGAGCTTTATACTCGGAAGATATAGCATAAAAGTGAGTTTACTTATTGAGTCTTGTTGTGACCAAATCACACATCGCCCCATTGCAAATGGGGACCCCCTTTTTTTTTGAGCTTCGATGCTTTACATGAAGTTCTGACGATGCCTTAGGTTGGTTTCCTCTGCCAATCCAACAATAAGTCTTTCTCCCAGAAGGTTTTTGCTTCATAACTGGAGGTCTCATCTAGAAAATGAAGAATCTTGATTAAATTCCATCCAGATAATGAACATTGAGATCAATCCTGAAGTATGTTTGAGACCCTGAAAAGACTAAGTCTGTAGCCTGAAATCCTGAAAATCCTGAAAAAATGGCTAAGTCTGAAATCTGGTGAATCCTCCAAATTCTAGATTTTGCATGTTAAATCCAGTGGATTCGAGACCTATCTCAAACATCCTGAAAGGTATATTGAAAAATATTTAAAGTATAACTTATACTTAAATATATTTTTCAATATACCTTTACCCTCACGACCCTGAAAAACGCCTGACTCTTCCAGAGGATTCAAAAAGCTCATCTAGTGCGACGGGGCATCTAAGTGGCGCAAAATCGCGATGAAAAGGGTGCTTTCAATTACAAAATAAGATGAGGATTTCCAATTGATGAACCAATGCGCCCATCTAAAGCATAAAGGGAGACGAAAATGTTAAAGGATTTTAAGCCTTCAAGTGATGCGATTTTGGAAGATTTCCACGCCTTTTGATGCGAATTCTAGAGGAATTTGTATATGTTATCTAATGCGCTAAAGTATGAGGATCTCAATGCCTTGAACTAAAGCGCTAAAGCATGAGGATTTCAATCAATTAAGTAATGCGCCTAAACTAAAACATCGTGGTGAAGGAAAAGAAAAGGACTTCAAAACACTTAAAACAATGCGAAACTCAGAGGAGTTGGAAACCCTCATCCAAAGCGACCTAAGGAGGAAGGATTTAGTTGAGATTTATTACACATTAAGGGTGAATTTTAGAGGATCTCCAATCCCTCATCTAATGCGACTTCATGGAGGAAGATTCCAAGCGCTTGGAAGGAGGTTCATCACAAGGTTTAAATCGATTTTCAGAAGATTCTAATGTGATGAACTAGTGCGCCAAAATTTAGCAAGGAAGATCCTTTGCGATTGATAGGAGGTAGATAAGGCAAAGAGGTTTCAAGGCAAGATCAAGAGGATTCTTAAATCCTCATCCAAGGCGAATTCTTAGAGGATTCTCTATTCCCTATCCAATGCGCCATACAAGGAAGAAAGCGAAGGTATCAACCAATAGGGAAATCCTAAACATCCAACCATGGCGAGCACTTCAAAATCCAAGGTCAAGTCTTAGAGGCAAGTTTAGAAGATTTCAAAGTTCTTATCCCAAGCGCCAACATCAAGGATGATTTGGAAGCTCTCATCCAAAGCGCTAAAGATGGAAGAAAGTAGGGGGATTCAAAAAACAAATCAAGTACACCAAATGCTATGAGGATTCAAAAGGTATGAACTAGTGCGCCAATCTAGAAGATTCAAAGACCCTCATCTAATCCACAAATAGCAAGAGGATCTCTAACCCTTCAACCGATGTGCCAAACATGAGGGAGAGGATAAAGTTTTTTTTAAGAAGATTTTAATATATCCATCTAATGTGCTTAAACCCAGAGGATCTCTAACCCTTCAACAAATGCGCCATTATGGAGATAAAATCTAGAGGATTCAAGTTGTTGATCTAAGCCAATTGCCAGAGGATTTCAAATCTTCAACCAATGCGAAAATCAAGAGGATTTTCAAATCCTCATCCAATGCACTTAAGGTTGGAAAGGTTAGAAATTGATTTATAATGATTATTTTGTGTTGTAAGAATAAGGATTGATATTGCTTTTTGTTTGTTGCAGGAGCTAAGGACTGGAATCACCTTCATGCTAAGAGTAAAGTCAACAAGTGGCTGTGTGTAAAGAAGACATCAAGTAGCTGTTCTAAGAAGTCACTTCAAGTACCAACTACTTCATCATCTTCATCAAGGCTTCCTAAGGCATCAATTCTACTTCAAGTTCGTCAACCCTCAAGGAAGCATCATTCCAAGAGATCTACATCACTTCAAGTACCAGCTGATTTCTTCATCAATCTACTGGAACTCTTCATCAAATGGCATCATGTTCACAGACAGGGCATTCATACATTATGTTCAAATCTTCAAAGGTTCATCAAACTTCAAAGTCTCCTTGAGAGGTTCATCAAGCTTCAAAGATCATCATGAAGGATTACTTCATCAACTTCTACATTAAACGAAGGCATTCATCCATCTAAACTTCAAGACTTTTCAATTTCAAGTCCAAGAGAATCTCCTACTCTTCATGAATGAAGATTATCATACATTCTACTTCAAGTCATCATATCTCTACTACTCCACTCTTTAAGAAGAAACATCAAAGAAGATCATCATATCATATCTACATCCTACAAGAAGAAGAAACATTACAAAGTCAATCAAATGAGCTACAAGTATCATACATCCAGTCAACAAGAAGAATGAACAAGGCAAGATCCACAAGATGTATTCCTAAACATACAAGTTCAAGCAATCAAATTGAATACATCACATAAAGATGATACAATTTTCAAAGTATGCTGAGTTGGCATCTATGTGGCGAGTACACATCATTCAATTTTGATTAGCTGCATTATTTAATGCATTCAATGTATCATTTAATAAAAGAAGTCAAAGGGATTCCTATGTGGAGGAATATTTAAATGCTTTCGCCTTACCTTATCACATTGGAAAACGTGCCTTCATTGCCTCTCTTTTTTGCTAAAATAGCAAGTTGTTGTAACTACCTATGAGGTGGCATGATCTGAGCCCTTGGCTATGGAATTGATCTCAGCCATTCATTGTAATTGGGACTTCTATATAAAGGCCTTGTTGCCTCATTTGTAATTCATTAGAGAATAGATTTTAGATTTTAGGAGTAGAATAGGAGAGACTCTCAAAATTCTCTGAGAGGACTTGAAATTGTTGTAAATATTTCTCAAGGTTAATGCAAAGACATTGGAGCTACTTGTTTGGTGTTAAGTATTATTTTGTGGAATAACTTGATTTCTTGTACTCAATGAAATGGAGAGATGTTTCAAATAGATTAGAAATAGATTAGAGCTCATTGTTGTAATGTATGTTGTACTGAATATTTGATCAACTCCTAGCTCATGCTTTTAACACTCATCGCCGGTGAAGTGTTGTGTAAAGCTAGTCTGAGCCTTATAATTTGTATAAGTTCGATTATGGATGCTTGTTTGAGTTGCGCCGTTCAATGGGTGCTCATATGAACCTTCATGATTTGAAAACCATTCGTGAAACCTTAGGAGATTGCACCAACTTCATGTAGTTGTAGGCACCCTTGGCGAAGTGAAGTTAAGTTTATCAAGGAGTTTGTCTGTTCAATACCTCATCATTGCTTCATTGACCTTAGATTAGTTTCCGGAACCCTTAACCCTTTTCATTTTCTTTATCATTAAGACCTTTGTACATACATCATCCACATAGAAGGAGGAACAAGCTAATGAAAGGAGAAGAATCTGCGTAAGTCCCTTTGTGTTTAACAGCAAAATCATACTTAGTCACTGAGCTGTCTTTTACCAAATCATCAGAAAGGAACCTTGGAGTCATCTTGTTTGATCACTTCGTTCAGCATTCGAGAGGCTTTGCTCAAGAGGGAGTTAGATACTTAGTATTTCACTCTAATTGTTGACTTGTCGAAAAACAATCATCAACAAGTCTATCCACAACCACAAAGATACAATCCTTACCTTGTACTTTTGGAAGACCCGTGATAAAATCCATTGAGCCTTGTAACATAATTGCTTAAATACCCTTCGAGCCTCTTATTCACAATTTCCGATTGTCCATCCGTTTGTGGGTGATAGCTAGTGCTTGGAGTCAACTTTGTGCCTGTCAACCAAAAAAGTTCTTGCCAAAACAAACTGATAAATCTGCTGTCCCTACCACTTACAATACTTCTAGGTAGCCCATGTAATCTAAACATCTCTCTAAAGAACAAATCGGCCACCTGTGGAGCTCTATACCCCGAAGATATAGCATAAAAATGAGCATACTTAGTGAGTCTATCCCCAACCACAAAGATACAATCCTTGCCTTGTACTTTCGGAAGACCCGTGATAAAATCCATCGAAATGCTCTCCTATTTCTGATTTGGAATGGGTAAGGGCTGCAACAAACCAATTGGAAATGTTTGTTCTACCTTGTTTTGTTGACATACCAAACACTCACTCACATGCTTCAAAACATCCCCCTTGAGGCCTTTCCAAGAGAATCTCTCTCTCACTTGTTTATATGTCTTGTAGTACCCTTGATGACTTGCTAAAGAAGTGTCATGATATGCTCTCAAAATCTTTTCTTTCATCTTCAATCCTGGGAAAAGATACACTCGATCCTTATAGAGAATGAGCTCCTCAACCACCTTGTACTTGTCGTCTTGCAACTTGCCCTCCAAGATGTCAATGGCAAATGCATCCTTGACATACTCTACTAATATAGAAGCTCTCCAATCAGTAGAAATATTAGTCATAGAACATAAATAAGGCCTCCTAGATAAAGCATCAACCACCATATTATTCTTTCCCTTAACATACTCAATGTCAAAATCATAAGCCTGCAACTTACTTACCCACTTCCGTTGCCTATCATTTAAATCCCTTTGATTGAGGAAGAATCTCAAGTTGTTATGATCTGTCTTCACCACAAGCCTCTCGCCAACCAAATACTGCCTGAACTTAGCCAAAGCATGCATGATGGCTAGCATCTCCTTGTCATAAATAGAGAAACCCCTCTCTGACTCCTTGAGCTTACGACTCTCAAATGCAATAGGGTGTTTGTTTTGCATCAATACCGCTCCAATCCCTCTCTTGAAGCATCACACTCTAATACAAATGGGAGTGAAAAATTGGGAATAGCCAACACGAAACATGAACTTATTACCTCCTTGAGCTTATCAAAAGCTCTTTGTGTCTCCTCACTCCAAGAGAAAGCTCCCTTCCTAGTCAAATTTGTCAATGGGGCAGCCAACTGTGAAAACCCTTTGACAAACCTCTTGTAATAACTGCATAGTCCCACAAACCCTCTCAAGTGTGATAAAGTCCTGGGTCGAGGCCAATCCACAATTGCTTTGATCTTTTCCTCATCTACATTGACGCCTTGGGCACTAATCTTATGCCTCAAATACAAAATCTCAGTCATTCCAAGCTCACATTTGGATGCCTCGGCAAAAAGTGCCTGCTGCTCAAATATACCCAATACCTCATCTATATGTCTCAAATGATCCTCCCAAGTCTTGCTATATATCAATATGTTGCAAGATTGAAATGTGGCTGGAGCATTAATCAACCCATCATGCCCAAAGTGAAACTCATAATGCCCAAAGTGAAACATGAAAGTTGTCTTGTGAACATCCTTCTTTCTCATCCTTATCTGGTCGTACCCAGATCGCAAGTCAATCTTAGAGAAATACACTGCACCATGAAGCTCATCTATTAACTCATCGATCATGGGGATTGGGTAGTGGTTCTTGATTGTCTTCTTCTTGAGTGCCCTATAGTCGATGCACATCCTCATAGTACCATATTTCTTCACCAACACCACGGAGGAAGTAAAGGGGCTTGAGCTTGGTTGTATATGTCCCATCTCAAGTGTCTCCTTACTTGCCTTCTCAATCTCTTCCTTGTACCTCCTTGGAAGGTGATAAGGTGTGGTAATGACTGATTTTGCTCCCTCCAACTCGATGAGATGTTGGAATCCTCTATCAGGAGGTAACCCTAGAGGAATGTCATTGAATACCATGCTATGCTTGTCTAAAATAGGCTGAATATCTATTTGAGTGGTCTTTTCACTTGTGGGTGAAAATCCATTGGTGACCAAACATTGTGCTGCCCATTCTACTTGTCCTTTGTGAAAAACTCTCCATCCTTTTAGCTAAAACAACCCTCGGAGCTCCAGTAGATAAGCCGTGAAGAACCACCTCCTTACCCTTGGATTTGAATTTCAGCTCCATAGTTTGATAGTTCTGTGTATACTTACCAAGCGAATACAACCATTGCGCACCCAAAGCTACATCTGTCTCACCTATGCCAACCACATAAAATTCATCACATACTCTGTGCTTACCCAAGGTGATGTCAAGCTACTGGATCCTCTATGTACATCTGTCTTCAATTTCATCCTAGTCACTAAACCCTCATCAACGAAATTATGAGTGGCTTCACTATAAATCAAGACTGTCACCTTATGACCATGCAATATGCCATGAACTCGAAAAGGTTGATACCTAGGTGCTCCTAAAAGAGTGGCAAGTGTGCCTTCCAAAGAACCCCCTCTTGCCTCATGTTCCTCTGCATCGTCTACAACCTCGGCCTCAGGTTCTTTCGTCTTTGAATCATCATTTGATAATACGTCTAGGAAATGCACCTGTCCCTTGCCCAAACATCTATGTCCAAGCACCCACGATTCCCTACATGAGAAACATAGTCTCTTCTTTCAGAGTTCGTTCTTTGTCTCTTCGATCCTATTGGGTCTTGGAGGTAATGCCTTGGGTGGAGGAAAATTCTTTTGGAAGGGTTTCTTTTGCTGCATTATTGGAGATGGCTTGTGGTTGAAATTGCCCTTAGCCATTGAATCCTCCGAGCTCAAAGCTCTCCTGATGGCCCCTTGCAAAGATCTTGGCTCAAATGCTCTCACCAACCCCTTGAGTGAATCACTTAGACCTTCCACAAAAAACACTACGAGTCTCCTCTTCGTCACATCTGGGACCGTCATTGAAAGCCTCTGAAACTCTGCTACATAATGCTCAACTGACCCCTCCTGTCTCAATTGTGCTAACCCTTTGAAGTAAGTTTCTGGATCCTTTCTGTCAAATCTCTCTGTCAATCTCTGGCTGAACTCCTCCAAGGTGGTAATGGAACCATGCCCTTGTGTCACCATGCCACGGTACCACCATTCATGAGCTACACCCTCTAGATGTGAAGTAGCAAACTTGATGGCTTCTTCAAACATGTGATTCGATGAGAAATACGTATCCAACTTCTGTAACCATGCTCTAGCTGAACAACTATCCAATCCATCATATGTAGGTATAGTGATCTTCCCCAAACGTTGTTGTATGTCCCTACGAGGCTGCTCCTCATACCTTCTCCTTCTATGACCATTTCTTGTTTTCATTTGTCATGTTCCACATCAAATCGATTATATCATCCCCATTTAAGATTGGAATGATAAGACTAATTACATCAAGGTCCTTGAGGCAGCATGATGGATCGTTTTGCATTATCATGACTGAAAGCACGATAGAGACAATTAATGGGAGATGGATCAGCACCTATGTAGATATCATGATGATGATCGCCATATTGACAATCAGCTCCAGCAAGTAAGAATGATAAATATTATATCTAACACATTGCATACAAGACAGTCATTAGAGATAACGAAAAACAAAAATAAGACAAGTATATTATAATCGGCGATCTCCTCTACAAAAAATCGGTGCACCAAATGCGAATAAGGGAATTCCAAGCATAGCAGCGAATGCACTAAGAAAGGTAAGACGAAACAATGAGACAAAGCCACGTCAGCATATAAGACAAATTCAGAAGAAGACAAATGATTAAGTAAATCATTAAGGAATGATTATGGATCAGTGCCGATCCAAGAGGAGTGACTGTCCCAGGAATCGCACCCTCTCAAGAGGAAAAGGCGATATATAGGGAGGTCTCATACCATCGAACAACACATCATCGATCTGCATTGATAAATATAGAAGCATCGAATAGGATAAGTATCTATCATCAGCATATAGGAATGCGCTAAGAAAGGTAAGACAAAACAATGAGACAAAGCCATGTCAGCATATAAGACAAATTCAGAAGAAGACAAAGGATTAAGTAAATCATTAAGGAATGATTATGGATCAGCGCCAATCCAACAGGAGTGACTGTCCTAGGGATCGCACCCTCTCAAGAGGAAAAGGCGATATATAAGGAGGTCTCATACCATCGAACAACACATCATCGATCAGCATTGATAAATATAGAAGCATCAAATAGGATAAGTATCTATCATCAGCATTTAGGTGACTACAGCATCGAATAGGATAAGTATCGTTCATTGTATCAAGCAATATAATCACATCAAAGTAAGAAAGGTATGATCCTTATCACAAATTAATGTGTCTTATGTCTGAATATTATAGCAATCTGATCATAGTGATATGCAATACTCATGACTGGGATAGGACATAGCATGAAATGGTTTATGATTGAATAGCATAATAAAGTTAGAATACTAAAACAAGGTAGAACAGATCTGCATATAGAACAAATTGAAAATACTGTCATAGAATAAAATAGTAGATATGACAAAGTAAGAATATGTTAGTATAAGTATATAGCAATCTGATCATAATGATATGCAATACTCATGACTGGGATAGGACATAGCATGAAATGGTTTATGATTGAATAGCATAATAAAGTTAGAATACTAAAACAAGGTAGAACAGATCTGCATATAGAACAAATCGAAAATACTGTCATAGAATAAAATAGTAGATATGACAAAGTAAGAATATGTTAGTATAAGTATATAGAATAGTCTGAAATATAGAATGAATCAGTTATAATTCTAATAGACATGAAAATGCTCATGAATAGCCTAAGAATGATCAAGGCATAAAAATGTTTATATGATGAATAATATTCCTATAAGGAAGCATATTGAATGATTTGCCAAATAATGTGAATGGCAATCAATGAGATAGTAAAGGTAATTCTAATAAGTGTAATTCATAATCATGGAATACCTGGGATGAGAATAGAAGCCTCATCATTAATCCACCTACACACCCTATAAGTATGAGACTGGTTATTAGAGAAAGGCGGTTAGGATCTAGCACCTAGGTAAACCTCAAGTTGGTGAAGTATCACCCCTCCGAGCCAAGGGTGAAGTATCGCCGGATGTATAGCATGAAGCCCTTGGGCCTATGGTTGCATTGACCTAGATATTAGTAATGACTTAACGGTAGGTGACCCTCGAGTTGTAGAAGTATTGCGGATATATAGCGATGAAGCCCCTTTGAGCCAAGCAGGTGAAAACCCTTGGGCCTATGGCAGTGGGTCTTGTATATAAGCGCCTTAACGCACCCTCTCATATTGGGTGAGTGGTCTGATTAACGTTCAGGCTCAAGGATGTCTCTCCCGAGGTAATCCATGGAACATATATAATAGATATGAGGAAATGTGAAATGCATATTGAATTATGATTATAAGGTTACTAATCCTAAGAGGAAATATGGAAAGTATATGAACTTTGATATTGGTAATTACATGAGAATGTCAACTCTAATTGAGATATGTTGATATTATAAAGATGAATTGGTCATTAATGTTCTCTTTTACAAGTTGAAATTGTGTGCAAGGTTGAGAAAATTTTGACTTGCTAGAAGGGGACATTACAAGTGGTATCAGAGCTAACATCCTGCCATCTTGTAAGGGAATTTAATGCAAGCTTACTCAAGGAGGTATCCTTCACGAAACAACAACAACATGGAAATGAACAATGAATTAAGAGCCTTCATGGAGATGACCACTAAAGCAATGATGGACCAAAAAATGAAAGAACCACTAAAGCCATGATGGAGCAAGGTGAAAAGGCAACACAAATGTTCTTTGAAGCACTCCAAAAGGTGGGAAACACCGTGGACCATCTTAAGTCTCACTCAACAAATGGAAAAGAAATGGGATGTAACCACTCCGAAAATAGCAATACCTCGTCAATCCCAAAGGTTCCTATACCATCCTTTCTTCCCGAAGAGGAAACATCGAGAACGGAAGAGTCCGCTCCAAACTCAATAAGTATGGATGATATTGCAAGAGCATATGCAAACTTGGAACCTGAAGTAAGGAGAGTAGTGTCATTCAATGACTATAGCAACTCAAGGAGGAATGAGATAACCAGGAAAGAAAGAAGACCTATGAACAAAGATCTGAAACATAAAGCAAACAAGGTCTATCTTCCCAACTTCGATGGTTCGAACAAGATCTCCACCCATGCTTGGCTAGAAAAGCTCAATGACTACTTCCATTTGAGTCCCATGACTGAGAAGGATGCATTGCAATTCGCCATCCTACACTTGGAAGGTTTGGCATATGAATGGTGGCACCATGGGAAACATACCCCAGGCCACCAAAACATAACCTCTTATGAAGAATTCTCCTGCAAATTCATTAAAAGATTTGATAGAAGACACCCACAAGAAGACTTCAAGGAACTCACATTTAAAGCAGCGTGGGACAATAGAAGAATATATCCAAGAATATGAGAAACTATCCGTAAGGGTTTTCGGAGTCGAGGAAGATCAACTCACGTACTTGTTCATCGAGGGCTTGGATGAATCGCTAAGGAATCTAATAAGTGCTTTCAAACCCACAAACTTAGAAGATGCCATAGACACGGCACTAAGACTTGAAAAGGATAAGAAACCAAAGCCCTACACCAAGCCCTTCCCCAAAAAGGGTAAGTTCCAAAAACCATTTCACCGTAAGGGCAAGGGAAAGGATAGAAACTCATGCTGTAAGTGTGGAGAGCAATGGAAACCAGGACATGTTTGTCTAACAAGGGATGACTTGAAAGAAAAAGGCTTATGCTTCAAATGTAAAGAGAAATGGGGGCTAGGGCATAAGTGTAGACAAGTTTGCATCATAGAAGCCTTGTCCGATGAAGAGGTAGAGAAAAACCCAACCAAAAGGAGAAAATGTGAACCCCAAGAAAAAGCTACTATAGCTGCTATATCCAAGGTATCAAAGCACCATCCCTTTAGGCTTAGGTGCTACCTTAAGGGTAACAAAGTGACAGCACTAGTAGATAGTGGGGCTACCCATAACTTTATAGATGAATCCTTGGCCAAACAAATCAAACTAGATACCCAAGACTTTGAGGGTTTCATGGTATCTTTAGCCGATGGATCTATAAAGGGTTGCTCTAAGATATTACCCCAATTAAAAATGACCATAGGAAGACATCCCATCCAAGATGACTTTTATGTAGTTAATATGGGTGACACAGATGTGATCTTAGGTACACCATGGCTACATTCATTAGGTCGTGTCACCTTGGATTTTCCCAAACTAGAACTCAACTTTGAACACCAAGGAAGGAAAGTTAAATGACACGGCGTGTCCGATGGATCACCTAGAATGATCTCCTCAAAAAGGATGGAAAGAACCTTCTTGACATAACCAAGTAGAATGGGCTGCCCAATGTATGATCTTAGATAAATCCACCCCAATGGGAAAAGCCATTCATATAGACATACAACCCATCCTTAAGAAACACAAGAAAGTGTTCGAAGAAATACCTTCGGGTCTACCCTCGAAACGAGGGTTTGAACACATCATAGAGCTTGAAAAAGATGCTAAACTTGTCATTACAACTCCTTACAGACATCCTCAAAAGTTTAAAGAGGAGATAGAGAAAACTATAAATGAGCTCTTAGAGATGGGTCACATTCAGCCTAGCTCCAGCCCCTTCGCATCGTCGGTAGTCCTTGTAAAGAAGGATGACACTATGAGAATGTGTATTGACTACCGAGCCCTAAACAAACAAACCATTAAGAACCGCTATCCTATTCCCAGGGTAGATGAACTCATTGATGAATTGCACGGAGCAAGATATTTTTCAAAGATTGATCTATGGTCCGAGTATCATCAAATCCGGATGAGGGAGGAAGACATTCCCAAAACGGCCTTTAGGTGTCACTATGGCCATTTTGAGTTTCTAGTCCTACCATTTGGACTAACACACACTCCGGCAACCTTCCAGTCATGCATGAACCATACTTTCCGGAAGTAGCTACGGAAGTTCCTATTGATCTTCTTCGATGATATCTTAATATATAGTAAAACTTGGGAAGAGCACTTAAAACATATTGATGAAGTCTTATCCATCCTCGAGCAAGAATCACTCTACGCAAAGGCCTCCAAATGTGAGTTCGGGATGGAAGAGATTCTATATTTGGGGCATAAAATCAGTGCCGAAGGTGTGAAGGTAGACGAGGAAAAGATTAAAGCCATAAGAGAGTGGCCTAGGCCAAGAACCCTAACCCACTTGAGAGGATTCTTGGGACTATGCAGCTATTATCGGAGGTTTGTCAAGAACTTCTCCAAGATTGTGGCTCCTCTCCCCAACCTAACCAAGAAAGGACTATTCCATTGGGATGAAGCAGCACAAAGAGCCTTCGAGGAATTGAAAGAGGTAATGAGTACTTGCCCGGTGCTAGCCATACCTGATTTCTCATTGCCATTTGAGTTAGAGTGTGATGCATCTGGCGAAGGCATTGGCACGGTCTTAATGCAAAACAAGCACCCTATAGCCTTCAAGAGCCGCAAACTAACAACAGCCGAGAGAGTCTACTTGACCTATGACAAGGAGATGTTGGCCATTATGTATGCCCTAGCCAAGTTTCAGTAATATCTTGTGTGCGGAAAGTTTTCAGTCAAAACAAATCATAACAATTTGCAATTTTTCCTTAAACAGCGAGACTTGAATGATAGGCAGCAAAAATGGGTAAGCAGGATTTAGGCATACAATTTTGACATAGCTTATGTGAAAGGAAAGAACAATGTGGTGGTCGATGCCTTATCCCGGAGGCCACATCTATGTGCCATGTCTAGTATATCACCGGATTGGAAGAGCTCCATCATAGCAGAGTATGTCAAGGATCCCTATATAAATGATGTGATGGAAGGAAACATAAAAGATGAGGGCTATACTGTGAAAGAGGACCTCATCCTCTACAAGGATAGAGTATATTTGGCAGCCGGTTCTAAGATGAAGGATCAAGTAATCAAGGAGTTCCATGATAATGCCCTTGCCGAACACCAAGGATACTATAAGACATACAAGCAAATAAGAGAAAGGTTTGCATGGAAAGGGCTTAAAAAGGATGTACTTAGGTATGTCCAAGAATGCACTGTATCCCAGAGGAATAAAATAGAGCACTCACATCCAGTAGGATTATTACAACCACTACCCATACTCGAACAAAAGTGGAGCAGCATTTCCATGGATTTTATTACCGGTCTTCCTAAAGTACAAGGAAGAGATTGCATTTACGTGGTGGCGGACAGGCTCACAAAATATGCACACTTTATGGCTATCTCGTCTGAGTACAAGGCCCCTCAGGTTGCTGAGTTGTTCTTCAAAGAGATATTCAGACTCCATGAGCTACCAAAGAACATAGTCAGTGATAGAGATAGTCGTTTCATGAGTCTATTTTAGCAATAATTATTTTGATTGTCCGGAACCGAGCTTACACCAAGTACGAGTTATCACCCTCAAACCGATGCGCAAACGAACATAGTAAACAAGTGGATTGAGGGCTATTTAAGAAACTATGTGATTGGACAACAAAAAGCATGGATAAAATGGTTACACATGGGAGAATATTGCTATAATACGACTCATCATATGTCCATTGGGATGAGTCCATTTGAGGCCCTATACGGGTATGAAGCCACATCATTTAGAAGTTTGCTCCTTCAAGACAGCAAGGTATCCAAGCAAAAGACATCCTTCAACAACATGAGGACATCATGAGAGTCCTTAAGGACAACTTGCATCATGCACAAAACCAGCAAAAGATATATGCGGATAGAAAGCGAGTTGAAAGAACCTTTGAAGTTGGAGACATGGTGTTCTTGAGGTTGCAACCATAAAAGCATACTTCTATTAAGGCTAGCAGATCCGAAAAGCTAAAACCTCGATTTTATGGTCCATACAAGGTTTTGAGAAGGATTGGCGAGGTGGCTTACGAGTTGGATCTCCCCAGAAATAGTAAGATTCACAATGTATTTCATGTCTCCAGACTCAAGAAAGTACTTGGACAAAGGGTTATCCCGTGTGAAGAACTACCCCCTCTTGACGATGAGGGACAATTAATCCTTGAACCAGAAAGAATACTTAGTACAAGGGAAAGAAGATTGAGGCATAGAACTATCTCTGAATACCTCATAAAATGGAAAGGTCTACTCGAAGACGATGCTAGATGGGAAGGCGCTGCGATTCTCAAACATCCAAATTTGAACATTGCTTGAGGACAAGCAATCTTAAGAGGGGAGGTCGTCATGTTCCTCATCAAATCAATTATATCATCCTCATTTAAGATTGGAATGATAAGACTATTTACATCAAGATCCTTGAGGCAGCATGATGGATCGTTTTGCATTATCATGACTAAAAGCACGACAGAGACAATTAATGGGAGATGGATCAGCACCTATGTAGATATCATCATGACGATCGCCATATTGACAATCAGCTCCAGCAAGTAAGAATGATATATATTATATCTAACACATTGCGTACAAGACAGTCATTAGAGATAACAAAAAACAAAAATAAGACAAGTATATTATAATCGGCGATCTCCTCTACAAAGAATTGGTGCACCAAATGCGAATAAGGGAATCCCAAGCATAGCAACGAATGCGCTAAGAAAGGTAAGACAAAACAATGAGACAAAGCCACGTCAGCATATAAGACAAATTCAGAAGAAGACAAATGATTAAGTAAATCATTAAGGAATGATTATGGATCAGCGCCGATCCAAGAGGAGTGACTGTCCCAGGGATCGCATCCTCTCAAGAGGAAAAGGCGATATATAAGGAGGTCTCATATCATCGAACAACACATCATCGATCAGCACTGATAAATATAGAAACATCGAATAGGATAAGTATCTATCATCAGCATATAGGCGACTACAGCAGACCGTGTGCCTTATCGTTCATTGTATCAAGCAATATAATCACATTGAAGTAAGAAAGGTATGATCCTTATCACAAATTAATGTGTCTTATGTCTGAATATTATAGCAATCTGATCATAATGCTATGCAATACTCATGACTGGGATAGGACATAGCATGAAGTGGTTTATGATTGAATAGCATAATAAAGTTAGAATACTAATACAAGGTAGAACAGATCTGCATATAGAACAAATCGAAAATACTGTCATAGAATAAAATAGTAGATCTGCAGATAGAATAAAATACTATTTTTTATTTGGACTAGTGTTTCTCTGAGTTTTGAGGACATGGGGATGTTGGGAACAGGAGATGAGTTTTGGGGATGACAAGTTTTTTCTGGATATTCGAATTTTTAATATAAATAAATTAAAAATACCTAAAAATAACTTAGACAAACTAAAAGAAGCTGAAATTTTAAAAACATGATTTTTTAAATATATCGATTACAAATATAAACATGAGCCCATATATTGTTACTCAAATGGATTCAATTATGATGTTGGTGAATTTAAGTTGCTAGGTTTAAGTTTGTCTAGTCTTGTAGACACATATAAAACATTGTTTTACAAAAAAATAAATTTGAACGGTTCAATGTCCCGCCCGCCCCCCCGGAAAGCATAGCATAAGGATAGCTTCTTGATAGTTGTGGGCAGCCTTCCACACTTTAGTAGTTTATTGTTAACTTAAACTCCATCTAGAACAAGGGTCTTAGCTGGCATTCAAATAATCCTTCGTCCAGTGATAAACTTCTTGTCTATGTTCTTGCTTTTGTATAGAAAACTGGATGCCAAGGGGTTGATGTTTATAATCTTGTTTGTGAATGCATTTTGGTTCTGTTGGAGTTTGTGAAAGGAATGAGTCTTTCTAGTTCCTATGCAAGTTTTTTGTTTTTACATTTTTAAGGACATTTTGACCCTTTGGTAAGCCCTGATGTCCCAGGGATGTCCCAGGGACAGTCGAAGGATGCTTGGACATCCCTCAGGTTGTCCTGGTCATGGCAGGGTGTCCCCAGACAACCCCCACATTGTTGGTTTTGCGGTGGGGGGGGGGGACAGGGCAGGAACACATCCTTGTGCACCCTGGTATGGACTGTCTAGCAGTAGAAGAGATAAGACTGATTTTTCCAATGCTTTTTTCTTCTCCTTTTTCTTTTTGATTTTTAGACAATATTCATGCAGTAAAATGACTCCAAAGAGCTTCAGAATTTGCTTCTGCTTGCAAAATATCAGTCTCAAACTCCTTGACATATCACCTGATAGACTGTTTCAATTCATCAGTGTACATGGTGATCACAAACATGGGGGAAATGTTTTCCACCAGCAAGTTGGCTTGATGAAATTCCATTGGATAACAAGTTGCCGTGCCTTGTTTCACATTCTTCAGGAATGAGGAGTAGTCTTCTTTGGGTAGAAGCCTGAATTTTATGATAGAGGCAGTCACATATTGATCTCAGGTTATTATTTCTGTTTGCTGTCCCCTTCTTTTGAGCCCTCCTCCATTTGCTTTTCTTTTATTTGCCACCAATCAAATGTTCTCACTTCAACTGGCAGAATAAAAGTTTTGCTAATCCTCCATTCAGTTTAACTGGAGATGGGACAGCTTGCCCATCCAAGCACTAAGTTCAAAAACTTTGCTACAACCATCAAATGCAGGATTATGTATCTTCTTCATTAGCCTCTGATATATGCGGTACCCTCTCTAGTTCTTATCCAGTTGGCTTGATTAAAAAGGTCGTCATCTTTCCTGTTACTGTTTCCCACAAAAGGTTTTTGTTCATGATCATGACACTTAGGCTCTTTCTATTTAGCAGTCTTTCCTGAACCTCTGCTCAACAGCAGTGTTTGCAGGACTTGGCTCATTGGCTCTACAGTGTTATTTAAATTCTTGAAGGGCTTTGTTAGGATTTCCATTGATAAAGCAATTTCTGATTCCAAGCCATTGCATATATCAATAGTTGCTTTGGAGACATAGTTGATGTCTGCCCATGAGGCCCAGAAATTGCCTCAGATACCACTGTAATGAGGCTGACCAAGACCCTATTGTATCTTACAGGAATTTGTAGTTGTAAAAATGATAAGAAAACAAAACACTACGCGGTTTTCTCAAATTGCTGGAAAATTGAAAAAGCTATAACTTCTGAAATCTGAACTGATTGGAAAAGCTAATATCTTATCTATATCTGAAGTCTGAACTAAGAGCTGAATTTATAATTTCTGAAACTATTTTAAAGTGCAAAATGTGAAATTGTTATAATACGGGAAATCCAAAATTGCAAAAAGTCTGAATTTAGAACTGTTAGAAATTATGAAACTGAACATCTATTTTTCTCTTTCGCTTGTCAAAAGTGAAACAGAATACAACTATAATTTGCACTAAAGTGGATCTCGGTTCTGACAATACATAGAAAAGAAGAGAACTTTCTTGACAATGTGTGTGGATGCTGACATGGACAAAAAAGGTCATCCAAGAATGGTATATTTGGTGCCTTGGCGAAAGCAATCTCAGACTTCTGCACAAAAAAACACTTTGCAAAAACATGACTCTTGTAAAGCCTCAGGCTATTTATAATTACATTTCCCTTGATGACTTCTTTGCTTCGGGCATGTTGCGTAATTACTATTTACATCAAACTTGTTAACCGGTGAAAAATTCCAACTGACTTCCGTAAAACTCTGTTAACTAATAAAGGAACTACTAATGAATATGTCTCCATTAATTAGCAAAAGGCAAAAGTCTATCAAACTAGCAATGAGCCCACTAGTCAAAGTACTATATTTTTGATATCATAAGAAAATTGCAAAGCTAAAAGCTATTAAAAGTAAAACAAGGTCCATTATGCTAAGTACACTTTCTACTCTACAACCGTCTTCTAGTTGCTGTGATTGTGACCTCTCAATATCTTACTGTTCAGTGGAAGAACCGATACTTGGCTCTCACGCGTTGCCTATGCTATTATGGTTTCTTCACCTATATTTATGATTTATATTGTGGTGTATATAATTGTGCTGATAAGACTTATTACAATGACAACATTGAAATTAATTAAATTTTTTATTTTAGACCAAAACATGCAAGAATCCTCGTACTTCACCATTGATGTTAATTTTATAACTGTAAGTTCGTAACAAAAGAAAAATTGGTGGCTATGGCTACACACTATGAAAATGCATGTGTTGGCTATGTTGAGTTTATCTGAGATTTTATAATTTTACTTGCATCTAGGTGGTCTGACAAAGCTGAAGCCTAATCAGCACCACCGTCAGTGTCAGTATCAGTATTCTCAAGGATCTTCAAGGACCTCCAGTACCACACAAAGTAAGGTCACAGGAGTATTTAGAGAGGGTATCCTAGGGTATAAGTTTAGTTGAGAAGTGTTTCAAAAAGAGTCTTCTGTTATCATTTTCAAGTTATTGTTTTAGCGGTCAGTTTTCTCTAATACATTGTTTGGAATGTTGGAGGATGTCTGGGCATCCTATTGGGGATGAAGATGTCCAAGAAACTTCTCAGTCATGTTTACAAATATAATATGTTTATGTATGCCTCCTACCCTGCTCGTTAGGAAACAGGGAACAACATTCCCACCACTGTGGTATGTATCTCAATATTTTGTGGATAGTAAGGCAACCTTTTATGAGGGTTATATTTTTGATCGACTATTTCTTTTTTCAAAAATATCATTCTAACTTATGCTATCTATGTTATTAAGGTATGTTGCATCTACCTTTCTCTTATTCTTTCCTGTAAACTCTCCCCTCTTCTTCTTGCTAGCTATGGGTTCACAAATGGTTATTTTGGTAAACAGTAAGCTGTTATTATGTTGTATCTCACTGTTATTCTGTACACGATGGATTTATTAGCCTTTTATGATTCTCTAATCTTACTTTACTGTTACTTGCAAATTACTTATTGATAGGTTGCAAATGGTTTGCATGGTATGCAGTTATTTTGTAGTAGTCTTCTTCCATACATGCCATAAATCGAGGTTGTCAATGTTGTTGCACTAGTACTTTATATGTACGGTTAGCAAAGCATCATTGCTTTAAGTTTTATGACAGATTTGTTATCATTTATTGAAACCTACAGGCTTTGATTCTTCTTTCTTTGGTTTTTGCTGTCCTGTTATTTGTCCGTCTAATATGATTTTATTTCACTACTTATCTTTGAGTTGCAGAATAGGCTGAATATTACAAAAACAGTTCGCAAATATTCCATAAGTCCCGACATGAAGGTTACTGGGCCAGAATTTCATCCAGGACCTATTCCGGGTCTTTCAAAGCATGAAGATCATGACGATGGAAGTAATGATGATCTTGGAGATGGATCTGTTGAGCTGAATGCGAAGAACTTCGATCGATATGCCCATGAGTATGCAGATTCTTGATCTAGTAATATTAGTGGTCACGATCTTCTGATGCTAAGAATATTTTAAAGAACAGGAAAACAATTTCTTTGATTGCCCTTCTAAGTTCATTTAATATTTTACAATTTTGGAGGTTATTTGTTAATTGAGAGAGTAGCATTACATGTTTTCTGATAGAGATCAGGCTGCTTGCTTGTTTTCGATATTCTGTGTATAGTCCCTGTTTGTTATGATTTTGATTCTTCCCCTAGATAGGAGTCTAATTCATGAATTAGAGTCTTTAATTGCATATTTTGTAATTTATTATGTAATTTTGTAAACATTTTGCTGTCACACCCTCTCTCTACAAACATGTGCATGCACACACACACACAGAGGCACACATTTAGTTTTGATCTCTTTAACACTTGTGTTAATCCAAATCTAGAGTTTTGCTGGGTGGTTTACACCCCTAATCCCCACATGCTTCATTACATTTGCTTTGTAAGATTGGGCTATAGAGCAGCTCGATGGTACGTAACCATTGACTGGTATTTTAGTAGGTTCTTAGGTTTCCTCTTTCTTGTTAGGTTGCTCCAATAAAGGGCTTATGGATTTCCTAAAATTAATTATGATTATACAATTAGGGACTAGGGCTTCATTTTGTGATCATCACTGGGGAGTTTTATCTTGGACTGTTATATTTGGAGGCCACCCCCTTGAGACTGCCCACCTTTCATATTATGTCATATCAATTGTTTCTTATTTCGATTATGTTCTTTTATTGTACTTTTACTCTCTTTATCTATTGTTTTGTGGTTTGCATAATATAGAAAAAACATTATGAGTGGGGTATCAAAGCAACGATTTGGGCAAAAAATCTGCAGTGCAGAGGCAATGATTGAGAGATGTGACTTTAGCAGTGACAAAATTTTCAGGTTTTCTTTTTAAATAATGTTTTCCATGGTGAAGTCTATTTTTGGTATTCTGCCCTTCACATTCTTTGTACTTTTGGTATTCTGTCTTTTTGCCCATTTTCAGACCTCTTGGAGTCTTGATTATCATTTTTATGCTCTTGATGGTCAAACCTTTTGGAAAAAAAATTATTTAAAATTGGGGGGTATTTTGTTGTTCTAACTTCACTAGTGCACTCCAAGAAAATTATTGGATGTGAAAATTAGAGTTGCTGAAATTACTGGTCATTATTCATTAGTTCATCTGAATGAGATGATTGCAAACATACATCACTTGTAACCTCTTGGACACTCAATTTTGGGTCCCAGCAATACTGTTGTTGGACACTTATTCCATTGAAATTGTGTTGTGGTGTTGGTCACAATGATACATGTCTCCAGTAACCCTACACCCATGACAACAAATACCAGCCAAAGGAAACAAAGGCACAAGCATCTGATATTCATCAAGAACTCAATGGCCAATGAACTAGCAATAGAGAAATAGGAGGAAGAAGCAAATGCAGATGAACAGTTGAGTAAAAAGCTTATCCTTACCATCTCCCTTCTAATGATTGAAACAATCATCAAGAACTAGGTTGATCTATTGAAAGGTGAAGTACATATAGTTTTGTTTAGAGGAAACAAGTAGTGAAATCTAAATTGCCCTGGACATCTTACATCCATTTTTTTTTTTTGGATCAAATAGTGGGGGTTCTATAGCGGCCCTTGACCAAGAAAAGAAACGTTTTTACAATGAAAATGAGCATAATGGTTGACAAGAAAAGCATATTAAAAAAACTAACAATATTACAAAACAAACACCACCTGCTACTTGAAAGCTACCCACCAAAAGAAAAGGGTGCTGCACCAGCCAAAACCATCTATGCCACTGAGCAGAAAGGAGCCTGTCATACTCCCTGGCCGCCTATCCCACAATCAACTTCCATGCCCCAGCCCGTAAAACGCTGCACTGCAGCAGAGTCCATACCTCATCTCTCTGCCAAGGAAGAAGTGCCTGGAGCCAAGACATCTAGAGGGGAGAATTTTATGCCATGGAATATTTCTTGGTGCTTTTGTGGCCTAACCAACTTCTCTGCACCATAGAATGAGACTATGAAAGCATTGGACACTTCCAAATGCCCCTTAGTGTGAGTAACCATCAAATTTTTGATAACTTTCCCCAAGTCAATGCAATAGGATTTTTCATTTTAGTTCCCGTAGCTCTTGAATTTTTTTTTACTGCTTCATGACTACATCTTGCAAGTCCACCAAAGGAGCCTTCTAAGATGCCTCCTGGTCCAAACCCACAAAAGCTACTGGTCCTTCCCTCAACAAATCAGAATCCTCGAAATGGAAGGGGAACATAACTCATAGTAGCCATATCCTGTTGACAAGGTTAGGCATGACTTTAGCCATTATCAGAACGAAGTCTTCCTTGATAGACGCCTTGGAGTAAGGAGGTCCTGCAACACCTATCCCAAAATCACCAAGAACTGCTTTCATGAACCGTAGAGCTGCTAGCTCTTGGCAGTTTAAAATGGAACATAAATGCTTGTTTGAAGCCTGATCATGAAGGCAAGGGTTTTTTTGGCTTGAGAGCCTTCCTTCTGCTTGTCACGGTGAAGCACAACAGACCAAATGCACCCATCACTATCAAACACCTAGCAACCAACCGCCACACACCAGAGAGCAAAAACACCAATGCTCCTACAAGAAACCACCAAGGCATCATAAATAAGAGGAATTCATGCGTGCCACCAAGAAGGCTTGACCCTCTACACACAGACCCCACAGATTAACGACTTAAAATCTCCTTACTGCCGTCCCTTAACACAAACAAACTATAATTAACTTCATGTGACTGAATGTGGGAGCAGGACCATGTACCCCCCTCTTAATACCAACAAATAAATTTAAGGGGCTTCAAATTAAAAAAAAGTCAAGCCCCACCCAAGAATCAAAACAGGCACTACAAAGAACCAATAGAGGTTCTTGATCCACTTCGAAGTCAGCCAATAAGTCTGCTACTGAATTTGTTTTCCATCTACCATGAAGAAAAACATCTTTAAAAGGTTGACATAAGGCCTGAGCTTCCTCTAGAAATCTATTGAGTTTTCAGTCAGGGCAATTGCTTTTACAGAGCCCATTAATCACTACAAGGGAGTCTCCTATCTCTACCGTGACGAAAAACATCTTTAAAAGGTTGACATAAGGCCTATCTCTACCATGAGGAAAAACATCTTTAAAAGGTTGACATAAGGCCCGAGCTTCCTCTAGAAATCTATCGAGTTTCCAGTTACGGCAATTGCTTTTACAGAGCCCATTAATCACTACAAGGGAGTCTCCTATCTCTAACCACTGAATTCCCAAAGAAGAAACCAACACTAGTCCAACAACTACCCCTTCTAACTCAGCTTCATTATTTGTACGGTGAACTAGGAAGAGAGAACCACCCTGAATAAAACATAGTTCCACGGGGACGCGTCCCCCCCTGAAAAAGGGCCGTTTCCGAGATGGGGAAAAGTCAAGGAAACGTCCCCCCGCCATCCCCCCGCCGGCCCCCCGTCCCCCCGCCGAATCCGAAACGTCTCCCTTTGGGGGGGACTTCTGGACATCCCCGAGACTTCCAGGCGTCCCCCCGTCCCTCCCAAAATGCATTAAAATTTTTTTATTTTTATTTTTTTTCCAGATATTCATATTTTGTCAGATGTTGCAACTGCCCTGGTAGACATGTATGCAAAATGTGGAAGCATAGACAAGGCACAGGAACTGTTTGACAGAATGCCTGAAAGAAATGTGGTCTCATGGACTGCAATGATTGCAGGATATGCACAAAATGGATTTGTTGAAAAGGCTTTAGAAATTTTAAAGAAAATGCAACTGGCTGGTGTAAAGCCAAATTCCACAACCTTTGCCAGTACCCTCCCTGCCTATGTCAAAATGGGAGATTTGGAATAGGGTATGGACATCCATCAAAACATAAAGGACAGAGGAATTTTGTCAGCTGTTGTAGTTGCAACTGCCCTGTTAGACATGTATGCAAAATGTGGAAGCATAGACAAGGCACATGAACTGTTTGACAGAATGCCTCAAAGAAATGTGGTCTGAAAATGTGGAAGCATAGACAAGGCACGTGAACTGTTTGAAATGATAAATCATTGCAATGTGTTTAAACTCTAAACTTTACTTATTAAGTTATTCCTTAGGCCTCTGCAGTTATACATCTTTTTATAACTAATTTTTCAAGTACTATATGTATTTCAGCGTGCCGCCCCCCCGCCGTCCCCAAATTTAGGCCCCCCCCCTGGTCCCCGAACCCGAAACGCGTCCCCAGCCGTCCCCCCGTCCCCGAAACTCCGTGGAACTATGGAATAAAACCTCCATCCTCCAATCGCAAAATTACTCCCGCACTTGTTCTCCCCGCATTACCTCTTGATGCCTCATCAAAATTAAGCTTGGTAAAACAATGGGGGATCTTACATCCAATTTTCAAGTCATGATTGGTAATTGAAATCCATCACATGTGGAAATGCCATGGCATGAAACTGTCTATGGGCATTTATCTTCAAGATTCTCAAATCCACTCTATTCTTTGATGGGATGTAGGTATTCTTTGGAGGGTGCAATGTTCCAAATACTTAGGTAGTTTTGCAATGGATATTCAAGAAATTTTCATTTGTCTTTTCTTTGAATGAAATTTGTATCTACTCAAGGGCCTCTTGAGTCCTCCAAATCAGATGAGTAGTTCCCATTGAATAGAAAAGCTTCTATGAAAAGGGTCAGGCAATGTGATGGGACAATTCTACTTGTTAGAAGTTAACAAGGAGCCTCAATTTTGTCCACAGAAATCACTAGAGATCCTTCAGGAGCATGAGCAGGTATGCAAGATATCACATAAGGTTTCGCCAATAGTTACCAGAATTCTTCTGTATCTGGCCTAGGGCCTGGGATCTTGATGGATATAAAGTGCAAGCTTTTCATATGTAATGGATTTGTCTGATCCAACTCAGAAGTTTTAAAATTATTTTTTCTGTTTTAAATCTTTTTTAATTTCTCCACAAAATGTTCTTGATTTCCTTAGAAACCTATTCTTGTTTTTTGAACTTTTTTCTTCTTTTGGGATGACATTGGATTCCAACCATGGTGATTATAATGTATGTTGGAGAATACATAAATATATTTTGGTGAGGAGATTTTACAACGTGTTCTCCTTTTGGATTATAGAATAGAATTTAATTTTTACATTGTATGTTTTTGAAATTTGAAAAGCCAGTCAAGTCTAGTCGTTAATCAAAACTCAGAGCAAATTTGCTTCATTGAATGTTGTTTTCAATTATGCTAGCCTACACAGGTGCTTTGCCTTGTGAATATTACTGAGTTCTGGAATGTTAATATTTGAAGAAAGTAGTCACCAATATCAATGTTTCTAATTTGTTTGATTTATTTTTATTGCCAGGTATACAATTTTTGTGGTCAATTTTTTTGCTCCTTGGTGTTCATGGAGCAATCGCCTGGTAATCAATTTCAGGCTAAATTTTATATATGCACATTTTCTTTTCTATGTTGACAGGAGTAAATTACTTTAATTGATTTTAATAGCTTATTCTTGAATAGTTTATATTTGAATTTTGAGAATGTATAATAAATAAAGGATTCATTCTATGAGCAAAGTTGATTTTGTGATTGATCTGCCAAATATTGTATAAATGAACCTAATTTTATCTTGCTATAAACTAGTTCCATATCCTCTGATTTTGAGTTTCATGTTTTATTCCTATTTTTCCAGAAACCTTCATGGGAAAAAGCAGCCAAAATTATGAGAGAGAGGTGATTCCATGTTTTTCTCTTTTGTTGGAAGATTTATTTTCTGCATATGGAGTTGATCATGTGCCTTTACTGTAAATCTTTTTCAATGACTGGCTTTCTTATTGTTTGAGTGGGCTTTTAAACCAAGTGGATTTTCAGATACGATCCTGAGATGGATAGAAGAATCTTATTGGGCAAGGTTGACTGCACTGCAGAAGTTGATTTATGTAGAAGGTAATGCCTATTTTCCTTCACTTCAACCTTGCTTATGGTTGACCATAGAACAAAATTCTGCTATACTTGTAATATATGATTCTCTCTCATTGGTGCCATCAACATGGTGTCAGAGACATACTTTTTGGAAGCCCACAAGAGGATGTATATTCTTTTAGTACATATATTGTTCATATTTGGTGTGCATACCCTAATCCCTTCTGGATTCAAACCTGTACTTCGCCTATGGGTTACACAGGCCTTCACTATTAGGCCCACTCAGGCTTTGGGAAAGGGTTTGTTGGAGGTCTTGTCAAAGCAGGTAGGATGCCATTAGCATATGGCCATGGCTATTTTATTGTACAGATGGAGGGTCATATGAATGAGACATGGAATTCATGTGAAGGAGACTGGACAATAAACAGTCAGAAGAGTTGTATGCTATAGAAGAGTTTTAGCCTAGGTTTATGGATACTTCGTTGGTAGGCTATTGTTTTGTCCTTTGATCAATGTTTTTCTTCAAAAATTGACCAAAAGGAAAAGTTTTAGATACTTACAGATTCAGAGGATACTCAAATTTCCTGCTGCCTTGTTTTTTTCGACGTAATCCCTCAGTGGTTAATATATCCTATTCTAATTATGTTCATAATTTTCATGATGGCAACCACATTCGTCAAATTTATTATTTTTCGTTACTGTCTAGACAGGTATATTTCTATTTTTTTCAGGGAGGTGGTTTTCAAGCCAAAGGCCAAGCGACATTTAAGAAATATTGGTTCTGATATTGCCTCTTCCCATATTGGTTGTGGTGTATTAATTTTCCATTGTGATACCAGTTAACTTCCTTCTGGTCCATCCTATTTAATGCCCTAACTTCTTTGCCTTCTCTCTAGAGTCTAAATGCATTCATGCAGACTCATTTTGTTTTCATCAGTGTTGTAAACTCAAAACTAATATGGTTGCCATTTTTACAGGCATCACATTCAAGGATACCCCTCTATTAGGATCTTCCGCAAGGGAAATGATGTAAGGTATATCAAAATTGTTTAAAACATTCAATATCTGTCATTTGTCTGGTTATTGTATTGTCCTCCTTTGGTAGGTCAGAACATTCATTTAGCCAAAGAAATCACATATGGTCATTCTGTGGTATGGTTTCTTGATTATGCATTTTCAGCATGAAACATGCACAAGAAAACAACCATTCTGCAGGTGATTTTTCTTAAGAAATTCTATGGTTGAGTGACATGTTATGTAATCATAACAAATAACAAAAATGAAAAATATTATGCTTACGTTTTCATCTGATTAAAATTTTAAATGCATTAAATGTTCTTGTCCATTTATATCAGTTTGACCTATTGGTTAGTTTGTTGCCATAAATGTGCTGTGAAATTCCTGGACTCTCAGCTTTGCAGTTGCATTTGATGTTCTATATCTATTCCAGAAACATTTTGGTCTGCTCAGTTTTCTTTTCATTCACTGATAGATATCATTTTTCTCAGGAATGATCATGGACACCATGATCATGAATCTTATTATGGAGATCGGGATACTGATTCTTTGGTTGTGGTATGCACAGAAGCATATATGCAAATATTAAAGTGTATTTTCTGTCATTCTGCATTCTCATTCTACAGGATAATTTTAGTATGCTTGTACCAGTTCTTAGTTGATGCTTAATTTGCATTGTATTCTTATGCATATCAACCAGGCTATGGAGGCATTGGTTGCAAGTATTCCCTTGGAGACAAGATTGGCATTGGAGGATAAATCAGGTTCTGCAAATGAAACCAAACGACCTGCACCAAAGACGGGGGCTTGCAGAATAGAGGGTTTTGTACGGGTCAAGAAGGCAAGTTTCCTATGAAAATACTTATCTTGGTCATGCTTTTTGTGTGAGTTATTTTCTTTATTTCTCTATTTAATGCATGTTTGGACACTGTCAACTCATTATTTTGGAATCATTGAAAGAAGAATGAAAGCATAAAGAAATTCTAACACTTACAAATGAAGAATTCTAGGTTGCACCCATAGAACACATGCAGATCTTCTACAATGTAGCTAAGGCATTCTTACAACATAAACACAGAAGCCATAGGTAAAGCATAAGGCAAAATCTAACATGGTACACCTGCCACTAAGTGAAATATTTTGTCAAAATGCTAAGTACATCACACTTATAGAAGAATATTTTCTGAAGAGGATTTATGCCTTTTAGGATTATCTTATGCAGTCATTGATGGTTGATGCTGTCACTGTGTGGTGTATGCATCTCTTGTGGCATCCATAGTCAGTCCTATCTGAAAAAGAAACAAAGTAGCCACAACTGTGTTGTGTAATATGTCTGTTGTGCGTAATTGCCCATCTTGAGGGAAACATTGTGCCATCTAAACATTTGTGCTGTTCTGTTAAGCCTCATTTCAAGCTCTGCACATTGGCTTCTCACAGGAATTTGGTAACTAGCACCCATGTTCTCCATGTTAATTTTCTTATGGAGTATTGAACATTTGCATCTACTGGTGTACTACAGAGTTCAGACTGTCTAGTCCTTACATGTTTATTCCTGGTTTTGTTCTCAGAGGGGTTGCATGCATGCATCCAAGATCTCTTGGTTTTGTTTGCTGCTTTCAGCAGAAGTTCCTTTTACATGCCTTATACCTTCATCAACCTTATGAAGAGAAAACACCTCAGCACTTCGTCCTATTCCCCTTAAGTTGTCTGTTCATATTCAGCAATTCTGCTGAGTAAAAATCTATTGCCAGAACCTTTTAGTGGAGTGGTCTGCTCAACATGCATATAAAAGACATTCAAATTCTCAAAGATGTGTATCCCCTGCAATGCTCAAATGATAAATTCTGCAATGTAAAAGACGTTTTGGTAGATGAGAGGCCTTTTGCGGTCTATGATGATTCTACTGTAGCAGAAGCCATGAAGAATTGGGATCTTCAGAGTAAGAATGTTTGGTCCACTCAAAGACATCATTTGTTGTTTGCACACCAATCAACCTTTTTGTCAGCTTAAGTGGAGCACTTAAGCTGAAGCTGCCTATCAGCCATATTGGCCTTGTTCAGCCTACTTCATGCTGTTCTATTCAGATTCAATGCCGTTTGAATGTGAAAATTTGCCTTATGCCATCTTAATCACGTTTGCTATGGTGTCTAGGATTTTAAAACAAAATCCTAGTCTTTAAAATAGTAATTATACAGCACATTCTAGGATTTTTCTTTTTTAACATACATGGTTTTGCCAATGTTTAAAAAAATATTTGAATATTCACATAAGGAGAAAGCAGTTGTCAGCTGCTCACAATATATTGACACAGACAAACACCTAGGCAGAATTATGGCCCATGTGTCGAGGAATTCAGTTGGTGATGCAAGCTGAACTCACAAATCTATACATAGGAGACTTGCAATTGGAAGATGGAGCCATTGGTAGTTTTCATCACTTGTAGATCGAAACATTTTCAGAAAGTCACTCTAACGATTGAGAAACAGAAAAAGAATGGAGGTGCAAACATGCTTGCAAAAATGGCAACACCACTGGACATTGGTAGTGAATTGGCCATTTATCATGGGGACTCAGAATTTGTGCCATTTATTCCATCAGTTAGGTTTATCAGGAAAATCTCATACCCTTGAAAAAACCTAACTTGACAATAACCATTGAGAAATGAAATGTTGTTTGTACCACAAATGACTAAAGCAGGTTAATTGGACTCAATAGTACATGTTATAATAGTTAATTATAGGGTAAACGAAAATCCTATGCAAAGTTAACAAAAAAAGAAGCAAAAGAATTAGGTGGTGACCCAAAACATGTAAACGCAAGATAATTGTATATAAGGTAGCCAACAAGGTTGAGTCCCAAGTACAAATGCCCATGAGCTAATGGAGATCAAAAACTTATACCAAAGCGAAACAATGCCACATATCATCATCTACAACATGCATAGGATTGAGATAAGACTTGATAAAGGTTCAATAGAGTGCCTACAGCTAAGAGGGATATCTTGGATGATACTTGGGGGAATATGGAGCTACTTCTAGAACCTTCCCTAAGATTCTAGGCCAATGAATTGGTTGAGGCGAGGAGGAGGTTGAGTGGTGCATGTTTGTCCTTGCAGCTGTGTGATATAGGAGGATCTGGCACTTGATTGTCTCACCTGCTGTTTTCACCACTTGCTTCAGCGTCAGCCCAAACACGTGGTCATAACACGAAGTCTTGACTCGACATATGTGAATCCACAAAACTCTGATAGTGTTAGCCCTGTTCAGCATGCTTGCACAATGTTATCTACAGAAACTGGCTAAACTGAGAGTATGAACCGACTGGATGCAGGTGGTTGTGTTTTTTCTTACTGTTGTCATGTCTCTTCACCTCCTTGTCTTGTATAACTATGTAACCTAGTGTTTTATTGAATACTTGGCTAGATAGGAGAGTGTGGTTGATATATCTGATCTCCCAAGTCATTGTACAGAACTTTTATAATGTAATCGTGACTTACAGTTCTAGCATGGTGCTGTATTTTTCTTAAATTCTTATATTCTCTTTGATTCAACACATCTGGTATTTTTGTTCTTGCTCTCTCATTCATAAACTGTTTTTGTATGTAACATCAAATTCATCTAGGGTGCTGTCCCCATAGTCGCCCTTGGACCTCATATCAATGATATTAGGGCAAGTTTCTCATTTGAATCTCTCTCTAAATTTTTTGTGCCTGCTCATGCAACAAAAGTTGTTAGTGTTTGACACAAAAACTGTGGGAACCTGTATGTATGTATGTTGTTTTTCCAGTCTGAATTGCTTGAAAATGAGTTCAAAATCTGTGCTTTGATTGTGATGAATATTGAGCACTAATTCTCGTAATCTTCTGAATTTGTAGTTGTAACAATTTTTTCTGAAAAAATCCATCATCGAGAATTTGGAACATGTATAATAATTTCCTACTCAATCTACTGCCCACAACTGGTCAACTTGGATCTTGTATAAAGCCCTCAAGACATTTGAATCTCCGAGTGATCCAATTCAATCAAAGGAACATCAAATCCCTGAAACAGGTCACCAAGTATAAACTCACCTTGTATCCAAATCTGAGAGGAGAATAATTCAGCTAAATACATTTGGAGGATCCCACAAACCTGTATTCATTCATGTTGAATCCACTGTATTCAATATATCCAATATTGAATATTGATTTGTTGCCTGAGTTTGTTTTTATTTTGGCATTTTCATACATGCATGTGTGTCATTGTGCATGTGCCTTGTCTGCGTGTGCAAATATCTATGCACACACATACCAAAAAATTAGATGGCCATATGCACAGATCCAATCTTGGTCTAATTTTTAGGTTTGCTAGTCTTTAAAATGGATGGAGCTTGCTTTTGCATGTATATTCCTTTGCAGATTGAGAAACTTTTTGTTTGCCGATCTCTATCAAATATTCCCATAAAAATCTGTCTGGAGGGAAGCATCTTTCTGTCATTCTTTTTAATTAAAGTGAATTCAGAATTGCAGTGCATGATCTTCAACCAATTTTTTTGATGCAGGTGCCTGGAAACCTTATCATATCAGCTCACTCTGGATCACATTCTTTTGATGCTGCAACAATGAATATGTCACATGTAATCTCTCATTTTTCTTTTGGAAAAAGGCTTTCCTGGCAATTGTTGAAGGAAGCAAGTCGTTTGTCACCTTATATTGGTGCAAGTGTTGATCGGTTGTCTGGGAAATACCATATTACAACTCATGAAAATGTTACAGTAAGTATGTTTTAAGATAACATAAGTAATTTCTTATTTCGTTTACTCTATTTGTGATCCTCTTGTAAAATTTTTGGTGAGCCATTTATAGCCTTCTCATATCCTCAGATAATTATTTGACACTGTGCAAGTGTATTCTATGTTTTTTTTAATAAAAACTGAAAGAGAAATTAATATCTTCATCATACCAATGTCTTCTTTGGATAAATCAGGACTGCATTCTAGTATCAATTAAAAGTGTTGACAGATTGATTTCAATGGAGGGTGGAATTCCACAAGAAGCTATTTGTTTGAGACAGAAACCAGATTGCTCTGAACGTTATGTTAATATTAATGTGAATTTTGCACTGTTTAACATTAATAATAAATGCCCAATGTAAACATAACTTTTTATATCAAGTTGTATGGACTCACTAGAAGTGCTATTTGTCGATGTGGGATCTATCTGAAGCCTTCTTGTATCCCCATTCTCGCATCCTTCAGAATTTAACTAAATTCTATTTGGGTGACCTGCTTTCTTTTTGCTGCTAGTCTACCAAAATATATGGATAACCTAGAATATGAGTGTTGAATTATTGCCCATACCACTTATGTTAAACTCATTACAATAGTTATCCTGTATTTCATTGGTAGTTAATGCATACGTGTTTATTGATCACATCTAATATTTGTGGGTGTGTTATCAATTAAACTGAATCACAAATCAGTTTCATTAAAGGGTTCTTTGTTCAGGAAGCGTCTTTTCACATTTATCTTAATGTTCAATTGCATAAAACTTTAGAACTTGTAATGTTAATTAAGATTGTGAATTTATATATGGCCATTGTGAGCATAGCTTTTATATCAAGAAGTGTCTACTAGAAATCTGGGATCCGAGTAACTTTTGTGTTCTCAGTCTTCTCATTCACTGCATCCATTGCCTTTCAAATGTCCACTTCCTGAATTTTTGGGGTGGGTCCATTTGACTAATTCTTGCGTGCTCAGGCATCTTGTGCATTACATCCATTGGCTTTTGAACATCCACTTCCTTAATTCTTGGGTTGAACTACTTTCCTCATGTTGTTAGTCTATCAAAATATTTGGATAAGCCTAGAATAGCCATGCTTCAATGCTTAGCTCCCATATTTCTTCAGTTAAACTCATTTGCCATCGTACTGAATTGATGCCATGGTTATGCATAGTTGGTCATTGTTTAAATCTCATATGATATCCTTACACACTTGTTCTTTATCCTGTTTGGACTGAAGTGCCTATTGTTGGACAAAATCAATTTGTTTTTGGTCTGTGTTTTTAGATAATATAGTTATGGTCTCTATAGGGCCCCACACCCAAAATTATAACCCATTACATAGAGGCTAAAAACTGAAAAGATCCTACATATATGCAATTGGATTACAGAAAAAAAGCTTGGAAGAATACAGGCAAATAAAAAAGGATGGCCATACAACATTCCAACTCCAGCTATATAGGAGCTGGAGCAGCAACACAATTTTCACATCTGGTTCAACAAAATCTTTCTGTGCCACCCTCACAGCACCTTCCTTCGAGATCGATGGCAGTGTAAACAGGCTCAAAATTTCCAAATTTCCACCTTTTAGAATAACCCAAAGGTTATCTATGTACAGAGAAAGGACAAGACAGAATGTAGCTACATCTTCAAGGCTAAAGTGGGGTGACACAATAGGGAAATCAGGGCTAAGATACCAAGGATCAAAGAATAGACCTTTCAGGCCAGGCAGCGAAAAATCATCCTCTGCATTGTCATTAATTCATAAAATTTCTGCAGCAGGAAATAATACATGGAAAATCCAATTGTGAACTGTAGTATCTGAATCTCTTTCCTCCAATTTCGATGCAAATTCAGTAGCAACCGAAGTCCTGGTTCTTAAAACTCCAGTATTACGCAAACCCTCTGCGCCAAACACCCTTTTTTATAAATGCCAAAGTGACAAAATCTCAAGTATTGAAGGTGCATTTTAGATGCTGGTTGTTTACTTACAAATGATAACACTATCTATTGCAAAGTAAACAGAGATAACAGAATTATACCAGGGAATTGTAGATTAATACCAACGATTGCTTTATTCATTTAGAGTATTGCTTTTACAAAATGTAGGCCAGGGAGCATTTAGCAAGATCAGACTACTTTCCCTGACTACAAGAAGCCTATTTAAAACACCCGAGGGCTGCCAAGTAGAACATAACCATCTACAACTAAAATCTGACTCCTAACAACTACCCACAAGCTGACAAGTAAATAATACATAGCCAGGTACAACCATATCAACAAAACATAATAAAGTCATTTTATGCTAACTACATCATCCCTCCCGCCCCCCCCCCCCCCAAAAAAAAAATGAAAAGTAGGCTTGTAGATGAGAATGTGAAACAAAATGAATGCTATCACTAGGTAGTAGGGGAAGGAATGTCCCTAGGGGTACTTCAGCATCTACTGAAATGGAAGAAGGTGGAGTTGAAATGCGTGGAATAACAACTCTTAGCTTGTAGACTTCACCAGCTCTTTGTTTGAAGTGACGAGTGGCAATTTCACGCTCCTTTGAAGTTTTGACTATTTGCACTGCCTCCATAAATTATGATTTGCCCCTCTTATTGGCTACTTTGAGTTCTAGTACTTATTGTTCTTTCTATGTCAACTTATTCTTCTCTAAGTTTGTCAATTGAGCTTGTTAGGCAAGTTGTGCTTGAAATCTTTGCTGTTGTTCTTCAAGCTCTGCAGAGATTTTTAGAAGTAATAACTGCTTCATCAATTTCAGCTACTATTGCACTTTGGGCAGTCATCTTTGTTTGAAGTATGAGATAAAGATAATGAAACTTGTACTCAATGGAGTACATGGATGCTAAAACTTGCCCATTTGAACTGCCCACTTGAAATGCCAAAGAATGGGGGCATCCTTATTGGAATCCAACATTGGGTATAGGGCTGCTAAAACTTGCCCATCTGAATTGCCAAAGAATGGGAGCATCCTTACTGGAATCCAACTACTTTTCATTTGAAAAAGTTTTTGTATTCGGTCACCCATGAGAGATGAAGATTTTAATAAACTCATTATGACACTCTCCTACAAATTGTTAAATCCTCCGAGCCTCCTAAGACAGCAAAAGAGAATGGTAAATATCTAGCTATTCTACTATCTTTGTTACCTTAGACATCACTTGTGCCTTGGGCTCCAAGTCTTGTACATACTGTTTAATGGTACAAAGTGGATTTTGAGGATTTGGCCATGAAATTTGGCCGAAAATCATATCTTCTTGGTAGACAATGTGCTATGTGGCTCTGAATGTGTAGATGATGAAATGTTCAAATGGTCATGCTAATTGGTCTTGGTTTGGCTGTTGCTGTGCTGAACTTGTCTCATGCATGGTGCCATCTTGTATGGTTCCTAGACATTCAACTTGAAGAGGAGGCTCTTCTATATCTTGTAGGGGACTTATAGGAAGAAAGTGCAATGTATCTGTAGGAGCCCTAAGTAGACTTAGCCATTTGTCAATAGAGTGAGACTCCTCATTGGGTATAACAATAGGTGTGGTAGGTTGAGAAGGGATAATAGTTACTTCCCCTCCCTCAACTTCCTCCTCTACTTCATTGTCCTCGTCTTTGGTGGGTGCTTCTTCTTTAGACGATGACTTACTTGGTGCCAGCTTTCTTTTTCATGAAGTGTACCCACTCCTTGGTTCTTCCCCCTTTACTTCAGCCATTTAGATGCCATAGTCTTCCACCTAAAGATAGATGGCCAAGTGGAATCATAAGTCACATCTGGCTGCAACTTGTTATCTTGTGAAGAGGGAATTTGCGTGTATACTGGATCTAAGACTAGTCCAATGGCATGCTATGTCATATAGAAGCCTCTATGTTTTAAGGAGAGAAATTCATTGATTTGGAGGGACATGAATTAAGCCCAATTATACACTTTTCCTCTGCTAAGCCCAATCATGTAGGTGGTCATCCACATTGCAATATCAAATGCTTGAGTGACTCCTATCAGTCTACTCTTCATTAGGTCCAAAATGCATTACCACTCGTCATTAGTGAAGTAATCTTTTTTTAGCCCACGGTTCCCCTTATTCCACTTATTGTTAAGCTCTTTGTTGGACAAATTATTCTTGGAAAGTGTTTGAACAACAAGTTCTTTCTATGCTTGGGTGATATTAATGGTGGGTTTTTTAATAGAAAGCTCCATACATGGTAACCCAAACACTTCGAAAAAATCAGTAGGGGTGTATGTGATTGTTACTTTGTGGTCCACTTACTGCACCAAGGAGTTTTTCTTTTCCCTATCATAATTTGAGACCATTTGAGTCAAATTTAGCTCAAAGTCTCTGAAAAATGTGGTTTGCATCATCTCTGATCCTACAACAGTTGTGGAAGTTGGAACTAGCCTACCTACCCTACTCATACTGTATTTTTCAAAAGCTTTATCCAATGTTGTCTTCCATATTTTTGGCATATGTGCAGAAGGGGGTGGATCAACATGCATTCTTCCCTTTATCTATCATTACACTCTTCCCTTTTTTGGCAGGGCCAACATTGTTTTTGCAAATCTTGAGTTCTCTAACACAAAATTTGGAAAAACCTCCACCTAATGTAGAAGTACTTTTTTCCTCTTTTGGTCCTCTTGAATTCTCTATGGTACTCCAAATCCAATGAGTTTTTTTTTTCAAGAAATGAAAATGCAAACTTAGAAGTGGTTGTTTGTTCAACAATGCAATGTGTATAAGGTGAGTGAAACAACCAATTCTTGTAACAGTTGATGAACTCCTGTGGGACATATAGGTGGCTATTTAAACTATCAGCACAAACTTTAGCAGATTGCATCATGCCAATTTCTTACATAGACTGTACGATTGAACTTTCTTCACTAGGACATATGGTAGAGTGGCACACTACAAAATGGTGTACAACAATATGGGAAAGGTTGTATGACAATGATGATGAAGTAGTGGCCGTACGATTTGATTTGTCAGGCATGGGCTACGGTGAAATGCTTTTGAAGAGGTCGTACGATGTAAGGGATTAGCAGTAGTCGTATGATTAAAATGGAATTTTCAAAAGAAGTTGTGTGATGGAAAGAGCTAAAAGTAGGTATTGCTTGGTTTAAAAATCCGATCAGAGGTGAGATTGTCAGAAGTGACAATACAGTGGGAAGTGTTTTCAAATGAAGAGGTTGTACAATGGGAACTTAGTGGAACATTCATATAGTGGGAAGGATTTGAGCGCGCAATAGAATAGCTAGGTCATATAGTGAGACAATGAGGAGGGTTTCATCGAACCCTTCAACATGTTCTCTTCTTTTGTCCTATTAATTGACGATTACAAAATATTTCAGCGCCCATGTGGTATTTCCAATATTTAATTTGTGCCTTATATTTTTTGAACCCACTATGAGGTGCTTTTTCCTTTTCCTTTATTTTTCTCGGAAGTCAGTTGTGATTGTGTTATAACTTCACTTTCATGTTGATTTGTACAATGGGAATATGGTCCCTTATAATATTTATTAGAACAACACATAATCATTGACTCTGAATCAAAGATTTTAATAGTTTCTCTATTTTTAATTGTATTGTTGATGATTGTTTTTAGACAACTCAACAATAGAATAAAACACTAAGCATCCTATTCTCTCTTGGATAAAGTTCTTCAAAGGCTAAGCTGTGTGATCCAATGAAGTAACTTCAAGGTTCCTTATGATTTGCGATGGATGAACTCAGTGACTTAATGTGATATTGCCGATTATCACAAAGGGACTTACACAATCGTTCAGACAACTTCTTGTTTCACTTACAAGAGGCGAACACTTCGAATTTCTAAGTACTACAACTTTCAACTTATGATATGGAAATGATGTTCTTGATCCTAATTCCTAACAATGATAGATAAAAAAGTGCAAAAGATATAGGGTTTAGGGAAACTATTCTAATCCTAGATGCAAGAAATGATTACTGATCAAGTGAAATCAATCAACTTTGCTTTGCCAAGTTAAACAACTACACAAGGTTGATGCAATCTTCTAGGGTAATACAAGATGTTCAAATCACTTGTGTTCAAGAATGTTCAACAAACACAAACAATTGAAGTTAAGTTCACTTTGTTTAGTCTAACCATACACTGTAACTTGCAAGCCACAAATCACAAATGGTATGAACATAAAGATTTCACCACGAAACAATAATAATCACTTTCATCAACTAACATAACACTTGAAAAGAAAACTTAATCTATCTTATTCTACGCTTGAAGAAATCCGAAACCATGCAACACTTTGAAACATAGACAATATCACCAAACAATGAATCTTGTATTATCTCAAAGAGTTCTTGCAACAATTTTTCTAGAGTCTCAAACTTACAAATGAGAGCAAAAGGAGCCCTTATATAGGCTTCAAAATACATGAATGACTAAGATTGATTGGCAAAGCCAATGGTCTAGATCATGCCACATCGGCAGTTAGTTACAACAAACTACTATTTTTAGTACATGAAAGAGGGAACGAAGGCACGTTTCCCAAGAAGATAAGGATGACACATCAAAGCCTATGAAGAATCTCCATGTGAGGCATCTTTGCTGCTACTATGAAGTGCAATGAATCTGGACACCACTTGCTTGATATCATCAAGAGGTACACTTGGCACATTCTTAATGGTTCCTTTTGCTTCAAGTACATCAACTGTATAAACGCCAAGTGTCTCTTCCCAATCGGTCATTCGAGCTTTGTTGGCACCAAGGTGGATAGCAAGTGAGAATATGCTGTCTAGTCTCTCATTAGAAATATCATCTTCTTGAAAGTAGAATGCTTGGACTTGTTCCTTCATGTGATCAATAGTCATCTCTCCAAATGGATTGCATATCTTCATCAATGATGCATGTACACTATCTTGTATTCTTTGAATGACACTTCTTACTCTTGACATGTCCGTTTCAACTCTATCAAGCAGCTGTCCTTTGTTGCGAAAGAAATAGTACCATGAAGAGAAATCATATGTCGTTCCTTCTTCAATCACCTCAGCATGTATCAACTCATCAACTGAAGCTCCCATCAAACTCTTCAAATGTGGAATATATTGTTCCTTGATGGCTCTGAATTGGGCACAAGTTGTCAACAATGCAAGTACTCTTTCCTTAAGCTTATTGACCTTATCATATACTTGCATGATATCCTCAAGATGCTCATATGTTGTTTCTTTCGACCTCTTCATCCAATCTCTCAACCTGTGAGATGATGATCTCAATTCGTCAAGATGTGCAACTGTATCCGGCGGAAGAATGGATGGAGGAGTGGATATCCTTTCTTGTTGACGAATAGGATGCATTAGGTGCTGTATGTAGTGTTCTAATGCTTGACATCTTTGCTCAGCTTTTATCCTTCCTTTTGTTTCTTGTCTTATCATAGCCTTAGCATTAGTAATTGAATCTTGAAGCTTTTCCTCCACTTGTGCCCCAGTCAAAGGACCCAAATCAATTGTGTTGATATCATAATCTTCAGGCACAATGTCTTCTATATTTTTGTCAACTCTCGGAATAGCTACATGAACTCTTCTTATGCCAGTTTCATCTTTAGTTATTTTGGAAAGAGTTGTTGCCTTCTTTTGCTTTTCCTTAGATACATCAACGAGTACCTCTTCAATTGGAATAGGTTGATACTCGTCTACTTCACAACTCTCCTTGATTCTTTCTTGCAACCACTCCGGCAATGATGAAAGATCCCTATGTCTTTGTACTTGCCTTCCTTGCACAGGCAATGCTTCCTCTTTGGCTTCTTCTTGGTTATTGGTATTTCCTTCATCAATTACCTCAGTGTCATGTGGACTTGAAGGTATCTCTTCAAATAGAATATCTTGCCCTTCAACTTCGTCTTCATGTAGAATCATGTCATTATTCCTTGGAGTACCTCCTGGCTGTCTGGACGAAGCAGTCTCAATACTTATCCTTTTCCTCTTTTGACTCGACTCTCCTTGTGTATATTCAAGTCGTTTCCTTTTCTTTGCTTGACTTGAATCTCTTTGATTTTCTTTACTTTGTGAGTCTCTATTAGGGGCACTATGTTGTACTTGTTCTTCAACTTCTCCCATTTCCCTGTATGTGAGCCTTTTTCCCTCATTTATTAATGCTTGTACTTGGTCCTTTGCTCTTTCTTTGGTGATGGCAATGATCGGTTTAATCAACTCATCATCATATGCTCTTTCTCTTTCAGCGCAATCAATGATATATGGAAGATTTCGAACTTTAGTATACTCATCCTGGGAAAGAGTCTCTTCATCATCTAGCTGATTAGGAATCCTCAACACTTTTGTAGCCCTTACCAAATTCCATTTCAACCTTGAACATTTTTGCATTCTGATATCATCATCACCAAGTGCATTTGCCCAATGATCTTCATGTTGGTCCACACGTTGATAGGAAGAATAGGGTTGCTTGATCGCTCCATGTGGATCAAAGTTCTCTCTCCTTGAATCATGAAGGTGTAAATGATAGGTTTGAAGCTCAGTTTCGGAGTGTTCAGCTGCTTGCAATGATGGACATGAATAATACTTCCCAAGCTTCAGAGGAAATTGTACCCCGGCCTTCTTCCTTGCCTTTTGCATGTTATGGAACTCTAAGAGTTGTCTTGATACCTCTAACATCACCATCCTATTAGTAGGGTACCTTGGCAATCTATACGGATAGGATGTGAAGCCTTGAATTCTTATATAGGTGAACTTCTCATATTGAATGTAATATCGTCCATATTCTTCAATGAAGGCCATGGCAACATTTGTTAACCTCTTTTGTAACTCTCGTCGCAGTCTCCTCACTATATGCATGGCAAATGCATCATTGAACCTTTTTGTAATGATTAATGTTCTTGAGGTGGAGTTCTGTATAGCATTGGTGTGATAGGACTTGATTAGACTTAATGCCAACTTGCCCTTCGGCAGTCAATCCCTTGTAGACCACATTCCTCGCCAATATGTAGATGAGATAAGAAGTCATGTAGGACTTAGACTCATTGAAATTTTCAAATTGCTCATCTATGCAATGACTTATAACCCAAGCCCAATCAATCATCTTATTCTTCGTAAAAACATGATCAAGATATGTATACATCCATCCTTCAAAAGTTGATGATTGAGGCCTACATGTCACTCTATTCAAGAACATGATTAAATAACTTATCTCTTGCTTGAAATCTGCCTTGTGATACTTCGGATCTTCGGGATTGTATATCTTGGTTGCCGAATCTGCCATCCACTTCTTCTTTAATTCTTGCATGTATTGCTTGGGTTTGGCTTCAAATGTCTGTTGTGCAGTTGTAGGGCAAATGAATACTATCCTTTGATTTGGGATGTTAAAGACCTCTTGAATGGCTTCTCTTTGCAAGTAAGCTAGAACAGTTCCATCCTTAGCCACAATTCGCCTTCCTTCAAAATCATAACGTCTAATGCATTCCAACTCCAAATCAATGCTTGGCATGGCGGGCAGGAAACAAGCTGCTTGTATGATTCCACTTTTGACAATAGCCTTAATATCTTCATTCCTTGTTGGTGCGAGCAAGAAGTCTTCGATTTCTTCCAAGTTGGCATGTCCCATGTTGGTGTCGCCTATGTTCTTCCAATGTGTTTCGATCTTGGACTCTGGTAAGGTTGACTTGGCATCCATCTTGATCATCACTTGATGCTCCTTCGCAGTCATGCCCATCTACCTACAAGATCAATATACTTCTATTAGTGAATTCAAGTGATAAATTATCTTTATAAGACTGATTTTTTGTATGATAAAGCCATGGAAATCTGAAAATCAAGTAAGTAAAAAGGCAAATTTAAGGAGTTAGGGTAGCTGAAACATACCTCTAATAAATTTTCAGAATAAATAAATGCATATTTCTGTAGAAAATAGTGAAATATCAGCTTCAAATGACAAAAAATCAGACCTCCAATATTGCAGACCTGCTATATAATTGCTGCTCTTCTCTTCTAAAATTCGCTCCTTGAATGAGTTGTGAAGAATGATGATCAAAATGAGAAGGGCGCTGGTGTTTAAATAGGCAATCTACCTTGAAAAATGTGCTGGTCGGCCAATGAAAGGTCGGCCAGATTTGGGCATTTATTACATTTTTTTTTTTGAAATTTTCAAAATTTAAAAACTTTTCTATTTGGGCGCTAAACTTGAGTGATGAAGGCATAAAATGCGCCTTGTCTTGCAGGCCATTCATCACTGATTTTAAACACATTTTCAACTCCAAAAAACCTCTATGTTTTTAGGCGCAATTTGAGAGTGAAACCAACATGAATTGGCGCCTTGTGCTAGATGAGTGTCTTCTTAACTTAGGTGCAGATCTGAGGCAAAATGGACTGAAAATTCCGCCTTAATCTCTTCAAGCTTGTCGTTCAACCTCCAATGATCTCTAGCTCATGTTTAGACATCTAGTAAATTCTTCATCTTGCAATCAGATTTGATGCTTATCCAAATAAGGTGCTGATTTATGTGTCAATGAAACCTCTTGATTGCTTGGGCGCACCTTATGATCGCTTGGGGTGAAATCAGCGCCTTATCTCCTTTACTTAGTTTCTTTAGGTTGCTAAAGACTTCAATCCAATGTAAATCATTTAAGGGAGCTCTTGTTTCAACACAACCAGATTTTGCTGCTCAAATGCTTCTCCCAATCAAGGTGCAATTGGAGGGTTGTATAGTCATGGATCAACGCCTTGTCTTGTGATGAATGTTCTCTTTAAAGGTTAGGCGCTGATTTGAAGCATTGGGAGTCAGAAATTGTGCCTAGATCTTCTTAACTAGCTTCTTGACACTCATCAATTTCAATTTCATACTCAGATGTTTAAGAGACTCTTCTCCTTTCTAAGTGCCATCCTCATGTCAAATTTGATGTTATTTCCATTGAGGCGCTGATTTTAGGCAAAATGGACTGAAATGTGCGCCTCAATACTTGGTATAATTTCATGATCTCAAACACTTGGTGAAGTCTTTTATCCTTGGTTTCTACCTTTACTTACAAGACGCACTTCTTGTGATGTGAATTGATGCATACCTTTTGAGGTGCTGATTTGAGTGTGCAAGGATAAAAAATGTGCCTAGCTGCTCTTGACTTGTTATTTGACATTTTAATGACTAAACTTCGTGCCTTTCAATCATGCCTCTCGATGATACCTTTCAATGATTGATTTTTAGCTTGTTGTTGTTGTTTGAATCATGCCTTTCAATACTAGGCGCTAAAACTATGTTGTATGAGTGAAGATATGCGCCTAGCTATACTTAGCTAGTTTCTTAACCTTTCAATCACCTTCAAACTCTTATTCAACCTCCCAAAAGGTTCTCTCATCCTTCATATACCAGCTTTCAAAGTTTCAATGTTCTCATCATTCAAGGCGCCAGAATTGGGTGAAAAAGACAAGGAAATGCGCCTTGTTCTTGGACGATGCTCACTTCATTTCTCATGAATTCAAACTCTTGTGGGGGTTCAACAAAGGTATCTTAATCCTTATACTCCCTCAACTTGCTTGATAAATGTCCCTTTGATTATTAGGCGCCCAAACTCATCCGTACTTCCTAGGCGCATCTTGATGACTATTTGAATGTGAATTGGCGCCTAGACTAGATGAGGACTTCCTTAGCTTTCATGTGCTCAAATCATTATAATTGCTCTTAAAAGACTTCACCAAAGCCAAAAACCCTTAAGAGTTGTAGATTTAAGTTGATTTCTCTCTAGGTGCAAATGTGATGTTGAACATGGGGAAACTAGCGCCTAGATTTATGATGCTCATTTCATGTGTTTGATCAACTTTGGAACTCAAGGTGGATTGCTTCTCTTAAGGCGCTTATCCTTTATACTTCAAAATATCCATTCTATATAAAGGCGCTCAAAGGAGGTTCTAGAGGTAGAGGAATGCGCCCAAACCTTCTTAACTTGTTCTTGCATGTGAATTGGTGCTTGTGATGATCTCAAATCTCTCTCTACCAAGGCTCATATTGATGATGCTCCAGGTGTGATATAGTGCCTTGGTAAACTTAGCTTGTTTCTTGGCAATCCAATAGCTTCAATCACTTTTTTAAACTTGCAAGAGAGCACTCTTCAATGGGGCGCTAGCTCTTAGGACTTATATCATTTAACCTCCAAGGCGCCAAAATAAGGTTGTATTGATGGGAAAATGCGCCTTAGCTTAGAAATGACCTGAGAGATTGGATTTAGGCAATTGGAAGCATCTTGAGGTCCTAACTCTTCAAGGCGCCCACTGTTGACTACTTGAATCATTTGCTCCCTCAAGGCGCACCTTTAAGGTGTTACAGGTGACAATCTGCACCTAGTCCACACTTAGTCATTTTCTCTGTAGATCCTCACTCGCCAAAGCACATTGAGTTCAAAATATCATTCTCACATAGGCATTCATACTTAGCTTGCAAACTCATCAACTGACTAACTCTGAGATAACACAAACAACTAACCCTAAAACAACTAACCTATGAAGAAAACTGGGGGTCCCCATTTGCAATGGGGCGATGTGTGATTAGGTCACAACACGTACCTTCGTCAACATTAATTGAGTCTTGTTCTGTTGCTTTGGTTGTTTCAACGAAGTTCTCCAAATCACTTATATTTACGGCTTCCTCTCTTAGTTGATAAATTTGTAACTTTGAACCATTCACTGCATCCTTAATCATTGCTCCATCTAAGTTTTTTAGTCGTATTGACCATTTTCCAATACTTCCCAAATTTTAAATAGTCCTAACCAAAGTACTTTAATTTTACTTAGTTTCACACCAACCATTATACTTGAGCACCAACATATCGGGCTGAAAATTCATTCTTTTCAAGTGTTTGCCGTGCCAATATGTCTTGCATGTTTGAATCACTTTCGTTGCCCATTGTGCCATTATTTTTTGTTTGTCCAACTTATTCAACTGTAGGAGTCTTTCTCTCAAGCTCTCATCATCTCCCAGTCAATTTTGCACAACTATCCTTGGACTTGGCACCATATTGTATGTGTACCATTGCTTCTTGAACGTACATTAATTGAAATGGTGTATCACTAGCGGTTACTTTAAATGTTGTTTGGTAAAGCCACAGTGTTGCTGGTAGGCATTCCTCCCAGTTTGTACCTTTAGTGTCGCATGATTTTTGAATGACTATAACGAGTACTTTATTTGTGTCTTCAACTTGGTTGTTTGCTCTCGGGTAGTACAGACTTGAGAGGGTATGAAAGACCTTGAATTTGCTTGTCATTAACCGGATTAAATTGTTGAGTGTTCACCTTTGTCACTTGTTATTTGGATTGGGATCCCAAATCTAGTAACTATTTATTCATAGATAAATTTGGTTGTGCTCAATGCTGTGTTGTTTGGTAAGGCTTGTGCCTCACCCATTATCATATATTTTGTGGCCACTACTATGTATTTGTACCTATGCATCTAACTGACTTTTAGTTGATCAATAAAGTCTAACCCCCATTGCTCATATATCTCTTGTGGTTGAGATGACTAGAGTGGCATGAAGTCTCTTTTCAAGCGTTTACCCACCCATTGGCATGTATTGTATTCAACAACCCACTCCCTAGCACTAGTGTGAAGTGCTGGCCACCATAGGCTTGCTAGAAGTATCTTTCGTCTAGTGGCATTGGGCCCCATATGGCCACCTACAAGTCCTTCATGTGCTTCAAGCAAAGTTCACCAACTCGACAGGTTGCAGAGTACTCGTGAGTTTTTAACCCGCGCGAGTGTCTGCAGGTTTAACTCGCCGAGTCTTCTGGCCGAGTTTTTGGTTTTGGCGAGTACTTGTCGAGACTCGCCAAAAACTCAACCAGTCCAAGTTTTGCTGAGTTTCAAAAATTTTAGTGTTTTTTAAGTTGCCGAGTACTCTCCAAGTCAGAAATTTTTGGCTTGCCGAGTACTCTTTGAGTCCGAGTTGGTGAACTATGGCTTCAAGTACCTCTTACTTCTTCACGCATTAAACATCTTTGTAGAATATGATTTGGGCTCGTTTTATACAATAGTCTATTAATTAATTGAAATGTTTTTCCTTTAAGTGCTAACCTTCTTCTTTCTCTTGGTGGCATGTCTTTTGGAAACAAGGATGTAGACAAGTATTCTCCAATGTTCTAGTACCATTTTGGTACCGTAGCTATCTAAAACAGGTGGGCATTGGGAAGGTCTTCATTTACCCCTTTAGGCGGTTCTCTTGACTTGATCCTCAAGAGTTGGCCGTACAATGATTTTAAATGTAAATTCTTGAAGTAACATTAGCTATCTATTGACTTGACCTTGAATGATTGGTTTGTTTACTAGATACATCAGTTCTTGATGGTCTACATAAAAGTGAATGATGTAGCAAGTAGTGCTGGAACTTTTGCATTGAATAAACCATGCCAAGAGCCTCCCTCTCTGTTGTACTATAGTTTCATTCTGTGTTTGACAATAATTTGTTGGCAAAGAATATTAGAGGATCTAGCCCTTGAGGTCCTACTTGTGCCAAGGTAGCCCCAATGGCAAAGTCGGAAACATCTACATGTACATGATATTCCTTATCCAAATTTGGATATGACAAGATAGGAGAACTTATAAGTTCTTGATGGTCTACATAAAAAGAGAATGATGTAGCAAGTAGTCCTAGAACTTTTGTATTGAATAAACCATAGTTTGCAAACTCTCTGAGTCATTGAGTTCTTGTGAGTTTTTTTGCTCTACGAGTACTCACAAGGTTTACTCTCTGAGTTTTTTTTGCCGAGTATTTGGAAAAACTTGACGAGTTTTTGGCGAGTACTTGCTGAGACTCACCAAAAACTCGGCAAGTTTTTCCAAATACTTGACTTGTTGCGTCAGCAATACATCGAAATTGTGGAAAAAAACACTCCAAAACTCTGTTTTTTTGGCATTATAAGCATTGTTTTTTGCCTTTTTAAAAATTATGAAAATGGTGTGCGCCATGAACGTCTGTGTGGTTTTGAAGGTCTTCATTTGGGCACTGCCCCTCGACCCCACTGGGGGCGTTGCCCCCAAACCCCCAACCAAACTCATTTGGTACATTTTCTAGCTGTATTTTGCATAAAATTTATGTTCTTTTTCAAAAATTTAAAATTTGTAAAAAAATTTAAGTGTTTTTAAGTTGCCGAGTTTTTGCTAAGTACTCTCCGAGTCGGAAATTTTTGGCTTGCCGAGTACTCTCCGAGTCCGAGTTTTCGAACTATGGAATAAACCATGCCAAGAGCCTCCCTCTATGTAGTACTATAGTTTCTTTCTGTGTTTGACAATAATTTGTTGGCAAAGAATACTAGAGGATCTAGCCCTTGAGGTCCTACTTGTGCCAAGGTAGCTCCAATGGCAAAGTTGGAAACATCTACATGTACATGATATTCCTTATCCCAATTTGGATATGACAAGATAGGAGAATTTATAAAGTCATCTCTTCAGTGAAGCCACTGATACTTCCTAAAAGTACTTAATTCAAATATACTGGATGGACATATATCCTAAAGAATGCCAGACTGGAGGTTTGACTTTAATATATGGGTAAGATTTTACTGTAAAATTTAAAGGGTCATGCATTTTAAATGTTTTATTTACTTGGAAACCATACGAGAATATGTTAATCAGTGTTGCCAATTGTGTAGAAACCAAAGTGCAATGAGCTAGAGGGTAATTTTATCAAATTCTGTAAGATATTTAATGGCTGAGTTGTATGGATAGAAATGTTTGATGATATGTGCATATAGGATATTGATCTTGAGAGGCTAAATTAATGTGTATACAAAAGCATTCAGAGATTCATGCTTTGACTGTTGGGATTTAATTGTTGGCTATCATTACATCATCGGACCTTCTGGCTAATAGTTAGTTACTGGATTGCAGGTTGATCATTATCTTCAAGTTGTTAAGACAGAGTTGGTATCAAACAGAATTGACAAAAATAAAGTTTTGCTTGAGGAGTATGAATATACTGCACATAGCAGTATGATGCAAACTGCAGCTGTCCCTGCTGCAAAGTTTCATTTTGAACTCTCACCAATGCAGGTCATTCATTTGTCTTAGGCACATTTTTCATTTTTCATTTGTCTTTGTTGACGTGTAGAATTATTTTCCATGTCTCTGAAACGGTTGTCCTATTTGTTTTACATCCAAGTTTGCTTAAGTGAGCTTAGATTTACTTTTTATCTTTTGCTATTATCGTCTTTGACATTCTTTTCTAATTTGGACCAGGTCTTGGTGACAGAAAACAAGAAGTCATTTTCACACTTTATTACCAATGTTTGTGCAATCATTGGTGGTGTTTTTACGGTATTATGTTTGACACTTTTACTTGATTAGTTTACTAGTATTTAACTAGTTCACTTCGTATTTTTTTGAGTTTTTTATAGCTTCAATTTTTTTTGTATAATATTATGTAAGTTTGTTGTTCAGGAAGGGTTAAGGAGTTTGCAAGGAATGTTTATATTTACTCTTAATGTTTGAAACTCTGGCATGTACTCTTAGGATTAAATAACATTGTAATGTTCAATGGGCAGGCATGTATGTTCTAAACTGAAATCACAATTGATCCTAGCTATTATTACTGGACTGCCATTACCGTCGATATAATTTTTCATGGCTATCAGCTTTCTTCCATTGATTCTATGGTTGTTATATTAAAGCATGTTGTATGAACAGTAGTTGGAAACATAGGTGAATTCCTAGAGCTCCCACCAACACCTCCCTGGCCATGCCCTCTACAATCTCGCATCATTCCTCATCTACCATCCCTAACCAGTGAGATCATACTCCAACCAGCCAAAAGCTAACTAGAATTAATCATCTCTACAATCAGGGTTTGATTTCACATCTGTGGTTTCTAATGAGAAAAATCAAATCTGCAAAGATCACATACTCCAGTTGATTCACCACCAGGCTCATTGAACCATAACCCTTTTAAATTTTTACATCAGAAAAGAAATAGTTGGTACTTAGGAATGGAAGCCCTACTGTGGGTCAAATTTTCAGTAGATGAAATGGAAAATAGGCTATGGCTGCTTAAGGAGAAGGCCCTTATATGCTGATTCATGGGAACTTTCGTTGGAACCAAAACACTTTGATTATGGGTATATGAGATTTGGAAACCTGCTGGTTTTGTCTAGATACACGACTTCCAAAGGATGATTTGTGGCCATCTCTTCCTTATAACAAGAGAAAGATCAAATTTTCTAATGTGTTCTATGGTTTATGAAAAAATCAGGGTTTTTTATGAAATTGTGGTCCCTTGCATTTAACCCAGCTGAAGACTTCCCAAGTATGGATTCAGGTCAGTAAGACTTCCATTCCCAAGTGAATATTGGCAAGTCTACTCTAAAGAAAATAGGCAGTGCTTTTGGAAGATGCATCACATTATATGACTTCACAAAGCAATTGAGAGTTCTCAACATGCCAGAATAAGTGTCAGCATTGATTTGGTGAAGCCATTACTAGGCGAAATATTACTGGACATGGGAGGAATTGAGTGGGAACAACTTCTAGACTATTAGAACATTCCCTCCAGATGTTGGATCTGCCATCAGCATGGCCATTGGGCTTGTGTTTCCCCAGCATTTAGGAACACAAACAGATGAAAGCAGCAGATCATGATCAAAACAACAATAGAAAAGATGACGAAGATAGCATGGTAAAAGGGGACGGCTGAGAGAATCAATTATAATCCAGGAAAAATCACCCAATACCACAAATGCCTAGTGAGAGCACAAATAACATAGAGGCTACACAAAGAAAGGCAAGCTAACAACTCAGACAGCCAAACCGTCAGTGCTTCAAATCCCTTTAAGGCACTCAATCATCGATGAAATGGAAGGTATACAAAGCAGTCAGGAACAAAGGACAAATCCTTTCCAATATCTGGACGAGGGGAAAGACATCACCGTAGAATAGCCAAATGGAGTTGAAGAAGCCACTAATAGTTTAACTTGTAACACAAGCATTGGAGGAAGAGGGAAAAAATCATGTGATCTGTCAGAGCCCACAACAGATCAGGTTATTTTGACATTGTTAGCTGACTTCTATAAACGAGTGTACAGATGTAGGGCCACCAAAGGCAAGAACAAAACCCAACACAAATATGAAATCTTAATATTTTTGCCTAAACCCCCTCAAAATAAAAGAAGAAAATCCACCCAGGAAGCTATCAAAAGCATTCCTATGAAGGGAAGAAATTAGAGGTTGAGAAGAAGCAGATCAAATCTGGGTAGGTGTGGAGTCTGTAGCAGCCCTTCATCACATTCTAGGCTTATCCCCCAACCCACAAGCAAGATGATGCAGATTTCAGATCTTTCAGATAATTATGATGGTTTTACTAGATATATTTCATTAGCCAGTACATTTTTTGTTTTTGTCCAACATCAGGAAGCAATATTTTGTAATGGCATTGCTGATAGATAATTATCTTCTAATGCAATCCCGCAAAGTTAAAACAGATTCGTTGACATATATCCTTAATCTGAATGAAATGCATTTTGCTTAATATATCATAATGCAATCAATCTTTGTCATCAAAATAAAAAGGGGGATGTTATCCTTAACAATTCTGAATGTGTCTTTTTTCATGGACATTACACGGCATTGCCTTGTTTCCCAATATCTGGATATTTATGATGGAAACTTTATCTGTTCACAATTTCTGACTTCAGATTGCTTTGAATATGTTTCTTACAGGTTGCAGGTATCTTGGACTCTATGTGGTACAATGGAATGCGTTTGGTTAAAAAAATGGAGCTTGGAAAGCAATTTTAAGTTAGATACAACCAATGGATGTCTAAATAACAACTTGTTTCCTTGGCTCCTCGCGGATATATATTTTTTTAAGTTGGGCAAGTGGATAGGATGTAGCCTAGATAATGCCATTCATTTGTGTACCAATATTCTCGAGGGGATTGTTTTTCTTCCTAATTTTTTAGAGGGATTTCAGCACGTCATTGCTAAGTAATGCATTCGTATTGTTCCTTGATTATACCCTTCATCTGGTTGAGGGTTACTGTATAAGTCTGCATATATAATACGTACATGCAGAAAAAGCCTTTAGAGAGAGAATTTTGTTGCAAAATTGGTATACTACAAATGCGTAAATTGACACTCCAGCACACAGTGGATTTCAACTAACATTTTTCAGTGACTAATGATAGCATTAACCTAATTTCATAGGATGATTTGTTGTATTGTTTTGAAGGAGCAAGCATGCTTTAAGAGCTATGCAGAGTCAATTCCTCTTTATATCACTTGTAACTTTTTGCATGTGAATGCTCTAATGGCACTGACATCTTTACACCATTAATAGTCTAGGGCAGAAAAGCTCGGATCTTATTGCCATATAGGATCTGTATTTTGTATTTCGATTTGAAGTATTTAAATGGCGGGCTAGGAGTGCTTGAATTTGAATTATGCACTAACCCTAGGAGATGTTTGGCTTATTGTTTGAAGAGCTTGCTTGTGCGATGTCTGCACATTTCTACATTTTAAGGAAATAACCAACCTTGTAAATAAAATAACCAAAGTTTACGGAAATGCCTAGAATGCTGATGATGTTATAAATAATAAAACTTAAGTTGTATACAAATTTAATAAATTACAGTTTGAAACCAACACTTGTTATAAGAGACGTAATATTTCCATAGGTCATGTTAGTGATTGAGCGTGCTTTTGGATGTAACTAGGTGGGTAATTTTTAGCATCAACATTGTGGATCACACTTTATAGTTCATTTATATTTTCCTCATCCTAATGATGAATCACAAAGTATGATCCAAAAATGTTGATGCTAAAAATTACAACATTAAAGTCCAGAAGCATTCTCAATCATCAACACTCATGTTTTCTATTGGAAGTATAAAATAAGAATACTCCTTATAAATCTTTAATATATGGCTATGACTGCACTCCACTTAAATATAGAAAACTTTAAAACAAAAAAAAAATTATTTGTTGGCAAGTTGCTATCTTGGGGTTAGCTCCCTTTGTATTAAAATTATTAGAAAAAGTTATTGTTCCTCTTATGTAATTCGGCATATTACATTCCAGTGGGATCCTCTTGTGGTTTATAATGTATCAGTGATTGTAGTCCACAGGTAGGCTCGTTCATTCTCTTGATTTGATCAGGTAGTTTGGCATGGAGCCAATGAAGATAGCGAACTTCTCCATGTTCTTGATTATTCCTTCATGGTACAAATTAATCACCTTATCAAGGTCCTTATTTTGACGGGCCACTGCAATGTTGATGGCATCGCTAACAAGCCTGCGTCTTGGGGCCTTGTTGAAGGTTGAGATGGCAAAGATTGCATCACGAACTCAACCAACCTTAAGGAAGGCGTTAGCAGACAATTTTCCCTAACACTTCCGTCCCATTGTAAGCAAAATGGTAGTCAAGAATATTACCAAAAGAGATCCGTCATGAATGTGGCCAGCTTTTAGTTTGTTTGCACGAATCACCTCTTTGATCGTTGTCTCAAATATATGGGACTCGATGTTGAAAACTCTCCGAAGTTGGGTGGGTAGTCCATCCTCAGGCGAGAACATACAATGTCAACATAGAGTTCGATGAAGACATGCAATCAGATCACATACCAAGTTTCAGAGGGATAGAGATTTTTCTGTACTTATTATCTGATCCAATCCTAGCCAAGATCCAACATCCTGTGAGACAATCATATTTTGCTCGTGTGATGTCATGATTGGCTAGGAAGTTCGTCACCAAGTTTGCTTCTTTGTAGAGGTGGCGGATAGAGAAGTCATCAATTTTGCTCAGGAACATTGAGATTTGATCAATCCCACTTGATATTTTCTAGTTGACAATAGATTTGTTATGATGGCACTGATTATAATTTGGGAATCGCCTTCTATATCAATTGAGAACACTTTTTGGCCGTGCATATTTTGATTCCCTCAAAGAAAGCAACACATTCCGCTTTGTTGTTCGTTCCATTGGAAAGCTTTAATGAGCAAGCCCAAACAAGGTTACCATTAGCATCTCTTAATAGACACCCATCGTCGTAAATTCTAGAATAACAGAACCAGAAATGAAGAACAGCAAAATACAAAACAATGCTCAGAAAGAAAAACAAAATAGCGCACACAAAAGAACAAACAGTTTTACGTGGTTGACCATATCAGGGTACATCCACAATGAAGGGCAATGGTTTTATTAATATCAATACATCAGACCGTGTACTCTCAGTATTACATATATCACTGTATATTGAACAGCAGCACACACTATTCTCAGTGTTTCATCCACATCTAATATCATCGTAGAACAACCACACCAAACCCACTGCCTTGCATCCTCCAAAAGACACCAAGCTACAACAGCAACGGTTACCAGCCAAGAAGGCAGTCTGCAGAATGGGCAGTTACAAGGAATCTCAGACAGTGAAATGGCCGTTACATGTGGGCTTCAATAACCACGTGCCCAACAATCTCCCACTTGAAGACCAAAGGGAACGGCAATGAAGCTGCTATGAGAGAGATCCCCTTCGTGAAATTCAGTGTCACAGAGGAACAAGACCGAGAGAAGATCTACAGAAATCGAACTTCTCTTGGGGAACAATCTTTGTTAATGCATCCGCCGGATTAACCTTTGTGTTAATCTTTGTGCCCTGCAACTTGCCTTCGTCAATAAGATGGCGGATAAAATGGTATCGAAGGTCAATATGCTTTGTTCGACTGTGGAACGCTGCATTTCTTGACAAGTGTATAGCACTTTGGCTATCACAAAATAATGGAAATACTGATTTCGGACAGCCCAGTTCTGTCAACAAATGCTCAAGCCATATCATTTCTTTGGCTTCTTCCGAGAGCGCTATGTATTCAGCCTCTGTAGATGACAGAGCTACAATTTGTTGCAACTGAGACACCCAAGTAATGGCTACCTCGGCAAATGTAAAGACATAACCAGTGGTAGACCGGCGTTTGTCTAAATCTTTGGCCATATCTAAATCAACATAACCACGGAGTTGAAAGTCAATACCTCCAAAACATAAACAGATATGTGAAGTACCTTTCAAGTACCGTAAAATCTATTGAACTGCCTGCCAGTGTAGTTTGCCCGGATTACTCATGAATCTGCTCACAACAACAACTGCTTGTGCTATGTCCGGACGAGTACACACCATTGCATACATGATACTGCCAACTGCAGATGTATAGGGAACATACCGCATATGTTCTTCCTAATTTTTCAGACACATAGCTGAAGATAGGCGGAAATGATCAGCCAAAGGAGTAGATATCGGTTTAGCATGAAACAGATTAAATCTGTCCAACACTTTGGCAATGTAGCTTGCTTGGGACAACCTGAGTTCTCTTTTATTTCTGTTTCTGAATATGTACATCCCAAGTATTCTTTTCGCTGGTCCTAGATCTTTCATGGCAAAATGAAGAGCCAACTATTGCTTCAGTTGAGCAATAATCTGAACACTAGTACCAGCTACTAACATATCGTCAACATAGAGTAAAATGATGACAAACTCACCAATATGGAGCTTCTTGTAGTAAACACAAGGATCTGATTCGCATTGAATAAAGTGGTTATCAGTCATGAAGCGGTCAAATTTTAAATACCCTTGTCTTGGAGCTTGCTTCAGCCCATACAAACTCCGCTTCAACTTGCAAAATAAATGCTCCTTACCTGGTTGAGCAAAGCCTTTAGGCTGCTCCATGTATAAATCCTCATCAATATCTCTGTGTAAAAACGTTGTTTTCACATCGAGCTGCTCAAGTTCTAAATCCCAAATGGCTACCAATCCCAACACAACACGGATAGTGTCCATTCTGACAACTGGAGAATTTTTTTTAGAAAAATCAATACCTTTTTGCTAATCAAACCCCTTGACGACTAATCTGGCCCTGTATCTTTTACTTCCTCCGTCTTCGTCTTTCAAGCGATAAATCCATTTATTTTTGAGAGGCTTTCGATTTGGCGGAAGAGAAACCAAATCCCAGGTTTGATTAACGCTCAACGACTCCATTTCTTCGTTCATGGCGGCCATCCAGTTCTGTGCATTTTCATGCTTGCAGGCTTGTTTATAAGTTGCCGGCTCTGCATAATCAGAGAGCAATAATTCGTAGTCGTCAAATTTTGCAGGTCTCCTCTTCTCACGGGTAGACCTCCGCAATTGTGTACCTTGCTCTGGCTGGATATTGGAATCCAGATTGAGTCTCTGGAGTAAGTTCTGAACATCATCAACCTCTGATTGTAGAGGAATCTGTGGCAAGCTCCCCTGTCTCTGTATTTGTGTACCCAAAGTGCTCTGTCCTGTAATTGGCAGTGATTGCTTAACTGATCGAAAGAGATTTGTATGTATATGTGCTGACATCTCTTCCTGAGGCAACGTTCTTTGTAGTTGCTGTGGCATTTGAGAATGAGGAGGTTGCGTAGGACATGTTGAAGGCAGCGTCAGATGTGTTGAAGGTTGCGAATGAAGTTCTGAAGGCAACAAAGGCTGCGTTGAGTAGTCAATAGGTGGCATTGACCAAATTGAGGGCTGTGTTGGTTGTTTAGTAAACAACGGTTCAACTAATGAAGGCAGTGGATGGTCATTGGAGGGCAGGGAGCTGCTAAGGGAATGCAGTGTATACATTTGTGAAGGCTGCGGTGGAGTTAAAACAGGCAGCGGTTCCTGATGTTTGGAAGCCAGCGAATGACTGAGGGAAGGCAGCGTGGTAGTTAACAAAGGCTGCGTTGGAAGGTTTGGAGGCAACGCATGACCACGTAGAGGCTGCAGCTGAGTGTGCATAGGAATAGATAGCTGTGTTTGGTCTAAAGAAGACTGAGATTGAGTTATTGAGGGTTGCGTAGCAACAATGCAAGGCATACCAATTGACTGGGTAGTATACTGTGTGGGTAAAATGCAACTAGCTGAAGACAGAGTAGTGCTAGAAATTGGAGTAGATGTAGAATAATAATCAGCAGAAGTAACCAATGGCTGAGAGAAAGTAATGGTAGGTTGCCTCACCTTACCATTATCGAACAAATCCACATCAATGTATTCTGTCGGAGGTAAATTTGAAGGTTGTAAACCTGGAAAATCCTTCTCGTTAAACACAACATCGCGGCTACGAATTATAGTCTTTGCAACAGGATCCTAAAGACGAAAGCCAAACTGATCTTCACCATAGCCGAGAAAGACACACCTTCTTGATTTAAAGTCTTAGTTCTCTGCTCTTTTGGAATGTGAACAAAAGCGGCACAACCAAACACCCGCAAATGCTGATAGGAAATTCACTTTCCAAGCCATGTCTCTTCAGGTATGTCAAAATCTAGCCTAGACGAAGGAGCTCGATTGATTAAATACACAGCAGTGTTACATGCCTCTGCCCAAAACTCTTTGCCCAATCTGGCATTGGAGAGCATGCATCTAGCTCTCTCAAGTATCGTGCGATTGAGCCTCTCAGCTGCACCGTTTTCCTGAGGTGTATAAGGGACGGTCTTGATCCGTCGAATTCCATGGTCTGCACAAAAAGAATCAAACTCTGAAGAGCAATATTCTCCACCATTGTCTGTTAATAGGCATTTAATTTTATGCCCAAACTGGTTTTCAACAGAAGCTTTAAAAATCTTAAATTTTGAAAAAACTTTAGATTTTTTGTTCAACATATAAATCCAGATTTTTCGAGTGCAATCATCTAGAAAGGTTACAAAATAATTTGCTCCACCGAAAGAAGTTCCTGAGTTGGACCGAATACATCAGAATGAACAAGTTCCAACGGAGTGGTTTTCTTGTCGTCCCGTTCTCACGAAACTGGTCTGGCACTGTTTGCCATAAAGGCAATATTCAGAGAATTGTAAATCGATGGAGTTTAGGCCTGGAAGCTGATTGTGCTGAAGCATAACTTGAAGACCTTTTTGGCTCATATGACCGAGCGTTTTGTGCCAAATTTCAGACTCACTGTCCATAGCTGGCAAGGCAGCTCCCACTTCACCAAAACAATCCAGAATGTAGAGATTACCTTGCTTCTTTCCTCTTGCCATTACTAAGAGCCCCTTTGTAATTTTCCATCAATCAAGAGAAAATTTAACATTGCATCCATTGCTTATAAGCTGACTGACAGAAATTAAATTTCTTTTTAACATGGGTATATATCTAACATCCGTCAAAGTTAGTTTGTCACCATTTTTCTGATTCAATATTATATCTCCTTTTCCTAAAATGTCACATTCCTTATTGTCACCAAGAAACACCTTATCGAATGTGCCTTCTTAAAAATTTGTGAAAGCTTGACGGCATGAAGTGGCATGAAAAGAGGCGCCGGAATCAAGGACCCACGAATTTGCATTTGTATCACTTGCTGATAGGACCAAAACACCATCACTTGTAGTGTTTGCTTGATTATTTGTGCCCACGTTGCCTTGAGCTTTCTTATAGTTCCAACAGTTCTTCTTATTGTGTCCAGGTTTTCCACAAAACCAACATGAACCGGTTCTGCCCCTAGACTTTGATCGTGGACCAGATTGTGACCTTCTTCGGTTATTATATCTACCTTTGTCATAGTTTCTTCCCCTATTTTTATACTTACAGCTCTTAGAGCATCGCCGGATGAGGGTTCCTGATGTTTCCTTCTCATGTCTTCGTTGAGAAGAGTAGCTGCAACTTCATCAAAAACCAATGTACTCTTGGCTGCTATAGAAGTGCTCACAGCCATGACAACACCTTCCCAACTATTTGGTAAGGAACACAACAGCAAAATCGCTTTAATCTCAGGATCTAACTTGATACTCACCGAAGCTAATTGAGAGACTAAGGTGTTAAATTCATTCAGATGATTGGACATAACCCCACCTCCTCTCATTTTCAGGTTATATAATTTTTTTATAATAAATACCTTATTTGACGCCGAAGCAATCACATACATGTTGGAGAGCTTGTCCCAAAGCTTTTTCGTAGTACTCTCATTTGAGACATTAAACAATACATTGCTGGACAATGAGAGAAATATTGTTGCCTTCGCTTTCAAATCCAATTTTTCCTAATCTTCATCCTTCATAGAACCTTGTCCTTTCACTTTCCCCAGTAAAGCGACTGACAAGCAGTATTTGATGAGAAGAGACTCCATATGCACTTTCCAAAGACCAAAGTTTTGGCCTGTGAATTTCTCTATTTTCCATTTCTCAGAGTCATCCATTTTCCTGATTGCTATTGCTGTGCAGGTTCCCCAAAAAAAATTTCACAGTCCCCTCGACCGAGCTACACACAGAGCTCTGATACCAATTGTAAATTCTAGAATAACAGAACCAGAAATGAAGAACAGCAAAATACAAAACAATGCTCAGAAAGAAAAACAAAATAGCGCACACAAAAGAACAAACATTTTTACGTGGTTCACCATATCAGGCTACATCCACAACAAAGGGCAATGGTTTTATTAATATCAATACATCAGACCGTGTATCATACATCTCTCTTAGTATTACATATATCACTGTATATTGAACAACAGCACACACTATTCTCAGTGTTTCATCCACATCTAATATCACCGTAGAACAGCCACACCAAACCCACTGCCTTGCATCCTCCAAAAGACACCAAGCTACAACAGCAACGGTTACCAGCCAAGAAGGCAGTCTGCGGAATGGGCAATTACAAGGAATCTCAGACAGTGAAATGGCCGTTACATGTGGGCTTCAACAGCCACGTGCCCAACAGAGGGCACCAAGATTTCCCTTCGAAGCCCTACCAAAATTTAGTTTGAGTCTTCCACTTGGAGGAGCTGTCCACTTGGGAAACTTCCTTTTCTCCTTTTCTGTTGAATCATTGGTCTGAGATATGAAATTTGGGGCAGCCTTTAACAGTGGCCATGAGACCATCATTTTGTTATCCCACTCAGAGAACTTGCATTTCCTAAGCTCCCTTACTTTTTGTGTTTGTGTTCACAAATTCTGACCTATATCTTTTTAATCACTGTTTCCGTTGACGGCGCTTGTTCCTTGAAAATTCTGTTGTTCCGCTCGTATAATTGTCAGACGACCATTGTAGGCCCAACAAGCCATAATCTAGACCACAGGGAATCTGTGTAACTGTGGCCAATAGTGGATTACAACACAAATGTTTTGAGGAAAAACACTGCCAAAACAATTTTTGATAGAGCTAAGACCATATTTTTATTGTGAAGGGGTAGTGAATGAGAAGGTGGTTCACAATTTCCTCCGAGCTAAGACAGAGGGCATCACGATGACCCAACAATGCCAATCGTGTGTAGTCGATCTCTAGTCAGGTTTTATTATGTATTGCCGCCTAGGTGAACGCTCTCGCTTTCAGAAGAACGTTTTGGGCCCAACAGATGTCTTTAGGCCAACAACCCAGTGTGTTCCTTGTGCATAGCAATTCATAACCCAGCTTAACAGAGTATTTTCTAGATTTCGCCCCACACCAAATTAACTCATCAACTTTGTTAATTAAAGAAATTGACCTTTTCTGCAGAACCTATGCTAGAATGCTTTTTGCATTATTTGAAATTGGAGCAAATTCAAAGTTTTTTCAAATGAAGTGTTCCCCATAGTGACCCATTTTCCTTTCTATGTAACTCGCAAATTTGTCTTCGCGGGCTTCTTCAAGTGCTTCACGACATTCTTCTAGTTCTCTTATTTTTGTTAGAGGGGGGTGTCCGTTTCACGAATCCGTTCAGAATAAAGCATCACGCCCATTATTGACTTTCCATTAAATGTGTTCTGTGATTAAATTTCTTGTTCTAATCATGAAGTTCTACACATGTGACCCAGGAGGAGCGTTAGCCATTGTTACAATTCTTCTCAAGTCTTCTAAATCTAGATATTTCTTTCGCAGAATTTTGCTCCACAGTGCCTTAGGATTGACCAACATACGCCAAGATAATTTTGCGCCTAGTGCATGATTTTGTTTTAAGATATCTCTGATTCTTGTGCCACCATGTGATTTGTCCATCTTAACAGTTTCCCATGCGACAAGTGGGATTCATTTTATATCATTGAAACCATCCCACAAAAACTTTCATTGTATTCCCCTAATAACATTTGCAGTTTTCCTATTGGTCATGTTGGTTCCCAAAATAACTACAATTCAAAACTCTAAAACATTCCTAAATCACCTAGGCTAAGGATGTCATCGGGGTGATTTAAAAGAGGTTTGTCAATAAGTTAAGGGCGATTTTGGCCAACTGACAGGAGTGAGTAGACTCCTCTGCACTTTGAGCTCAACTTAGACTCTGGAGGGATATTCCAAGAGGTATACCTGTTGTAAGTATGTGCCTAATCGGTGTTGTCATTGATGTCAACATATTTGTGTTGTCATTGGTGTCAAATGTGCTTTCATTTTGTTGCTTGTAGATGTTAAGGATAGTGAGAAAATTGGCTCCTCCGGTAAAAACAGTGAGTTGCAGTGGAAACAATGTATTACTTACAAAAGAACAGTCCAGAAGAATGCTCCGCATTTCCTGTAGAATGAATATCTTTGTCTGCAGATTGGAAGTTATTTAGAAGTCTGTCTGAAGAGGTTATGTTCTAGGTTTGAGCCTCCGATATGAAGATTTGAGTGAGTTATGTTCATCAGTGTGAAAATTGCATTTCCTGTATGTTTGGTGATGACAGGGAGAAAGTGTTATACTTCGCATTCCTCCACATTGAAGTATTTCGGTATGCGGTTTTGGAATTAAGTTTGTTATGATGTTAAGTACCTTCAACTTCAATGGTTCATGATCTGGCGGTCTGCAAGTGATCTTTTCCTTATAGCAGTGGCTGACAGTGTTGTTCTTGTGCTCTGGTTTAAAGAATCTGATGGGTAAAGTGTTAGGGTATTGTGTGGATGTTTTTGATGATTATAATGTGCTTGTGGATGTCTCCTAATTGTGTTCCTACCTTTGGATTGGTCCGTGGAGAGAAATCTGGATCGTGGTTGAAGAATATTCTTAGAAAACTTAGTGTTCTCACCAGTCTTGGCCAACTTGGTTAATTTCACAAATTGTGGAGATGCATTGAAGATTGTAGAAGCATGTCGTGGCGTGGAAGATTGGATTTTTGTCCCAGTTAAGGTGTGGCGTGATCCGCATACATCCTTACATCCTTTCATTAGCTAAATTTGTATTAGGTCCAGACCTATTTTATGTATGATTGTAATGCCGACCTTGGAGAATGTTCCAATGGTTGATGAATGTATTTCCGACCTTGATGTGCATTCCAAGGTTGATGACTTGTATAAAAACTTGTAATGTAATTGCAGAAAGTGTGTAGAGCAAGAATGAGGAGATAAGTGCGAAGGAATAAAAAGCATAGCAGAGGAGCTATATTGTACTTCAATAGAAAAGAACCCAGGCATGGAGTAGATGCTACCAAATCAGTTCACCACCCTTTGGCAGTGAGTCATTTTTTGTAGTGAGCAATTTGGGCAGTAAGCCCTGTAGGCAACGAGCCTCTGTTTTTGGTATTGATGTAACATATATATTTTTGTGGGCTAACACCCACTGTAAGTAGTTGATGGTTTGATATTCATATGAAGCTAAGTTTTTGTGACAACTGATTCACCCCCCCTCTCAGTTGTCCTGTGTATTTCAACAATTGGTATCAGAGCAGGTTCCTCGGAAGAAAGCCTAACAACTTGAGGAAGATCTAGGATGTCTTTCAAAAAGGAGGATTTGTAATTTGATGGGACAAATTATGTGCTATGGAAGGTACGAATTAAAAGCCATCTCCTTTGTCTTGGTTATAAAGTATGGAAAGCTGTTGAAACATAATACATCATACTTGAAAATGGTTTGACAACTGAAGATGAAATCAAAGAGTATGAGTTAAATGTAAAAGCTAGAGATGCCCTGTTAAGTGCCTTAACCGACACAGAGCTGATAAAAGTCATGGATCTAGAAACAACAAATGAAGTTTGGGAGAAGTTGAAGAAACTATATGAAGGAGATGATTATGTAAAAGAAGCCAAGTTACAAGGACTGAAAGCAAAATATGAGAGTTTGAAAATGAATGGAGATGAAAATATTACAACCTTCATGCAAAGGGTTGATGAACTTGTCAATGGAATAAAAGGAATGAGAGGAACCATTGGTGATAAGTAAGTTGTGATGAAATTTTTTAGATCTCTACCAAAGTCCTATAGTCACAAGGTAGCTGCAATTGAAGAAATAATAATTGTGAAAACTATTGACAGAGATCAATTGCTTGGAAAGATTACAGCCTTTGAGATGAATGAGTTTGGTGATGCTCTGCCAAAAGTTGAGACAACTTTTAAAGCCAGTACTTCAGAAAAGATCTCTAGAGCTGAGAAATATAAGGTGGATCTTGATGATGACTTTGACCAAATTGAAGCTAACTTTGTTGATAGGTTGCAAAGAGGTTCTGGTAAGTTCAAAGGCAAATTACCTTTCAAATGTTTCTCATGTGGTGAAGTAGGTCATTATGCTTCCAGATGTCCTGAATGAATTGGAAGAAATAGGAAAAGATTTGAGAGCAGGCCTAGAGCTCCAAAGAAATGCTACTATGTTAGAGATTTTGATGATAAAGGTGTGACAAATGATGAATTTGATGATGCTAGTACTAGTGCAAATGAATTCTTGTTTATTGCTATCAAAGAAGATCCCATGTCTAATAATTCTGCTAGCTATGTGAATGAAGAAAAACCAGTGGGAAAAAGTGCTTTGGTTGTTCAGGTTGAGAAAGATAAGGATGAATGGATTATTGATAATGGATGCTCACATCACATGACTGGCGACAAAAGTAAGTTTGTAAGTTTTGGAAAAGTATGATGGAGGACTGGTTAGATTTGGAGACAATGTAGCTAGTAAGATTTGTGGAAAAAGATCTATTTCATTTGATGGGTTTGAAACATAATATTTTGAGTGTTGGTCAGATGTGTGAAAGGATATAATCTGAGATTCAAATATAATGGACGCAAGATCTTGGAAAGCTCTGGAACAGTAATTGCTACCGGTAAGAAGACTGGAGGTAATATTTACCAGTGAAAAGGAACTAATGATTATTGTTTATTGGTCCAGATAGATGAGAGTTGGTTGTGTCATAGAAGGATGTGTCAAAAACTTTGATAATTTGGTGAAGATAAGTTTAGGTCAGACTGTGAGACTTTTACCAAAGCTTGTGAAACCCACCAATACAATTTGTAAGGAATGTTAGTTGGGGAAGCAGCCAAGAACCAGTTTCAAGAGCAAAGAGCAATTTTCTGTGGGCTTGTTGGATCTAGTGCATACATATCTCTGTGGTCATAGAAGGGTGAGAAGTCTACAAGGTGACATGTACTTCATATTGCTTATTGATGATTATTCTAGAATGACTTGGGTTACTTTTCTAAGAGATAAATTAGAAGCCCTAGAGAAATTCAAATCTTTTAAAGCAATGGTTGAGAATGAAATAGAGCTGAAAATCAAATGCTTCAGGTTTGATAGAGGGGGTGAGTTCACATAAAATGAATTCAACATTTTCTGAAGAACATGGGATAAAAGACAGTTGTTTGCACCTAGGACTCCTCAACATAATGGAGTTGTGGAAAGAAAAAATAGGACAGTTCAAGAGGCTACTAGGACAATGATGAAGGAGGCAGATCTATTGGAAGTCTTTTGGAAAGAAGCTATACATACTACTGTCTACATTCAAAACAGAGTTCAAATGAAAGGAAATGGTACTAAAACTCCTTATGAATTGTGGTATGGAAGAATTTCCACAGTAAAATATTTCAAAGTCTTTGGAAGCAAATGCTATATCATAAGAGATGAAGATCTGGGTAAATTTGATGCAAGGTGTGATGAAGGAATCTTCCTCGGATACTCTACCAAGAGTAAGGCCTACCATTGCTACAACAAAAGGCTGAAAAAGATTGTTGAGAGTGCAAATGTGAAGGTGGATGAAGGCATAGGGAGAACATCAGATTAGTGTGGCTATGAATAAGATGAACTTGCTGTTATAACTTATGAGGAAAAAGTTGAACAAGAAGTCAGTCAAGATGAAGAGGAAAAGACTCCAGAAGTTGTTGCTAAAACCCCCAGGTATGTAAGAATCAATCATTCTGAAGATCAAATTATTGGAGACAAAGACAAAGGAGTACTGACAAGAAAAAGAGCTGCAGAAGAACAAGTGAATTACTGTCTACTCTCTACAGTTGAATCAAAAACTATGAATGAACCCTGTAATGATGAAAATTGGGTAAAAGCAATGGAGGAAGAACTAATGCAGATAGAGAAGAATGAAACTTGGGAATTAGTTCCCAAACCTGCTGACAAAAATGTTATTGGGACCAAAGGGTTTTCAGAAACAAGCTGAATGAAAATGGAGAAGTTGTAAGGAATAAAGCAAGGCTTGTATGCAAATGATACTCTCAAATTGAAGGGATAGATTATGAAGAGACTTTTTCTCTAGTAGCTCGGATTGAAGCAATCAGAATGTTTCTGACATTTGCAGCTCACAAAGATTTCAAGGTGTATCAAATGGATGCGAAGTCTGCATTTTTGAATGGTGAGTTAGAAGAGGAAGTCTACATTGAGCAAACAGAGGTATTCCAACTATCAAATCAAGGTGATATGGTTTGCACGTTGGAGAAAGCATTGTATGGACTCAAGCAAGCTCGTAGAGCCTGGTATGCAAGGTTGGACAAGAACCTGCTGAAGTTAGGGTTCAATAAAGGTACTGCTGAAAATAATCTCTATTTCAAAATTAAAGGTGATCAAATCTTGATTGTTGAAGTCTTTGTTGATGATATCATATTTGAAGGCAATGAAGGTATGTGTATGAATTTTGCTGGTGAAATGCAGAAAGAGTTTGAGATGTCTATGTTTGGTGAGATGAATTTCTTTCTGGGTCTGCAAATTAATCAATCAGATGAATGAATCTTCATATCTCAGTCTAAGTATGTGAAAGAGTTGTTGAAGAAGTTTGGGATGGAAGATTCTAAACCGGTATGTACTCCCATGGTGACTGGCTACAAGATGAGCAAAATTGATGAATCACCTAAGATTGATCATAAAAAATACAGATCCATGATTGGAGGTTTGCTTTATCTAACTCAAACTAGACTTGATATTATGCATACCGTTTGTCTTGTTGCAAGATTTCAAGCTGATCCAAGAGAATCACATGTGATGGTAGTTAAGAGAATCTTGAGGTATTTAAAAGGCACTCCAGAACATGGCTTATGGTATCCATAGGATAATGATTTCACTCTTAGTACTTATACAGATGCTGATTGGGTCGGAGATATTGATGACAGGAAAAGTACACGTGGAGGTGCTTTCTTTTTGGGCAACAGATTGGTTTCATGGCTGAGTAAGAAATAAGACGCAATCTCTTTATCTACAAGAGAAGCATAATATATGTACTCAAGTCTTATGGATGAAGCAGACTTTGAGGGACATAAGAATTGTATATGATGATCCAGTTGCAATCTTCTGTGACAATACAAGTGCTATAAATATTTCAAAGAATCTAGTGATACACTCAAGGACAAAGCACATATCCATAAGGTATCACTTTCTGAGAGAAAAGATGACAGAGAATGAAGTAAAGTTGGAATATGTGTCCACAAAGGATCAGATTACAGATATCTTCAATAAGCCTCTGCCCAAGAATACCTTTGAGCATCTTAGAGAAAAGTTAGGGGTCATTACCCCTCCTGCCCTCAACTAAGACGCATAAGAATGCATCAATCTAGAGGTGTTCAAGTCTCATTCTTTGATCTGGATTGATGTTTTGAGAGCTACCTCTCAGGGGGAGTAGCTAGATGTGTTGGTAACAACCCAATTGGATCAGAGAAGCAGAATGTAAGTATGTGCCCTTTGCCATTGATGTCAAAGGGGGAGATAAGTCATGTGAAAAATTCAGGGGGAGAAAGAATGCAGATGTGTAAAGAAAAAGGGGGAGAATCTTGTCTTGATGGTCTTTTCAGTTTTTCACATCATATGTTGCTATTAATGACAAAGGGGGAGATTGTTGCAAGTATGTGCCTAATTGGCGTTTTCATTGATGTCAACATATCTATGTTGTTATTGGTGTCAATTGTGCTTTCATTTTGTTACTTGGTTGCAGATGTTGAGGATAGTGAGAAAATTAGCTCCTCCGGTAAAAACAGTGAGTTGTAGTGGAAACAGTGTATTACATACAGAAGAACAGTCCAAAAGAATGCTCTGAATTTCTTGTAGAATGAATATCTTTGTTTGTGGATTGGAAGTTATTTAGAAGTCTGTCTGAAGAGGTTATGTTCTAGGTTCGAGCCTCCAGTATGAAGATTTGAGTGAGTTATGTTCACCAGTGTGAAAACTGCTTTTCCTGTATGTTTGGCGATGACAGGGAGAAAGTGTTATACTCCGCATTCCTTCGCATTCAAGTATTTCGGTTTGTAATTCTGAAATTAAGTTTGTTATGATGTTAAGTGCCTTCAACTTCAATGGTTCATGATCTGGTGGTCCGCAAGTGATCTTTTCCTTATGACAGTGGCTGATAGTGTTGTTCTTGTGCTCTATTTTAAAGAATTTGATGGGTAAAGTGTAGGGGTATTGTGCGAATGTTTCTAATGATTATAATGTGCTTGTGGATGTCTCCTGATCATATTCCTACCTTTGGATTGGTACGTGGAGAGAAATCTAGATCGTGGTAGGAGAATGTTCTTAGAAGACCTAGTGTTCTCACTAGTCTTGGCTGACTTGGTTAATTTCACAAATTGTGGAGATGCATTGAAAATTGTAGAAGCGTGTTGTGGCGTGGAAGATTGGATTTGAGTCCCAGCTAAGGTGTGGCGTGATCCGCATACATCTTTACATCCTTTCCTTAACTAAATTTGTATTAGATCTAGACCTATTTTATGTATGATTGTAATGCCAACCTTGAAGAATGTTCCAATGGTTGATGAATGTATTCCCGACCTTGATGTACATTCCAAGGTTGATGACTTGTATAAAAAATTATAATGCAATTACGGAAAGTGTGTGGGGCAAGAATGAGGAGATAAGTGCAAAGGAATAAAAAGCAGAGCAGAGGAGCTATATTGTACTTCAATAGAAATGAACCCAGGCATTGAGTAGATGCTACCAAATTAGTTCACCACCCTTTGGCAGTGAACCACCCTTTGGTAGTGAGCTATTTTTTGCAGTGAGCAATTTGGGCAGTGAGCTCTGTAGGCAGTGAGCCTTTGTTTTGGTATTGATATAACATATATATTTTTGTGGGCTAACACCCACTGTGGTTTTTCCCTTCTAGGGTTTTCCATGTAAAAATCTAGTGTCTACTATGTTGAATGTGTGATTGTGATGAAGTTTACTATTTTGTGTTTTCATGGTTAAATCTAATTATCAGTAATTAAGTAGTTGATGGTTTCATATTCATATGAAGCTAAGTTTTTGTGACAACTAATTCAACCCCCTTCTCAGTTGTCCTATATTTCAACAATACTGTTGAAGCATAAATTTGTGGGTCTAATCCAACAACAACATGGGAAACTTTAGAGATGTGGGATTGACTCTTGATGTGACCTCTAGATTTTAAGGAAGTTGGCTCTTCCATTTTTAGTTGGGGTTTGGAAAAAGGATAGAAAAAAATAAGATTACAGATATAATGAAATAAAATCTAATCCCTAAGACGATGCGCCGGATTAAAATAGCTACTGAGAAAGCACAATGTCAAACCTTAAATGATTAACTGGAAACCAAAGAGCATAAATGCATGATTAATACCCAGTTTGAGAACATATTTGATAGAGGCAAAAGAAACAGAGGAATTAAAAATAAGAAATAGAGATTGACTGGTAACAAATTACAGAGGCTGAATATCTGCACAAAATAAAATGTCACATCCTCCTGGAAGAAAAAACTGATGAGGCAAAAATAAAACATCTGTTTGCTTCTCTTACTCTCTTTGTATCCATCCCTGAAGAACTCCTTGGAACCCTATATATATAGCCAAGAAAAATGAAACCCCGAAGATCTCTGCTCATAAAACTCCAACCGAAAATCTTTCACAACTGTCTGCATAAAATCTGCCGCAAAATCTGGCACTGAACTGACAATTGTAACTGAAATTGCAATTGGCTGATTTGTTTTGCCTTCTATAGCTGAAATACCTTTGGCCTGCGTGAGAAGAAAAATCTCTTGCTGTCTCCATTTGTGGTTGTCGTTAAAAATAAAAGTGGTTGTACAAATTTTAGGGTTTCATATCTTTTATTCACGACGATGAGTCAAATGAATTATTATTTTAATAAAGCTATCACTTTATTATTGTTGTGGCTTGCTTCATAAATTTCCTTAGCTGGAGGGACCCATAGGTTTGATTCAACTTTAATAAAGATTCATATTTATTTTATCTAATTTTCTCTTATTACCTCCCGTGGCACTTTAAAATTTGAGAGTTTAAAGAAAACATTTAGCTTTATATGACGGACTCACCACATTTATTTAATAAAACACTCTTATTAAAATAGACTTTAGCTTTTCTCATATTCACGTGAGACATTTGATGCCTTTATGAAATGAAATAAAACTATTATTTTCTCTCCTCCGCTGCCCCCACGTGGCTCACACCGCTTGCCCCTTTACTTCTCTTTTCATCCTTCCCTGACACGTGGTGTCTTCGAGTGCTTTTCCTCTTCTATTATCCGAGCCATTGATTCTCTTTGTATCAATGGTTATGATTTTACTGCACCTGTGTCTTTATTACTTGAATGTTGGCATCTTATGAATAAGCCGATCCTTCTCCTACTTGGAGCTGCTTCTCTTCTATGGAGGCTGAGGCTCTTTCATAGCTACTTGCAAGCCTGTGCCTTTGAAATAAAATCGGCCATCATCTTATAAGCTCGAACCTCTATTTTTTTTTCCCTACATAACTAGCGTCCATCTTCATAAGAGGCAACGCCATACTTTTAACTTTGCCTTCTATGCTGTGTGATAATGAATCTATGGATATGGCTGTGACTTGAATAAGGTGATCTTGATCTTGCTAGTGCCTTGCATCTTAAATGCTGAAGCCTCAAACTCCTTATAACCTAAGTTGAATACCTAAAGAGGCCACACGCCACAAATTTAATGTCTGAGCCTCCTCTCTAATGTTGCGCCAACATTTGATGTGGATGCGCCATTCACGGAATGACTGCATTTTGAATCTTGAAATTGGTATTCTCCCCCTTATTTATGCTTGCACATATGTGGCACGGAGGCTGTGTTTCCTGTCTTAGAGGCCACTTTTGTTGATTTGGAGGCTGAAACATTTATTAAAATGTGCCTTAGGTTCTGGTATGGTTGGCTTGAATGGTAGATGTTTTATTGAGACTTGTTTAATGACTGCCTTCAGTTATAACTATAGGCCACACTATTTCCTCTGATACCTATGTCTTTGATGATCTACAGTTTTAATGGAATTGCCTCACACTAAAAGGCTACATGCCATAACTAAAATATAGCTATTCATACTTTTGCAATGGCCGATCTTCTTGGTGGTCGAATAGCCCACACCTATATTCAATTTGCCAGAGACTCTTCAATTGTTTGATGACTTAATATGCTGTGCACCATTTCCTTCTTCATAATGCTGAGTGCTATTGTGAATGCCTGCATGTATTTCTTACCCATTTTGGAATGGATCGCACATTTTGATATGAATCTTTGTGCATCAATCTTTATATTGCTGCACCACATATTTGAAACTGCCTCATTTCGGTAGCGCCTTAGTATTGCTAAGGCTTTGATTTTGATGGAGTGTCTTCACTATACATTATTGTGCCATAAGACCCATGCCTTATCAATATAAGCTGCACCTCCATCTGACTACAAGGCTGAACCTCCATGAAGATGCACCTTCATCTGGATGTTGGCATCTTGAGCATTATATTTATAACAATGTACCTTCTATGATTGGAGGAGCCACACTGCTATATATGGCTAATGGCTGTGCCACTAATTCTGCATCTCTACACTTGGAAAGATGCCTATTTTGCTAGGGTACTTTCTTATCCAATAGTCGAGCTTGATCATTTGTTGCACGCTTGTCTCCTTCTAAAGTGGCATTGGAATCTGAAATTGTGCTTCACTGTTTAGCTGTAGTGCCATTATATATGGCCGATCCCTTATACCTTGTATCATCCCTGCTACTTCATAGAAACTTTATTTGAAGAGAGTAGGCCTTTACATAAGGTTGCGCTTCTATTGTAAGAATGATTTGATCATTAACAACTCTTCACTTTGAGTGACCACCATTTGAAACTAATGCATCATCTTACGTTATGCTTTCATTGTAGTCTCTGCATACCTTTGGTGGAATCTCTTTAAATATTAATGCATAGCTGATGCTTGAGAATGGCCAATGCAATGGCTTTGCATTTGCACCTTACATAGACAGCCACATTAACAAATTTTGCCTTGATTCATATCAAATGATTACTATACTGAGGAGACTTCATCATCCTTCCCTTTTCATAGACACAGCAAGAGAGTGTTATGTGTTGACAATAACATGCACTTGATAAAACACTGCTTTATTAAACTCTGAGTATTTGTTGATGCTTCACTCAATAATGGCTATGTATGACTAATTGTTGCTTGTCGAAACAAGAATTATGAGTTGCTATAACAATAATTGGAAGTATCTCACCAACTAAAGCCAAAGGATTATGCCTCATTTCACCTGCAAGAATTCCTTCACTATGCACAAGTGCTACTCTTATTGTGGTATGCAATGAAACTCCTTAGAGGCTGATCCACATGATGTTGAAAATACCGTACCTGGGACCTTGAATTCAAAGGACTAACACATATTTAACACTAGGAGAATTTGACACTTCTTCCGAAGAATAGTAGATATAGGGATCGCAAAGAGAACCAGAACCATAGCTAACTGTCATGTGTCAAAATTTTCAAAATGGATGGTGTGTAAAATTACACAACAGTTCTTGGCGACAGGTTGGGGAAAATGGGCCTACCCATTTTGAACTCTAGTATCTCGAGCTTCACAAATCAGTGCCTTGTCCATTAGGCAAAGAGTCACATTACTCTGAAACTGAAACATTCTTGAAACTGAAGACACACCTGAATCTGAAGATGCATGAAGCTGAAAATGAAACACTGCTGATATGAACATACCTACAACTGAAACTGACTGATCACTGACTACTGATTCTGAGACATGACTGAATCATAGAGATCTACCCTCATACTTTACTGCAGTTGATATTTATTGAAAGAAAACTAACTGAAATCAAAAATCTAATGCCACCGTTGCAGCTTATTCTAAAAACAAAACTAATTACTGACAACTGAAACACACAGGGACATGCTCATTCACAGGAGTGGCAAAATAACCAGCGTGTCTGATGATGTTGCTCTAGTTGATCCATAATGAACTAATAACTGATCAGATGAAATAAATAAAAAAGTATAGCAAGATTTTGTACCTTTTTGCCTTTCTGCATTCTGGAGTGTCTTTCTTTGGACCAAAATACCTGTTAGGTTGATCTGTATGCTGCTCTTGCTTCAGCGGAGGGCAGGATGGGTAAATCTAATGTTGGAGCTCATTCCCCTGTTTACATTTGAAGGCTTCTGTCAACAATACTTCATTAGTGACTTCTTTTGCCGGCTCTTCAATAGGTTCATGATCCCTGATAGTGTCGAAACTAGGTGTGTAGGAGACAAAGCTGCCCATCACTGTCTTGAGCCTGATTGGGATCCCCTCTTGCAAGAAGAAAGGTGTATAGCGGGGCTCAGTGTGTGGCTCTTGAATTTTACAAATATCTCTTTGGTTCTCATCATCTTGTAGCTTTCTTTTCATCTGTGGGCCTTTATCAAGAAGAAGAGAATATCCATTTTCAAGAATAGAAAACAAAACACCACTTGTATCTACCTCTGTTTCAAAATTTACCTTATAACTTGCTACAAGAGGCCTTGCGAATGATACTTGCACTTTCTCAATTATAGGATTTTCCTCATCCAAAAGATGGTAACCTTGTTGCAAAATTGAGAATAAATCCTCATCCTGCTCCAAATGTTGCATATCTGTGCTATCTCCTTCCAGATGAGAAAACTCATTACTGAAATAAAGACAATTCCCCTTTGTAGGTTCTGGTATAATATCATTTGCAATCTCCTCCTCAAAATGAGATACAGAAGCAGCATCAGTCTGGACCCAGTACTTTTCAGCTTCAAAGCCCCTCTTGAAGTACTTTTTAGTTTCTAGAAGTATCACTTCATAGGTATCTTCTGAGTCTTCTTCATTACTTAACTGAAATTCTGAGTTACACTTTCCCACAGGTGCATAAGGCTGATAATTAGAAGGATACCTAAAAAAGACAGGAGCCACCTCTCTACTTGTAATTTGGTCTCTGAGACTTGATTCTTCCTTAATGTCAAAGTGACAAAGAACCTGGTCTATGGCTTCGATGGACTAGTTTGCAGATACAGAGGTTGGTAATATATTATTTTCAAGATAATTGGGCATCCTATGACTATATTCATGTTGCTGTTCATAAGAATCTTGAGGCATGACATTTGGATCAGCTTGATACAGGGCTTGGCATTTTAACTCATTGATCTCACAGGAGAGGGTCTTTATAAGTTCTTTTACCTCACTCATCTCCTCATGATTTGACAAATCAGTAGGGAGAGTGGGTGGATTAGAATCTATATGCATTTGACTGCAAGAAAGAGCCTGAGATGGAATGTTTGTATGAGGCATAAGCTATTTTAAAGGAAGAGGAGACAATTTACTAGCCTCTATGAGGTTATTTTCATCCCTAATAGCAAGATCATATGACTGAGGAAGAGTTTCACCTCCTAAAGATTGTATCATGACAGAGATCTCAGGGTCTAAAGCCTTTAAATAGTAAAGAAATGCAAAGACTAGAGATGGCCTGATATCAATAGAGAATTTTTTCCATACCTTGTCAAATCTTGAATTGAAATCATGTGTGGGCTCCACTGGATGCCTTTTGATTGTAATAAGATTCTGGGTGAGAGTGCTAACATCAGTCCTGTCTTTGAACTGATTGTAGATGAGCCCACCAACTTGATCCCATCCAGTGATTGAATCAGGTTGCAAACTTCTGTACCATTCTTTTGCTTTACCTCTGAGGGAAGAAGCTAGCAACAAGAGGGCATGATTCTCGGTTGTGACATTGTGAGCAATGCATAAACCTGCAACATCTTGAATGTGATCTACAGGAGAAACTGAGCCATCCCCAAGAAAGTGAGGCAGTGCCTTGCATGTTGTGTCAGGAACTTGACCCTGCTATTGAAGAACAAGAGGACTTGAATCCCAAGTCACAAAAGGTAGATCTCTTTGAATATTCAGATGCACATAGATACCAGGGGTTACCATAGTCTGCAGAAGCAAAGATTCAATAAAGATCCTCTAGTAGAGTCGCCAGATGGATGATTCATGCTCCTATGAGCAGATATTTCTACGATTCTCCACAAAACCACAAAATACAGGGCAAAGATTCAATGAAAAAAAAGACCCAAGTCTTTGATTCCAATCCCACCGGGTGTGCCAAAAACTGTTGAAGCATAAATTTGTGGGTCTAATCCAACAACAACATGGGAAACTTTAGAGAAATGGGATTGACCCCTGATGTGATCTCCAGATTTTAGGGAAGCTGTCTCTCTCATTTTTAGTGGGGGTTTGGAAAAAGGATAAAAAAATAAGATTACAGATACAATGAAAAATATAATCCCTAAGGTGATGCGCCGGATTAAAATAGCTACCCAGAAAGCACAATGTCAAACCTTAAATGATTAACTGGAAACCAAAGAACATAAATGCATGATTAATGCCAAGTTTGAGAATATATTCGACAGAGGCAAAAGAAACAGAAGAATTAGAAACAAGAAACAGAGATTGGCTCAGATATGCACAAAACAATATTTCTCATTATTTGAATGGTAACAAATTATAGAGGCTGAAGATCTGCACAAAATAAAATGTCACATCCTCCTAGAAGAAAGAATTGGTGAAGCAAAAAGAAAACATCTATCTGTTGCTCTTACTCTCTGTGTATCCATCCCCGAAGAACTCCTTGGAACCCTGTATATATAGCCAAGAAAAATGAAACCCCAAAGATCTCTGCTTAGAAAACTCCAACCAAAAATCTTTCCCAACTGTCTGCATAAAATCTACCTCAAAATCTGGTACTGAACTGACAATTGTAATTGAAACTACAACTGGCTTATCTATTTTGCCTTCCATGGCTAAAATACTTTTGGCCTACATGAGATGAAAAATCTCCCGCCGTCTCCATTTGTGGTTGTCGTTAAAAATAAAAGTGGCTGTATAAATTTTAGGGTCATATCTTTTATTCACGGTGATGACTCAAATGAGTTATTATTTTAATAAAGCTATCACTTTATTATTGCTGTGGCTTGCTTCATAAATTTCTTTAGCTGGAGGGATTCACAGGTTTGATTCAACTTTAATAAAGATTCATATTTATTTTATCTACTTTTCTCTTCTTACTTCCCGTGGCACTTTAAAATCTGAGAGTTTAAATAAAAAATTTAGCTTTATATGACGGGCCCACCACATTTATTTAATAAGACACTCTTATTAAAATAGACTTTAGCTTTTCTCATATTCACGTGACACATTCGATGCCTTTATGAAATGAAATAAAACCATTATTTTCTCTCCACTGCCCCCACGTGGTTCACTCTGCTTGCCCCTTTGCTTCTCTTTTCATCCTTTCTTGACATTTGGTGTCTCTCGATGCTTTTCCTCTTCTGTTATCCGAGCCATTGATTCTCTTTGTATCAACGGTTATGATTTTTCTGCACCTGTGTCTTTGTTATTTGAATGTTGGCATCTTCTGAATAAGCCGATCCTTCTCCTACTTGGAGCCGCTTCTCTTCTATGGAGGCCGAGGCTCTTTCATAGCTACTTGCAAGCTTGTGCCTTTGAAATAAAAGCTGCCATCATCTTATAAGCTCGAACCTCTATTTTCATTTCCCTACATAACCAGTGTCCATCTTCATAAGAGGCAGTGCCATACTTTTAATTGTGCCTTCTATGCTGTGTCATAATGAGTCTATGAATATGGCTGTGGCTTGGATAAGGCAATCTTGATCTTGCTAGTGCCTTGCATCTTAAATGCTGAAGCCTCAAACTCCTTATAACCTAAGTTGAATACCTAAAGAGGCCACATGCCACAAATTTAATTTCTGAGCCTCCTTTCTAATGTTGCACCAACCTTTGATGTGGATGCGCCATTCACAGAATGACTGCATTTTGAAACTTGAAATTGGTATTCTCCCCCTTGTTTATGCTTGCACATATGTGGCATGGAGGCTGCATTTCCTGTCTTAGAGGCCACTCCTGTTGATTTGGAGGTTGAAACATTTATTAAAATATGCCTTAGATTCTGGTATGGCTAGCTTGAATGGCGGATGTTTTACTAAGACTTGTTTAATGGCTGCCTTCACTTATAACTATAGGCCAGACTATTTCCTCTAATACCTGTGTCTTTGATGATCTTTAGTTTTAATGGAATTACCTCACACTGAAAGGATATGTGCCATAACTAAAATATAGCCATTCATACTTTTGCAATGGCCGATCTTCTTGGTGGCCGAATAGCTCGCACATATATTCAATTTTCCAGAGACTCTTCAATTGTTTGATGACTTAATATGTTGTGCACTATTTCCTTCTTCGTAATGCTGAGTGCCATTATGAATGCCTGCGTGTATTTCTTACCCATTTTGGAATGGATCGCACATTTTGATATGGATCTTTGTGCATCAGTCTTTATATTGCTGCACCACATATTTGAAACTACCTCATTTCAGTAGCACCTTAGTATTGCTAAGGCTTTGATTTTGATGGAGTGTCTTCACTATGCATTACTGTGCCATAAGACTCGTGCCTTATCAATATAAGCTGCACCTCCATCTGACTGCAAGGCCAAACCTCCATGAAGATGCGCCTTCATCTGGACACTGGCATTTTGAGCATTATATGTATAGAAACGTACCTTCTATGATTGGAGGGGCCACACTGCTATATATGGCTAATAGTTGTGCCACTAATTCTTCATCTTTGCAGTTGGAAAGATGCCTCCTTTGCTAGGGTACTTTCTTATTGAATAGTCGAGCTCGATCATATGATGCATGCTAGTTATATAGCTGTCTCCTTCTGTAGTGGCATTGCAATATGAAACTGTGCTTCACTATTTAGCTGCAGCACCATTATATATGGCTGATCCCTTATACCTTGTATCATCCCTACTACTTCTTAGAAACTTTATTTGAAGAGAGTAGCCCTTTACATAAGGCTATGCTTCCATTATAAGAATGATTTGATCATTAACAACTTCTCTTCACTTTGAGTGACTGCCATTTGCAACTAATGCATCGTCTTATGTTATGATTTCATTGTAGTCTCTGCATACCTTTGGTGGAATCTCTTTAAATATTAATGAATAGCTGATGCTTGAGAATGGCCAACACAATGGCTTTGCATCTGCACCTTACATAGACAGTCACATTAACAAATTATTCCTTGATTCATATCAAATGATTATTATACTGAGGAGACTTCATTGTCCTTCCCTTTTCATAGACACAACAAGAGAGTGCTATGTGCTAACAATAACATACACTTGATAAAACACTACTTTATTAAACTCTGAGTATTTGCGAATGCTTCACTCAATAATGGCTGTGTATGACTGATTGTTGCTTGTTAAAACAAGAATAATGAGTTGCTATAACAATAATTGGAAGTATCTCACCAACTAAAGCCAAAGGACTATGCCTAATTTCACCTGCAAGAATTCCTTCACTAAGTGCTACTCTTATTGTGGTACGCAATGAAACTCCTTAGAGGCTGATCCACATGATGTTGAAAATACCATCCTTGGGACCTTGAATTCAAATGGCTAACACATATTTAACAATAGGAGAATCTAACACTTCTAAAGAATAGTAGAGATAGGGACCTCAAAGAGAACCAGAACCATAGCTAACTGTCATGCGTCAAAATTTTTAAAATGGATGGTGTGTAAAATTACACAACAAATACCTTATCAGATATTGACTTCAAAACCAGATGAACAACTAAAAATAATTGAACCAAACCCAAATCACCTTCTTGGCCCCAAATTTGTCACTGAACCAAGAACAAATGGTTGTTATGAAAACCCCTATATAGCTGATGAAGGCAATCCTGCAAAATGAGGATGCATAAGGACTACTATTGTGTTTTAAGATTTTTATATTAAGTTTTATTTCAAAAGATTTGGGTGATCACAAGCTTCTCAGACCGATGGCTATCTATTGGGATGCATAGTTTTATATTCAACAAAGGAACACAACCACAAAGAAATATATGACTGCGTATTTGAAGATTCAAATACATGAAAATCAATACCAAATCATGGAGAATGCTTAATAATCCAACACCATACCATGTTCTTCCTTATGTAATACTGAAATGATCATTTATAGAGCCTAGAAATGAATTAGAAATTGTCACATTCATTCAAATTAGAGCTTACATTCATACCACTAAATGTGGCAAGAGAAAACTATAACTGAGATTAATCTTCCTAAGAAGAATACCTACAACGGTGGAGAAAAATAATGATTCAATACAAAGATTGCAAAATATTTAACTTACATTTCATAGCTGTTTCATGAAGAACAAAAACTACAAAATGATCTTTTCTTTTCTGCTTCTGGATCTCTGAACCTGCTGAGAAAATTGTCTAAATGATCAACCCTTGAAAAAATTTCCGATCTTGCCTTTATAGCCTTCTCAATGCCAACCTGAGAGTGAAATGGGCGGGAAAACCTCAACAACCCTACCAAATGCAATAAAAACATTGATTTTAGCCACCCATTTCGCATTAATGGCGATCCCAGGGGTTGTTGGCACTTTCCAGTTGATGGGATGAGGATGGAATGCCAATCAATTAGCCTCTGACAAATCAGACTTCAGAGGTCGAGCCTTCGCCCTACACTGGTCATTTTATAAGAGAAGGAAAAGACCACTTGACCCTGAAAAACATAGAAGAAATGAAGAGCCGTCGGAGGTCGGGCCTCGGCCCTTCATCCTTCTATCTTTGAAAAGAAAGGAGGAAGAAGAGACAACCTTGACCTTCCACCTTCCGCAACACTTAAGAAAAAGAGCTCGTCGGACTTCAACCATTGGGCCTTCCGCTTTCTGCCTTCCAAAAAGAAGGATGAAAAGAAACCTGTCACTGCCCGCAAGACTAAGAATTTGGCTTCGTCGGACTTCAGATGTTGGGCCCTCTCCATTCTACCTTCCCAGAAGAAGACAAAAGACCACCACCCGGACCTCCAAAATCCACAATACTTTGAAATTTTTTGAAAACCCTTGGCAGATTTCAGCGAGCGGGGCTTCTCGTTAACACATGCTCTAAAGAAGACAGAATGTCACAAGCCCGACCTTCGACACTCGAAACACTTAGGCTATTTTGTAAGGAACCAAGACAGACTTTGGAGCTGACAAGAATGACATAGTGAAGAAGGGAACCCCTAACTCTGAAACTCTGAAGACATAAAACACAAGGAAACCCTTAGGATTTTGGGACTTAGTCATTTTTTTGGGTTTCTTTCTTACATTTCAAAAGATAAACACTAAGAAACCTACTGAAAGAGACCCATGAGAAATATCTATGACTGGGTATCAATGATTGTCTCTTCAATCAAGGCACAAAGTGGGATTTTGATGGATTTGGGGCAAAATAGAGCAAGTTGGGAACTATTTTTTTCAGGTTTCAACACTGGCTCTGGTTGGGGATGTGTGACAAACAATGTCATAGCGAGGAGATCAGATCTTCGGAGTAGATCAAAATGCAAAAAACAACACACATGAACAAAACAGAAACACCATCAAGACCAATAGTGGTCAAGACTTCTCGAGGTGAAAATGGTAAATACAACAAGATTTCATCACAAAATTTTGAAGGACCACACTACTTATGAGAAATAGAGTTTTAGATGTTGCCCATAAACAAGTAGCTCTAGAAGTTCCCCTTCCATATTTTTGATATAAAAGGTGTCTTGACTAGCCTTTTCATCAATTTGATATGGGCCCAACCATAATGGTTCAAATTTACCATGCTTGCCCTTGTCCTCTGATTTTGCATCCTAGAGAAGAACCAAATCACCAATATGAAAATACCTTTTAACCACTCTCATGTTGAATAGATGCTCCACCTTTTGCTGTCGTAGCATATTTTTATCATGTGCCACCCTTCTTGCTTCATTTAACTATGCCAACTGATGCATCCTCAATGTGAAAGCATCATTTCCATCTCCTATTTGTCGCAACAGTTGATACACGTGCAATTCTAGTGACATTGGCATCTTGGCCTCTAACCCATATACCAATTCAAAAAGGCTCTTTCCTGTAGCACGTTGGTAAGTGATCCTGTCAGCCCAAACTGCATACTTTAGCTTGTCATGCCACCTTTCCTTATTTAGATCTAGAGTCCTCTTCAGAATTTTCATGAGATTCTCATTGCTGGACTCAGCTTGTCCATTACTTTGGGGATGGTATGCTGATGAGTGAATCAACTTGATCCCATATTTGGAACATATGTCCACTATGTCTTGAGACTTGAAGCACATGGAATTGTCTGCAACAATTTTGGATGACACTCCAAATTTGGTTATCACATTGTTCACAAGGAACTCAATCACTACCTTGGATGTGGCATTGCGAGTTGGAATAGCCTCAACCCACTTTGTGAAATAGTTAGTGGCCACAAGGATCCACTTAAATCCATTGCTAGATTTCTCCTGAATCTCCCCTATAAAATTGATACCCCATTGCTGAAATGGTGCTTCAACTGCAACTGACAAAAGGGGTAATGCTCCAACAAATTTCATCTTGCCAGAGAAATGTTGACAAGCATCGCATTTTTTGACCTTCTTGGCAACATCTCTAAAGAGACTCAGCCACCAAAAACTTGCCCTAATAATCTTGTGTGTTGTGGTTTTGGCATGTAAGTTCCCACCACATATTCCTTTGGTGGTATTCATCAATAAATCCTTTAGATTGTCATTGGTCCAGACACTTCAACAACAGTCCCTTATGATTTCTCCACATCAAAACACCTTGAAGTAAAACATATTTATGAGACTAGAGTTTAAGTGTCCTTTGTTGAGTTACATTCAAGCCTTGGGGGAAATGCATGTTGACAAGATAAAAGATGATATCCTTGTACCATGGATCATTGGTCAACATATATATATCAGTAGACTGGACAACATTTACCTCATTTATCTTGGTTGCCTCTAAGTTGGAATTAGCCATCAACTTAGCTAAACCTTGGACTCTAACTAGTTTGGTGACTTGCACCTCAATGTCATACTCTTGGATCCTATTGATCCGTCTATATCTTCTTCCAAAAGCTTCCTGTTGCATGAAAATATATTTCACAGCTGAATGGGGCACATACGCAATTATCTTTGTACCCATGAGATATGGCCTGAAGTTCTTTACTCCTTTGACCAAATCATATCCATACTTTTCCATAATTGAATAATTCAAATCAACAACTTGCAAAGACTTGCTAAAGAATCCTATTGGCTACTCAAATCCATCCTCATTCTTTTGAACAATACATCAGCAATAGTATAATATGAAGCAAAATAGAAGAGATGGAAAGGCTTTGCATAATCTGGGCTTACCAGCATTGGTGCATTCTTGAGAGATTTCTTTATGTCAATAAAAGCTTCAGCTGGCTCTTTTTCCCATGCAATAAATTGCCCCTTCTTGAGCATCTTGAAGATTTCCTTAGCCTTCTTAGCAAAGTTGGGGACAAACCACCTTACAAAGTTGATTTGTCCAAAGAAGGATTAGATACCTTTAACTGTTTTAGGTTGAGGGATAAGGTCAATGGCCTTTAATCTTTTAGGAACTATTCTAACCCCATCCCTAGACATAATTTGTCCCAACATCTTTCCTTCTTCTACTCCAAATTGACATTTCTTGGGATTCAAAGAAATCCCATACTCCAAACATCTATCAAAAAACTATTGCAAATGCTTACAATGATTTTCCTATCTTTGTAGAATGTAGTAAGATTATCCTAGTATACAACCATGATTTCCTCAATGAGGCTTGCAAATGCCACATCCATTGCTCTTTGAAATGTCGATCTTGCATTCTTCAATCCAAATGGCATTCTCAAATAAGCATAGGTTCCCCAAGGAGTGGTAAATGTTATTTTGTACTATTTTGACCCCTTAACCAACACTTGATTGTAGCTTGAGAATCCATCCATCATAAACATCAACTCTGAACCAACAACTCTCTATAAAATATGATCCATATTTGGTGTAGATGCCCAAAAAAGTCCATGTTGTCATAACATTATATCTTGTATCATGTTTTTCCCTAGGTACCCGTTTCGTCTCCATCATAACCCATGTGTTCACCTAATCTAACATTTCCTCTAATAAATTAAATAAATATAACATTTATTTAATTTAATCCTATCCCTTTTACCATTATTAAATGAATAAATTCTATTTATTTATTTAACTCCCTTCCTCTTAAAATAAATAAATAATTTTATTTATTTATTTAATCCTCATATTCCTCATAATTTAAATAATATTAAATTATTTACCTACCTTCCATATCCATCTTTTGAGACGACTCATCTCATCTCTAATCACCTTCTATCTCCCTCTCGAGTGAACTCTCACCTACCTTCCATTCTCTCTCTCAAGTTGCACAAGCAACTTTCTAATTCAATTATCACTCACAAAATGAAAGTTTCTATCCTTCCATTCTCTCACACTTGCATATAAATTCACTCACAACCATGCCATTTGCATGGATGAACTCTCAAGCACTGTTACTCTGCCAAAATTCCTCCTCATCCATCACCTACCTACCTTTTTCTCATCAATCTACCTATCTTTCATCCATCAATCTCTATCATTGTTGTGCTACGAGACGTGAGCAATCAAACAATCAAATCATTCGAGCGATCAAACCATGCATGCATCAATCGTTTTAAGGTATCAAGTATTTGGAAAATTTGGGTAAATAGGTATTGCATTTGATTGTTTTATCTTCTTTCATTTGTCTAAATTTCACCATCTACAAAATGGCACGCCCAGTGGGACCTACTTCGTTTGATCTTCTTTTGCAGATTTTTGGTATGAAATTTTGTGCTTTTTAACCCCCGTTGTCAAGTTTTGTAGGAAATTTGTCACAAGGAGTCTCCTGGGCTAAATCTGACAGTACCATCATGCTAAGGAGGCTATTTACATAATTTTTGACTATAAATTTGATAGTTTTTGCTCAAAGGAAAGTTTCTTGTAAAAAATTGAATTTTTTTTAACCTGGCAGCTGTGTTGTATGGATCCATACAGATCCATACAACACAGGACCACCATTTGAGAGTTTGTGTGCATATGTGATCCTTCAACTAATATACTTAGTTGTTGGTAAGTTCTATGATAGTTTTTATTTGCTGTGGCATTGGAAAAACCCTAATCGACCCTTTGGATCCCTGTTGACCTCTGCTGTGTTAGTCTTGTCACCTTTTAAAAAACCTATGGTCGATATTCCTTTGCTCATGGTCACAACCTTTATCACTGTGCAGAAGACTTTTGTCGACCGCCACCCTATTCATCTAAGTCACTACTTAACATTCCTCTGTCACTTTTCATATCAGTTGACACCCTTTGAAATTCCCCTACCACTAGTATCTCAGTCGCTACCTTTGAGAACTATAGTTGTGCCCCATTTGCTAGCTGTCGCCACCATTGAATTTACACTCATCACTTTATTTCCTGTTGGTGTTGAAACCCTAATTCTATCCCTGTTGGCATTCACATAGAGCCTTGCAGTTAATTGCCATCACCAGCTTCAAAATGTCACCCCTTTTATTGGTGATAAATCTCGGTTGAAATCCTTTTTGGTCGCAGGCTTTTAGCTCCCTGTTGGCCTTAATTACTAGGTCGTGATCCCAAGACACAGTCGAAATCTTGGGCATTTGCATTGTTGACTTTGCATTGTCCTCCAAATGCCAACTTTGACTCCTCGCATCCTTTGACTCCACCATCGACCACACGTCATAGTTCAATCCTCTACCGACCTCCAGGTCGCTATTACCATTCTGCCCGTCACCCTATCCCCTTGTCGATTGCCTAGGTCATAGTCTAGGTAATACTCATATCTAGTCACAAGTAACATTTTGGTCACCGATTCTAAAGTCTTAGGGTCGATGTTAAGAGTTGTTAAGGTCAAGGCTTAAATAATAAAGGTCAAAACCCTCAAACTGCAGGTCGACTTTAATATTCATGGTAAGTCTGTTAGACTTAGGGCACACAACTGAGAGGGGGGGTGAATCAGTTGTTCAAAACTTTCTCCAATTAAACACTTAAGTCTTCTTAGTGATTAGCTATATATTAATCATAAACCATAATGTATTCAAATCAAGAGCAGAAACATATCAACACATAAGACACCAAGATTTCGACGTGGAAAACTTGGTTAAGGGAAAAACCACGGGGCGATTAACCCAAGATTGTATTCTCTGTTAGAAGAATAGAAAGAACAAAATGACACATGCCAATTAGGGCTCACTGCTTGAGCACACTGCTCACAAGAGGCTCACTGCCTATAAGAGACACACTGTCTACAAAGAAATAAGTATCACATACATGAACTGGAGAATAGCATCTTCACCATGCTTGAATCGGTTCCATTTAAGCCCAATACTTTTGCTCTCCCTTTCGCTCTCCTCCTCGCTACCACACACTTATCACCACAAGACACACTTTGGAAAGACTTCATAATCCCTTATTTATACAAGGCATGGACTTAGGAATAATCATCTAAGTCAGCAAACATCTACTAGAACATCCGCAAGATGTGTAATACATCCGATCGGCCAGTCTCAGGAAGAACAACATCATCCAGTGGTTATTCTTCAAATGCACACTCTAACTTTAATGTGGACCACCAACATGAACTAAACATGATCCAAAGATCACCACAACTTTTCCAGAATCACTAAGAGCATCCCTACTTCATCTGCTTGTTGGAATTCTTCTCTTCTTCATCTGGAGCTTTAAGAACATGGTCTGTCATTACTGTCATAAAGGAATAGGCACTTCCAGACCTTCAAACCATGAACCAATAGAGTTGACACTTCACAAGGATGTCCTCAACACTCCCTTAAATCTGTAGAATAGGATAATACATTTCCGGATCTCACCGGACCTATCTGTGTCACTTTGTCACCTCTGAACACCTGCCGGAGCCGGTTCTACTTGAGCGGCCATAACTTCTTCAGATCTTCATGCAGACCTCTGAAAACTTGACTGGATCATCTCAAGACTCATATCTACAAACCCTTTTAACCACAACCTCTGATCTACATCTTAGCTAGGATCTCCACTTCACTGTCTCCATTGCTCCTCACTGCTCATCCAATCCTTCTCATCAATGCAACATGAGTATGTTGACATCAATGACAACACCGGTTAGGCCCATACTTGCATCAATCTCCCCCTTTGTCATTGATGGCAACATATGATGTGAAAAACCATCAAGACAAGAACTTCTCCTTACTGTCACAACTCCCCCTATCAGCAACAACCATTCATATGTCTTCTCTTCCTTTACTGCTCCCCCTTTGATCATCAACCACTTGTTTTTCACATGTCTTCTCTCCCCCTTTGACATCAATGGCAAAGGGCTCATACTTTCAGTTCCAACACTATAGAATCATACCTGCTGCTCCCCTTGAGTAGAAGCTCCCATCAATCCGGATCACAAGATATGACTGTGATATCCACTAGACTGATGCACCTCAATGCACCTTAGTTCATCACCGGAGGGGCAATAACCCCTAACTTCTCCCTGAGATACTCAAATGAGTCCTTAGGTAGAGGTTTAGTAAAGATATCTGCAATCTGATCCTTGGAGGGCACAAACTCCAATCTAACTTTATTCTTGTACACTTGCTCTCTCAAAAAGTAAAACTTGATAGATATATGCTTAGTCTTAGAATACAACACCAGATTCTTAGATATATTTATTGCACTTGAATTATCACAGAAGATTATGATAGGCTCCTCATACTCTACTTTAATATCTCTTAGAATCTACTTCATCCACAAAACTTGAGTGCAACTACCTGCTGCTGCAATGTATTCTGCTTCAGTTGTAGATAGGGATATTGCCTCTTGTTTCTTTCTTAGCCAAGAAACTAATCTCTTTCCCAAAAAGAATGTTCCACCACTGGTACTCTTCCGGTCATCCACATCTCCTACCCAATCTGCATTTGTATATGCATAAAGAGAGAAATCATGATCTCTAGGATACCACAAACCATACTCAACTATTCCTTTTAGATATCTAAAATTCCTCTTGATTGCCATGACATGAGATTCTCTAGGATCAGCTTGGAATCTAGCAACAAGACCAACAACTTGCATTATATCTGGTCTAGTTTGAGTGAGATACAACAATCCTCCAATCATTGATCTGTACTTTGTCTGGTCTACCTTAGGAGAGTCATCATCTTTGCTCAACTTACATCCGGTTGCCATGGGAGTATTCATTGGCTTTGAATCTTCCATCCCAAATTTTCTCAACAATTCTTTCACATATTTGGTCTGAGAAATAAAGATTCCTTTCTTTGTTTAAGTAATTTGCAGACCCAAGAAGAAATTTATTTCACCAAGCATAGACATCTCAAACTCACTTTTCATTTGATTTGAAAAAGTTTTACACAAACTATCTCTTCCTCCAAAGATGATATCATCAACAAATACTTCAACAATCAAGATGTTTTCATGATCAATTTTGAAATATAAGTTACTGTCGGCAGTACCTTTGTTGAAACCAATTTTCAAAAGATGCTTTCCAATCTTTCATACCAGGCTCTTGGGGCTTACTTTAATCCATACAGTGCCTTCTTCAACTTGCAGACCATATCACCATGATCAGTCAACTAAAATCCATCTGGTTTCTCTATATACACTTCTTCCAAGTCACTGTTTAGAAAGGCAGACTTGACATCCATCTGATATACCTTGAAATCCTTGAAGGCACCAAAGGCAAGAAATAATCTAACTATTTCAATTCTTGCCACCGGAGCAAAAGTTTCTTCAAAATCAATTCCTTCTATTTGAGAGTAGCCCTTGTAGTCTAATCTGGCTTTATTTCTGATTACTTCACCAACTTCATTTAGTTTGTTCCGGAAGACCCATTTGGTTCCAATCACATTGTTGTTTCTAGGTCTGGGAACAAGATCCCAAGTGTGATTTTTCTCTATTTGCACTAGCTCTTCCTCCATTGCTTTAGTCCAGTTTTCATCATTGCAAGCTTCATTCACTGTCTTAGGTTCAATCTTTGAAATTAAACAATACTCTTCTGAATCTTGAGCAATTCTCCTTTTTATTAGTACTCCTTTTTTTATCACCTATGATCTGATCTTCAGAGTGGTTCAGTCTTACATACCTGGGAACTTTAGGAATTTCTTGCACTTCTAATTCTTGATCAGGCTCATTGAGACTCATTTCTTCTTCCTAGTTTACCAGACTAGCTTGAATCTGACTGATAGATGAGGCTTGGGCTCCTTGAGACAGAACATCATTCTGATCATCTTCATCATATTCATAAAACCTTGAGGGTTTCTTAGTTCCCTCATCAACCTTCACATTTGTACTTTCTATCATCTTTCTCAGTCTTTTGTTATAACACCGGTATGCTTTGCTTTGAGTAGAGTAACCCAAGAATATTCCTTCATCACTTCTAGCATCAAACTTTCCTAGATCTTCATCTCTTTTAATGTAACATTTGCTACCAAAAACTTTGAAATACCTTACAGTAGGAGTGATGCCAAACCAAAGTTCATAAGGAGTCTTACCAGTATTGCTTCTGATTTGAACTTGATTGAGAGTATAGACTGCAGTGCTGACAGCTTCTCTCCAATAGATATGAGGAACATTTGCTTCCATCATCATGGTCCTAGAAGCTTCTTGTATGGTCTGGTTCTTTTTTTCCACTACTCCATTCTGCTGTGGAGTCCTAGGAGCAGACAACTGTCTCTTTATTCCATGTTTCTCACAGAACTCTATGAACTCACCGGATGTGAATTCTCCACCTCTATCAGACCTCAGACATTTCAATTTCAATCTGGTTTCATTCTCTACCATAGCCTTGAATATTTTGAATTTCTCAAAAGCTTCTGATTTCTCTTTAAGAAAAGTTACCCACATCATCTGGGAATAGTCATTAATTAGTAACATGAAGTATCTATCACCTTGCATACTCCTAATTCTTGACGGGCCACAAAGGTTAGTATGAACTAAGTCCAATAATCCGGTAGATGACAGTTCCTTACTCTTGAATGTGATTCTACTCAGCTTACCCAACTGACATTCTTTGCACAAGTTATTGGTAGGTTTCACCAATTTTGGAAGATCTCTTACAGCCTGAGTATTGCTTATCTTGATGATATTATCAAAATTCACATTACACATTCTTCTATGCCATAACCAACTCTGATCAACTTGAACAAATAAGCAACTTTTACCAGTGCCAACCAAGTGGAAGATATTACCTTTAGTTTGGGTACCAGATGCAATCTCTGTTCCGAAGCTTTCAAAGATCTTGCATTTTCCATTCTTGAACTAGAGATCATAGCCTTTGTCCACCAACTATCCAACACTGAGAAGATTGTGCTTCAAGCCTTCAACATATAGAACATTACCAGTTTTGTTCCTTCCATCAAAAGAAATAGTTCCTCTTCCTCTGATTCTACCAGCAGAATTATCACCAAACTTCACAACTCCTCCTTCATACCTTTCCAAATTTAAGAACTTATTTTTGTCACCTGTCATATGGTGAGAGCAACCACTGTCAATGACCCAATCATCCTTTTCTTCAACTTGGGCAGCCAGGGCTCTTTCTACAACTTTATGATTGACAGATATAGAGGATATTGGTTCTTCTTCCTTGATGGCAATAAACACCCATTCACTTCCGGATTTGTTTCTAGTCTCTGATTCATCATCTGTTACTCCTTCATTATCATCTTCTTCATGAACATATTAACAATTCTTTTCGAACCTTGATCTGTTAGGATTTGGCCTTGAAAATCTTTTCGGACATTTTGAGGCAAAATGACCAATCTTATTGCAGTTAAAACACTTAAAAGACAATTTTCCTTCATACTTATCAGATCCTCTTGGCAATCTCTTTGCAATAAGGGCTTCAAGTTGAGTAGTTTCTACTTCTTCTTCTTCGAGGTCTTTTCTTGCTTTTTCATACCATGACAGTTTCCTTGATGAGTTCTCTCCCGGATTAAACCTTTTTTTTACCTTTTACAGAGGCATTGGCCTTAAATGCAGATTCAGTCTTGGGGGGATCATCTCCAAACTTGGTCATTTCAAATGTAGCCAATTTGCTAGCCAATTGGTCTCTTGTGACAGTTGTATGGGCTATGAATTTATCAATGGCAACAACCTTGATTTTGTAAGAGGCAGGAAGGGATCTGAGAATTTTTCCAACAGTCTCATTTTCATCCAAGACTCCACCAGCATTTCTAATTGCACAAACAAGCTCATTTACTCTTGGCATAAAAGTAGTAATATTTTCATCATCTCTCATCTTCAATTTTTCAAATTTCCGTTTTAGACTTTGTAACCTTGCACATTTAACGTACTGGTCTCCTTCATGCAAAAGTTCAAATTTTTTTCCAAATATCAAAAGTCGTTGCAAGGTCAATAACATTTGAGAGCTCTGAATCAGATAATGCGCTTAGAAGAGCTTCTCTAGTCCGCAGATTGTTTTCAGCATCTGTGATTTCATTTAGAGCTTTTGGACCACCCTGTGGACATACATACTGTATTGTAACCATGGTCTAGTATGCCATTCCCATGCATTGTAGGTGACACTTCATGTGACCTTTCCATAGATTAAAACTTGTTCCATCAAACTTCAGACTATCTTTCTTGTAGGATGACATCTTGGATCTCCTCAAGCTGTTAAGCTCTTTTAGAGGAACTTAGCTCTGATACCAATTGTTAGACTTAGGGCACACAACTCAGAGGGGGGGTGAATCAGTTGTTCAAAACTTTCTCCAATTAAACACTTAAGTCTTCTTAGTGATTAGCTGTATATTAATCATAAACCATAATGCATTCAAATCAAGAGCAGAAACATATCAACACATAAGACACCAAGATTTTGACGTGGAAAACCTGGTTAAGGGAAAAACCACGGGGTGATTAACCCAAGATTGTATTCTCTGTTAGAAGAATAGAAAGAACAAAATGACACATGCCAATTAGGGCTCACTGCCCGAGCACATTTCTCACACGAGGCTCACTGCCTACAAGAGACACACTGTCTAGAAAGAAATAAGTATCACATACATGAATTGGAGAATAACATCTTCACCATGCTTGAATTAGTTCCATTTAAGCCTAATACTTCTGCTCTGCCTTTCGCTCTCCTCCTCGCTACCACACACTTATCACCACAAGACACACTTTGGAAAGACTTCACAATCCCTTATTTATATAAGGCATCGACTTAGGAATAATCATCTAAGTCGACAAACATCTACTAGAACATCCGCAAGACGTGTAATACATCCGGTCGGCCAGTCTCAGGAAGGACACCATCATCTAGTGGTTATTCTTCAAATGCGCACTCTAACTTTAATGCAGACCACCAACATGAATTGAACATGATCCAAAGATCACCACAACTTTTCCAGAATCACCAAGAGCATCCCTACTTCATCTGCTTGCTAGAATTCTTCTCTCCTTCATCTGGAGCTTTAAGAACACGGTCTATCATTACTGTCATAAAGGAATAGGCACTTTCAGACTTTCAAACCACGAACCAATAGAGTTGACACTTCACAAGGATGTCCTCAACACTCCCTCAAATCTATAGAATGGGATAATCCATTTCTAGATCTCACCGGACCTATCTGTGTCACTCTGTCACCTTTGAACACTTGCCGGAGCTGGTTCTACTTGAGCGGCCATAACTTCTTTAGATCTTCATGTAGACCTCTGAAAACTTGACTGGATCATCTCAAGACTCATATCTACAAACCCTTTGAACCGCAACCTCTGATCTACATCTTAGCTGGAATCTCCACTTCACTGTCTCCATTGCTCCTCACTGCTCATCCAATCCTTCTCATCAATGCAACATGAGTATGTTGACATCAATGACAATACCAGTTAGGCCCATACTTGCAACAAAGTCTTTATATATTCGAAAGTTGGCTTTAATGATTTATTTTTCCTAAGGCATTTTGACTTCAATTTGGAGGGTAAGCCTCTTAATGTTTAACACTTGTCATTGTGAGCCCTAAGCATAACTGCAAGCATCAATCTTAATCACCAGAACACAAACAATGGGTGTGACTAGAAAATTGTGCAAACTATCAAAATTTCAAAAGGTCAAAGTCAAACTTCACAATCAAACTGCTATCAAAAAGTCAAACTAAGTCAACCTAGTTTTCATCTACTTGCCAAAGGGGGAGTATTTTTTTTCTTTTTGCCATAACAGGAGCATACGGAGGCCAAATCACACAAACAAATACTCATTGGAAAGGTCGTTCCATGAACTTCACAATGGAGTAGGTTTGATTAGGTAATTTTATCATTTTATCAACTCTTTTTATAGTCAAATTTTAGCTATTTTTTGAGATTCTATCTATTTTTTTTCTTAGAAATTAATGATTTCTCGGTGCATCTTGTCACATACGCTTGTCAAAGAATGGAGGAGGAGGACATACTAAAATATCTTTTGCAGATTTGATCATTCTAAGATTCTAAACAATTTTTCATACTAAAGTAGGCACAACTAGTTTTGGCGCTTTAAAATGAACAATCTGTTTGCAATGTGTTTGCTTTTCATTTCTTAGGCTTGTTTGCTGAGTCTGTTTGTTACCTGATTTGGCAATGAAAGTATCCTCTCCCCTTGCCTAACCAATGGATATGGGGTGCACGAGAGATCATTGCCAACTCTAGAGGGCCTGCCTTCCCATTATGAGAAGGGGTACGACCTAAGTGGCAACAGGTTAAAGCCAAACCATTCCAAGCCGCTATATAAATAATGCGATTATGATGAAAGTCACAAACGACGAGTGTTGTTCTGCTATACCGAGGAATGTTTCTCCTAAAACCTTGCAGAGCCTAACCTCTGTAGGCTGGGAAGCCTCCTTAATGGAGTGAATCGTCGTATGTATATCCACCCAAATGAAAACCCTAACTAAAAACTATGTTTAGAAGCCAAAAACCCTCTATCTATTGGTGTAGGAGGTTAGACCTTTGAAGCCATCCCACACTTTCACGGCTTATAGCAAAGATAGCAAAGTACCTCAAGATCTGTGTGTCTTCAGGACTTGGAACTTGGTGTCCCTGAGAAGTGGGTGCACTGTAAGGGGGAGCCCGTGCCCCAAGTTCCTGTAGCTATCCACCATAAGTAGGTGCGGCTAGAGAAATCCAAGTGGGAACTCGGTAGATATAGTCCTTACCTAGCCTAGGGTGTACCGATTGATCATTGTCTTTGGTGTGCATGCATGTGTATGTGAGATCTTGTGTTTGATATTGCCACGCCATCCTCAATCCACTTGTCATAACACACATCCCAATCATTACACTTCATCCAATCACATCATCTTATCATCCTAGTCATCCAATCAACCCCATCTTGGTCAATCCAAGTCATCTAACCTCATCCTTACACAGGGTAGATGCAAGAAGTTGTGTCCACTTAAGGTGGAAGTTTCGGAGTTAGAAAAAAATCTGAAATCGGGGAACGAAAAACGGGATCCCGTTTTATATAAACGGGAACGGGATCTCGTTTATATAAAACGGGATCCCGTTTATATAAAACGCGATCCCGTTTTGCCTCGGGATCCCGAGCCTAGAACCAAAAACGCGATCCCGTTTTTCCCGGGATCCCGAACCTAGAGGCCATAAACGCGATCCCGTTATATAAAACGGGATCCCGTTTTATAAAATGGGATCCCGTTTGTGAAAAGTATTAATTTTTTTAAAAAATAGCAGAGACCCCATTTTCAACAGCGACAGGCGACAGAGGAAAACGGGATCCCGAGTTCTCAGAGCATCCAGCCAGGTAAGTGGATTTTTCCACTTGTAAAAATTACCCATCAATTGTTTATACCTTCCATTGTTTGTTTTGATGTAAAATACAATCAAAATTTAAATTTTGAATTGTTATTTAGGGTTTAGGGTTTATAAAATCAGTAGTTGATTTTTGACAATTTAGATGTAAAATACAATTGAAATTTTGAAAGACTATATCATATAAAATGTTAGAATTTGAACAAACTGTCAAAATTATGTTTAAAATTGAGAATTGAATAGATATATTTAGGCATTTTAGCTGTAAAATACAATTGAAAATTTGAAAATACTGTATCATATGAAAGGAGAGATTTTGAACAAACTGTCAAAATTTGAGTTCAATTTGAGTGTTGAATAGTTCTATTTAAACATTTTAGCTGTAAAATAGAATTGAAATTTTGAAAATACTGTATCATATGAAAGGAGAGATTTTGAACAAACTGTCAAAATTTGAGTTCAATTTGAGTGTTGAATAGCTGTATTTAAACATTTTAGCTGGAAAATGCAATTGAAATTTTGAAACGATTGTATCATATGAAAGGAGAGATTTTGAACAAACTGTCAAAAATTATATAGCAAATTGGGATGATATGTATATTTGGTTTTTATAAAATTTACTTATAACAATGTATGTCATTGTATTTTAAAGGCATTATTGAATAGCTAACTATCATGTAAAAAAATTACAACAAACCATAATAAAACCAAGTTATCACATCCTTCATAATCAAACATTTAGAGACAACTAGAACTAATCAAGAATTGAGAAAATTTTACAGTTTTTGTGATAGCCAACTAATTAAGAATGAAATGAAGCCAACATTTATGTAAATTTTGATATACTCAAGTAGCTGTCCTCACTAGCTAGGTTATGCCCCTGGAATGAACATCGTGATGTTAATTGTGATACGAGCTTGAAACCTCATTGGTAATGCTTTCCCTAATCTTAATGACATTGATGTAGGCTCCACTCATGATCCTTACGAAGATCTTTCCACCACTAACCTCTTTCATGATAGGTCACTATCCTCACCATCTCCTTAGACCTAGAATACCTTGAGCTTATCGATTGGGACCAACACGACCCTTTATGATTTGATGTTTTCCAAAATGGTGAAGCCATCATGAAACTTATCAAGTGTCAAGACCACATCCCCATTGTAATCATAAGAAAGATTTTTCCACCATACTTAACACCTACATATATGCTTATTTTGGAGAGAAAGAAAGAACCCTTCAGTCATGAGGCACCCTAGTCTAGGCAGAATAGCAACAATCTATATAAGAAGAAACTTGTGATCGATTAAAATGATATAATAAAAATGGACACTTCCCAAGAGCTCCTCAATTTGACAAACTTCACCTTCCATTAGATACCACTTAGATGCAAGACATGACTCCCCTCTCCTTGTTGAGGACATGCTATAAACATCAACCTGTGAATAGAAGCTTGGACCCTAAACTCTCTAAGATAGTAGCTCCACTGGACCTTGACATCAAAGAAGGCATATATAACCATGTCACCATGTTAAATATTACGTTGATTTCTTCATGTGGTCTTATGGTGATATGCCTTGAGACTCCATCTTTAAAGTCATGCATCATCTTGTGGTTCACCTCAATGCCAAACCTATTCAATAAAAGCTATGCAAAATGCACCCCCAAGTAGCCCTCGTGGTCATAGAAGAATTGTATAAACTCTTGGATGTCCAGGGTTCATTCAGACTATTACTTTTCCTAAATGGGTAGATCTAATGTGGTCTTAGTTAACAAGAAAACTAAGGGAATTCATGTTTGCACTAACTTTTGAGACATCAAAAAAGGATCTACCCCAACTTAGATAACTTTTCTCTACCAAACATTGATATGGTCGTGGATCTTGTGCATAGCCATATATATAAAATTTTATCATTAATTTGGATATAATATGGACCAAGTTGAAACATTTGAGTTAGACATGGAGACACCTAGATTATGGAGCTCAGTCTATGTAAGAAAACACCTCTTATAGACTCAACACAAACTTATCCCTCAACCCTCTAAATTGTGACTTACATCATTTGATTACCCTGGAACACACTATATAGACAACTCTATACAAATTTGGCAAAATATATTTTCTCCTAACAGAAACTTGTATATGTAGAAGTATCTACTACTACATTAGATTTGATATACTTCTTAAAAGGAAAGAGTTGGGACTAACAACTAAATAGAAAACAATAACTAGTTTTGCATTTTCTAGGAAATAGGAAACAAAATTGAGCTAGAACCATCTTGACTAATTTATCTATTTCTAGCTAGATTGAACCCTAATTCTATATGCAATTCCAACCCTAACCCTAACACTAATTCTAACCCTAATCCTAACCCTAATTCTATATGCAATTCAAACCCTAACCCTTATTATAACCCTAATCATAACCCTAACCCTAACTCTACTTGTAATTGTAATTGTAACTCTAACTCTAGCCCTAACCCTAACCCTAACGAGCTTGTAATTGTAATTGTAACCCTAACTCTAGCCGTAACCCAAACCATAATTGTAGCTCTAATACTTACCCTAATTTAGCAACCCTTGAATTCTAATTCTAACCCTAACCTCAATTCTAACCCTAAGCCTGATCCTAATTAAAACCCTAACCCTAACTTTAATTAATCACGAGTCATGCTACAGGGATTTCTTCTACATATTTTGTATGCATGTGTTATTCCCTTATTGCATGTGAGTTCACCAATTATTTGGAAGTCTCCTAAGTGGGAGGCAGGCTTGTATTCAAGCCCTATAAATTTTGTGTTTATAGGTGTTATGTTTAAAGCTATATGGAGACTTGTAATAGGAGGTCTTGAATTTGGTACCAATGATTGTGAGTTCCTTGTCTAGAATATGATGAACCTTTTGAACAAGAGAACCTTGTAGACCATGATGCATATCTTGAAATTTAAACTTGAACATTATCGTCATGTGAATGCTTTTAGCCATCCTACAACCTCCTATCACCCTTCATCCTCTTATAGGGATATGCCACACAACCTCTCCAAGTTGACCATGCCAAACCCAAAGTCACAATCGTAAGAGGTAAAGAATCTTTTGGCCCCATTCAAGTCCACTCCCTAATAGGAGTGATACAATGCTAATAGGGTTGTGAAGGTAATTAAGTTCTTGATTAGCATGTTGGGTGTATCTAAGCATAATGATGATATAGTTAGTCTTGATTTCATTAATCTTAAGATCATTGAGCTAGAGTACTTAATATATATGGTATAGTTTTGTTCAATCAATAGTGGTAGGGAAAATTAATATACTACAATGACATGAAACATAAACCAATAGGTGTCTTAAGATATATTAGTGGTAGGGAAAATTATAGTGGCCCTAACCCTAGTAGAGTAATAAGTTGAAGTAGTGTTAGAATTACTAATAAACTAAAAAACTTTATCCTAGGGTGGTGGGACAAATTACACAAGCCTTACAAAGCCTCTACCACTTCCTTGACATTTTTAACATTGTTCGAATTTGATAGGAGGGATTTATGTCACCTCCTCCTCATCTCAATTCTCATAGTGGATAGAATCATCCAATTTAGCATCAAGACATGAAGGTTTATCTTCATTATCTTAGAAATATCCTCCGAGGCTTTGTGCATATGCTCATGCCACACATTGAAGATGTGGAATTTATCTAAGTAGCAATATAGAAATCCTTAGCCTAACCTTCTACCCCTTCAATATCATTGTATAGAAGGTAGATACAAGTAACATTTGATAGCATGGAGGCACAACTTAGGGATTTCAAGTTGAATGTAAAAAAAATATTCTTCCCAACAAATGCTAGATGTCTAGGAGCAATTTAATGATTTCTTCCATTATCTGCCTAGTCTAGAATATAATTACCTTTTCTTTTGATATGTTTGAAGGAGATAGATTTAAACAAGTATTCACCAAGTTTCTAGGTTCCAATATATAATAGTTTCCAATAACCACAAGCTTCATCTATGCTTTTTCATATGATCAATGTTGATCTTGGAATCTCCTTCCACACTAAGGGATATCTTGTTTAGTTTCCAAGTCATCTTGAGGCCCTGGATATCATGGCCCTAGAATCTACCATATTAGTGTTCTTGACACCAAAATCATAAGCTTTAAGATAGGTAGAGGTTTTCCCTTATCATCTCTTAATAACATACTCCTCCTACTTCACTAGGATTACCCTTGGCTACCCATCAAAATTTCAAGCTTAATCCATCCCAATGTAGGTGTGGACCAAAGGGTGTGAATATCAACATGGGTATCTTCTTGTTTTAACCTTATTCAAAGCAACCTTGGCCAATTATGAGCCTAATCAGTGCCTCTTCTAGCATGATCATATATTCCTCTTTACCCCAACAATCACCAAGTTCCTAAATGCACCATATTTCTTTAAAATAGTCCAAAATTTGGGATGCATATTCACATTTAAGAATTACATGATGATTGTCCAGAGAAGTTTCCTTACTTAAATGCACATTGAAATTTTGAAATATATATTGCCCATTGTATCAATCATTATGGTAGTCCTAATAGCTCGCTTACATTTTGAAATTTGTACATGCATGTATACATTATTTGTATGTTTTTAATTTAAATTTATTTCAAGTGTAATTTCTTGAAACATATATATATATATTCTTGATTTAATTTTAAATTTGTACTGAAGTTTGTATGTTTATATGTGTATATATGCAGGTTCATATCTAGATTTTTATATATACATCATGAATCTAGATGATATTCACTTTGATGTTGAGGACTTTCTTAATGCACAAGATGATCCGGCCGCACCCCCACCCCCACCCCCACCCCCACCCCCAGCGCCAAATGCCCCACCTCTAGATGCCCCACCTGCAGATGACCCGCCTCCACCTCCACCTCCACCCCCACCTGGAACTGACCAGGCTCGCTTGCGAGCCATAATAAATGAAAATGTGGATTCGATACAAGAAAAACTGAATTCCATTCGCAGTGAACAATTCATGCCACCTCACGTAGTACGTTTTGCATCTTTGATGCAAAACATTGTAGATTCTGTGAGGTCTATTGACTCAGATTTTGATGGATTCCGGAAATGGAGAGAGGAGAGGCACCAATTTTATGCTGATGGCCTCTCCTATAAGACTATTTTGGATCTTAAAATCACAAAAGCTCATTTAGCACAATATTTTAGACATCCCATTACAAATGAACCTATTCCTGCAAATAAGAAAAGAATATCAATCAGGTGGTGTAGGCATGAAGGAATGTCTGCTAATTTTTGGGATAGATGGTGGATGGTGTTTGATTATCCACCTCATGCTAATTGTGAGGTTCCTTTATATTTTTTGAGAAAATTATATGTAGAGTTTGTTATGAATAAAAAACCCAACTACTTTGATTTTAGATCATTCCAGGGTGTTGGTGGTGGCATGCCACAACAGAGGTTGGGGGCACGGGTTGATCCCCAATGATCGGTGCCTATTCAACCTCTTATTGACCCTCCTGCTGCTGCCATTCCTTCGCCCTTCGAGCATCGTGCAGTGGTATCCACACTAGGCACATTGAGTGCACTCTCAGGTAGCCTACATGAGCAGACTTCTATGATGGTAGCTCGAGTTAGAGAGCATGGAGGAGTTGATGATGGAAGTGGTCCTAGTGCCACTCCACATGTGTCGATGCCTCATACATGTACGAGTTGCAATCAGTTGTGTTATGGACCTGATCAGGCAGTTGCACCCACTTCAGCTACACATGCATCATCTGATAATGTGGGCATTGAATCATTTGTTGATTATCTATTTGCTGAGGATCATCCCACTGATCATTCGACACAGGTATATATAGGTTATGTACACATGTTGAATTTAAAACAATTTTTTAACCACGTGTTTTTAATCAACATATAGATGATCAATTAAATTGTAATATTTTAACAATCGAATTGTTTGGTTTGTTTGGTGTAGATGATGGCAACAGGGGTCACAATTGATCGAATTAATTTTTCATCGACACCTGTTCATCTCGGGCACCCATTTGGGGTACATTTTCAATGATTTGTAATTTTGTAAAATTCAGTCTTGAATGTGTGTACAATTAAATATTTATGAACTTATTTATGAACTGGTTTAGGGTTCTTCCACATTGAATCCTCCATCTCAGGGTGTCTCAAGCGCTCCTCCATCATTGGGCATCTCACATGACACTCTTACAGTATGTACACATATTGTTTTAAAAAACTGTATATATATACTTAAATTTTTCTATTTTGATAGATACACACATTTAAATATTTATGAACTTATTTATGAACTGGTTCAGGGTTCTTCCACATTGAATCCTCCATCTCAGGGTGTCTCGAGCGCTCCTCCATCATTGGGCATCTCACATGACACTCTTACAGTATGTACACATATTGTTTTAAAAAACTGTATATATATACTTAAATTTTTCTATTTTGATATCAGTGTATCTAAAAACGTGCACATGTACTATTTAATATTTTATAAATATGTCTATGCAGGTTGACACAACTATGAGGATGGGCATTGTAGCACACTTGGATAATCCAAGTTTATATCAGGAGTCGACTGCATTTCAGGTTGTTGAAAAACGTATTTAATAACATGTACACTGTAAGTCAATTATATATATGTTTTAAAACCTGATTTGTACACACATGTGCTAACTTAAATATAAATGACATTGTAGGAGCTTGTTAGTGACACGTTTCATGAGCAACACACAGCACATGCAGAGCAGGAGGACAGAGGAGATGGGCAACCTGATACGGTATAATTTAAAATTTAGATTAGATTTAAATTGAACAATTAAAATATACGTTGTGAACTTAAAGTAAATTTCTTGATAGATATATATATATATATATATATATATATATATGTTGACATGTACATTCAAATTTTTTTTTTCTTAAATTATAGCTCGATACATGTCATGGAGCTAAGCCTATAGAGATAGGTCCTGGAATAGAGGATTCACAACAAGTTCCTCTTACGGTATAATAATTTTTAAATATGATAGTTCTTATAAATTAAATTCAATTAAATCATTTTTAAAATCGTCAAGTATATCTAATTTCAACTTGAACTTTCTCTTGTATTAAATAGATTGATTCAGAGCATGGAGACATAGGTCCAAGTGCACCAGAGCATGCCTCTCAGCCTCACGTGCAGTAATTTAATTTTATGATATAAATTATAAATTTAAAAATTGTCATTAAATTATCTATTTCCTTATCATCTTACATCTAATTTCATATAAATCTTTCTCTTTTGCAGAGTGATTCAGGTCATCTGAGTAGTTCACATGGTGTGAAGAGGACTCTTGATGATAGAGATAGTATGTGATAGGTTATTTCAAACATAGGCTAGATGTATAATTTGACTATTTCATGGACTATTTGTTATATACTGTTTGTCATGGACTTTATATATATATTGTTGAACACATGGACTTTATATATTTTTTTGAACATGGACCTGGACTTTATATATTTGACTATTTCATGGACTATTTGTTATATACTGTTTGTCATGGACTTTATAAATATATTGTTGAACCTGGACTATATATTTTTACATGTCACACAATAAATGCAATCTTGTCGTAGTTCAAAATCATACACATGTCAAAGTAATAATCATGTAAAACCATCATGTTAGTTTAGGTGCATCCATATTTATATATATGTTATCCATGCATACATACATTGCATATACATCATAAACTATAAAAGCATAACATCACATACATATGTATATACAAGCATCCCTAAATTTAATCATAAATCAAACACTAATCTAGAACCATGTGCATGAAGGAAAAGAAATGTAAACATTTGAGATCAACCATAATAAGATATATAGATTGACATCAATAGAAATAATCAATTGTCATATATAAATCTACAAGTGTCAGAGTGTTGATCTAGATTTGCGCTTAATGAAGAAATTGCATTGAAAGAATTTATGTAGTGATGAGGTCCTAATAAAGTTCCTCCATTCATTCACGGTATGCATATTTAGGTCCTGGTCAAATTTTAAGCAATAAAATGGTAAGCAAATCAAAACAAAGCATTAAAAAGTGAGATAAGTTCACGAGGATCTCTTGCCTACTAGGAGGGATCAATCTCTCACATCTTCTCATCTAGAGATCAACTAAGTTATATTAAATGATCCTAGCATGGTTATAGTTATATTTATCCAAGTGCCTTGGTGCTTGAACATCTTGTGTTGATCATGTAATTTAAGATGTCTTAAGGGGTCCTAATTTATGATGTCTTAAGTGGACACAACTTCTTCACCAAATGGGTGGAGGAGTGCCTACAAGGATAATTGTTGCTAAAAAAACATGTGAACTATAACTTTGGAACTAGGCCTACAATTTATTAGTGGAGGTGGGAATTTCATTGTAGCATAAATGACACAAATTAGGAATGAAGTTAGTAGAAATCTTCCCCTTTGGTAGCCTACAAAAATTACCTATTTAGAGATCTACAATGATCTCAACTCCCCATAGTTATGAATCATTAGCCTTTCCAAAATCACATGTCTAATAATGACACCCATCTAGCATTTAAATGTATTGAGTCTTTGTTCCCAAATAGTTTGCACATCATAATCATGGCCTCTTTCATTTCACTAGGAAAACTTACAATTGTGTAATCCTCCACATTCCTTAACTTTTTAAATCCACATTAGGACTAGCCCAATCTTTTAACACTTCAATTACATTATACTCTTGAGACCATTACCTTGCAACTATAACATTGTACCTCAAAGTGGGTTCAAGTGAATTCAACATTTATTTGAAAACTACTTCTCTCACCATTATTATAGTCTAATTTTCTACATTATTGATATAGTCTACATTTATGGTACAATGCCTAAAAGTATCTAGCAAGATATCTAAAAAGTTAAACACATCAAATTTTCTATCCAGCCTATGTAAGTAGGATGCTCTAACCTACCAACATTTGTGACTACATCTCCTTTGTCCTCTAGCTAATCTATGAAGAAATATTATATTAAATTAAATCCCAAGGCCTTATGTGGGTATCATGGAGTGTCCTTGCAATCTAGTAACTTAGATTCCATTTATGCTTTTACACAAACTATTTATAGTTGAATAAACTCTCATCACTTTGGTTCTAGTTGACTTCTTATTTTGTTTCACAGTCTTCTCCACAATAAGATTCATATACATGTATTTGAGAAATAATCATGAGAAATCACTTGATTTGATAAGTTGATTAATAAACAACTTAATTTACAAGACAAAAGATTTCATCATAGATTTACTTCATTAATGCAAAGAAAATTGATGGGATATTCCAATATTTTACAAAATGAAACCTTAATGTAACTTTAATTAGGATTTGTCAACTTTAATTTCAAATCTTAGTGTAACTACTAAAATGAGAACTTCCCTTAGTCCTTTTAATACGATCTTTAGTGTCCATTAGGACTCAAGGAAATCTTGTGCTTGACATGTTTCATCCTATGAACACAAACTCAGGATGTGAATCAAATTTTAAAATAAGTTTAGGTCTGCAGGAACTTATAAGATCTTAATACTTTACATGTTTAGACAAAAGGCCCTGGATCTCATCTATTTCTCCCCTCCACTTCCTAGCTATGGTCCCATATGGTTCTCCCACAATTTATATTCCTTTGTATCTTCCCTTCCCTCCACTTTGTGAAAGCTAGATTAACTTTAGGATATGATTTATCCCATCCCACTTCCTATCCTATTGTCTAGTTTTACATCATTTCCCCATAACATCGAAACACTCATTTCTTCCTAATTGTAGAAGCCTAACTGCCTTGAAGAAATCATTCCTTTCTTCAATTCATTTCATCCAATTCCCATTTGAAGTTTTGTAACATTTTTTGCAAAAGTTTGCGAAGTTCATATACCCTGTCCCAAGTCAAATTTTTACAACTTCTTCAAAAGATTCCACCCACCCCAAGTACTCCCCTGCATGACTTAGGACCACCATTAATGACTTTCAATGGACATGATATGATGTAATATTTCCTCCAAATTCCTCTTAACATCGGTGGACCCCTCAAAAATATGATGAGTTCAAAATAGAAATAAAGTGAGGAAAAGCACAAGTTAGCACAAAAAATGGGAGTTAAAATGGGTTAAAAATCAAGAAGAAAAGATAAAAATATGAGTTATTTCATGCATTAAAAACCACAAGGTCACTCATTTTAGGAATAAGGTCACCACTTTTACTAATTAAGGTCACTCAAGTAACCTAGAGACACTAGGGGCAACCCTAAGACACAAAGAGGTGACCCTAAGTAGGAAAAATGAAGGGGGCACTAGGTAAAAATGTGAGGTAGGGAAGGTCAATTTGGGGGTTGAAAAAGATGCTCAAGAGGGGGAAGAACACACAGGACATGCCACCAAGAGTGAAACTACTGGTAGGAGTGTAATTCACACCTACATGACTATGATTAGGACTTATTTATCATCATCAAATTGTCATGTAGGCTTGATGTGATTTTACTACTTATAGATACCAAATGTTAGGAGTTTCAAGCCACAAATACTAATTCCACATAACCTTAATGAGAGAAGCTATGCTAACTTTTTGAATGTCTTAAGGGGTCCTAATTTACGATGTCTTAAGGGGACGTCTTAAGTTCTCAAAATTTGTTGAAGTTGCCCAAGGCAACCAAATTGAACAATATAATAAATCAAATTTAAAGTAAATTCTAAGTAGAAAAACATGGACATTTAACAAATAAAATACATAAAATAATAATTTTGATAAATTTAATACTGTAGAGTATAAAATTGTGTACATACACATGTATACAAATTTCTGAACAAAATGTGTAATAATGTAATTGTGTATGTACATATATGCCAACTCAAAATAATGTAAATACAAAATGTCGTTATATGCCATCTCAAGAAAATCCAAAACTTGAGGAGAATGTAGCAGGTCTTCATGCCACCTGATATAAAAATAATACAAGCAATTTATCAATATATTTGAATCAAAACATGTATTTTAATTTATATAAAACTATCTAGATATACACAATTTGTACCTGTATTTACGAGTGCCTCTCAAGTTTTTGTTTCAAAGTATTTGATGAATTTGTGATGATGGCCTGAGGATATAAAAGGATAAATTAAATCAATTTCAACTAATAACGCACAAGAAATATCAAAACATGTATTTAATACATATTTAAAACAACAATATAAATCTATTTAACTATATTTACCTGTATTTACTTATTCCATTGTACCATCTCCATCCTCTCTTTTTTCCAACGCATCGATGATTGTCTCATGGTCTTCCATAGAAATGTTCCATAACTCTTTATTTGTAGGTTTTCCGCGATACCTCTCCAGTTTTATATTTGTTGCCAACACCAAATGTGAGTAGTGTATAATCTTCTTATGTGTTTCATAATCTTCGAATGCAGGCAAACCATTCTTCCTTATTAGGTATTTCCGTAGCCAAGTGCCAACAACCACCACCGAACCTATTGGATAATGATAGGCATCATCAAAGAAATACTTAAAATTTGCTTAAGGGGATCAAAGAAGTTCTTAAAATATGCTTAAGGGGATGTCTTAAGGGGATCATCAAACCTGTTGGATAAGGAAAGCCATCATCATCTTCTCGAGGTGCTGTTAACTTATGTTTAGTCTCCACACAACGAGCCAACCAATATTCAGTTTCCTCTTCATTATTCTTTGGTGCAACAACAACATACACATGTCCTGCAAAACAAATTTTGATTCAATAACTTGCACATGTCCATAAAATTTGACCAATCAACATACATGCATTCATATGCACACATAAATAAATAAAAGCACTACAAATTAGTAATCAAAGTGAAATAAAATGAAATGATTTGAATTAAATTACCTTCTTGTACAAGGTCTGAAACACGGTCATAATCGTCTGATACAAACAGTTGATCATTGTCTTCAATTGTTGTTTCACTTTGATTATGTGCTTGTGCAAATGGTCTTTGTTTCCACTCTTCAACCCATTCTGTATTCTCACATGCTTCCCAATCTCCTGAAATACAAAACTGACAAAAACATGCAAGCTCCCTTGTCCAGATAGTCCATGTACTTGCATTCGAACTCCTAAATGAATGCCATTTAGTAGATCCACTGATTGTTTGGCAATCAAGTCTAGGTAGAATATTTTCTTCTTCAACCAACTAAAAGAATCGATGAACTGTAGAGTACTCGCTTGATCCAGGTGTACATAATCTTGTATTGCACCAATCTACAATCCCACGTGCATCTTTAAATTTTACTGCATCCTCAAATTTTAATTGTTGTCTAGCAAGAATTCTTTTAACACATGCACCAGCTCCATCATGTTCTCCTTTACCATGTCCAGCTTCAAAAAAATTCCACATATGTTGGACATTATTCTCCTTGTGAACCCTACATAACCAATAGAACATTCGAGCATTCTTGAACTGCCCCGTACAATTATCTGACCATATAAGATGTTCAGTCATCTGGATTCCTCTTTCTCTTAAATTTGTATAAAATATATTGAAACAATATTGAACAAACTCTGACGAGTGTAACCGGTTGTCACTCAAATAGAAATGATACTCCCTCAAAACTTTTCTATCATTCTCTGTGCTATCATCTGCATGTCTATAAACAATATGAACAAACATAGCAACCTGCACTGAATTGTAATATTGTGATTGAATTTCCTCTTGCGGAGCTAAAGTATAGTTTTCTGCAAAATCAACCACTAATAGTATAGTACCAACTGGAAATGTGTTTCTACATTCACGAAATTGTCCATCAAGCCATCGAGCTTGTTGAGAGTACTTGACATATTTTGGTACAATTTTACTTTTAAATTCTGATATGAATGCATGCACACTAACCTTTTCTGTAATTAAATCACAACGCTTTCCAAATTTTCCATCTTTTAAAGAATATTCAACATTGTTAAATCTTTTAACATCCACTAATTGTTGTCCAAAATCATTTTCAACACTTTCATGCATACAAACTCTTAACAAAGAAAGATTGCCACAACTAGTGCATTGTCCAGAAATACATGAACTTAAATAAAAACTTTTTTCATTAGATCTTTCACAGAACAAACTTGATATAAACTCTTTTATTGCTTCAGTTGGCATATTAATATCACATTCCTGTATAATCATGTTATGATGTAAAGTACAACGTATATATTGAAACACATCATAATAATAACGAAATTGAACATGCGTTTTACAACAACAAGATATTCGTTCCTTATTAATCTTTACATACCATGGTTTGCATTTTTCAAAAGATCTTTGACTTATTTTAATATTACCAGGTAACACTAATTCATCACAAAATTTTCTATAAAATTCAGTTTGCGTTGTATCTAATAGGTGTTTTGGATGAGGATCGCGAACTTTGGACCCCACTCTTAATTTTAAAACATCTCTAGCATTAGACGATATCCTAGTATTATCATGCCAATATTTTTTGATCAAAGATCTGATTTCAACATTTAGTTTCATGTCAGATCTCGGGAGTCGACCACTAAAACTCCAACATTGGTTAATTGGATCATTTTCTATACTTTCTCTTCTTTTTGCTGCTCTTACCAATGTTTTAGGATGTATTTTTAGAATTCCACTAATATTGCTTACCATTCTTCTATTCAAAGTTGTTTTATTCACTATAGCAGTTGTTATAGCTCGTCTTGCTGCATTTTTATCTTTGGATCGACTATTACTTCCAATAGACTCAATGGCACTAGCAACAGTAGACATAGCATGTTTTAGTGATTGATCTTTTTTTCTTGGTTTAACAAAAATGCCTAACATTTTCATTACTTTTCTCATTTTCCACATTCTCATTAATTGCATCATTAGTTGACATTGAAATGATAGTTTTTTACGATAAAAAAATTCCTTATATAATCTATTGGCATGTGTTCTTATTTGTCTCCAAGAAATTTTACCAGGAAGATTATCCAAAACATCTCTTTCAATTTTGAAAAAATATTTCTCATTTTCAACATCACTTCCTAGATTTTCATTTTCATTTTCAACTTCAAAACGATTTTCATTTTCAACAACAAAATGGTTTTCATTTTCATTTTCAACAAAAGGATTTTCGTTTTTATTTTCAACAACAAAACAGTTTTCATTTTCATTTTCAACAAAAGGATTTTTGTTTTCATTTTCAACAACAAAACGGTTTTCATTTTCATTTTCAACAAAAGGATTTTCGTTTTCATTTTCAACAACAAAACGGTTTTCATTTTCATTTTCAACAACAAAACGGTTTTCATTTTCATTTTCAACAACAAAACGGTTTTCATTTTCATTTTCAACAAAAGGATTTTCATTTTCATTTTCAACTACAATTTGTTTCAAATTTTGATCTCTACGAATATTATCAATCTCAACATTGTTATATCCAGCTTGTTTTAAATCTCCTATCAACACTATTTCCATTTCATTCAAAAGTGGATTTGAAGAAGTACCTGGATTTGTGCCCATTGAAACATTCTCCATAGCATTAATAGAGGGATTTGAAGACATACCAGGAGTAGTTTGCATAATCGTATTAGTTTCCACATTCACCTCTTGCAAACTTGCATCATCTATATCCATGGTCTCCTCAATGTTTTTATCTTCAATAGTTGTGGAATTGGATGTTTCAGCATTGTTCATTGATTGAATCTTTACTCTTCTATCTCTTTGCCTTTTTGCCTCCTTCACTCTCTTTGCTTCAATTTCTTCAGGGGTTAATAGCTTCCTATCTTTCCTCTTATTACGACTTTGTGATCCCATGATTAAAAAATTTATGAAGCATGTAATGTCAAAAACTTGAATGTGTTTCAAATCCTTCAAACAAGTACCAATTCAACAAAATTCCACTCAAATAACGTCTCCATGATGGCTTCTATCAAAATACCAACAATACTTCAAGTTGATGGACCTGCAAAAGAAAGAAATATGCCAAAGAATGCTGCAAGAGTCACTGTCGGCCGTACTGTAGGGCAAGTTGCAGAAATGACAGTCATAGTACAGTCTTATTAAAAAAACGGGATCCCGTTATATAAACGGGATCCCGTTTACTACGCGATCCCGTTTTTTAAACAGGATCCCGTTTTATTCACGACCGATGGAGTAGTAAACGGGATCCTGTTTTATAAACGGGATCGCGTTCTATAAACGGGATCCCGTTATTCAAAATTTGAATTTTAGGCTCAGGTTTTGCTTTGTAACCTACTTCGGAAAATGCTTTGGGGACTCGACCCTGACCTCTGGTCCTAGTTTGACCTGCACCTTGAAGGCCCTGTCAATGTTACAACAAAATAGTGACTTTGGGCATATATTTAAAGGTCTATTTTACAGAATATTTTGACGAAATTAAAACCCATTATAGAGGAGACAATGTAGATTCTAAATATGTAATTTTTTTTACAATTAAATTATTTTTTTAATTTTTTAATCAATTTATGATGAAATAGGTTCATAACCTTGAATTATCAGGGTTTTTTAATATTTTAATAACTTTTTATTAAAATATTTTTTTGTAAAAAAAATTGTATGAAAATGTACTTTAGACAATTCTTTTCAATTTAAAAATAAAATTTCAAAAAATGTTAAGTTTAGGTCATCTTATGCGTGACGTACACGATGATTTTTTAAAAGACAAAAAATGACCAATAAAAAATTAATAAAAAAAAAATTATTCAATAAAAAATTACAAATAAATATGGAAAACGTGCTTCAGTGAGTTACAAAGCTTTTCCCAAAAGGATTTTGAAAAATATGATTATTTAGGTCAAAATATGGATGACGTACACGTACATGGTATAGTAAAAAAAAGTGACTTTCAAACAGTGGTTTTTAGAAACGCCTATTCAAAATCAATTTCTATCATCTGGGTATTGAAAAAAATTACATATTTGGAAACTAGACTCCGAGTACTACATTTCATATTTAGTGACTTTTTCCAAGATTCCACCTTTAAGTGCTTCAAATTTTTAGGTCAAATGTGTCAAATTCTGAAAATCAAGAAAAACACTTGCACTTTTTGGCCAAAAAGTGGACACAACTTCTTGCACACACCCCACATCATCCTCTTTCTAATCCAATCCATACCATTTTCCACCATGTCAACACTAGAGGACCTAGCACAAGACCTCATTGACCTACTTCACCAAGTTCAAACAAGCAGATCACCCCTAAGCCAACAAATGATTCAACGTGTCCATAACATGATCCAACAGCTACAAGCAAACCAATCCCCTCAAATGCAACATCTTACAACACAAGCCCAACACTTCCTAGACACATGTCAAGCCCAAAAAGTACATTATCATCCCTTATCCATTCAACACCAAACAATTCCACCTCATTCCTATGTGGCTTCCCCTTCCATTTCACACCAATCTAATCCATTCACATTTCAAATCACTTCCACATCACCTAATCCTACATCTTTTCATAACAATGCCACATCACCATACCCTACTTCTTACAATATCTACCATTATCCACAACAACCCATACCTCATGATCTTTTACCTACACATCCTACCATTTGATCTCTTCATCAAACCCCTTGAAAAGACTATCAATGGCCCCCACAACATGAACACACAAGTCTAAGTGGCCCTTTGTACATAAATCAAGTGAACCCAAGTCCACTCTTGCAAAAAGACCTAATAGACTTAAGTCAACCTATGCTACAAGACTTAATATCCTTTGATGAGGGAGACACCAACCTAGAGCAAGCATCCTATGAACATCCTCCATCACCATTCGATCGAATACCAACACATGAGCCTACTAGTCCTATCTTGGCACCACCATGTGATCTTACTCCTAGTCTTCATCCATCTAATCCCATTATCCTTCCATCTAGCCCAAGTCCTATTCCATCTAATCCCATTTTCCATCTCACAAGCCCTAACCTAGTTAGCCTTCCACCTAATCCCAATTATGAGCCTTCAGCTTCCATCACTCCTCCACCTACAAAGGATGTGATTCAATGACTACTAGCAAGGAATAAACCATCCCTATGTTAGGCACCCATTGATGGCCTTATCAAAGAATCTCCTAATGCCGTGTCCACTTCTTCAACCCCATCATGTGGTTCACAACCCCTTGAGCATATTGAAAATTTTCTTCCCATGAGCTCATTGCCCTCTCATGTTGTTGACCAAGAACCTATCCAAGAGTCATCCACTTCTATTCATTCAAACCAAGAGCTACAAGAGCATAATCTAATGCATGTGGAAACATCAAGCCCTTGTCCAAATGAAGATCAAAGTATCTCTAAGTTCCAACTATCCATGGCCTATATGTTTTCTATGATCAAGATGATAGTTATGATCATGACCCCACTCATGAGCAAATGTATCCCACTCATAGCCAAATTAATCTTTTTTATGCTCACATTTATGATCAATATTTTATATATGATCATGAAAAACATGGTGACCAACTTATCTAAGCTCATGAAAACTATGATGATACTCTTAGCCAAACTTTATGCAATTCATTATCAAAAGCCTATTATTCCACCTACCCATGATCTACATGCATCTACTTGTCATGATGAGATAAGTGCCTCCCAAGCACCCATTGAAGATCAAACAAACACCTTGGATCCTAATGAGCATGATCAAGATCCTAGTCATCCTTCCACATCCACTATCAACCACATTGCTAGTCCACCATCATATCCGCTTGGTTTATCCACTTTCACCCATGAATGTTCCTCCCTAGGAACACAACAACCTTTATCCGCAACCTCATCTTCTCCATCCAATAAGGAACTTGTGTCTAGTGTTCCACCTACACCTAGTCCCATAGTTGATCGCATGCTCCAAAACATGAACTACCAAGGTAAAGGCTTAGGCCTTCTTGAACAAGGAATTTTGGAGCCTATCCATGTCAATGTCCCCCCACGCTCATATGGCCTTAGATACACACCTCAAGGTCAGCAATCTAACAATGTTGGTAATTCCTCCACTCATCCTAAGTCCACCACTTCCTATCACAAGTCCCATCATACTCCAAAAACATACATTGCAATTCCACCTCCATCATCTTATAAATCTCAAAATTATGGGACCATACACCTCTCACCATCCAATTTGCCTCCGCTTCTTCCAACTCCTAATATCCCTCCATCGAATCTACCTCCACTACTTCCAACACCTTATTCATCCATCCATAAATCTTCTAAAAATCCCAATCGTGGCCAACAAATGCACACATCATGTAAACAAGGAGCTTTCACCAACCCCACTTCCACCATACCCATGGGATTCAAAAATAAAAATTTGGATGCCTACATTCATAAAGCCAAAAATCCTACAAATCCTGATGCCTTAGGGTACAAAAGCCAAGAATCAAAGAAACATCCATCTCAAAAGCTGCATACACCCACACACCTCAAAGCAAAAATGAAAAAGGTGTGGGTCCCCAAGCAACAAGCAATTACCTCAAAAGATGCATATATCCAAACCCATACCTCCATAAGCAAAATCAAAAATTAAAATGGTATGGGTCCCTATGCAAAAATCCATCAAGTCAAATGAGGCATCCACCTCTCAAAAATCCCAACCATCCACTTCCACCTCACATTTCCATCCCATCCAAAAGTCTCAAATTCCTCCATCCCACATGAAAAGAAAAACTCATAAAAATACTAAGTCTATGTGGGTCCCCAAATGCTTACATTGACCATCTCCTAAACAAACATCTCCATTGCTTCCTACCCCACCATCTCATCAAAAGCTTCAATGTTTATCACGGTGTGTACAATCATTGGTCATGGTTCCCTTCCATCCCATGACGCTTCCACATACCTCCATCTCCCCATCCTTCATCCACTATTCTACATATCTACCTCATCACCTCCCTATGGTCCATGCTTTTGAATAAGATTTCTATCCACCTTCCATGCATAATCCTTTCATCCATCATAACCCACTAAGTCTTACATAATCCCCATCACAATCCACTATCACACCCATCATAATGCATCATCTGCCTAATCCCTCTTTCATGTCAGCCCCAACATCTATGAGCACACTTGACATGGTCCATGCGATGACATCCATCTAGCAGGACCATTACTTTCGTGGAACTAGACACTTGAGTCCCTCCTTTCCATGTCCACCTATCCCATCAAAAAGTTGAAAAAAAAAAGTATAGATAAATTCCTTCGTCCAATGGTGAAAACCTGGCAAATAGGCACCCTGGATAAGTACCATGATGAAAACCTGGAAAACACGCGTCATGTGTAGATTGATCTTCTTTGTCACCTACACTTGGGGGCATCGTGTCTCATCCACCATATCATTTTCAACCTATCCTACCATTTACCATCTTATTCTATCCTATCTTACCATCCTTAGCCATTATCCACATACACATGCCTATCTTATTGAGTCCACTTATCCACCCTTCCTCATCTTGATCTTGATGAAGATTGGGGGCAACAATGTTGAAACATGCCTTGGATAACTCTTGATATACCTCATCCCTTCCAATCCATCCTATCATCCTATCATTAGCCCATTGTCATAATCCTAATCCTATCACCATCCTATTGTCATGAGCGTTGTCATGAAAAATTCCAAGCATACTATCTAGAATGAGGAAGGTTATTCCTATGCGACATAGCCTTTGGAGATCACATCCTTTCTCTCTTATGCATACATCCGATGTCACCTATTCCCTTATCCTTCCATTTATCATGAGTCATCCATCGCATCCACTATAGCCTATCCTTTTACCTATCTATCTATCATAAGCTTTCCATTCTATCACCCATCTTTCATCCATCTATCCCTCCATCATCCTTGCGCCTAGACTTGGGTTTCTCCCTTGTCATTGGTATTTCGTATAAAGGCTGTACAAATTTTAAATCCATTTGACATCCCATAACATACCAAAAAAATCCAAAAAATCATAAACTGACCTGAAAAATCCCACAAAAAAATCGTAAAATGCCTTGAAAAAATCCAAAAAAATCATAAAAAGTCCTGAAAAAAATCCCAAAAAATCATAAACTGACCTGAAAAATCCCACAAAAAAATTATAAATGTCCTGAAAAAAATACAAAAAAAAAAATTCATAAAAAGTCTTGAAAAAATCATAAACTGTCCTGAAAAATACCAAAAAAATCAGAAAATGTCTTGAAAAAATCCAAAAAAATCAGAAAATGTCCTAGAAAAAAAAATCCAAAAAACTCATAAAATGCCCTGAAAAAAATAAAAAAAAAATCAAATAGCCAACGAAAATCGAAACAATAAAATCAATCCATCAAATCAATGCCAAATCATTCCAATCAACCAAATCATCAAGATCAAATCAAATCCAATCAAACCCATCAAATCAAAGCAAATCAATTTGATCAAATCAATCCATCAACTTTCATCTTCACTTTCATCATCATAAAACACAAATCAGAACTACATATCATCTCTATCATTAATTGCCTTGATCCCGTGGACACGGGTATGTAGGCAGTCTGGCGTACGAAGGAAGTGCCCAGATTCAGGCACAAATGATATTCCTCTTTCTTCCATTTCTCATCTTCTTCTATCATCTATATCCATCAATTCATCAATCTTTCAAAATAATTCTTCCAATCAATCAGTCCCTCATCAATCTATCACTTCTTCCCATCATCTATCCAATAAACTCAGATTGAAGTCATCCTTATCCATACCAATCAAGTTAATCAATCATGTCAAATTATCCAATCACATCAATGGTCTTGATCCTAATCTTGTCGTAAACCAAATCAATCAATTAATCAATCAACCAATTAATCAATCATCCTTGTGTTGCTCTAGGGATATATCGTTCCCTGCCATGACAACACTATCATCAATCAATCCATCCAGCAATTAATCATTGGTTTAGAGTTTGACAGGGGAAATACCTTGTTTGTTTTTGAATCATTTGTGCATGCTAGCTTTCTTGTGTGTGTTATCATTCTTATCTTGCATTTGCATCTATATCTTCCCAGCTAATATGCATATCTTGTATCTAGACAAGGTTGTATTACGCTGGGGCGTGAGACACATCGTCACCTTGGTCCTTATACCCTGGTGCATAATGTCTCGTGCTATATCAAACATATGGTTGTTCACTTTCATTGCAGCATAATGTATCCTTTATCTCTTTCCTCCATTTCCTCCTCTTTCTTCCTTGGCCAATCCATTTCATTTCGAGAGCCTACCCATGTTTGTCCAACCCTCCTATCCTCTTGAGGGGGCATCATCATCATCGTACCATTCCATCCTCATCCTATCTTTCTATCATCCATCTTTTTCCTCTATCCATACCTTAGCTTCTTTGAAATGATGTTACTCAACATAAATCTCATCATCTCGAACATCATCTCAAAGAGGGGCAAAATGTAGACACCCAAAAATGTCCATCTTGTGATAACATTATATCTTGTATCATGTTTTGCCCTAGGTACCCATTTCGTCACCATCATAACCCATGTATTCACCTAATCTAACATTTCCTCTAATAAATTAAATAAATATAACATTTATTTAATTTAATCCTATCCCTTTTACCATTATTAAATGAATAAATTCTATTTATTTATTTAACTCCCTTCCTCTTAAAATAAATAAATAATTTTATTTATTTATTTAATCCTCATAATTTAAATAATATTAAATTATTTACCTACCTTCCATATCCATCTTTTGAGATGACTCAACTTATCTCTCTCACCTTCCATTTCCAACTTGACTCATCACTCAACTCATCTCTAATCACCTTCTATTTCCCTCTCGAGTGAACTCTCACCTACCTTCCATTCTCTCTCTCAAGTTGCACGAGCAATTTTCTAATTCGATTATCACTCACAAAATGGAAGTTTTTATCCTTCCATTCTCTCACACTTGCATATAAATTCACTCAAAACCATGTCATTTACATGGATGAACTCTTAAGCACCGTTACTCTACTAGAATTCCTCCTCATCCATCACCTACCTACCTTTTTCTCATCAATCTACCTATCTTTCATCTATCAATCTCTATCATCATTGTGCTGCGAGACGTGAGCAATCAAACAATCAAATCATTCAAGCGATCAAAACATACATGCATCAATCATTTCAAAGTATCAAGTATTCAAAAAAATTGGGTAAACAGGTAATGCATTTGATTGTTTTATCTTCTTTCATTTGTCCAAATTTCACTGTCTATACTTGGAAGAGGATAATTATCCTTAAGGGATTTGATGTTCAAATTTCTAAAATCTACACAGTCTAATCTCCCCATTCTTCTTCCTAACTGGGACAAGATTGGACAACCAATCAGAATGTCTGATTGGTTTTATAATAACTCCCTCTTTCATCTTCAACAACTCTTTTTGCATCTTGGGAGCTATGGTGGGATTTATAGGCCTCTATTTCTACCTAAAGGGTTTTGCATTAGGATGGAGGGGAATAGTATGTTGAAATAAATCCTCTCTATAAGACTTGAACTCATCGCAGGACCATGCATAACACTTCTTGAATTTTCTCAACAAAGCAAGCAATATGTGTTTCTCATGAGGCTTCAACTTCTTGCCTATGTAAACCATTCTAGGTGCCTCCTCAGTTCCAAGGTTAACACCTTCAACACAATCCTCTTCAACTATTTTACCTTTACTCTTCCAACAATCTGCATTATCAAACACTTCTTCCAACGCTACCAGTCCTTTTGGAATTCTATCTGTTTTTAGCTGCACAACCTCACTACCAAACATAGTTTCCTTTCCATCAACAACTTCTACCATTGGTTTCCAGTCAATCAATTGGCTGTCAAACTCATCCATGCAATTCAAGAAACTATAAATTTGATTGCTGTCATTGAAAACTTGCCAACTATAGACATTATCAAGAATTGTTGTCCTGGTGAGAACTTCAACAACATAATGGGAAAAGGGACTGGAATCAGGCCACGATTCAAACTTTCAACCAGCTACAGCTAAAGCATCTGCCTTCTCATTTTTACTCCTCTAAATCCATTCAATGCCAATAGCATCAAACATCTCCATTGTACCCTATTATCCTATTTTGCCTTCTAGCCAAATAGCCTAGAGATCCATGAAATCCTATTGTTTTCACCCTTTGGAATGCAAGGCAAAACTACCCAAAATGGTTAAGTCCTAAAAATCCCGAGTTTGCCTTGTGCTTTCAATATTGTTGGAGTTTCAGAGTTCAGAGTTCTGGTCTTCAACGTTCTTCCTTATAGGGCAAAAGGTTCGGTGCCTGAGCTTTGACCTTGTCTTTCAAAAACTGGCTAAGTGTGAAGAAGTTGTCAGAGGTCGGTCTTTTCTTCTTCATCCTTCTACTTCAAAGTGTCGAAAGCTCGAGGGCAAAAGTCCGCAAGGTGTATAATGTACTAAGTGTTTTGTTGGTAGACTTTGAAGTTTTTCTCTTCCTTCTTCCCTCTTGGAAGGTGAAAGATGGAAGGCCTGAGGGCTGACTTTTGCTGAAGATTTGTGGAAATGGTTCTAAGTGTTTCAGATTTTAGGGATTGGATTTTTCTTCTTCTTCCTTCTTACTGAAGGCGAAGGATGGAAGGATTGAACTCCGAACTCTGCTGAAAATTTCAAATGATTAGCTAAGTCTTTAACTTTTGGGGCTCAAACTTTCCTTCTTCTTTCTCTAGGAAGGCAAAAGACGGAAGGCCTGGGGGGAAGTCCATCGATAATGTAATACTCCATTGCAAAGCAAAGCTCAGAGAGAGGTTCTTTCTCCTTTCTCCTTTCTCCTTTCTTCTTGGAAGGCAAAATGCCAAAGGCCCGAGGCCCGATCTCCGGTGATCAAAAGTTTCTAAGTGTAAGATGGAGCTCAGGGAGGCGGACTTTCTTTCTTCTTCCTTCCCTCATGGAAGGCTGAACACCGGAGGTCTGAGGCCCAATCTTCGTTAAGGAAAAAAATATTCTAAGTATAAATGTTGGAGCTCGGTGTTTTTACCTTCCTCCTTTCTTTTAGCAAGTGATAGGACAGAAGGCCAGAGGCCCAAACTCTGAAACTCTGATGGGCCATTTTTCATTGTGTAAAACATGATTCGATTGCTCAGTGACCCTCCTAGTTGCCATTAATGCATCTTTAGAGCCCAATTTCATGTGGGATATGGATTTCCTACCTCCCCATGCCAATGTTCCTCATCTGTATTGAATTTCATGTACTCACGGCATGGGCAGATCTCCTGTTTCAACATATTTTGTGGATATGAGCTAGGGCAAGCTTCAAAGGACACCATTTCGAGTTAATGCAGCAAGGTCATGCCCCTTCTTGTTGATCACTCTTTCCATGCCATTGCTACTACAATGTATTTGTAAAAACTATAAATGCATGTGTAAAAGATGTTTTGGAGGTGTTGTTAGTTGTTTTCTGGGTTGTTATGCTAGACAAATTCCTCTGTTACTTTCAGATCTTGTAATGCACTTATAGAACAACTAGATTTGATGTATTGTGCTCATTTTCAAACCTTTGATGCCTCTAGTCCATTGTTCAACCATGAATGTATGTGATTATTTTGTGTCTATTACTCTGTAACAGGTTATTTACTCTTTGTAATGGTCATTTGACCTTCATGATCAATAAATATTTGATATTTCACCTCTTGCACTTTGTCTCCATGTTTCATTTGAAGTCGTGATCTATTTTTTGAGTAGAATGACTCCTTCATAGATTTTAGTCTTCTATCTGAAGCCTCTGTCAAGGTTTTAAGCCTGTGTGTTCCTTTTAGGGAGTGAGATCATTGTTACATTGATTCAGTTCAACTAATACATCTTATGACTCTAGTGCAACACCTTTTCTTTTATGTATCCCTTCTAACCCTTTCCCTCTAGCAAGTTTAGCATTAGAGTATGTCTATTTCTCTAAGCTTTAAGCTCAGAAAGAGGAACCAACCTTCTCTGGAGGTTTGATCTCAAAATTGCAAGGTCCCACACCTTGAGATCATTCCCATTGTGTCATTAGAATGCTTGGAGGTCTCCAAGCAGGGTGTAATTCTATGTGATAACAATTTCTGGCATGCCGAGTGGGACCAGTATGATGAGCTTTATCATCCATTGAAGGATTTGGTGTCTTCTTTAGTGCATTTAGCCATTCAGGGCAGTCTTCACAAACACCATGATGACTCTACTAAATAAATCCGTTGGCGAAGGCAGCCTGAGTGCTTAAATATTCATCAAAGATTGAAGTTTGGTGATACTTTTTATCTTTTCCATCTTTTAGAAGCATCTCAAATCACTTGGCAACTCTCTTCTAGTATGTTTCTAGTCTCCAAAAGTAGACCTTTCTACCCTTATTTTCAAAGAATATTTTGATACATCTCAACTTTTCAATGCTTTAGTATGTCAAGCTATTATGGAAGTCATGGTCCTTTTCCCCCATCAAGAATAGGTTTCCAAGCAGCCATCATAACATTCACACCACCATCATGGCCCTACCAAGAAACAAACCCTTTGTGGCCTTTAATGGTGGAAGCCCTCTCAACCTTGCACAATATGATGACATCCCAGTTTTAGCTCTAAAGGCTATTCTCTTTTTCATTGGTGAAAACTCCACCACACTCGCAGAGCACATCCAAGACAATGCCAGTGTATGCTCCATTCATAATGTTACCCAAGACAATGTCACAGTAAGGCTCCTTGCTTCTTCCTTGAAAGGAAAATCTCTCTAGTGGTACAAGGGGTTACCGACAAATTAAATTCATGAATGGGATGAGTTAGGAGATAGGCTCTGTCAGCGTTTTGAAGATAACGATGATCATTTGTTCCTAATAGAGCAATTGGACACTATTAAAAGAGCTCCCTATGAATTCATGGTGGATTTAATTTTAGATTTCAAAGATCTTGGTACAAAATTCCATGATTAGTGAGTCCTTCCCCTAATGTCACCTTCTTGTATTTTTTGAGATCCCTGAACAGTGATATCACTGTCATATGATAGTGTAATAGGCAACAAAGCAATGTAACACTGGGAGCCAATCACCATTGACTCCACGTTCATCACTCTGCAAGGAACTTTTCAATTTCCTCAATTACATCAAGACTTGGCATTTACTACCAAGATAGATATGCCAAAAAAGAAGAAAGAAAATAGAATATGGATAGCCAGACAACTTGAAGCAACAATTAACTCTTGAAGGTCTTTGGACCAAAACACCTTTCTTTGAATTCTCTGCTGAAGCTGAGCTAGTTGACCCAGAAGTCGGTCATGTTCTCCAAAATTGGTGTGGAGATTTTGTCCTACCAGTCAAGTTTCTAAATCCATTTGTACACAAAACTGATCGATGGCTCAATGAAGAAAAGGGAAAAGAATTGATAAGGGACATGTTTCAAGGTCCCTATCCTACAGCAGATGGAATGTAGTTCAATGGCACTTCTTATACGGGTTGTATTTTCAAGCTAACCTTTGATTCAGATACAAAAAACCTAATAAGTAGACATATGGTTCAGACTTATGGTCCAACTGGTGTAGGAACCTTGTATTAACACTGGAGTGTACCAAACAAACTTTGACACCTGCACTCTAGCCAAATGCCTATCTAGATACATGTTAAGACTTACCGTATGGAGGTCACAGATAGAGAGGCCATGACACATGGAATATATGGTCCATATAAATTGAAGACTATGAGCATTATCTGGAAGAAATCTAAACCTCAACAAACCCCTATCTTTCCAACTACTGGAAATATGGCAGGTTATGTCCCGCATGCATCAAACATGACATGCACAAATTGCGCATATGATCCCCTTAATGATCCATGTGTTGCAAACTTTAGAGATGAGTTCGATGAGGGACCCAATTCAAGTTAGTAGATGGGCTTGTCATCTACCGAAGGAATTTGTCCTTTCGTGGTTAAAGACAGACGTGGCCCACACCACGGTAAAAGAAGAAAGCTTACGAGCCTAACAGTAAGCATGAGATATGCCTCTCGTGATCAAAAAGCAACTTTGTAAAAAGTAGATTCTTTTAGGGTCTTGTTAGTCCTCCTTTATTCCTTGTTCATGAGTTATTGGGATCCACCAGAGGAATCTTATCCTCAACTGGATAACCTTTCGAATAAAGGGTTACAACGTGTCGACTTGGTATGGTCGGATTTGAAACTCAGACTTAATCCATGAGGTTAAAGATCTGCCTTGCCTTCCTATATAAAGGACGGAAGGCTGCCTCATTTGGCATTCGAGTCTTGAGAGAGTAAGTCCTCATAGCAAGTTAAGAGTCTTAGATTTGAGTCGTGAGTCTTGAGTCTTAGGAAGCTCTAAGGATTAGAGTAGTATGCTCTTTCTGCTCTACAGAAATCAGAACCTCAGAAGTCCTGATGAGATAGTTCTGAAAGTCTTTCCATTTGTTTCATATAGTGAGCATTGTATGAGATGAATGTAATCCTGATGATGTAAAATCTTCCACATGTTTCATTATTTCATTTGTGTTTCATCATTTCATTTGTCTCTTGCATCTATTGTCAAAAGTTGGTATCAGAGCCATAAAAGAAATTAATCTTGCATTGCATTCATAGGTACAGTCTTTGTTTTACTATATCCATTCATGAGTTCAGAAGTAATGTTCAAAATTTGTATTGCTCTTTGTAATGCTCCTCGTATTGCTCTTATCGCCATTTTCATGTTGTAAGTCCTTATTGTAAGTCTCGTTGTTGAAGCCATAGTTTGGCAGTTTTAGGACAGTTGATGCAGTAATATGGTAATTTGAGCCCGGGTTCAAGCACAAATTTGAGCGCAGACAATGGACAAAGATTCTACTTCTAGATCGGGTATGGCACCCGAAGATCACACTATGGATCGCAATAAAGAGGTTAGTTTCACCAATTTCTTTACTGATAGTGAGAATACATATTCCATGCCAGAAGAATCTAGAAATGCTTTAGAGGATATTTCTCAGAATAGGTTTTTAAATGAAGAATTTAAAGTTCCCAAAATTAAGCCATCTGAGATATATAGTGATATCCCCAGTAGTCTGGTAAATATGTTCAATAAGTCAAAAGGGTTAAAAAATTTCTTTGGTTACAAATCTTGGCAAAAGTGTCATGTTGCTACTCTATAGCACACTGTAACAGGAGGCTCAGAAGGAAAGTTAAAATTATTTAATGACACTGAAATTAGTAAATTCCAGAGTTAGGCTAAAGCCAGTCCTGACAATCCTCAATACATGCATCTGTCATATGTCTGAATAGGCATCACTGGTCACTATAGAAAATGTCTACCAATAATCATTTTCATGATTCTTAAGGATGCTAGGTTCTATAAATTATACCATGCCTTACTTGGCTATGCTTGTGATTCCATGGCTGAAGGATCGTTGTATATTGATTGTTTGTTGGATTTCACTGTTAGTCTAAAAGATGGAAACCTCAATGATGTCCTCACCTACCAGTTTAAAATAATGAATTTGTATATGAAGGACATGTCCATTGATCATTCTTTGGTCTTTCTAGTCCATTACCGATTGTACAACAAGGTTATCCCTTTAATGCTAAATCCTAGAAGAGCTCAAGGTATTGAAGGTCTATCTACCATCTGGAAATCCACCAGTGAGCACACCTAGTTGACTGCCCCAAAAATTGTATGTCATAAGATATTCAACTTCCACAAGAATGGGCATTAGATCTTTGGGATAAGGATTGTCAACCACCTCCACAAAAGCCTCCTCAGTTACGTGGTGTAACTTTGGAAGAAATAGATGACCAGGCTATTATTAGATTCTCTTCAGGCCAAGCGCCTTCCATGAGAACGGAAAGAACTTTTAATTATAATAACCTTGTGCCGTCTGTGTTGCCAAGATGGCAAAGTGTAAAACTATAGCCTTCTAAAGGCTTTGAAAATTTGTTTAAAATTCCCTCTGTCAATAAATTTGTTTCTAGTAGTTCTGGTGCTAATTCCTTTGTTGTGCCTCCTTGTCCACATGATCAATATTCTACTCTGGACAATGGATTTTATAAATGTGAAAAATATTCTTTTGTTTTTCATCCACCTGTTGGCCATATCAATATGATATCTAGTAAACCTGCTAATATCCAAGAACAAGATATTAAAGAATCCAGTGAGAAAACTGTAGACACCCCTACTGGTAGAGTTGTCATCCCAGACACACTTCTTGCCTTTAAAGATTTCATGATATATGATCTTACTGGTAAATACCAAGTGGATTTCTGGCCATTGCATGTATCTCCTGCTGGTGAACCTCAAGCTTCCAGCCAAAGCAAGTTGCTGAATTGGACAAATCTTTGTCTAGGAAAAAATCTCCTCCTCCTTCATGATAGGAAAACTTGGGAGGAAATTCAAGCTCTTAGAACTAAAAAATAGTTATTATCTGTTCAAGAGAACCTGCACACTGTTGTTGTATCTCTTGATCGGCTTGAAAAGGATTTGATTAAGCAACTTTAGGCTGAGATTCATGAACTAAAACAGTCTTATGATCAGTTCAAAACACATGCAGAAACGTGGTGGGTCGCTCAATAAAGAACAACTAAACAACACAGGGAAATGTTGCAAAAAGTTAGAGCTGAAAATCAACTAGATTATGATGTCATCACTTCTCAGTTATCAAATTGTAGAATACAAATCAAACACACTAAGGATAAAGTAGATATTGTTTAGCAATAATTCAACATGTGTCTAAAAACCACATGTTATTAAAAGATGCTATTACTCAAGAGTCAACAGACATACAGTCAATAGTCTTGACACTCAAACAATCACAGTCTCAATAAACAAAGGTGTTAAATTTTCCTTCCAGTGCAAAAGCCTACTTATAGGCGCAATATGAGGGTCCTAAACTCTCTACTGTTGTTAAACAACCTATAATTGAGAAAGTGTATGATCCCTCTACTGGAAATCTGAGAGATACCTTGGATGATGAAAAGGCCAAAGGAAAATTCCAAATTGACCATAGAAATGGAACTAATCCTAATGGTTCCAATCTAGTAGATCCATTTAAAAACATCCAGTCCTATAAAGTTGACACTCCTCTAGTAAATTTTGATAATTTCAAGGATGTTGAGAATATGAGAGGCATACATGCCATGCACACCTGGATCACTAATTATATTGCTACCAATCAAGGAGCTAATGAAGCTCAAGTGATCAAGCAAGCTCTCAATTCTATGACTGGAGTTGCAAGAAATGTGTGGGATAGACTTGGAGACACTTTCAGAGAAAACCTGATTGCTAGAGGTACTGATCAGGTCTGTGCATAGTTGACACGTCTATTTGTAGGAAAAACAGACACAAGAGAGAAACTTGCCTATAATAAGTTTGTTCGAGGAAAGTGTAAAGATTTGAAATATTTCAAAGAATACTGTGAGGAGCAGTATACAAATTTTTATCAGTCTGGACGTGAACATAACCATGAGTTTATGTTCACTACATTTTTGAAAAGTTTTGGTGAAGTGGCAGGAGAATTCTATCATAAAAGAGTTCTTGAAAATCTGGTAACTGATGGTATTGAAATGAAGGAATTGACATTTCCTCAGCTGGTGCAGTTCTTGACAGAAATAAATAAGGAAATCTGCCAAGAATCAAAGAAAAGAAAAGAAATGAAAAAGGTAAAGCCTTTGCTTTCTGCATCTGCTTGTTTTCAGAACATGCCATCTAATCAGTTTCTTGAAAAGGGTAAATCTTCTTGTTATTCATATTCTAGACTAGATAAATTTGATAAGTCTTATTACAAGAAGAAAAAGATGAAATATAGTAAGTACCCTAAAAGAAAGGGATACTTCAGGAAACGAGACAAGAAAAGCTTTGGTAAGAAATGGGAACCTACTTGCTATATTTGCAAGGGTAAGCATTATGCTAATAAGTGCCCAGAGCGTAACAAGAAGAAAAACAAGGGAAAAGTCTGAGCTACCAGAGCTGTAGGACTTGATGATAATGATGAATATGAATTCATCAATGAATATCCATCAGACTCTGAAGACATCATTCTTTCAGAATCAGAAGCAGAATCTGATGAAGAAGAATATGTATCTGCCCCTGAACAGGCAGTGGTAAACCAAACCAAGGTTCAAGAAGAATCAGAATCCTCAGATGATTCTAAAAATTCATTCTTTTGTAGAATGATGAGAAGAGATACAAGAGTAGACCTGGACAAGATAATTGAAGAAATTGTTCAGATTGAAGCCCATCTGAATAAGATGGATATGGGCCAAGAAACTTGGAAAAAGCTGACCAGTAAACTGGAACAACTTATAGCTAAGAAGCATTTTCTCCTCAGAGAAAATGAAAGATCCATCAGACCTCCTACTAGAAGAACACTGATACTTAATTACTCACAACCAGTTACTCCAACTGAGCTCACAACACCAATAGCTCAGAGAAGTATCGCAGCAGCCCCTACAACAGGAAGTATGGCAAGAAGGTTATGGCGAAGGCAAAGAAAAACCTTCTTAGAAAAAGTTATTCAACATGATCAAGTTGAGATAAGTGAGATCAAAGAAGAAGAAAATGTTCATCTTGTTGAAGAAATGGAGAGGTCTCAAGAACTAGATAAGTATATCAACTAGTTCAATTCTTCTAGTTCATTTCAATTGCTTAAGCAAACCATAGTGCAAGAAGAGCAGCTTTTCTGTGAAGAAAAGCCACATAGTCCCTTGGTTCATCAAGGAGAAGACATCTAGCAGAGTCCAGTGCTAATTCAAAATTTAGCACCATATCTAGAAGAAGGCAGCAGCAGTCAACACCAGGTCAAAGCCTATCAGAGAAATAAGGTAACAACCTGCTTAGGTGTTATTCTAACCATTCATATTCCAAGTATAAAAGCATATCCATTAGCATTTTTATGGGACACTGGTGCTGATGTAAATGTAGCCAGGTACAATTATTTTCCCAAAGGTTTATGGATTGAAGGAACTACTGAATTAATTTTTGGTAAAGGAAAATTTGAATCCAAGCTGGTTTGTAAAGTTCCTATTCAGCTAAGCAATGGATATATTGATGAACTAACATTTGTTCATTATGAGGTAGATGGATATGATGGTGTAATAGGTAGCAAAGCAATGCAGTACTGGGAGCCAACCACCATTGACTCCATGTTCATCACTCTGCAAGGAACTTTTCAAGTTCCTCTTTTACATCAAGACTTGGCATTTACTACCAAGATAGATATGCCAAAAAAGAAGAAAGAAAATAGAATATGGATAGCTAGACAACTTGAAGCAGCAAAAGAACCACTGGAACAACTCAAAATAGAATTTACAGCCACTGTTTTGACCAAAGATATAAAGAAGCAGAAACATAATTTGTTCTGCACTTTGCCATTAAAAAGAGATGTTGAAGGTAATGAGATGACTCCTAGAGCTAAAGCAAACTATTTTCTTATGAGTATGCATGAAACTAAAGTTTGTAGGAAAGAAATTAAGGAGTTATATGAAATGGATTTAATTAGAAGTTCTAGTTCACCATTCTGTTTCCATGCCATGTATGTACCAAAGTATGATGAGAATGGTAATGAACTTCCTGAGAAGCGACTAGTTGTCAATTACAAGCCATTAAAAGAATGTTTGGTAGATAACCGTCATCCACTTCCTAGCAAGGATCATATTTGGCAGTCTATTCAAGGGAGTCATATTTATTCCAAGTTTGATCTAACAAAGGGATTTTGGCAAATTGCACTAAAAACTGAAGATTATTACAAAACAACATTCTCAGTTCCACAAGGGTTATTTGAATGGAAGGTTCTTCCATTCGGCATTAAAACAACTCCATCTATCTTCCAACAGAAGATGGATATTATTTTCCACCCTTATGCTAAATTTATTTTGCCATACATTGATGACATTCTTGTGTTTAGCTAGGACATGAACCAACATCTTCTTCATCTGCAACAGTTTCTCAAAGTTTGTCAGGAGCATGGACTTGCGGTTAACCCTACCAAATCCTATTTTTCTCAAGAACAAATTGTTTTTATTGGCATCAAGCTTGTCCTAGGGGGGGAAATGGAAGCACAAGCACATATTCTGACCTGAATCTAGAATCTTCACGTAACAAATGTCAAGGAATTATAGAAATTTTTAGGTTTAGTAAATTATATTGCTGGATTCTATCACAAGCTTGCTGAAGATAGGCTTGAACTACATAAACTGTTAGGAAAGAATCCACCACCATGGTCTGATAAGCATGATGGTATGATATTAAGAATTAAGCATAAATGTGCTAATCTACCACCTCTAAGATTGCTAGGTGATGGCCCAAAGATAGTCGAAACTAATGCCAGTGAAGCTGCATGGGCTGGTGTTTTAAAAGAAAAGACGCCCCAAGGCCGAGAGGAAATTGTCAGATATATTTCTGGTAGTTTTAAGAATAGTGAGCTTAATTATCACAGTACTCACAATGAAATACTTGTTGTGATAAATACTCTAAAAGCCTTTTAGATGTTTGTGGCAGAAAGGAAATTTCTAATCAAAAGTGATCTGCAGAACTTGCGTGGGTTCTTCAAAAAAGAATCCAAACACAAAGTTGTTCGAGGGAGATTGCTTAGATGGGCACAATATTTGAAAACATTTAATTTTGATATTGTTCATCTTCCTAGTACTGATAATATTTTTATAGATTTCTTGTCCAGAGAAGGCCACATTACAGCAAAATTGGAGCATGATCTTCCTGTTGAAGGACCATCTAAAGCATCTGGTAAAGTAAACATCATCAGAATCTGAGAACACAGTTGGTATGAAGAAAGTTGTCGTGAATGGAGCACAAATCCATTCGCCATGAGAGATAGGCATAATTTCCAGATGGCAAATTATTTCTTGCATGATTAATATAAATGTTTGGTCGCAAAGCAACAATTAACTCTTGCAAGTCTTTGGACCAAAACAGCTTTCTTTGAATTCTCTGCTGAAGTTGAGCCAGTTGACCCAGAAGTCGGTCATGTTCTCCAAAACTAGTGTGGAGATTTTGTCCTACCAGTCAAGTTTTTAAATCCATTTGTACACAGAACTGATCGATGGCTCAATGAAGAAAAGGGAAAAGAATTGATAAGGGACATGTTTCAAGGTCCCTATCCTCCAATAGATGGAATGCAGTTCAATGGCACTTCTTATACGGGTTGTATTTTCAAGCTAACCTTTGATTCAGATATAGAAAACTTGATAAGTAGACATATGGTTCAGATTTATGGTCCAACTGGTGTAGGAACCTTGTATCAACATTGGAGTGTACCAAACAAACTTCGACACCTGCACTCTAGCCAAATGCCTATTTGGATACATGTTAAGACTTACTGTATGGAGGTCATGAATAGAGCGGCCATGGCACATGAAATATATGGTCCATATAAATTGAAGACTATGAGCATTATCTAGAAGGAATCTAAACCTCAACAAACCCCTATCTTTCCAACTACTGAAAATATGGCAGGATGTGTCCCGCATGCATCAAGCATGACATGCGCAAATTGCGCATATGATCCCCTTAATGATCCGCGTGTTGCAAACTTTGGAGATGAGTTTGATGAGGGACCCAATTCAAGTTAGTAGATGGGCTTGTCATCTACCAAAGGAATCTGTCCCTTCGTGGTTAAAGACAGACGTGGCCCACACCACGGTAAAAAAGGGAAAGCTTATGAGCCTAACAATAAGCATGAGATATGCCTCTCGTGATCAAAAAACAACTTTTTAAAAAGTAGATTCTTTTAGGGTCTTGTCAGTCCTCCTTTATTCCTTGTTCATGAGTTATTGGGATCCACCAGAGGAATCTTATCCTCAACTGGATAACCCTTTGGATAAAGGGTTGCAACATGTTGACTTGGTATGGTCAGATTTGAAACTCAGACTTAATCCATGAGGTTAAAGATCTGCCTTGCCTTCCTATATAAAGGCCGCAAGGCCGCCTCATTTGGCATTTGAGTCTTGAGTGAGTAAGTCCTCATAGCAAGTTAAGAGTCTTAGATTTGAGTCGTGAGTCCCGAGTCTTAGGAAGCTCTAAGGATTAGAGTAGTATGCTCTTTCTGCTCTACAGAAATCAAAACCTCATAAGTCCTGATGAGATAGTTTTGAAAGTCTTTCCATTTGTTTTATATAGTGAGCATTGTATGAGATGAATGTAATCCTGATGATAATAATAAAATCTTCCACATGTTTCATTATTTCATTTGTGTTTCATTAATTCATTTGTCTCTTGCAGCTATTGTCAAAAGTTGGTATCAGAGCCATAAAAGAAATTAATCTTGCATTGCATTCATAGATACAGTCTTTGTTTTACTATATCCATTCATGAGTTCAGAAGTAATGTTCAAAATTTGTATTGCTCTCTATAATGCTCCTTGTATTGCTTTTACCGCCATTTTCATGTCATAAGTCCTTATTGTAAGTCCCGTTGTTGAAGCCATAGTTTGGCAATTTTAGGGCAGTTGAATCTGGTAATTTGAGCATGGGTTTGAGTGTAGATTTGAGCACAGACAATGGACAAAGCTTCTACCTTTGGATCAGGTATGGCACCCGAAGATCACACTATGGATCGCAATAAAGAGGTTAGTTTCACCAATTTCTTTGCTGATAGTGAGAATACATATTCCATGCCAGAAGAATCTGGAAATGCTTTAGAGGATATTTCTTAGAATAGGTTTTTAAATGAAGAATTTAAAGTTCCCAAAATTAAGCCATCTGAGATATATAGTGATATCCCCAGTAGTCTGGTAAATATGTTCAATAAGTCAAAAGGGTTAAAAAATTTCTTTGGTTACAAATCTTAGCAAAAGTGTCATGTTGCTACTCTATAGCACATTGTAATAGGTGGCTTAGAAGTAAAGTTAAAATTGTTTAATGACACTAAAATTAGTAAATTTTAGAGTCAGGCTAAAGCTAGTCCCGACAATCCTCAATACATGCATCTGTCATATGTGCGAATAGGCATCACTGGTCACTATAGAAAAGGTCTACCAATAATCATTTTCATGATGCTTAAGGATGCTAGGCTTTATAAATTATCCCATGCCTTACTTGGCTGTGCTTGCGATTCCATGGATGAAGGATCGCTATATATTGACTGTTTGTTGGATTTCACTGTTAGTCTAAAAGATGGAAACCTCAATGATGTCCTCACCTACCAGTTTAAAATAATGAATCTATATATGAAGGACATGTCCATTGATCATTCTTTGGTCTTTCTGGTCCATTACCGATTGTACAACAAGGTTATCCCTTTAATGCTAAACCCCAGAAGAGATCAAGGTATTAAAGGTCTGTCTACCATCTAGATATCCACCAGTGAGCACACCCAGTTGACTGCCCCAAAAATTGTACATCATAAAGATATTCAACTTCTAGAAGAATGGGCATTAGATCTTTGGGATAAGGATTGTCAACCACCTCCACAAAAGCCTCCTCAGTTACATGGCATAACTTTGGAAGAAATAGATGACCAGGATGTTATTAGATTCTCTTCAGGCCAAGTGCCTTCTATGAGAATGGAAAGAACTTTTAATTATAATAACCTTGTGCCGTCTGTGTTGCCAAGATCGCAAAGTGTAAAATTGCAGCCTTCTAAAGGCTTTGAAAATTTGTTTAAAATTCCCTCTGTCAATAAATCTGTTCCTAGTAGTTCTAGTGCTAGTTCCTCTATTGTGTCTCCTTGTCCACATGATCATTATTCTGCTCTAGACAATGGATTTTATAAATGTGAAAAATGTTCTTTTGTTTTTCATCCGGATGTGTTACCTGATGCTTATGAGGTAGCTATTAGGGTAGAAAACCATCTAATTATGGCTGGAAAGATTGCCCCTAGGCCTCCAATGCCATTATTTCCAGAAGCACCAATCTTTCAATCAATTATGGCACTAGTTCCTACAAATAATGTACCATACCAAGATCCTAATCAATCCTATTTGCTTAGCGAGGAACTTTGTTAGGGGAACAATCAAAGACAAAATCAATTGAGCCATGTTAGGTCACTGAACTCCATAAACTCAGTTGCTACAAGTACATCAGGCATTCTTGTTCCAATTTAGAACAACCTAAATCAAGGTTATGAGTGGGGCCATCCATGCAATCCATCAACAGTCCCAAAACAACAGATTGGATCTAGTTAACGGGCTATAGTGGGACAAAGGCAAATGCAGGCTGAATGCATGTTTTTGAATTGGCAAGTGTATGATGTTGCCCTGTTTCATGAACTGCCTAGTTACATTGAAAATGAAGAAGACATGCAGGTGATAATGGATACACAACAACATAGGAGCAGTGAAAATGATGGAGGATTGTTGCAGGTTGAGGCCAAGCAAAATAGTGAAATTCTAGCCCATTAAGAAGAACATATGAGTAGTCCTATGCTAAAGAGTGTAAAGGACTTGGAGGAGGTGCATTTCTGGGATGGGCTTGATGTTTTCTGCTCAAACCTGGATACTAAATCAATGCATCTAGATGAGGTAAACTCAGAGCCGTTTCAGTAGATTGAGGAGGCAGTCATTCCTCCAATTGACATACAGCAACCAGAGCATTCAGACCAGCTGAATGATGAAGAGTCAAAACAAAGACATGAGATCAACTCTATTGATTTGCATGTCATTTCAAGGGGATTTCCTATCAGACATCTAGCCCAACTAGAGACACATCAAGAAGAGTCACCACTTGTCATGGTTATCTCTAAGCATGAAGTTGAGCATCAAAGTGAGTGGGATCAACCCATTTATTCACCTCTTGGCAACAACATCAACAATCAGTTTAGGTGGATAGGTGAGTTTATCCCCATTCTTGGGGGGGTTCTCCATCAATTTATCATATGTCAAATCCTTCCCCATCTCTTACTAACTACCCATGAGCATCAAAAACACTGTAAATTGTTGAGAAAGGGTAGTTATTTTGAAGAACCAGTTAATGGCTTTGTTTAAGATCAGTTCTAGTTGGTTAGTTTAGGTGTAGGTTAGTTTTTTTTCTATTTTAGGTTTCCTTTCAATAAGTACCCTTGCACTCTGCTGCATTCTTATTAAGAGAATGCATGCTTGGTTTGTTTTGTTTTGTTCCTAGAGGCATGCTCAGTTTATATTGACCAACCCTATTTTTATTGTTGGCCCTTTGACTTTGTGCCCAATGGATTGATATGGCCTCTGGATCCTAGTGTTTAGGTAGGCAAACACCCCTGTATAGTTGCCAAAATGTTATCCTATTTTGCCTTTTGGCCATATAGCCCAGGGATCCATGAAATGCTATTGTTTTCACCCTCTGGAATGGAAGGCAAAACTACCCAAAATGGTTAAGTCCCAAAAATCCTGAGTTTGCCTTATGTTTTCAATATTTTCAGAGTTTTGGAGTTTAGAGTTCTGGTCTTCAGCATTCTTCCTTATAGGGCAAAAAGTCTAGGGCTCGAGCTTTGACCATTTCTTTCAAAAATTAACTAAGTGTGAAGAAGTTGTCAGAGGTCAGTCTTTTCTTCTTCATCCTTCTACTTTTTAGTGCCGAAAGCCTGAGGGTTGAAGTCTGCAAGACTTTGGAGTTTTGCTCTTCCTCCTTCCCTCTTGGAAGGTGGAAGACAGAAGGCTCAAGGGTTGACTTCTACTGAAGATTTGTGGAAATGGTGCTTGTAGACACTAAAATTTGTCCATGTCTTGACACAACATCTAGTCGACATGACCTTGTCAAACATTCTTTCCCTTGGTCCTATCCTTACCCCACTTGTCCAACTTAATCACATTCCAATTAACTAAGTAAATCCCATTTGTTTAGTTAATAATCCCCCTTCACATGTCTCACATAATTCAAATTAAAAATTTGAATTATTCCTTCACCTCTCATCACATTGCGACACATGTCGCATGTCTCATCTTCCACTTAATATGCCTTCACATGTCAAACTAATTCAAATAAATATTTGAATTAGATTCCTTTTATCCTCCATTGCACACTTGTCACATTTCTACCTCTTGGAGTGGGAAACCCTAATCCAACCCTAATCAATCTAGACCGTCCATATCATCCAACATAATTGCAATCACAACCATTGATTAAAAAAAACCTTTTCTATAAATCAAACCCTACACAAGTCATTTTCATCATGTTGAGTCCTTGCATACCGTTATGCTGCCAAAATTGTGAGCAACCAACATCCCTCCACAATCAACCCTTCGAAATCTACATGCCTATGCACGATTGAGAAGAGCCATGGAGGTCAATCAATGCTAGTGTGATTTTGGTTTGCATTTCGATTGTTTGTTTACATTTTCATACTAGTTTTGTGCTTCATGGTGCTTGATAGGGTTTAGTAGTTTGTTGTTTTCAACTCTAAATCTAATTTTTCCCTATCTACATTGGTGAACCCGATGTGAATGCGTGTAAAATCTAACCTTTTTGGTGATTTCTAAAAAAATGTTTCTATAGGTGGCCTCTGAAGCTCAAACAAACCTCATTGTTGAGTCCAGGAGGTCTGAGAAACAAAAAATGACATAAAATTTGACAAATTTCGTCACAGAAAAAATTGAAATTTTTTTTACTTTGACCCCTGCCAGAGGGCCATACCGTACGGAGTTGTACGACACCTATGCAAGAGTCCATGTCGAAGTCTCTGATTTTCATTTGGATCTAAGTTGTAGATTATTCTTTGGTATCAATTAATGTTTGTTTGTTTTAGGTGCATCAATTTTCATTGTCTGTTTGACAGGTTAAGTTTTTATTGTAGATTTGATATCTCATCTGATGCAGGTTTGATATGTCGATTTCATAATCAAAGGGTTTTTATTTTACAGGTGCCACCTTCTGCATCCTGATCACCATCCTTCATCCACCACTACTACCTTTTAAAATCTCGTCACCACCGTAAATCTACTAGTTGAAGCTCTAAATCTAAAACTCACCACCACAAAAACCTCCCTCTGCCTAGTCGAAACCTATTCACCGCCCGATCACTACTCATTCCTCACTACCCTGGACGCTCCCTAAAAGGTCGATTGCTGCTCCATTTGAACCATTTGACCACCACCCACCTGCTGTCTCTAGTGGCGCCTGGCTCCAAACGCCTCCGCTCAGCCTCATTTTTCCACCATGCAACAAACCCTAACCTTACAGCTCCCCATTCGCTGCCCTCTACAAACTATGTTGCCGCTGGTGGGTATCTCCTGTCACCTCCCCATTGTTGTCTATCGCCTCCCCTCTAGGTTTTGGCAACACCTTTTTATGCCAGTCGACACTCATATATTGCCTATCCATCACCTCTGCTTTGTCTTTTGTCTACAACGGAAAAAAAATCTAATCACCCAACTGCGACCACCCTCCATAGAATTGTCAACCAGTCCACAAAACCCAACCACTAGCCACATCGCCACCTTTTCTCAAGGTTATCGTCACCATTCTGGGTGGCTCAGATGCTGCACAAATTGGGCATTTGGGCTTTTAAGCCCCTTCGACCATAGGGTTTGGTCACTGCTATGACCGAGAGCTAGGTTTTGAGCCCCTTTTAATTTTCCTTCTTTATATTTGTCTTGGGTCAACCCATGGTCACATGGGTGACCAGGGGCTATAACCCCTCTAATTACTAAAATAAACCTTAACCACCAAATTTAACACCACATGTGACCAAAATAATGAAACTATTATCGGTTAATTCAAGCAGTCAGTTAACCTCTTGTGCTCCCTACATGCCCTAACAGGGCCTTTTTTTCTTTTTCTCATAACTTCCTCATACGGTGGAAATTTTTTGTGAATGAACACTCGTTGGAAAGATGAACTACAAAGTGGTGAAGAGATTTTCAGGTGACTATACCATTTGCACACTTTTTTTGCAGTCAAATTTAAACTTGCACATAAACTTCAAATGCTCATATATCTTTTGCATTTTTGATTGAATTTTTGTGATTTTAAAAAAAAATTGTATAGAATTTTGTCTAGAATCTACTGATGCTACTCATTTTCCTATATCTGTTCATCTCTAGTATTTTTTTTATTAGATTGCTTATTTTTGTATAACGGTCCTCTTGGCTAGTTTACTTGCTTCTTTCTTGCTTTGGTGGCTTGCAGGTGACCTCACAAGGCTGGAACAACATTTCTATTAGCATATAGAGAAGCTGGGACAACGAATTAATCAAGTGTACATATTCTAATCTCTCATTTCTTAATCAATATTTCTTGTCTCACATTTCAATTTGGGCTCCTAAAATGAACATTTGTCTTCATCACACATCAAAATTGGGCATAAAACGAATCAGTGTCTTCATTCACATTTTTTATTTGGGCATAAAAAGAACCAGTGCTTGAATTGTTTGGTGAATTTGCATGCGATTAGGGGTGTGTATTCTCTTCTAATATGCTTTGTGCGATCTTGAGAATCAAAAACACCTCTTCTCCATTCATATTCACAACTCACATTTCAATTTCTTAAGGGCAATTTACAAGTGTGAGTGTGAATCAAGTGCGTGTGTGTATGCTCTCTCCTCTCATTGCAAGGTGATCTTGGAGATCAAAAACACCTCACTTGATTTTCTTTTGTTTCCCCTTTCTTAGGAGGCCTGCTAGGGGATTTCATCACCCCTAGGGACAACCTCAACCACGTGTTTTGGCAGGGTATATCAAAGGAGAGAGAGCAAAATTTGTACCTCAATCTAGCCATGTAGTCATTGGGACAGCCTTGGGGCCTCGATTGATTTCAAACACAAGGTGAAGTGGTATTTTCTTACTCTTATGCCACATCCCTTCAACAGGCTAGTGTTCATAGATTTGGGCCCTACGTAGCTCGTGTATATTGGGGACACCCCCTAGTTAACCCTTGTGCAACCTAGCTTAAGACTTGCTAGACATACCCCACTTGATTAATTCTAGGGCTTGTTGATGTGTCTTCCATGTGTGTTTGTTTAATCATCACCACATTCTTCAATTCAAAATTCCAAATTACTTATGTGTCTTGCATGTGTATACATGTGTGATCATTTGATCGAACATTGCCAAATCAAGCTAAACACCAAACACATAAAGACAAGTCATTCAACTCATTCTTACAACACATTCAAATCCAATCACATTCATCCTAATCACCCATTCTTAGGCACTTCATTCCTAATCATATCCAAGTCACCATAATTCAAACCCTAATCATTCCAAACCACCTTCTTTCTAATCAACCCCTAATCATCCTAGTCATCGCCCTAATCAATTCAATTAATACAATATTGCCATTCCAAATCACATCCAAGTCATCCTAAATCAATCCTAATCATATCCTTGTCATTCTACATCATCAAATTAACATCATTCTAATCATTATATACCATCTAATCATATCCAAACAACATCAACCCTAATCATTCCCAATCATATTCTAATCATTTCTTCATTCCAAATCATTATCCTAATCATCATTTCACATCATCCAATCAATTATATCCTAATAATTCTTAATCACATTCTAACCACATCTACATCATTCAACCTTCATCCTTGTCATTATTCTTATCACTCTTTCCTAATCCAAATCATATCCCCTTCACTCTAATCATATCATAATCATACCCTAATCATTCCTAATCTCCAATCAATTCATTTCACTTCATTTCAACATCCACATCATCCTAATCCCAATCAAGCACTATTCAAAATGGACCTAATCATAAACAAGCCCAATCAAAATCATAAGCCCAAAATCATGGTCCAAGGGGGCTACCCTTCTAATTCAAACAATGAGACAAAACCAAAGCCCAAAATCATCATTCAAGGAGGCTCCCTCCCTAGTCCTACACATGAGACAAACCTAAGATCTAAACTTGCACTTAGAGGGGCCCCTACTAGTTCTAATGATCATAAGATCCTTGTAAATAATGTATCATACCTTGAGGGACAAGATGACATGCCAAGACTTAGACACATGTGTGACACCATGCTGACATTTGAAAATAAGGTCCTAGCACCCCAACTCCAAAACCTCATCCAATCACTTCACCAAACACCCCAACCTTTCGACCAACAAACCATACAACACTTACAAGATACCCTTCAACCATTTCAGCAAAGTCAATCACCTCACATACAACAACTCCTAGCCCAAATCCAACACATCTTAGCCACACACCAATCCCAAACAAAACAAACACAACTTCAAATTCCACATCAATCTTCATACCAACATTATCCATCCATAGGCCAAGTCAATGCCACATCATCCAATCCAACTTCCTTCCATGTGAACCAACATTCACATTTATCCACATCACAACAAACACACGTGAGCATAAGTTAACTTTTGCACCAAGGTCAAATGCCTTTGGGTCCTAATGCCACCCTTGACAAGGGGAACACTAGTCTAGGTCATGCACCTTATAAGTATCTCATACCATTATCCAATCAAAGACCTATCCTAAAGCCACTAGGTCCTAGTCTAAATCTAATGGTTCCTACACTTTCCAACCCATCAAACCTGTCATTACCTCTACCATCTTCTAATTCACTTGCCAATACATCAACTCCACATCTTAAATTTAAACATTACAAAAGTAAACATGTAGATTTGCCCAAACCCACCAACCCATTCAATCCATTTGATCCTCCACCTAATCAAAACCAAAACCCTAAGCCAACACCTTCCACCCCTACACCTATAAAGGATGTGACCCAAGGGCTACTAGCGAGGAATCAAACATCGCCATGCCATCCAACACATGTGCTTGAACATACAAAAGAGTCCTCAAACATCATATCAAGTGCTTCAATTCATTCATGTGATTCACAACCCCTTGAACCAATCAAAGAGTCTCCTTCCATGAATCTATGTCAAGACCCATTATCCTCTCATGTTATTGACCAAGAACCTATCTAAAAGTTATCCACTTCCATTCAAGGAACCCATGAGGTATGTCAAAAGAATAACCCTAAGCATAAAGAAACATCTAACCCTCATTCTAGTCAAGATCAAATCATTTTCCTTCAACCTATCCTTAGCATATACCTTTTCTATGATCAAGACATTATACATGACGAAGAACATATTCATGAGCAACTTGATCCATTCATGAACAAAATGCCCAAGCCCTACATGCTCCATCTCATGAAAGTATTGTTGACCTACTTGAACATTCACCCCGTTTCATGGCCTTCATTCGAAACATAGAAACTTCTTCACTTATCCATGATCCAATCACTTCCACTTCCCATGATGAGACATGTGCCTCCCAAGAACAAACACACATAGAAGATCAAACCAATAACATGGATCTTAGTGAACATAATGCTAATCAAGATCCTACTGGTCCTTCCATGTCATCCACTATTGACCATGATTCAAATCCATCATATCCACTTGGTTTTTCCACTTTCATAAATGAATGTTCCTCCCTAGGAACACAACCACCTTTGTCCACTTTGCATTCTCCATCAAATAATCAACTCAAGTCTAGTGCCCAAACTGTAGCTAGTCCCATTGTCCATCGCATACTCCAAAAGATGAATTATCATGGTAAAGGCTTAGGCCTGCATGAACAAGGAATTTTGGAGCCTATACATGTCAAAGTCCCACCTCCATGCTCATATGGTCTTGGCTACACACCCGGAGGTCAATAACCTAAAGATGTTGGTACTTCATCCACTCATCCTAAGTCCACCACTTCCCATAACAAATCACATCATATTCCTAAGACATATGTCACCATTCCACCTCCCTCATCCTATAAATACCAAAAGCATGTGACCATACACTTGCCACCATCCACTTTGCCTCCACTACTTCCAACTCCACATATCCTGCCATCTAATTTATCACCATTACTTCCAACACCTAATATCCCATTCATTCATAAATACCCTTACATTCCTTGTCATGACCAACAAATGCACACATTGTCCAAACATAAAGCTTCCACTCATTCCACATGGCACATGGGATTCAAAAATAAACATTTGGATACCTCCTTTCATAAAGTCAAAAATCCAAAGTGTCCTAATGCCTTAGAAAATCAATCCAAAAGTTCAAAGCAAGGTACATTAAAAAAATCCATCCAAGACCATATCTCCAAAACAATAGTCCAAAAACAAAATGGTGTGGGTCCCTAAACAAAAATCAATCAAGTCAAATGAAGCATCCCCTTCTAAAAAATCCCAACTATCCTCTTCCATCCATTCCATTCAAAAATATTGAATTCCTCCACCCCACATGAAAAGCAAAAATCATACAAATACTAAGTACATGTGGGTACCCAAATGCTTACATCATCCATCTCCTAAGCAAACATCACCATTACTTCCTACACCTCCATCCACTCGAAAGCTTTCATGTTTAACACGGTGTGTGCGACCGTTGGTCATGATTCCTTTTCACACCTCCATCACCTCATCATTCAATCATTTCCCTACAGACTTTCCTTATCATCTCCCTATGGTCCATGCTTTGGCATAAACATTTCATCCATCTTCCTTGCATAAATCCCACATAATCCACATCATAATCCACTATCGCACCTTTCATAATTAACTATCTACCTTATCCATCTCACTTTCATGCCATCACTTACCAACATCAATGGGCATCATGACATTTGACATGGTTAATGTGATATACCATTGGGACTATTGCCTTCATGGCACTAGACACCTAAGTCCTTCTCGTCCATATCCCCCTATCTAATTCAAAAAAATAAAAAAAGTTGCTCTTCTATGCCACTTACACTTGAGGGACACATTGTCTTATCTTCCTATCATTTTCCACCTTACCATCCTTATTCATACACTCGCATGCCTATCATATTACATCCATTCATCCACCCTTCCTCTTTTGATCTTGATAAAGATTGGGGGCACAATGTTGACAAATGTTTTGGGCTATCTCTCGACATACTTCATCCTATCCAAACAATCCATTTTATCATCCTATCATCACAAGCTTGGTCATGAAAGATCCTAATCATACCACCTTGAATGGGGCATGTTATTCTTATGCAACATAGCCTTTGGAGATCACATCCTTGCCCTCTCATGCATACATTCATCCATTCACTAAATTGCTTATCTGTTTATCCATTCACCCAATCACATTCGTATACTTGCACCTAGACTTGGTTTCCCCTTGTCATTCATATCTAGCGAAAAGGCTTCCCAAATTGTCATCCAATGCCACCTCAAATATTTCCAAAAATCAAAAAACACAAAAAAATAAATATCTTCAAAACACACCAAAAAAAAATCCAAATATATCAAAAACACAAAAAAAATCAAATATCTTCAAAATACAAAAAAATCATAACATTGAGAAAAATCCAAAAAAATTGAAATATTTCCAAAAATACAAAAAAATCAAATATTTTCAAAAACACCAAAAAAATCATATATTTTTAAAAATCCCCTAAAAAAGGTCAAATATTCCCAAAAATCCAAAAAAAAATCAAAACATGTCCAAAATCCCCCAAAAAATTACAACATTCAAAATACAAAAAAATCAAATATCTACCAAAATCCAAGCAATAAAATCTATCCAATTCATGCATTCCACTTAATTCTTTCAAAACATCAAATCAAATCATCCATAAAATCAAGTCACATCATTCAATTCATCCAATCAAATGCAATCATTCCACATCAACCCTATTCAAATCCAATCAATTTCATCCTACCATTCCACATTATCCTAATCGCATCTCCTAACCACATCATCCAATCATCATCTTCATCATACTAGTCCAATCAACTTCTTCCTAATTCAACCAAATCATTTTCATATCATCACTACACATTATCATATTAATTCCTAATCCAATCAATCACATCCTAATCATTTCCTAACCATTCATTCTGATCCAATCAATTTCATCTCAATCACAATACACCACAACCATAGGGAAACCTTGGAGTATCTACTCTCCCTATCAAATCCGATTGCAGCCGTGTCAAAGCATACTCAATTTCATTCCACTACACATTCAATTTCATTTGGCCTTTGGCATATATAAGAGGACCTTAAACATTAGTCTTCCTAAGGTCGAAACATAGGGAGAAACTGTCGAAGCTTGACTGTATCACAAGTACAAATATGTGGACCAAGAGACCTTGACATCTTTTTCACATCAATCACAACTTGGGCTTAATACTCTAAGGCTAGTTTAAGTCCATCATTCCAAGTGAATTCTGAAACTCGTGTTCACTTTCATCAATCATTTCTTCCACTTGGGCTTAACACTCCAAGGCTAGTTTAAGTCCATTCTTCCAAGTGAATTCTGAAACTCATGGGTTCACTTTCATCAATCATTCCTTCCACAAATCAAGGTCTTGACATATCTAATTTGTGCTTTGAAAGGTCATTAGTAGATGAGAGTACTCTCTTGGAGCTAGACTTTTCGAAGACTAATATCCATTAGCCTCTATCATAGTCTGGGCCTCATCACCTTGCATTGACATCTCCATGGCATCCCACACTTCATGAGTCCTGTAGAGACACGGTTGCAAAACGAAGAGACAAGGGAGTAGATCCCCCTAGTCATCCCTATAACAAACACAACATTCTAAACATTCATTCCAACACATCAATCCAATCCATATCATCCCATCAATAAAAACATAATCAGAACTACATCTCCTCTTTATCGTTACGTGCCTTAATCCCATGGATATAGGGTATGTACATGCAGTCTGGAGTATGAAGGAAGTGCCTAGATTTAGGCACAGACGATATTCCTCTTTCTTCTCTCATCATCTTCTTCTACCATCTATCTCCATCAATTCATTAATCTTTCAAAATAATTCATCTATTCAATCTTTCAAAATTAGTTCTTCCAATCAATCACTTCATCACATCATTCAATTCTTCAATCACTTCATCCAATCATCCTTATCATTTTTCATTCCAAGCAATACACTCAAATGCAAGTCAATCCTCAATCCATACCAATCCAATCAATCAAGCTTGTCAAATTATCCAATTGCATCAATGGTCTTGATCCTAATCTTGATGTAAAACAAATCAATCAATCATAATCAAAACCTGGTGTTTCTCGCATGGCCAAGAACAATAGTATCAATCAATCATTGTCTTAGACAGGATGTTGCATTGTCGAAACCAGACCAGGTGTCTTATACGACATGTTTCATTTCTTGAAACTAGACACCATCATCATCAATCAATCACTCAATCATTAGTTTATAGTTTGACAGGGGCAATACCTTGGTTGTTTTTGTATCATTTGTGCATGCTTGCTTACTTGCTTGTGTTTGTTATCATTTTTTCTTGCATTTGTTTGAAATCCAAATCATACCCAACTAATATTCATATCTTGTATCTAGACATGGCTGTATTATGCTAGGGGATGAGACACATCGTCACCTTGGTCCTTATACCTTGGTGCATAACATCTAGTGCTATATCAAACACTATGGTTGTTCACTTTCATTGCAGGATAATGCATCCTTCCCTTTCTTCCATCCATTCCCCTATCTTTCTTCCTTTGACCAATCCATTTTCATTTCAAGAGCCTACCCATGTTTGTCCAACCCGCCTATCCTCTTGAGGGGGCATCATCACCGTATCCTTTTCCTCTATCCATTTACTTAGCTTATTTGAATTGATGTTACTCGACATAAATTGCATCATCTCAAACATCATCTCAAAGAGGGACAAAATGCAGACACTAAAATTTGTCCATGTCTCGACACAACATCTAGTCGACATGACCTTGTCAAACATTCTTGCCATAGGTCCTAGCCTTACCCCACTTGTCCAACTTAATCACATTCCAATTAACTAAATAAATTCCATTTGTTTAGTTAATAATCCCCCTTCACATGTCTCACATAATTCAAATTAAAAATTTGAATTATTCCTTCACCTCTCATCACATTGCAACACGTCACATGTCTCATCTTCCACTTAATATGCCTTCACATGTCAAACTAATTCAAATAAATATTTGAATTAGATTCCTTTTATCCTCATTGCACACTTGTTGCATTGCTACAACCTCTTGGAATGGGAAACCCTAATCCAACCCTAATCAACCTAGACCATCCATATCATCCAACATAACTTGCAATCACAACCGTTGAATCAAAACAAACCTTTTATATAAATCAAACCCTACACAAGTCATTTTCATCATGTTGAGTCCTTGCATACCATTATGTTGCCAAAATTGTGAGCAACCAACATCCCTCCACAATCAACCCTTCGAAATCTACATGCCTATGCACGATTGAGAAGAGCCATGGAGGTCAATGAATGCCAGTGTGATTCTGGTTTACATTTCGATTGTTTGTTTACATTTTCATACTAGTTTTGTGCTTCATGGTGCTTGATAGGGTTTAGTAGTTTGTTGTTTTCAACTCTAAATCTAATTTTTCCCTATCTACAGTGCTAAGTGTTTTTGATTTCGGGGTTCAAACTTTTCTTCTTCTTCCTTCTCATTGAAGGTGAGGGATGGAAGGCCCGAGCTCTGAACTCTGCCAAAACTTTCAAATGATCGGCTAAGTCTTTAAATTTTGGGGTTCAGACTTTCCCTCTTCCCCTTTCTTTGGGAAGGCAAAAGATGGAAGGCCCGAGGCATGAAGTTCACTGATAATGTAATACTCCTTTGCAAAGCAGAGCTCAAGTAGTGGTTCTTTCTCCTTTCTCCTTTCTCCTTTCTCCTTTCTTCTTGGCGAAATGCCAAAGGCCCGAGGCCCGATCTCCGGCGATCAAAAATTTCTAAGTGTAAGGCAGAGCTTGGGGAGGAAGACTTTCTTTCTTCTTCCTTCCCTCCTGGAAGGCTGAATGCCAGAGGTTCAAGGCTTGATCTCTGCAGAGGTAAAAAACATTCTAAGTATAAATGTTGGAGCTTGGTGTTTTCACCTTCCTCCTTTCTTTTGCAAGTGATAGGATGGAAGGCCAGAGGGCCAAACTTTGAAACTCTGATGGACCATTTTTTCACTGTGCAAAATGCGATTCGACTACTTAGGGACCCTCCTAGTCACCATTAATGTATCTTCAAAGCCAGATTTCATGTGGGAGATGGATTTCCTGCCTCCCCATGCCACTATTTGTCACCTGCATTGAATTTCATGTGCTCACGGCATGGGCAGATCTCTTGTTTCAATATATTTCACAAATATGAGCTAGGGCATGCTTCAAAGGATGCCAGTTTGAGTTAATGTAGCGTGATTGACATCCCTTCTTGTTGACCACTCTTTCCATGCCGTTGCTGCTACTGTGCAATTGTAAAAGTTATATATACATGTGTAAAAGATGTTTTGGGGTTGTTGTTAGTTGTTTTCTAGGCTGTTATGCTAGGTAAATTCCTCTGTTACTTCCAAACCTTATAATGCACTTACAGAACAACTAGATTTGATGTATTGTGCTCATTTTCGAGCCTTTGATGTCTTTAGTCCATTGTTCAACCATGAATGTATGTGATTATTTTGTGTCTATTACTCTGTAATAGGTTATTTAGTCTTTGTAATAGTCATTTGACCTTCATGATCAATAAATCTATGATATTTTACCTCTCTTGCACTTTGTCTCTATGTTTCATTTGAATTTGTGATTTATTTTGTGAGTAGAATGAATCCTTTATAGATTATAGTCTTCTATCTGAAGCCTCTGTCAAGGTTTTAAGCTTGTGTGTGTTCCTTTTAGGGAGTGAGATCATTGTTGTGTTGATTCAATTCAACTCATACACCTTATGAATTTGGTGCATCACGTTTTCTTTTTTGTATCCCTTCTAACCCTTCCCCCCTGGCATGTTTAGCATTAGAGTTAGTCTATTTCTATGAGCCTTAAGCTCAGAAAGAGGAACTAGCCTTCTCTGGAGGTCTGATATCAAAATTGCAAGGTCCCACACCTTGAGATTATTCCTGTTGTGTCATTAGAATGTTTAGAGGTCTCCAAGAAGGGTACAATTCTACATGATAACATGTCCCAAATGACATTCTTGTATGCCCTCAATTTGTTGCTCTTGGTAGCAAAGGCATTTCTGATCTTCTGCACAATCAATTTTGAATCACCATATACCCTTAGGCAGCTGACTCCATGCTTATGAGCTATATTTAGGCCTAACAACAACACTTCATGCTCAACAACATTGTTGGTGCACTAAAAATCAAGTCTAAAAGACTTTCCAAACTACTCACCATCTGGTGATATTAATACAATTCCAGCACCTGAGCCTTCTCTTGTATACACACCATCAAAATACATCATCCACAAATTACTTGTACCACAAGTAGGGGTAACAAGAGTGGAAGGTAAAGCATCAAGGCAAGGATTATCATTGCTACAATATCCCATGAAATTGTCAATAGCAGTGTCAAAGAAATTGACACGATCTTCCTATGCTTTATACCTATCCTCAATGTTCTCATCCTCCACCTTTTTCTCCTTGTACAACTTCACTTCCACAGCCTGGACTGGAATGGTGGCATATGAAAGATCCATCTAAATACTTCCTCCCATAGATGCTGCCCATTATCGATAACAACATACCCCACTTAACATGGTAGTCCACAATAATTATATCCATTAAGAATGATTTGTCTAGGCAAGCAACAAGATTGACCTCAACATCTTTAACCAGATCTATGACATTAACTTCCCTAGAATCCATGGCAAAGCATTTGCCAAAAGACCTGGACACTTTCAATCCCAATTCATTCATTATAGACAATTGGCATAACATTGCTGGAAGCACCAGAATCAAGCATACAATTGTGTAATAACCAACCATTTATGATCAATGTTGTGTAAAAAGGGTCTATTCCCATCCTGATGTTAACAACAGTTGATCCTAGATATAGTTCAATGGTTTCATCATGGCCTATGCCCTCATCATCATTACTAGGAACAATAATAGGTTGTTTTTGTGTATGTACATTAGTGACAAATGATGCTACCCTATCTATATGTTCAGGAATTCTAAGGAGTTCTCTTATAGGCATTGAAATTCTAATTTGGCTAAAGACTTGAGCCATGTCAATAGGGCTATAATTAGGCAAAGGAACTGTGATGCCCCGTCATGCAACCCTAGAGTGTTAGACTAACAAGTACAAAATTTACAAAAATATTTAAAAAAAACAAGTAAATGCATTAATTATTAAATAAAATTACACTAATATCAACATTAAATAAAATGAACAACTAACACCTCTAGGGAACATAACTGCATCAGATCAACATAAAATTATAACCATACAAGTGATATACAACAGAAGAGAATTTACATCATTCATTTGCAGAGATGAGTAATTACAAAGGTTCAAATACAAGATTACAAGACCGATCACATCGGTTTACAATAAACAATAGTTATGAATGTAAATTACAAATCTGAACATGCAAAACAAATCTGGAACTGGAACACTTCTACATTGTTCTCAAACCATAACATCCAAGAAAACCAATGGATAGCTCTTCCACCCAACCATGTGAACCCTGAGGTCCACCCCACTGAGCTAGGAGATAAAAATGAGGCTCCACTAGACCGAAGGTCACAAGCAAGCAGATACGGACTTCACATAGACAACTCAGATTATCAAAATTACACAAATTATCAAGATAAGTCAATAAAGTACTCCAGAGGCTACAACAAGAGGTAAAAAGGAAGTAACTATGCTGCAGTAGGGATAGTGTCATCACATGGTCCTAACATGGGTTTTCTAGGCTATCTCTCATTAGAAACATGCCCCCATCTATGGTTTTCCTGGCGACCTCTCTATAGGTACCGACCCCATAGGGTGACACATGCGGAGCCGACATATCCTCTCATGGAGACAAGGAGGTCGACCTTGCCAACCAGGCCTTCTCATCCCATCCTTAGCCTGTGGAAGCACTCAAGGCATGGGTGAAGCATCATACTTATCTTGTTATGTGAATTACTACCCAACCCACCTAGGTCAATTATTAAGTTATCACTTGATTACAACTTCCATGGGGTTTTCCAGGTAGCCACTTTGGGCACCGACCCCACCATGGAAGCCACTCCCCTACATACAACTAGCAACCCCTAACCACATGCATGGACAAGGAACTGTAAGCATCTATCTCTTAAAATCCAAAACATTACATAGGCCATTACAAATTTCAACGTCAACAATACTTTCCTTTTTCCACTTCAAAACTCTCAAATCAATAAAACATTTAAACAAAATAACAAATAGAAACCAAGTAGTCTAACCTCTGGAGTTGGTAAGTTGAGCTCATTACTACTATACACAAGTTCATCTCACACTATAGAAACAAGGGTTAAAATGACTATGACTTTCCCATAGAACAATATGACTTAGGCCAAAGGATAACATAATAACCCAATTTACATCACTACTCCCAATAATGAAATTTCCAAGCAAAGCCATATTAAAATTCAACTCAACATAACACCAATGGGTGATATAAATCGACAAACATAATAAGGATAAAATAACCTATATTATTACATATAATATTTGCATAATCGTTACCATAGAATCTAATATACTAACTCAAATCACACTAAAACTTTAACTAATTATTTATTTACTAAAATCAATGTATCTCAGGGTTGTATATAACAAAATTCTATTTAGTAAGATATAATGAACATAACTAATTCATTTATTTAACCAACTTGTATCTATTAAAGCAACTTGATTATGCTAAAATTTAATTCTAAAATAATACAAATCTATCCTCATATTTAAAGAGAGATCCTAATATTAAATTTCATCACTATTGCCATTTAATGAGTTGATAAAAAGGAAAACAATTTTAATAAATCAAATAAAAAAAAAAAAAACATAAAGCAAGGTTTATAAGTTGTTCAAGCAACTTTAAATAGAAATTTTCTATCTATTAGATTACCTTGGTATACCTTCTAAATAAATTTGATTTCAATCTTCCTATCTCATCTAAATGAACTCTTGCTAAAAAAATTTCATTGCAAAAGAAAATAAAACAATAACCATATGACTTATCTGGAAGTTTTATAATTCCAGAGATGAAATAAAAACCCTCTAAGGTTTTTGAAGAAGATGGTGGATGATCTAACAGAAGCAAGTCATGAGAGAGATATGGAAAAATTGATTACAAAGAGGATGATTTCAACACAATTTTCAGAGGTTCAAAGAAATCAGAGGTTTCTAGTTTGTCTGTAGAGGAGACAATTTACATAGTGCAATGATTTAATAAAAAGTCAGGTTAAGATTTAGACCACAACTCCCTAATACCAGGTAAGAAGTATATAGTATATGTTTTGAAGGATAGAGATTAAGAAGCCGTGGTACGACTTGGAGTACGGTACCGCATAGAGGAGGCCAGATTTAAAAACAAACTCCAGGTGATGCTAGCCAAAATAGTCTAATGTGAAGTCTTTAGGCTCAAACAAATCAGAACATGATCATGAGGTGTGGCCGTACGGTGGAAATAAGTAGAGTTTGCTTTAGTTTTGAGGTAATGTTAACACCAACGACCCACTAAGCATAGACAACAATTTTATTGGCTTAAGGTAGTAAAAATTAGGAGGAGGAATTTGAGGAGGCCATACGGCAGTGACTAAGGAGGATTGAGGATGGCAAAATCCAATCAGACCAAACTACTCCAATGTCATTACAATAGTCCGAAAAAAGAATTAAGGCATGAGAGATGTATAACAGTCAGAGATAAAATTTGATAGAATCCATTTAATTTTCATTTGAAACATGGCTTAAAAAAATCTCATTTTCCAGCAATGAATTCTAAGGGGTAAAAGCTAGCACGCCGTATATGGTACTAAGAGTAGAAAAAAATAGGCAAGTGTAAGGAAAAATATAGCAATAGAGAAAAATTCACATAAATTTCCAGTGACCAAAGAACCATCAAGCACAGAGTTATAGGAAACTCTGAATGACGCCAGGAAGACAAAGAATTTCACGAGGATAAAGAAACAGGTTCCAATACACATAGGAGAATCACAAGGATTTAAACTAATTTGTTTGAACTGTCACAGAAAATACAAATACACATACCTAGAAATTTTGATCCAATACTTTAAACTTTCTTCAGCTTCCCTCTTCTTCCACTTCTCGTAACAGTTTTCTCCAATTTTTTGTCTCCCTTTCTCCGAACGATCTCCCCCAAAATAAAACCCCACAGAAGAAAAAATAGCCAAAGCTCATAAATTCCCACTATCCCCAATCTGTTATTGGGAATCCCACTCCTCAGAAGAATTCAAAATTTTAGCTTAACATAGGGATTCCCTGAATCTCCAATTATATCCAACAACTAACAACATTAAATTATTCACTAATAATATTCTTTAATCAACTATATACTAATTACCCATAACAACAACTTATGACTCATATACTTTTAAAATATTAAAAATAATTAATTTTAATCTATATTAAAATTTACTAAAATAATATTCCAAGTTTTAGACTAAACAAAATTCTATCAAATTAAACATATTAATAGCATTATTATTATAATAATAATTCATTAAGGTATTACCAAAATACACATAGGCATAATTTTAACCAAACTCGACAATACTCCACATAACACATGATGACCAACTACTTGAAGCAAGGATCAAAGAGTCACAACATGACACACGACCACGACTGAAGACTGATACTGACCTAGGGGAATAAACCTCATGTTATCTCCCATCAACGTTATCCATTGGTGCAAGAGCCCACTCAAACCTGCTATGTCAGGTGGAGTTGTGGCTCGGTACCTACAGCCTGCATTAACACAATATGTTGCATATAAGTATATACATATATAACACACAGAGTTAGGGATTCACAACATAGTAGGGTGCTCGGAGTGAGCAATACTACACTATCCCTTCTCTAAAATCAAGACAATAAACATATACATCTCTAACTGGAAATTGGATACATTCAACTATGTAAAACAAAGTTACATTAATTTGCATAATCGAACTTACCATCGACTAAACATGTCAAAATTCATCATAGACTGGAATATCAATAATGTCATCATGAACTCATAATACAAATCAAAAACCACATTAGTCAAATATAGTCCATCATGATCATAGGAAACATAAAACATGAGTCTAACATCTCAACTGTCTCTAACTGTCAAAGTGCAGTATAAAACTATCAACTATCTCAAACAAAAAATGAGGGGCATTACATCCTCCCCCCTAGAACCAGGCTTAGTCCTGGAAGCCTGCAAATAAATAGGGGTATAGCTCTCTCATCCTAGAAGCATCCTCCTAAGTAGTAGAAGTCTCATCATTAGGATCCCACTAGACCCTGACCTGCTCCACGTCTTTGCCCCTGAGAGCAAGTCTCCTATGCTATAGAATGCCTATGGGCTCCAAGGCCAACTGCTTGTCCTCTACTTGTAGGGCAGTCTAATCAAGAACATGAGCAATATCTGGATAGTAAGGCCTAAGTACAAAAACATGAAACACATCGTTGATACGTGCAAGGCTGGGTGATAAAGCAAGATGCTAAGCAATAGGACCGATCCTCTCTAACACCTCAAAAGGTCCAACAAAGTGTGGTGCTATCTTAGAGCCCTTTCCATAATGGATCAGACTCTTTCACGATCGCACACACAAGAACACCCGATCCCCAACTAAAAATTATCAATCGATCCTATGAGCATTTGCATATTTCTTCTGTCTATCCTGCACTGCCACCAAATACTCTCTAATCCTCTCAACCTACTGCTCCATATCTCTAAGCATGTCTAGTCCTAGAAGAACTCTATCCTCAAGATGATCCCAGCTCAGTGCGGTCCTACAAGGACGACCATACAAATCTTGAAATGGAGACATGCTGATAGAACTGTGATATCCATTATTATAAGCAAACTCTACCAGGTATAGGTAGTGTAAGGAAAGCAAAGGTGTGGAAAATAGCTTCACAAATGCTAATTCCAAGGGGACAGTGCAAACAAGTAACTTTTAAATCTAAATAACTTAGATGAGTACATGAGAAAAACCAAATAGATAATATTTACTACACAGACACACAGTATTACATGGGAAAACCCTTACGGGTAAAAAACCCACCACCACAGAATAACCCTCTTTATTTTAGTAAACAGAGATTACAAATAAAGATATCTGCTTAACTGTTCTGCTATTCAATTCTTTCCTCTGTACTAGATCGTATATCTCATCTGCACATTCTACAAGAAATCAACTGTACAAAAGAATTTCATCATCATAACACTGATGCCAAAGATCAATTGTAACTTCAGTCTGCAAGAGCATGGACGGTTACACAACTGTCACCCTAACTGAACGTATCAGCTTCTTCTAGCATCGCTGCATGTGTAACAGTCGTAACTGTTCATATTCCCATAAGACCAATAGTCCCACATGCATCCGGTGGCGAAAGCTATTCTGGTTTATAACCACCATCGATCCATAAGTCTATTGTTGGCAATTTTGTTGCCGACGATACCAACCTACAAGTCCATCGGCCTAAAAATCTCCATCGGCAATGTCATTTCATCTCCCACCGATATAAAAAGTCACCCTGATCACCAAGTTTAACATTCATCATCGGACAGACACTCACCATCGGCCCAAGCGATTTCCATTATTCTGACAGTTGATCTCTCGCCGACCACCGGAAGGACTCACCATCGGTGAAACCATTAGCATTGGATAGACCTTCAACACTTGCTCTGATGAACCCTTGTCTCACCAACGCCAACACAACTCCTTCATTGGAGTGACCACTATCCATCAGCTCAAAGACATAAAGCTTCACTGATAGTCTTCATCTCACTGATGGTCTCTCATTTCTGGTATGGAACAAGTCATCGGTAGTCTTCAACAAAGTCCTGCCGATAGCACTCCGTCACAACGATGATTGAAATTATTGAACTTTGAACCCATTTGACTCATGAAAGGTTCAACAAAGAACAACAATGAATCAGAGGTTCAAGCAATAAAATTGAGACACAAGTTCTCTTCAATCTCCCACTTGTCGAAGAGATTACTGCTACCTCTTAGTCCTCTTTAGATTATTGAGAACTATGGGCCCATAGACCCATTTCATCTGAACACCATTTGAACTTGGCTGTGCTCACTGGTTTAGTTAAGGCATCCACAACATTTTCCAAAGTGTCAACTTTCTTCAGCTTCACCTTCCTGTCTTCCACCATATCACGAACAAAATGATATTGGACATCAATATGTTTTGTCCTAGCATGGAAAGTAGGATTCTTTGCCAAACATATAGCACTTTGACTATCACAATGAATTTGTATCTACCCTGCATTAAAACCAACATCAGAACATAACCTCTTCAACCAAATAGCTTCTTGGCATGCACGAGTAGCTGCCATGTACTCTGCCTCTGTTGTTGACAAAGTGACTACAGCTTGCCGCTTGCTCATCCAACTGATAGCACCACCATTTAACATGAACACATATCCACTGGTGGATCTTCTGCTGTCAATGTCCCCTGCCCAATCATAATCCACATATCCTTGAATGCTAATAGATCTCTATGATCCAACTGAGTTTCCATGATAGCAAATAGCAGAGTCAGAAGTTCCCTTCAAATACCTCATAACTCTTTTCACAGCATCCCAATGTGATCTGCCTAGATTCGCCATAAATCAGCTTAAAATTCCCACTACTTAGGTAATGTCTGGCCTGGTATAGACCATTGCTTACATTAAACTACCAACAACACTTGCATAAGGAACTTTTTCCATGTCGTCAATTTCACTCAAAGATTCTGGACAATCTTCAACAGATAGTTTCGTTCCCTGCATAACTGGGACAACTAACTGTTTGGAATTAGACATATTAAACCTATCAAGAACATTAGTAACATACTTGCTCTGGCTGAGCCAAAGCTTTCTCTTAGATCTGTCCCTTTTGATTTCCATTCCCAGAATGTACTTCGCTACCCCCAAATTCTTCATTTCAAATTTCAAGGACAACTGAGATTTTAATTCTGAGATCATCCCCTTACCATTGCCAATGAACAACATATCATCCACATACAGTGCAATTATAAGAATTCGATCACTGTCAGTTTTATAATATACACAGTGATCAGATTTAGATTTCACATATCCTAAATATAAAACATACGTATCAAATTTTTGATACCACATTCTGGGAGATTGCTTCAAACCATAAAGAGAATTCTTAAGTTTACATACCAGATGTTCTTTACCTTTTTCCACAAAATGCTCTGGCTGGGACATATAGATTTCTTCTTCAAGGTCCCCATGAAGAAACGCTGTTGTCACATCCATCTGCTCAATTTCAAAATCATATACTGCTGCAAGTGACAACAAAAATCTAATGGATGTCAGCTTAGCTACAGGAGAAAAGATTTCTCCATAATCAATACCTTCCTTTTGGGAATACCCCTTAGCAACTAGTCTTGCCTTATACTTATCAACACTACCATCTGGACCATATTTCTTCTTAAATACCCACTTACAGCCTACAGATTTTCTTCCTTCAGGCAAGGGCACCAGATCCCAGGTTCCATTCTTCTCCAATGATGTCATTTCACTATCCATGGCTTCCAACCAAGAATCTGAATCAGGTAACTAATAGCTTCTTTCACAGTCCTAGGCTCATCAGTATCAGCGAGTAAAGCATAGGCACAACTTGAATCAAGTAATGAAAAACCATACCTATCTGGTTGTCTTCTTTCATGTGTAGATCTCCTCACAGGCTGAGGTGCAGGTTCAGGTTCTTGCTCTAGATCTGAATCTTCAGAGCTACTTGAACTCACATCTGAACCATCTACACTTGGTGTTTGTTGTTGTTCCTCTTTTACAGGGGTTAGAGGAATATTCACAACACTCTTTACTTTCTTCTCTTCTATCTTTTTCGGCTGAGAAATACTAACCAAAGGTTTCAGCTCTCTAAAAATTACATTCCTGCTGTAAATTATTTTTTCAATTTTAGGATTCCAAAGCTTGTACCCCTTAACACTGACTCCATAGCCAATAAAGATACATTTAACTACCTTGTTATCCAACTTAGATCTCTTTACCTTAGGAATATGAGCATATGCCTCACAGCCGAAGACACGAAGATGTCTTAGAGAGGGCTTCTTACCAAACCATGCTTCCATAGGCGTCTTATCAACCAATGCTGAAGTAGGAGAACGATTCAACAAGTAACAAGATGTAGCAACTGTCTCAGCCCAGAACCTTTGTTCAAGACTAGCATAACTCAACATACTTCTTGCTTTCTCCATCAATGAACAATTTAACCTTTCAGCAACTCCATTTTGCTGTGGAGTATAAGGTGTAGTTTTATGCCTTTTAATTCCATGATCTACACAATACTTATCAAAATTTGTGTTGCAATATTCACCACCATTATCTGTTCTCAAACATTTTATTCTTCTACCAGTCTAATTTTCCACAAGAGTTTTAAATTCTTTAAACCGATTGAACACTTCTGATTTATTCTTCAAAAAATATATAAATGCCCTCCTTGAATAATCATCAATAAATGATACGTAGTATCTTGATTTAGACATAGAAGGAACATCGACTAGACCAAAAACATTAGAATGTACATAGTCTAGAATACCAGAAGATTTATGAGAACTAGAGTAAAAAGAAACACGGTTATGTTTTCCATATATACAATGTTCGCAGAAATCGAACTCCAGATTACAATCAGTCAACCCATCTACCATGTTTTTGTTTTTCAAGGTTTTTAAACCTTTTTCACCTATGTGACCAAGTCTATGATGCCAGAGCATTGTTTTCTCTGTAGGAAGTTTAACTTCCATAGAGTTTACATCATGTGTTACAATAGTAGCTTTTCCATATTTTACAGAGACATTATTACAACAAACTAGTTTTGCATCTAACCTATACAGAGTTCTAATGCGTTCACCCTTTGCCAGTACTATAGAACCTCTAGTCATTTTACAGCCACCATTCACAAAAGTAACTTGCACTCCAACATCATTAAGCTTACTAACAGAAAGTAAATTTCGAGCCAGACCTAGTATGTGAAGAACTCCATTCATTCCCTTTATCTTGCCATCCAGGAACTGGATTCTGACTCGTCCTCAGCCAACTATTTCCAGTGTTGAATCACTTGCCAGGAACACCTTCCCACCAACATATGGTTCATACTTTCTGAACCACTCTCTGTGAGATGTCATATGAAACGATGCTCCTGAATCCACCAGCCACACATCTTTAGATGCAAGCGTTGCCAAAGAAGCAATGAAGGCATCAACATCACTCTGAGAAGAATCATTGTCAGAAGAGTTCTTCTTCTTCTTCTTCTTTTTCTCCTCTTTATAGTCTCTTCTGATGTGACCTTTCTGCCCACAATTCCAGCACTTCACCTTGGACTTTGTGCCAAGAGATTTTGATTTCCCCTCTGATTTGGACTTAGACCTGTTGTCCTTCTTGCCTCTTTCCTTTGATCTACCTCGAATAGACAGAGCCTCTTTGGCCATTTCAGAAGACTTCCTCCACATCTCTTCAGACAATAGCGAGGCAACAATAGTTTCTGTTTTAAACTTGGTTGTTGTACTTCCAATAGCCATCACAAGATGATCCCACGAGTCAGGTAAAGAACACAACAAAAGCATACAGCGGTCCTCCTCTTCTATTTTTACACCTACAGATGTCAACTGTGCAACAATCAAATTAAAAGAGTTCAGATGGTCTGCTACAGATGCTCCTTCATCCATCTTTAGAGAGTACAACTTCTTTATGAGAAAAAGCTTATTTACCAAGGACTGGCCCTGATAAATATTTCCTAATATTTTCCACAAAAGGTTTGCAGTTGTCTCTTCATGAACGTTCAATAGAATAGAATCCGCTAAATTTAATCTTATCAGTCCTCTGGCTTTCCTATCTGCCAGGTCCCAATCTTCTTGTTTCATGGCTGTAGGTTTACTTGCAGACATAGCAACCCAAAGATCTCTGTTGACCAGCATATCTTCAACTTTAAGTTTCCACAACTCAAAGTTTGTGCCATTGAACTTTTCAATGTCTATCTTTCCTGATGTACTTGCCATCTTTATTTAATTTAAAATAACTCTCTGCAAAACTCCCACTTACAGATTTAACATAAAAAAACCAAACTACTGACAAGGATAGCACAACTGGCTAGGCTCTAATACCACTTGTAAGGAAAACAAAGGTACGGAAAACAGCTTCCCAAATGCTAATTCCAAGGGGACAGTGCAAACAAGTAACTTTTAAATCTAAATAACTCAGATGAGTACACAAGAGAAACCAAATAGATAATATTTACTACACAGACACACAATATTACGTGGGAAAACCCTTACGGGTAAAAAACCCACCACCATAGAATAACCCTCTTTATTTCAGTAAACGAAGATTACAAATAAAGATATCTGCTCAACTGTTCTACTGTTCAATTCTTTCCTATGTACTAGATTGTATATTTCATCTGCGCATTCTACAAGAAATCAACTGTACAAAAGAATTTCATCATCATAACACTGATGCCAAAAGATCAGTTTTAATTTCAGTCTGCAAGAGCATGGATGGTTACACAACTATCGCCCTAACTGAATGTATCAGCTTCTTCCAGCATCGCTGCATGTGTAACAGTCGTAACTGTTCATATTCCCATAAGACCAATAGTCCCACATGCATTCGGTGGTGAAAGCTATTCTGGTTTATAACCACCATTGATCCATAAGTCTATCGTCGGCAATTTTGTTGCCGACGATGCCAACCTACAAGTCCATCAGCCTAACAATCTCCGTCAGCGATGTCATTTCATCTCCCACCGATATACAAAGTCACCCCGATCACCAAATTTAACATTCATCATCAGACAGACACTCGCCATCGGCCCAAGCGATTTCCATTATTTTGATAGTTGATCTCTCACCGACCACTGGAAGGACTCACCATCAGTGAAACCATTAGCATCAGACAGACCTACAACACTTGCTTCGACGAACCCTTGTCTCACTGACGCCAACACAACTCCTTCATCGGAGTGACCACTGTCCATCAGCCCAAAGACATAAAGCTTCACCGATAGTCTTCGTCTCACCAATGGTCTCTCATTTTTGGTATGGAACAAGTCATCGGTAGTCTTCAACAAAGTCCTGCCGATAGCACTCCGTCACAGTGATGATTGAACTCGTTGAACTTTGAACCCATTTAACTCATGAAAGGTTCAACAAAGAACAACAATGAATCAGAGGTTCAAGTAGTAAAATTGAGACATAAGTTCTCTTCAGGTAGTCCTCCCAATGGCTCTGACGGTGTAATGCCTCCCTGGTCTTGGCCTAACCGAGGTGACACCAAGGTATGAAATTCAAGCTTTACATGATATTGTGTTACTGACATTTTGTTAGGTTAGATTCCATGATTAGATTGGATGTACATGTGGAGAGGATGACATTGGCATAATACGTGAATGATCACGGATGTTGGAATCCTCCGTTTTGGACTATTCTTGCCTTGGCTATTATATGATACGTACATGCGGATGTTATAACCTGTTTGAAGTGGTGCAGGTACCAGCCACCAACTCCACCTGGCTACATAGGTCTGAGCGTGCCTAATACCCCAATGGTGGTAAGATGGAGATGACACATTGGCCATATACCAGCTTAGCCTTGTCATCGTCTCTATGTTGAGATGAGTTTCCGATGTTATGAATTACCTCAGACACCATTTGGTTATTGCTTGATTACTCTATCATTCTGTGAGTCAGTTCTGTATGAATTTTGTGTTGAGTTAGTCCTTGTGGGTTGCTGTTGGATGTTTTGTTATTTGTAATTTTATTCGGCATGGTGTTAGAAAATTGAGCTCGTGCCTTGTTTTTGTATGGTTTTCTCGAGAGGATTTTATAAGCCTTGGTCTTCTTTGGCTACTTTAATTAAATTGGGGGACCAACGAGGAATACCTTGATTTCCTAATTTCACATGCGCTTGATGCACGAGCCCACACTTGGAGTACTAATTAAATCTTCATCTCAATCTCGCAACACATGTTCTGCACTTCAATTTCAATTCAAACTCCCCAATTCTCTATATCTATTAATTCATTTCAATTGTATAAATATAGTTCTTAAACTATACTTCTCAAGCCTGCTAGATTTAGTTGCCCCAAACAAGCTTCCAAGTGCACGCTTATGCATATTCATAAATTCATTTTATTGAAAAGTCTTTCAATAAATATTACTCTTCTCATTGCCTTATCTGTCTAAACAACACTAGAGTTATTTTAGCCTAGAACTTGTGTATATCATAAACTTTTTGATTCTTAGTGTTACAGATTTTAAATCCTAGGTGCCAACCCACCGGTTTTGTCAATACCTCCAGCTTAGTAAAGGATTCGTGAGAGCATTGTAGTACTCAATTATTTTTTTTAGATTTACTATTTAGATTAATCATGTATAGAAAAGAGTGTTATTCTTTTCTCGAGGCTCTCTGCCAAACGAGCCCCGTGCCTTATTAGCACTTCCACTATTTGCATGTTGGTCTTATTGAGGCTTTTATTTGGGGACAACTCTTTCTATTCGGGAGTTTTATTTTTATTTTTTTTGGGTTCCCATGTCGGTAATGCAGCCTGATAGCCATGCGAGTTATAAAGGAGTGCTGCGGCTGCCTTTTTAGGAGAGGGGGGGCTACACCTAAATGTTTACACAACTCAACAAGGGAGAGCCATAAGCTGGGATTTGGGAGGCAGCATTCAAACCCGACTTGGAATCTCCAGCCAGTCAAGTGTTCGAAACCAGGTTCTTTTGTTCTGCATCTTATTTTAGTATTAGTTTGTGAGTTTGTTAATTGCATTTGCCTGAAAATTTTGATGGCTCCTCAATGAATCTACTTTTTGCATTATCTATATTTCCACATTTCGCATGCATGTCTGCCAGGTTAGTTGCACTAGACATTTATCCATTATGCTTAGGTGATACCCATGCCCTGCTCCAAGCGCCCTTTTGGCACAGATGTGGATCTGGCCCTTCTCAACGAATCCATTTGGTACAGATCCTGCAATCGGTGCATCCCTATCTTCCATGATAGACACGATCTGTTCCTTCAACTTTTCAAAGATCTCCTTTGTCTTTAGATGCTATCTGCCTTCGTTTCCAAGCCATTTTCTCTAATACTGCATGGGAATCTTATGTCCTTAAAAACAATTTGTCTTCTGACTATTTTAGAGTTAGTGGTTATTGCATGTTGAAAGATATTAGGGTTTGAGCAAAAGGCGTAACCAGAGAGTTTGACTATAATATTACCTGTCGATTTAGTCAGAACGTTGGCAAAATTATGCACCCAGAACTCAAGCAAGGCTTGCATTAAAGGATGTTTTCTGAGGTGATGTCTCTTTGAGGCATTTGTCAACTTTTATTGCACTCTGTTTGCACTTCTACATTTTGCATGCCATATCTTTTGGTAAATTCGTATTCTGCAATCACTAAATGACTTCTCTTTCAGGCTTTTATCAAACAGTTTGCGTGCAATCTGTTGGGCCACCCCTTCTATCATAGTGTCCATAGGTGATTTCTCTTGGAGGCATTCAGTCATATAGTTTGCGTGCCTTGTCAATGTTTCCACACGATGCTTATATGTCTAGCAGTCTTTTCACCTGTAATATCTAGGGAAAAAAAAAAAAAACCCACCACCGTTTTTATGGGCAGAGTTTAGGGGGGGTCCTCAGGATAGTCAGCATTCTTGAGAAGAGAAATCATGCACACATAATAATCATCTGTAGGTTAATGCAAGAAGGGTTACAACTGTGATTGAAGTATGCGCAATGCTCTTCCAATTCATCGCCGTACGTTTTATACCTGCTAATTGCATTTGTTTGTTAGTTTCTAAAATCCTCTATAGCGAATCCATTCGCACTTGTTAATTGCTTTTGTTTGGAAGCTTCTAAACTCTCTTCAATGAATCCTCTTGATTGTGTTTGCCTGATGGTTTCTAAATCTTTAAACAATTCCATTTTGGGCATATTCTCCAACCGTTGCATTTCATGACCCCACATCTCTATGAGGCATTTGCACTTATTTAAAAGTTTCTATGCCAAATCTGTCAAAAGATTCTCATACCCATCCGGTGTTTCTACATTTTCTTAAAAGTTTATATGCCAAATCTGTCTCGTGCTTTACCCTAGATAAATTTGCATTTGGAAGAGACGAATTACCCGATCGTTCTCTTTCCTTGTTTTAATCTTTCACATGCATTTGTTTGGAAGTTCTTAAGCCTTCTGTAGCGTTAGCACTTGTAACCATTTGGAGGTTCACAGAATATGCCGATATGATCCACCGACGAGTTAGGAAATAATCTGGTGTAAAATGTTTTTGGCATGAGACAACTCTGAGAACTATAATGCTCACATTTGGCATAACCAAATGGACACCCTAAAATCTGGTCATTATGGTAGAAGGATCATAACAGGGAGGATGCAACAAGGTAGTGGAATTTAGATTTACACCTTTCTATTGCATTCACATGAAAGTTTCTGAAGCTGAATAACTAAATCCATTTCGTGATTATCCTAAACCCTAAACCTAGGAATCATTGAAGACCATTTGAATAATATTCATTGTTGAGCATTATCAGATCATTACATCAGCCTACATCAACTTAGGTCCATTGCATTCTTGATTGCTGTCCTTAATCATTTTTCCAAAGCCATTAAAGTGGTCCAGCAAGGGGTCTTTGTTTAAAGATCTTTATTCATTCATGGCATGATGCTGGCTTAACCTCTGAATCATTGAAGAGTATTTGAAGAATACTTGTCATAGAGCATTATTAGATCATTGCATCAGCCTACATCACCCCAAGTCCATTTCATGCATGCTTCTTGTTCTCAATCATTGTTCCGAAGTCATTGAATCAATCTAACTAGGGGTCTGACATCTTGTTTGTGTTACGACCTAGCACCTTACATATTAATATTCTTCTTGTATTTACATGTATTGAAGTTTATTTTATGTTGAAGACTATGGCTTATTCACATGTTCCAACAAGGTTATATTATGTCTAAAGGATCTAAGTTCAAACCGCTTGCTTGTAGAGTCAACGTCCACGCACTCGGATATTACTGCACCTTGGTCTTTTATACATTGGTGGCGAACTATCCACGTGCTATATCAAAATAAGGATTGCTCTTTATATACAAATGTGAAACCATTGCAGCAAGCTCATTCATCCATTCCCACAAACCGTTATATCATTTTCACTACAAAGATTGATCAACAGTCTCTGTCTCCATCTCCTCCTGTTCTCCTCTCTGGTGCATATCTGTAAAACCCACATGTCAGATATCACTAGTCATCACATCTATATCATCATATATCTCTATCATCATACATTTATAAGCATCATATAAGCAACATATGTCATCACGTGAATCCATAATCATACATACATATCATCACATCCATGACATCAAGGAATGCATACACAAAAAGCATGAACAATAGTGAGCCGAATAGATCATCATATATATCATGTAATGGTTATCATAATACAAAGTGTCTGTGTCTACATCAATAATACAAAATGTGTATACATCCAAATATACATCAATATAGTACATCAAGGCTATCAAGAGCCCGCAAAATATACATCAGAATGCACGCAGGCATTTGTCCAAAATAATACAAATAGTACAAAGTACAAGTGTCTATCATGATACAGGTATGGTACAAATATGATACAATATACAAATGTATGTGCCCTAGTGGGTAGAGCTCCCCTCCTATTGTGGTCCTTGTCCTCCCCCTGTGCTCGGTGGGGGTCCCCCTGCTGGTCCTCCTCCTCCCCCTGGTGGCAAAAATGGTCCTCTCACTAAGGACACTGACTGCCCTGTCCTACGAGATCCGGATGCCCCAGATCTGCTCCTATCTCTGTAACTTGGTGTTTGCTGAGCTGCTGGCACCGCACCCACATACAGACCTCTGTAGTACTCTGCCTCCCTGCCGACTGATACTAGCTTTCCCTGCACTCGGACAAGCTCGCTGTATAGAGTCCTCTAGTCCCTGCCCAGTGCATGGCATGCCTCATCTCTCTCCTACCTCACTCTAAACAGTGTGGCCTCTATTGTCAACCGTAGCTGTACCTCTGCATCCCTCTCCCACCTAGTCTAGGCTAGCTGCCCATCATCCCCTGCCGGTGCGGGTGCTGCCTGTGCCTGTACCTGTAGTGCTACCTGTACCTGTGCCTACACCTGGGCCTGTACCTGTGCCTGCATGCCTACCTGTAAGTGTGCCTGGGCTGTGACCTCAGCTTGTCTCACCTCAGCTCGCGCTGCATCTCTATCCCTCCTCAATTGCACCATCTGGAGCTCTAATCGAGTCCTCCAGGTTATCTCCTCCTATAGCAATCGCTCGACTCTCTGCAAATCAGTCTCTGCAACTGGGCCCACTGCCTCAACCATCTCCACATCAGCCTACTGGCCATTGCCCTCTCCACTTGCCTGTTGACCGCTGCCCTCTCCACCTGCCTGCTGCCTGGCTGCTCTGGCCTAGCGTCTGATCCTAGCCTCCACACCAGGGACTAATACCTCCCCCACTGCCCCTGCTACACCTGGTGTAGTCAGTCTAATCAGCCTGTGTGTCTGCCAATATTGGTCATAGTCTAGGAGCGTCCCTGGATCCGCCAGCCCTGTGTCCCAATCCCATCTCACGGGGACAAGTCCCCGTACCTCTGCTAAAGATATCGCCACTGGGATCTCTGCATCCCAGTCTCCTCCCTCTCTCTGTGTCTGGGCATGTGTCACCTCCCCCATTGGCAGTCCCTGTGGCAATCTGAATTGCCTGAGTACCCGCTCTGGCAGGTACTTCTCTATCACGTCTGTCCATCTCCCAAATAGATAACGAGCCTATCTGCAATACATCAACCACTCATGCTCATCCTCCCACTCCTCGCAAAGTAGCCAGGGCCTCTAAACAAATAAGTCCATCTCATCGATCTGCCGCCTCCAATGGCTAACAGACCCCATCCTCCGATGTGTAATCACTCTGTCATATAGGAATGCATATGGCTCGCCTCTATCTTGATGACGCTATGCCATGGGTCGGATCACGGGGATATGCTCCCATGCCCATACCTGTAACAAGGTCACCCCCGCTGAGAGGCTCCTGCCTCTCCTATACACGCAGTGGTGCATGTCATGATACAACTGTCCCAACACACATGGGCCCCACGCATACTGTCTGCCATGTGTGAACATCCCTGATAGCACCGTACCCCAGCCAACTAATAATCCCCTGGATCTCCTGTCAGGACACAGGAAGTAGCCAATCAGTGACGCCACTATCCATCTGATCCTGTCACAGAGTCTCGGGACGTCTGCCCATCAAATCTCCCCGTCATCTATCCAAAGGTCATCTGTGCAGAAGACCTCCGCCAAGCCTGCCTCACCCCGCGCCGGGTCAAAATCCACTATCTCTCCATCAATCTGAATCCTCAGGATGCGGTATACATCCTCTAGTGTCACTGTCGCCTCCCCTGTCAGAAAGTGAAATGATGAGGTCTCGCTGTGATATCTCTCTACCACTGCTATCACTAGGGCAAGATTCGCCCTAATGTGTGTCAAGTGGGCCACATGCCATAGTCCCGCATGCTCCAGGAATGCGTCCTCCTCCCATGTCAACTGTACTACCTCATGTGCTATCAGATGGTGTCGCTCCCGCGACATTAGTAGCGGCATAATCCTCTGCATCTACAACAAATCACTTGTCAGTTCTTCTATACCAGATCCCTCCTGTCCTAGCTACACCTCTGCTATGCTATGCAAGCCCCACCCATCCCTTTCCTCTTTTGTAACCTAGGATTGGCATCCCTTTTCCCTACCCACAATTCTAATTTTCTTCTACTTAACCCCGCAATTCTACTTTTCTTTTGACTAGCCAAAAGCGCTTTGTTCTACAAAGGCGCTGTACCTCCCTGCCAAATGCGCCGCACTGTCTATCCAGAAGCGCTGCATTTTCTATACCAAATGCGCCTTGTTTACCAAGTGCTCCACGCTATGCTACCAACCGTGCCGCTCTGTCCTACCAGAGGCGCTTCAATTTTTCACACTCCCACCGACCGCGCTATTCTACCCCGCCAAGCGCGCTGCACTACCTAGCCAAAGGCGCTACAGCATTTTGCCAAAAGCGCTACGGCGCTCACAAACCCACCATTAGCGCTACGTTTTTACCAGAAGCACTGTGTTTCCCTACCAATCACGCTGCAGAGCACCAAAAGCGCTCTAACTGACTACCAGATGTGCTGCAAAACCCTAAAGTGCTTTTGGCTGACATGCAAACTCTACCTCGACCTAGCCTTAACCTGCCCTAAAACGACAACATACAAAGGGGTTTTCGACCACTTACCGCTGCCGGAGCTCCTGCTGGTCTCCTGTACATCTGCACGAGCTCTGCCCAATGTCTATGCGCCAGAATTGGCATCTCTCCTCGTTGTCTGCTCAACTCTCTCAACCTAGGTTTGGAGGCTATACTCTCTAAATTTAGAATCTCGTAGGGTGCAAATGAGGATTGTGGTCCCCATGGGACCTATTTATAGCATCCCTCCCTCATGTTTTCTTCTCTTCCCACCCCTTTCTGCTTTTCCTCCTACCTGGTCGCGTAATCTTCTAGTCGAGCGTCAACACCATTCCTCTGTTGCTTCCCTGTCTTCCCGCTCGAGGGGGCATACACTGGGGCAACTACCTATACTGGGGCATCAAAAAAATTGTATCACATCTTCGACAATTAATTTCTTTGACACAATGCTATTAACTGCATCGCATTAAAGAGGGGCAAAATGTAGACACCCTAAAATGACCACGCTATTGCACTACTTGCATTGCATCATTTCTTCCTAATCACCTGCATTCAACATTAATTAAATAATCTAATTATTTAATTAAAACACCAAATTCTTCCAAAACTCCAAAATTCAACATTAATTGAATAAATTGTATTTATTTAATTAATTTCATTAAATTCCTCCTTATTCTTCCAAAATTAAATAATTTTAATTATTTAATCAAATCATTATCCTATTTCCAAAAATCAAATCCACATTAATTAAATAAACCCATTATTTAATTAATTCACCACAAATTCCCTCTTATCTACAATTAAATAATTTACATTATTTAATTAAATCAAAATCATTCATCCAAAATCATGCACAACAATTAAATAAATTTATTTATTTAATTTGCTTTCAAATCTTCTAAATTAAATAATTCTAATTATTTAATTACTTCTTCCATAATATCTTCTCCAAATTTAAATAAATCAATTGTTTATTTAAGTTGCTTTTTCTGCTAAATTTGAGTTATCTCTAATATAACTCAAGCTTTCTATATTTAATAAAGCAAAATATCTTCTTTTCTCATGCAAATCTCTTCTTCTTGTTTTAAATCACTTAACTGATTATTACATTCTGTTAATTGCTTTAACTCATTCTTCTATTCTTGATAACTCCTCTCATGCAAAAGAAAGCAAGACACATGTCTTCTTCTCGTTTGTTGCGCGTTCCTCAACTATTCTCCTCCATTGATTCTTCTGAATTATCTGGACCGTTGATCGATCTTCCTTGAAACCTATATAAACCCCCCTTATCTCCTTCATTGAGCCTCTCTCTTCGATCGTATTCTCAGGCATACTTAACAGAGCTTTGAGCATACAAAAATGCGTCGATTGAGCAACCTTATGATCTCTTAACATTGATCTTTGAGCACATTAAGCACACTACTTGCTTGTTGCAGCTATGGTTTCACAACTTCATTGAGCAATCCACACATCTCTAAAGGGAACAATACAGGTTTTGGTAAGAGCTTTCATTTTGTCTTTGATGTTATGATAATGGCTTTTACTTAGATTGGTTCACTTTATGTGATTGGTTTTTGGTTTTATTAGTTTAGATTTAATCAATTTTTCCTCATACACAAGCATGACACTTGCGATTTAGTAGATTCTCCAAATGTATTCCTAAACACTGTGAGTTCCTTGCCAAATTCGAATATCAATGATTGAGACAAGCAAATTCCAGTGGTCTATTTTCTCATGACTTACAGTTCCAAGTCCATGCACCAAGTTCAGTTTCACACTTGTGGAGATTTGTTCTGCACTCACTAGGTTCCCCAGAGCAAAGTATTCAGTCAGTTTGAAGGTTATAAGAAATTCATCTAAACAAGCCCTAAAAAAATCTAGCATTAAGGATCATTACAATATTATGTAGATGCATGTGTGTGTGGATACACGCATGAGTACAAATGCGGCAATGCCTACAGATGTTTACTGCATTTAAAATTAACAGCAGTTTGCCCTTTCATTGCATGAAGGACACTCTAGTTGAAGTGGGCCCAAAATGTGACAGGAAAGCGTAAAAGTGCACGGGTATGCAATTTTCTCCATTAAGATATTATACATACATCATACATGCATGCATGCATGGTCTAAAAGAGAAAGTAGAGGTTGTAGGCCATACAAAAAAGAAGGTCTCCATTCTCTTTAAGATGTCAACTTTAAAATAGAAAGTATATCCACATTATATGTAACTAGCACTGTCTTTAGGATGCCATTTAAATTTCTCTTGAATTTTATTTTGTTTTTTCTATACAACATTTCGATGTTCCTACCTTCCTCACTTGTCATCTTCCACCACCTCATGTGTTGGCTTCTACCCAGAAGCCAATTATGTCGTGTGAAAATAGTTTGTACAAAGCCATAGAGTATATGATATTTTAATCATTCACAAGCTTATTTCTTTTCTAATCTTACCAAATTAAAGATGATATTCTCACCACCTTCCTTGTTTGCTTAACAAAGATAGCTAATAGTTCTTTTATTAACGCCAATGCATTTCACTCACAAGAGTTTGTATACCAGCAATTTTGTTATTAATGCTCTGATCTGAGTTGCCAATAAGCTTCACAAATCTCTGTCTGCTTTCCAGAAACAATACCCAACCGTTTGCTTCCAGAAACAACACCATCTGCTGCTAAAAACAATACCAGCAGGGACTATCCTCTTGTTTTATTATCATTACATCTATCATTAGGACTCTATGCATGTTTCAATATCATTACTGGAAAAAGTATATTTTTATTTACCTCTCAATTCTTTGCCCGAACTTTGAAAGGAAGTGCTCGTTGTCCACTTTAGCTGCCTGCAGAACTCTCTGAATGAACTTTGTCTGCATTTCATTGGAAAGCATTGTGACATAATATTCTTGTGTCTCAGAACGGTCTTCAATAAAAATTGGAAGTACATAGGGTTGCTACTGTAATCTTATCTTTTGACAACAGTATGAACATTATATTCTTTATGGTAATTCAAGAAGTATTAAAGATGTTAGTATTTACTTTCCCAAGACTGTTTATTCATTCAGATGTTTGCCAAGTCTTGTGGCCCACTGGACGGATCAGACAAAATTATGACTAGATTATTTTCTGATTTGGAAGTTGGAGCTTGCCATTTTAGTTTTTACTTTTCCTCTTAGATAGCTTAAGTTTTAAAATTGTGTCATCAAACGTTAATAATGCAGAATCAAGTATGGTTAGGAAGGAAATGAGATGTTCTTAAAGTGATGCACGAAAATGATTCCTAGACACTGTCATTTCCATATTAGAGCTCAATTAAGATTATAATTCTGTTACTTGCCATCTTGATCTTCTGAAGTCATGGCTTAGATAGTTATGACATCTTTACTAGGAAAGATGTGAATTTAAGATGAGTAGATTAGTTTATCCACTCCCTTAATGCTGCCCTATCTTCTCACCCCTTGACTTCGAGTAGTACCTTGTTGACATGATTACTTTATACTTATGAATCACTCCTTGTGAAACTATGTGATTTTGTGGTCTCCCTTGTGTAATTGGTGTTGATGGCTTGAGAGTATGAGAGTGGGGTTATCTCTTGTGTGGCCAAGTATACATGCCTTCTTGTCCCTACTGTTGTTATGTTGGGTGTGGCCATGTGAACATCTCTGAGAACGAGGGGTGGGCCTTTGAGGTTCCACATGGTAGGGTGGTGTTGCAGCCACCATTGGGTATCTAGTCATCGACATCAGTTTGGCAATGACGTCGGCATGGGCTGTTCCATTCTTTCCTCCAGTTTTCTAGATGTATTTTCTTATGTATCACACAACTCAATGATCCAAGTGAGATGTAATGTAAGTTTGTATTGATGTAGCTTGTTCTTGTTAGACACTCCTAATCTGAAGTTCATTATAACTTATGTTTATGATGTACTCTTCAACAATAATTGTATTGTGATTATCGTCCACTTACGTTATCCACTTTGCTGACAGTATGTCATTGAATTTCATGCCTTGAGTAGTTTTGGAATACTGTTATAGCTTAAGCTATTGATTTAATTACCATTGAATAGTGATGTCACTACTGTTTCACTGCTACTATCATTGATATATTCATTGTTGTCTTACTACTATGATCATTGTTGACACTATTAATGTTATTGGAGTTAACTCATTGTTTTGATATATGTAATGCTTCTGTAATAACACTATGTCAAGTTAGGCTTATCATGATCTTGATATCCACCCTATATTAGTCACTATCCTCCCTATATGTGATTCGTGTATAATGACACTATGAGAGCGTAGCTATCTATGCATGTGCATTTAATGCATCCCTATGAGTGAGTCGTGAGTGATACCCGTCTAGGTAATAGGATGATGTTTGAGTCAAAACTTAGAGTATTAATACATCTATATGTTCATCTTATGTCCTAGGTACTCCCTTAAAAAAAAAAAGTTGTGCCGTTTAGGATTTTGTTCTTGTATGCCAGTTGGGGCGTTACATTTGGTATCAAAGCCCCAGGTTTTGACACTGGGATCTCTGGATTAATGCTGTTGCCCATCGTAGTACTTTTTATGCAAGTGGTAGGAGACTCCTAAGTCGGATACTAAGCTTGATCTATACATGTAGACTAATTTATTGGATAGATGATCATAAGATTGAGATTCAACATCGTGTGATACATAAAAAAAAATAGAATGGAAGGAAATTGGAAAAAGGGAAGTGGATAGCAAGTAATGTTATGGTTTTGCAAAGGGAATCACATTGGTTATGGAAATAGATGTACTTATGGTAGTAATGAAAATTGTGTATGAGAATATAATCTTCCCCTGTAAAAGTGAGAAACCAGTAATTGTGCATTGGTTGAGTGTAGTGAAAATCCCGTACTTGCTTTGTGTGCCCTTGAGATGGTGATACTGAGCACGCATCCATGGGAAAAATGTGTATTTTAGGTGTGGGATCAACCATACCATAATGTGTGTTTGCATGTTTGTTACCTGATTGAGGGCCAACCCTTGTGTGGTTGAAAATATATACATAAAAGAGTAGCCTAAAGTTAGATTCATAGATTCTCTTCTTTTGGTTCTCTAGTCCCTCAGTCTGTGAAGGGGAAGTAGCAGCCACAAGTTCCTTGGGCGGAGTGTGTAGCGTACGTCTATGACAGTGCAAAGCGGTACCTCACTCAATCGAACCTGAGGAAATGTACTCACTACTTTCCCTTATGATGAATCAGGGTACTTGATTCATATGTGTTAGCCTAATCCCCACAGTTTCTGAGCATCTGGATGGTATTTCTTGGATGATCATTTACCTTGTCTTCACGAAAGGTATGATATACCACATGAGTTATCAGTTGGGGGCCGGGGTTTAGGACCTGCCTAGACAACCCAACTGGAACTGTGTGATGACATGAGTCGTCACTTGGGGGCCAGGGTCTAGGACCTGCGTTGGTAACCCAAGTGAGACCATGTGCCCCATGTATATTTTGAGGTCTAGCATGTGGAGGGAGATTTGTTACCCATGCTAAGATAGATTTCGTATCTGCACATGTTCTAACATGATAGGTACGATGCCACACCCCATTGATGTTCCGACACAGTGCTGGTGATGATGCCGTGTTGCTAATGGTAGCGAGCTAGGCTCGAGGACACGATGCCACGTGCATAGACATGTGAAGGTGCACTATGAGATTGTGTTATAGCCTACTTGTGTGATGAGCGTAATGGGGCCTTGCACACTTGTAGAGGGATACTCATGTTTGCTTTCGACAGTGTTGGGCCGGTTAGCATATGAGTAGGTCCTAGCCATGTATACCTCCAGCTACGGTGAGTACCCGTGTGTGCCTTTTCCACGAGGTGTCGCTATGCGGGGTGTGTTCTGCACGTGTTTACTTCCGCGGAGCCACAAACACACTACCATGTGGCATACGGCCAGTATGTGCCTTCTCCGGCAGGTGTATGACCATGCTGCGCTGAGATGCGATGCAGGATGTGGCCAAGGTGCACATTCCATGCAGGCAGCCAAGGAGTGTGTGAGCCACTTGGTTAGTCCATGCTGCGTGACGACGTGATGTAGGGTGTAGCCAAGGAGCACACTCTGAGCCATGTGGATGGCATGCTCATTCTGCACCACATGAGGGCTACTGTTATAGCCTAACGTTGTTCCCTCCTTCCTCGTTTGGTGGCTAGTATCTAGTCACATAGTGTTGTACAGTGTAATTGCGAAGATTGTGGACTTTCTCTATGGTTATTGATGATTTTCTACTGATTGTGAAGGTTGACACTTTTCTTATATTTGATTATGATGGTTTAGCCACACCTTGTGATCTTATTTGCTTGTAGCCCTCATGGTTACATTTGATTTAGTGTTGAAAATTGCGCGCATTTCTTATTTTATTGTTGAAATTAAATTTTTATCTTTCTTTATGACTTTGGTGGCTAAACTAGTTATGCTCATTATTTTCGATGTTGGCCATGTGTCGTATTGTGATTCCTCTCCAAGGATGTATGAGGCAGACTTGGTGAGTGTATACAAGGAAGCAGACGTAGGGAACCTTGAGGATGGGGGTATGTGAGGTTGTTATACAGCTAGGACCCACTACCCACCTATGTGTGATGACTATCTCTTGGAGGCTAACCACCTTATACAACAAGAGAGAGGTCATTATGGCTTATTTGGATGGTCTCACCTTGAGAGTGTGGCCTAGCACCAACAAGTCACTATGTGTGAGGTATGGATTATGTGAGATGGATTTGACTCTTGGCTCATGGATTATGTATCATGGATTAGTATGCGGTTTCCGGTATCCAGATGGACCCTTGTGTGGCCTTGTGATGTGAATCCCAGTGATGTATATTGGTGTGTGTGTGTGAAGAATGTATGGCAAATCATGGAAATTGTACCTATGAAATGATAAATTGTGTTTCCATGCTTCAAATGGGTGAAAAATTATGACCTTTTGTTGAATATGTGATAAGATTTAGTGTGGATATTTAATGGAAAATGTTAAAAATGCAGCATTCTAACCTATTGATTGTTTAATAGCATAGTAGAAGAGGAATTACAATGACGCAGTCATGTTCTCCCTAGAAATGTTAGTTAGCTTAGTGTATCTGACTAAGTTATATTTTGCATGGTGGGGCAGTACATTTGGAATACATGTAAAGAGTTAGAAAATTGATAATTTTATACATTGAAAAATGTAGATTGCTGCATTCATGAGAAGATAATGTGGTTAATTCTAGTATATATGCACAAATTGATGGTTGTGAGCAACTAGTTGGCTGTTTGAAATAGTGAATGTTTGGAAGAAAGAAAAGGAAACTGATTAATATGGCTTCATTCTTTATGTGATTAGAGGAAATAGTTGCATGATAATGTATAATTTGTATGAAACTGAGTGCCTTGCATCTTTCTCACTTGTGTACCAAAAATTATCACATGTAATTGTGTGTACTATAGGGAATGTGATAGTCTTAATTTTATAATCATCTTGAATTTTATGGAACTAATGTGTGTTATGGCTGCATTTAGCATTATGACTTTCAGGAGTAAGTCAAGCTCTTGGGGGGGAGTATGTAATGCCTCCCTGGTCCTGGCCTAACCGAGGTGACACCAAGATATGAAATTCAAGCTTTACATGATATTGTGTTACTGACATTTTGTTAGGTTAGATTCCATGATTAGATTGGATGTACATGTGGAGAGGATGACACCTTGACATTGGCATAATACGCGAATGATCACAGATGTTGGAATCCTCCGTTTGGACTATTCTTGCCTCGGCTATTATATGATACGTACATGCGGATGTTATAACCTATTTGAAGTGGTGCAGGTACGAGGCACTGACTCCACCTGACTACACAGGTCTGAGCGTGCCTAATACCCCAATGGTGGTAAGATGGAGATGACACATTGGCCATATACCAACTTAGCCTTGTCATCGTCTCTATGTTGAGATGAGTTTCTGATGTCATGAATTACCTCAGACAGCGTCTGGTTATTGCTTGATTACTCTATCATTCTGTGAGTTAGTTCTGTATGAATTTTGTGTTGAGTTAGTCCTTGTGGGTTGTTGTCGGATGTTTTGTTATTTATAATTTTATTCAGCATGGTGTTAGAAAATTAAGCTCGTGCCTTGTTTTTGTATGGTTTTCTCGAGAGGATTTTATAAGCCTTGGTCTTCTTTGGCTACTTTAATTAAATTGGGGGACCAATGAGGAATACCTTGATTTCCTAATTTCACATGTGCTTGATACACGAGCCCACACTTGGAGTACTAATTAAATCTTCATCTCAATCTCACAACACGTGTTCTGCACTTCAATTTCAATTCAAACTCCCCAATTCTCTATATCTATTAATTCATTTCAATTGTATAAATACAGTTCTTAAACTATACTTCTCAAGCCTGTTAGATTTAGTTGCCCCAAACAAGCTTCCAAGTGCACGCTTATGCATATTCATAAATTCATTTTATTGAAAAGTCTTTCAATAAATATTACTCTTCTCATTGCCTTATCTGTCTAAACAACACTAGAGTTATTTTAGCCTAGAACTTGTGTATATCATAAACTTTTAGATTCCTAGTGTTACAGATTTTAAATCCTAGGTGCCAACCCACCGGTTTTGTCAATACCTCCAGCTTAGTAAACGATTCGTGAGAGCATTGTAGTACTCAATTATTTTTTTTAGATTTACTATTCAGATTAATCATGTATAGAAAAGAGTGTTATTCTTTTCTCGAGGCTCTCTGCCAAACGAGCCCCGTGCCTTATTGGCACTTCCACTATTTGCATGTTGGTCTTAGTGAGGCTTTTATTTGGGGACAACTCTTTCTATTCGGGAGTTTTATTTTTATTTTTTTTGGGTTCCCATATCGGTAATGCAGCCCGACAACCATGCAAGTTATAAAGGAGTGCTGCGGCTGCCTTTTTAGGAGAGGGGGGGCTACACCTAAATGTTTACAAAACTCAACAAGGGAGAGCCACAAGCTGGGATCTGGGAGGTAGCATTCGAACCCAGCTTGGAATCTCCAGCCAGTCAAGTGTTTGAAACCAGGTTCTTTTGTTCTACATCTTATTTCAGTATTAGTTTGTGAGTTTTTTAATTGCATTTGCCTGAAAATTTTGATGGCTCCTCAATGAATCTACTTTTTGCATTATCTATATTTCCACATTTCTCATGCATGTCTGCTAGATTAGTTGCACTAGACATTTATCCATTGTGCTTAGGCGATACCCATGCCTTGCTCCAAGCACCCTTTTGGCACAGATGTGGATCTGGCCCTTCTCAACGAATCCATTTGGTACAGATCCTGCAATCGGTGCATCCCTATCTTCCATGATAGACACGATCTGTTCCTTCAACTTTTCAAAGATCTCCTTTGTCTTTAGATGCTATCTGCCTTCGTTTCCAAGCCATTTTCTCTAATACTGCATGGGAATCTTATGTCCTTAAAAACAATTTGTCTTCTAACTATTTTAGAGTTAGTGGTTATTGCATGTTGAAAGATATCAAGGTTTGACCGAAAGGCGTAACTAGAGAGTTTGACTATAATATTACCTGTCGATTTAGTTAGAACGTTGGCAAAATTATGCACCCAGAACTCAAGCAAGGCTTGCATTCAAGGATGTTTTCTGAGGTGATGTCTCTTTGAGGCATTTGTCAACTTTTATTGCACTCTGTCTGCACTTCTACATTTTGCATGCCCTATCTTTTGGTAAATCCGTATTCTGCAGTCACTAAATGACTTCTCTTTCAGGCTTTTGTCAAACAGTTTGCATGCAATCTGTTGGGCCACCCCTTCTATCATAGTGTCCATAGGTGATTTCTCTTGGAGGCATTTAGTCATATAGTTCACATGCCTTGTCAATGTTTCGACACGATGCTTATATGTCTACCAGTCTTTTCACCTGTAATATCTGAGGAAAAAAAAACCCACCACCGTTTTTATGGGCAGAGTTTAGGGGGGGTCCTCAGGATAGTCAGCACTCTCAAGAAGAGCAATCATGCACACATAATAATCATTTGTAGGTTAATGCAAGAAGGGTTACAACTGTGATTGAAGTATGCACAATGCTCTTCCAATTCATCGCCATAGGTTTTATACCTGCTAATTGCATTTGTTTGTTAGTTTCTAAAATCCTCTATAGAGAATCCATTCGCACTTGTTAATTGCTTTTGTTTGGAAGCTTCTAAACTCTCTTCAGCGAATCCTCTTGATTGCGTTTGCCTGATGGTTTCTAAATCTTTAAACAATTCCATTTTGGGCATATTCTACAACCGTTGCATTTCATGACCCCACATCTCTATGAGGCATTTGCACTTATTTAAAAGTTTCTATGCCAAATCTGTCAAAAGATTCTCATACCCATCCGGTGTTTCTACATTTTCTTAAAAGTTTATATGCCAAATCTGTCTCGTGCTTTACCCTGGATAAGTTTGCATTTGGAAGAGGCGAATTACTTGGTTGTTCTCTTTCCTTGTTTTAATCTTTCACATGCATTTGATTGGAAGTTCTTAAGCCTTCTGCAGCTTTAGCACTTGCAACCATTTGGAGGTTCACAGAATATGCCGATATGATCCACCGACGAGTTAGAAAATAATTTAGTGTAAAATGTTTTCGGCATGAGACAACTCTGAGAACTATAATGCTCACATTTGGCATAACCAAATGGACACCCTAAAATCTGGTCATTATGGTAGAATGATCATAATAGGGAGGACGCAGCAAGGTAGTGGAATTCAGATTTACACCTTTCCATTGCATTCACATGAAAGTTTCTGAAGCTGAATAACCAAATCCATTTTGTGATTATCCTAAACCCTAAACCTAGGAATCATTGAAGACCATTTGAATAATATTCATTATTGAGCATTATCAGATCATTACATCAGCCTACATCAACTTAGGTCCATTGCATGCTTGATTACTGTCCTTAATCATTTTTTCAAACCATTAAATTTGTCCAGCAAGGGGTCTTTGTTTAAAGATCTTTATTCATTCATGGTATGATGCTGGCTTAACCTCTGAATCATTGAAGAGTATTTGAAGAATACTTGTCATAGAGCATTATTAGATCATTGCATCAACCTACATCACCCCGAGTCCATTTCATGCATGCTTCTTGTTCTCAATCATTGTTATGAAGTCATTGAATCAATCTAACTAGGGGTCTGACTGAGAGCATGACACTTGCGATTTAGTAGATTCTCCAAATGTGTTCCTAAACGCTGTGAGTTCCTTGCCAAATTTGAATATCAATGATTGAGGCAAGCAAATTTGAGTGGTCTATTTTCTCATGACTTACAGTTCCAAGTCCATGCACCAAGTTCAGTTTCACACTTGTGGAGATTAGTTCTGCACTCACGTAGGTCCCCCAGAGCAAAGTATTCAGTCAGTTTGAAGGTTATAAGAAATTCATCTAAACAAGCCCTAAAAAAATCCAGCATTAAGGATCATTACAATATTATGTAGATGCATGTGTGTGTGGATACACGCATGAGTACAAATGTGGCAATGCCTACAGATGTTTATTGCATTTAAAATTGACAGCAGTTTACCCTTTCATTGCATGAAGGACACTCTAGTTGAGGTGGGCCCAAAATGTGACAGGAAAGCGTAAAAGTGCATGGGTATGCAATTTTCTCCATTAAGATATTATACATACATCATACATGCATGCATGCATGGTCTAAAAGAGAAAGTAGAGGCTATAGGTGATACAAAAAAGAAGGTCTCCATTCTCTTTAAGATGTCAACTTTAAAATAGAAAGTATATCCACATTATATGTAACTAGCACTGTCTTTAGGATGCCATTTAAATTTCTCTTGAATTTTATTTTGTTTTTTCTATACAACATTCTAATGTTCCTACCTTCCTCACTTGTCATCTTCCACCACCTCACGTGTTGGCTTCTACCCAGAAGCCAATTATGTTGTGTGAAAATAGTTTGTACAAAGCCATAGAGTATATGATATTTTAATCATTCACAAGCTTATTTCTTTTCTAATCTTACCAAATTAAAGATGATATTCTCACCACCTTCCTTGTTTGCTTAACAAAGATAGCTAATAGTTCTTTTATTAACGCCAATGCATTTCACTCACAAGAGTTTGTATACCAGCAATTTTGTTATTAATGCTCTGATCTGAGTTGCCAATAAGCTTCACAAATCTCTGTCTGCTTTCTAGAAACAATACCCAACTGTTTGCTTCCAGAAACAACACCATCTGCTGCTAAAAACAATACCAGCAGGGACTGTCCTCTTGTTTTATTATCATTACATCCATCATTAGGACTCTATGCATGTTTCAATATCATTACTGGAAAAAGTATATTTTTATTTACCTCTCAATTCTTTGCCCGAACTTTGAAAGGAAGTGCTCGTTGTCCACTTTAGCTGCCTGCAGAACTCTCTGAATGAACTTTGTCTGCATTTCACTGGAAAGCATTGTGACATAACATTCTTGTGTCTCAGAATGGTCTTCAATAAAAATTGGAAGTACATAGGGTTGCTACTGTAATCGTATCTTTTGACAACAGTATGAACATTATATTCTTTATGGTAATTCAAGAAGTATTAAAGATGTTAGTATTTACTTTCCCAAGACTGTTTATTCATTTAGATGTTTGCCAAGTCTTGTGGCCCACTGGACAGATCATACAAAATTATGACTGGATTATTTTCTGATTTGGAAGTTGGAGCTTGCCATTTTAGTTTTTACTTTTCCTCTTAGATATCTTAAGTTTTAAAATTGTGCCATCCAACGTTAATAATGCAGAATCAAGTATGGTCAGGAAGGAAAATAGATGTTCTTAAAGTGATGCATGAAAATGATTCCTAGACACTGTCATTTCCATATTAGAGCTCAATTAAGATTATAATTCTGTTACTTGCCATCTTGATCTTCTGAAGTCATGGCTTAGATAGTTATGACATCTTTACTAGGAAAGATGTGAATTTGAGATGAGTAGGTTAGTTTATCCACTCGCTTAATGCTGCCCTATCTTCTCACCCCTTGACTTCGAGTAGTACCTTGTTGAAATGATTACTTTATACTTATGAATCGCTCCTTGTGAAACTATGTGATTTTGTGGTCTCCCTTGTGTAATTGGTGTTGATGGCTTGAGAGTATGAGAGTGGGGTTATCTCTTGTGTGGCCAAGTATACATGCCTTCTTGTCCCTACTGTTGTTATGTTGGGTGTGGCCATGTGAACATCTCTAAGCACGAGGGGTGGGCCTTTGAGGTTCCACATGGTAGGGTGGTGTTGCAGCCACCATTGGGTATCCAGTCATCGACATCAGTTCGGCAATGACGTCAACATGGGCTGTTCCATTCTTTCCTCCAGTTTTGTGGATGTATTTTCTTATGTATCACAAAACTCGATGATCTGAGTGAGATGTAATGTAAGTTTTTATTGATGTAGCTTGTTCCTGTGAGACACTCCTAATCTGAAGTTCATTATAACTTATGTTTATGATGTACTCTTCAACAATAATTGTATTGTGATTATCGTCCACTTACGTTATCCACTTTACTGACAGTATGTCATTGGTTTTCATGCCTTGAGTAGTTTTGGAATACTGTTATAGCTTAAGCTATTGATTGAATTACTGTTGAATAGTGATGTCACTACTGTTTCACTACTACTATCATTGATATGTTCATTGTTGTCTTACTACTATGATCATTGTTGACACTATTAATGTTATTGGAGTTAACTCATTGTTTTGATATATGTAATGCTTCTGTAATAACACTATGTCAAGTTAGGCTTATCATGATCTTGATATCCACCCTATATGATTCACTATCCTCCCTATATGTGATTTGTGTATAATGACACTATGAGAGTGTAGCTATCTATGCATGTGCATTTAATGCATCCCCATGAGTGAGTCGTGAGTGATACCCATCTAGGTAATAGGATGATGTTTGAGTCAAAACTTAGAGTATTAATACATCTATATGTTCATCTTCTGTCCTAGGTGCTCCCTTAAAAAAAAAGTTGTGCCCTTTTAGGATTTTGTTCTTGTATGCCAATTGGGGCATTACAGACGGTCCATCACATACATCCTAAGCATATCCTTGAGAACTTGATTAACCCTCTCGGTTTGACCATCGGTCTCAAGATGGTATGCTAAACTAAAGTTTAGCTGTGTTCCCAAGGCATGCTGCAGAGAAGTCCAAAGGGCTGAAGTAAACACTGGATCCCTATCAGAGATGATCCTACAAGGAATCCCATGAAGTCTGACTATGTCCTCCATGAATACTCTGGCCACCGTCGAGGCATTATAAGTAGAATGGATAGGAGAGAAGTGAGCTACCTTCATCAACCTATCCACAGTGACCATGATGGCATCGTGTTGACGTGAAGATATTGGAAAACCAACAATGAAGTCTATCGAAATGATGTCCCATTTCCATTCTGGAACAAGATGAGGTTGCAAAAGACCTGTACGGTGCTGATGCTCTGCCTTCACCCTCTGACACTCAAGACATATCAACACAAAATTAGCAATATCCTGCTTCATGCCACTCCAAAAGTACAACTGACGCAGATCTGCATGCATCTTCTTGACACCCGGATGAGTAGAATAAGGTGCCCGATGCGCTTCTAACATAACTAGGGTATGGAGACCCTTAGAACCAGGAACATAGATATGACTCAAATGTCACAAAAGACCATTTGACTCAAGAGAGTAACCAAAAAATCTACCCTCCAAAGATCTACTTGACACAACCTCAGACTTCACCTCCTGATACCAACTGTCGGTAGGAAGTGCTGCAAGACTCTGACCTCTCAAATCAACTTGAGGGTGACTGCCGAGATCTCATGCCTCTGATGACTAAGAGCATCTGCTACCACATTCTCTTTTCCCTGGATATACTTGACCTCAAAATCATACTCACACAAAAACTCCATCCATCACCTCTACCTCGCATTCAAGTTTGGCTGTATAAAAATATATTGCAAACTACGGTGATCACTGTGCAGCTCAAACTGATGCCCTAAAAGAAAATGCCTCCACCTCACCAAGGCATGCACAACTGTGGCTAACTCTAGATCAGGAGTGGGATAGTTCAATTCATGATCCTTGAGTTTGTGAGACTCATAAGCAATCACGCGACCATCCTCCATCAAAACTGCTCCTAAATCCTTCAAAGAAGCATCCATGCACACAACAAAGTCCCTAGTAGGATTAGGAACTACTAGAATAGGTGCACTGGTCAACCACTCCTTAAGGGTCTGGAAAGCTGCCTGACACTTCTCTGACCACACAAAATTCTTCCCTTTCCTTTGAAGAGAAGTGATAGGATGAACAATCCTTGAAAACCCCATAACAAAACGGTGATAATAGCCTGCCAAACCCATAAAACTACAGACCTTAGAAACATTAGTAGGTGTAGGCCAATCCATAATAAATTGGGTCTTCAAAGGATCCACTGCAATACCCTGTCCAGAGATGACATGACCCAAATACTTCACCTCAGTTTGAAAGAATTCACTCTTCGACAAATTAGCAGAAAGCTAATTTTCTCTTAGACACTGCAACACCTAACGCAAAAGCTCCTCATGCTCCTCCATAGTCCTTGAATAGATCAATATATCATCCAGAAATACAAGGACAAATCTATCAAGATAAGTGTGAAAAACACCATTCATCAGGCTCATGAAAACTGAAGGTGCGTTCATCAACTCGAATGGCACTACTATGAACTCATAATGTCCATAACGAGTGCGAAATGTTGTTTTATGAATATCTGCCTCAAATATCCACAATTGATGATATCCTGACTTAAGTTCAATTTTAGAAAACACCTTTGCTCCTTTAATCTGGTCAAATAAATCGTCGATCCGAGGCAAGGGGTATCTATTTTTCACTATTACCTTATTGAGCTGTCGATAGTCGATACACAGCTACAGAGATCCATCGTTTGTTTTCACAAAGATCACAGGTGCTCCCCAAGGAGAAACACTAGGTCGAATGAATCCTTTGGCTAACAACTCTTCCAACTGTATTTGAAGCTCCTTAAGCTCCTGAGTGGTCATCCTATATGGAGCTCGTGAAATAGGCTCTGTGCCTGGGACAAGGTTAATCCTAAAGTCAATGTCATGCTTAGGTGGCATTCCTAGAATCTTAGAAGAAAAAACATCCGTAAACTCTCAAAAGTGGGTGATCATCAAGAGATGTCTCTCAACTCTCCCCCATCTCCAAGTCATTAATTGACACTGCAAAAAGCTGACATCCTTAACGTATGCATCTCTTAAGCTGCATAGTGAAGATCATACGTAGGGAAATAGGTCTCTGGACACCAACAACCTCCACTTCACTACCAAAATCATCCAAACATTTGACAGACTTACGCTGACAATTGATCACTGCTTGATGGGCCTCTAACCAATCCATCCCCAAAACTATATCATATGAACCAAGGGGTAGGATACAAAGGTCTACTGTAGTGGCTAGAGAGCCAATCCTCAGCTCACAACCATGCACTAGAGACTCAATTGCAACCTTAGTCTTGGAAGCTAACTCAACCTGCCACCAATCATCCTGCTTTGTTGCCACTAAGCCACAACACTCCACAAGAGAAGGAGAGATAAACGAATTAGAGCATGCCCACTACGAGAACCAAATCCTAAAGAAGGTGCACTGCCAATATGCACACCAGTATGTCCACTGAGTGCCATAGCCAAATTATCCTCCACTAACCAGGCTTTCTCCACCGCTACCTCCATAGACTTATTTTCGAATACACAAACCCCTCTACTGATCTAGGAATTTAAGCCCCTGATAAAATGCTGCACTAACATAGTCTCGTCATCTTCGATAACCTCATATTGCATGAGCTCATAAAATCTACGCTCATACTGCTCAACTGACATGGCCATCTGCCTCAGGTCATGGAACTCATATGCATGGCACTGCCTCCAATGATCAGATAGGAAACAAGATCTGAACCTCTCTAAAAACAACTCCCAAGAAACAGTGCTGATGTTCAAGTGCAACTTTTGCTCCTCTAACCGCCACAACATTGAAGAAAATCTCTGAGATGCAGAATAGCACATCTAGCTTTGGTGTTGCTGCCATACGGATGCATGGCAAAACACCTGCCTATTTCTAGTAACCATGTCTCTACCTCTAGACCACTACCAGCTCCATCAAAGGTGGGAGGGTGTGCCGTCAGAAGATCTCTCATATGGCTGGCTAGTGTGGCCTCCTGCTCAATTGTCATCTCTCTCCGCCTAGGCAATCTCTCTCTTTCCCTAGGTTCTGGATGATCTACCTCCTGGCCTCCTTTAGGCTACTCAACCTCCTATCTTGGGCCTAAATCGGCAAGGGCCTCCTCAAGTAACTGTCACAACTGGGCTCCATCAGGCTAACCCTAACCTTCCATATTCTGACCTTTGCCTTCATGGGCACTCTCATGAGGAGAACTGGGAGGAGGTGTACTGCCACCACCTCTCCCACAACCCCTACCTCTACCGTGACCTCGACCTCTACCTCTAGGCATCTACCTACAATACCAAAGGATAATTTATTACACAGAGAGGGAAACCACTAGGATATAAGTTAATCTACAGAGTTTGAGCACTAGGTCACATAATGGGCTCAATTGTAACCAGAGTACCTAGTATTTAAACTTGGCTCTGATACCAAATGTGATGCCCCGTCATGCAACCCTAGAGTGTCAGACTAACAAGTGCAAAATTTGCAAAAATATTTTAAAAAAAATAAGTAAATGCATTAATTATTAAATAAAATTACACTAATATACACATTAAATAAAATGAATAGCTAACACCTCTAGGGAACATAACTGCATCAGATCAACATAAAATTATAACCATACAAGTGATATACAATAGAAGAGGATTTAAATCATTCATTTGCAGAGATGAGTAATTACAAAGGTTCAAATACAAGATTACAAGACCGATCACATCGGTTTACAATAAACAATAGTTATGAATGTAAATTACAACTCTGAAGATGCAAAACAAATCTGGAACTGGAACACTTCTGCATTGTTCTTGAACCATAACATCCAAGAAAACCAATGGATAGCTCTTCCACCCAATCATGTGAACCCTAAGGTCCACCCCACTGAGCTAGGAGATAACAATGAGGCTCCACTAGACCAAAGGTCACAGGCAAGTAGATACAGACTTCACATAGACAACTTAGATTATCAAAATTACACAAATCATCAAGACAAAACAATCATCAAGACAAAACAATCATCAAGACAAGTCAATAAAGTACTCTAGAGGCTACAACAAGAGGTAAAAAGGAAGTAACTATGCTACAGTAGGAAGAGTGTCATCATATGGTCCTAACATGGGTTTTCCAAGCTATCTCTCACTAGAAACTGGCCCTTGTCTATGGTTTTCCTGGCGACCTCTCTATAGGCATCGACCCCATAGGGTGACACATGCGGAGACGACACATCCTCTCATGGAGACAAGGACGTCGACCTTGCCAACCAGGCCTTCTCATCCCATCCTTAGCCTGCGGAAGCAGTCAAGGCATGGGTGAGGCATCATACTTATCTTGTTATGTGAATTACTACCCAACCCACCTAGGTCAATTATTAAGTTATCACTTGACTATAACTTCCATGGGGTTTTCTAGGCAGCCACTTTGGGCACCGACCCCACCATGGAAACCACTCCCCTACATACAACTAGCAACCCCTAACCACATGCATGGACAAGGAACTAGAAGCATCTATCTCTTAAAATCCAAAACATTACATAGGCCATTACAAATTTCAACCTCAACAATACTTTCCTTTTTCCACTTCAAAACTCTCAAATCAATAAAACATTTGAACAAAATAACAAATAGAAACCAAGCAGTCTAACCTTTGGAGTCGGTAAGTTGAGCTCATTACTACTATACAAAAGTTCATCTCACACTATAGAAACAAGGGTTAAAAGAACTATGACTCTCCCATAGAACAATATGACTTAGGCCAAAGGATAACATAATAACCTAATTTACATCATTACTCCCAACAATGAAATTTCCAAGCAAAGCCATATTAAAATTCAACTCAACATAACACCAATGGGTGATATAAATCGACAAACATAATAAGGATAAAATAACCTATATTATTACATCTAATATTTGCATAATCGTTACCATAGAATCTAATATACTAACTCGAATCACACTAAAACTTTAACTAATTATTTATTTACTAAAATCAATGTATCTCAGGGTTGTATATAACAAAATTCTATTTAGTAAGATATAATGAACATAACTAATTCATTTATTTAACCAACTTGTATCAACTAAAGCAACTTGATTATGCTAAAATTTAATCTAAAATAATACAAATCTATCCTCATATTTCAAGAGAGATCCTAATATTAAATTTCATCACTATTGCCATTTAATGAGTTGATAGAAAGGAAAACAATTTTAATAAATCAAAACAACAAAAAAAAACATAAAGCAAGGTTTATAAGTTGTTCAAGGAGCTTTAAATAGAAATTCTCTATCTATTAGATTACCTTGGTATACCTTCTAAATAAATTTGATTTCAATCTTCCTATCTCATCTAAATGAACTCTTGCTAAAAAAATTTCATTGCAAAAGAAAATAAAACAATAACCATATGACTTATCTAGGAGTTTTATAATCCCAGAGATGAAATAAAAATCCTCTAAGGTTTTTGAAGAAGATGGTGGATGATCTAATAGAAGGAAGTCATGAGAGAGATATGGCAAAATTGATTACAGAGAGGATGATTTCAACACAATTTTCAGAGGTTCAAAGAAATAAGAGGTTTCCAATTTGCCTGTAGAGGAGACAATTTACACAGTGCAACGATTTAATAAAAAGTCAGGTTAAGATTTAGACCACAACTCCCTAATACCAGGTAAGAAGTATATAGTATATGTTTTGAAGGATAGAGATTAAGAAGCTGTGGTACGGTTTGGAGTATGGCAATGCATAGAGGAGGCCAGATTTAAAAACAAACTCCAGGTGACACTAGCCAAAATAGTCTAAGGTGAAGTCTTCAGGCTCAAACAAATCAGAACATGATCATGAGGCATGGCCGTACGATGGAAATAAGGAGAGTTTGCTTCAATTTTGAGGTAATGTTAAAAACAACGATCCACTAAGCATAGACAACAATTTTATTGGCTTAAGGTAGTTAAAATTAGAAGGAGGAAGTTGAGGAGGCCATACGATAGCGATTAAAGAGGATTGAGGATGGCAAAATCCAATCAGACCAAACTACTCCAATGTCATTACAATAGTCCGAAAAAAGAATTAAGGCATGAGAGATGTATAACAGTCAGAGATAAAATTTGATAGAATCCATTTAATTTTCATTTGAAACATGGCTTAAAAAAAATCTCATTTTCTAGCAATGAATTCTAAGGGGCAAAATCTGGCACGCTGTATATGGTACTGAGAGTAGAAAAAAAATAGGCAAGGGTAAGGAAAAAGATAGCAATAGAGCAAGATTCACATAAATTTCCAGTGACCAAACAACCATCAAGCACAGAGTTACAGGAAACTCTGAATGACATCAGGAAGACAAAGAATTTGATGGGGATAAAGGAATAGGTTCCAATACACACAGGAGAATCACAAGGATTTAAACTAATTTGTTTGAACTGTCACAGAAAATACAAATACACATACTTGGAAATTTCAATCCAATACTTTAAACTTTCGTTAGCTTCCCTCTTCTTCCACTTCCCGTAACAATTTTCTCCAATTTTCTGTCTCCCTTTCTCTGAACGATCTCCCCCAAAATAAAACCCCATAGAAGCAAAAATAGCTAAAGCTCATAAATTCCCACTATCCCCAATCCATTATCGGGAATCCCACTCCTCAGAAGAATTCAAAATTTTAGCTTAACATAGGGGTTCCTTGAATCTCCAATTATATTCGACAACTAACAACATTAAATTATTCACTAATAATATTCTTTAATCAACTATATACTAATTACCCATAACAACAACTTATGACTCATATACTTTTAAAATATTAAAAATAATTAATTTTAATCTATATTAAAATTTAATAAAATAATATTCCAAGTTTTAGACTAAACAAAATACTATCAAATTAAACATATTAATAGCATTATTATTATAATAATAATTCATTAAGGTATTACCAAAATACACATAGGCATAATTTTAACCAAACTTGACAATACTCCACATAACACATGATGACCAACTACTTGAAGTGAGGATCAAAGAGTCACAGCATGACACATGACAACAACTAAAGACTGATATTGACTGAGGGGAATAAACCTCATGTTATCTCCCATCAACATTATTCATTGGTACAATAGCCCGCTCAAACTTGCTATGTTAGGTGGAGTCAAGGCTCGGTACCTACAGCCTGCATTAACACAATATGTTGCATACAAGTATATATATATAACACGAACACAGAGTTAGGGATTCACAGTGTAGTAGGGTGCTCAGAATGAGCAATACTACACTGTCCCTTCTCTGAAATCAAGATAATAAACATATACATCTCTAATTGGAAATTGGATACATTCAACTACGTAAAACAAGGTTACATTAATATGCATAATCCAACTTACCATCGACTAAACATGTCAAAATGCATCATAGGCTGGAATATCAGTAATGTCATCATAAACTCATAACACAAATAAAAAACCACATTAGTCAAATATAGTCCATCATGATCATAGTAAACATAAAACATGAGTCTAACATCTCAACTATCTCTAACTGTCAAAGTGCAGTATAAAACTATCAACTATCTCAAACCAAAAATGAGGGGCATTACAGGAACATCACATGAAATGGTAATATCATTTGCACAAGGAATGTAAAGTATTTTGCTTGTTTTGAGGAAATATCCATACCTTTTTCTTTCATCTTCTCCTTTCCCTTTTCTGGTTCCTTTTGTGCTTGAGGCTGATCATGCTTGGTACTACCTTTTAGATAATGAACCCCTAGAATGGGTACAACAATTGGCTGCACAATTTGTGTTGGATTTGTCTGCGCATATTTCTTCTTTGCTACTGGTGGCTGTGTTGGAACTTTCTTCTTTTCTGGCACATTCTTCCTGGGATTACTACTATCTTTCTTATCCATGCTCACCTTATGTTTATCTTTATTCCCATTCAATCCTTGTTGTCTTAGGGTAAAAGCAAGAAGTTGGGTCCACGAAGACGGGAAGTTTTAGCCCAAAAAAAAATCGCAGGAAATGTGTGCACATTATTGAAAAAATGCATATGCGTAGCTATGGGTACTCGAGCCTAAATCAAAACATGTATGTGTTATGATTTGGGTACCTAATAAGAAATGCGTACGCATTATAACGTGTACATGTTTCTAAAAAGTATTTAATTTTTAAAATAAATGACTGTCATTTTCATTTCTTCCTATGAATTTGGTGGAGAGGAACATTGACAGAGTGTTACACTTACACATTCTTGAGGACCTGTACCAGCTCAATTTTAGTTGCCACCACCTCCTGTCGATGCAAGTGACCTCTGTGACCTCGAAGTTGGTTAAATTCTACATCTTTTTGGTTTTATATCTTGCATTTTTTACTTGTAATTGTAGTTTACTATTTGTTTATTTTATTTGTAATTATCTTGTTTAATTTATAGTTTTTAAATTGTATTTGGAAACAAAATCATCATGTAAACGAGAAACTATAAATTCTAAATTGAAATCCATAAAATTGATACCTAATTTAACTAATTTAACCCTAAACCACACAAAACCTAGAGTTAGAAATCAAAACCCTAAACCTTAGGTTCCAAAAAACTTAGACCTAAAAACTAAAACCCTTAACCCTTAACCCTAGGACCTAAACCCTAAAAACTAAACCTAAAACCCTTAACTCTTAACCCATAACACTAGGACCTAAACCCTAAAACCTAAACCTAAAACCCTGAACCCTTAACCTTTAACCATAGGACCTAAACCTTAAAACCTAAACCTAAAACCCTGAATCGTAAACCCTAAAACCTAAACCTTAAACCACAAAACCTAAACCTAAAACCCTAAACCCTAAACCACAAAACCCCTCTTAGGGCCTATAATTAAGTAGGTATATAATTAATAGTTATCACAATTCTTAAATACATGTCACATAACTGGTATCAAATCTCTCTAAGCCCCAATCTCATTTATTTTCCCATCAATATTAGGTATTCATGTGTTCCTTACTGCTTAGCTCATGTATTCCTCCCATAGACCTTTAAGATTTTTAATAACTTCATATCCATTGTATTTGTAGATCTTAAAGTTTGATTCCATAGTCCCATCTACATTGCACCTCCAACATCCTCATATAAGAATTCTTGAGATCCCAACCATTAAGCTAAGCTAAGATGTATTTTTACCATTCAAGCATTATTTAGGCATGAGTTTTTATGGATCCTCAAGTTATTTAAATGCAATACTCCACCTACCTCCCTCACCTTTTCAAATATGAAATTAATGATTAGATTGACGCTAATGGGTGTGTAGAATCATTTTTATCCTATCAAAATGATATTGCTCGCTCAACAAAGGCATATATGTACATGCAATGCCTAAGGAATTTGAAAATGGGTATAAGAAAATGTATTAAGCATAAATCAAATTTAAAAGTAGGTGAAAATCTAAATCCTAGAGCCAAATGAGGGTGGGTAGGGTGATCAAAAGATATGAAAGGTAAGAAATCACCAAATCTTGAAATAATAATAAAGTAATAAGTTACAAGGATAAAACTTGGATAAGTTAGATATGATAGTATGATGTATTCAAAGATAAATGTAGATTTGAAATCCCTAATGTCAATAATAAACATTAGGAAGAAAACTATGTCATGTAAGCTCAATTAGGTTTACCAAAATGAAAATAAAAATAGAGATTCCATATGGTTAACTTCTAGGAGTATTTAATAGAATGGATACACAGAAGAAAATAATTATCCTAAACGAACATAAATAAGTAACATTGTATAGAATTGACAATTGGTCAATGTTATAATTACAAAATAAATGAGGACAAGAATGCTTTGTTGTATCACTAAATGATGAATATAATTGACAAGGGTCTTTGATATGTTGATGTTTAGCTTTGAGAAATGTGATCTCTTAGTCTAATTTGAAGTCTATTTGTTAAATGTCAACTTTATACTCAAATACAGAACAAATTCATAGGTAGGTATAGAATCAAAACTATGAACTAACTTCCTACTTTCACAAACTTATTCCTATGCTCAAACAAACTTCCACTCTTCTACTTGCCTGATCCAAACTGCTCTGCTATGCTCCTTCTATTAGCTAGGGGACAACTGATATTTATAATTATATTTACTAGGTTGTTGTATGATTAAAGCCATGAGGACACTTTTCCTTAACAAACCCTCTAATAGAAAACAAGATCGAAGACAATGAATAAGTCCTAGGATGCATATTATTTACTTCTTTTTAAGCACCAAATTCAAGTGTTTTGTTAATGACTTTTCTTTCAATGCACTAGAATGATGGGAGATCTTTGAATGTGTGGATTCATCCTATATGAATGGAAATGAATGTCTTTAAAAAAACTAGCACATGACATCAAATTACAAAGAACATGTGTTTAGTTGCCTATCAGCGGGAAAGGTAAAGGGGGGAACTTGGCCGAATTTGAATTTCTAAATTTGATGTTGGGTGAAACAATGTTACGCTCGTGAGGTCAACCTTGTGAGCATGGACCCAAACTAGGATAAAAGACAAGCTAGATCATAATAGACAATGACAACCTAGGAATTAGTGTATGGATGGACATGATAATCACACAAATAGGTTGAATGTATTGTGATAATCATATTAAACTTGATAAAATGTAAATACTTGACATTCAATATCTAGGTTCCAGTTCTAACTCTTTGGATTGATATAAATGCTCAATATAGAAAAATGTGTGTTTTAATTTTCATCCAAGACCTTTTGAAAGTGATTAGCAAAAAATATGGGATGAAGGGGAGGCTCGAATTGTTTCTATTTTCTATGACATAAATTAGTCTAAATTTTCATGCTGTGCATTTTTTAATGTTTTAAATTGAATGTGTCTTCAAATGACATGTATTTTTAATTTGTCCATGTTCAATGTGATTTTTAGCTCAAACTGTGTACATTATTTAATTAGTTTGTTGATATATATTTTTTTATTGTTTAACATGCAGTTGCCCTTTCATCACATGGAGCCAAATATAGCTGCAGTTGATGAGTTTTCTATAGAGGATTTCATACATATTGATCAGCCCAAAAACCCCTTACATGGACCATCACCTCCACATAATGGATCACCACCACAAAACCCCATGCCTCCATTCTCTCCACCTCCTAACCCTCCACCTCCTAACCCCCCACGTCCTCTGATTGATCAAAATCAATTATGAGAGAGCATAAATGCAAACCTAAATGTCATTCAAGAAAATATAAATTTGATAAAAAATGAGCCCAAGTTTCCCCCCCATGTAGCATGATTTGCATCTTTGATGCAAACTGTTGTCGACTTTATTTGATCCATCGATGCAGACCTAGTTAGTTTCCATTGATGGAGAGAAGAGAGAAGACAATTTTATGCAGATGGATTGTCTTATAAATAAATCCATGACTTTCATATTACCAAAGAAGCAATTTACACACATTTCTTTAACACCAATACAAATGAAGCAATTCCATCCAATAAAAAATGAATTTCAATTAAATGGTGTAGGCACCCACAGATAGCTGCACATTTTTGGGACAGATGGTGGATGGTCTTTGATACTCCACCACATGGCAATTGTGAGGTGCCCCTTTTATTTTTGAGAAAGTTATGGGTTGAGTTTGAGTTGGGTAAAAAATCCAGTTCTATTTTGATATGAGGTCATTTCAGGGAGTTGGTCATGGCATGGCCCAAAATAGATTAGGAGCACATGTCGATCCTTAGCGACATGCTCTGATTCCACCAATTGTTGCTCCTCTAGCTCCTAGTATTCCCGCTACATATTAGTAGTAGATGATATTGTCCACATTAGGAGCATTGAGTTCTCTCTCAGGAGATCTCATTCATTAGACTACCCACGTGGCAACTGAAGTGGGCGATAGAAAGCATGGAGGTTCATCCTATGGGCATACTCAGGCATCCACTGTAGGTCCACCTGTATCTACAACAGAATCATTTATGGACTTACTATATGCTGACAATCATCCTACACAGGTATGTACATCTTTTGAAAGGCATGTATTTTAATTTGTTTGAAATGTGCAAAATTCATGTAAATAAAAAAATAAAATTATATATATAATATAATATTAATTTTCAAGAAGTGTTCAGTGTAGATGCATGATTAGAGGAGACCAATTTCTTAATATGATTGTGTTTATTTTTTGAGAGTTGTAGAAATGGGCACACCTTACCGTCAGGTAAACCAATATATATTTTAATTTATGTCCATATCTAATTTATTTGAATTTGTACACACGTGTGAAATTATGATATATTGTAACTATGCAGGGAGGTCATGTGATACCCATGACCGACCAACCACAAGGTGTGGCGAGCGCTCCTGAGTCATCATTAACTTTTATACATGGGTCATCTCAGGTGTGTGCTTTCAAATTTATTTAAGTTTGAAATTTACACGTGCTTTTAAAACTCACTACATGTACTATGATTATTTTATGCAGGATGATAGCAGTATCCTTATAGGTGGTAGGCAGGCTCCTGATCATGGTCATGAGCATGAGGGCATGTCATTCAAGGTCCTAAACTATACTAAATCTCCTATACAGTTTTTAAGTCTTTTAAATATATATTTAAATTCAATTAAAATTATTTTTTATCACTAATATAAATTCTAACCTATTGTTTGCTTTATTTGAATATCCAGGAATTAGCAACTCAATCATTTGGTCCTCAATCGATAGTTATACCACCTATTGAACAAAATGTGCCAGTATATTCATACAATCAGATGGTAATTTATGCATACTTAAAATTATTTTTACTATATTTACTATATTTAATTAAAATCAAATTTTTATTGAGTTAATATTTTCTAACCTATATTGTTTGCTTTATTTGAATATCTTCAATTAAAATCATTTTTTATCACTAATATTTTCTAACCAATTGTTTGCTTTATTTGAATATCCAGGAATTAGCAGCTCAATCAGTTGGTCTTGATAGACTTGATTTGACTGATCATCTTGATAGACTTTAGATAGTTTTATTTATGTGTGCCACTTGACATGTACATTTTGAACATATTATTTCATGGACCATTTCACATACATTATATACATTATGATCATGTTTGTGTTTATGAATGTGTTCACATACATGTTATGTTCATTATGATGATTATATGCACACACACACACACACACACAATCTAATTTTCAAGTAATATGCACTATAAATTCTTATCTAGAATCAAATTGCATATATATTTACATGCCATTGTTGAATGAAGTTTAGATGTCTTAAAATACTTTAGATAGTTTTATTTTATGTACTATAGATAGTTTTATTTATATGTGTGCCACTTGACATATACATTTTGAACATGTTATTTCATGGACCATTTCACATACATTATATACATTATGATCGTGTAACTTGTGTTTATGAATGTGATCACATACATGTTATGTTCGTTATCATGATTATATGCACTCACACACACACACACACACACACACACACACACACACACACACACACACACACACACACACACACACACATATAATTTATCTAATTTTCAAGTAATATGCACTATAAATTCTTATCTAGAATCAAATTGCATATATATTTTAAACATGCCATTGTTGAATGAAGTTTAGATGTCTTAAAATGATTAACTTTCAAATTTCAATAAAATCACATGGTTAGGTGACTAATTAATACATTCCTTATAGTTTAGATCATATTCATAATAAAGTAAGGGCAGGTAATTTTAACTATTTTCCAATTCTAGCAAATATTAATCACTAAACAAAAATCTATACTTGACATGTATAAAATGTATAAGATACAATTGAACAATTTTATAAAATGTGGTTTATAAGACACAATTTGTATAAGATAAAATTGGAACAAGATATAAAAAGTGATTTATAAGTTCATTGAAGTTCATACATCGAACAAACACATTCAATGTATATTGATGTTTAATACAACTATATAACATGATGAAACATATGTGCATATAAATACAATTAAAGCTTATCCACTTTTATCTCAAGACCACAAATTGATATTTACATAATTTATATGATGAATTTTTTTTATAGTGACAATCATGGTAGATCTACTTGATGAGAACCTGCAAAAATAATTAATGTAAGTAAAGTAACTATATTTTATGTGAGTCATGTAACTAGATAATTCATGCGAGAAAAGAACAATACATACTAAACCTAGAAATCCTGTATATAGATTATATGAATCATGCATCTCGTTAACCCTACAAATCCTAGAAATCCTAGATATAGATATGTTATTATAAGAGGATGGCTTAAGGGGAGTTAAGAGATGAACTCTAAACCCTTAACCCATATAGATTTGTTATTCTTTGCATCTCATGAACCCTAGGATGTAAAGCCTAGGGGATGCAAGATGATGGATTAAGAGTTGATAAGAGGATATGGCTTAAGGGGAGTTATGAGATGAACCCTAAACCCTTAACCCATAATAGCCTTCAAGTTATTCTAAGAATTTCATGAACCCTAGAAATCCTAAACCCTTAACCATAGGACCTAAAGCCTAGGATATGAACCCTAAACCCTTAACCCATAATAGATTCAAGTTATTCTAAGCATTTCATGAACCCTAGAAATCCTAAACCCTTAACCATAGGACCTAAAGCCTAGGATATGAGGAGGGATTAAGGATAGATAGGAGGATATGGCTTAAGGGGTCCTAAGGGGATGGATTAAGGGGAATTAGGAGAGTGACTTAAGGGGATGCAAGAGGATTGATTAAGGGTAGATAGGAGGATATGGCTTAAGGGGTCCTAAGAGGATGGCTTAAGGGGAGTTAAGAGATGAACCCTAAACCCTTAACCCATAATAGATTTGCTATTCTAACCATCTTGTGAACCCTATAAACCCTTAACCCTTAACCCTAGGACTTAAAGCCTAGGTTATGAACCCTTAACCCTTAACTCATAATAAATTCAAGTTATTCTTAGCATTTCATGAACCCTAGAAATCCTAAACCCTTAACCATAGGACCTAAAGCCTAGGATATGAGGAGAGATTAAGGGTAGATAGGAGGATATGGCTTAAGGGGTCCTAAGAGGATGGCTTAAGGGGAATTAAGAGAGTGACTTAAGGGGATGCAAGAGGATAGATTAAGGGTAGATAGGAGGATATGGCTTAAGGGGTCCTAAGAGGATGTCTTAAGGGGAATTAAGAGAGTGACTTAAGGGGATGCAAGAGGATAGATTAAGGGTAGATATGAGGATATGGCTTAAGGGGTCCTAAGAGGATGGATTAAGGGGTCCTAAGAGAATGGATTAAGGGGATATGACATCAATTATAAACTTTTTAGAAAATGACAATGAATTATTTAGTTTTTTATTTTGACTATCAATTAAAAATGTATCTAGAACTATATATAGTTACCTGTATCTAGATTCAAATTCCATTGTAATATATATGCATGTGCCCTCTCTTTTTTGTAATGCATCTAGTTTTGGGAGACCTGAAACAAAAAATGATTTAAAACTATAATTAGGAAATGACTAAAGACTAACATAAATATAGACATGTATATGCGATAAATTTTTAACTATATATAGACTATCAATTAAATATATACACAACTATATACTTACCTGTATTTATTTACTCTGTTGTACCATCTGCATCCTCTTTTTTTTCTAATGCAGATATGATTGTCTCATGATCATCCATTGAAAGTGTCCATAACACTTTATTAGCAGGCCTCCCTTTATATCTAACTAGTTTTATATTGGTTACCAAAATCAAATGTGAATAATGTATAATCTTCTTGTGTCTTTCATAGTCTTCAAATGCAGGCAAGCCATTCTTTCTTATTAGATATTTTTGAAGCCAGGTGCTAACAACAACCATAGAACCAATTAGATACTCAAAGTTGTCATCATCCACTCTAGGATGTACTGGCTTATGTTTTCTCTCAACACATCTATCCAACCAATACCCCTTCTCCTCTTCATTTCCCTCAGGTGCAACAACAACATATACATGTCCTGCAAAAAAAATTAATTCAATAAAGAGTGACATATGTTTAATTCACATATAAACATGCATACATATATAATTGAATTCAATTTTTAATGTACCTTCTTGTATAAGGTCTGAAATATGATCATAATCATCTGATGCAAATAGTTGATTATCTTCAATTGTCGTTCCATGTTGATCATGTGTCGATGTAGGTGTTAAGGCTCTTTGTTGTTTGACCCATTTTGTATTTTCACATACCTCCCAATCACCTGCAATACAAAATTGACAAAAACATGCAAGCTCCCTTGTCCATATTGTCCATGTGTTTGCATTGGAACTCTTAAACGAATGCCATTTTGCAAATCCATTAATTGTTTCACAATCTTGTCGAGTAAGAATATCATTTTCTTCAACTAACCAAAAGAAGCATCAAATTATTGAGCTCTCACTTGTTCTTGTAGATAATTTTGTATTACACCAATCTACAATTACATGTGCATCTCTAAATTTCACTATATCCTCAAATTTTATCGTACATGTCCCACTGGACCCTAACTTGGTCTAGCTCTCGACCTCGAAGGCCTAGCGTCTGACAAGCCAATATGTGAATTGGCTCCAAAGCCAGCTAACCATCTGCCTCTACTTGAAGAGCACTCCAATCCAATACATGAGATAGATCAGATATGTAACACTGTAAGACTAAAACATGAAAAACATCATGGATATGCGACAGGCTAGGTGGCAAGGCTAGATGATAGGCTACAGGTCTTATCTGCTCCAAGATCTTAAAAGGTCCAACAAAACATGGTGCGAGCTTAGAGACCTTTTCGTAATGGATTGGACTCTTGTACGGTCACACTCTCAAGAATACTCTGTCTCCAACTAAGAAGCTCCGATCTACCCTCTTAGCATCGTCATACTTCTTCTATCGATCCTGTGCCTCCTAAAGTCTCTACCTAATCAACATCACCTGCTGCTCCATATCCTGAACCAACTCTGGCCCTATCGCAACCCTATCCTCAATACGGTCCCAACTCAAAGGTGTCCTACAAGGTCTGCTGTACAAGGCCTGACAAGGAGGCATAACCAACGAGCTGTGATGCCCATTATTGTAGGCAAACTCAACTAGATACAGATACTCCTCCCATCTACTCTAATGATCCATGACATACATACAGAGTATATCCTCAAGAACTTGATTAACTCTCTCTTTGTCCATCGGTCTCAGGATGATAAGCGAAACTAAAGTTGAGCTGTGTGCCTAACGCCTACTATAAGGCTCTCCAAAAGGATGAAGTGAATACTAAATCCTTGTCGGAAATGATACGGTGAGGTACCCCATGTAATCTGACAATCTGATCCAAGAATACTCTTGCCATAGATGGTGCATTATACGTTGTGCGTACAGGTGAGAAATGTGCTACCTTGGTCAACTTGTCAACTGTCACCATGATGGCATCATGGCGGTGTGATGACATAGGAAGACCAACAATAAAGTCCATGGAAATGGTGTCCCATTTCCACTCAGGTATCTCGTGAGGGTATTAAAGTCCTGCTGGATGCTGATGCTCAGCCTTGACCCTCTAGTACTCAAGGCAATGAGTAACATATTCTACAATATCTCATCTCATACCTGTCCAATGGTATAACTATCGCAAGTCGGCATGCATCTTCTTCACCCCTGGGTGTGCTACATAAGGTGCTGTATGAGCCTTTGAAAGAACCATTGCACAAAGGTCACCCACACGGGGTACATAGATGTGTTGTCGATGTCTAAGAAAATGATCTGACTCAAGGGAATATCTTGCAAATCTGCCCTTAAGGGCCCTCTATTTTTGGATCTCCTACTGCACCTCAAGAAACCACTCATCCTCAGGCAGATGTTGAATGATGCGCTCTCTCAAGTCCACACTCAAGGTCAGGGTCAGGATCTTGTGGCACCTTCGACTTAAGGCATTAGCAACCACATTCTCCTTCCCTTTGATGTAGTGGACATCAAAGTCGTACTCGCATAGAAATTCCATCCAACTCTGCTGGCAGGCATTTAAATTCAACTGTGTGAATATATACTGCAAGGTATGGTGATCTGAATGGAGTTCAAAGTGGTGACCTAAAAGAAAGTGTCTCTAACGAACAAGAGCATGTACCATTGCGGTGAGCTCTAAATCATGAGTAGGGTAGTTCAGCTCATGTGTCTTGAGCTTATGCGACTCGTATGCAATCACTCTACCACCCTACATAAGCACGGCTCCCAAACCCTCAAGTGATGCATCTATGTAAACTACAAAATCCTCTATAGGATCTAGAACCATTAAGATGGGAGCACTGATAAGATGCTCCTTAAGGACCCAAAAGGCCCTCTTGCACTACTCGGTCCAAGTGAAACTCTTCCCTTTTTGCTGAAGGGAAGTGATGGGGTGCGCTATCCTGGAAAAGCCCTCTACAAATCTGTGGTAGTAACCGGCTAATCCCATGAAACTCTTGACCTCTATCACACTAGTGGGTGCTGACCAATCTTGGATAGCTTTGATCTTCGATGGATCTACAGAGATGCCATCACCTGATAGGATGTGCCCTAAGTACTGTACCTTTATCCTGAAGAAGGCATACTTCGCTAGGTTGCCATAAAGCTGCTACTCTTGCAAACACTGCAAATCCTAATGCAAATGATCCACATACTCCTCCTCAATCCACAAATAGATCAAAATATCATCGAGAAAAATGATCACGAACCGATCCAAGTAAGTGCGGAACACCTCATTCATTAGACTCATGAACACTGCAGGGGCATTTGTCAAACTGAAGGGTACCACTGTGAAGTCATAGTGGCCATATCTGGTTCGAAAAGCAGTCTTATGAATATCTGCCTCTATGATGCGCAATTGGTGATACCCAGATTTTAGATCAATTTTTGAGAACACTCTGGCTCCCTACAAAAAGGTCATCAATCCTAGGTAGAGGGTAACGGTTCTTCACCGTCACCTTACTCCACTGCCTATAGTCCATGCATAAGCAAAGAGACCCATCCTTCTTCTTCATGAAGATAACCAGTGCACCCCATGGTGAAATGCTAGGTTGGATGTGCCCCTTCTCAAGTAACTCCTCTAACTACAGTTTGAGCTTCGTGAGCTCATATGTAGCTATCCTGTAGGGTGCACAAGACATTGGCTCTGCACCAGGTACTAGATCAATATGGAAATCTACCTCTTTGCGTGGAGGCATATGTGGTAATTCTGGAGGGAACACGTCAGAAAACTCTCTCAGGATAGGGTGATCATCCAATGAAGCCTCAGGTTCATCCTCTGATCTGTCACTAACCATGATAGAGAACATCTGACACCCTTCTGCATGCAACGCTTAAGCTGCTGAATGGAAATCATACAAACTACTGTGGGTTTCTGAATGCCCACTATCTCAACTAGTGCACCATGATCATCTAAGTACCTAATCGTCCTTCAGCGACAATCTAGCTTGGCTCTCTAAGCCGCATGCCAATCCATACCCAAAACTACATCATAGGATCCTAATGGCATAACTCTAAGGTCACAATATGTAGTGAAGGAACCCAAAGAAATCTCACAATCTTGAACCAAGGTATCTACTGACATCCTAGCCCTAGAGGCCAACTCAAGCTCCCACCTAATGTCCTGTCTAGAAGCCACCAGCCTACAACGCTCCACTAAGGACGCAGATATAAAGGAATCAGTAGTGCCAGAATAAAAAATAATAGAAATGGGAACACCCCCAATCATACCTACTATCTTAATAACTAAAGCCTGGAAGTCAACCTGGCGGTTGTCAATCACTGCAAACATGCGGTGGGACTTGTCCACATCTCCTACAGTCTACTCTAACCCTTCTGAATGGGGTTGTCCCCCTGCTGTGAAACCTTGTGGACACCCTCTGGCCAAATGTCCTGCCCCACCACAAACATAACATGGGCCCCCAGCCTGTATCTTTCTTGACTGAGTCCTAGCACCCGACTACTGCCTAGTCCGTCCTCTGGACCCCTGTGAACCTCTGCACGATTTCTGTGACCTCATGGGTCCCGCAGATGGTCCCTACTATCTCTGATCCCTATGCGGGTCTTGTTGCTGCCAACCATGATTCTGTCCTCCCTATGCCCTTTGCTGGGGTCTAGACCTCCTCTGATGCTATTACTGCTACTGTGGACGCCTAGGAGGTAATGATGGAGAACTAAATCCTCCTCTCTGTGGTGGTGGTGGTCTACGAAAGTTCTGCTACTGCTAATGACTATGGTCCTGAAACTATAGGCATGAATTCTACCGTTGTCCCTAAATCTCCTTTACAATGTAAGCCTTCTCAGCAGCCTCACTCATAGTTTGGGGGTCTACCATATGCATTGGTCCTGCTATTCCTTGATTCAAACCTTTGATGAATTTGTACACCAGAAGTTTCTCATCGTGGAGATACTCTGCGTAATGTGAAAGTTTAATAAATCAGCTCTCATACTATGCAACTGTGAGTCCTCTCTATTGTAAGTCATGGAACTCATCTATCTAGTGCTACCTATAATGATCTGACAAGTAATGTGCATTAAAGTGCTCTATGAATGTGTCCCATGTGAGTGTGTCTAATGATAACCAACGCTTGCACTCCTCAGTGTACCACAAAGTAGATACTACATCTCTCAGGAGGTGTACTGCCACGGGTGCTTTCGTGTTGCTCCCATAAGGTTGCAATACAAAGCATCTATCTAGATTGATTAGCCAACCCTCAGTCTCGGCTCCCTCTGTAGCTCCTGCGAAGGTAAGTGGATTAAGCCTAAGTAGGTCTCTAATGGGATCTCCTTTGTCTCTATGTCCTATGACTGACTCATCCATATGATACTCATAAGGTCCATGATGTACCTGCTCAAACCTCACAGTCTCATCTCATCTTGCATGTCGCGGAGGACTCCTACTCCGTTCTCTGTAAGCTGACCCTACCTCCTCCACAGTAGTATCTGGTATCCTACAAAAGGCTCAACACATGGCACCTCTCGAGGATCAACGTGGGGCTCTACACGTGGCTCAGCTTGTGACTTAGCTCGTGACTTAGCATGCGGCTCCTCATGTGGCTCCTCTCATGGATCAACACGGGGCTCATCATGTGGCACTGGTATAATTGGTGGTAGCCTCTCTAAGATGGCTATACGTCTATAAATTTTGAGGTCCTATATCAAGTCCTGGTGGTGCCTGTGGTACTAGCTGATCTGATAAGGCTGTTCATACCTGACCCTCTACTGAGGAATCACTGTGCACCTCGGTGGACGCAATGTTATGTGATCGCGTTCATCGAATTCGTCAGGGAGGCATCCTACAAAACAAGGTAGGCACTAATTCATTAGAGTTTTGAATCAAGGAATAATAGGACCAGTGCGTATAGCAGACCCCCAAACTATGAGTGAGGCTGCCGAGAAGGCTTACATTGTAGAGGAGATTCAGGGACGAGGGTAGAATTCACACCCACAGTTTTAGGACCGTATTCATTAGCAACAGTAGAACTTTTGTAGACCACCACCGCCACTATAGAGAGGAGGATTTAGTTCTCCATCATTACCTCCTAGGCCTCCACAATAGCAGCATCATCAACAAAGTTCTAGACCTGATCAGAGGGCACAAGGAGGACATAATCATGGTTGGAAGTAGCAAAACTTTTCTAGACCACCACCACCACCATAGAGAGGAGGATTTAGTTCTCCATCATTACCTCCTAGGCCTCCATAGCAGTAGCAACATCAACAAAGTCTAGACCTGAGTAGAGGGCACAAGGAGGACAGAATCATGGTTGGCAGAAGCAGGGCCCACATAGGGATCAGAGACAATAGGGACCATCTGCAGGACCTGCAAGGTCACAACAGTCATATAGAGGTTCACAGGGGTCCACAAGACAGACTGGGCAACAACAGGGTGCTAGGACTCAGTCAGGGCAGATACAGGCTAGGGGCCCATGTTATGTTTGCGGTGGGGTAGGACATTTGGCCAGAGAGTGTCCATAGGGCTTTACAGCAGAGGGACAACCCCATTTAGGAGGGTCAGAGCAGACTATAGGGGATGTGGACAAGTCCCGCCACATGTTTGCAGTAGTTGACAACCGCCAGGCTGACTTCTAGGCCTTAGTTATTGAGACAGTAGGTATGATTGGGAGTGTTCCCATTTCTATTCTTTTTGATTCTGGTGCTACTGATTCCTTTATATCTGTGACATTAGTGGAGCATTGTAGGCTGGGGGCTTCTAGGTAGGACATTAGGTGGGAGGTTGAGTTGGCCTCTCGGGCCAGGATGTCAGTAGATACCTTGGTTCAGGATTGTGAGATTTATTTGGGTTTCTTCACTACATCTTGTGACCTTAGAGTTATGCCATTAGGATCCTACGGTGTAGTTTTAGGTATGGATTGGCTTGCGGCTCATAGAGCCAAGCTAGATTGTCACCAAAGGGCGATTAGCTGCTTAGATGATCATGGTGCATCGATTGAGATAGTGGGCATTCAGAAGCCCATGACAGTTCGTATGATTTTTTATCAGCAGCTTAAGCACTGCATGCAGAAGGGATGTCAGATGTTCACTATCACAGTTAGTGACAGATGAGAGGATGAGCCTGAGGCTTCATTTGATGATCACCCTATCCTTAGAGAGTTTACTGACGTGTTCCCGCTGGAATTACTAGGTATGCCTCCACACAGAGAGGTAGATTTCCACATCGATCTAGTGCCAGGTGTAGAGCCAGTGTCTCGTACACCCTACAGGATGGCTACACATGAGCTCATGGAGCTCAAACTATAGTTAGAGGAGTTACTTGAGAAGGGGCACATCTGACCTAGCATTTCATCATGGGGTGCACCGATTATCTTCGTGAAGAAGAAGGATGGATCTCTTCACTTATGCATGGACTATAGGCAGTTGAATAAGGTGACGGTGAAGAACCATTACCCTCTACTTAGGATTGATGACCTTTTTGACCAGATGCAGGAAGCCAGAGTGTTCTAAAAAATTGATCTAAAATCTGGGTATCACCAATTACGCATCATAGAGGTAGATATTCATAAGACTACTTTTTGAACCAGATATGGCCACTACAAGTTCATAGTGGTACCCTTTGGTTTGATGAATGCCCCTGCAGTGTTCATGAGTCTCATGAACGGGGTGTTCCGCACTTACTTGGATTGGTTTGTGATCATTTTTCTCGATGCTATTTTGATCTATTCACAGACCGAGGAGGAGCATGTGGATCATTTGCGTCAGGTTTTGCAGTGTTTGCGAGAGCAGCAACTTTATGGCAACCTGACAAAGTGTGCCTTCTTTAGGAAAGAGGTACAGTACTTGGGGTACATCCTATCAGGCGATGGCATCTCCGTAGATCCATTGAAGATCAGAGCTATCCAAGATTGGCCAGCACCTACTAGTGTGATAGAGGTCAGGAGTTTCATGGGATTAGCCAATTACTACTGTAGATTCATAAAGGGCTTTTCTAGGATAGCGCACCCCATCACTTTCCTTCAGCAGAAAGGGAAGAGTTTCACTTGGACTGAGTAGTGTGAGAGGGCCTTTGGAGTCCTCAAGGAGCATCTTATCAGTGCACCCATCTTAACGGTTCTAGATCCTATAAAGGATTTTGTAGTTTACACAGATGCATCACTTGAGGGTTTGGGAGCCGTGCTTATGCAGGGTGGTAGAGCAATTGCATACGAGTCACGTAAGCTTAAGACACATGAGCTGAACTACCCTACTCATGATTTAGAGCTCACTGCAGTGGTACATGCTCTTTTTCATTGGAGACACTTTCTTTTAGGTCACCACTTTGAACTCCATTCAGATCACCATACCTTGCAGTACATATTCACATAGCTAAATTTGAATGCCCACCAGTGGCATTGGATGGAGTTTCTATGCAAGTATGACTTTGATGTCCACTACATCAAAGGGAAGGAGAACATGGTCACTGACGCCTTGAGTCAAAGGCTCCATGAGATCCTGAACCTGACCTTGAGTTTGAACTTGAGAGAGCGCATCGTTCAGCATCTACCTGAGGACGAGTGGTTTCTTGAGGTGTAGCAGGAGATCCAGAAATAGAGGGCCCTTAAGGGTAGATTCACATGATATTCCCTTGAGTTAGATGGATTACTTAGACATCGACAACGCATCTATGTACCCCATGTGGGTGATCTTCATGCAGTAAATCTTTCAGAGGCTCATAGAGCACCTTCTGCAGCACACCCAGGGGTGAAGAAGATGCATGCCGACTTGCGACAGCTATACCCTTGGGCAGATATGAGATGAGATATTTCAGAATATGTTGCTCATTGCCTTGAGTACCAGAGGGTCAAGGCTGAGCATGAGCATCCAACGGGTCTTTTATACTCTCACGAGATACCTGAGTGGAAATGGGACACCATTTCTATGGACTTCATTGTTGGTCTTCCTATGTCATTACACTGCCATGATGCCATCATGGTGATGGTTGACAAGTTGACCAAGGTGCCGCATTTCTCACCTATATGCATGATGTACAATGCACCATCTGTGGTGAGAGTATTCTTGTATCAGATTGTTAGATTACATGGGTACCTCATCGTATCATTTCTGACAGGGATTTTGTATTCACTTTAGCCTTTTGGAGAGCCTTACAGCAGGCATTGGGCACACAACTCAACTTTAGTTCCTCTTATCATCTTGAGACCGATGGACAGATAGAGAGAGTTAATCAGGTTCTCGAGGATATGCTCCGTATGTATGTCATGGATCATCAAAGTGGATGGGAGGAGTATCTGTATGTAGTTGAGTTTGCCTACAACAATGGGCATCACAACTCATTGGGTATGCCTCCTTTTCAGGCCTTGTACGATAGACCTTGCAGGACACCTTTGAATTGGGACCGTATTGAGGATAGGGTTATGATAGGGCCAGAGTTGGTTTAGAATATGGAGCATCAGGTGACATTGATTAGGTAGAGACTTTAGGAGGCACATGATTGACAGAAGAAGTATGCCAATGCTAAGAGGGTAGATCAGAGCTTTTCAGTTGGGGACAGAGTATTCTTGAGAGTGCGACTGCACAAGAGTCTAATCTGTTATGGAAAGGGCTCTAAGCTCACATCTCACTTTGTTGGGCCTTTTGAGATCTTGGAGCGGATAAGACCCGTAGCCTATCGTCTAGCATTGCCACCTAGCCTATCACGTATCCATGATATTTTTCATGTTTCAATTTTACAGCGTTATATATCTGATTTATCTCATGTATTGGATTGGAGTACTCTTTAGGTAGAGGTAGACGGTCAGTTGGCTTTGGAGCCAATTCGTATATTGGCTCGTCGGACGCTAGGCCTTTGAGGTCAAGAGCTGGACTAGGTTAGGGTCCAGTGGGACATGTACGATGAGGTCATGACGACATGGGAGGATGCAGCGAGATTGAGGGCCCTTTATCCTCACCTCTTTGATGACTTCCAAGAGGAAGTATAGTCTTAGGGGGGGAGGATGTGAGGCCTACCTTTTCATTCCCTTGTATTTGATTATTTATTTTACTATTGGTGATACATTTAGACTTATGGGACTATTGATCCCGAATTTCTAGACTATTAGACTTTATGCTGTATGTATTTGTTATGCTTAGTATGTTTACGATGTGTTTAGACCTGGATATTGATTCACTGATGATGCTAGACATATGGTTTATATTATGATGTTATTGGGAAACTATTCATGTGATGTTAGTTAGAAATTTGTTTGTGATTCAATCTTGGGAATGGATGTTTGAAATGCAAAATTTAGAATCTAATTGTAATGTGACTTCCTTGATGCTTATATGGATATGTTGTTGGCAAGAGACACTGTGTGGCTTCATGAGTGTTGTCATTGATGGCAACAAAGTCCATCCCACACATCCGTAGGACATGGTATGTCTATACTAGAAGTCAGATTGAAGAATGTCTTGGTCCGGTAAACAAGAATAAAGCATGCAGCAAGGTCTGGCAATCAGGTCCAGATCTCTTAGAGGAAGTATCTAAGCAAAGTGTGGACTTGGGGAAGTCAAGAGGAGTACCATGACTGGTACATTCCAGAGATTGAGCCTCCGATGATGAAAGAGTGAAAAGATATGACCACCTAAGTGTTGGGTTCCTATTTGGCAGAGTAGACTCAGGAAGAACTGACCAGCAAAGCATCAGACCTTAATCTGGATGAGATATTGATTGTGATCAAGTTTCTTGAGGTATCATTTATGATTGGCCAATTTGATTGATGACTTCTATAACCATCTTTTTGATACGCATCACTTAGTAAGCATGGATTCAGCCGATAGACCAGAGTTTGGAAATATCTTGAGTTTTCTAGATGCCGACTAGAAAGATGATTGAAATCATTGATGCGAATATATATACCAAATTGATTTTGGTATGAAGTGTGAAGAAGCGTGTTGAGTTGTGTGAAGAAAAGTAGAGAGTAGCGTGAAAGCAGCTACACAGGTCTGGTATGTGACAGGACAACAACACCAAAGAAGAGGAAGAATGAAGTGCAGTAGATCAGTGTATTAAGCCTAACCAGAAATGAACCTTAGCATATGTAGATGCTTCTCATCAGTTCAATCACCTGGTTATTTTCTTTATACCTTGTAGACAGTGAGTCTTTTGTAGGCAGTGAGCCTCTTGTGAGTAGTGTGCTCAGGTAGTGAGCCCTAATTGGCAAGAACCATTTTGTACTTCTATTCTTTTAACAGAGAATACAATCTTGGGTTAGTCACCCCATGGTTTTTCCCTTAACAGGGTTTTCCATGTCAAAATCATTATGTTATGTGTATTGATTTTATTTCTGCTTTCATGGTTATGCATACTTATGTGATTTGATACTGCATTAGTTGTTAAAGAAGAACAAAAAGTCAAAGTAATTAAGATAATTGATTCATCCCCCCTCTCAGTTATCAACAATTGGTATTAGAGCCAAGTTCCTCCTAACAGAGCCTAACAACTTGAGGAAGATCTAGGAATCTCAATGGATATGTATGGTATGAGGGAACAACTTCAGTCTACCCTAGATAACCTTGAGCAATCTCACTCTGAAGTCAATAACCTGAAAGAAAGACTCAAACAGGCTGATGAATTCATAAATGAACTAAAAGAGAAACTGAGTATTTCTATGAAAAAGAGAAAAGAACTACTTCAACAATTAGCAAGTCAAAGTGAAGCCAATAATACTGATGAAGATTTGAATGAGAAGAACAAGTTATGTGAGAAGCTATCAAAAGAGGTAATTATGGTAAGACATGAAATGGAATCAGGGGTTATGAAATTCACCCAAGAAATTGAAGAGAAAAGAAAAATTGAAGATAATCTAAAATAATCTCTCAAGGAGAAGTCAGAAGATTGCCAAAAAATGGATAGAATAATCAGGCATCTGGAATCTGATCTTGAAGAAGCTAGAGATAATGAAGAACAACTTGAGAATCAGATTGACCCTCTTAAAAGGGATCTTCAAACACCAAATGAATACAAAGAGAAACTCAAGATAAACTCTGCTCAACTTGAAGTTCTTCTTGAAAGCCAAAAGAGGGTAGATGACAAGCAAGGCTTGGGGTATGAGAAAGGTGAAAGCTTCGGATCCGGTCAGAAGAACTTTGGATCAGGAAATCCAAGGAACAAGCCTAGAAGACCTCCGCTAAGGCAACCAAATGATCAAAGATATCCATCCTTCAATGGATACTGCCACAATTGCAATAACTTTGGTCATAAAGAAAATCAGTGTAGAAGAAGAATGAATCAGACTAATTCATCCTTCTCCGGACAATGTTTTAACTACAAAAGATATGGTCACAAATCTCATGAGTGTAGAAACATGCAAATGAACAATTAATTTAATGGTAGATGCTTTGCATGCAATAGAATGGGACATATGGATAATCAATGTAGATCTAGAGGTTATCAGTCAAATATGCAAAGAAATATTGTTTGCTACAATTGCAATAGATCCGGTCATATTGCCAAATTCTACAGAAGTAAAAATTAGGACAAAAAGGGTCCGGTGCATCATAATGAAAATCGAGACAAAGGAAAAAGAAAAATGAATGCGGATGAAATTCAAAGGGAGATGAACAAGATTTGGGTGAAGAGAAGTATAGAAAATGTTGGGGATGGATCTTCACTAGAATCTGGTGCTGATATTCCTTCCGGAAACTAAATAAATGAGCTCTGGCTCAGGGGGAGTCACAAAAGAAAAATATTTTCCCCCAGCTAGTCAATAGGTGCCTAAAATTGGCACATAGAAGGTTGTGGATTAAAAGGGCCCTCAGAGAAACATCTAAATAACCCTTGGTAAAGATTTGAAAGATTTGCAAGGAGTTTAAAAAGGTTAATCATCCAAGATTAATCTAATTTGATAGTCATCCAACAAAAGCAGAACTTTCACAGTTAGATCTGGTATAATTCAAAATTGAAATATTTGGATTTGCCATTAGATGGAATGATTGGAGAAAGGAAGATACATTGTAAGTTATCATTGTAGATGCATCTCAGTGATCCAGAAAGATCTCTTTCAGAATAAGGACAACAAGGCAACCAAAATAACTTAGGTTGTACATTTATTGCAAAATGGAATTAGGGTTTGTGCAAAAATAAAATGGTTCTTTGGTTCATCATTTGCACATTTGCATTTGAGAAAAAGTGAGAAGGAGCTCTGCAACAAAATTGTCTCAAACCTCTCAAAGATGAACTGCAAAAGTTGATTCATCCAACAATCCGATCTGGCTCATATCGTGAACCCTAGAAGTGTAAAAGGTATTTTCTGCTCTTAAATATCTCTCACTGAATCTTTGAAAGATGGCTACTTTGAATATTGTGAAGATCACTGATAGGCCACGCCCTAAATTAAAAAAACATCCCTATAAATCCCTAGAAGTTGATCCCCTAGGCGCATTTTCTAGCATTCCGCATGGAGTTCTACATGTAGAAGATGTTAGGGTTTACATACACGCAAACATTGAATAATTTGGGGAATCCAAGCTGATGGATATCTACCACAAGGAACTAATAGATGAATCATTTGAACTCAAACCTCAGTACAAGGCTATCTGGGATAAGCATTTTGGACATTGCACTCATTTCCCCTATTTTGCTAAAGATGATTGGGTCTGGTATGTTCTAAGTAGAATGCATGACAACTTTATGTGGTTGATGAGTCCATTCAAGATAACCAAGGATACAATTAGGGCGGTAACTAGATTGCACTCATCTGGTGGGTTGCCTACTCTCAAATCAATCAAAAACCAAACTGTTAGTGAGGCTACCAAATCAAAATTTGACAAGAGAGCAATGACTATAGAAGATATTACTGATCCAGGTATCAAGTTTGCATCTATGATAATTGGCTATAAGATATATCACTCCAGCAGGGAGAATTCTATATCTGAAACTACAATCTATGCTACTTATCAGATGTTAAGGGAGAATGCAGATTATGATCTTTGTGAGCTTCTTCTAAGCCAACTGTTAGAAAACCTACAAAAGATCAAGAAAGACAAGAAGAACTCATTCAAGTATGGTGGGCTAATACTGTGTTTGTTCTTTTACTTTATGAATGAGCTACCTAGATCCAGTGGTTGGATATGGCAAAATGGTAGACCAATAGCCATACAAATCAGAGATTATATGCATGGGCTTGGTGATGCCAAGGCACAGAATACATCACTCTAGGGCTACTTCAAGAACTTTCAAATTATGATGCAAGCCAGAGAAAGAATCCCCCAATCATTGGTTGAGAAATACAAGGATACAGTGTGCTTTATGGTAGACATTGATCAATGTCTAATGGAGGTAGTGGAACCGAGAATAGTGTGGATCATGCCAATGGGGTATGAGGTTGATGCAAAAATTCTAGAGCTGCATATCCAACACCTGCTGAGTCAGCCCAAGGACCCCAAGGCAGAAAGGTTTGGAACCTTCCAAGAGTTGAGTGTAAAAGTTAATGTTGAACTAAGACAACCTGAAATCAAGAGAAAAGTGAGAAGGGAAGTAGAAGAATTTGCCAAAAGGCATGGAATATCAAATGAGGTAGTTGATGCCAATAGAGAGAAGATAGAAAGGGCAGAGAAAGAAAGGCAAGAAATAGAAAAAGAAAGTGCTCCTGTGCAAGCCCCCTCCCAGACCAAATCCTCCAAAAGCTCTGCACTTGCCACCTTTAAGAGCCAAAAGACATCAAAACCGGAAGCCCAGACATCCGAAAAGGGAGAGAAGAGAACAAAGAAAAAGGTAACAAGGTCCTATACAAGTCAGAAGGATGATGAAGAAACTGAGACTGATGAAGAAGTCAAGAAAATGAAGAAGAAGAAAACATCTGGTGAACCCTCTACCGGTCATAGCGAGGAAAAAGAGGCAGAAGAGTTTATTGAAAGGCCTACTCTGTCCATTGATGATGTAGTCAAGGCAGTTACTGTGGATGGGAATCTGCAACTAATGACAAAATTCTATGATGAGTATAATGATGCAGATAAAAGGATATTGGAAGAAGCCACAGTTAAGTACCTAAACATATATAATAAAGCATTCATTGAAATTATTTCTCTAATCCCCAAGATTTTAGAGAAAGTACTTGAACTCAGAAAGGATAATGCCAAGGAAAAAGATATGGAGATCCGGGAACAAATAGCTATTCAGCTCTATCCCTCCATCACTCCAAAGCAAATGAACATGATCTTCAAAGATTGCAAGGATGAGTTCTGGAGCAAAGCTAGAATGAACAAGCTTATGGTCGGAGAGACTGATTAGGTGGCTAAAGAGACTGAAGACATCCTTCGGAATGACTATAAAAGATTCAATCTCCCTATTGTAGAGGACATAAGTGATGAACCCTCTGTTATGGATGTCAAAGGACCAAGTACATCTAAGGAAGATTCTACTGAGAAAGTTGCAGAAGAGAGAAAGGAGACAAGTAAAGAGAAGACTAAGGACTTAGATTCTTCTATTCCGGAAGAGGAAGTTCATGGAGAAGTAGACACCTCTCTTTCGGATCCCCCAACAAACTCTAAATCTAAAGGAGAAGAAAGAATAGAGGAGAAAATCAGTCAAGAAGAAGAGGTAAAGGGAAGAGAAGAAGATCAAACAGAGAAGACTCCAGGAGATAGTTCTGAGGCTGTAGAAGGGAAGAAAACTATGTCCAGCAAGAGACACTGTAGAAGCAGTCAAAGACTTCCTCACAAAAGAAACAATGGAATTAGATGAATTAGAACTGCTTCAAGGTCCATTCAACTTTGATTCCCTCTCCCCGGTTCGAACAATGAAGATAGCATCCTTTGCCCAAGCAAAGGCAAAAGAAAAACTTCTGAAGTCTCACATGGAAGACTGTGACCTGATAGAAATTGCATCTGGTGTGTTGGAGAAGATCATGCCATCCTTCTAGAAGGATCTTTCAGCCTCTTCATTTGGTAACCTAAAATCTCTTGTTAATTTTGTTAATACATATTTTGACTCTTTAGAGAAAGCAGCAGAAGAGAAAGTCCGGAAAGAGTTTTTAGGTAAGAGATTCTCTGAAGTACAAGGTCTATTAATAAATGATAGGAAAAATATGGCTATTGGGATAAAGAGCTTAGAAAATGCTCTTAAAGATGGTAGAGAAATATATAAATTTTGTTTATCCTGGTCTAAAGTGACAAAGGATATTGAGAAGAAAGTGAAAGAACAAGAGGATAAACTGTCAAGTTTATCTCATAATTTTGATCCTCTCACCACATCCATAATAAACCAAGAATGTCAGACTATTGCCATTATAAATGAACTAAAGAAACTTGAAAAGGAAAGGAAGAATATAATAAGTAGGATGGGTGAACTTAGAGGGATAATTATCCCTAAATTAGAGGCCATGCATGAGGCCCTAACTAATGCTCAGACCATAGCCCAGACCAGTAATCTGATAGATCTAAAGAGGGCAGAAGCTTTTACATTCATGTTGAGTGGTCACATCTCAATTTTGGACAAGATGAAGCAGAGTTGGGCAACATAATTTGTCCAGTTGAAGACAACTTTTGCAGATATACTTCAGTATATGTAAGTATAACATGTATATATACTTATTTGGCTAAGTATAGTTGGATGTTTGGGAATTTTGGTGTGCGTATTCTACCCTTTGCCATTGATGTCAAAGGGAGAGTGAGGAGTAGTGAAAAATGTGGAATCTAGCTAAGGGGGAGCTCCGAAAAAGTGTACATTAGAACAGAGCATCAGTGAAGGAGGAGTGTAGTGTTTCCATCAATGCCAAAGGGGGAGATTGTTGGCAAGAGACATTGTGTGGCTTCATGAGTGTTGTCATTGATGGCAAAAAAGTCCATCCCACACATCCGCAGGACATGGTATGTCTATACCGGAAGTCAGATTGAAGAACGTCTTGGTCCGGTAAACGAGAACAGAGCATGTAGCAAGGTCTGACAATCAGGTCTGGATCTCTCAGAGGAAGTATCTCAGCAAAGTGTGGACTTGGGGAAGTCAAGAGGAGTACCATGACTGATACATTCCAGAGATTGAGCCTCCGGTGATGAAAGAGTGAAAAGATATAACCACCTAAGTGATGGGTTCTTGTTCGGCAGAGTAGACTGAGGAAGAATTGACCGGTAGAGCATCAGACCTTAATCCGGATAGATATTGATGGTGATCAAGTTTCTTGAGGTATCATTCATGATTGGCCAACTTGATTGATGACTTCTATAACCATCTTTTTGATACGCATCACTTAGTAAGCATGGATTCAGCTGACATACCAGAGTTTGGAAATATCTTGAGTTTTCTGGATGCCGACTAGAAAGATGATTGAAATCATTGATGCGGATATACATACTAGATTGATTTCTGTATGAAGTGTGAAGAAGTGTGTTGAGTTGTGTGAAGAAAAGTAGAGAGTAACGTGAAAGTAGCTACACAGGTTCGGTATGTGACAGGACAACAACACCAAAGAAGATGAAGAATGAAGTGTAGTAGATCAGTGTATTAAGCCTAACCGGAACTGAACCTCAGCATACATAGATGCTTCTCATTAGTTCAATCACTTGGTTATTTTATTTATACCTTGTAGACAGTGAGTCTCTTGTAGGTAGTGAGCCTCTTGTGAGCAGTGTGCTTGGGCAGTGAGCCCTAATTGGCAAGTGCCATTTTGTACTTCTATTCTTTTAATAGAGAATATAATCTTGGGTTAGTCACCCCATGGTTTTTCCCTTAATAGGGCTTTCCATGTCAAAATCATTGTGTTATGTGTATTAATTTTATTTCTTCTTTCATGGTTATGCATACTTATGTGATTTGATATTGCATTAGTTGTTAAAGAAGAATAGAAAGTTAAAGTAATTAAGATAACTGATTCACCCCCCCTCTCAGTTATCAACATATGTGATGTTGTATGTGATTGTATGTTTCAATTTGCTTCAGCTATTATATACATGTGGAATTAACATTTTAATTGAGTGCACAGGTATTTCTAACAAAGCCACAGAAATTTAGAGATCATCCCACACACGGTGTTGTTTTCCCTTGTGAAGCCAATCTAGTTCTACGAGGAACCAAGATCAACTATGTGCATGATGAGTTTTTGTAATGTTGTTGCATGTTGTTAGTTGGGCTAAGTCTACCCCTCTTTTATTTTGAATTCTAATTGGTGTTGTAAGAATAGTGTCTTTTGAATTTCATTTTTTTTAAGTTATAAATTTTGAGACCCCTTTTCATGTACTTTAACTCAACCCTTAGTTCTCAAAATGGGCTAAACTTGACCCTGGGTTCTACCCCTTGGGTCTAAGGACCTTTTTGGATTGTGTAACCTTAGATAAACCTCCATTTGGTCACTTTAACTTCACCCTGAAGTAAAGTGACGAAAATGGAGGCATGGGAGGAGAGGATGAGTGGGTCAAACACTCAACCTCTTCCTTTCCTCTTCCCTAGGTTGGGGAAGTCTCCAAGACCCCTTAATTGTGGAGGACTATACTCCAAGTCTCTTCCACAGTTGGTGAGGGTACCTTGGGGTTGTGTGGTCCCTCTTGGGAGGAAAGGATTTGGGGCACATGTGGCACCCATTCCCTCTTAAGCTCCACTTTTCTCTACCACATGTTCTAGAGAGGACAAGTGGAAGGGAGAGAGACTTGGTGGATGGGTGAATGACATGTGTCACCACCCATTCCAAGGGTCTTGCTTGTAGTTGGAAGGAGTGAGGAGGTGACATGTGTCACCTCCCCATTCCTCAAGGCTCATGAGAAGAGCCTATTATAATACCACTTGGAGAGGGGTATGGGGTTGAATTTTTGACAAATTTTATTGATTTTAATTTACTTTGGGGGAAAAGTTGGAGAGAGTTTTGTGGCCTATTTTGGAGTTGAGGAGCTCTATTCAACCATCTACCTATTGGGTTTTTTAAGGTAGGTTTCAAGGCTAAGGCCTTCCCTTATGCATTTTATTTACTTGTGTGATGCTATGTGTGAGTTCTATTTTTGACTTTTTACTTGTTGTGGGGAAACATTGTATGGGTGTTGTGAGAGCCTCTCCCACTTGGGAGAAGATGCTCAACATGTGTCGGGTGCGGGAGGAGTGAACCTCCTCGGGGTCATTTCCTTGATTTTGTGAAGTTGTAGCCTTGAGGGCAATATGTGAATATGTGCAATATGTGAAATGACGTGAGAGCCAAATGGAAGCTTTGTGAAACTATATTTAAAACTATTGGCTTGAGGCCTTGAGAGGGATTTGTATTGGGATGTTTTAGAAGTGGCACTTTTGAGTTGAGTTTTGTCCATTCCCCTACCCCATTGAACTCATCTTGAGTGAGTTCTTGTGTTGTATTAGCCATGGGAGTAGTTTTTGTGTTTGGTTGTTGATTGCATTGTTGTGATGTGGTTTGAGTTTCCTAGTGTGTGGATGACCTCCCTAGCTCAGGGGTGACCCACTAGCTAGTCTATGGTAGGGAGGAGAGCAAGTTGTTGTGGCTTCTTTCCCCTTCTTGTGATATTGCAGGTTCATTGGAGCTAAGCTTGTGAAGTTGAAGAAAACACCATTGTTCTTGGAGTTGTTATCCTATTTCTTTTTAGCTCTTGAGAGAGAGCATGGCCAAGTTAGGATTTGTATCATTTGTTAGTTTTCAAAGAGGAGAACATTGTTCCCTCTCTCTTGTTGTAAAAGTATAATTTTACTTGTGTGTTTAAGCTTTTACATTTGAAATAGAAATTTTAAATTTGCTGATTTTAATGCTTATCATTCAAAAAAAAAAAATAGAGTAATGAAATGATGATATAGTTTTATTGCCATTTTGTTGTATGTATATTTTTAAAAATAAACAAATAGGAAGGTTGTTGTTTATTGTTAGAGACAAAAAAAAATGAAAGTTTTACATTGTTCTTATAAAGAGAAATTTTAGTGGTTGATATATATAGGAAGGATTTCAATTAAATGTATTTGCAAAAAAAAAAGAAATAGTTATATAATGAATATATTCTTAAAAAAAAAGGAAATGTTCATTTGCTTTAGATAGAATTGATATTTAATATATATATATCTTTTTCTTAGTGTTCCTAAAAGAAAATTTGTAAGTGTTGGAAGGAAAATTATAGTTGAATATATATATATATATTTGAATGTATGTATTTATATGTAATTAAATATAAATTATTATTTTTAATTAATCTGTCAAAAAAAATTTAGAGACTACATTATATATATAACAGTATATATATATTAAATAAACTGTATTTTTGAGTTGGATCTGTGAAATTGCTATGTGTACATATATATATAAATCCCAATAAAATGAACGATGTGCAATATGGAGGAGACTGTGTATTTTTTCTGTATTTATAGATCACAGTTTATTGTTTTATGGTTTAAAGAAAAAACATACATGTCGTGGGGCGGTTCGAACCCCCCCCACCGTTTCCTTTACATATGGGTGTGGGGAGGGGGTAGAGCCCTCACCCACACCCCACATAGTGGAATGTGGGTGGGGGCTCCGCCCCCTCCCCACACCCCCACCTCCCATTACCCCCGCGGACTCCCTCGTAACTGCCATCGACCCTGCACTCCCTCAGCGGCCTTCGTCCACGCTAGCTTTGTTGTTGCCGTTTCCCTCACCCAGCAGACTCCCCTCCACAGATCCACCACCTATCTCTCTGCCCTGTGGCCTCCACAGCCCGTTCTCTCTGCTGACGTCGCCGCAGTCTCCTTCAACACCTCTTTCTCCCCTCTTGCTGCCTGCCACAAACCTTTAGGGCTTAGAAACAAAATATATATATAAACATTATTCTATTTACACCGCAGTTATAAATATACACATTATATATATATATATATATATATATATATATATATATATGCGCCATCATATGCATTTCATGTATGGCCTCCATTAAACCTGCAAACACAACCAAAGGCAAAATGAGAGAAGGAAAAAGAAAGAAGAGGAGAAAAACAAAGAGGAGAAAAGAAAATGAGTTCTAAAAAATTGTTGGAGAATTTAGGGCTTTGTATTTTAAAATTAGCCTTATTTTCTTTTCCCACCCTTTTATTATTTCTCTTTCATGTGTTTTAAACTTTATTTTAGAATGGAATTATAAAATGGGTAAACCTTATTTCTTTTTAGAATGTTATTTTTATTTGTTAGTGGTATGGTAACAAATAGATTAGATCATGATTAGAGGGTGTATATGCCTAAAAATCATTCTTGCGTGTATGAAATAGGTCCCTCAGAGAGTGCACTTATTTGCTTTGTTCAAGAATGTCGATTGAGAATGGCGGTGATAATATGACAATGAAGAGGAGCTTCACAACAATGGTAGTAGTGCGTAGTGCGTAGTAGCGAATGTGATCACAAGAAATGAAGGAATTGGTGCCAAAGGCGCACTGTAATTCTTGTAGAGTAACAATACTTAAAGCTTGGATGAATGAAATGGAAGAATGAGGTTCAATTTATAGACTTGGGAGAATGAAGATCAACGGTATAGAAAGAATTAGAAGATCAACGATTGAGAATAGTTGAGGAACGTGCAATGAATAAGAAGAAGACATGTGTCTTGCTTTCTTTTGCATGAGAGGATTTGCTAAGAATAGAAGAATGAGTTAAAACAATTAAAAGAATATAACAATCAGTTAAGTGATTTAAAACAAGAACAAGGGATTTGCATGAGAATAAGAAGATATTTTTCTTTATTAAATATTAGGAATATTTAATTGCATGTGCAAAAAGCTTGAATTATATTTAAAGATAACTCAATTTAGAAGAAAAAACAACTTAAATAAATATTTGATTTATTTAAATTTAGAGAAGATATTATTGTAAGAAACAATTAAATAATTGGAATTATTTAATTTAGAAGATAGGAAATCAATTTAAATAAATAAATTTATTTAATTGTTGTGCATGATTTGGAAGAATAAATAAAATATTTGATTGTATTTTATTTTTAGAGATTGAGAGGATTTAAATAAATTTGATTTGATTTATTCAAATTTGGAAGAATGATTTTGATTTAATTAAATAGTTAAGAATTATTTAATTGTTTTGGAAGAATTTAATTAAATAAAAGATTTTATTTAATTTTGACTTTAGAAGAGATAATTAAATATTTTGATAATTAATTAATTTAGAGGAATGTGAATCGAATAAATAAATTTGTTTATTTATTTATTGATAGAAGAAATAAAATGGAATAAATATTAAGAATATTTATTTAGACTGAATCGTGTCATTTTTAGGCATATACATTTTGCCCCTCTTTGATGTAATGCAGTTTACGATGTTGCTTCAAAGAAGTCAGTTTTTCTGATAATAATACATGCCCCAGTTTGCCCCTGGTACAGGTTTAACGATGATAGGATGCCCCCTCGGGAGATTGGATGAGAAGAAGGCAGAAGGCATGAGACGGACAATCTCATGAAGACGAAGGGAAAACTTGGTTAGGATTTGAAAAAATTGGTTGAATGATACGTGATGCAAGATAGAATGATATCACACACAAGCAAGTAAGCAAGTATGCACAAATGATACAAGAACAAACAAGGTATTGCCCCTGTCAAGCGGTAAACCAACGATATACTGATAATGATATACGACAGTGTTCTCATGGCGGGGAACGATAGATCCCTAGAGCAACACAAAGGATAGTATCTGGTTTCAGGAAATGAAACATGTCATGTAAGACGCGTGTGTTGGTCTAATTTCAACAATGTTACATCGTGTATAAGACAATTGATTGATTAACTAATCAATTTGGTTTACGACTAGACAAGGATCAAGACCACTAATTGTGATTGGATCATTTGTGCAAGATTGACTTGACTTGATTGGTATGGATTAAGGATGGACTTGCATTTGGATCGCTGCTTGGGTTGACCGAATTGAGAAGAATGGACCACAACGATAGATAGAATACTGATTGATAGAAGAATGACTTGACAGAAGAACTCACAAGCTTTTATTTGTATTGATACTCTGCATTGTTGGATCTTTATTGAATGGGGTACAGTATGGATGCTTTTATGGATGTATAATGGATGCGAATGGTGTTTGCTTTTGACATTTTGATGCTGCAAGTATTTTGAAGTGCTTATTTCATCATTGGGTGATTTTTTTTTTTTGGGTACTTTTTCCAAATGTTGTAAGTTAATACAAGCATCTAGGTATAATTGAACCAAGATGACCTGAGTATTGCTTACATGGATTTTGATTTAGCAAGTTAATACAAGCATCTAGGTATAATTGAAGCGAGATGACTTGAGTATTTCTTGCATATCAACAGACAAGGATTGCCCCCATTCATGTTAGACCTTTGATGTCCTCGATGATCTTTTGTCAATCATGTCCTTAGACAAGGCTTCACATTACTAAAGTTTAATCCACAAACAACAAAAAAAGAAAATAATCATGCCCCCATCATAGCATCTCTAGCTTTTGGCATCCTCGAGTAGCATAGTAAGGCATGATAGCATAAATCAAGACTCTGTAAGTTAACCTAACCAACACAAAACATTCTTGCATTTAGATGTGTTTGTTTCTTGCCATAATTTGGGTAAAATCATTTAGAAGACCTTAGGAGTTTGTTCTGCTTTGCTTTGGATCGGTTAATTGCCTCATGTCAAAATTTCTACTTGAAAGCGGGTTCTGCTTGTGCTTGCTTGCTTGGTGAGAGAATATTTCACAATCCTCATTGGTGAGATAGACCCTAAGGGACTAACCTAGTGCCTCGGGGGCTCATTACTAAATGGCCTTGCCTATGTGACAATGCAGAGGCAACGTAGTTCGGGGTAAACCCTAATGGACCATGGATGGACTAGAAGGAAGACGACAAGAAATGGGACGGATGGGACAATGAGAGCCTCGGGGGCACATTAGAATAATGGCCTTGCCTATGTGACAACGCAGAGGCAACGTAGTTCATGGACTTGGACCATGGATGGACTAGAGGATAGATGGCAAGATATGAGATGGACAAGGAAGCCTCGGGGGCACATTGAAAATAGCCTTGCCTATGTGACGACGCAGAGGCAATGTAGTTCATAGACTTGGACCCTGGATGGACTAAAGGATAGAAGACAAGCTATGTGATGGACAAGGAAGCCTCAGGGGCACATTGAAAATGGCCTTGCCTATGTGACGGTGCAGAGGCAACGTAGTTCACGAACTTGGACCATGGATACTAACGAGAGACATGATGCTAGGTTGACACTATGGGAACGATATGGGATAAAACCTTGGTTGACAAGGCAACAAAGAGATAGAGTGTCAAGCCATGATAGGTCACCGTCAGGATTTTATTATGGAATAGATATGGGTTGGATAGGACACGAGGAAGAATGGACACAAGGTGATTGGTTTCCCAAAGATGGAGAAGGCAGTTTATCACAAGTAATGCCTATTTACCAAGTTTTCACCACTTGCTTTTATTTGCACGAAAAGATAGAAAGTATACATGATGCCTGTTTGCTAGGTTTTCATCATGATACCCATCCAAGGAGCCTGTTTGCCAAGTTTTCACCAAAGGATGATTTTTTTGTATATTTCTAATTTTTTAATTTTTTTTTGTATTTTTCTAATTTTTCTAATTTTTTGTATTTTATGCCCCCTTACATTGGGGTTCTCCTAGGTATAGAATCGGCGAAGATGCATGCTGTTGATTGGTTCATCGAAAAACTCACCCTCTGATGTCGCTAACTAATATGCCCCTGATCCATAAGCAGCTACAATTACATAAGGCCCAAGCTAGTTGGGTTTGAACTTGCCCTTCTTTTCCCTATCCTGTTGATTGCGGGGATTTTCCTTAAGGACTAGATCTCCAACTTTGAAGACTCTTGGGCAAACCTTGTGGTTATAGCTTCTTGACATCATTTGTTGATATGCTTTGAGATGGTCAAAGGCTTTCTATCTCCTTTCTTCTAGCAACTCCAGTTCTTGCAATCTAGAAACTTTGTATTCTTCATCTAATATGAGACCTTTTAACGACACCCTGAGGGATGGTAGTTGGACTTCTATGGGGAGGATAGCTTCTAAGCCATAGACAAGGGTGTAAGGTATAGCACCTGTGGGAGTGTGTATATTAGTTCTGTAGGCCCACAGAGTGGGATTGAGTTGGATATGCCAATCACGACGAGCATCGTTGACTGTCTTCTTGAGAAGTTTCAAGATAGTCTTGTTGGATGCTTCAACTTGACCATTGCCTTGGGGGTAATAAGGTGAGGAAAAATGGTGTTGGATTTTGAATTGGTCACAGAGTTCTTGAACATCCTAGTTTTTGAAGGGTCTTTTGTTATCTGTGATAATGGATGAAGGAATTCTGTATTTACAGATGAGGTAATTTAGGATGAATGAGGAGATTTGCTTACCTGTGACGGTGGTGAGGGGAACAACTTTAATCCACTTAGTAAAGTATTCAGTGGTGGTTATGATGAATTTGTGGCCGTTGGATGAGGGTGGATGGATCTTTCTCACAAGGTCAAGTCCCCATTGGCAAAAGGGCCAAGGTGTCGTTAAAGGTCTCAACTCTTGAGCTGGTGCATGTATCAGGTTCCCATGTATTTGGCACTGCTTGCACTTCTTGACAAACTGATATGAATCTGTTTCCATGTTTAGCCAGTAATAACCCAAACACATGAGTTTATTAGCTAAGGAGGGACCGCTAGAGTGTGTTCTGCAAATCCCTTCATGTACATCTTGCAAGGCGGTTAGGGATTCTTCTCGTTCTAAACAATGAAGTAAAGTACCATCTAGACCACGTCGGTATAGGGTGTCAGCAATGATGGTATAGTGAGAGCTTTGGCGTATAAAAGTTCATCGTTGGTTCAAAGATAAGTCAGGTGGGAGGGTGTTGTCCTTGAGGTATGTGTAAATCTTACCATACCAAGGTGAATCAGATGCAACTAAAAGGCATATGGAATAGTTTTTAGGAAGATCATAAGTTGGTTGTCGAATAGTTTCCACTAAGAACTCATACCGTGACTCATTCTCTGGTATTTCAAGAAGAGAGGCAATGGTTGCCATGGCATCTATTGCTTTGTTCTCAATCTAAGGTATCTGCTCAAAAGAGATGATCACAAAGTATTCTTTAAAGTCATCAACCATCCTCTTGTAGGGGACAAGGTTTTCATCTTTGGTTTGGTAATCATCATTGACCTAATTGATTATTAGTTGGGAATCACCATAGACATTTAGCTCTTTGGTCTTCCACTCTATTGCCATTTTGATATCGATGACTAAGGCTTCATAATCTGCGATGTTGTTGGTGAATGGGAATAACAAACGGTAAGACTTTGGAATGGTGTCACCATGAGGAGTTACAAACAAGATTCCTGCCCCCGATCCATGGTTTGTGTAGGACCCATCAAAGTAGAGCTTCCAAGAATGTGTTGAGATGTTGAATAAGGATTCATCTAGAAATTCAAATTGCATTGGTGTGGTGTCCTGTAGTGGTGCATTTGCTAATTGATCAGCAATGTCTTGCCCTTTGATATCTTTTCTATCTACATACTCAATGTCATATTCACTTAAGAGCATTACCCATTTGGTTAGGCGACCTGTGAGAGCTGCTTTGCTTAGTAAGTATTTCAGTGGATCTATTTTTGCAATGAGTTTGACTGGATGTGCAAGCATATAATGTCAGAGTTTTTGGGAAGCAAAAACAACTTCAAGACATGATATTTCTATCTGAGAGTATTGCAATTCATAGCCCACCAATGTGCGACTAATATAGTAGATGGCTCTTTCTTTATTCTCATAATCTTGTTGTGCTAGAAGAGCCCCAAGAGCTGTAGGTGTAGCAGATATATAGAGTATCAATGGTTTCCCTTGGATAGGAGGCATGAGAATGGGTGGATTCATAAGATATTCTTTCAGTTTGTTGAATGCCTCTTCACATCTCTCATCCCATCTGAATGGAATGTTCTTGTGTAGGAGATGACTAAATGGTTGACACTTGTCAGCTAGTTATGATATAAATCTACGGATTGCTTGTATCTTGCCTTGTAGAGATCTTAGTTGAGTAAGAGTCTTGGGTGGTGGCATGTCCATAATAGCCTTAACTTTGGCGGGGTCCACCTCTATTCCATTTGCTGATACAATAAAACCTAAGGGCTTGCTTGAGGTGACTCCGAACACACATTTCTTTGGGTTCAACCTGACCTTGAATTGCTCAAGTCTCTAAAAGACTTTCTCCAACACATCTAGGTGTGATTCTCTTGTGAGTGACTTTTCTAGGATATCATCTACATAATCTTCCATTGTTACATGCATCATATCATGAAATATGGTAGTCATAGCACATTGATATGTGGCTCCTACGTTCTTTAGCCCAAATGGCATGACATTCCAATAGAAAGTGCCCCATGGACAAGTAAAAGCTTTCTTATGCTGGTCTTCCAATGCTATCCTAATCTGGTTGTATCCTGAGAAGCCATCCATGAGAGATAACATGGTATGCCCTACTGTTAAGTCGACTATGATATCTATATTTAGAAACGGAAAATCATCCTTACGACAAGCTTTGTTTAGATCTCTGAAGTCATTGCATAGTCTGACTCGGCCATCTGGTTTGGACACTGGTACAATGTTGGATATCCACTCTAGGTAGTCTATTGCTCTGATAAATCCCACATCCAACAACTTCTTCAATTCTTCTTTGACCAATAGTGCTTTGTGAGTATGCATCTTTCTAAGCTTTTGTTTGACTGGTTTCACACCTAGATCTAGTGGAAGATGATGCAGGATCAAGTTTGGGTCTAGACCTGGCATGTCTGCATATGACCAAGCGAAGTTGCCTCTCTTTTTCTTGAAGAATGGTATAAACTTGGTCTTTTCTGGTGGAGTAAGAGATTTACCAAAGTGAATGATCTTAGGTTATTCCTCTATTCCAATTTTAACCGGCTCTGTAGGTTCCACAACAATCTGAGACTTCTCCTGGTGCATGTCATTGGGGAGAGTGTCAAGCCTTCCATTATCAAGTACCACAGTTGGGTTTTCACCTTCGGATGCATCTTTTCTTTTTACTATTTTGGGATCTGACACTGCCATAGAACAGTTTTCACCGTCAGATCTAGTTTTTATTTTGATATTTTTGTGACTGGAAGGCTTGGCACCCTCACCGAAATAGGCCACGGTATTAAGTTCAATAGCGAAACCATCTTTATGATCTCCTTTGGGTAGGTGGTTCCTAAGTTCCATGTAGTCAATATAAGCATCATTGTTTTGGAACATATCTAGTTGAGGCGTTCCTCATAGATCCCAGTCAATAAGTTTAAGATGCACAAAGGGGAGGGAGTCGGAGGATAGATCTGATTCGTTGATAGTTTGAATGGATATACTAGAGTATTGGTAGGGGGAGTGTTCGAGATGGTACTTTCCTCCAAATTATTTATTGCGTTAGAACTCGAACCTTCCTTGAAAGTCGTATTCTCAGAGATAGGCAAATCAGACTCTAGTGGTCTATTTAGTAGCATTTGTCCCTCACGATAGGGGGTATAAGTTTGAATGGTATTGACCTCTTTGTCATCGTAGGAATGCTCTATTAGCTCATCCCACTCATATTCATTGGAATCCGTGTCACTGTCCACTTGAAGTGTATGGATCATTTCTACAAGACAAGCATTTTCTTTGGCCTTGCCCTTGCCTTTATATCCTAGGCCATTTATATTTCTAGCCAGTGAGGATGAAGAAGGTTGAATGGGTTCTATGATTCCTTATTTGCTTAGGCCAATAGGGCCTTGTCCTTCGTAACCCATTCTATGTAGGATAGCTTCTTCTCATCCATAGAGTTCTGTTGGGAGCTTAGGTGGTTCATGTTGTATGTTCTCTTCTTCTTCAGTATAAATCCATTGTAGGACATCTCTTTCCTCTATTTTATCGGATAAGGTCCCCCATTTTACAAAGGGAGCTGTGGGAGCTATAGGAGGAACATGTGGCTTTGGAAAATGCTTGGGTCAACCAAAGGATCTAGGAGATAACGACATCTTGGATAGATTGAGGCTGTGTTCTATGGAGTATTCGCCAACTCCAGTTTCTTTGATGGTAAGCTTCTGCTCTTTGGGCCTTGATGAGGAAGCTTTAGAGGTATGATCATGCTGTGGGGTAGGGGATGTAGATGCTCTATTGTTTGGTATGATGCAATTGGTTTTTGAAAGGATAGAGTTGCAATGCTAGAAGGGATTAGGGTCTCCTTGGATGGTGACTTGCTTGCCATTATGCGGGAATTTTATGCATTGGTGATAGGTCAAAGGGACAACTTTCATGGCATGAATCCATGGTCTTCCTAGGAGAATATTATAGGTGAGCTCCCTATCTAGGACTTGGCACACAACATCTTTTAGTACTGGTCCTACTTGTATGGTTAAGACTACTATTCCCTTTGTAGTTCTCTCCTCTTCATCATAGGCTTTGATAGTAATTTTCTTCCTTGGATCGACGACATTTTTAGAGAACCCCAATGTAAGGACCAGTTTTAACATGCAAATATTTAAACTACCCCCCGTCAATGAGAACTCTCTTGATGTGGTGCTTATGGATGAAGGTAATAATATGTAGAGGGGTGTTATGAGGTTGAGACACTGAGAGGTCATCTTGCTCAGTAAATGATATGGTGCTTGAGGAGGTTAGATTACCTACCATGGCCTGAAACTTCTCTTGGGCCAAGTTAGTGGGGACAGTGGTTTCCACTAAGGCTTTATTGAGAATCTCCTTATGGGAAGGAGATAGACACAACAACTCCAAGATAGATATGTGGGGTAGAGTCTTCTATAGTTGGTCGATGACATTATACTAACAAAAGTTGGACTAAGAAGGTGACGACCTTGGAGGGACGATATTCAGCATGACTTTACCACTGCGGGTAATGATACTACAACCAGTTCTATTAGGTTCTGATTGTTGATTGGGCGTGACCACATTGATTTGTGGGACATGCTCGGATAGGCAATTGATGGTATAGTCGAATGGCACACTTGCATAGTTGGCATTACTATTCCCAGTATTCTGATTTGGCCTGTTGTAGTTGTTGTTTTTGTTACTGTTGTTGTTATTGTCGTCGTTGTTGTTGCCGTTGTTGTTATTGCCATGGTTGTTATTGTTATTGTTGTTATTGCCATGGTTGTTATTGTTGTTGTATGACCTGTTGTGATTGAGAAGTGGATCCCTGTAAGCCACATGTGTCTCATTGGAGGTATGCTATTGGGTTCCTCCTTGATTTTGATCAAGCACATCTTGGATAACATGTTTGAGATAGATACAATTGTTGGTTGTATGTCCCCTCCCTCTATGATATTTACAATAGTTAGTGTCTTTCCAATAGGGAGGTTTGACTATAGGCTCATAATCACTTGTTGGCAGTAGAGAGATTTCATTGTTAGCCAATAACTTCCGTAATGCAGATTCTTGGGACTCACCCAGCGGTGTGAACTTTCATCTTGGATTCACATTGAACCATGGTCTTGGCTCCTGAGAGAATGTTTTGTTGGGCGTAACATTGTTTGCTTCTCCTTTGAGAGTGAGTATGGGTTGTTGCTTGGGAGCCACCACCTTGGCATCAACCACTCCATTGTTGACAACATTCTTATTCTTGGTCCAAAACTTTGATTTGTTAGTCGTGTAGTTGGAGGTAGGTGTGTCCTTGTATAACTTGATTTGCCCCTTGGCAACCATAGCCTTTTCGATAAACAATCCCATTTCGATGACTTTTGAGAATAATGTAGGGCATTGTATTTGTATTTGATAGCCAAGATTGATGTTGAGGTTATGGACAAACATCTCCATTAGTTGCTTCTCAGGTACATTGTATGAGTATTTGCTTGCTAGTTGTCTCCATCTTTGTAGGAAGGTGGCGAATGATTCACCACTCTTTTTCTTGGTGTTGCATAGGTCAAGCATAGAGACTTCATGTTCAATATTGTATGAGAAGTGCGTGATAAATTTGTTGACTAGCTCGTCAAAAGTTTTGATCTACCTAGTGGAAGCCGTGAGAACCACTCCATAGCTTGATTGCCTAGAGATCTAGGGAATAGTCTCATTAAGTAAGTCTCATTGTGAGCTACTTCCAAGCATGCTGCGTTGAATTCCCTAATGTGATCTCTAGGGTCCCCTTTCCCTTTGTACTTGTCAAACTTAGGAACTTTGAATCGATAGGGAAATAGTTTCATGATCAAACCTTTATCAACGGGGTATGGTGCAATATCTTCCAAGGAGTAGTTTTTAGTGTTTGTACCCGTCTTGATAACCGACATTTGTTGCTTTAGACTCTCGAGTTGCTTCCTCATTTCTTCCATAGGAGCATTTGGGTCTATGGCTTTCTTTTCTTTATCATCTGTGTTTGGGTCTATGGCATTCTTTCCCTTTTCATGATCATGTTTTATGTTTTCCAGGATTGTGCTTATATCAAAATTTGCAAGGAGTTTAATTCCAAGATTAGCAAGATGATAGAAATACCTGAGGGTCCGCATGGAGCACTTTCTCTAGTAAGCGTTGGAATTTCTGATCTTGGATGCTTCCTTGATAGTCTTCGTTAGAGATTTCCTCATCACTATTGTGAGGTGTGATGATGTGGTTGGATGATCTGGCCATTTCAAGTTGTTTTTTGTATTGAGATCTAGTAAGAACCATGCAAGGTGATGTGAGACAAGGTGGAATGGGACTAGAGATTTTGGCGAGGTGCCGATGGAGACTGCTAAGAATAGGATACTTATGACAAGATTTGGACAAACGACTTTCTCGATCAATGATTCCAAGTAAGAAGGCCGATACAAGACGGTAGCCACTAGTAAGGGTACTTGATACCTATCTTACTTTTTAGGGACTAGTCATGCACCAAGACCACTAGCAAAGTTCTGTGACCTACTAGGTTTACTTGAATTCAAAGTGATACGAAAAGGGGCCAATGCTAACTTGATATGGGATACTTTTTGACTTTGGACTAGAAAGACCTGATAGAAGGTGAATGGGATGACTGATGAAAGAGAGACTTTGACATGAAAATGGATGAAAAACTGACTGCAAGGTAAGACCTGATCTCTGATTTTGGGACTAGACTGAAATGGGTACCCAGAACTGGTGAAATTTTTCTCTTGAAAACTGTGCAAGTGCTCACTGTCACGCATGCATCGAAACAGATGCGTCGCAGAAATAGATAAATGTGTTGTAAGTCATAGTAAATGCGCTGCACTAGTAAATAGTAAATGTGCTGAAACATACAATAAATGTGCTATATATCAGAACAAATGCGCCGTAGGTCGGCACAAATGCATAGGAACAGAGGACGGATGCGCCGCTCTAGGTTTTCTCAATATTTTTGCAATTTTTTGGAATTTTTCTGATGTTTTTGGTACTTTGGTTGCAAGAAGGTCTTTTTGATCTAATTTTCTAAATTTATGGCAAGAAGACATAAAAAACACAAAGAATGTTTTTATAGTTTTTTATTTTTTTGTGATTTTTTTGACTCTTTTTAGACTAAAAAGAAAGCAAGCACAGCCTATGGTTTCAAAGGACAGTATAAAACCAAATTCTCCCTATCTCTAGGTGAGGCATCTTCAGAAGGTAATAATCGCCCTTCCTTGCATTGGATTATAGAGGTTTTTGGTTTCACTAAAACAAGGATGAGTAATAAAGGCAACCATTCGAGTGGTTATACATGCGGCAGCACTACTCTCCATTATGGAGTCTCCCAGCCTACAAGGGTTGCACCTTGGAGGGTTTTGGGGGAGGTTGGTTGTTGGTATAACACAACTGCACTTGTTGTTTAAAACTTTCACTCCAAACACAATTTATTTATAGTGGCTTGGAAGGGCTTGGCGTCTAGCCTGTTACCACTTAGGGTCGCTCCTACTTGGATGAACGGTATCCAAGAGCAGGCCCATCTAAAAGAAAAACACATGCGAAAATGATATGTCTGACATTTTGGTCACCCAAGATAGGGGAGAGCATAGGCCTGGTATCATTCCCAAAACAAATAATACAATTATTCTTTTCCCCTAGTTAAAATGAGAAAAACTAGATGAGCTATCTACTTGGGAAAACACAAATTTTTGTTAACTTTGAAGTGATAACAAGATAGCAATGGTCCAGTTTTAACCAAGATAGCAATGATGAGTTCAATTTTATCCACGTAGCATGAATTGTTAACTTTGAAATGATGGTCAATCGAGATAGCAATGGTTCAATTTTACCCAGATAGCAATGATGAGTTCAATTTTATCCACAATAGCACGAGTTGTTAACTTTGAAATGATGGTCAATCGAGATAGCAATGGTTCAATTTTACCCAGATAGCAATGATGAGTTCAATTTTATCAAGATAGCAATAACTTTGAAAAGATAGCAATGTTACAATGCAAGATAGCAATGATTCAATTACCACTTCCCTAGTTAACTATGTGAGATTATGAGCATCCATTTTACTTTCCCTTTAGAAATCAAAGTGTGAGATAATAAGTGCAACTATATGAATCTAAACCAATGCCTAGCCTGCAAAACAAATCAAGAGAGTTCCTGCAAAGATGTTAGCGTTAGTAAAAATCTCCTAGAAAACCCTAAAATCACTGCCTACAACAGAAGCGCCGCTTCAGAGACTGAATGTGCAGAGACAGTCAACAGAAGTGCCATAATATATATGCACTGCAACAAAGGATAAAAGCGCTAGAAAATATTGTATATGCACTGCAATAACAGATGTACTGTCTCAGACGATAAAAGCACTGTAACAGATAATATATGCGCTATAGTATCCAATGCACCGCGACAAATGATAGATGCACCAAAATTGAGAGTATAAGCACTGCAGAAATGTATGCATCGTGACAGGTAACAGATGCATGTTAGGAATTGATGTATGCACTGTTTCCTCCTATGTACGACTTTCTAAAACACAAAAACTTAGTTTTTAGGTTAGATTTGGGGCTAGACCCCACGGTGGGTGCCAAAAATGTTAGGGGAAATTTGGATCAACAATGAATATGCAATATAATCAATATCAAATACCCAAAACTTTAATGAAATATTGAACTAAAGAGATTTAATCAAATAAGCAATGAATCAACAACAAAGCAAACCTCATTTAGATCGAAACTTCCATTGATTGCCTATCAAAATCATTCTTGGGTGTATGAAATAGGGCCCTCAGAGAGTGCACTTCTTTTCTTTGTTCAAGAATGTCGATTGAGAATGGTGATGATAATATCACAATGAAGAGGAGCTTCACAACGATGGTAGTAGTGTGTAGTGCATAGTAGCGAATGTGATCACAAGTAATGAAGGAATTGGTGCCAAAGGCGTGTTGTAATTTTTGTAGAGTAACAATACTTAAAGCTTTCTCTACCATCATTACCGACATGGTCTAGATGGTACTTTACTCTGTTGTTTGTTGATACACAAGAAATACTCAGGTCATCTCAATTCAATTATACCTTGATGCTTGTATTAACTTGCCCATACCAATCAAGTCAAGTCAATCTTACACAAATGATCCAATCACAATCAGTGGTCTTGATCCTTGTCTGGTTGTAAACCAACTCAATCAGTTAATCAATCACATTGTCTTATATAGGATGTAACATTGTTGAAATCAGACCAACACATGTGTCTTACACGACATACTTCATTTCCTGAAACCAGACACTATCATTTGTGTTGTTCTAGGGATCTATCATTCCCCGCCATGACAACACACTTGCTGTGTTGGTCTAGGGATATGTCGTTCCCCGCCATGAGAACACTTTCGTATATCGTTATTAGTATATCGTTGGTTTACCACTTGACAAGGGCAATACCTTGTTTGTTCTTGTATCATTTGTGCATACTTGCTTACTTGCTTGTGTGTGTTATCATTCTATCTTACATCACGTATCATTCAACCAATTTCTTCAAATCCTAACTAAGTTTTCCCTTCGTCTTCGTGAGATTGTCCATCTCATGCCTTCTGCCTTCTTCCCGTCCAATCTCCCGAGGGGGCATCCTATTGTCATAACTTGTACTAGGGGCAAACTGAGGCATGTATCATTATCAGACTATTTATTCTTTGAAGCAACACCGTAAACTGTATTACATCAAAGAGGGGCAAAATGTATATGCCTAAAAATGACACGATTCGGTCTCAATAAATATTCTTAATATTTATTCCCTTCTAATTCTTCTATCAATAAATAAATAATTAAATTTATTTATTTGATTCACATTCCTCTAAATTAATTAAATATCAAAATATTTAATTATCTCTTCTAAAGTCAAAATTAAATAAAATCATTTATTTAATTAAATTCTTCCAAACAATTAAATAATTCTTGATTATTTAATTAAGTCAAATTCATTCTTCCAAATTTGAATAAATCAAATCAAATTTATTTAAATTCTCTCAATCTCCAAAAATAAAATACAATCAAATATTTTATTTATTCTTCCAAATCATGCACAACAATTAAATAAATTTATTTATTTAATTAGCTTTCTTATCTTCTAAATTAAATAATACCAATTATTTAATTTGTTTCTTCCAATAATATCTTCTCTAAATTTAAATAAATCAAATATTTATTTAAGTTGCTTTTTCTTCTAAATTGAGTTATCTCTAAATATAATTCAATCTTTGTGCACATGCAATTAAATATTCCTAATATTTAATAAAGTAAAATATCTTCTTATCCTCATGCAAATCTCTTCTTGTTTTAAATCACTTAACTGATTATTATATTCTTTTAAATACTTTAACTCATTCTTCTATTCTTGTTAACTCCTCTCAAGCAAAAGAAAGCAAGACACATGTCTTCTTATTCATTGCACGTCCCTCAATCATTCTATACCATTGATCTTCTCATTCTTCCTATGCCGTTGATCTTCATTCTTCCAAGTCTATAAATTGAACCTTGTTCTTCCATTTCATTCATCCAAGCTTTAAGTATTGTTACTCTGCAGGAATTACAGCGTGCCTTTGGCACCAATTCCTTCATTGCTTGTGATCACATTCGCTACTACGCACTACACACTACTACCATCATTGTGAAGCTCCTCTTCATTGTGATATTATCACCGCCATTTTCAATCAACATTTTTGAACAAAGCAAAGAAGTGCACTCTCTGAGTGCCCTATTTCATACACACAAGAACGATTTTGATACGCAATCAATGGAAGTTTCGATCTAATGGAGGTTTGCTTTGTTGTTGATTCATTGCTTATTTGATTAAATCTCTTTAGTTCACTATTTTATTAAAGTTTTGGGTATTTGATATTGATTATATTGCATATTCATTGTTGATCCAATTTTACCCTAACAGAGGGATTTTATAGTTTATAGATTTTTAATTTGATTTTTGAAAAAAAAGGATTTATTTGTTTTATTTGAATTTTACACAATTTAATTATTTGAGATGTAATTATTTTAACAATTGGTTTAATCCTTTAATCATAAAACTTAATTCGATGAGGTTAATTTTAAGCTGGATTGATATTAATTTAATATTCCCTTTTAATTATATCTAGAACTATTTTATTAATTTAATAAATACGTCGTTCAAACCAACTTGGAAACCTAGTAAACTATTTAAACCTAGTAAACTTGGGAATGTGTTTTTACATGTATGAAATTGACCATCAAACCAATGAGCATTTTGAGAGTGTTTTACATATTTAGTTACAATCTTATCTTTAAATTCTTTAATAAATGCATGCACACTAAATTTTTCCACAATTAGCTCACAACGTTTTCCAAATTTTCCATCTTTTAAAGAATATTCAACATTTTAAAATTTTTTAACGTCCACTAATTGTTGTCCAAATTCATGTAAACTACTTTCATGCATACATTCTCCTAACAATGAAAAATTACCACATCTATCGCATTGTCCAGAAATACATGCATTTAAATAAAATAAGTTTCCATTAAGGGGTTCACAAAACAAACCTGCTATAAAATCTTTGATTGTTTCAGGTGGCATATTAGTACCATAAATGTCCTACATAATTTAGTTAGCATGCAACATACAATGTATATATTGAAAAATATCATAATAATAACGAAATTGTACATGAGTTTTACAACAAGAGATTCACTGTTTATTAATTCTAACATACCAAGGTTTACATTTTTTGAATGATCTTTGACTTATGTTGATATTTGGTAAGATTGAATCATCTAAAATTTTTATATAATTCAATTTGAGTCATATCTAATAGATGCTTTGGATGAGGGTCACATATTTTTGATCCCACCCTTAATTTTAAAACAGTTCTAATATTAGGTGATCCTCTTGTATTATCATGCTAATATTTTTTGATTAAAGATTTGATTTTATTAGTTAATTTCATATCTGACATTGGGAGTCTACCACTAAAAATCCAACATTGATTAATTGGATCTTTTTCAATACTTTCTCTTCTTTTAGCCACTCTTCTTAAAGTTTTAGGATTTACTTTTATATATTTACTAATCTTACTTAACATTCTTTTATTTGAAGTTGATTTATTAACTAGAGTAATTATTGTACAACGAGCTACATTCTTATCTTTAGATCAACTTTTCTTTCCTATAGAATCAATAACATTGGTAACACTAGATATGACTTGTTCTACTGAATCATCTTTCTTTTTTAGTTTTACAAAAATGCCTATGTTTTTCATCACTTTTCGTATTTTCCATATTTTCATCAATTGCATCATGAGTTGACATTGAAATCCTACTTTCTTTCTATAAAAAACTATTTTAGATAATCCATTTCCATGAGTTCTCATTTGTCTCCAAGAAACTTTACCAAGAAGGTTATCTAACACATCTCTTTCAATTGTAGAAAAAACATTTTCATTTTCATTCATACAAGTGGTTTCATTTTCATTGAACATGCAAGGGGTTTTATTTTCATTTTCAAACATACAAGGGATTTCATCATTATTTTGTTTTTGCATTGTTTAAAAACTAGAATTATTGATACCATCAATGGTGTATCCAACTTCAACTAAATAACTAAGATCAATATTATCAAGACTTGAGTTTGAAGACATACTCGCATAAATTGTTTGAATACATGCATTTTCCATATCATTGGGAGGTGGATTTGAAGACATACATGAAGTTATTTGCATATGTACTATTTCCATATCATTCAAAGTTGAAGTTGAAGGCATAGTTGGGTTTGTCTTCATAATTGCATTTTCTTCCATATTCATTATCTCCACATTTGCATCATCTACATTCATCTCACCCTTCATGGTTTCCTCTTCAACATTCATGGAACTAAATGCTTCCAAAATTTTCATTTGGCAAATTCTTTCTCTTCTATCCCTTTGTCTTTTTGCCTTCATTTCTCTATTTGCTTCAATTTCTTTGGGTGTCATTAACTTTCTACATCTTTTTCTTTGTCTTTGCTTTGATCCCATGATTAGAAAACCCTCTTGATAAAAAAATAACTAATTCTTAACCTAATTTTCAATTGCCACCTCCTTCAAATATTCAAATAAAACTATATAACATGGAAATCTTTTCTTCTATAAACTTTGAAGTACAAAAACATCATGAATACATCCAAAATTTCTCTTTTTTCCAAATCTTCTTGTAAAAAGTCCTTGTACTTGATTCCACTTCAGAAAATTCAATTTGTAGTTGTCTCTTCCAAAAATTTGAATAGAATATGACATGTTAAGATATTGTACAAGACAAGAATGAAATAAAATATGCAGAAATTGGTGCTTTCGGTCCGTGCTGCAGAAAGGGAATGTTGCAGGAAAAAAGTGTTTAGTTGGTTTTTTTCAAATCAAGGAAAAACAAATATATTAGAAACACATATGCATTCTATTTTATAAACGTGTGCACGTTTCCTTTTTTTAAACAGCTGAAGAGATAATGCGTACACATTATAAAACGCCTACGCATTTTTTTAAGAACGTGTAGGCATTTTTAAAATTTTGAATTTACAATCCACATGCTGCCTCAGTTTTAGGCTCAGGAAAGGCTTGGCAACCAACTCGACCCTTAGTCTTTGACCTGCAACTAAAAAACTAAGGCAGGTTCAAGAGAAATATCAAACTTTGGCAATATAGTTGATGGACCTTTTTTCTGAATTAATCTACAAAATTAAAACCCATTATAGAACACGATATCTAGTTTCCAAATATATAATAATTTTTGTTAAGATTGGAATATATTTTTTATTTTTTAATTAATTTCTAAGCAAACTAGTCCATAAACTTGAAATATCAGGTTTTTTTATTTTTTAATAACTTTTTTTGGTTAATTTTTTTGTAAAAAAAAATATATGACATCAATATTCAGATAGTTCTCTACACAATGAAAAAAAGATTCAAAGAATGTTTAGTTTAGGTCTAATTATGTTGTCCGTACATGTTGATTTTTAAAAATAGCAATTAGGGCCAATAAAAATTTAAGAAAAAAAAGTATTAACAAAAAAAATTACAAAAATATATCCTTATCAATCTTCATGTTGTTAGATATCTTTTTCCAAAAGGAATTAGAAAAATACTTTCATTTAGGTCAAAAAGTGGTGTCCGTACACATACATGGTATGGTAAAAAAATAACTTTTAAAAAGTAGTTTTTATACATACCTATCAAAAGTTAATTTATGTCATCTGGGGTTTTGAATAAATTACATATTTAGAAACTAGATTCAAAATACTAACTTTCATATTAATGATTTTTTTCAAGATTCATTGTGTAAGTGCTTCAAATTTTCCGTCCAAGTGTGACAAATTTTGAAAAACAACAAAAACACTTCCACTTTTTGAGCTTTTTGTGGACCCAACTTCTTGCATCAACCCCTTAACTCTACAACAGAAGAATTTTGCATAGGCATTGAGCTATTTCTTAGTTGATAACCTTCTTGGACCTGCAAAATAGCTACATCAGTCAAGGCATTCATGTTTTCTTTCAAAAGCTTGGACTACTAGTACTTTTTTTGCATAAGATCCCTCAAGTGCCCAAAATCATGAGTTGACAATTGATATCTCTTTGGACCTTCGTCATAATCATATTAGAAAATATGATCATCCTCTTCATAGCTGTCATAATCAACACCCTGACCCATTTGCGCATACCTCTCTATGTCAAACTAATTTATCTCCTCTTCATAGTATTCAACAACACCTTCTTCATCTGGAAATTCTTCATCTTTGCTCATTGAATGAGCCACCACACAATTTGCAAGATCATGGGGAAGGAAGCATGCCTGGAACCATAAAGATTCATCTTGAAAATTGACTTGGTCCTTTCTCAATGGATCATGAGTGTCCCTTTCAGGCTGTTTGAAACTTACATGCTTGGGGGCAGCCTATATGCCATTTTGCTATGGTATCTTAGATTGATCAGTGTTGTAAGGCCTATTATGCAGTCTTTAACCTTTATTGATTGTGTTACAACACCCTGAGGTGGAAACCCTTTATTATCATTTTTAGCAACTTTGTAGGACAAATCTTTCACAACCCCCATGAGCTTATCCAATTTGCCATTAGTGGTGAGGGGTTTATTGAAAGCTGGCTTATCTAGCTAGGACAGTCTTACATCAGACTTTTTGATGTGCTTCCCTAAAGCTCTCATATTGATTTCTATGTTTATGGATGTAGCATAAGCCTCTCTTAATGTTTAAGGACTCTTATCCCTCAAACAATACCCAATATTTGAGTAAAAAACACCACAGTGCAACACCAAACACGTAGATTCATTAGCTCTTGTATGAGGAGGTACCTTTCTCATTATCATGATGAAGTGGCTATTGAAATCAACTACCATCTTATTCATTGCCTTCTTGATAGTTGTGAGTTCATGGATGACAAACTTGAGGTCAATCTTGTCCCCATATTGCAATCTAAACACTCTCATGAACTCCTCCCAAGAATCGATATTGTTATTAGGGAGAGCCTTATACCATTCTTTAGCACTTTCTTCCAATGAGTGTACAAACAATTTCATCATAATATCTTCATCCTCAATTTCATTTTCATTAGTGACATTAATAAAATGCCTAAGATGTTCCTCACCTATGACAACATTGTTACCTTGAAACCTAGGAATCTTTCCCTTAATCTCATTTGGAATTAGATTAGGAAAGTCGAGTATGCAAAAGAAATTAAGTTGTTTATACCTCTCTTCTCCCAATGACTACCTCTATGGAGGAAATCTTTGTGCTTGTCTTTGCTGTGGAGGCCTAATGTTTTGAGCGTTGCCATGTTGCTGATTCACTTGATTCTGTGGTGGCCAATTGTTGATATTTTGAGCAGGGGCATTATTTATACCTGTTGTCCCATTTGTTGATGCTGATGTTGCTGAACATGCTATTGTCTTTGATTGTTCTACTAGTTATATAGCTGATTATACTACTAATTATGTTGTTGATTATGGCCCTCCTACTGAGCATTCAGATTTTTCTTGGCTTGTTGTTGATCAAGCAAGGCCTGCACCTCTGTTTGTCTATTTCTGAGGTGATCAAGAAAGTCAAGCTCAACTTGGATTCTTCTTTCTCTTTCCTCATCACCAAGTTGTTGTTGCTAATCTCCCTTATTTGGAATGTTGTCATGTCAACCTCTAAGTGATCTTGTGGGAAAATTAGGGTGCATGGTATCTTGATATATCTCTTCATTCTCACTGGGCATCCTAAATGTTCTCAAATGTGGATCATGAGATCTATCTCTACTTCCTCTGCCAAAAATATTTTCATTTATTCTAACATTAAACTCAGTCCTATTTTTTCTTCTATTTGTTTTAAGCATGTTATCTGCAGATTCCTCATAAGTATAATTATATTGGCTCCTAGTGTCAAAACATATATGGTCTTGGGTATTCAATGGAGGCACCACATTGGGGTATCTTGTTCTCCATCTACTCCTATTTCCTGCACTACTAGAGGATTCCTCACGTCTAGGCTACTCCTGGCTCCTTCCTCTATGAATTGTAAATCTCTTTTCAAATTGCAATCAATTTCTAGGTTATAAAAATAGAGTCACCACTTCCCCTGCTAGGAAGAAAACTTGCACAAACATTGTATTTCAATATCATAGTAACCAGAATTGAATTGATTCAGTGGGTCCCCGGCTATAGAGAAAAAAATATTGGTTCCCAAAATAATTACAACTCAAAACTCTAAAACATTCCTAAATCACCTAGGCTAGGGATGTCATCAGGGTGATTTGAAAGAGGTTTGTCAACAAGTTAAGGGCAATTTCGGCCAACTGATAGGAGTGGGTAGACTCCTTTTCACTTTAAGCTTAGCTTAGACTATAAAGGGATATTCCAAGGGGTATACATTAGTAGGTATTGACTTCAAAAATAGATAAACAACTAAAAATAATTGAACTACCAAACCCAAATTGCCTTTTTGGCCCCAAGTTTGTCACTGAACCAAGAACAACTGGTTGTTATAAAAACCCCTATATAGCTGATGAAGGCAATCCTACAAAATGAGGATACATAAGGACTACTACTGCATTTAAGATTTTGATATAAAGTTTTGTTTTAAAAGATTTGGGTGATCACAGGCTTCTCAGATCAGTGCCTATTTGTTGGGCTATAGAGTTTTATATTCAACAAAGGAACACAACCAAAAAGAAATACATGACTACCTATTTGAAGATTCAAATACATGAAAATCAATACCAAATCACTAAGAATGCTTAATAATCCAACACCATACCATGCTCTTCCTTATGTAATATTGAAATGATCATTTACAGAGCTTGAAAATAAATTAAGAACTGTCACATTCATTCAAATCAGAACTTACATTTATACCACTAAACGTGGAAAGAGAAAACTATAACTGCGATTAAGATTCTTAAGAAGAACACCTACGATAGTGGAGAAAAACAATGATTCAATATAAAGATTGAAAAATATTTAAAATACATTTCACAACTATTTCATGAAGAACAAAAACTACAAAATGATCTTTTCTTTTCTCCCTTTGGATCTCTGAACCTGCTGAGAAAATTGCCCAAATGATCAACCTTTGAAAAAGTTTTGATCTTGCCTTTATAGCCTTCTCAATGCAAACCTGAGAGTGAAATGGAGGAGAAACCCTCAACAACCCACCAATTGCAACAAAAACATTGATTTCAACCACCTATTTCACATTAATGGTGATCCCAAGGGTTGTTGGCACGTTCCCAGGTGGTGGGAGGAATATGGAAGGCCAATCAATCGGTCTTTAACAAATAAAACTTCAGATGTTAGGCCTTCACCCTGCACTGTTCATCCCGGAAGAGAAGGAAAAGACCACTTGACCCCAAAAACATAGAAGAAATGAAGAGCCATCAGGGGTTGGGCCTTGGGCCTTCATCCTTCCACCTTCAAAAAGAAAGGAGGACGAAGAGAGATCCCTCGCCTTTCACCTTTTGCAACACTTAATAAAAAGAGCTCGTCGGGCCTTTCGCTTTCTGCCTTCTAAAAAGAAAGATGAAAAGAAACCTACCGCTACCCGCTTCCTGCAAGACTTAGGAGAATTTGGCTCTGTCAGACTTTGAATGTTGGGCCCTCTCCATTCTTCCTTCTCAGAAGAAGACAAAAGACCACCACCCCAACCTCTAAAATCTGCAATAGAAATTTTTTGAAAACCCTTGGCAGATTTCGTCGGTCGAGCCTTCCCATTAACACATGCTTTGAAGAAGACAGAAAGCCGCAAGCCTGACCTCTGAGACCCAAAACACTTATGCTATTTTGCAAGGAACCAAGGCAAACTTTAGAGCCAAGGAGAATAACATAGTGAAGAAGGGAACCCCATACTCTGAAACTCTGAAAAGACAAAAAGCACAAGGAAACACTTAGGATTTTGGGACTTAGTCATTTTTTTGGGTTTCTTCCTTGCATTTAAAAAGGCAAACACTTAGAAACCTACTAAAAGAGACCCATGGGAAATATCTTTGATCGGGTATCAATGATGGGCTCTTCAACAAAGGCACAAAGTGAGATTTTGATGGATTTGGGAACTAGTTTTTTTAGGTGTCAATAGGTCACTTGGCCACTAGTTGTCCTCACTCTCATTGCAAGGGTGCGACATCTTGGTGGAAGAATGCACTCATTGATCATTTGACTATTAGTGCTTCCCTAGATGGTTCCTCCCAAGAGGGTGACCCTTCCCAAGGGATAGTTCCTCCCAAGAGGATGAGCCTTCCCAGGAAACCTTGCCTATTCTCCCTATGGAGCCTGTGGTTGTGCTGACGGATAAGGTGGCTAGTTTTCATGTTAGGTCTCCTTATCTAGATTCGGTTGTTTCTTCAGCTCTTGTTCGAGGCCAAAATACTACTTTGACAGTTCCAATCATATCCTTGACTTTGCTTGCTTTTGGATCAACTTCTTTACGTGAGGTTTCTTTGGTTGCGGTGTTTAGTGTGGATCCCCTCCTCTTGCCTCGCTTTGAGGATTTAGACTCAAATTTTTCCTAGATAGTGGTCCAACATAGAAATAAAGGACTCCCCAAATCTATTTCTGATTTACACCCTAGGGACAAGGGAGTTAGATTTGCTAGTTCGAGATCTAGTGGTGTTTAGACCCCTTATTAGGTTCTTCTATTTTTTACCAAGTTGTGTGTTGTTTGTTTGCTGTTGTTGGCTTGTTTGTGAACTTCTTTTTTCCCTAGGGGCCTTGTGTAAAGGGATCAACACCCTGGTATGTTGCTTACCTTAATAAAAAGCATTTTTAGTTTTCTTTGTAATTTCCAAGCAAGATAGAATATAAATTGGGATGGTATCCAAAACAACTTTAACCATAGTAATCCTTCCTGCAAGAGTCAACTAATGTCCTTTATAGGATTTTGCCTTCTTTTTGCATGCTCCAATGGTCTTGACCAAATTCCAGTATGAACAACATCTTGGAACAGGGGAATTCCAAGATATTTACATGGGAGAATATTGATTGAGAAACAAAGATTTGAAGCAATCTTGCACTGCGTGACCTTTTTGGTGTTGAAGAATATTATTTTGGATTTTTCATTATTTATTAGCTGCCTAGAGCACCCTATGTAGTTGTCAAGTGTATCTTTGATCACTGTATCTTCTTCCATGGTTGTAACGCCATATAGGAGGGTATCATCTGCAAAAAGCTAGTGGGTGAGAGGAGGCATATATCTAGGAACCATAATACCTTTCTATTTCCTATCATTGACTTTATTGACTATGCTTCTTCCCAAAGCATCGAACATGATAACAAAAAGGAAGGGAGACAATGGGTCTTCATGTTGAATATAATGAACACTGAGAGGGGGGGGTGAATCAGTGTTCTACAAAACCTTTTATGCACTTGTTCTTTTATCCATTTATCAAATTAAATTATGTGAAAGAAAATTAAACTAATGAACAACAACCATAAAGACATAACATTTGAACACTAGGATTTTTATGTGGAAAATGCAAAGAGGGAAAACCACGGAGAGTGTTAGCTCTCAAAATATTATTATAGCACAATACTGAATTACAAGAGGCTCATTTCCTTAGGGTTCACTACTCGGAGCTCACTGCTCAAGAAAAAAGGCTCACTACCAATTAGAAGAAGAAAGTAGAATAAGGGTGGCTCACTGCCAAAGATGAACTGCTATGATTGCATCTACATATGTATGGGAACAGTTCCACTTAAGCTCATAAACACTGACTCACAACTCTTCATTTCAGTCTGCCCCTGTTTCTCTACTCTGCTCTTATATATGCTCAAGAACTCTCTTCAATTGCTACGATCATTCTATCTTTGCATATTCCACATTCATATCCTTCAAATTGCACACCACACTCCTCAAGCACAAAAATCCATTCTCTATTTATATCTGCAACTAAATCTTTCTCATGATTAGGTTGGCAAGCAAATTGTGAAATGCGTATACCAAGTGTTATATCCTGTCAGCTTGTTCTTTTGTTAAATATTTAATGCGGATCTAGACCATCATGTACATGTCTTCATATGTGTTAGCTCTATTCATACAACCACTTACCTTTATCATCCAACTCATATTTCTTCTCCGCATAAGGATTTAGCTAGTCTGTCGGCTTGTTCCTTAATAACATATATGATAGGTTCCTTTGTCACATCATAACTTTTGCTGTAGATCAAATGTGCCTTCATGATTCATATTCAACAATAATTAGTGATCTATTAACATGTCTTCAAATCCATAGGACAAGATAAATCTATGGGCCAAAATGCGGACCTTAGAATTGTTGCCCTGTCATATTGTAATACTGCTATATTGGATGTCGGTACTGGAGAGCTTGTAGAATGAGATTTGTTGTCCTTCCAGAGCTACAAACTTGGATTTTGATAGTCATGACCTATCTCTATCTTACTTCAAAACTATAGAACAAAATATGTTAATGTGGAGGAATACAGACCAATTTACTCAGCACTATTCACTGTCTCTATCTAACTTCTGCTGACCCAGACTTAGTCTTTTCATCAGATGACTTTCAAAGGAAGTCATGACTTGATTATTAGAATATAACATCAATAGATAACTCTGAACATCATACCTGAGCCACATCTTCATATATTCACTTGTGGAGGAGTACTAATCCTTTTTCTGTCTCATACCTAAAGTACACTTCCAATACTTAGCCACTTTAGGACTTCCAGACCAAAATGCTTGTCTTATTGCTAGATTAGGCTTGTCTTCCATAGTAATGTGTCCTTGCCATTGTAATGAATGATATTTGCCTTTTTTCCATCAATGACAACATTCTATTCTATTTCACATCAGTGTCTCTTGCCAACAATCTCCCCCTTTGGCATTGATGGCAACACTTAGTGAAAAATGCTTGTGTTGCTCCCCCTTACTCTCTACACTTGTTTTTCTATTCTCCTTGAGATGTATGCTTATTTTTCACTAGTTTTCCTCTCCCCCTTTAACATCAATGGCAAAGGTGTATATACAGGTAGTAAAATTGTGTCAAAACTTCAAAATTGTCATATTCTGCCGCATATGTACATGTACAATCTTTAGCTTGATTAGTTAGCTGTAGGAGGTAGAATATCACTATAAATGGTCTTAAGTAGAGTTGACTCTCCATCCCATCTACTCTTTGCACTTTCCAAAATTTGAATGTGACTATTTATCAAAAAGACTAATTTTTCTTCCTTCTGTAGATCTGAGGGTGGATCAATTATTGCTTTTGTCTTCAAGGCTTCTTCTATAAGATGGGTCATTGAATCTATTTTAGGACTTATTAGCCCTCTCAACTGACACAAACTATTTTTAACTTCTTCCCTCTTTTTCATCAGATTGCTCAAATCATTGTGGATATTTACCACTTGCATCTCTTTACTGGTTATTGATTCAGTTGTCAGATCATATGTCTTAGAAATATTTGACAATTGGAGTTCTAGATCCTTGATTTTTCCTTCTAACTCCTTAGTAACATCTGGCCATGATAATAAAAATTTGTATATATCATGTGATTCCTTAATAGCCTTCTGTATATTTTTGATTCCAATATCTAGCAAAATTTTATCATTATCCACCATGGTCTTTAATTTAGCTAACCTTTTCTCATTATATTCTTTTTTAACTTTTATTTCTGTAGACTTTTTGAATGAATCAAAATGAGAACTTATAGATTTGATTAGGCTTTTGAGCTGATCCATTGGTGGCAGAGATGTGTCCTTTTGGTATGAAGGCATTAACTTCTCTAGGATACCAGATGCTTCACCAATGAGTTCATTGTCCTGCATGTGTGACCTTAGTATCTCTTCCTGTGCCTTTGCTTGAACAATTGACACTCATTTGAATTTTTACATAGGAGACATTGAGGCCAAATTTATTGGTCCTTGTAGGAGCTCAGACTCATCCAAATCTTGTTGTCTCTCCAAAAGTTCTTCGATAGAATCAACTGGGGCAGCAATAGTGTCTCTTGTCACTTTTTCAGACACTTCTTGATTTTGTTTCAGAGGTTCCATGTCCATATTCTCTTGTTGACTAATATTTTGCTCTAGTGCAAGGCTCTCCTTAGCTTGATCAAGTTCTTGATTATCAACTTTGATCTGCTCATCAATTTTCTCCTTGTTTTCTAGATCATCAGTTTGTTGCCCTGGAGGAAGACTTATTTCAATTTGATCCTTTTCAGCTGTGTCTTGATCATTAACAACAGGGATTTCATTAGATTCTTCCTTTTTCTCTTCTGTTACTCTATCTTTTACCGGAGGACTTGTATCAGTTTGCTTCAATCCTTGATCCATGCTTACTTTTAGAATAGATGTGTCATCTCTAATACTTATTTCTTCATTGTCATAGATGGTAAGGATATTGTACTTCTTTAGTATCTCTACAATGATCTCCTCTATTTCATTGACCACTTTATCAATTTCTCCTATCATTAGTGTGTTCATTCTTTTCTTTGATCTAAACTCATTGTTGATTGCTTTGGAGATTTTGGCCTTTTCTTCTGGAGTAATATCCAAACATAATTTTATCAATATATGTTCTCTGAGTTCTATGTCTTTAACCATAGTAGCTTCCTTCCTGGCTGACATAATACTTCCCAAGGTATCTGGGAGTTCACCAGTGATCTCAATGAGAGATCTATTATATATGTTCAAATAATTTATGGTGGCTTCTTCCAAAATCCTTTTATTAGCATCATTGTAATCATCATAAAATTCAGCCACAGGTTTCAGATTTCCATCAACAGTGATAAATTTTAATACATCTTCAAGCGTTAATGTGGCTTGAGGCTCATCTACATTGTCTTTTGCTAGGTTTCTTCCTTTTGCAGGGCTTCTCCTTGCTACTTCCAAAGGCTTTAATAGTCTCACCTTTAATTTTCTTGACATCTTCATCTAATTCTATTGCTTCTTCATCAACTCCTATACTTACATGCATTCTTTTTGATTTTGTCTTCATTCTTTTGTGGCTTGTTGTGGGGTCTTCCAAACTTGTAGAAGGTGTGGGACCAGAGGATTCAAGTGCAGTACCAGATGTAGTTTGTGAAGTAGAAGCTCTTGTTCTCTTCTTAGTAACTGCAGGCTCTTTTGATTTCATCTCAGGCTCTTTTAGAGCCTTCATAGGTTCATCTTATTTTTCTCTAGCTGTCCTTTCTGCTTCTGCCCTTGTTTCTTTGATTTGTTCTTTGGAAAAACCTTTCTTTAGGGCATAATCTTCTGCCATCTTCTTGGCTTTCTTTGATATTTTTGGCTTTCTCTGCTCAACAAAGACTTTTGTTGACAATTCCTCATAGGTTCCAAATCTCTCTTCTTTAGAGTCCTTAGGTTTGTTCAACATGTGATTGGCATAGTTATCCAATACTTGACCATCCACTTCATATCCCATGGGCATGATCCAAACTATCTTGGGCTCAATGGCCTCCATCATGCATTGGTCTTTAGTTACAATAAAGCAAATGTCATTTTTGTATTTGTCAACAATTCCCTTAGGAAGCCTTTCCCTAGACTACATAATTCTTTGAAAATTCTTGAAATAGCCCCATAGGGTTGTGGTTTGATCCTCATGGCTTCCTATACTACTTAAATGATTCCTAATTTGTACTGCCACTAGTTAATTGTTTAACTAGAACAAGTTTTTCATTCCAAGTAATTCTTGCATGAACTAGAAGAATAGGCAAATGATCAACTTACCAAATTTGAAGGGGTATTTGCTTTCCTTTGTCTTCTTCAAGTTTTCCATTAGCTGTTGTTGCAGTAATTCATAGAGGTCATAGTCTAGACATTCTCCTTAATCATCTGATAAGCGATGTAGATAGCAGTACCGGAGACAGAGTTCTCCTGGCTGGAGAAATAGATCTTATATCCTATCACCATTGATGTAAATCTTACTACCTAATCTATAATATCATTTACTATTAATGCCCTTTTGTCAAATTGGGCTTCGGTTGCTTCCGTCACAGTGTTATTCTTCACAACTTTTAATAGGGGCACACTACCGGTAGAGTTTAATCGTGCAATAGCCCTAATCACATCCTTGGTGATCTTGAAGGGATTTTTGAGCCATATGAATTCATCATGGATCCTGATCAACACATATTGAACCCATTCATTTCTACAAATGTAGGAAAATCTTTGTACTGAATGAATTTCTTTGCTTCCAACACCTTATATTATTGCTTCAACTCAAATTGGTCACCACTTAGATGATTTAGGTATAAATCTGTGATTGTATTGTCACCATGTTCTTCTAGGGCAACATGAATGTAAGCCCTAACATCCTTCATGTGCATCACACCATGTGGTATACATAAAAAATGCACCCATTGGATTGACTTCTATTGATTTGCAGGGATGTTTGTTGAATTTTGGTTGAGCTCACTCAGTGATATCAATAACTTGTGGGGTTGCCATTTTTGCAAAGATTTAAACAAATTCACAATAGGGTTTCAATTGGAAATACCTTGTTCCACTGAGATAGGGTTTCCTTTATTCGAGTCACTCCGAATCCTTCAGATCTTAGTTGTTGTCGCTCAAGTTTCGCCTTAGTCTCTTTTGGATGTCTGATATCTTGAATGCAAAGTGATTTTGAAATCAAACAAGTCCCTTTTTATCCTTTGCATGACTTGACCTAAATCATCATAAATGCTCATTCCCAAAAAGCTGCATGTCTTCTTTGATGGATACAGTCGATCAAGATTGCTCCGCAATGTGCTGTACTGACTTCTTTTCTTCCAGTTTTTCTTTTAAAAGATTTGTCACATTTGATTTCATCATATACCTTCATGTCAGATTCTGGCACTCACTTTCTGGCTGGGGGTTTTGGATTTTCAACACTGCTCCCCCTGAGCCAAAGCTCCCAATTTACTTTCCAAAGGAAGTATCTACACCAAATGATGGTGTGGATTCATCCTTGACTTCAATCACATCTTTCTTAATACAAATTTTGCTCATTTCTTTCTTGGTTTCAACCGGATCAACCTTTTCCTTCCCTTTGTCATTCTTTTGCTCTATTTTCGTGTATTCAATATTGTAGTCTCTTTTCACATTTCTGGTTCTATAGAATCTAGCAAAGTGTCCAGACTTGTTGCAATTGAAGAATACAATATTTATTTGACCTTGATTTATCTTGACATTTGAATTTGTCCTTGATCTACACTGGTTAGCCATATGTCCAAATCTATTGCATGCAAAACACTTCCCATTGAAGGATTGACCATTCCTTGAATAGTTTGTCAAATTTCTTAACACACTTCTACATTCATTTGCTTTATGACCAATCTTCTTACAATTGAAGCATTGACCAGAGAAAGATGGGACATTTTGATTCAATCTACTCCTACACTGAGTAGCCCTATGACCATACTTATTGTAGTTAAAGAAATTACCATTGAAATATGGGTACCTTTGAGCATTTGGCTGCCTGACCGGGGGTCTTCTAGGTCTTCTTCTTTGATTTTTGAATTGGTTTCCCCTATTTTGCTTTACCTCATAATTTGCTTGACCGGATTTTGAACTTTCTCCCTTTTCAAATCCCAAACCTTGCTTGTCATCAATACTCTTTTGGCCAACAATCATTTCATCAAGCTTTGCAGAACTTAGCTTGAACTTTTCTTCATAGCTCTTAGCTACTTCCAAATCAAATTTTAAGATCATAACTTCTTTTCCTAGTTTTTCACATTCCTCTGACTTGTCCTTCACAACTTGATTCAGATATTCCTCACTCTTGGTCTTTTCTTCAATCACCTTGAGAAGACTCTATGGATTCACTTGCTTGTTTTAGTTACTCACACAATTCTTTCCTTCTTTCGTGAGATTTACTAATCTGCTCTTTTAATTTTAGAATGTAATCACCAACTTCTTTGATACTCTCCTCTAAACCTTTGATATCATCCTTGGAGTTGTCAAGATCTTCTAGAGTTGCTTCAAATTGTTCATTATTGACATATACTTGATTGCCAATCTTAATGCTACCAGGAGGGTCTACTTCAGGATAATTGAGATACCTTTGTGCTGCCATTGGTGAACCTTCCTAGATCTTCCTCAAGCTGTTAGGCTTCTTCCAAGGAACCTTGCTCTGATACCATTGTTAAATATAATGAACACTGAGAGGGGGGGTGAATCAGTCTTCTACAAAATATTTTATGCACTTATTCTTTTATCCATTTACCAAATTTAATTATGTAAAAGAAAATTAAACTAATGAACAACAACCATAAAGACATAACACATGAACACCAATATTTTTACGTGGAAAACCCAAAGAAGGAAAAACCACGGAGTGTTAGCTCTCAAAATATTATTATAGCACAATGCCGAATTACAAGAGGCTCACTACCTGGAGGTCACTGCTCAAGAAAAAAAGGCTCATTGCCAATTAGAAGGAGAAAGTAGAATAAGGGTGGCTAACTGCCAAAGATGAACTGCTGTGATTGCATCTACATATGCATGGGAACAGTTCCACTTAAGCTCATAAACACTGACTTAGAACTCTTCATTTCAGTCTGCCCCTGTTTCTCTGCTCTACTCTTATATATGCTCAAAAACTCTCTTCAATTGCTACAGTCATTCTATCTTCGCATATTCCGCATTCATATCCTTCACATTGCACACCACATGCATCAAGCACCAAAATCCATTCTCTATTTATATCCACAACTAAATCTTTCTCATGATTAGGATGACAAGCACACTGTGAAATGTGTATACTAAGTGTTATATCCTGTCAACTTGTTCTTGTGTTAAATCTTTATTGTGGATCCAGACCATTGTGTACATGTCTTCATATGTGTCAGATCTATTCATACAACCACTTACCTTTATCATCCAACTCATATTTCTTCTCTGCATAAGGATTTAACCAGTCTGTCGGCTTGTTCCTTAATAACATATATGATAGGTTCCTTTGTCACATCATAACTTTTGTTGTGGATCAAATGTGCCTTCATGATTCATATTCAACAATCATTAATGATCTCTTAACATGTCTTCAACTCTGCAAGACAAGATAAATTTGTAGGCCAAAATACAGACCTTAGAACTGTTGCCCTGTCATACTGTTGCCAAAGATGAACCGCTGTGATTGCATCTACATATGCTTGGTAACACTTCCACTTAAGCTCATAAACACTGACTCAGAACTCTTCATTTCAGTCTGCTCCTGTTTCTTTGCTCTGCTCTTATATATGCTCAAGAACTCTCTTCAATTGCTATGGTCATTCTATCTTCACATATTCCGCATTCATATCCTTCACATTGGACACTGCACACATCAAGCACCAAAATCTATTCTCTATTTATATCTGCAACTAAATCTTTCTCATGATCAGGTCGGCAAGCAAATTGTGAAACGTGTATACCAAGTGTTATATCCTGTCGGCTTGTTCTTGTATTAAATCTTTAATGCGGATCTAGACCATTGTGTACATGTCTTCATATGTGTCAGCTCTATTCATACAACCACTTACCTTTATCATCCAACTCATATTTCTTCTCCGCATAAGGATTAAGGCAGTCTATCGGCTTGTTCCTTAATAACATATATGATAGGTTCCTCTGTCACATCATAACTTTTGCTGCGGATCAAATGTGCCTTCATGATTCACATTCAACAATCATTAATGATCTCTTAACATGTCTTCAACTCCATAGGACAAGGTAAATCTGTGGGCCAAAATGCAGACCTTAGAATTGTTGCCTTGTCATACTATAATACTGCTATATTGGATTTCAGTACTGGAGAGCCTATAGAATGAGATCTGCTACACTTCCAAAGCTACAAACTTGGATTTTGATAGTCATGACCTATCTTTATCTTAATTCAAAATAGTAGAACAAAAGATGCTAATGCAGAGGAATACAGACCAATTTACTCAGTACTATTCATTGTCTCTATCTAACTTTTGTTGACTCATACTTAGTCTTTTCATCAGATGACTTCCGAAGGAAGTCATGACTTGATTATTGGAATATAACATCAATAAATAACTGTGAACATCATACCTAAGCCACATCTTCATATCCTCACTTGTAGAGGACTCCTGATCCTTTTTCTGCCTCATACCTGAACACTTCTAATACTTAGCCACTTTAGGACTTCAGGGCCAAAATTCTTGTGTCTTATTGTTGGATTAGGATTGTCTTTCAGAGTAATGTGTCCTTGCCATTGTGATGAATGATCTTTGCCTTGTTGCCATCAATGACAACATTCTATTCTATTTCACATCAGTGTCTCTTGCCAACACTTCTTGTCTTAGGCCACAAAAGGCCTCAAAATAACCATATGGAGAGCCATCAATTATGACAAAGTATCTGATGGTTTAGATGCATGAAAATAGCCAGTGTAACCACTTCAAGCAAAATCCCATTTATTCCATTGTTTTTATTATAAATCTCCAAATAACCTGATCGTAGGCCTTACTTATGTCCAACTTGATTATCATGCTCTTTGGATTTGATTTCTTAATTGTGTGTAATGTTTCTTGAGCATTAATAATACCATCAACAATATTCCTACCAGGCGTGAATCCGCTTTGCTCTGGTGATATGATATTGGGTAGGAGGCTTTTGAGCCTGTTGGCCATGAATTTCGCTATAATTTTGTAGATAACATTACATAATGATATTAGATGGTAATCTGAGAATAAAGAGCAATCCAGTTTTTTGGAATTAGTACAATGTTGGTGTTATTAAGGGCTTTAAGGATTTTGCACAACTTTCCAGAATCTTCCACCAAGGACCAAATTTTTGATCCCAAAAAATCCTAGCAGAATTGAAAGAAAATTGTTGAGAAGCGATCCAGAGCCAGAGCTTTGTTCAGATGAAGCTGAAAGACAACCTTTTTCAATTCTTTGAATCTAATAAGGGTTATGAGCTATATATTATCTTCCTCCTCTACTAAGTGTAGAACATTGTTTAAGATGTTGCACTAAAATGGATCTATTAATTCTTCACCACCCAGAAATTGTTGAAAAAATTAACACCTTCTCGTTGAATATCTTCAACCTTTGTAAGGATAGATCCATTCGAGGAAATGATGGTTTTAATTTTGTTCGTGCTTCGACAGACTTTGGTTACATTGTGAAAAAAAATTGTATTCAGGTCTCCCTCTGCCAACCATGTTTCAAGTGATTATGATTTCCAATATATTTCTTCTTTTGCAAGAAGTTCAGCATGCTCAACCATCAAATCTTTTTCTTTTTGATAGTCAGCTTGGAACATCCCAAGTTTTATCACTTTCTCATTGAGTTCAGCAAGTTTGTTTTCAACTCGTTCTTTTTCTTTGAAGATGTTTTTGAATTTGTCCCTGTTCCAAATCTTTAACTTCCCCTTTAAATATTGTAATTTTTTGGAGAAGATGACCATTTGAGACCCTTGATGGAATTGTGGTTCCAACCACCACTGTCGTAATAAATCTTTGAGTTCTTCAGATCTTCGCCAAATTTTCTCAAATCTAAATTGGCTCTTTGTAGGAGGCTTTTCTTTTGTTATCTTGACAGATATAGTGTAATGATCCAAACTAGATATTGGGTTGATCTGTGAATCCAACTTTTGGTTTTTTCAATTCAATTTGTAGAGGCCAAAAACCTATCAAGCCTCTCAGTAATATTTGTGAAATTAGAACTTCTGTTTGTCCATGTGAATATGCCATTTGAGGGAGGGATATCAAAAAGATTTGTGTGACAAATGAAATCCTCAAAATCAATTTGTGATTATGAGGGAGTGCACAATCCACTAGCTTTCTTTGATGAGTTTAGAATGGCATTGAAATCACCTCCTAGAATAGAGAGTTTCCCTCCCAACCCATTCAGTTCGGAATTGATACTTGTCCATACATTCTTCTTTTCTTGGTATTTTTTGGGCCATACACATTAAATAGATAGGAGGATAGCTCCGAGAGTAGGCTACATACATTTACCAGTTGCCAGTTTGTAGTGGAGTTGATTGGTGTTAAATTGACACGATCAAATTTCCATAGAATACCCAGACCACCAGCAGAACCCAGAGATTCAACAAAAACACCCATCCAACCTTTGCAGTGTTTAAGGAAAAGATCAAATTTGGTGCTCCTTAACTTTGTTTCTTGCAAAATAATTAAATGTCGGCATTGGTCCTATCAAAATAACACTTTGTTAAGCACCATTTGTTAGGGGAATTTAGGCCCCTAATATTCCATGTTAGTATCTTTATTGATTCCTAAGGGAGGGGGCTCCTCCCTTAGTATTGAGAAGGTAATTTTTCATTGAAGATTGTAGCCAGTGGCGATTCTCGTCTTTTCTATCTATTTGTTTTCCTTCCTTTCTTGTGGTCGGGGATCCATCCTCCATTGTTTAGTATCCTAGTTGCGATTTGAGTAATAGATCTTGGATTCACAATATCTAGTTCATCATTCACGATGTTGTCCATACTTTCAGTTTCCTCTTTGTCCTTGTTATCCACTATGTGTGTTCTTTCGATGGGAAGAAAAGGAGTTAAAGCATAAGCTTCTCTATCTTCAGCCGGAGAAGGGGATCGGATGGGAATTGAATCCTTTTTTGGTTGGGCAGTTAGGGTTTTAGAAGGTGCCTGCTGATATTATTTTTCATGCCCTAGGCCATCTACCAATGAATCATTCATCTTTGCACAATCTTCTATTCCAAGGGAGCCGCTGCATCCATAAGAGTTTCTCTGAGTTCAACCCACATTGTTTGGAGCAATCTTTTTATCCTTCTGTAGTGAGGGTTCAACCATAGATTTATTTTTTCCTTCTAAATTTTCTGATGCGCTTTTTGTCTCTCTATTTCCTTTTGGAACTAGTGGCAACTCTGAAGTTTTCAAAATCCATACATTTTTCACTTGTGGTTGGCGGATGCAGTTGACCGTTGGATGATCTCTTTTGCGGGATCTGAGGCAGAATAATTTCTTTTCCTCAATTTCGACTGTTTGAGTCCATGTGTGATTTTTTGCTAGAAGGGCGATTTCCTTTGGATTTTTTCTAATTGCAGTAATTTGGATTTTGGCATATAAGTATGAATCCTTGTCCAAGATGTCCTCATCAATTTATAATAGTGTGCACAGTTATCTCCTAATTTTTTCCAAGCATTCCATAGATCAGTATTCCAATGGTAAATTATACAAATGAATCTAGCAAGGGCCTTCATATGGATAATAATGGGTAGGGTTGAAGTTTGGAACCCATTTTTGCATATACAGTTGAATTTCTCCCATCATCCACATGTTAGTTAAGATTCCCTCTCGATCTTCTTTGTTGAGGAAAACATCGACAAATAAACCCTTACGGAGAAATTTCAAGACAAACTAAACTCGCCAATTTTCTTGTGCCCATGCCGTGATTGTTTCCCTAATTTGTTTTGGACCAATGAAGCATTCCAATGATTGCGGTGTTAATCAACATCTCTTCATCATCAGTAGATTCATCTGTAACATCAATTTTGAAGGCAATTGAACTCTGCTATGTGCACCAACCATCGCCTTGCACATTTTCACTCACCATAAAAAAACATTTTTTTAATTAGAATTATAAAATAAGAATATTCCTCATATAAGTTTTAACATATGATTATGACTGTACTTTACCTAATGTAGCCGTAATAATGTTTAAAGTACATTACTTCTCACATCAAAGCATTTCCTCTCCATATGGATCCTTAATGAAGGAGGCAAGGAATATTGAAGCAAAATCCAAAAGGAAGGAGTCACTTGACAGAAATACCAATGCATTGGAAATATAATTTGATTGATGACTAATCATAATGCCATTGTCTAGTGAGGCCTAAATAATCAATTCTTCTAGAAGAAATAACTAGTTATTAAAGGTATCTCGCATGCCTAGAAATCAAGTCATCCATGGAGTAGAGTTTGTGAATATAGGAAATAATCATGGGTGAGGCATGAGAGCATCAATCCTCCAAATATGGGCCTAATTTTTAGATCCCAAAGTAAGACCCCAACCAACCATTTGAACCCTACATAACAATGAGTTTAAAGATTGAATTAAAGGAACATCTTCATGGGGATTTCTAGAAATGTGTTTGAAAACATTATTATTTGAGAATAAACAATAATGTCTACCCTTTGTAAGGGATAGATTTGGAAGTTCATTTCATACTAAACAAAGAGTTGGTATAATGGGCCCTCAAATACATATAGTTGGTAGTGATTTATATAGTCCCCCTATAAGAATTTTGAATTTTGAAAAGATCATCTCTAGAGGCATTGAATGTCATAAACTTAAATCTTGTTTAAGATTAATTACAAAATTTCTAATCTAGTAGTTTCAAGTTGTTTTGGAGCCCATTAAAGTATGAAACAGAACCAAATTATATGCAAAGAATAAAATGGCTATAAGAACACTGCTAGCAGGAGGAGACATCAATTGAAGATCTAGGCTTATGCTTTCTAAAGTGTAGTTTATACCTTGGTGTAAAGGGGTAAGAAGAAGATTAGAATCAATGTAGTGTACTATAGTGAAGTGTGGTAGAATACAATGCAAGCAAATTAAAATAAGCACACATATACACTCATCACATTCATATGCTAGCCAATTCACATCATCATATATTCATTCCATAAACTTGTAATACATACATCAGTATAACATCTCCCATATCTATTGTCTCTCTATCTTATTCATCATTTATACTTTATTTTTATATCTATATCTCACTACATCACATATTATTTATATTTTATTATCTTTCACCTTGTAGCGTACACATGTTATACAATGTTACATAGAGGGGTGTGTCCTTTTCTCTTGTTATGTCCCTTATATGTTGTTGCAGGTCACTTATATGTGTCACATGTGCCTTGTGGTGCATTTTAACCTTGTTCTTTGTGTTTCATGGATTTGTCCTACTAACACCATCCCTCAGTTGAACCCATGTTCTGTCCTTAAGACATGCTGAATTTTCTCGCTAGTCTTCAAAATGTTGCTTGTCTTCCAGAATCAAAATCTGAAAATTCCCTATTGAATCTTGTAAAATGGTAATTTTGTTTTCCTCTCAAGGAAAAATGTTTTTATATATTCCCCGTAGACTTGTATAGGTATTGTTCCATTCAATTGTGCCATGTTTTAGAAGATGAATGTGGCCATTGATCTTTACTAGTGTTGCTTCTCCATTATTGATAGAATCTAGAATTTCAATGAAGTTAGAAAGCTTCTATGCTTCCCCTAGTAAGCCAGCCAAATGTGCCAAACACAAGTTTACCACTTCCCTCAACCTCCTAACTTGTGTTCTTAGACTTTCTCTTTGATCATGCACTTGCTGGTATTGATTATGCTAATTTTCTATCTAAACTCTTTGGCTTCCATCCATATCTTTGGTTGCATCATAAGAGGTAGAGGCTTGCATGATTTGATTTTCAATATTTTCCATCTATATTTTTAATGCTTTGGTTGACACTCACCATCCTAAGAAAAATTGATATAGTGCATTCACATTACTAAAGCTATTTTGCATGTTGTTTACTTCCATTGCTAGCTTAGTTTGTGTTGCGATGCATTTCCTCATCATCTCCTCTAGCTATTTCTTCTCAATTTCATTCATCATCTCTTGTTTGATGGCCTCCTTTTGTGCATCTTGGTTTTGAAACTCTGCCATGATATCACACATGTCACCTTCCTTAGTTGTTGATCCAATGGCAATGTAGTATCCTTATTTGTGGAAAACTTGTTTGTATATTTGTGAGGGATTCTTCAAGGGATTCTGTAACCTCTAAGTGTTGTTCCAATATATCTTCCCTTGTAGTTCTATGTAACACATATCTTATTTGAAACTTTTGAAGAGGGGATGTAACAACCCACTTGTTGTACCCAAATTTAGCACTAATTTTTTGTTATGATTTTTAACCAAAGTTATTAAGTGTTCTTTCAAATATATAATTAGGTACTTCTATCCATACATGATAGGCATTTGTCCATATGGGACAAGCATCTGTCCATATGGGATAGACATCTGTCCATATGGGGCAGGTATTCATCCATCCCTCTAAGATGGGCATTTATCCAAACGTGATATGTTAGAAATATTGTCATTGATGTCAAAGGTTGAAGATATTGTCGAAGATTGTCATTGATGTCAAGAGTGTTGGCAAGAGACACTATATGGATTCATGATTGTTGTCATTGATGGCAACAAAGTTCATCCCACACATCCGCAGGACATGGTGTGTCTCTACCGGAAGTCGGAATGAAGATTGTTGAAGTCCGGTAAACAAGAACAGAGCATATGACAAGGTCTGACAGATAGGTCCGGATCTTTCAAAGGAAGTATCTTGGTGAGGTGTGGATTTGGGAAAGTCAAGAGGACTACCTTGAGTAATAGATTCCAAGGATTTATCCTCCGGTGATGGACAAGGAAAAAGATATGAACAGTTGAGTACCAGATTCTTGAGTGACAGTGTGAACAGAGGAAGAACCAACTGACAGAACATCAAATTGCTTTCCGGATGTGTTTCTGACAATGGTAAAGGCTATGAAGACATGAATTATGTTTGGCCAACATGATTAATGATTTCTACAAGTATATGCTTGATCTGCATTACTTGATGTGCAAGGATTTAGCCGACAGAACAGAGTTTGTGAGAAGATAGACTGTTCCGGGTGCCGACTAGAAAGATAATGAAATCACTAGTGCAGATATATATATAGGATGGATTCAGTTGTGAGTGAGTGTTAAGAAAAGGAGTTGGATATGTGAAAAAGAGCAGAGTAGAGATAAGCAGCAAGAAAGATTAGGTATGTGAAAGGAAAGTAGAATAAAGAGAAGAGGAAAGATGAAGTGCAGTAGATCAGTGTACTGAGCCTAACCGGAACTGAACTCCAGCATATGTGGATGCTTCCAATCAGTTCAAATATTGTATGACATTCTTTTGTAGACAGTGTGTCTCCTTGTAGGTAGTGTGCCTCTTTGTGAGCAGTGTGCTCGGGCAGTGAGCCCTAATTGGCAAGTGCCATTTTGTAATTCCATATTCTTCTAACAGAGAATAATCTTTGGGTTAATCACCCCGTGGTTTTCTCCCTTAACAGGGTTTCCACGTCAAAAATACTGTGTCATGTGTTTTTCATTTCATGGTAATGTTTGTTTGTTTGATTTAATGCTGCATTGATAAGTTCAGAAAAAAAGAAATTATTAGGATAACTGATTCACCCCCCCTCTCAGTTATCAACAATTGGTATCAGAGCTAAGTTCCTCCTAATAGAGCCTAACATCTTGAGGAAGATCTGGGAATTCAAATGGATGCATATGGTTTGAGGGAGCAACTCAAGACTGCCCTTGAGGATCTTGAATAGTCAAACTCTGAAGTCAATGAATTAAAGGAAAGACTCAAATAGGCTAATGAATTCATGAGAGAACTAAAAGACAAATTAAGTCTCTCTATGAAAAAGAGAAAGGAGCTGCTCCAGCAATTGGCAAGACAAAGTGAAGAAAGTAATGCAAATGAAGAGCTAACTGAGAAAACCAAGTTATGTGAAAAGTTATCAAAAGAAGTCATTATGGTAAGACATGAAATGGAATCAGGAGTTATAAAGTTTACCCAAGAGATTGAAGAGAAAAGAAAAACTGAAGACAATCTAAGACAATCTCTCAAAGAGAAATCAGAAGATTGCCACCAGATGGATAGGATTATCAGACATCTTGAATATGATCTTGAAGATGCTAAAGATAATGAAGAAAAACTTGAGGATCAAATTGTCTCTCTCAAAAGGGATCTTCAAACAGCAAATGAATATAAAGAGAAATTCAAGATAAGTTCTGCTCAACTTGAAGTTCTTCTTGGAAGTCAAAAAAGGGTAGATGACAAGTGTGGTTTGGGATATGAGAAAGGAGAAAGGTCCAGATCCGGTCAGAAGAATTTTGGATCAGAAAATCAAAGGAACATGCCTACAAGACCTCTGGTAAGACAACCCAATGCTCAAAGATATCCATCCTTCAATGGATACTGCCACAGCTACAATCACTTTGGTCATAAAGCTAATCAGTGCAGAAAGAGAATGAATCAGACTAATCCATCCTTCTCCGGACAGTGCTTTAACTACAAAAGGTATGGACACAAGTCTCATGAATGCAGAAATATGCAAATGAATAAATCATTCAATGGTAGATGCTTTGCATGCAATAGAGTAGGTCATATGGCTAATCAATGCAGATCAAGAAGTCATCAGTCAAATATGCAAAGAAATGTTATCTGCCAAATCTGTAACAGGTCCGGTCATAATGCAAAAGTCTGCAGAAGTAAGAATCGGGACAAAAGAGGTCCGGTATATAATCAGAATCAAGACAAGGGTAAACAAAAAATGAATGCGGATGAAGTTAAGAATGAGATGAACAAGATTTGGGTAAAGAAAAGTTTAGAGAATGTAGAGGTTAGATCCGCACCAGACTCTGGTGCTGATATTCCTTCCAGAAATTAAAAGGTGAGCTCTGGCTCAGGGGGAGACACAAAGAAAACCCTATTCCCCCAGCCAATCAAGTGGTGCCAGATCTGGCACAAGATGCGGAGTAAAGGGTTTGTAGATATGAGTCTTGAGATGATCCAGCTAAGATTTCAGAGGTCCGCATGAAGATATGAAGAAGTTGTGATCGATCAAGTAGAACTTGTTCCGGGAGATGCTCCAGAATGACAGAGGATTACAAAAAGGTCCAGAGAGATCCGGAAGTGCATTGTCTTATTCTGTGGATTGGATAGAGTGTTTGGGATGTCCTTGTGATGTGTCATCTTGATTTGTTCATGGTCGGAAGATCCGCATGATGTTCGTAGATCAGGACTGATCCGGTTCTTCAAGTCATTCGAATAAGGCAAACTAGAATAATGTAGGTCGAGCATTTATTACAATCAGATATTAGGGTTTGTGGAGCAATATAAGGGATTTCTCATAAATCACTTGTTCATTCTGCACTCAAGAAGAAGCGAAAAGTGGAGCTCTGCAACAAAATTCATCAAGTTCACCAAAGATCACTTGCAGAAGTCATTACATACAGAAATCAATCCAACCACTCCGTGTAACCGAAGGTGCATAAGGTATTTTCTGTTTTCAATATCTCACTGCAAATCTTTTGAAAAATGGCTACTCCGAATATAGTAAAGATCTCAGATAGGCCCCAACCTGAATTTAAGAAACACCCATACAAGTCATTGGAGGTAGATCCCTTAGGAGCATTCTCTAGTGTTCCACATGGCGTTTTACACACAGAAGACATTAGGGTTTACATACATGCAAGTATTGAGGAATTTGGGTAATTCAAATTGAGAGATTTCTATCACAAACAACTGATAGACAATGCTTTTGAGCTTAAACCAGAGTATAAGGGTATCCAGAAGAAACATTTTGATCAATTCATTCATTTCCCCTGCTTTGAAGAAGATGAATGGGTCCGGTACGTATTGAGTAGAATGCATGACAACTTCCTATGGCTGGATAGACCCTGCAAGATCACAAAAGAGGCAATTAGGGTAGTAACTGGTCTATACTCTTTCGGAGGGATACCTATCCTCAAATCTGTCAAAAATAACATTGTAACTGAGGCCACCGGATCAAAATTTGATAAGAGGGCAATGACCATTGAAGATATTTTTGATCCGGATATCAAGTTTGCATCTATGATAATAAGATACAAGATTTATCACTCCAGTAGGGAGAATTCTGTATCCGAAACTACAGTATATACTGCCTATGAGATGCTGAGGAAGAATGCAGATTATGATCTCTGTGAACTTCTTTTAAGCTAATTAATGGAAAATATACAAAAGATCAAAAAGGAAAAAAGAATTCTTTCAAGTATGGTACACTTATATTATGTCTATTTTTCTACTTCATGAATGAGTTGCCCGGATCAAGTGGATGGGCATGGCAAAATGACAAACCTGTAGCAGTCCAGATCAGAGATTATTTACACGGACTTGGGGATGCCAAAGCAAGAAATACAGCCCTGTGGGGATACTTCAAAAACTTCCAGAGCATGATGCAAGCAAGAGAAAGAATTCCCCAGTCTCTTGTTGAAAAATACAAAGACTCAGTCTACTTTATGGTTGATATTGATTAGTGCCTAATGGAGGCAGTAGAGCCAAGGATAGTTTGGATCATGCCCATGGGGTATGAGGTTGATGAATAGATTGTGGAACTGCATGTTCAACACATGCTTAGTCAGCCCAAAGATCCAAAGGTAGAAAGGTTTGGAACCTTTGAGGAGCTGAGTGTGAAGATCCATGTGGAACTTAGAGAACCTGAGATAAAAAGGAAGGTGAGAAAAGAAGTAGAACATATTGCTCAAGGCCTAGGCATCCCAAAGGAGGCACTTGATGCCAACCGGGAAAAGAGGCGAAAGGCTGAGGAAGAGAAGAAAGAGGCAGAAAAGAAAAGAAAGAAAAGTACTCCGGTGGAAACCTCAACCCGGACCAAATTATCAAAAGGATCTACACCTGTCACAACCAAAAGCTCAAAAACATCAAAATCGGAAGGTCAGACATCCGATAAAGGAGAGAAAAGATCTAAAATAAAAGCCACAAGGGCTTATACAAGTAAGAAAGATGAAGAGGAAACCGAATCAGATGAGGGAGTAAAGGAAATAAAGAAGCAGAAGAAGAAAGGATCCGGAAAACCCTCCACAGGCCAAGACAAGGAAGAAAAGGCAGAGGAATTTGTTGAAAAGCCCACCCTGTCTCTAGAGAGTGTAATCAAATCAGTCATTGTGGATGGAAACCTTCAACCAATGGCCGAATTCTATGATGACTACAATGAGGCTGACCAAAAGATCCTGCAGGAAGCCACAATCAGGTATCTGAACATATACAATAAGGCTTTCATTGAGATTATATCTCTAATTCCTAAAAACCTAGAAAAGGAGTTAGAAATAAGAAAGAACAATGCCCTGGCAAAAGATCTTGAGATCCGGGAGCAGATAGCTATTCAGCTATATCCTCAAATTGATCCCAAGACAATGAACATAATATTCAAAGACTGCAAAGATGAGTTCACGAGTAAAGCAAGGATGAATCAACTCATGCTTGGTGAGACTGACAAGGTGGCCATGGAAACAGAAGAGATCCTCCAGAAGGCCTTCAAAAGGTTTAATCTTCCTATTGTAGAGGACTTGGGTACTGATCCCTCATCCACAAGTGTTGCAGAAGAAACTTCTGAGAAAGCAACAGAAGAGATGGGCCCTGAACAAACCAACATTTCTCCTCCGGTTTCCCCTACAGTCTTCGGATCCAAAGGAGAAGAAACTATACAGGAGAAAGAAGCAGGAGTGAAAGAAAAAGAAGTTGACAGTACCAAGGTTGCAGAGAAAGAGAAGACTTCAACAGAGAAAACCACAACTAATAGTGGTAAGAATGTAGAAGGAGAGAAAACTCCAAAGGACAGCTCCAAGACTGCAGAAGAGAAGAAACATCTGTCTCCAGCAAGAGACACTGCACAAACTGTCCAAAAATTTCTAAGCAAAGAAACAATAGAGATTGATGAACTGGAGCTTCTACAAGGTCCATTCAATTTTGATTCCCTCTCTCCGGTACAGACAATGAAGATAGCTTCATTTGCAAATGCTAAGGCAAATGAAAAACTCCTAAAGTCTCATATGGAAGACTGTGAGTTGATAGAAGCTACTTCCAGAGTGCTCGAAAAGATTATGCCATCGGTCCAGAAAGATCCCACAGCCTCCTCTTCCGGTAATCTCAAAACCTTAGTCAGCAGTGTTAGTACACATTTTGATTCTCTAGAAAAATCAGCTGAAGAAAAGGTCCGGAAGGAGTTTTTGGATAAAAGGTTCTCCGAGGTACAGGCTTTGATCATTAATGATAGGAGAAACATGAACATTGGAATAAAGAGCTTAGAAAATGCTCTTAAGGATGGCGGTGAAATATACAAATTTTGTATCTCCTGGTCCAAGGTAACAGTGGATATTGAGAAGAAAATAAAAGAGCAAGAGGACACACTGCTAAGCTTGTCTAAAAGTTTTGATCCTCTTTCTTCCTCTATAACAAATCAAGAATGTCAGACTATAGCAGTCTTGAGTGAAATCAAGAAATTGGAGAAGGAAAAGAAAAATAGAATAAGCAGGTTGAGTGAGCTCAGAGGGTTAATTGTCCCTAAGCTAGAGGCCATGCATGAGGCTATAATAGAAGCTCAAATCACAGCCTAGACAAATGATCCGACAGATCTAAAAAGGGTAGATGCGTTTACATTCCTGTTGAGTGGGCATATCTCAATTTTGGACAGGATGAAACAGAGTTGGGCAATAGAAGTTGTACAGTTGAAGACAACTTTTGCAGACATACTTAAGTATATGTAAGTATGTCATATGTTTATGCGGCTAAGTATAGTAAATTTTTTGAAAATTTTGGTGTGCGGATCCTACCCTTTGCCATTGAAGTCAAAGGGGGAGTGAGGAGTAGTGAAAAATGAGGAATCCAACTAAGGGGGAGCTCCGAAAAATGTATATAAAGACAGAGCATCAGCCAAGGGGGAGCATAGTGTAAACACTTAGTCATTTTTCACTAAGTGTTGCCATCAATGCCAAAGGGGGAGATTGTTGGCAAGAGACACTATATGGATTCATGATTGTTGTCATTGATGGCAACAAAGTTCATCCCACACATCCGCAGGACATGGTGTGTCTCTACCGGAAGTCAAAATGAAGATTGTTGAGGTCCGGTAAACAAGAACAGAGCATATGGCAAGGTCCGACAGACAGGCCCGGATCTTTCAAAGGAAGTATCTTGGTGAAGTGTGGATTTGGGAAAGTCAAGAGGACTACCTTGAGTAATAGATTCCAAGGATTTAGCCTCCAGTGATGGACAAGGAAAAATATATGAACAGTTGAGTACCGGATTCCTGAGTGATAGTGTGAACAGAGGAAGAACTGACTGACAGAACATCAGATTGCTTTCCAGATGTGTTTCTGATAGTGGTAAAGGCTATGAAGACATGAATTATGTTTGATCGACATGATTAATGATTTCTACAAGTATATTCTTGATCCGCATTACTTGATGTGCAAGGATTCAGCTGACAGAACAGAGTTTGTGAGAAGATAGACTGTTCCGGGTGCCGACTAGAAAGATAATGAAATCACTAGTGCAGATATATATAGGATGGATTCAGTTGTGAGTGAGTGTTAAGAAAAGGAGTTGGATATGTGAAAAAGAGCAGAGTAGAGATAAGCAGCAAGAAAGATTAGGTATGTGAAAGGAAAGTAGAATAAAGAGAAGAGGAAAGATGAAGTGCAGCAGATCAGTGTACTGAGCCTAACCGGAACTGAACTCCAGCATATGTGGATGCTTCCAATCAGTTCAAATATTGTATGACATTCTTTTGTAGACAGTGTGTCTCCTTGTAGGCAGTGTGCCTCTTTGTGAGCAGTGTGCTCGGGCAGTGAGCCCTAATTGGCAAGTGCCATTTTGTAATTCCATATTCTTCTAACAGAGAATAATCTTTGGGTTAATCACCCCGTGGTTTTCTCCCTTAACAGGGTTTCCACGTCAAAAATACTGTGTCATGTGTTTTTCATTTCATGGTAATGTTTGTTTGTTTGATTTAATGCTGCATTGATTAATAAGAAAGTTCAGAAAAAAAGAAATTATTAGGATAACTGATTCACCCCCCCCCTCAGTTATCAACAAAGAGTGTATCGATGAGACTACTGGCATGATTGTTGCCATTAATGTCAAAGATGTATGATGAGATTGTTAGATGTTGCCATTGATATCAAAGAATGCAAGGTGGAAATTGCTACGGCCAAAGGCCACTATATCGTCATCATCGAATTACATTCTGAGTTGCTATGAGAAGCAAAGGTAGATTTGGTCTCCATTGAGGAATTTTGGTGAAAGATAGGGTAAGTGCACAAAGATGGGGGACCAAAAAGGGGTCTTAAGATGCCACTTTTTTCTTGAAATCAGGAAAGATTGATGTTAGATGAGAAATTGAAGATAGTTACACTCAAAATTTGAAGATACAACAAAAACAAGAGTCATAGTGCTTCAAACCTAGTTTCTAAACTACTAATGGTTTTCAAAAATGGTTGAGATTAAGGGATTCAAAAAGGGGGAGCACACAAATTGGTCCTATTTTTTTGAAGAAAACATAACATAGCATTTGGTGTGCTCCCCCTAAATGTTAACTTTTTTTTAGTATTTTAAAAATTGCTTTAGTGAGAAATTAGCTAACACCATGTAGTTTATCCTTGATTTTTCTGATAATTTTTTCATGAATAATTGATTTTTTACTAATTTTTAAAGTGGACACATCTTGAAAAATAGAAAATTGAGCATGATCCCCCCTAAATTTTTTGAAAACTAATAAAAAATTGATTAAGATTATGGTGGTATTTTTTTCAACTTGTCATTGAAAAAGTGCAAACCTGATGGGAAGCATGCTCTAGATTATGTGCTTTTTGTTACAATCTAGAAAAACACGTCTTTGGACGTCCTAAACACAATCCAAGCCTTTGGGTTGGAAGCCCAAGGCAAATCCAAGCCAAAGGATTGGAAATTACTGAGGCATTCACATAATAGGAGCACGTTATCACATGCACATGTTATGGTGAAATAAAACATGTCACTCCCCCCTCCTTACCTCTTTATTATTCTCTCTCTCTCCCTCCCCTCTATGTCTATTCCTCCCCTCCTCTCTCTTTCTCACCTCTACTTCCCTCCTCTCTCTCTCTCTCACTCTACTTCCCTCCCATCTCTACCTCCTACCCTCTCTCTCACTCTCTACTTCTCTCCCTCTCTCCCTCCTACCCTCTCTCTCATTCTCTACTTCCCTCCCCTCTCTACCTCCTATCCTCTCTCTCACACTCTACTTCTCTCTCTGACCTATCTACCTCCTACTTTTCCTTTTCCTACCTTTCCTAGTTTTCCTTTTCCTTTCCAATTTATCTTTAGATCCCACCAATTTCCCCTATTTTACTATTTTCCACCTCTCCTCTCATCATTCTTCTCATCTAATGAACTTTCATTTTATCTTGTTTCCATTTCATCCTCCCAATTTATATCCTCATCCCTCTTTGCATGTCCTAGTTTTCTTATTTCCATGTTCTTTGTCGATAAGGGAGAGGGAGAGGGAGGAATAGAGAGAGAGAGAGAGAGAGAGAGAGAGAGAGAGAGAGAGAGAGAGAGAGAGAGAGAGAGAGAGAGAGAGAGAGAGAGAGAGAGAGAGAGAGAGAGAGAGAGAGAGAGAGAGAGAGAGAGAGAGAGAGAGAGAGAGAGAGAGAGAGAGAGAGAGAGAGAGAGAGAGAGAGTTGCTTGGGTTTAGGGGCATTATTTAAGGTTTATGAGTTTAGGGTTTAGGGGAATTATTTAGGGTTTAGGGGTTCTCAAGTTTAGGGTTTAGGGGTCAGGGTTTAGGGGCATTATTTAGGGTTTATTAGTCTAGGGTTTCTCAAGTTTAGGGTTTAGGGGAATTATTTAGGGTTTAGGGTTTCTCAGGTTTAAGGTTTAGGATTTAGGGTTTAGGGTTTAGGGGTTAGGGGTTTAGGCTTTAGGGGTTTAGGGTTTATAGAGAGATAGAGAGAGGGGACTGATAGAGATTGGGAGGGAGAGATGGAGGAGACAAAGGGGAGATATGGGGAGATAGAGAGTGAGGGATATGTCCAGAGACATAGGGAGAGAGATTGAGTGGTAGAGGGAAGATAGATATAGGGAGATAGGGGAGAGATAGGGAGATATAGGTTTAGGGTTTCTTTGGTTTAGGGTTTAGGGGTTTAGGGTTGCTTAGGTTTAGGGTTTAGGGTCATTATTTAGGGTTTAGGGGTTAGGGGTTAAGGTCTAGAGGTTTAGGTTAGGGTTTAGAGAGATAGAGAGGACCAATAGGGAGATATAGAGGAGACCGAGGGGAGAGATAGGGAGATAGAGAGTGAGGGACATGACCAGGACATAGGGAGAGAGATTGAGAGGTAGAGGGATGATAAAGACATGAAGATAAGGGGAGATAGGGAGATAGAGGTTTAGGGTTGCTTAGGTTTAGGGTTGATTGAGTTTAGGGTTTAGGGTTAGGGGTTAAGGTTTAGGGGCATTATTTAGGGTTTAGGGTTTATGGTTTAGGGGTTAGGAGTTAAGGTCTAGAGGTTCAGGGTTCAGCGTTTAGAAAGGGAGAGATAGGGAGAGAGGTTTAGGGTTTAGGGGTTAGGGGTTAGGGTTTAGGGGTTTAGAGAGAGATAGAGAGTGGGGGACATGGCTAGAGACATAGGGAGAGAGATTGAGAGGTAGAGGGATGATAGAGATAGAGAGATAGAGGTTTAGGGTTGTTTGGGTTTAGGGGCATTATTTAGGGTTTAGGGGTTTAGTGTTGCTCGGGTTTAGAGTTGCATGTCAAAAGCAGTCTATTTATCTTTATCTCTCTCCCTCCTTTCTTTACCTCATCTCTTATCTCTCTCTCTCTCTATCTCTCTCTCCACTCTTTACCTCCTACCCTCTTCATCCCCTCTATACTCCTACCCTCTCTCTCTCACCTCTGTACCTTCCTCCCCACTTTCAATGCACTTAAAACACTTATAAGTTTAAATGAATGACGACACTTAAGACTTTTGATGCATGAAAGCTCTTAAAACTTTCCATGCTTGACAAAAAGCATGTGGGATTTGTGTTTCGGTCCCACATGATTTGTTATTCCCTTCTTTTCATGCACAATCGAACAACAAAACACTTTTTTAACTAGTTGACATTTTGAAAATAATTTTTTGCTTAATCCACCACCTTTTTTTGGTTTTTCAACATAGAAGAACTAAATTGCATGTTTTTAGATAGAATTTGATTGTTTACAGTAATAGTTTCATGTTTCATATTGTTTCAATGTTAATTTTAATGCATTTAGATTGAATTTGATGATATATGTATGTTTTTTTCTTAATTTTTCCTAATCCTATTAGAGTTATATAGAATTCAACATTGAATATGAAGGAACTTGCCAAAAAGATCAATTTTTTGAGGATTTTGAAGCCAAAATTTTGAGGATTGGGCAACTCAAATCTCAAAATCTAAGGTATGTTATTTAAATATATTCATTTACTTCATTTTATGATTATGTTAAATTATGAAATCTCATGTTATAGGACAGTCATGAGGAAAGTGAGGATTATCATTTTGACAAGTTAAATTATCATGAGAAAGTGAAAATTATCACATGTTGCTATTATCCTGATTCAAACACTAACCTAAACAATTAGAAGGATACTAAGGGAAATCATGTTAGTTAATGAATTATCATCATGCTAAAATCAACCTAAGGATTTCCACTTGAGAATACTCACTTGGAAGAACTATCATATTAGCCTAAAGACTAAATTATACCGCAATAGCTATCATGCAACCCTAGGAATAGTTATATGACCTCTCACCCATGGGTATGATAGCAACTGATACACAAGGTGACAATCAAGACTAAATGATAAGTCAATTAATCTCAAATCCATGCAATTTAATATATCCATGATACTATATAAACATATCTAGGTGGTCTTGAAAGGATACTCATATGGTAGGGAAGATTTCTGTCAACTAAAAGATAACCATACATGTCATTGGCATAGTTATTAGGACAATTATAATTACAATGAGGTTGTCTTGAATAGATAGTGGCTTGTCAAGGAGTTATTAGATAGTTAAGGAAAATAGAGTATTGATATTGGTGGGTGCATGTACTTTAGTATAGTCAAGGAGGGTATGATGCCGTCGGGACAGTCTTGAGTAGAGCGTCCTTGCATGATAATATAACTAGTCCTTTGTGATGTACCTGAATCTCTATAAGGGTGATGAAGTTTTAGGGTGGAGGAAGGATAATATAAGTGTCTTAAGTTTCCCAAGACTATGACAGTTTAGAAATATACATATGATCTACACATGTTCCCTTATACATTGCATGTTAAATCCATCAAAGTGGACATCAAGTTCATGGTTTTCACAAAGCTAAGAATCCTTCCATAGTTAGTATAAGCTACCCTAATTCTTTGTCATGATCAAAGCCTAGACTATCACAATTTCATCAAGTTGTCATTAGCCTCTTATTGCACATTCTAGGGTTAACTAAATGATTTATGAAGCGTCAAAGACACCATTAACAAAATCACAAGAAAAAACATCCATTAACAAACCATCCCACCATTGGTCATCCATAAAACTCTCATAAGAACACTCACAATCACTAAAAGTGGAACTATCTAAGTTAAAAAAGTCATCATTATGTGCATTAATAGAATTAGATTCATTAAAATATGATATACATGAATTTATTGTATCTTGATTAGTTAACCCTAAATAATTTTAAACATTGTCAAAATTGTAAGTACACATCCCTAATTCTTCTTCTTGTCAATGTGGAAGTGAACCATGACCTTGAGAAACAACATCATGACATTCAAGACTCTTTTGTACTCTCTCAATTTGAACTATGTCATTGATACCTCCCTATAAAAAAGTATTATCATCATTCTCTCTAATGTAACTAGTTGTATCAACATAAAATTTTACAAGATTGATGCTACAAATCTGATATAATTGGTCCTCATTTAGTAATGAGTTGTCGCTATCATCCTTTTGGCCATTTACCTCCAAAAAAATTAGTTTGAGTTTCTTTTATTGGACCTATACTAGATAAGTTCTTTGCTATTTGAGTACCCTCTAAAATTTTTGGACTATTGTAACAAGCCAACTCTCATTACCCAAAATTAACCAACTTAATTACCATTAAGTACAAGATCATGATTAACATAATCATAGTTAGGAAAAGTAGTAATCAATTTCATAAACAAAAATCAATATGCATATCTTTTTGGATATTTCAAACCTGGAATTTACAACAATTCCAAAGATAACATACTAGTGAATTCCTTTCACTATACATTTACAATGTTTTGCTCATAGCATAAATGATAAGTTTACACATAATGTTTGACTATCAAGTCATATAAAATAATGTACTACATCTGGAACTTTGACATCTGTCTTCATAAGTCTCAGCTTGTCTATGGCTCTATGACCATCTTATATCAAGGTTCTTGACATATCAACATTGAATATAATGTTGGAAGTGTGTTGTACACCTTGCATAATATTGGCATTATTTTAAATTATGTAAAATAAATATTTAATTGTGGTGCATCATGTGATGTGTTTAGACACATTGGATATTTATTTGGATGCCACTTGTAAAAGTTGTATGTAACATTGGGCTAAATATTTATTTATTTATAATTATTTGATTATTTGGGAAAACTTAGTACCAATAATCAAATGTGGGGACAATAGTTTTGTAGACACATGGTTTTGGGGAAAATAGTATTACAATACCACATGTTGTATTTGTGTGAGCTTATGTCTATGAAAGAAAACACAAGAGTAGTTATAGAGGTTGGTTGAGTTAGGCTTGTTGGCTGGGTTGTAGCTTCTCTTGCAGGTTGGCTGTGTGAGGTTTGAAGCATGACATGGGATGTATGGTTACATGCTTGTTCACATGGATTGCTGGTAGAGAGAGCTTGATGTTTTAGAGGTGATCTCTGCATATGTATTGCTGATTATTGCTGAATAATACATGAGAGATGCATGCTTTTGGAGGCTAGGTTTTTCCCTCTATGACAGTTTTCCTAGGGTATATCTTGTGTCACCATTGATGGTATGATTGTCTATTTCTTTTGCATGTGGATTGTATACCTTGCATAACATTGGTATTACTTTATTATGTAAAATAAATATTTAATTGTGGTGCATCATGTGATGTGTTTAGCCACATTGGATATTTATTTGGACGCCACTTGTAAAAGTTGTATGTAACATTGGGCTAAATATTTATTTATTTGTAATTATTTGATTATTTGGGAAAACTTAGTACCAATAATCAAATGTGGGGACAATGATTTTGTAGACATATGGCTTTGGGGAAAATGGTATTACAATACTACATGTATTTGTGTGAGCTTATGTCTATAAAAGCAAACATAAGGGCAGTTGTAGAGGTCTATTGAGTTAGCCATTTGGCTTGTTGTTTGGGTTGTAGCTTATCTTGTAGGTTGGCTGTGTGAGGTTTTAAGCATGGCATGGGATGTATGGTGCTTGTTCACATGGATTGCTGGTAGAGAGGACTTGATGTTTTAGAGGTGATCTCTGCATATGTATTGCTGATTATTGCTAAATAAAACATGAGAGATGCATGCTTTTGGAGGCTGGGTTTTTCCCACTATGATGGTTTGCCCAGGGTATATCTTGTGTCACCATTGATGGTATGATTGTCTATTTTTTTTGCATGTGGATTTATAGTTTATTGCACATTGAATCTATTATTGGGTTATGAGGAATTTGTCTCTATGGCTGTATATTTTCAACATTTGGTATCGAAGCTTGGTTGCCATGATTTAGGTGAAAAACCCTATTTAATAACCCTAGCTATGAGTTGATTATTTGTGTATAGTGAAATCCATGGCTTTGTATGGAAGGAATGAAGGCAATTTCATGGTTACAAGGCTATCTGCAGACTTGGGTTGTTGTAGATCTAGGGTTTGATGGAGATTTGGCATGGGGGTTTTCGATTTGGGCTCTTAGTATGAGGGTTTCAGGGGTGAACTTTTGCTAGAGGTCTCCTGGGCAAAAACAGACCCCATGGTTGAGTCTAGAAGGCATGAAAACCTCTATTTTCATATAAAACATGACTATGTTTGGTGATACAAAAAATTTGGCCATTTCTGTGCCCTAGGGGAATCTTGCATGGAGAATATTCTGCATACCGCCCGTCATCAGAAAATTGCAGTTGCACGTATGATCGTAATTTTTATTTATTTATTTATTTTTTTACTGTGTTTCTAAGGTCTGCAAGTTTGACTTTTTAAAAATAAAAAATTAATTTTTTTTAATAAAGCTTTGGTAGGGGGGTCGTACCCCCGCCTATGCTAGCCTGCGCAAGTTGTACAACTTGGAAGGCTACTGGCGGCAGGCTGTCAGGCCCCTAGGTGATAGGCTCTACTCCCAGTGGGGATTAGCCCCTTGGCCCGGGTCCCCGGTCCCATGGGGAGTTGGGGCTTATGCCCAGCGCCCCCATCGTGGGGTTTAAACCCTTTATTAAAATTAAATTTTTCATAAACTTTCAAACCAACGGAAATTTAAACCGTTTGAAAACTTGTTTCAAATCCACCACCAAATCTTAGCTCCAGCACCACTGGCGTGCCACTGCCACTGGCGGGCCACTGCCTAGCCACCACAAGGCCATCAGAGAGCCACCAGGGTTTGACATATAAGCATAACTGGGCATATTTTTTCTAGGGGGCATAACGTTCACTCAACAGGTCAGATTTTCAACTTCTTATAGTGAATGGAAAGCTCTTTCTATGTACTATGTGGTGGTGATAGAGATGTTTCCTCATTTTTCCATTTTGACCAATTTTTTCTAGTTGGAAGCTAGATGTTGTTTTTGAGCTTTGACCGGGCATAACAAGTACATACGAAATCAGATTTCAGACTTCTTATAGGCATTGGAAAGGTATTTTTGAATACTATGGAGTGGATCAAGTTTAGATATAATATTCTAAGGTTTGTTCAGATTATATCAGTTTGAGCTACTTTTGATCCCTTTGACTTTTGGTGATTTTGTGAGTAGATGGCAAATCGAATCTGGGATGATTTGGTGTTTGAGTCATTGCAGACTTACATGTTTATATCTGATTATCCTTGGTTGACAACATTATAAATGTATTGTTGATTTTGCATGCTACTTTGTGAGATCTACAGGTTGTGCAGTGTTGTGGGTTGTCTATGCCTACATGTTGCATTTATGACTTGGATGTGGGTTGTCTATGCCCATAGATGTTTCAGTGTTGATGCAGATTGTGATTTGTGGCTTGGTTTAGTCACATGTTGCATTGGTTTGCTTTTCATGATGAGATATAGAGAGAGATGGTATTACCTGATACAGTCATGATATGGGACCTATGTTTGTTGACTATATGGTATAGTTGCATGAGACATGATGGGAGTTTGGTGTAGGTACATTTGGGTGGTGATCATGGTGTCATGGATGTTCCTTGTTTGGTTGGGACATTGGCACAACATGATTGTTTTACAGGTGCAGTTTTTGTGGTGTTAGATTGATGTTTGGTTTACAGGTTTTGTTCATCTTCTTGGTTTCAGAGATTATGGTTTACTTGACCTTTTGGGAGCTGTGTTTTTTATAGTGGATTCTTTGATTGTGTTGGGGCCATGGATGTTCTTCATGTAGGAGATGGTTATCACAATGTCCTAGATAGCTTGGTTACATGTTTCAGTGGGAGATTTTGACAGTGATGGGTTTGATGGTTTGATGTTTATGTTGTTTCCATGTATAGTTCGGTATCACACTTTAGTGGGAGCTTTGACAAGATATGGTTATCTTCATGTGATTGGAGATGTTGACATCTTAGTACCATGCAGGACCCTTGGAGTCTTTGGTTGAGGTGTTGGTTATGGTTTGTCAGTTTTTAACAGGTGATCCTTGCTTATAGGATGGTTGGTTTACTCTTGATCACATGTTAGAGTTTTGGCATGATATAGGGTCTCCTGAGATAGGATGTGTGCATTAGTGCATGTGATCTTCTTTTGAGGAGATGATTAGATCATGATGTCATGATATGTTCCTAGGTTATGCAGACGTGTAGTGGGAGCTTTGACTATGATCTTGTTGGCTCTCTTGGTATTAGGTACATTGGTCATGTTCTTGGGAGCTTCATGATGGTGCGGTTTTGCATTTGGAGTTTAGCATGGATTGATCATGGAGGTACTCATGGATACTTGGAGACTTAGGTGAGGCTTGAGTTCTCTTGGGATTAGAGACATGTGTTGAGATGGGTACTCTTTGATGAGGATTTTAGCAGCAAGACTGAGAAGCCTACACCTTGGTTGGACATGATTCCAACATGGACATGTTGAGGAAATTGTTATTAGAGAAATCCTTTGAGGCTTGGTGTATCGTGGAGGAGCAATCTCATTCCCACTCTTGGTCCACTCGGCGGTAAATGATTTGATAGGTATGCCCACCTGATTTTCAAATGCATTATTCATTTATGTCTTATCTTCTCATGTTTGAGTCTTGAGCTATGGATTATGGTTGTGAGGACTTGTTTGGGGAGTAGATGCATGGATATGATTAGTTATCTCATTATGTTTGATCTGAGTTGTTATGAGATCATTGTGTGTAATGGAGATGATTAGTGGCTTTGGGCTTATTCCTATTCTTTGGGATGGTTATGAGTTTGATCTACCTTTGGTTTAAGAGGCTTGCATCTTGTTGTTGGATGTTGTGGAGGCTTCTTGTTTTGAGGTCAAGTAAAGGAGATCATACTTTTCACAGCTATAGCACATTAGTGTGGTTAGAAGGACATGGTTATGATTTATAGGTTCTCTCTTGATTGGTCTTATGCTCCTTCCTAGATATTTATGTTCACATGACATTGGATTTGAGATGTGTATGGAGCTTTTGAGTCTCTTTGACTTATTTCTCTTATGATGTGGAGGATTTGGGAGAGATATGGACTTGATGAGAGTTATGTTGCAGCTATATAGTTTGCAGATTTTGCATATCTATGTATGTTCTTTGACTCTATGTGATAGAGGATTTAGCCACATCTTCTATGTGCGTGCTATTAGTGGATCTTTGGATGCCTTGATCTATTTTCAGATTTGACATTTACTCATACAGTGGGAGTTCTAAGATGTATATGATTCCTTTGTTGGATATTCTCATTATGTTGTAGTATGGAGGGTCTTGAGGTTTGTTATCACATGCTTTGAGTTGTTACCTTGGAGGACTTCTTTATGCAGGATTGAGTATATACAAGGACTTGTTATCATTATGATTTGAGTTGGATATGTTGATGGCATAAGGTCTACTTGTTATCATTTGTATACCCTGGTTTGGAAGTATGGTTAGTTGATGCATTATCAACTAGTTGTGGTTGCTATTTCAGATATGATTGATTCTTGACAGCTACTTGAGCCTATTTGTTACCATTGGATTTGGTGTTTGTGTTTGGATATCAATTGATGTAGGTTTCTTCCTTCTATGTGACAGTTTAGTGTGGCATCTCTTTGGAGGATCTTATTCTTCATGAGGCTAGATGGAGGATGAGGGGATTCTTGTTTGAGATGGTGGACACCTTGATTATTGTTGCAGGTATCTTAAAGCACATGGAGCACATGGATGGTTATATGGTACATGTTGGGCACACATGATGGTTTCCCTTGATGTTTTGAGTTTACATGTTGATCCCTTATGCAATGTATACAACAAGTGGGAGAATGTTGCAAGTGTGTTGTACACCTTGCAAAACATTGGTATTATTTTATTACATAAAATAAATATTTAATTGTGGTGCATGATGTGATGTGTTTAACCACATTAGATATTTATTTGGATGCCATTTGTAAAAGTTGTATGTAACATTGGGCTAAATATTTATTTATTTGTAATTATTTTATTATTTGGGAAAACTTAGTACCAATAATCAAATGTGGGGACAATGGTTTTGTAGACACATGGTTTTGGGGAAAATGGTATTACAATACCACATGTTATATTTGTTTGAGCTTATGTCTATAAAACCAAACACAAGGGTAGTTGTAGAGGTTGGTTGAGTTAGCCATTTGGCTTGTTGGCTGGGTTGTAGCTTCTCTTGTAGGTTGGTTGTGTGAGGTTTGAAGCATGGCATGGGATGTATGGTTACATGCGTGTTCACATGGATTGCTGGTAGAGAGAGCTTGATGTTTTAGAGGTGATCTCTGCATATGTATTGATGATTATTGCTAAATAATACATGAGAGATGCATGCTTTTGGAGGCTAGGTTTTTCCCTCTATGAGAGTTTTCCTAGGGTATATCTTGTGTCACCATTGATGGTATGATTGTCTATTTATTTTACATGTGGATTTCTGGTTTATTGCACATTGAATCTCTTATTGGGTTATGAGGAATTTGTCTCTATGGCTATATATTTCCAACATATAACATCTTTCCATTATATTCAATAATATCAATAATGAACTATATAAAATAGACTTAAAGTCTAAATGTTCAAGAAGGGTTATTTCACCCTATATCTCTTTTCCAAAACATTACTGTTGTAAGTAAAAGAAATATTCAAATAATATACACTTAGTTGATAAATCAACTCTTTAACCAATACCGGTTAATGAACATTCAGGTTTTACTTTCTTGCTCTTCAAAACTTATTATGCACTTTGTGTAACATAATAACAAGGTTTCTATTTTCTAGCTATTCTTTCATAGCCATATTAAGAAGTATCTCATAGAGATTGGTTTCCTCTAAACCACATTTAATGTAGCCCTCTATATGGGACTCAAACATTAATATCTTATCAACACAGGTTTGCACACTTGAGATATATACACTGGATTTATGGTTGAACACAGGTAGTAATCATTTCATATCACGCTACAACACAATCATAAACAATAACAATACATATTGTATACGTTATGATGCAAGCTAGTCATTAACATGACTGCTTTCTGTTCTTCACTAGCATTCACAGTCATTAACTGACAACAATATCAAGTGTTTTAAACAACTTAGGCTCAACCACACTGGCTAACATCATGGACTCCAAGTATATCAGTACAATATTCATTATATATCACCTTGGATGACATCATGGCCTCTAAATGTGTCAACACAAAAGTCATTATTTATCCTCGGCCTTACGACCCAATGGGTATGTTTTAACTAGACTGCTACAATAATGCTTAGTATACTATCGGCCTTCGGCCCAATAAAGATTAGTTTCTACTGCTATAGAAGTGCATGATAACTATTGTCCTTTCAACCCAATAAAGATTAGTTTCTACTTCTACAACAGTGCATGATAACTATTGGCCTTTCAGCCCAGTAAAGATAAGTTTAAAACAAAAGTGACATAAGAACTATCACAGCCATCAACACACAGAGGTATCATTTTACATTGATAAGAGATTACATATATATAACACAGATACCTGATAAAGTTTTTGAGTTCAACGTAGAACCCTTTGTATAAGATATCAACTGGTCTTCCACACACCTCACTGTGATCTCCTCTCTTTTTACTTGTGAACCTTTTCCCATATCTCTCTAAGTACTCTCTACTCCCTCTTCCACAAGGTTGAGTAAAGAAAAATCATTATTCCCTTCCCATAGTGGATAACAATCCACTCCACTCCAAATTGCCTTAGCAAGCTCTTCACAAGGCATAACACATACTGTGTTATCATCGTGGAGCCATCCACTCTTCCAATCTTCGTGGATTATGGCACATTCCCACAACTAAGTAATGCTTATCAACTTGACAAAATTTGATTCCACTATATGTGGATATCATTTATAACTTAAAAGATATCTATATGATATTATAAGGGTATTAAAATATTCAAAATATCATCAAGATGATATCATCAATCATATTGGTGATAATATCAATATGCAACTTGGGGTTGAGATTCACTCCCACATGTCGCTATTTTAGACTTAAAGGAAATAATTAATGTTAATAACAAAACTTAATATAATATTAAGCAATAACATAGGAAATCTCTGACACCGACAACATTTCACTGGGTTGTACTAATGTTCTAAGAACATCATTTCTTCACAACATGTAATCTCATGTCTAATCTAAACATTAGTTGTAATCCATATAATCAATGATTCACTTGATATTTTCCACAAACATCAAATCATTAATCTAAGATTATTTATCCTTTTTACCACATAAAAGTAAGATTAAACTTAATCAAAAGTTGGGGATGTAACAACTACCATCTCTAGGTTTCTCCAAGAAATTAGACTAGTTAGGCTGCAATAAACTCTATATTTTAGAATTTTTGTCATCATAAAACTCAACCAAAAGATCACCAACAACTATGTCATCATAGTTTCTGATAAGGTCGTGGTTCGGTGGTTAAGTCGCTTGGTTGTAGTGGCGGCCACCAGAGTTCAAACCCCCACTGGGCCAACAAGCTCGTAGGTGTTACGCCTTCACTAGGCCAACGAGCTCGCAGGTTTGAAGTGTTCTTTCTTAGGGATGAGGTCCCCTGTGTTGTGGCCTCACCGGTTCATAGATCCGGGCAAAAGTGTTGCATGGAGCTAGAGGGCATGTCGCACAAGCGTCACCAGTCACGTTAAAAAGTTTACCAGGTGCATTTAAAAAAATAAAAAACTTTGTCATCATAATTAGCCTTAAAATTACTCCTTTCTTGATGATTTCACCCCTTGGCTATCTTGAATAGCTAATTCAAACTATAATTGATGCTCTTTGTGTTCACCATGATTTTCTTCAAGTCTTGCATCATAAAGCTAGTTTCTAATGTTAGTTAGTATTTTGTCTCTTAACATTTCAAACATATCTATTGAAGGCAAGGAGTCTTGATTAGTGTCTTAACACTTAGACCAATTTTCACATCATGCTAGTCAAACGAAGGATATTCTCCTAACTTTTGAAGATAATTCAACACTTTCAATCCTTATAACGGTAATATACTTAACTTGTTTGTCATAACAATCATCATGTTGATTATTCATTATGCTTCTAACATCATCATTGTGTTCCTTGTCATGAAATCCATTGTTTTTTTCCTTCATTACCTTTGTGATCATTACTCCCATGACCTTGATTGATAATAGATTGCTGATTTGAGATGACTTCATACTTGTCTTCATGAGCTACTATAACTAATTTACCACCTACAATATAAGAATTTGGGTTTTCCTAACAAGCTGGTAGGTCTAGTTTTACCTTGTGAGTCTCCATTTGGAATGGTTGGTCCATCACAATGTGCTTGTCATAGCTCTCCTTAGTCCTAGTGACTTCTTCTATCTTGTCTTGAGTAGGTGTATCCATGGGAGATTAAGAAAGTGTATTTGAGAAGATACATTAAGAAAATGTGAAATTAACCTAGAGATTGTGCCTACCACCATTTGTAAATTAACCTAGAGATTGTACTTACCACCCTGAGAAACTTTAAATTTTTAGATTTATAAATAGTTAGTATTTTGTCTCTTAACACTCCTTTGGACATATCTATTGAAGGCAAGGAGTCTTGATTAGTGTCTTACCACTTAGACCAATTGTCACATCATTGCTAGTCAAACCAGGGATATTCTCCTAACTTTTGAAGATTGCACCATAGTTTAGATTACACAAAAGAGATGAAACTTTAAGAATTTGATCATGGTTGAATATGAGATCAACAATCAACATGTGCTCATCTATGTCATCAAGAACATCTAGGCCTAGACTGTCATTACACATTTCACTTCTAATCTAATCATGTCAAAATCAACAAGTTTGGAGTTATTTATTAGAGAAACCTAATCATAAAAGCCCTCTTCATTTCCACTCTCAATAGTGAAAAATAAACCATTCAACTCATGCTCATCATTGGGACTAGGTGTGCCATCATACTCAATGTCTTATTTACTGCCAATTGACTGATTTGTATTCATTGATTGTGATAATTCAACACTTTTAGTCCTTCTAACGGTAATATACTTAGCTTGTTTGTCATAGAAATCATCATGCTGATTATTCATTATGCTTCTAACATCATCATTGTCTTATTCATGATGCATACAGAAATCATCATCATGCTGAGGAAACGAGCAAAGACTCTAACACCAGAAGAGCGTGAAGCTTCAAGATTGAGAAGAAAAGAGAAAGAATGAGGTGAATTCGTGAAAGTAGGAAATTGTCAACCATACAATCTTCAAAGACATGCCACCATTGCCAATTGAAGAGGAACATGACACATCTAATCAAGCTAAGAGAGATAGAATGGGTGGCACAAAGGGAACAAATGCATAATCTTCATTCAACGAGGAAATTGAATGTCAAAGTTGGAGGCACTCCATCGTTCACAGGTCAAGTTAAAGGAACACCATCATTCTCTTCTCAAATTGGAGGCATTCCATCTTTCATAGGTGAAGTTAAAGGTACATCTTCATTCTCTTCTCAATTTGGAGGCATGCCATCATTCACACGTCATGTTGAAGGCACACCATATTCTCCATCTCAACTTCAAGCATTTTCATCTATTCCATCTCCAATTGAAGGTACACCATCTATCCCATCTCAAGTAAATATTGAAGAAAATGTTGAGTCAACTTTACCAAGGAAAATGCCTTCTAGAGTTTTGCATAGAAAGCCTAAGTTTCTAATTGATATCGATGAGAATGTTTTGAAGCCCATGCATGATAAGATTCCCAAGCGTACTTGCCAAAGATATGCCAATAAGATATGGAAATCATTCTTTGAGAACTTAAATGAAACCAGAAGATGTCAACTATTTGTTGAATTGATGAGAAATATAAAATTCAAGCCCATTATGAAGATTCTTGGCCTAAGAACATCGGATTCTTCAAGTGAAAAATTAATTTTAAAGAATCTAATGAGTGGATATGAAAGTGTGGGTTCCACCTCATACACTAAGGATAGTAATGCCACATGACCTGTCATTACGTCGATAATAGTAAGACAACAAACAAATAAAGCTCTCCTTATTAGAAAGACAAGTCAAGCATTGAAAATAAGTATAAAAACTCTATTGAGAGCCATTGGAAGATGTGAAAGAGTTGAGGACTCAAATACCAATGAATTGTGGGCATTCTTAGGGAGACTCCCACGGAAAGACTAAGTTGTTGTTGAAGCCTTGAGATCCCTCATCGAAGAATTTTGGAAAAATAACACAAGGGTATCGCTAATGCAAGAGATGTTGTAAGAAGGAGAATTGGTTGTCAAAATCATGAACCACATCCAAAGCATTTTTTGGATGTGACTCAAACATAGTTTTTCAAGAAATTTCTAGAGATGTATCCTCAAGTCAAAATTAGTCAAAGGTACTTTGAAATGGTAAAGCCTTTTTATGTCAAAATAAATCACACCGCACAACTTGTTATTGTAGAGTACATATTGAGTTTTCTAATCATTATGATGTTTATAGATATATGTGTAGATTTGCATGCTAATGATGTTTTACGGGAGTGTAATATAAAGTTTCCACCTAGATCTTCAAGAGATTTCATATCGAGCATCTTATGTCAAAGAGTGGATGGTCAGTTATTCCACAATAGATTATGTTTGGATGGCACATGTGATCACTGTGGTGGGTTGCAGCATTTGCCAATTTGTGAACATATAGAGAACACACATGGAATTGTAAATGAGCTAGTAAGTTTTGGCAAATATAAGACAGTGGCATATAGTCGAAAAGATGGAAAAGAAGAAAAAAGGTGTGAATTGGTCATTCAAAAGATTCTAGTGTATCAATTTATCTCTATTTTCTGAGATAATATAGTTTATGAGTATACAAGGCATATCCATAGAGATCGATGGTTGGACTTACAATTCAAGTTATGAAAGGACACATTTCCACTTGGTACCATCGTTTCAGTTTTTGACTTTGTAGAGAACTACATTCTACAACCACAGAATGAGGCGCAATCACAGTATTACAACTCTACGCAGGTTGCTATATTTGTGTAAATAGCATTCATTCATGTAGAAGATAGTATAGAGGATGACAAGAAGATCTTGAGGGAATATCATTTTTATATTAGTGATGATTGCATATATTCTGTGGAGTTTGTGTAAGGTTGCTTTCAAATGTTCTATCGTGATTTGGCTAGCAGGAGCATATCATTTTGTCAACATATCATATGGTTAGATAATTGTGCATCACAATTCAAGAACTCACAGATGTTCTATTGGTTGAGCAGGATGCATAAGATGAATGGTGTTCAACATATGTGGATTTTTTGTGAGGTCAGGCATGTAAAGGGGGAGCATGATGGTGAGGGAGCATGTATCAAACGAGAATTAGCACAAGAAGAGTTGAAGTACAAAGAAAATGCAAAGTTGACAGATGTGAGATCTATTGTCAAATGGTGTAACACTAAAATGGGTCTAGGTAATGAAGGTAAGTCTATAGTTCGTAGATATTTTTGGTTGGTTGATGATACTAACATTGCAAAATATGAGTGTTGTACATTGACAAGATCAAGTGAGCTACACTCTTTTAGAAGTTCTAATGCAGGTTCATGGAGTATTCATACACAATAGATGGTATGCTTTTGTTCTTCATGTATAGATGAAGCTTGGTATGATTGTGAGTCAAAGGAGTGGGTCGATGATTGGTGTACAAGAAGCCTAAACCTGATTCACATGTATCGATTATTGATAGCACTGTAACTCACATAGATTGAATCATCGATTGACTTTGACCATGTTTCAGATCTAGTTCAACTAGGTATTATCAGCATTCAAATTTAATAAAATTCAATATTCCATCTTATTTTGTAGTTTTTTTGTATTGTTGACTATATTCATCGAACTGAATGCACGTATCAATGCAGGACATGTTTATGTAGTTATTACAGCTAAATATAATGAAGAAGGAAACTGATTATTATTTGTATCATTGTGTTGAGGCAAAAAAATAGATTCCCTTGTTATAGATGGAGAAAATATTGAGTACCCTACAAGATCAGTGGTTGTTACTGGAACATGGCTTAGAAGGTACCCAGTGAAGAAGTCTGATGTGTGGTTGTTCGAGGACTTTGACACACATAGGAAGATTCTTCATTATTCTAACCTTGTTGTGGCATCAAATGTTCATTTGATCAAATATGGGGTTAGACCATTGAACATGACCTTGTGGAAGGTTTGTGAGTCTGATCATGAGGCAATACTCGACACAATAAAGAGTAGAGCAGACCCAGATGGTTCATTGGATTGAATCAGTGGAATGATAGAAAGGTATGTTATTTTTCTTTGCTATCCTCATTTCACATTTTATATTTTTGACACCTATCTTACCTTCTTATATGTGCTCCTTGGTACTAATTGATTAGATTCATTTAATTGTAGAGTTCATTGGTGTACTCATTTTAGCTAAATAGTGCAATTGCATTTGCATGCAGGATTTGAGTATGATGGAGGTAGGCATAATCCTTATGAAGTTGCCTTTGGAAGGAAAGTAAGGTAGGTTTTCATGATTATTTCATGATGATATGTCCTTAGTTACTATTTTATAATGAGTTTTAATGATGTTACTATGAGTTTTAATGACAAACCCTCATTTGTTTCTTCACATTTGGTGCTAACAATTGATATCAGTGGTAAGGGCAGCCTTAATTGATACCCTACAAGACATTGGATCAAGTGAGAACACCTTTATAGTACTGAATTTTCATCTACTAGAAAGGTATTAGGACTGAATTTTTACATTCATCATCTCTTGGGGCCAAATGGATGGTGCCAATGCATTCGGTTGGGTAGGTAAATGCTAGGGGAGATGTCTTTTCGGTGGTGAATCCTTATGGTCGTTCTCGGCTACATCGAACACATACAATCTCTCAAGAGACTTAAGACAAGAAAGGTGTCAAAATTTGGACCGGCTATTCCGTCAAACTGTGACACCTAGGAACATCTTTTTTGCATGTATAGGTGGATGTCAGGTCCACCTACAAACACATACATTTAATGTAAAGTGTTGAAGCATAGACAAGGCATGTGAGTTGTTTGATAGAACACCTCAAAGAGATGCCATCTCATGGAATGCAATAATTGTAAGATATGCACAAAATGGATTTGTTGATAAAGATTTAGAAACTTTCAAGCAAATACAATTGGTAGGTGTAAATCTAATTTCCACAACCTTAACTAACATCCTCCCTACCTATGCCAAAATGGGATCTTTCGAACACAGTATGGATATCCATCAAAGCATAAAGGATATGGGAATTTTGTCAGATCTGTTGTAGTTGTAACTACCCTAGTAGACATGTATGCAAAGTGTGGAAGCATAGACAAGGCACATGAATTATTTGATAGAACACCTCAAAGAGATGCCATCTCATTTCCAATGCAAAGTGTGGAAGCATAGACAAGGCACATGAACTATTTGATAGAACACCTCAAAGAGATGCCATATCATGTCCAATGCAATAATTGCAAGATATGCGCAAAATAGATTTGTTCATAAGGCTTTATAAACTTTCAATAAAATGCAATTGGTGGGTGTAAAGCCAAATTCCACAGCCTTAGCCAACATCCTCCCTGTCTATGCCAATTTATAGGAACTTTGGAACAGGGTATGGACATCCATCAAAGCATAAAGGATATGGGAATTTTGTTAGATCTGTTGTAGTTGAAACTACCCTCGTAGACATGTATGCAAAGTGTGGAAGCACAGACAAGGCACATGAACTATTTGACAAAACACCTCAAGGAGATGCAATCTCATGGAATCCAATAATTGCAAGATATGCACAAAATGGATTTGTTAATAAGGCTTTAGAAACTTTCAAGCAAATGCAATTGAGAGGTGTAAATCCAAATTCCACAACCTTACCCAACATCCTCCCTTCATATGCCAAAATGGAATCTTTGGAACATGGTATGGACATCCATCAAAGCATAAAGGATATGAGAATTTATCTGATCTTGTAGTTGCAACTGCCTTAATAGACATGTATGCAAAGTGTGGAAGCATAGACAAGGTACGTGAACTATTTGACATGATGCCTCAATGAAATGCCATCTCATGGAAAGCAATGATTGCAAGATATGCAAAAAATGGATTTTTTTGATAAGGCTTTATAAACTTTCAAGAATACAATTAGCGGGTGTAAAGCCAAATTCCACAACCTTAGCCAGTATCCTCCTTTCCTATGCCAAAATGGGATCTTTGGAACATGGTATGAACATCCATCAACTTGATATGGCAATTTTGTTAGATGTTGTAGTTGTAACTGCCCTCGGAGACATGTATGCAAAGTGTGGAAGCATAGACAAGGCACATGAACTGTTTGTCATGATACCTCAAAGAAATGTCATCTCATGGAATGTAATGATTACAACATATGAACAAAATGGATTTTTTGATAAGGCTTTAGAAAATTTCAAGCAAATGTAATTGGTGGGTGTAAAGACAAATTCCAAAACCTTAGAAATGGTAACTTTGGAACACGGTATGGACATCTATCAAAGCATAAAGGATATAGAAATTTTGTCAAATGTTGTAGTTGCAACTACCCTGCAAGACATGTATGCAAAGTGTGGAAGCATATACAAGGCACGTGAACTGTTTGACATGATACCTCAAAGAAATGTTGTCTCATGGAATGCAATGATTGCAAGATATGCACAAAATGTATTTTTTATAAGGCTTTAGAAACTTCCAAGAAAATGAACAAAAGAAGCTTTCAACCAAATGCAATTGGCACATCTAAAACCAAATTGCACAACCTTATCCAACATCCTCCTTGCCTATGCCAAAATGGGATCTGCAGAATAGGGTGTGGACAACCATCAAAGCATAAAGGATATAGGAATTTTGTCACATATTGTATTTGCAGCTGCCCTTGTAGACATGTATGCAAAGTGTGGAAGCATAGACAAGGCACATGAACTATTTGACATGATGCCTCAAACAAATGCACAGTCTCATGGAATGCAATGATTGCAAGATATGCACAAAATGAATTATTTGAAAATGATTTATAAACTTTCAAGAAAATGCAATTGGCACATGTAAAACCAAATTCCTATAATGATAATTGATCATCATATTAAATATTTAATGTAAACTGTCATATACATAATGTCATGAACATAACATCTAGTCTATATATAAATCCCTATAGGCATGTACAAACAAAGCCATACAAGCATATACAAAGATATGTACATCGGTAACATACAAAAGTATGTATACAGAGCCATCTAGGCATACAAAAAAAGTTCCAAAATCTAGTTTCCTATGAACTGCTATGAAATAATTTGTGGCCCTTGCTTAGACGTGAAGATGGAGAGCCAATCAGTGACTCATCCTCTCTCCTATTAACTAGACCTCTTCGACAAAGATTTTTGCAGCTCCACCTGTTAATACAATCAAACAATATGCACATTAATATAGAAAACATGAAATATATAACATCAAATATGTAATCGATCACTTACCTCTAGCTGATGATCCCTCTCGATCATTTTTCTCTCTCTTCATCCGTAGCTAGAACGGTTGGAGTTGTGACCTCCTGTGAGAAGCATCAAGAAGTAAAATTGACAAAACATAAATATTAATTATGTACATCAAATGACATGAGATAAAACAAGAAACACAAAATGACATTTACATGTTACTGGCTCATACCTTGGTCAAAGGATTTGAAGACAACATAGTTGCAACAATGTTTGCCTCTGCTAACTCACAAAGATGAGGATGAGTCTCCATATTCAACATCTGAAAATAGAGTTCAAGGTTATTTGACCAAAATAGATACATAACATTATTTAAATGCATAATGACTACAAATGGTTAAATTTACCTCTGTAAAAGTGGTTTTGCTTTCAGGGGACCAAGGAAATCATGGAGGTGCTGGTGAAGCTCCCTGTTGAAATTATCAAATTGTCACTAAATAAGATTATCATTGATATGTACTATATTTATGATCATGTGATAAATTACATACATGATGACTTGACCTCCTCTCATAACCCACTAGTGGATGGCTAACAGGGGTAGGATGAAGACTCTAACCCTAGAATTTCATTGTGCAGACAATTACATACATTAATTTTGACTTACAATATAGATAATCATATAAAATTAATTACAAATTTTAAATACAAATATATTAAATCAAGATGAACCTTGTAAAAAATTACCTGAGAGTCAATACCAATGTACATGTTGTAAGACATCATCCGTGAGAACAAGATCATCCAATACGGATGTGTCCATCATTGGCTGCTGCCCCTGCATTGCAACATCTTGCAAAGAGTCCTACCGTGAGTCCCGTGTCTCATAATCACACAAGTTCCCACATGAACTACAAAGATGTGGGGACAAATGATGCCTACTTCTCTCACCCTAGTTGACCTGGGTGAGATCATCACTATGCTATGCTAGAGACTATGTGAGAGAACTCAATGAATGCAGTGTCTCCATCTCAATGCTCTCCTTGACAGTCGAAGAGAGTGACACACATGCTGGCCTCATCAGGGGTCTAGGTACATAGTTTTGGTCTTGCTGTGCCCCTTCTCTATCCTGGGCAAAGCCACCACCTCTGCCCTGGAACTCTCGAATGCCAAAATAATTAGGAATCTTCTTGAGGACGAACTCACAATAGAGTTTCCTCAAGAAATATTGTGGCATCTCATTGTTGTTACATGTATGCTCATCAAAGACCATGTACCATCTATCCCAAACATTTTGTGATATATCTTCATTCCTACACTAATGAATCGAGAAATGTTTGCATGTCTCTTCTAATGTTCGGCCAGTTTTAGGATTGAAAAATTGTGAACATAATGTAGATTTGTAATTTTATGTCCTTCACTTGTTCGTAAGACAATTTATTGGCATAGTATTGCCAACACATCTCCTTATAGTCATTCCATTCGGTGATTTGGTTTGTCACCAATTCAATGTGAGAAATAATCACCTCTAATGACTTGGCAAGAATTCTTCTATGATCGGTGCTTGCACTTGGACTATTTAAAGATTTAATTAGGGTTTGAAGATATTTTTTATTTTATTCAATTTTCCCTAAATAGTTTTCCTATGTGTCTCTTTCATTGCGAGGATGTGAAGGTGGGGGGTTTTGAGGGTTTTGGGGATTGTTTTTAGCCTCCTCTATTGGATTAGTGTTCTGTGGTGTCTCATTGACTGTAAATTCAACATATAAAAAAACCAAACATTGCAAAAGTAAAAATTTATTTTCAAACTCACAAAATCAAGCAAACCCTACCTTCTTCAGCTGCTACACCCTCTACATTTCCTTCACAACATCTTCGGGAGTAGGATTGGCAAGGTGGCATGGTGAAAACATTTACTACACTTCTCCCTTGCTTGATTTATCCTTCCTACAACGTGCTTGTGCTCTTGTGACTATTTTTGCTTGCAAAAATGAAGAATGGCCATGGGTTTTTGTTGTCTTTGCTTTTTTTTACTTTATATAACACAAAATGTGAGAGAATTATTACACGAGCACGTTATAACACGCTCACGTTTCATCTTGATGGGACCAAAAAGTCACGTGGAGACTTTTTGGTCCCACATCTCTTTGCACTTACCTGATAAAAACAATGTTATGGCCGACCCCCTTCTAGACTCGGGTTTAAAGATTTAAAGACAAATATGATAATGAGGCCGATCATGTATTAAGCACCAAAATTATAGTTTAAATTAAAGATTTAAGCTATCTTATTCAAAGTGGGCTAACTACATCAGAAAATATTAGCACCAAGATTAGAGCTTAAATTGTATTAAATAAAAGGTATTTTAAGGGGCGATCTTTGGAAGTTTAAATAAAAGATATAAACTTCTTAGAAGGCTAATTTCTATATTAAGTGCCAAAGTGGAGTTTTGAATTTAATATAAAATATTAGTTAATTGGCCGACCCCCAAATGGCAACGCTCCCTATATAAGACAAAATGTCTTATTTAAATCATGGTGTATAAGGAGTGATTGAGAATAAATCAAGAGGTCCTATTAATGAAATATATGAAGTGGTATGATTTAGAAGAGAGGAAGTGGTACAATTATTAAAAAGAGATGAGATTAATATAAATGAAATGGTACAATTTAGTTATGTGAAGAGCTGCAAGTTTATAATAAAAATATTCATTAAATGGGTGTGTCCCAAAATTGAATCGCACTCTTTGAAGGGTCATTTAATGTATAAAAGGAAGATGAGGAGAGTGGTTGAGATGTAATAAAATAATATAAATCAATCAAGTATTCAAGTAGATCCAAAGAAGACAAATGAAGTGTGATTTAGATTTATATCAGAATATATGACAATAATGTTGATGTTAAGAGAAGAACATATGATGCATAATCTGAGAGATGAATTGTAAAGAAAATTAGAGTAGAACTTAAGACATAAATATTTGTGGAAGCAGTGCATTATTGTGATCAAATTTGTGAGTGAATACATTGCAATATTTAAATCAGATTTGTAAAAGAAATATATACATCACTTGAATCAGATTTGTGAAAGAACTTAGATTTGTGAAGGAAGGAGATTGCATCAATTTTGTGATTAGACTTATGAAGAAAAGAATTACATCATTCAAAGTCAGATTTGTGATCATATTTGTGAGGGATCTTGTGAAGACATATCATCCATTGAAGAATTTAGAGGTTGGTGCATATCAAAATAAGATATTGGTGTCTCTTGTTGAGTTGGTGCTCAGTTGTGGGTATTGGTGTCTCTAGTGGGTTGGTGCCTACAAATTCTACAAGCAGGGGTTGGTGCCTACAAAAGAAGATTTGCAAGAAGAGTAGGTTGGTGCCTACAAAAAGATTTGTAAGAGAAGTAGGTTGGTGCCTACAAAGAAGATTTACAAGAGAAGTAATATTTTGTTGTGGTTTTCTCTCGAAAGGGTTTCCACGTAAATCTTGTGTTCTTGTGTTGCATAATTGGTAGATCTTGTACGATTGATATTGTTAAAGTCGTTAAGTATTGAAAAATTAGAAAAGATTGTTCTATACTAATTCAGCCCCCTCTTGGTATAATTGTGTGCTCATCAATTGGTATAAGAGTGGGTTCCTTTAGAAATAGTTTAACCGCTAGAAGGAAGATCTTAAGAGCACATATGAGAAAAAGAAAAGGAAATAAGGGAAAAGGAAATACTAGGCAAAATGTTGATGAACATGCACCAACAAAACCAAATGCAAGTGATGACATACAAGTAAGAAAAGGCAATAACGTGACAAATGAAACACACATGGCAATAGAAACAAAGAATGATGTCATGACAAACAGAGACAACCTTGTGAGTGAAAGAAAAGAAGCAATGGAGCTAGAAGAAGAGAATTCATCTAAAAGAGAGGCAACACTCAACACATCAAAGAAGATGAAGAATTCAAAGCTTGAATCAAGCAATAGCTCCAGTGGTGAATCAGATAGAAATTAATGCATGTCGACTTGGGCCCTCTCAAAAGGTTTCCCTTTGTTGGCTCTCTTGATTTAATTTACAAATGTTAGCGGGACAACATATTTAAATAGGTTTATGTCTTCATTTTAAGTTAAGACATGGATAACACAAACTTGTGATATTGAGCAAAGAGCATTCAAAGCCTTCATTGTGTTTCAGAGTGGAATTGTGTTGTTATTGTGTAACTTGTTTGTTGCTTATTTGGCTTCATCAATCCATCTCCTCATGGTTTGAAAGATCTTCATCTTTGTGAGGGCTTCACCTCTAAGGTGACATCAATTTGTGTTCTTAATCATTTAATTTCATCATTGGATTTGGCCTCTACCCTCCATGGGTGCACACTCTAGCTAACAACGATGTTGGAAGACTTAGATGTCCTTCTAGGGCTTGATTGAGGCAAGCTCCTAAACACCACAACCCCCAACCCTTCTTCATGTGTGCAGTTTATAGGTATGGGAGTTGGAAAAGTATAGGTGCAGAGAAGCAGTTTGAAGGATAAGGTTTTAGGATCTAAAGGAATCTTGTGAATATTCTTTTGTAGAAGACTAGGGTGCATGCCCTGTAGTCTTTTTGACAAAGCAGGTTCTAGATTTGGCATCAGGAGGTTGTCTACATCATTTTCTCTATTATGAGTTTTGGGAAATTTTGCCTTCCTAGACTAGGGCACCTACCCTAGTGTCCTCTTGGTTTTTGATTTTAGGAATCCAACTTTTGATATGTTTCTGATCCTCCTTGAGTACTTTCTTGTCTAGTTTTCTATAGCATTCTATCTATTTGTACCTGATTGCATTATAATTAGGGTTTGAGGCCTATTTGACCTAGGGTTTGGTAAATCTCTCAATCTAATCTATTCTTTTCATATAATTCCTGAGCACAAAATTTTTAGCTGAGTCCTCATCCATCTTGAAGTGACTTGGAGCCTCGGTTTTGTCCTCAAATGTTATTATGAAAGGAGGGTTTGATTTGATACACTTTAACACCATTCATCCCCATCTCCCCCTTTTCATATATAACATTTTGGTGAACTTGGAACAATTAGAATTTTGTATCTTTTTGAGTGTTGTATTCAGTCCCTGCATTCATTCATATCATATTTACTATCTTACATTGAAAAATCTTACATACATTTGAATTTTTTTTGAAAAAATAAGCATTCTAGGCTTACATTAAGCATAGTTTTGCATCATTTGTATTGCATATGATAAAAATATTCTATTTTCTGATATTTGTATCATATCTGAGACTTATTACAGTAATTCATAATCAATTCATATTAAATCTTGCATTTGAAGATTCGTTTTGCTAGAGTTTTGCTTAAAAAGTGGTATTTTTCATATAACCTAGTGATTCTAAAAGCTAGGGTTTGTAGCCAAAATCTTATTTCAGATTTTTCTACTTCTTTCAACACTCATTCAAATCTGATTTTGATTTGTAGTGTTGCTTCATTGTGCATTCTTGCATTGAAATTTCAAATTTTGCAATTACACATTGTGTATTTCAACATTAAGGGCTTTATACACTTTCTTCACAATTATTTAAGCAAACCTTTAAATTATTCATCTTGTCTTGTTGTGTAGCACTATTTCCATAATACTTACTTGTTTTTTTTGTGAAATTCATGTGTTTTGCTCTCTTAAAACCCAATTTCCTCAAACAAGTGCTTTGGTGTGAAACAGTCCCACATACATGGCTTCTTATCACAACAACAATGCTATGGTCCCTCCTAGATTTTATAGGAAGAGGAAGACTCTTGAACCTTAATTAATCTTTACACCACATGATAGAACAATTAGAGACAATGAGGGACCTCTTTACATCACTACACATATAAGTGGAAATCCTACAAGAGGGGTCCTTATTGATCCTAATTGTATGATGAATGTGATTACTGAAGAGTTCCTCTACACGCATGATTTGATACAAGAAACTTATGAGCCCACATAAATGATGATTAAGACACATATTGGAGCCTTTCTCCTAGCTATAGGGAAGATTAAATTATTGATTAATGTAGATAAGAAAGCCCTTGAGAAATCATTTGACAACATTCCTACATCCGACCTATTTCATGCAAAATTATGCCATCCATGGCTCAAATCCATGAAAGCAATTCCCTCTACAATTCATAAAGGTCTAAAATTTCCTCACCATGGGATAGTGCATGTTGTCCACCATAGTAGAAGGAATCCTTTGGTTACTCATGGAAATTTTAACCTAGACTACTTTTGGCCACAACCTACTGAGCCTCCTTAATCAAGACAAGATCAATTCTTCCTGGGATATCAAAGATACAAAGCAAAGTTAATAACCAAATTAGCTAGATCTCATATGGAACAAATCATATGTGAAAAGCAACTTGATTGAAAGAACCCCCTAGACCAAGAGGTAAGGGACTCTTTGCTAAGGTCCATCCGTCATCCTTACAAGGATCAAGAGAGACCTATAAAGAACAAAGCATTTAATCACAGAAAATAAATGTTGTACTGGCTTCCTCCTCTGAGATGTCAAAGACTATGGAGAATCATGAGAATCCTTTTGCAAACATCACTAATAAAATAGTAAGGAATATGCAAGTGAGAGAAAGGATGAGGAGACAAGCCTTAGCTCGACAAGCCACACCTCAACAAGAGAACATTCCACAAACCACTATCGAATCACACAAGGAAGAGCTAAAGGTTGAAGATTTAAAGGATGATGATTTAAGTTGAGAAATTGTACCTTATATACCTATTTCCTCTTGCATCCTAGATTGGGAGGAAGATGATTTACTTGACAACAACCACTAGCTCAGTTGTGTAAACAGGCAAGTATTTCTAACCCATTTCAACCACCTTTGTTGTAGCATCTCTTTGCTCACTTACGTGGCCTCCTCTTATGTGTTGTGTTCCTTCATGTTGTGATAAGTGTTGTTTAGGCCTCTTTGGATGACCCTTGATACTCTTGTAAGATCAAGGATAGTAGGAGACCGCCTCTGTTGTGACCATTCTTCTATTTTTTTCTCCATTCTTCTAATCTTCTCTCCTCTTGTGCCTTGGGAGCATAGTGTTATGGAAGATGTCTTGGGGGCATCCTCCTATGTGGTGTTCCTAAGGCACTTGGTTCTCCTCTCATTTTTATTGTTTCAATTCTTCAGTGATTCTACCTAGTCGGCGGATGGCAAAAATAAACAAATACTGATAAGGACCATGTGCCCCTTCAGCAAGAAAGAAAAAAATGGACCCAATCCATATATGAAGATGGGGTTGATATATATCTGATGCTTGACTAGTAGCATCACTCTGTGTGATGTATCATATTGTCATATATCTTGTAACAAAAATTTGCAATACTCTCAATCTTCTTCAACACACTTTGGTTGGTTTTGTATCTCACCTTGTTGCTACACTTAGTTCTGAGATACCTGCAATATAGCCCAATAGCAATAATCGATTCCGCACCTGCAAGTGTAGCCTTGGTCTTTGACGCGATCTAATATATATTTATGCATAGCTTTATTGATTTGATTTGGTTATTATCTTAGAGTAAGATTTTCTAACCCAAGCTTATATCTTGTTGATTACCTTAGCAATATTAATATCAATGTGTTTGTGGGAACATTCAGTGATCGTGGCACATGTCACCTTTGGGGGCATGGGCTTTACTAGAGCTCTTGATCCCTTGTGTGTTTTCACTCTACCTTAATGTGCTTGATACTGGCAAGCGGCATTAACCACCTTAAGGTGGGGGCATATATAATGGTATCTATCTGATTACTTTTATACTGACAAAGTGTGTTTGAAAGCCCTCATTGTGAGGCAGGATGACGTATCTCTTCAGCTAGTGCGTATCCTTTTATACAAAGCCCTTCTACGAAAGGCATGATGGTGTATCTCTTGAACTAGTGCACATCCTTTTATAAAAGTCCTCATCACGAGGTGGGATTGGATCTTGAGTCATCCATCCCTAAGTATGTCTTTGGCGGTTGTGGTAGTGGAGCTCAACCATCAACTGTGTTTGGCATGTTTTAGATGGTGGGACTTAGTAGTAAGCTCCTTCCCATTGCTTGTGTTTACCATGTATAAGACATATAGTATGTCGATGGCATACTATGCGGTGCTTGTTTATTTCATGTGTCTTCCTTATGTGTTTATCATGTCTTCCCTCGAGTGCAGTCTAAAGGCGCGTAGCGATGAGCTCCCTCCACACTTGGGTTTTTTTTGGTGTCTCTTCCCCCTGGTTTGGTCTAAAGGTGTGTAGCGATGAGTGCCCTCCACATTTTGGGTTTTGTTTTGTGTGTTTTTGGTGGTCTAAAGGAGAGTAGTGATGAGCTACCTCCACCCCCTAGTTTAAGATTTATTTCAGTTGTTAAATCAATGTTTACTTCATGTATTGCGTTACTGCTCTCATGTCTTCTTTGTGTGTTGCATTATTCCACTATATTCTCTATGTTTTATGTGCTTCTTACTATCTTCATTGTGTCTTGCGTGTGTTTTCTAGTGCTTACCTAAGATTGGGGGCTAGAAATAGTCCGCCAACCTTTGGGTATGCCTTAGCTCTATGTGCTTGGTGTTTTTGATGTGGTTTGACTGTACTTTAATGCATGTATGGAATCATAAGATCATACATACATTAAAATGGGGGCTAAATGTTATGGAGTAAAAAGTTTTTGTATGCCTTTTACCTCATAGTTTAGCTCCCAGGCCCCCGTGTTAACACTTTGCAAGTTAAATACTCATCTTGGAGCAATTCCCCCCGAAACCCATGTCAAATGTGACTAAGGGGCCCATTCTAATACTTAAGCATGACCAAATTAGGGCCTTGGGACTTGGAAGCCCACGCCCAAGTCTAGCCTAATTTACCAAGATAGAAACTAATGCATGTTGGGTTGGGCCCTCTCAAAAGGTTTCCCTTTGTCGGCTCTCTTGATTTAATTTATGAATGTTAGTGGGAAAGCATATTTAAATAGGTTTATGTATTCATTTTAAGTTAATATAGATAACACGAACTTGTGATATTGAGCAAAGAGCATTCAAAGCCTTCATTGTGTTTCAGAGTAGAATTATGTTGTTATTGTGTTTGTTTGTTGCAGATTTGGCTTCATCAATCCATCTCCTCATGGTTTGAAAGATCTTCATCTCTGTGAGGGCTTCACCTCTAAGATGTCATCAATTTGTGTTCTTAATCATTTCATTTCATCATTGGATTTGGCCTCTTCCCTCCTTAGGCATGCACTCTATCTAACAACGGTGTTGGAAGACTTGAATGTCCTTTTGGGGCTTGACTAAGGCAAGCTCCTAAATAGCACAACACCCAACCCCCTTCTTCATGTGTGTAGGTTACAGGTGTGGGAGTTGGAAAAGTACAGGTGCAGAGAAGTAGTTTGAAGGATAAGGTTTCAAGATCTGAAGGAATCTTGTGAATATTCTTCTGTAGAAGACTAGGGTGCAGGCCCCGTAGTCTTTTTGTCAAAAGAGGTTCCAAGGTTGTTTGCATCATTTTCTCTATTCTAAGTTTCAAGAAATTCTTCCTTCCTATACTAGGGCACCCACCCCAGTGTCTTCCAAGTTTTCAATCTCAGGAATCCAACTTCTAGTATGTTTCTGATCCTCCCTGAGTACTTTCCTATATGGTTTTTTGTAGCATTCTATCTGTTTATACCCAATTGCATTATAATTAGGGTTTGAGGCCTATTTGACCTAGGGTTTGGTAAATCTCTCAATCTAATCTATTCTTTCCATGTCATTCCTGAGCACAAAATTTGTAGTTGAGTCCTCAGCCATCTTGTAGTGACTTGGCTCGGTTTCGTCCTTGGATGTTATTGTGAAAGGAGGGTTTGATTTGGTATACTTTAACACTATTCGTCCCCATCTCCCCCCTTTTCATATATAACATTGTGGATAATCAAAAGTAAGAAAATACAAAAGTATGGAGAAGGAACCAAGAGAAAGATAATGAGAAGAAGGAAGAATCTATGCTTGTGCAAACTACACTTCATGCACAAGTGGTATCACTAAGTTCATAAGGAGAAGTACAAGTTCGAGGGGAGCTAACCATTGCATTATCTTTTAGCTCCATGGTGAAGACAATTCAAGATAGATCAACTAATGCATATTCTATATGAGCATTCCATTGTCATTGATCAAAGGGGAGAGTTATAAGAGAAAGGAATGATATGTTTGTAGCAGACTGCATATTAGAAAGTTACCATATAATGAAAGTGAAGAAGTATTGATGTCAAGATGATAGATATCCTAGAAGGCTTGAAACAATGAGAGAAGGAAGAAATCATGATAAAGATGCTATGGGTGAGAGAATAGGAATAAGGATCACAAAGCTCTAACTTTTTTATCATGAGAAGATATGAAGAAAATTGTGATAAAGGTGTGTGTAAGACTAAACCCAAAGAGAGAGATTTTTACAAACTTGACAGGAGGATGAGAATAATTCAAAGAAGTCTTTGCCTGAAAAGGATGCTCGTATATTTGTATTTGACAATTTGTCTAGAACATGTGTTGGCAAAAGCAAAATAAATTGATAGTGGAAAGTTGGATAGTTGTGTTATGCTTATGTTTGACTTCACATTAAAGGAGTTTCTATTGATTTAATTATGCCATAGAAGACATGGATGGAAGTATAATGAACACCCCTTTATCATTAATGTAAAAGGGGAGAGTTAGAGAAAGAGGGAGAGTTATAATAAGGAATAATTATAGAAAAATGGAGAATGATGTAATTAATATCAAGAGGAAGAAATATAGAAATGGGGAAATTCTTTGTGAAGAGTTGAAGGCATTCCTCATCTTGTAAGATGCATAGAGAATAATGGGATATAAAAACAAGTTCCTAATTTGTTAAAATTAAGAAGATGATTCAAATTATTTTTGACAGCTATAGAGGAAGCATATCACCCAAGTGGCATAGAGACAAAAGGGGAGCCTTATAGATAGGGGGAGCATCACATAAATAATCACATCATGAAGGAAAGAAGTTGGCTACATCCCTTTGCCATTGATGTCAAAAGGGGAGAGATAGAGTAAGGGGGAGCAGTACAAAAGAAGATAAGTATGTTAGTGTTGCCATCAATGACAAAGGGGGAGATTGTTGGAAATATTGTCATTGATCTTTCAAAGAGATTTTTGTCATTGATGTCAAAGGGAGAATGAAGAGATTGTTGCATGGTGTCATTGATTGTTGAAGATTGTCATTGATGTCAAGAGTGTATCGACGAGACTATTGACATGATTGTTGTCATTAATGTCAAAGAAGTATGATGAGATTGTTAGATGTTGTCATTGATGTCAAAAAATGCAAGGTGGAAATCACTACGACGAAAGGCCACTATATCATCATCATCAAATTACATTTTGTAGTTGCTATGAGAAGTAAAGGCAGATTTGGTGTCTCCATCGAGGAATTTTGGTGAAAGATAAAAACAATGTTATGGCCAACCTCCTTCTAGACTTGGGTTTAAATATTTAAAGACAACTATGATAATGAGGCTGATCATGTGTTAAGCACCAAAATTATAGTTTAAATCAAAGATTTAAACTATCTTATTCAAAGTGTACTGACTACATCAACAAATATTGGCACCAAGATTAGAGCTTAAATTGCATTAAATAAAATGTATTTTATGGGGTGATCTTTGGAAGTTTAAATAAAAGATATAAACTTCTTAGGACAATTTCCATATTAAGCACCAAATTGAAGTTTTGAATTTAATACAAAATATTAGTTAAGGGGCCGACCCCCAAATGACAACACTCCCTATATAAGACAAAATGTCTTATTTAAATCGTGGTGTATAAGGAGTAATTGAGAATAAATCAAGAGGTTCGATTTATGAAATATATGAAGTGGTACAATTTATAAGAGAGAAAGTGGCGCAGTTATTAAAAAGAGAGATGAGATTAATATAAATGAAATGGTGCAATTTAGTTATATGAAGAGGTGCAAGTTTATAATAAAACATATTCATTATGAATGGGTGTGTCCCAAAATTGACTCGCACTTTTTGAAAGGACACTAAAGGTATAAAAGGAAGATGAGGAGAGTAGTTGAGATGTAAGAAAATAATGTAAATAAGTCAAGTATTCAGGCAGATCCAAAGAAGAAAAATGAAGTGTGATTCATATTTATATCAGAATATATGAATAGAATGTTGATGTTAAGAGAAGAACATATGATGCATAATCTGAGAGCCGATTTATAAAGAAAATTAGAGAACTTAAGGCATAAATATTTGTGGAAGCAATGATTTATTGTGATCAAATTTGTGAGTGAATAAATTATAATATTTAAATCAGATTTTTAAAAGAAAGATATACATCTCTTGAATCAAATTTGTGAAAGATGAACTTAGATTTGTGAAGGAAGGAGATCGCATCAGTTTTGTGAAGAAAAGAATTACATTGAATTTAAAGTCAGATTTGTGATCAGATTTGTGAGGGATCTTGTGAAGACATATCATCCATTGAAGAATTTGGAGGTTGGTGCCTATCAAAATAAGAGATTGGTGTCTCTTACTAAGTTGGTGCTCAGTTGTGGGGATTGGTGTCTCCAGTGGGTTGGTGCCTACAAATTCTACAAGAGAGGATTGGTGTCTCCAGTAGGTTCATGCCTACAAAAGAAGATTTGAAAGAAGAGTAGATTGGTGCCTACAAAAAGATTTGTAAGAGAAGTAGGTTGGTGCCTACAAAGAAGATTTATAAGAGAAGCAATATTTTGTCGTGGTTTTCTCTCGAAGGGGTTTCCATGTAAATCTTGTGTTCTTGTGTTGCATAATTGGTAGATCTTGTGTGATTGATATTGTTAAGATCATTAAGTAATGAAAAAGTAAAAGATTGTGTTATATTGATTCACCCCCCTCTCAGTATAATCATGTGCTCATCAGGATAAGCATCCATCTATTTAGGATAGGTACATGCTTTGGCCAAAGACTTAGACTCATTGGGATCTAATAGATCTTGAGTCACTCACTAAAGACTACACTCCCCTAATGAGAGTGCATCAATGTCGTCATCATTCAGGAGTATATTATATAAAATTTATAATTTAATGGCTCGAGTAACACCTCAGAATTTAGCCTAAAGCCTTAGGGAGTCAAGCAAATCCATTTGGGATTCTTTTAAGTATACATTGAATATGTTTTATCTTATTTTTATCTTTGAGAATTCATCCCTAAGACTTGGTTGAGTGATTCTCTTGGGCAAACAATTTAAGTTGATAAATCCATTATTTATGATATTCCCAACACTACAGCTGAAAACCTGTGTATTGAGAACCTCCTTCGTTCACCATATTGCCTACATACTTGCTTCCAAACGAGATAAATGTGTAATATATGTAGTTCTAGTTTCTAAACTATGTTTGATATGAACTATTTAGTGTGGATACACAAACTTTTTTAGGGCCCTTTTCCTCAAATAGTTCCTCTTCAACTTCTACCCACTAAGGAAAGCATTTAATTCAAAGTATTTGGTCGCCTTGACCAATACTTGTTTACTAATTTGTTTTATTTCTTAATCCTAAAGGAATGAAATTTTTCTAGAACTACATGACTATAATTCTCTTTTTCCCTTTGATAATTTCATTCCCATCGAGCTATGTGATGATGGTTCTATTTTTGGTGATTCTAATTTCCTTGAAACTATATAATGATTTATATTTTCCTTGAACTATATGATGATGATGATCTTATCACTTGTTCTTTTATTAAATCTTTAAATAATTTAGTATTTGAGGAAGATTATATGTTCTTCATATTTTAATAAACAGGTTGTCCCTTATTACTCCTCAGTGATTTATAAGGTTGATGTCATTGTTGCAACTATATTAGGCTATAAGTGTAGAAGTTCAAGCAGAACAACACTACCCGTAAATGTGAACTAGAGACATTGTTAAAAATTGAATGTTGTGAGTTTTTAGTTTCATATCTTTCTTAAGTTGTTCAAACTAACTAGAAAAAAGAGAAGACAATTCTAAATGTCTAACATATATTGAATAATATTGAAAATTTAGAAACTAAAAAGCAAACCATTAATACTATCATAATTTTAACTAGTCATTGAGTTTGAACTAAAATTAAACAATTCCATTAATGTTATTAAACAATTTGCTATGAAACTAATTGCATATAAAAATAAATTAAGCTATGTTGTTTATAACTAATTAAATTGCATTTGAATTAAAATAAGTACCACTATATAAATTAATTAATAATTCTAGAAATAAAAATTGTCTTTCAAGAATAAACTTTAAAACTTCAATGAAAATTGCTTACAAATTGTTGTCATGTTTTTAAGTTCAAGTTAAGGATTGTGATGTCCCGATATTAAGGCATTGTTTAAATTAAAGATTTAAACATCATGATAAAAGATGATGAAGTTGCTTTCATGAAATGCAGTGTTTAGTCAATTTGAATGATAGAGACAATCGCATATGTATTAACATTTAATACACACACACACACACACACATATATATATAAAATATTAAAAATAATATAATATTTAATAAATAATATTATTATATATTTGAATATAATTAAAATATAATATATTTATTTTAATTGACAAGATATATTATTATATTTATAAATAACAAATATAAATATAAAAATAAATATTAATAATTTAAATATTATAATTATTAAAATATGATACTATAAATATATATTATTATATTATATAAAAACAAATATAAATAACAAAATTAATAATATAAATTTAAATATAATAAATAGATATAATTATAAGAGTAATCTCATGGTAGTGAATATATCCTATAAGAATATAAAGCAGTTTAAATAAATTAATATAAGATTAAGACTTAAGAGAAAGTCATTGAGGCTGCGGTGAATACAGAATAGTGCTATATACGATTCATTAAAAAGAAACAAGTAATTGTTTAAGCAGTGATTCAAATCAAAACTAGCTATTAGTAGTCCAACAATTATCTAGGACCAAAATTGTATAGGTAGAGATTAAATAGTAAATGGACAACAAATTAAGTGGGATGATTCATATTAAAAAGGCAGTCTTATTCATTAAGTGTATGCAATGAAAAGGTGCTCAATTAACAAGAGTCACCTCTCTTTAATGAAGGAGCATTTTGAATGATATTTATTGAGGGTTTTTCAATGTGAAATCAGGGAGGAAGAAAGTAAGAAGAATATAGATAATTCTGAGATATAAGAAGGATAATTTTTGAGTTTAAAATATATAATTATGAGATATTTCAGAAAAGTTTGCTACTATCATATATTCCACACATATATAAACATTGTTGTTATATGGAGCCTAATCAGACTCGGAGGTTAAATTTGTTGGAAAGAGACACTGTGTGGCTTCATGATTGTTGTCATTGATGGCAACAAAGTCTATCCCACACATCCGTAGAGCATAGTATGCCTATACCGGAAGTCAGATTGAAGAGTGTTCTGGTCCGGTGAACAAGAACAAAGCATGCAACAAGGTCTGACAATCAGGACCAGATCTCTCAGAGAGTGTAACTCAGCAAGTTATAGACTTGGGAAAGTCAAGATGAGTATCATGACTACTATATTCTAGAGATTGAGCCTCCGGTGATGAATCATAAAAAAGATATGAGCATCTGAGTGTTGGGATCCAGACAAGCAGAGCAGATTGAGGAAGAACTGACCGACAGAGTATTAGACTTCAATCCAGATGAGTAATTGATGTTGATCAATCTATTTGAGGGATCATACATGGTTGGCCGACATGATTGATGACTTCCATGTCTATGTTTTTGATACACATCACATATTAAGCATGGAATCAGTCGACAGATCAATGTTTTGTAAGTATCTTGAATATTCCGGTTGCTGACTAGAAAGATGTTGAAATCCTTGGTACGGATATATATACCAGATGGATTTCAGTATGAAGGTGTGTGTGTGGAAAGGTGAAGATAAGTGTCGAAGCAGCAATACAAGTCCGGTATGTGATAGAATAGCAACACTAAAGTAGAGGAAGAATGAAGTGCATTAGATCAGTGTATTGAGCCTAATCGAAACTGAACCTTAGCATATATGGATGCCTCTCTTCAGTTAAAACACTTGGTTACCTTCTATAAACATTGTAGACAGTGAGTCTCCTGTAGGTAGTGTGCCTCTTGTGAGCAGTGTGCTCAGGTAGTGAGCCCTAATTAGCAAGTGCCATTTTGTACTTCTTATTCTTTTAACAGAGAATTCAATCTTGGGTTAGTCACCTTGTGGGTTTTTCCCTTAACAGGGTTTTCCACTTTAAAATCCTTGTGTTATGTGTGTTGATTTCATTTATGCTCTCATGATTATATATGCTTATGTGTTTTTATGTTGCACAAATTATAAAAGGAAAAATAAAGTAAAGTTATTATTGATAACTAATTCACCCCCCTCTCAGTTATCTACCTTATTTCCAACAAAATTTACCCCACTTTTATCGGCGCAGTTTCCCCCGAAATTATTTAACAATGTCGGGAGTTATTTTTTTAATTGGCCGACATAAAAAACCCTATTTTGTAACCGACATAAGGCTTGATAAAAGCAGCTAAGGTTTAACGTTTCTATTGATGTATTGTAGCATTTTGCAGCGGTATTGAGTTGCAAGGATTGTTGGTTGTAATCAGTTTGATTTACTAGATTATAATATTGGACTCTTTGTTGGTGGATGTAGCCCAGGTTTGGGTGAACCACGTTAAAAATTATCTCTTGCTATTATTATTTCTATGTATTTCGATTCCTTTGTTTAATCTTTATTTGCATTTAATTGATATCTTCTGCATGCAATTCCTAACAAGTGGTATCAGAGTGGGTTGTGTTTGATTATCATCTATAGGAAGGTCTCACAATTGAGTGGGAGCAACGGCAGATGAGGGTAAATTAAAGGTAAATAAATTCAATGGGTAGAACTATTAATTATGGAAGATGCAGATGGAGGATTATCTCTATGAGAAGGATTTATGGAGGCCGTTGGAAGGAATAGCCAAGAAACTGACAACAATGACTAATGAGGATTAGAATCTTTTAGACAGAAAGGCAATGGAAACCATTCAGTTGTGCCTGGCACCATTGGTGGCATTCAATATAATGGAAGTGAAGACAACAGATGGTCTGATGAAATCTTTGGCTAAATTGTATGAAAAAACCTCAGCGTCAAATAAGGTATTTCTCATGAAGCATTTGTTTAATCTAAAAATAATTGAAGGTGGATTTGTGATAGATCATTTAAATGAGTTTAATATGATTATCAGTCAGTTAACTTCTGTAAAAGTAAGTTTTGATGAAGAGGTGAGGGCTCTCTTGATATTATGTTCCTTTCCAAAAAGCTGGAATAGCTTGGTAATGGTTGTAAGTAACTCTGTCTTTGGTTCAAATACTTTAAAATTTGATGTTGTTTTTAGTGTTATCCTTAGCGAGGAAATGTGATGGAAAATCTCAGGTGGAGCCACATCAGGTAGTGTTTTGAATGCAGAAAGCAAGGGTAGATCAAAGAAGAGAGGAAAAGGTTCTGGATGTCATGGGAAGTCATGAGGAAAATCAAAGGACAAGAGGTCCCAATCCAAAGGACAGAAGGATTGCTAGTACTGTGGGAAACTAGATCATCAAAAGAAAGATTGCTGGTCTTGGAAGAACAAAGAAGGAGACAAACAAGAAGGCAATAAGGAGACAAATGTGGTAAGTAATAAATCTAAAGATGATGCTTTGATTCTTTCCCTAGATAATGCTGATGATTCATGGGTTTTAGATTCAGGGGCCTCATCTCATTCTACACCGCATAGAATTTATTTTCTTGATTATGTCCAAGGGGATTTTGGGCTAGTTATTTGGGAGATAACGAACCCTGTTAGATTGTTGGAAAGGGAAGAATCAAGATTAAGTTGTAGAATGGAAATCATTGGCTACTACAAGAGGTAAGGCACGTTCTAAGGCTAAGTAGGAATTTAATTTCAGCAGGGTAGCTAGCTGATGAAGGTTGCATTGTTACATTTACTGATAAAAAATGGAAGGTTTCAAGAGGTGCCTTAATAGTAGCAAAAGGTGTGAAAGTAGGCACCTTATATATTTGTATAGGTCATACTATTCCTTCTACTTTAGTTGTTACAGAGAAAAAACAAACAAGTTTAGGAACAGTTGTTGCAGGTTCGCAGGAAGAGACTGAAACAATTGATGCAGGTTCTGAGACAAGACTGTGGTATAACAAACTTAGGCATGAGTGAAAAATGTATGAAGGTACTTCATTCTAAGAAAGTTTTACCAAGTCTAAAATGTATTAATATGGATTTTTGTGAAAGTTGTGTGTATGGCAAACAAAAGAGAGTTAGTTTTCACAAGGATGGGAAGCAAAAAAAGATGAAAAGTTGGAGCTTGTGCATACAGATGTATGGGGACTAGCTCATGTATCTTCTCTTGGTGGCTCTTGGTATTATGTTACATTCATAGATGATGCAACTAGGAAGGTTTGGATTTATTTCCTTAGGCATAAATTTGATGTATTTGAAACATTTAAGAAGTGAAGAAGCTTGGTTGAGAATGAGACGGGTAAAAGATTAAAATGTCTCAGATCTAATAATGGTGGTGAGTATTGCAGCAAAGAATTTGAGGATTATTGTTCCTTTAATGGAATTTGTAGGTAGAAAATGGTTCCAGGGACTCCACAAGAAAATGGAGTGGCTGAGCACATGAATAGGACAATAATGGAGCATGCAAGGAGCATGAGATTACATACTGGGCTGCCTTTAAACACGTGGGCAGAGGTTGTCAATACCATTCTATATTTAATTAATAGAGGTCCTTTAGTTCCTGTGGGCTGTGGTATTCCAGAGGAAGCATGGATAGGTAAGGAGGTGAGTTATTCTTTTCTCAAAACCTTCAGATGTGAAGCATTTGCACATGTAGATTCTAAAAATAGAACCAAGCTGGATGCAAAACCAAAAAAGTGCATCTTTATTGGATATGGCATTGATGAATTTGGTTATAGGTTTTGGGATGTTGAAAATCTAAAAATTGTGAAAAGTAGGGATGTTGTATTCAATGAGAAGGTGTTGTACAAAGATCAGTTGCAACAACATGAGAAGAAAGAAAATGATTATGTGGTGCTAGATGATACTCCAAATAGTGATATTCTAGTGGTTCCTCATTTTTTGCAACAGTAACAAGAAATACCACAAACTCCAGTGAATGTTAGATGGTCAACAAGGCTAAGTAGACCTCCTAAAAGGTTTTTCTCCCTCTTTGTATTCTATTTTGTTAACAGATGCTAGTGAACCAAAAGGGTATGATGAAGCTATGCAAGTGGATACAAAGGTTTAGTGGGAGCTTGCAATGAAAGAAGAAATGGACTCCTTGCTGAAAAATTAGACTTGGGAATTATGTAAGTTGCTTGCAGGTAAAAAGGCTTTACCAAACAAATGGGTTTATAGGATGAAAAAGGAAGATGGAGGTAAGAAATGATTTAAAGCCAGGTTAGTTGTAAAAGGATTTGCACAGAAAAAGGGCATTGATTTTGATGAGATTTTTTCTCTGGTTGTTAAGATGACTTCTATTCGTACTATTTTAAGTATTGTGGCTGCTGAAGATTTGCATTTGGAATAGCTAGATGTGAAAATTGCCTTTCTCCATGGTGATTTGGAGGAGGAGATATATATGGAACAACCCCAAGGATTTGAGGTCAACGGTAAGAAGAAACTGTTGTGCAGATTGAAGAAAAGCTTATATGGCTTGAAACAGGCACCTCGGTAATGGCACTTAAAATTTGATAGTTTTATAGCTGAGCAAGGCTACAACTGGTGTAATTCTGACCATTGTGTTTATTTTAAGAGGTTGGATAATGACGACTACATTATTTTATGTTTATATGTTGATGACATGCTTGTAGCAGGATCTAACATGGACCACATAAGAGAGTTAAAACAATAGTTAGCACAATCATTTGCTATGAAGAATTTGGGGGCAGCAAAACAAATCCTTGGTATGAAAATTTACAGAGGTAGGAAGAACAAAAAATTGACTCTATCTCAAGCTAATTATGTTGAAAAGGTGTTGCAGAAATTTCATATGGAGAGTGCAAAAGCTGTTAGCACACCTTTGCCTAGTCATTTGAAATTGACTAAGGAGATGCGTCCTAAGACACAAGAGGAAGAAGAAAAAATGTCCAAGGTACCATATGCTTCAACTGCAAGAAGTTTAATGTATGCCATGGTATGCACGAGACCGGATATTGTACATGCTGTAGGAGTCGTAAGCAGGTATATGAGTCATCCAAGATTGGAGCATTGGAATGCGGTAAAATAGATTCTCAGATATTTGAGAGGTACATCCAATAAACACTTATGTATTGGGGGCTCTAATATTGATTTAGTAGGTTATGTAGACTCAGATTTGGCAGGGAATATTGATACTAGGCAGAGTACTATAGGTTATGTCTTTACTGTAGGTGGGACAATGGTGAGTTGGATCTTTAGGTTGCAAAAGGTGGTTGCTTTATCCACCATGGAGGCAGAGTATGTAGCTGCGACAGAGGCAAGCAAGGAGATGATATGGCTGCAATCTTTCATGGAAAAATTGGGCAAAAAATAGGCTAACAGTTATTTGTTTATGGATAGCCAGAGTGCCATACATCTTGCGAAGAATTCTGCCTTGCATTCAAAGACCAAACACATACAGTTGAGGTATCACTTCATTCGATTGGTGTTGGATGATGGATAGTTAAGGCTGGAAAAGATACATACAGATGAAAATCCAATAGACCATATGTTTACAAAGACAGTAACAAGGGAGAAGCTGAGCTCCTCTTCAACTTCGGTTGGTCTTTCAAGATTGAAAACAAAAAATCAGAACAACAGAGTCCAGGGTGCTTATTTCCAGTGGGAGCTATAGGGTCAATGGTGTTATGATCAGTCTTCAAGTGGGAGATGATATGGTGTGGAGTCTGATCAGTCTCCAAGTGGGAGATTGTTGTTATATAAAGCCTAATTAGACTCGGAGGTTAGATTTACCCCACTTTTATCAACGTAGTTTCCCCCCAAATTATTTAACGGCGTCAGGTGTTATTTTTTCTATTGGCCGACATAAAAAAACCCTACTTTGTAACTGACATAAGGCTTGATAAAAGTGGCTAAGGGTTAGGGTTTCCATTGATGTATTGTAGCATTTTGCAATGGTATTGAGTTGCAAGGATTGCTAGTTGTAATCAGTTTGATTTACTGGATAATAATATTGGACTCTCTGTTGGTGGATGTAGCCTAGGTTTGGGTGAACCACATTAAAACTTGTCTTTCACTATTATTATCTCTGTGTATTTCCATTCCTCTATTTAATCTTTATTTGCATTTAATTGATATCTTCTGCATGCAATTTCTAACAAACATTCAAGTGTATCTTTTCTACCAACTCTTATTACATATGTATGCTTAAGGTTTATAGATATATATGATCTATAGATGCTTATGCTTACTGTCACATTTCTGGTTATTCTCATGCTTAAGCTTATTGTCCCATATGATTTAGAGATGCATATTTTCCTATGCTAGAATTAGAAATGTATTGGACTGTCTGCAATCCTCTTGTGGGAACTTGGGTTTGGGGTGGAGTAGGTAAGCAAGGCTAGTAATTCTCCATCCTAGAGTGTTTGTAATGGCTCCTAAGACTAGAGGGCACTTACCTAGAGAGTCATGTGAACCACTTACAACCCCCGCTCAATCCCATGAGTTGGCAAGTGTTTTCCAGGAGCTAAGGCTTGATGGGGAAAGCAGATACAAGTCACCAAAGGGGGAGGGTTGTGGTATACACCCTCTTAGGCTTGGCATATGACTTCAGGTGGACCCATCATGTCCCTTCTCCCAATTGCTTTACATGTTTACAATTGTCTAACCCTAACAATATATACATATTTGCATATAGTGTTCATGTGGTGAATGTAGGATCCCAATCCAAGATTACTTCACTAAAAAAGATATTTACTTAGTAATTCTGAAACCCTAACCCTAACTTGTGGTATTTGAATTTTTTTAGGGTAAAATTAGTATTGTTCCAATAAGGGACATTACGAGTGGTATTAGAGCATCTTTCCTACCATCTTGTGTATACTTTATGTATTATGTGTATTGAGGTATACCTTGTGATTTATGTGTATTTGAGTATATTCAAGTATATAGCTCGTGATTTATATGTATTCAAGTGTATACCTTGTGAATTATGTGTATTTGAGTGTATTCAAGTGTATACCTTGTGACTTATGTGTATTCAAGTGTATACTTTGTGATTTATGTGTATTCGAGTGTATTCAAGTGTATACCTTGTGAATTATGTGTATTCGAGTGTATTCAAGTGTATACCTTGTCACTTATGTGTGTATTCAAGTGGCTTATGTGTATTCGAGTGTATTCAAGGGTATACTTTGTGACTTATGTGTATTCAAGTGTATTCTTTGCAACATACATTAATGTGAATAATTTGTGACTTACGTATATTCATATTTTGTGACTTACATGTATTCATGTGTATACCTTGTGACTTGTATTCATGTGTATACCTTACGAATTACATGTATTCATGTGAACACTTTATGACTCATGTGTATACTTGATGACTTCATGTATTCATACTTTTTTTCTTACATGTATTAATGCAACTTACGCCTATTCATATTTTGACTCCATGTATTCATGGGTGTGCTTCATGACTTATGTGTATTTATATGCATGCTTCATGTATTATGTGTATTCATGTATATGGTTCATGCTTCCTGTGTATACTTCTAGTATTACTTGTATTCAAGTAAATACTTGGTGACTTACATGTATTCATACTTGTGACTTGCGTGTATTCATACACATATTTGTAACTTATTTGTATTCATGTGTATACTTCATGACTTATATGCTCCATGGCTTACATGTATTCAAGTGCATACTTCATGAATTGCATGTATTCATGTATATACTCCATGACTTATGTATGCTTCGTGACTTACGTGACTCATGTGCATACTTCATGCATTTACGTGAGTGCTTCACACTTTGTGTCTTATGTATATTCATGTGAATACTTCATATACTTCATGCTTCGTGTACTACATGCATTTATGTGTATACTTTGCATCTTCATGTATCATGTGTATGTACGTGTATGCTTCATGCTTCATGCTTTGTGTCCTATGTATATACTTTGTGTATCACGTATACTTCATGTATTACGTATATCTATGTGTGTGCTTCAAGTCTAATGTTTCTTAACAAGTTTACTCTATATGTGTTTGATATTACTTTATGTAAAGGCCAAATATCTAGAGCTTTATTTGTCAAACGCTTCTTGGGTTAAGAAGCACTAACAAACTAACTTATGTAATAATAAAGAGTTGTAACTAGTGAAGTGAAAAGTGTGACTCCATCGAACTTGAGATCTAAAAGAAGAAAACATTTCATTTGAGAAAGACATCCAAAACATCATTGAAGGGTTCAATTGAGAATAAAACCCTAAGAGATTTTACAAGTAAATAAGAAAACAAAATGGAAATAAAAGAAGTGGAGATAAATATAATATACGAAGCAATACAATCATATGAAACATAAGAAATCAGCATACAAGAAAATTAGAAATAAAATCCATAAGGAAATGGAGCATGTAGATCTATAAGAAGAATGAGGATTCAATTACAAAAATTGAATTTGGATTCTTGATCAACTACATTTCCTTAAATTCTACGACACTTGCTGATTTGTTTCATCTTCAACAACATAGATCTTCTCTCTTCTAATATTCTTATCTGTCATAGATTGTCTCCACACTATCTTATCATCATTTATTAAACACTTCTATGACTTGTGAGATAATCAAAGTCTTACTTGAATCTACCTTCTCTACAACATCATTAGATTCATCACACGGAATTCTCAAGATGTCTTCATCATTCATATCAATATTGTGCAATCTTGGAATCTCAATACTCTCAAAATCTTCTTAGCATTGAAAATGTTTTTCATGGACAACAACTACATCTTCACCTATAACACTTGTATTACCTCAATCACATTGCTTTTCAAAATCAAATTAAGGCTTACCAAATCTTCTTTAATTACAAATTTTCTCTCCATGTCATCATATAATCAATCACTCCTCAGGAACATGACTCTTTTCAACTTTGAGGTCAATAACATATCAAAACTAAAACTACGAGATAACAAGTACAAGACCGAATCTCGTGATCAAAGATCAAAATGTCTTTTGTGTTCTTTGCTCTAAGAACAAGAGAAAACTTGTCTTAAGTTACGAACATCACTAGTTACCAACTCTTGTTGTTGAGAGATATTGGGAAATACAAGTACATGAACCAAAAGAATGGGACAACAAATGGCCCTCATAAGTTAGAGAATGATAACATTTGTAGTGGATTGAAGCAAGAATACTAACAACAATTCTTTGAAGAGATCAATTTAGGATTCTGATGGTTTTAAAAGTATCCTAGTTATAATTGCTTAAGGACAAGCAATCTTGGGCAGGGTGGACTCTGATGTCCTGATATCAAGGCATTGTTTAAATTAAAGATTTAAACATCATGATAAAAGATGATGAAGTTGCTTTCGTGAAATGTGGTGTTCAGTCAATTTGAATGATAGAGACAATCACATATTTATTAACATTTAATACATATATATAATATTATTGATATGTAATATTTAATAAGTAATAATAAATAATATTATTATATATTTGAATATAATTAAAATATAATATATTTATTTTAGTTAACAAGATATATTATTATATTTATAATAAATAACAAATATAAATTTAAAAATAAATATTAATAATTTAAATATTATTATAATTATTAAAAAATATGATACTATAAATATATATTATTATATTATATAAAAAGAAATATAAATAATAAAATTAATAATATAAATTTAAATATAATAAATAGATATAATTATAAGAGTAATCTCATGGTAGTGAATATATCCTATAAGAATATAAAGTAGTTTAAATAAATTAATATAAGAGTAAGACTTAAGAGAAAGTCATTGAGGCTGCGGTGAATATAAAATAGTGCTATATACGATTCATTAAAAAGAAGCAAGTAATTGTTTAAGAAGTGATTCAAATCAAAACCAACGATTAGTAGTCCAACGATTATCTAGGAGCAAAATTGTATAGGTAGAGATTAAATAGTAAATGGACAACAAATTAAGTGGGATGATTCATATTACAAAGGAAGTCTTATTCATTAAGTGTATGCAATGAAAAGGTGTTCAATTAACAAGAGTCACCTCTCTTTAATGAAGGAGCATTTTGAATGATATTTATTGAGGGTTTTTCAATGTGAAATCAGGGAGGAAGAAAGTAAGAAGAATATAGATAATTCTGAGATATAAGAAGGATAATTTTTTTGAGTTTAAAATATATAATTATGAGATATTTCAAGATCTACACATGAGATGCATTAAGCCATCAAATTAGAGAAGGAAAAATAGATATAAAACTAAGGAGCAAATCAATTGGTATTTCAGAAAAGTTTGCTGCTATCATATATTCCACATATATATAAACATTCAGGTGTATCATTTCTACCAACTCTTACTACATATGTATGTTTACGGTTTATAGATATATTTGATCTATAGATGCTTATGCTTATTGTCACATTTCTGGTCATTCTCATGCTTAAGCTTATTATCCCATATGATTTAGAGATGCATATTTTCCTATGCTAGAATTAGAAATGTATTGGACTGTCTACAATCCTCTTGTGGGAAGGGTTTGGGGTGGAGTAGGTAAGCAAGGCTAGTAAGTCACCATCCTAGAGTGTCTATAATGGCTCCTAGGACTAGAGGGTACTTACCTAGAGAGTTGTGTGAACCACTTACGATCCCCACCCAATCCCATGAGTTGGCAAGTGTTTTCCAGGAGTTGAGGCTTGATGGGGAAAGCAAATACAAGTCGCCAAGGGGGAGGGCTATGGTATATACCCTCTTAGGCTTGGTATATGGCTTCGGGTAGACCCATCATGTCCCTTCTCCCAATTTCTTTACATGTTTGCATTGTTGATAACCTTTAGATGTAACACAATTGTCTAACACTAACAATATATACATATTTGCATATAGTGTTCATATGGTGAATGCAGGATCCCAATCCAAGATTACTTCACTAAAAAAGATATTTACTTAGTAATTCTGAAACCCTAACCCTAACTTTTGGTATTTGAATTTTTTAAGGGTAAAATTAGTATTGTTCCAATAGGGGACATTACAAGGATTCAAGTTATTATTAGAACAAGTAATTCATCTAATTGATTAATTTTGATAACTAATTTAAAGGGGCTTCAACTTATAAGTTTCATTATAAACATTTATAATGGAAATCAATAACTCAAGTTAATTACTAAATACTAATAGACCAATGAATTCAATTTTTTTCTTTTGGCTTGAGTACATATTGATATATTTAAATTGTGGAATTACTCTAGTGATTTAGGATTGTTAGTAAGTCATGTTCTCATTTTACTGAAGTATCTATTGCTAGTGTTTCATTGCTTTGCTCTATGTTAATCTTATATCCAAACATCATAAAAAGATTAATATCCTAGGTTGGTATTAATTCTAACTAACAAGTTGTAAAACATGGATTCACTAAACCATTTATGAGATTTAGGATTGGTTCTTTTGTTTTCTTAATCAAGTATTTTAATTGAAACTACAAAATTATCATTTTTGTCAAGATGGAACTTAAGGTGAGCACATGAGAACTTATGAATGTCATGAAAATCATAAATGCATTCATTGATAACTATTATAAATATTTTCTTTTTACTTTATATAAAATATCCTAATTACCTAATACAAGTGTGTCATCTATAAAATAAGGTGCTCATCTAAACTAGTATCATTGTTATGTGGACAAATAGGTTTTTATGTGTATAACTACTAGGATGACAATATACATGTATTAGAGTACTTCATATTATTTGTTGGCTGTCCTATGATAAATAAAAAAAGTAGGTAGGATAACTACATTGTATTTTATCATAAAATGGTTGTTAAATTTTTTTGATAAAATGTAATGATTGTTTAAAAGTTTCATAACCATTTAACCTTGAATATGAGATAGTTTATTTTTAAATAAGAAAATGTTATATATATATATATATATATATATATATATATATATATATAACTTTATTTATTTATTTATTTATTAATATGTATTATATATTTTTATATATTGAATTTTTTAAATATTATATTATAAATCATAATTATTTATTAATACATAATCAATATATTATATTAATACACTTTAAACAAAAAGTTTTGTTTTATGGTTGCACCTCATATGGCTACAGTCTGTGTTGTGCACAAGTGGCTTTTATTAAAAAAATAAAAATAAAATAGATTTCTTTATATACAATTTAACATATAAAAAATCAATTTTGCTATGTATATATATTTTATTAAATATTTATGATATCAATTAGTATATTTATATTTAAAAATATATCTAAAATATCCTATTGAATATCTATCTTTCTTTTTCTTTTTTCTTTTTAATTTTCTCGTTTCATTATATATATATATATATATATATATATATATATATATATATATATATATATATATATATTAAAAAGGATTGTTTTATGTTTTCATAATATAGTTTATAGAACATAATTTTATATTTAAAAACTTGTTTTTCAAAATTCATATTTTTTCGCTTGTGATTAAAGTTCCTTTTTACAATAAATCTAACAAGGGTATAAAAGATGTAAGATTTAAAAATGGGAAATAGTTTGTACAAAATTGAATTAAATTAAAAAAAAAGATTAATATAGATTTTAAAATTTCTCATTTTCTTTTTTACTTATTAAAATTTAAGTTGTAAAAATGAATTAATAAAAAAATTTAACATAGTTTTCAATTTCCTCAACTAAAAGAATATATATATATATTAAAAAGGATTGTTTTATGTTTTCATAATATAGTTTATAGAACATAATTTTATATTTAAAAACTTGTTTTTCAAAATTCATATTTTTTCGCTTGTGATTAAAGTTCCTTTTTACAATAAATCTAACAAGGGTATAAAAGATGTAAGATTTAAAAATGGGAAATAGTTTGTACAAAATTGAATTAAATTAAAAAAAAAGATTAATATAGATTTTAAAATTTCTCATTTTCTTTTTTACTTATTAAAATTTAAGTTGTAAAAATGAATTAATAAAAAAATTTAACATAGTTTTCAATTTCCTCAACTAAAAGAATATATATATATATTAAAAAGGATTGTTTTATGTTTTCATAATATAGTTTATAGAACATAATTTTATATTTAAAAACTTGTTTTTCAAAATTCATATTTTTTCGCTTGTGATTAAAGTTCCTTTTTACAATAAATCTAACAAGGGTATAAAAGATGTAAGATTTAAAAATGGGAAATAGTTTGTACAAAATTGAATTAAATTAAAAAAAAAGATTAATATAGATTTTAAAATTTCTCATTTTCTTTTTTACTTATTAAAATTTAAGTTGTAAAAATGAATTAATAAAAAAATTTAACATAGTTTTCAATTTCCTCAACTAAAAGAATATATATATATATTAAAAAGGATTGTTTTATGTTTTCATAATATAGTTTATAGAACATAATTTTATATTTAAAAACTTGTTTTTCAAAATTCATATTTTTTCGCTTGTGATTAAAGTTCCTTTTTACAATAAATCTAACAAGGGTATAAAAGATGTAAGATTTAAAAATGGGAAATAGTTTGTACAAAATTGAATTAAATTAAAAAAAAAGATTAATATAGATTTTAAAATTTCTCATTTTCTTTTTTACTTATTAAAATTTAAGTTGTAAAAATGAATTAATAAAAAAATTTAACATAGTTTTCAATTTCCTTAACTAAAAGAAAAGCTACTTACTTGAGTACTCAGTTTCTTGTTAAGAAGTCTGACCTTGCCATTTGGATACTTGCTAACTTTTTCCTTCTTCCTCTCTTATTTATAGATTTATTTTTCCTATTTTATTTATATTTCTAAAAACTTTATTTTTTTTTGGATTAAAGATAGTTCATTCATATTATCAAAAACTTAGGTACAAACATTGTGGCCAAGGGAGCCACCTTTACAAATCTCCATATTTATACTAATCCATACAATAAGTAGCAGTTTGCAGAAGCATACAAGTGAAAATAAACTAGCTTTGTCTCAGTCCACCTATATTAGTCCATAAAATTCTTTGAACTCTGCACATCATATGAAGACTCTGACATAACATCCACCAACATTGGAACTGATTCACAACTGTCCACGTTTGTGCACCCAGATTCAACCCTACTTTTTGATTCATTCATCTCACCAAGAGCATCAACATGAGAGAAATCTAGTTCCCTGTCAGGAGATTTGAGTAATCCTTGAGAGCCACTTTCAGAACCTAGATGTAAACCAGGCTCGGAGACTTGAAGGCCATTGTACCTTTTCTGAAGATCTTCCAGTTTACTACTAAAACTCTGATAAACCTTGTCTAGACTCTATGGTTTTACCTTAGACTGTTTAAACTCCTCTTTGTAGATCCCAGAGGATCCATGATTTGAAATCTTTAGAAGTTTCTCAAACTAGTTGTCCAAGAAAAGTATAACCTGTATAAACAAGTTAGCAAGTGTGAGTTTTAAATCTAACTCAGAAAGACTTCTTCTCTTGCCTTGAAAATGTTCCTCGTTCCTTTTCTTCCACAAGATCCATAAAATTTTAGTTGTTAGAAAAATCCAAAAAGCATTAGATCTCGCATTAAACCCTGAAATAGAACCAAATAGAATTTCCACTTTACATTTCACATTACTCAATGACCAACTTGACACACTGCCCATGAAAAGGTTCCAAACATGACAAGCAAAAGGACAATCAAAGAAGATATGGTCACAGGTTTCAAAAACATTACAAATATTACAAACATAGCTATTATGACCAACAAACAACTTATTTAAAAGTAGTAACCATATAAAACACCCCTTTTTAGGTTCTAATGGTTTAGCCCAGATATTCCTAAAGACAACAACTAGATCCCAGACAACAACATTCAAACTCCATGCTTTGAGACAATGCTCAAGAATCTCATCTATGTTTGTAAGCAATTTATAAATCCTTTTAGATTCACACACTTTCACCTTGGTTTCATCTTTCCAATGCAAATTTTCCAACTAATCCTCCTCATTTAGCAATTGGGGCCGAACATGATTACTTGAAAAAGTTGCAACCAGAACTGAATATGTCCTCTTTTGGCTATCCCTTAAACCAAAATATGTTTTTAAACTTTCCCAGTTTCTGATGCCACTAATAGAGAACACATCACTTAAAGCAAATAGGCCTAGCTTATGCCATTTCAGACCTGAGCAACCTTGAATCTGTGCCAAGGGCTTGTCTTTATATTTCAAATGCCACCAAACAAAACAATGCCCCCCCACTATTTCAAAGGGCAATTCACTTCAGAAAAAGAGATTAAACTTTTGACAACCTCCCACACTCTCCAGATGGAGCCAAAGACCACGAACCCAAAAGGTTTCACTTTGAAGTCCTAAAAAGACAGTAAAAAAGGTGCAATTTACCCCAACCCTGAGCTTTTCTAGGGCGAGCTAGCCTAATATTATTTCTAACAAGGACTTTCCAAGGCTCCTCCTCCTCCACGGATCCCACGATCCATTTTTCCACCAAGGCCATACCTTGAAGCTTAAGGTCTTTAAGACCCAGGCCCCCAAAGTCTCTACTGACACAACACCATTTCCAATTTACACAATGCTTCTTCTTCTTACCACTACCATCCCTAATCACTTTTTGAATGCTATCTATTTGCACATTTGAGAATAACCACATGGAAGCATAAAAAATAGTATAAACAGATAAAATCTTCTGAAAAACCTGAAATCTCTCTGCCAGAGAGAGTGCTTGTCTATTCCAATTCTTAAGTTTGACTTCAATTTTAGCAAACAACCATTCCCACATTTGTTTTAGAGAGGGGTCAATGGCAAAGGGAATCCCTAAAAACTGAACCAACTTTTTAGGGCCCCCCATTACTAATCCCCCTCACCCACCCAATTAGGCAGAGATTCAGACCATCCAAGAAGAATAGATTTATTGAAAGATATCTTGGCACCAGAGGCACAAAAAAATCTATTCAGTCTAAATTTCAAATTTTTTACGTTTTCTTTTTCCAAGATAGGATATAAAGCAGTATCATCTGCAAATTGCATGTTTAAAAGAGAGTTACCATCTGGAAGAACAATTCCTTTAATACTGCCAAAGATTTTATCTATTCTCAGCATATAAAACAAAGCTTCTGATGCAATTACAAAAAGGGCAGGGGCCAAAAGGCAGCCTTGCCTTATGAATCTCCTCATTGAAAAAGAGGAGGTGGGAGACCCATTAACTTCAATTTGTGTAGAGGCATCACAAAACAACATCTCCACCATTCTCCTAAATTCCTGTGGAAAACCAAAAGCCTTAAGAACAATTAGAATGAAGGACCATTCCACTCTATCATAAGCCTTCTCAAAGTCCAGTAGGAGAATACCAGCATTCTGTCCTGACTCCTTAGCCCAATGAAGTGCTTCCCAACTAGTGGGTAAGTTATCTAAGATGTATCTTCCCTTGATGAACCCAGTCTGAGTAACATTAATTATGGACGGTAAAATATCCATCAGTCTTCTTGCTAGAACTTTAGCAATAATTTTGTATGAGACATTAAGAAGTGAAATAGGTCTCCAGTTTCACAAATTGGACTTATCTCCCCTTTTGGGAAGTAGTTTAATAAGGCTTCTGTTGATCTCTTTTCCCAAAGTGCCAATCCTAATAGCCTCATGATAAACTTCAAAGAGATCATCCACCACCCAGTCAATATTAGATTTGTAAAATTCAACAGACAATCCATCTATTCCTAGAGATTTACAATTACTCATTGAATTAATTGTATTTTTAATTTCTTCCTTAGACACCTCCTGTTTCAATTTTTCAGCCATTGACTGATCAATTTTCTTGGGACAGATAAGGGAACATAATTTTTCAGCTTCAACACATTCAACCTTTCCATCCTCAACCTTGAAAAGATTCTCATAGAATTCTCTAAAGAGTTCCTTAATCTCATTTAGATTAGAGTATGTGGTACCATTTTCTGTGATAGATTCAATATGTTCTTGCTTGAACTTCTTAATAAGTCAAAGAAGTACTTAGAACCTCTGTCACCATATTTAATCCAATTCAACCTGGCTCTAGTTTTAGCTCCCTGTGCTCTGCACACTTCAAACCTCCTGAGCTTATCCTTAGAAACTCCCAGCTGAGCAATCAATCTATCATCAAATGGAGATTCATTCAGCCTTCTCTTAATATCCAACAACCCAACCTAAAGCTCTTTTTCCTCCCTTCTTCTATCCATAGCCAACTTCTTTCCACATATTTTGAACATCTCTTGAGAAGCTTTAACAAGTTCTACCTAGTGCCCTATGGCACTAGCGTTCCCAGCTGTGGCTTTTAAAATATTTCTTAGGCTGACAATGCCCATCTTACAATCCTCATTCTCCAGGAGCTGAACATTAAGCTTAAATAAGCTTTTACTCTTTATCTTAGGGGCCATGTCATGATTGATAAAGAGAATATATGCAAATATAGGGTGGTGATCAGATAAAGAACTTGGGGTAACTTTAACAACATTATCACCCTGATGGGAATTAAACTGAAAGAAATCTTTATTAACATACATTCTGTCTAGTCTGCTGTAAATCCTTTTGTTGCTAACTTGGGCATTGCACCAGGTATACCAAATCCCAACACTTCTATTCTTACTTTCCTCTAAAGGGTCCATTAACCTGAGAGACTTTTGGAATCTTATCTAGAAAAAAATTTCATTACCTTTCCATTCTACACCTTTCCCACCAATTTCATCCTCATTAAACTCAACCATATTGAAATCCCTCACAAAAATCCAAGGGATTCTAGGAAGGTGATTAGTTAACCACTCCCAAAGGACACCTCTTTCTCTATGATCATTAGAAGCATACAAAGAACAAAGACCAAATTTCATACCATGTCTTTCAAAAGTTACCCATGCACATCTATTACATGGGGAGAACCCAGACTGTGAAACAAATTATCCCCACTCCTTACTAATGAGCAATGCAGTACCACCTTTACCCTTCTCATGCTTAGTATAAAATTTAACTGACTCTTTCCAGATGAATCTTAGAGTATTCTCTAACAGGAATCCAGTGGCCTTAACTTCCTGGAGCATTAGAAAGTCCATATTTCTATGCTTATCAACAAAGTCCTTGATAATTACTTTCTATCAGGGGATTCTAATCTTCGTACATTCCAACTGAAGCATTTCATGGAAAACAAAAATAAAAATCAAAGATTTAAAGAGCTCCCAGAGTCTCTTCTTTAGCAACTCCCAAATTGTCAAAACATTTGGGAAGTCTCCCTCCTTTTACCCTTTTCCCAATAGTCAAACTTCTCCTAACATATTTCCTTTTTTTCCTTCCCTCTTCATTTTTACTGACCTCTTCTCTAATTTCCAAATCACCTTGCTCATCCTAAATGCCTTCAATGGGGGCTTCATTGCAAACCTTTGAAGGGTCGGGTGGAATAAACTGGATTGGGGAGCCACATTCTTCTAGAACTTTTTCCATTTTCTTTGACAACATATTCTCTTTGATTTTCATCAGAGCTAATTGCTACACATTTTTTTTGTTTAAAGGTACCACTGGAGATGGGTCTCCCTTATTGAATTGACTGGGTATAGAATTAGACTTTTGAGTAGATATAGCCAGATCAAGACTTTTGGTGACTAGGTCATGGGAACCATCCAATAGTGAGTCCCAGATCACCCTATCCTTCTCAGAGAGAGGAGAAACACATTTAGGAGGATGCGGAAGGGCCTCCATCCTTGGAGAGATGATATCTTCATAATCAAGAGACTTAGGAATATCACAACCTGCACCACCAAAGACTAGCTTAGGTTTATTAGTAGAAGGAGAGGAATAAGGAACGATCTCCACCAATGGGGAGGAGCCTAAAGATAATTCACCAGAAGGGAAATCATTAAGAACCAACTTATCAAAGCTATTGCGCACCTCTTTAAGGGCACCATCTAGAGTCTTGTCACAAGGTTTAACAGGATGGGAATCGAGACTTGCCTCAGAGACCAGAGGACAAACATCTCCTCTCCTAGTCTCCGGGGCATTTCTAGGACCCCCTCCCTTTGAGCCTACAACATTTTTGACAGAGACCTCTAGATCTACCCTAATGCAAGAGCTTCTCAATTTGATCACCAAGAAATCTTTCTTTTGGTGTGAATCTGACTTGCACAGATAGCATGAATTAGGCCCCCCTAAACCCACAATAGAGAATTTGACCAACTTCTCCTCAAGCTTAACTTGTAAAACTTTAGGAATAACATCCCTAGGATTTAATGATAACAAAACCCTTACATCCAGATGAGGCAAGGAGACCATTGGATCCTCGACCTTTAATGTGTTGCCCAAGGAGACTAACGGATTAGGTAAAAAAGCCCAAAGTTGTACAGGAAGATTTTTGACTAATAACCATCTTGGGATTGAACATAATTTAATATCCTACAGGGAGGCCTCTGGGTTCCACAGGAAAGCCTTGAACAGATTTACCAACATTCCAAACATCTCTTTCTAAGACTTTTATTTGCATTGAGTGATTCTTCAAGAAAATAACAAAAATTCCATTTGAAACCATTCTACAAAAAGAGACATGCACACCCAACCTTTTGCCCCACACAGTATTCATCCAGTTATCAAAGAATCTCCTTGCAGGCAAATTTTTAACATCCACACAGACAAAAAATAGAGCAACATCTCTCAACCTATTTTCCTCCTCTCTAATAGCATTCTACATATTTAGATTAGGATGAAGCACCAGTTTTCTTGGCAGAAAAGAAGAAGTCTTACCTTTTTCGACTCCTTCATTTCCTCCTTTGACTTCAAAACTGCCAGGCCCATAGCCTCCAAGGCTTTCTTCTCCCTCCTCCTGTGCCTGGAAGCACGCATTTTTGGGCAAAGAGATGACATTTTGGACACCAAGCACCTACTTGAAAGATTTCCCGGTAGCCTCACCATAAACTCTGCCATTATTACCACCTTCATTCTCCTTAACTCAAAGTGAAGTCTCCCATAATGCTCCCGACCGAGGAGGAAATGCCTCGATTGGCAGCGTACAACACATAAACCAAAGCACAGATAAAACAAATAAGCACAGGCGGGAAACCAAAACAAATTAAATTCAAAACCTTTAAGACTTGAGCAGGGTAATGAAACAAAAAGACAAAACATAATACAATATAGGCCATTGTTAAGCAAATATTATGCACATATGAAATTAATAAACCTTACAGAAAAAAGGAACAGGAGGACCAATTCTCAATCCAAGAGGAAAGCCCTACAACTTGCCCACAGAGGAAAATCAAACCCTCGAACAATATGCAAAGCCTTCCTCCTATCAAAAAATCTAAAAACTTTATTTTAATAAAATTTATTACAAATATTATTTTAATTAATTAATGAGTTATCTTCCTCCTTAACTCAAAATAAATAATAAGTGTTTTGTTTAGATCACAACTCAATCAAGCAGGTTAACTACTACAAAGAAGTAGTTATTTTCCTTATGCAACTCATTAATTGGTTGAGGATATTTTTTAATTTAAAATAAAAGAAATTGTTCCTTCACAAACACCTTTATTGACTTTACTTAACAAATAAATCAAGTAGATTGACTAATGTTTGTCTATATCATTTAACTATTAAAACACAAAAGTAATAAACACTTAATTATTCAGTTAACTATTATCTTGATTTGTTTATTTTTAATTTGTTTTATTATAATTTAAATTCTATTTAATTTAATTTATTTTGTATGGATATAATTTATTTATTATTATTTAATATTTAATCATTGTTTATTATTTTATTCTCATTATTATTATTTCAAATAGTTAATAATTAAATTTATTAATCAAATATTTTCCTTTTTCTAATTTTATCATTAATTAATTATTTTCTTAGCTTAATGAATAAGGTTTAATATGTTAAGGAGAGGGTCATGACATCCTCGCCCCTTATTTTATGGATTGTCCCAATGCACCAACCAGTAGTCTTAGTCAAAATAAAATAGACTTAAATAGTATCATATTTTTAACAACACTTTCAAAATAAAATGGAAATAATTGTTGCATTTCATTGGTGTCCTTCCACATAGCATTTTTTGGATCATACTTATCCCATTGTACTTTACATTGGTCTATCACCCTATTGCACAATTGGTACCAGCACTTCTTCAAGATTTTGTATGGCTCTATTATTATTCTCACTGGCTTTTGGACGTATAATGCATTCCAATTCAATATATGCTTATCATCAAGCACATATTTCTTAAGAATTGACACATGGAAAACATCATGGATTTGACTCAGTCTTGGAGGTAAAGCTAGTTGATAAGCCACTAGGTTTATATTTTAAAGAACTTTAAATGGCCCAATGTAGCAAAGGGCAAACTTAGCCTTCTTCCCAAATGATATTGAGCTCTTATGAGGTCCAACTCTTAGGAAAAACTTCTTCCCCATTGAAAATTTTCTTTCAGTCCTATTTCTATCTACATAGTTCTTTTGCCTATCAATTGCCTCCTTCAACCTTTGCCTTATCCCTTTGATATGATTTTACATATCTTCCAACGTTTTGGGCCAAATTATAATTCTATCTTCTAAATTGTCCCAACTCAAAGGTGTTCGACACTTCCTGCCATATAGTGCTTCAAATGTGACCATCCCCAAGGTTGACTAAAAGGAGTTATTATAATCAAACTCTACAAGTGGGAGGTATTTTTTCCACTTTGAATGTTGGTCCATGTAATACATACGCAAAAGGTCCTCAACTATCTAGTTTGATCTTTCTGTTTGCCCATCCATTTTAGGATAATATGTTGTGCTAAAGTTTAATTGTGTTCCCAAGGTTGACTACAAAGTTGTCCAAAATCTTGAGGTGAACCTATTGAATCTTTGTCTGATATTATTCTTTTCGGAACCCCATGCAACCTGAAGATTTCTTTTAGAAATTGTTTAGCCAAGATTGGGGCATCATTAGTTAAATTATCTGGTATGAAGTGGGCCACCTTGGTAATTTTATCTATTACCACCATTATTGCATTATGCCTATAAGGTGTCACATGTAATCCTTGCACGAAGTCCATACTAATGACCTGCAATTTGTGGTGTGGTACGTCATGGGGGTATAACAATCTAGCTAGATGATTATGTTCTACCTTTACCCTTTGACACTCCAAACATTTTTCTACAAAGAGTACTATATCATTCTTCATTCCTTGCCAAAAGTATAACTTCTTAAGTTCAGAATACATCTTATTTACCCTTGGGTGCCCTGAATAAGGTGTATTGTGAGCTTCAATTAGAATTATGGTTCTAAGTTCCCTAGAAGAGGGAACATATATTCTATTAGCATATCGAAGCAACCCATCCTTATCAAAAGTGTACCCTACAATATTTGAAATCAGTTGGATTAATTTCCAAAGTTGTTTTTACTTGTTCATACTAATGATCATGTTTTTGTTCTACTAACACTTGTTTATTGAAGATAGTTTTAAAGGTTGTCATGTCCATCAAATGTCTTCTTCTGCTTAAAGCATTTGCCACCCTATTTTCCTTGCCTTTAATGTATTCTATCTCAAAGTCATATTCACTTAGAAAATCCAACCATCTTATTTTCCTTGCATTTAAATGTGGTTGTGTGAAAAAGTTTTTAGACCTTGATGGTAAATTTTTAGCTCAAAAGTTTTACCTAATAAAAATGCCTCCACTTTTGAAGAACATGCATAATTGTTGCCAATTCTAGATCATGAGGTGCATAGTTTATTTCATGTATCTTCAATTTTCTAGATTCATAGGCTATTACACCTTCATTTTGCATGATAAAATCCCCTAGGCTTTTAGTAGAAGCATCAATGACATCTAGGAAATGTCCATTAGGATCAAGAACCTTTAAAATAGGAGCTATAGTCAGATTTTCTTTCAAGATTTCAAATGCTTTGTTACATTGTTCTGCCTGCACAAATCTTTTACTCGTCCTTTGCAATGAAGTGATAGGATTTACAATTTGGGAAAACCCTTCTACAAACCTTCTATAATATCCTTCTAGTCCCATAAAAATTCTTACTTCTGAAATGTTTTTAGGATTTGGCCGCTCTACTATAGCTTTTATTCTATCAAGAACAACTACAATCCCTTATTTCGATATGATGTGCCCTAAGTAATGAATCTTATTTTTAAAGAATGCACATTTTGATAATTTAACATACAACTTATGTTCTCTAAATCTTTGCAAAACTAGTTGGAAGTGTGCTAAATGTTCTTCTTCATTTTTAGAATAGATTAAAATATCATCCAAGAACACTAGGACAAATTTGTCCAAGTAATAATGAAAAATGCAATTCATTAGGTTCATAAAGGTAGCATGAGCATTAGTCACACCAAATGGTACAACTATGAATTCATAGTGTCCATATCTTATTTGAAATGTCCTCCTCCTTGATTCTAAGTTGGAAATACCTTGATTGAAGGTCAATCTTAGACAGTACAGTTCTACTCCCTTCATTTGATCAAAAAGGTCTTCGATGCGAGGAAAAGGGTATCTATTCTTTATTGTTACTTTGTTTAACGTTCAATAGTCTATTCACAACTTTAAGGTTCCATGTCCTTTTTCATAACAAAGATAACTGGCGCTCCCTAGGGTGACACACTTGGCCATATTAATCCTTTTCCTAATAGCTCCTCAAGTTGCACCTTAAGTTCTAGTAGTTCATTTGTATTCATGTAGTAACTTTGACATAGCTTAGATCTAGTTACTACTTCGATGGAAAAATCAAGTTTTCTTTTAGGGGATAAACCTGGCAATTCCTCTAGAAATACATCTTTAAATTCTTGAAGAGAAGGGGAATTTTCAAATGTTGGGAGTCCAGGAACTTGCCAAAATTGGGTATGCACCTAGGATCCATATGCTTTACCACGTAAGAAATGTATATTGTCTTATACCAGCAGAGACTGAAACCTATCACCCAAATCTAACCACAAAAAGGAGCTATCCTAACAACCCCACCAGACTATAATACTTTTGGACAATCTATGCAGGGGTGGGCAAATTACACAGGCCCACCCCCGTGAGACATAACATTACAATTAACATCTCCTGCCTCAACATTTCAATCCATGGCGGTTTCCCAAATAACATCCTCCGAGTCATATCCACAAGATAGCGTGGCCTTTAGATGCTCCGGTAACACCGCACCCACCTTCTCAAAAATTGTGTCTAGAGCCATCAGAATGTCAAATTACCTCCCTTGGATATCATGCAGATGACCCATAACAAAATCTAGGTTCATCTCCACCTGCTTTGAATTATCAACCAAGTCATCATGGAGAAGAATAGAACTGGCCACCACAGATAGCATCGACGCTGCCGAGATCATCTATGAAACCCCAAACAAGTTCCACCTTCCCCTTGTGTGTCCCAGGTCTAACAACAAGTTGGCCATGGAGGAATGAATGTTGACCTTAGGCTCGCCATCTATCTTCTTGGAAATCTCCATAATCCTAGTCAACCAGCTCCGTAGTGAGGGATTCCTAATTTCTCCATCCACACAATTAACAAAGCTATATGTAGCTGCCTCCCCAGAAATTCTCTGCTTCCTTCCTCATTTCCCCTTTTCTCCAACATGCAACTCATCCTCTGCCACCCTCTTTCCCCCCACTGAGCTGCCCATAACTCTCCTCACCAATTGTCTCTTTGGGCCTCTCGGGTGAACATTCCTTCCCTGCCCCTCCATCCTATCACTACTCATCCCTCTAGCCCCTACCTTATCTCCGTCGGACACCATTAAACTTGCAGAGCCAAATATCGATGATAAAATGATGATAAAACAATACAGGGTCTCAAAACGATGACAAATATCAATTAATCCTCCCATGTTGCCATCAATCACATCGCCAGCTCCACTGCCACTACCAACATACCTGCTAATTATGCCCCTTCCATCCATGTCATCTCAAACGTCAACTCCAACTGAACTCACCTACCATGTTTAACTCCTTGAGATCACCGTTTTGTCTATCCCCTTGTCGGGCAGTTTTCATTAGTTAAAATATGATTTATGGTAGATTTCTTTTAATTATTTTAAGGTCTATAACTATATGATTAGCTTATATTTGAAATGGAAATATAATATATCTAAAATAAGAAAAAATTATACGAATAATCAAATAACCCTAATATACGAAATAACTTTAATATACTAAATAAGAATTTCACCTACTTGATAAAGTGAAAAATAACACATACTTTAGATTTATCTAAATTAACTTTCAATATTTTTACCCACATCGAAAACTTTCATGAAATTGGGGCAGATACTTGAGTTTCTTTGACACTGTCATTTCTTTTGGTTATGCAGCAAGTATACATGTACTTTAGGGGTCAGGAAAAGAAGCTGAGATGAGATGTGAGGCTGCTTGAGGTGCCCTGCGGGCTGCAATATAGAAACATTTTCTTAGCATGGACCTTCCTTCTCTGGGATAAATTGTTCTTATTCCATGTATTTTCAGCTTGTTTATTGCTTCTAGTTAAATCTCTACTACTTCATATACTTTATTTGATAGCATCTTTGATTTTGGAGCTTGGAATTTTTCTGTTGTTACAGGAAATTAGAGGATTAGAGAGAGCCATTGGAGAGAATAGATGTAACTATAAGTAGAGATTCATTTTTTTGTTAATATTTGCTTGCAATTGATTGTATTAGTTGCCGATATGTCCATCTTGGATTCTTGATTTACTTGTCATTCACACTCCTACAATACATAAGTTTTTGGCATGAACATTGTAAAAATATTTTTTCTACAACTTTCATTTCTCTGTTTTTTCTTCTTCTTAATCCTTATTAGTTAAAAAACAAATCCAAATCGGCTGAAGGGCAAATCCAAACTACTAAAAGTTTGTGTTTCTCGCAAGCAAGCATTTATGGATAATAAAACATGGGCTTCCAATGACAGAACAATGCTTTAGTATAGGAAAGTGTTTTAAATGGGGAAGAATTTGGTTTTTCATTTGTGGAAAAGATGTTAGATACAAATATTTTATTTATACAGTGGAAATACTTGGCCTTTCTCATTGGGTCACAATGTCGTTTACCAGATGAGTCAGGTTCTTATTTATGTGTTTTATTGCATTGAAGGAGGCGGTGAAAAATAGTTTATGGTTTGTTTTAAGTTTAGAGTCTTTGTGCATATGAAAAATTCTGCTGACTTGAAAATCTACTTCTAATTTAATTCAGATTGGTAAATTCTTCTTATGTAGAGTTCTTCAGTTGAGATGCCAAGACTTTGCACTTAGTTAACATAACTGTTGAGAAGTCTCTAAATAAAGTAGTTGGAGAAATTTTTAATATGAAGATATAGTTGTTCTAAGCCATAGATGAAATATGTATCTATGCATAGACAATGCCATAGAATCTATATCATTGTAGCCTTAGATAACTTTTTTTCTCAAAAAATCCATGATGGGTGCTGATAATTTTGCAAGAGACTTTTGAACAGAGTATTTGGGGGCTAGATGCAAATTGAAATTCTAAATACAACTGCTACTATAAATATACAAGACATTAAGATTTTGTTTTGCCTTTACAAAATGGAGGGAAAATGTAACATCCCTGTAAATTATAATCCCAAATCTTTTTGATGTTTATTGATGATACATTTGAAATTGCATTTATTCAACCACTTCACATCTGCTTTTCCTAAGTTGCAACATAAAAGTTAGATTGTTTTAACTTTTAAGCATCCTTGTTCCTATTTTCCATTTTTTTGGTAGCCAAAATCCTTCTAAGGATGCTTTCCTACCAACTAGTCTGACCAAAACTCCTAATCAATTGATGAAACTGAACTAGTATTTGATATCCTTATAATTTATTGCAGACTGATCAACAACAAAATTTTCTTTGTCCAGTTGCTTTTGCACTGAATATCACATCCAAAAACTATATTTTGGTTCCCTTATGGTTCCAAAGAATCCAGTCTGTCATGCTATCTAAAATTGACATGGAATTTTAAAAATTATGTGCTTTAAATGTCAAAAAATGACAATTCTTTGTTTCAAGTGTCAAAAAATAAACAATTATCTGCTTCAACTCTCAAAACACGACCTTTTTGCCAACATATATGTAGAATATCATCCTTTGATGTGATATACTAACTCTTGGTTAGTATCTATATGATATCCCTAATTTACAAGCTATTTTCTATGGTTGCTTTCTCCTTTGATGGTACTTCATGTCCCATTAATAATTTCCTTCTCCTTCAAGAAAGAAATATTAGGGTTCCTTCTTTTGAATCCTATACTCTTTATAATTTCTCCCATTATAGCCTTCATGTGATCTCCTCCCTTGTGGACTACTTTAGTAGAGATTTTAATGATGTTGACTTGGATTTACATGTAGTATAGTTTGGATGTTTTGTTGTAGTCAATTGATTGTATATTTCTTAACTGGACATCTATATCCAAATACCAATTTTTAGTTGTGAATGGTTCCCTCTTTCAACACAAGTTGAGAATGGGATAGAAGGCTTGCTGTTCATTGGAGTGCTTACTGTTTGACCACGTTTCTTCTTTCTAACCAATTCTTCCATAGCTATCCATGTTAACTGTCCTACCAATAGTCTTTGCCTCTCAGCATAGAGTAAGTTGATCAAACAACCATTCTTAAGATTTAGGTTGTCCTACACTACAAGTGAATATATTGGCTTATTGTAAAGTTGTACCCAACAAGTAATGAAAAACAATGAATCCTATTGGTCTAGGAGGAACTTGATACAATATCTAGTGCGTTTAATTGATCAGGTGACCTTCATCCAGGCTTCTTATGCCTAAAATTTTTATCTCTTTTTTCTTTGTCTACATGGATTCAGAATGCAGATGACCAGGCACCTTATTGTATTCATTTGAATCCCATTCAGTTATATGGTTAATGAGATAAACCATAGTTAAAAGTTATCACATATTACTTTCTTCCTTGCATGCATATATAGTGCCAGTAGAAGTCAAATCATTCCAAGGGCAAGCTTTAGGTTGAAAGTTTAGCCCATCAGTAAAGGAAGCGGTTAATGAGCTGAACTATAGTTAAGAGTTATCATATATTACTTTCTTGACTCCCTACATACATAGATAGTACCAATGGCAATCAAATGATTCCAAGCTTCAGGTTGAAACTTTAGCCCAATCAGTAAAGGAAGACTAGAATACAAGGTCTCTTACGGTTGAATATGGATCCTTAAAAAAGGGTAAACTAGGGTATTTGGCAAGATGCCCACTTTCTTTAGTCCTATTGTTAAATTCAAGCATGCTTAAACACCTTATGTGGCCACTTTTATTTTCATGAGTTAACCCTCTTTTTATACCTAACTGGACCTTGCGGGAGCTAGTTGCAAGGTTACCTTTTTCTACATTAAAAATAAAATAAAAAAGAAAGGATGGAAGATGGGCATTATGTGTCTACATTTGGACATTTATGTTTGTATGCTTCAAAAATTAAAGAACAGTACTCTGAATTTCATCTTCCATCCTGTTTGGGTTACATATGCATATTTTCATTTTCTATGAAATTCATTTCCATTTGTTGTATTTAAAATTTCACACAAGGTACACACTTAATAGTATTGTGAAAGCATAATAGTTATTGAGCACTACAATATGCATCACTTACATTGCCAACTATTTGTGGATGTGCAGGTAGTTCCTTTGCCCATCTAAAAGTGGAACTGGGTGATTTTTTGGCTTATATTTCTGCAGGCAATATCCTATTTGAATGTATCATTGATGGAGTAGTTGTTTCCAGAGCATGGACGTCCTACTTTACCTCACTTTTGAATCATGACTATTAGATTTTTGCATCCACACAAATCTACCTACAAATTACAATCAACTAGATCCGATTGCAATTGGAATCCTTCTGATAGTAGGGCTTATAACAATGAAGATTACTAAAGCCACTTCTAGATTGAATGCTATCTCAATAATTTTACACATAGTCCTCATCATATTTGTTATAATAGCAAGCCTAGTAAAAGATAAACCCTCAAATTACACACCATTTGCTCCCTTTGGAGGTAAGGGCATTTTTAGGGCCTCCTCTGTTGTCTTCTTTGCATATTTAGGATTCGATGCAGTGGCAACGATGGCTGAAGATACCAAGAATCCTACAAAAGACATTCCTCTGGGACTGGTAGGATCTATGGTAATTGTCGTAGTAGTCTACTGTCTCATGGCTATCACTCTGTGTCTGATGTAGAGTTACATTGATATTGATAAAAATGTAGGATATAGTGTTTCTTTTAAAAGGGTTGGAATGAGTTGGGCCAATTATATAGTAGACCTAGGAGCCTTGATAGGAATGACTATAGAATTACTAGGAGCAACTGTAGGTCAAGCCAGGTATTTAACCCACATAGCTAGAACACACATGTTGCCTCCCTGGTTTGCATTGGTCCATGAAAATACAGGAACCCTAGTCAATGTAACACTGACCATGATTTTAGCCACAACAATAATAGCATTTTTCATAGAACTGGATGTTCTTGTAAAATTGCTTTTCATCGACACATTGTTCATATTCACACTAGTAGCCACAACTTTGTTGGTTAGAAGATACTATGTAAGTGGTGAAATAAAGAAGCACAATCAGAATCTATTAATCATGTTCATGTTGCTAATTCTATCATCCTCTTCAGCTACAACTATATATTGGGCTAGAAGCAATGGCTAGATTTGTTATGTAATAACAGTCCCCATATGGATCCTATCAACATGCGGATTATGGATGTTTATTCCACAAGCAAGGAAACCAAAGATTTGGGGTGTGCAATTGGTTCCATGGCTACCATCTCTATCTATTTCCATAAATATTTTTCTTCTGGGTTCTCTAGATTATCAGTGCTTCCTTTGTTTTGTAATTTGAACTGGTGCATTGATAGTGTATTACCTACTTTTTGGACTCCATGCATCCTATGATACTACAAAAACCAAGAAAAGTGTTAGGATTGGGGTCACGGAGGATGAAGAAGATGGAAAAGAAGCCTTTATATAGCACATCATATTAGTTTTATGTACTCACTAGGCTCTTCCAGGGATGGTTTCAAGTTTCAACTCATCATCAACTAGTTGGATAAAGTGGATTGAACTACTTCTTCAATAAATTTAGATTTGTGAATGTTTTCTTTATGATATATCTTTACACAATCAATTGAACAATCAGTATATTTGCTCAATGCATGTATTGAGTATATATGCAGACAAAACTTTTCACATGATAATGAATATTATCATGTGTGGTTTTCCAACATGGTTTTGATTCAAAAAAGACATTTGGTCAAAGTCATTTGATGCAATGTTTGGCAGATAGAGCTATTTATATATATGTGTCTATCTGACAAAGGTGCTTTTAATAGTTTATAGCAATCTTTTGGGTTTAATTTACTAGTTTATAACAATCTCATAGATTTAATAATTTAAAAGATTTTGATGACTATATTAAAAAGACGTGACTTTTAATGTATCATAATTTATCATTATTTGTAACAACACTAAGAATGGCTATAACAACATTAAATACATAGACATCATTACTATACCCTATACATAAGATAATTGTGCAATAACTTTACAAAAGTAAAAATGCTATTGTTCTTGATTTCAATTTGTATCATACAAATAATCTTTTATGGACTGTGGAAAACTCATGCCTAAAATCACAAGATATATCTTCCAATAATGATGGAATTTTTAATAGAGTTCAACAAAAGACATCTTCATGATGATGATGGATCCTCATAATTAATTAGAAAATTTAATATTCTACAATTAATTATAGGTAGTAAAATGCATGTGGAAACTTTTGATAGATTTTTTACATTGAAGTGGTTATAAACTTCCACAATCAATTATAGGTTATAAAATGCTTGCTTAGAACATGTGGTAGAAGATTTTTTACATCAAGGATTTGGATCACAAAAAAAGTTTCATCATGATGATGGAGGCCTTTGTTTGAAGATCTGATCCATCATCATAATGAATATCTATTTCACAATCCAAAATGTTCATCTAAAAACATTCTACTATAGGTTTTCTAGAAGCAGAAGCATTCTTCTATTGTTTATATTTAAATCAATGACAATTTTTTTGCAAGCATCTAATTTTGAGGTTTAAAATTTAATATGCACTAGGTTATGATTACAAATATGTGTGTAATTGTGGCAAATACTTTAATTATGGATAGGTTAAAAGGAATATGTATCATCTATTACTTCATTTAAGTTACATTGTGTATTCTTTAAAATGTACAATGATTTGAACATAAGTTTATTGTCATGTAGATAGTGATTTCAGACAGTTTAAAAAATTGTGAAAAGATACTTTATTTAGAAGGTATGGGTATATTCTTAAGCTGAAGACATCCCAAGAGCATTACAGGCACTGCACTTGGCAAAATTCTAATTAACATGGACTACGTGCACCTAATCCAAATTGTAATCAGCATTGACTGCCTACACATAATCATTTACTAAAACTTCTTCCAAAACATGTCCTATTCTAAAGGTTAAAGATTTTTACTTTTGCTTGTTTCCTATGTTCCTTCAATGCTTTTTGCATGTCACTGGATAAATTTACATGGTATGTTTTATATTTAAAACTTCTTACATTGTATCCTAATTCTAAGACTAACACATAGCTTCTAGTTCTTCTTAACTTGTTTGCTAGCCCTTCTAATATTAAATGGAGATTTTGGGAGATTGTTTTCTTGATTGTACTTATTCTTAGCTAGAAATAATGCATAATCATAAAAAAACTTGATGTTTGCCTCTCCTTGATTTACTTCACTCCAAAGCAATTGAAGTTCTAGATTTTGAAATATTTCTAGACCAATGGTGAATCATTCCATGAAGATGAGGTATTCTGACAATTTTTAATCTCCCCATTTCTTTCTTTTAGTGGCTACACCATGTTCTAGATTCATGTTAGGATATATAAACATGATCATTCTATATTGTAGTTCTTAGTCTCTTCTCTTGAGCAACCATAATGTGTTCTAGACATATGTTAGAATATTGTTAGGAAGAGTTATGTTTTAGAATAATTTTCTAAGTAAAAAATGATTTCTAAAATCTTTGTTTAGAATGTAATAATGTAAATGATTTTGATGATAGTATTTTATTGACAAGAACCCTTTTATCGGCCAAATCTCCCTTTAGAGAACCTTCAGTCACATGTCATTGGCAAAAGTGAATTTTGATGACACTTTCTCATTTTACCAATATTGCCCATTTTCCACTTTTTCCTTTATTTTTAGTTCATCGGCCATATTATCATATTCTCAACTTGCTAGAGGATGTGCTTCATAGTCAGTTTACTAGTTTATCGACAAACTGGGGAATTTGTGAACCTAGGAACCAAAACAAAAGTTCAAAAATATGAGAAAAAGTCAACCCAAAGGAATAAATAAAAGAAGAGTGGAGACTCGTCGGGAAAGTGGTTGGTTCAAGATACTTAACATTTTCTGATAGAATAGAAGCCAAGGTGGATGCTATCCCAACAATCATATTGTCATATGTTATCTCAGGACTCTGTGCTATGCTCTATGTTTTTTGTTATACTGAATTTGTTGTGGAAATTCCGGTTGCAGGTTTGGCTTATCAAGTGTCTTTCATTAATACTTCAAATGAATCCCCACCTTAGACAAATACTTGTTCACTTGTTTGTTTTATCAATTAAGAAATCTCTTTTTATGTATCATTTGAAAAGATTATTAAGCTCCAACATACCACTAGACTAGTTAGTCTCTAATGTTTTAAAAACTTGGAGTGACAAATGGTTGTTGCATTTAATTATATTTTTCTAACCAATTATCTCTCAAATTTTCATGGAAGCTTTTCAGATAAATTCAAGAATGTCAGTTAGAAAGCATGATACTTAAAATATCACTGGATTACTTTAAGTGCTATACTCTCGGAGTCTCTCTTAGGAGTAAAATTCATAAGAAAAAACTTTTTCCAATAAGTGAAGGTAAAGGTTCTGACTGCATTTCACTGACAAGTAGTTACATAAAGAGTAAAAGTTTGAATTCTCACAACTTTGCCGACAAGTAGCAAAGTTCAAGATTTTGTTATTTTGCCGATAAACTTAGGAAAAAGGCAAAGTTCTGAAAAGCTAAAAGTTGCTGATAAGCCTAAAACTAGATATGTTCGGATGTTATAAGATTTGCCAATAAGTAGCTAAGACAATCTAAGTTGGAAATTTCAAGCTTCTGTTGATAAAAGATATATAAGGCAAAGTTCTAAAAAAACTTGAAATTGTTGATAAAGGATATATATGGCAGAGTTTGGTAAAACTAAAAATTGCCGATGAGGAAGAAAAACGATGGTTCTAAAGAGTTAAAAATTGCCGATAGAGGTAGAAGAGACTTTTAGCGTAGTTTGAAAGAGCATATTTTTGCTGATGAGGGAATTAAGGTTATTAGAAGAGTAAAAACTTTAGGTGGGTTTTTTTATTCAGATATCCATATCCCAGATATCCCAATCCATTTTTAAATATATTTATTTTATTTTAGAATAAATATTATAATAAGAAACTTAACAAATATTCATTAATTTTTAAATATTAATATCGAAAAATATTAAAATCGGTGAACTATTATATGGGTAAACTAATATGATAAGAAACTTAACAAATATTAATTAATTTTTAAATAATAATATTGAGAAATATTAAAACTGGTTATCAGTGAACTAATATAATAAGAAACTTAACAAATATTAATAATTTTTAAATATTAATATCAGTGAGCTATGATATCAAAAAATTGAAGGATTTATGAATCATTGCTTCATCAGCAATTAGAGACATCCATGAACTAAAGCTCTCTTATCAGCAAAAAGTGGCTTTTGTGAACTTTTTGAAAGCCTTGAATGATCGTCTTATCAGATAATCAGAAGAACTAGGTACTCTGGGGTCAGTGTAACTCAACAGCCTCGAATGTGTTTAACACACTCAGTTGGGAAACTGGTGATTTGATGTTTTCATGAACTCTAGGACTAATGGTTAACACTATAACTAATGACCAAGCACATTGTCATCGATTTATCGGCAATCCGAGAAACTCGTGAACTTAAAAGAGAAACTAGCATGCAGATCCATCTAACATACACATCAACCCTAGTACAACACATGCTAGAATGGGGAACAATACATTCTACAATGCATTTTCATTGTCATTGTAATTAGTTTTTTCAATATCTTGTATTCGACTAGTTAATTTAGCTAATTACAATGTAATTTTAGTCTTTCCAAGATCTTGTTCAATTTGTTTATACAAAAAATATTTAATCTAACAAAAAAAATACAACTAAAACACATACTATATTTACAACACTACAAGGTAGGTACTCACCACTACGTGACACTTGTTATTAATGTATACTTGTAATATATTATAAAGATTAATAATTACTTTTCCTTGATATTACCATTATAATTGATTAAAGGATAATATACTTTTCTGCTATTTTATGTATATTTAATAAGATTGGTAAAGTGGTGATTAAGTATACACGTTAAAATAGTTGATTAAATAATGTATAAAAGTAGCAGCTAATAAATTATTAGGAAAAGTTCACCATTACAAATTTAATCAAGTTCATTTGGCAGGTATGCGAGTCTCCTCAATGCCTATGTATCTCATTTCAACACCCACCAAATATTTTCAAAGCACCAAAATAAAGGCAGCTGACGCAGAGCCACAACTGGAAACATAAACAATTGGTGGATCTTTATGTTTCCTTATACCATCGCCAAGACTCAGCACATGTCACACCGACAGATCTTATCAGCCAGAGAATAACTATTGGCACCCAAGGAAATTGTCATGCCGAAATTCCCCTCACGCTGATGGGTGTTTCATTTTTTGTGCCTATCGGCAAGGCTTCGCCTATTGGTATAGCCTAAACCTCTCCACCCGATGGTATCTCTCCTACCAATGAAACTTGGACTTCTTTAGACCACGGTTGCCTATCGGCAACATATGAATCATCGGCCTAGCTTTCCACCCATTCGCCAATGTCGGTTGTCATGCCGAAGCCTTAGCGCCAACGTCACCGTCGGCCAAACATATGCTATCGGCTTGACTCCTTAGCCGTTCCCCGATGTTGAGTGTCACACCAAAGCACTCAACCCTAATTCTAGTGTCAGCCAGACATCCACTGTTGGCCTAACTTGAAATCCTTCCGCCGATCCTCTTCCTCACACCGATGCCTTCAATATTTGCTATCATCGGTGGGACTTAACCCATTGGAAGACACTACGAATCTTACTCCAATGGCCGATGAACTTACTTCGGTGACACTTGCCAGTGATCACTCCAATACACCTCCTCGGTGAGACCTTCACCATCGAGCGAACACAATTCCCTTTCGCCGATATCAATGTTCACGCTGATATCCTACGTCGATATCAAATCTTTGTCACCAAGACTTTCACCTTCAGTATGAAAGTTTCTCCTTCGGCCGATCACTATCCTCACGTTGATGACTCCTTCATCAGGGTGACATAACATCATTATGACTTCTCGAACCTTATCCGATGGGCATTTTCTTGCCAAAGTCTTCACAAGCTTGCGCCGAAAACCCTGGTATCGACCGATCTGCTTCCTTAGCAATTTCAACATAGAACTTATCCTTTGAACCCTAGCACATGAGGATGCTAGGAATAATTACTACATGCAACACTTCGATCCTGAAACACGAAATACAGAAATAGAATGAACAAAAAGGAAACCTAATCTAATATATAGATCCATTCCACCGAATCTGCGAATCATCCGGTGGAATGGATAAATAAATCCATCTCGCCTGCAAATGGGAAAAATGATTACATAGATGGAGTTCAAATCAGAGGGTTAACACTAATGGGATCTTCTTTTATTCAAATATCAAAAAATGCATACAAACATTCAGTCTCATTGTATCACAGTGCTCTGTTAAATCTCCAAAAACACAATACCTCTATGAACTATCAATTGTATCTCCTGTCTAGTCTACTTGTCTAAAACAAACTGATCTAGGGCATAAATAGCAACTCTTCATGAGTACTACAAACTCGATTCCCAGTGGCTAGGAGCTTCCAAGTGGTTGGGAGGAGACAGCTAAGACAGTTGTCATAAAAAACTATAACAGTCTGCACATAACCCTAGATTGACCCAAAACATCAAAAATTGGTCCTAAGGACCTTATTACATCACAAAGTAAAACATACTATAATTAGACCTAATCTGTCTTTTGAAGGGGTGCTCCTGCACCATACTCCCCAGAAGAAGAAATCTCAAGTCCACTTGAGATGAGAGTATGTAGATCTGCACCATGTTTCTAGATCTTCTCTTCAGTCATCCATACTGCTTCTGAAATAGGTTTTCTCTGCCAAGCCACTAAATATTCCAAATATTGTTTGTTTCGGGTCTTCTTGATCATTAATGTGTCCAAAACCTTCTAACACTGTGGTGAATCATGCTTTGGAATGTCATCAGTTGCTGTATCCTATAGGAGTTCCTGTTCTTCATCTGGATTATGTTTGTATGGAGTTAAATCACATACATTGAATATAGGTGATAAACCAAGATCTGGAGGGATTTGTATCTTATAAGCATTTTGTCCATACTTTCTCAAAATCTGACATGGTCCAATCTTCTCTACATGAGTTTAGTATATTTACCCATAGGAAGTCTTTCCTGCTTCAAATGAACCCATACCAAATCTCCAACATCAAACTATACATCCTTCTTCTTTCTATCAGCATATTCTTTATACTTCAAGGTAGTTTGTTGTAGCTAGGTCTTTACTTGATCATGAACTTCTTTTATGGCTTCTGCAAAAGCTTCACCATCTGCACTAACAGGGTCTACTACAGGTAGATCTCTTAATTCCAAAATTCCTCTTGGATGCATACCATACACTATTTGAAAAGGTGATTTCCCTGTACTCCTATTGACAGTATCATTATAGGAAAATTCAACCTGAGATAGGATATTATCCCACTTTTCTCCATGTTGTTTTGTCAAACATCTGAGCAAATTCCCTAAGGAACGATTGACTACTTCAGTCTGTCCATCCGTTTGAGGATGATATGCAGATGAGAAAGACAAATTTGTTCCAAGTTTCTTCCACAGAGTTCTCCAGAAATGACCAATAAACTTCACATCCCTATCTGACACTATGCTTAATGGCAACCCATGGATTCTGACTATTTCCTTGAAAAACAAATTTGTAATATATGAAACATCAGCAGTGGTTTTGCATGGCAAGAAATGTGCCATTTTGCTGAATCTATCCACGACAACAAAAACACTATCAAATCCTTTCCTTGTCCTTGGTAAACCCAAGACAAAATCCATACTTATGCTTTCCCATGGTCTAGAAGGAATGGGTAAAGGCTGATATAAACCTGTATTAGTTGATCTCCCTTTTGCTTTCTGACATATCACACATGTCTCTACAAACTTTCTGACATCTGATTATAACTTAGGCCAATAATAATGTCTTCTAACAAGATCAAGAGTCTTATCCAAACCAAAATGTCCTGCTAGAGCTCCACAATGTTTCTCTTTTATGATGTTCAACCTCATAGAACACCTTGGAATACACAACTGTCCACCTTTGAACAGCAATCCATCCTGGATCAGAAATTCAGAGAACTCAGCATGATATTTATCTCCAAAAGAAGTACATACTTGATATATCTCTCCAAAATCTTCATCATCAGCGTACATGGTCTTCAATGAATCAATTCCAACACTTTCCAACTAAATCTGGTTGACTATTAGAGCTCTCCTGCTCAAGGCATCTGCTACCTTAATCTTAACTCCTTTCTTATGCTTCAATGTGAAAGTAAAAGCTTGCAAAGTTTCTACCCATTTCATGTGTCTGTGGTTCAGCTTTTCCTGGCTGTTGATAAAGCTTAAAGCCTGATTATCTGTGAATACTATGAATTCCTTTGGCATCAAGTAATGCCTCCATTTCTTGAGTGACTGGACTAAAGCATACATTTCCAAATCATATGAGGAATACCTCTTTTTAGAATCATTGAGCTTCTCACTGAAAAATGCAATTGGCCTTCCTTCTTGACTGAGTACTGCTCCAATAGCCATGTGACTGGCATCACATTCTACTTGAAAGATTTTGTTAAAATCTGGAAGTGCAAGGACTGGCTGATGTGCCACCTATTTCTTCAATGTTTCAAAAGAATCATCTGCTCCCTTAGTCCAAGCAAATCTACACTTCTGTCCTCCTTTTATGGTATCAACCATGGGTGCACAAATATGACTAAACTCTCTTATAAACTTTCTGTAGAAGGTTGCTAACCCATGGAAACTTCTGACATCATTCATAGTCCTTGGAGTTAGCCAAGACAAAATGGCATTTACCTTCTCCTTATCCATTTGCATCTTACCTTGAGAAATGACAAAACCCAAATATGTGATCTCCTCTTGCATGAACAAACACTTGTCCAAATTTATCATCAGCTGCACTTCATGTAACCTCTTGAGAACCAAATCTATATGTCTAAGATGTTCTTCCTTTGTGTTGCTAAAAATCAGAATGTCATCTAGATATACTATGACAAACTTTCCCATGAATTCTCTCAAAACCTCATTCATCAATCTCATAAAAGTACTAGGTGCATTAGACAAACCAAAAGGCATAACTTTCCATTTATACAACCCTTCATTGGTTTCGAATGCTATTTCCCATTCATCTCCTGGCCTAATCCTAATCTGATGATAACCACTCTTCGAATCTATTTTTGTAAAATACTTAGCACCTCCCAAACAGTCAAGTAAATCCTCTATCCTAGGTATTGGAAACCTGTACCTGATTGTGATCTTATTAATAGCCCTAGAATCTGTGCAAAGCCTCCAAGTACCTTCTTTCTTTGGTGCTAGTACAGTTGGTACTGCACATGGGCTTAAACTTTTACCAATCAGACCTGTGTCTAACAATTCCTCAATTTGTCTTGCTACTTCTGCATTCTATTCTGGAGTAAGTTTATATGATGCTTTGTTTGGAAGTGTAGATCCTAGGATTAGATCTATGCAATGGCTGATATCTCTTACAGGTGGTAGGGATCTTGGCATTCCATCAGAAATGATGCCTTTATACTTATCCAATAACTCTTAGACAGCTGGGTCTATGAACCTCTACTTGTTCTCTTTCTTGACTTCTTGCTGCTATTCTTTATTCACTACCAGACATGGAATTAGAGCATATGCAACTACACCTTCTACTGCTACTTCTTTCATGAACTGTTTTCCTTCCATCAGCATTACCTTCACCTCTCTTCCTTTTAATTTCTCCTCCTTCTCTGTCAATGGTAGTAACTCAGTCACAGTACCATTCTTAGTGATTGTATATGTGTTTCTAACACCATCTGGTGTGCCTTCAAGTTATACTACCATGGTCTTCCAAATAAAAGATGGCAAGCATCCATCTTGGTGATATCAAACAATAATCTATCTTTATATGCTCCAATCTGAAATTCTACCCAAGCCTGCTCTTCTACAACTGTTTGCTGACCTTGGGTAAGCCATGAGACCTTATATGGGGATGGGTGAGGCAATCTTCTAAGCTTAAGCTTTGTTACCATTTCATCAGATACAAAATTTTCAGTAGAACCAGAATCAATTAAAACTTTACATGCCTTACCTCCTGCTTTGCAAATGGTTCTGAAAAGAGACTTTCTTTGTGGGGGTTCTTTGTCAGGTACCTTCATGGTAGTCATTGTTCTTCTCATCATCAGAGATTCTCCACTCTTTGGATATCCATAATTGTCAGGAGCATTCACACTTTGAAAAGTGTTTGAGCTTGTTGCACTTTGACTATCAGGTTCTTGGATCAGATTCGTTCTCCTTTCTCCCGTTGAGCTTGTTGCCTTTTCTGGACATCTGCTGGCTATATGGCCTTCTTTGTTACAGTTATAACATCTGATAGATCCTCTGCCCTGGGATCCTCCTCTGAAAGGTCTTCTGCCTCTGAAGTTTCCTTGTTGATTGTAACTTTCTCTCTAGTTTTGACTGGATTCTCCCTGATATCCATGTCCATGTCCTCTGCCTCTGAAAGGACCTCTTCCACCTCTTTGCTATTTTCCTCTTCCCCTATTGTTCTGTTCTTGTCTTCTCTTTAACTTCTCTTCCACTTTCAATGCCAACTGAAAACATTTCTGAACTGTATCTGGATTATGCAGATTCAAATCTTCCTGAATGTTGAACCTCAATCCATTAAGGTATCTGGCTACCTTTTCTTCATCACTCTCTTTTACCTTTGTCTTCACACAAAGTTTCATGAATTCCTCTGTATATGAGCTGACATCTAGCTCCTTCTACTTTAGGTTTTGCTTCCTCTTGTGTAATTGGATACTGTAATCCAATGGAACATAGGCTTCCTTCACTAAAGCCATCATTGTCTTCCATGTAGCAACTCTACGCTTTCCTTCTTGTACTCTATCATCTTGGATAAAATTCCACCATGTCAATGCAACTTCTTTCATCTTTGATTGGGCTATCTTCACTCTCTATTGTTCTGGTATCTCCTCTGTCTCAAAGAAATTGTTTAGGGAGTCTAACCACTCCATCACTGAATCAAGTTCCATCTTTCCTGTAAACACTGGCAAATCTAGTTTCACATCCATGGTTCTCCTCTCAATGGATTTGAGGGCATTAATCAAGGGTCTCTGGTCTGTAGGAACGTCTTCCTCATTCCACCTAGGGATCTCTTCTTCTTCCCTATCTTCTTCTTTACCAGAACCTACTCTGTCCCTCAACTTCTCCAATTCATTTTTCAATGCCTGATTCTGAGCCTTCACTACTTTGCTCTCTACAATCTGTTTCTTTACCAGAACTGCCAACTCAGCATTGGTCATTTTTGTCAGGAACTCTAATGTTCCTTCTTCATCTAACATCTTACTGTCGTCAAATCTTTACCAGAAGATCTTTCCTTTGCTTTGATACCACTATGACGCAGAGCCACAACTAGAAACGTAAACAATTGGTGGATCTTTATGTTTCCTTATACCATCGCCAAGACTCGGCACATGTCACACCAACAGATCTTATCGGCCAGAGAATAACTATCGGCACCCAAGGAAATTGTCATGCCAAAATTCCCCTCACGCTGATGGGTGTTTCATTTTATGTGCCTATCGGCAAGGCTTCACCTATCGGTATAGCCTAAACCTCTCCACTTGATGGTATCTCTCCTACTGATGAAACTTGGACTTCTTTAGACCATGGTTGCCTATCGGCAACATATGAATCATTGGCCTAGCTTTCCACCCGTTCACCGATGTTGGTTGTCACACTGAAGCCTTAGCGCCAGCTTCATCTTCAGCCAAACATATGCTATCGGCTTGACTCCTTAGCCATTCCCTGATGTTGAGTGTCACACTGAAGCACTCAACCCTAATTCTAGTGTCAGCCAGACATCCACTGTCGGCCTAACTTGAAATCCTTCCGCCGATCCTCTTCCTCACACCGATGCCTTCGGTATTTGCTATCATCGGTGGGACTTAACCCATCGGAAGACACTACGAATCTTACTCCAATGGCCGATGAACTTACTTCAGTGACACTCGCCAATAGTCACTCTGATATACCTCCTCGGTGAGACCTTCACCGTCGGGCGAACATAATTCCCTTTCACCGATATCAGTGTTCATGCCGATATCCTACGTCGATATCAAATCTTTGTCGCCAAGACTTTCACCCTCGGTATGAAAGTTTCTCCTTCGGCTGATCACTATCCTCACGCTGATGACTCCTTCATTGGGGTGACATATAACATCGTTATGACTTCTCAAACCTTATCCGATGGGCATTCTCTCACCGAAGTCTTCACAAGCTTGGGCTGAAAACCCTAATATCGACCGATCTGCTTCCTTAGCAATTTCAACACAAAACTTATCCTTCAAACCCTAGCACATGAGGATGCTAGGAACAATTACTGCATGCAACACTTCGATCCTGAAACATGAAATACAAAAATAGAACGAACAAAAAGGAAACCTAATCTAATATACAGATCCATTCCACCAATTATGCGAATCATCCGGTGGAATGGATAAATAAATCCATCATGCCTGCAAATGGGAAAAACAATTACATAGATGGAGTTCAAATCAGAGGGTTTACACTAATGGGATCTTCTTTTATTCAAATATCAGAAAATGCATACAAACATTCAGTCTCACTGTATCACAGTGCTCTGTTAAATCTCCAAAAACACAATACCTCTATGAACTATCAATTGTATCTCCTGTCTAGTCTACTTGTCTAAAACAAACTGATCTAGGGCATAAATAGCAACTCTTCGTGAGTACTACAAACTAGATTCCTAGCGGCTGGGAGGAGACAGCTAAGACAGTTGTCATAACAAACTATAACAGACTGCACATAACCCTAGATTGACCCAAAACATCAGAAATTGGTCCCAAGGACCTTATTACATCACAAAGTAAAACATACTATAATTAGACCTAATCTATCTTTTAAAGGGGTGCTCATGCACCAGCAGCAGAGTATATGTGCAACAGTAGCAGCTAATAATTAGTTCATTTAGTCTCATCATGTGTTGGGCAAATAATGAATATGATTAGGAGAAGCCTAGCCTTGGGAAAGGCCTTGAAGAGACTGAAATGCCTACCTATTTCTTCATCAGGTCATTCAAATTACTACTACAGACGTGATGATCACACTGCCCTTCCTTTTTATCAGACTCAGCCATTGCCAAGGCATGAATAGGGACTATTGCCCCACAACTTAAGGGAATTTTCATATAGTACCACTATTCCCCTTGAAAATGTAGAGTTTGAATCCACACACAAAGCAATAAAACAAAGAGGACAAGGAAGATGATAAGGTGTTTTCTTTGATCATATAAGCAAGTGATTTTATTTAACCATAGCTAATGAAAACTTTGGAAATGTAATGGAAACTTATCTAATGTCATTTTCACCATGGATCTATAAGAAGACCCTCCAATCATGTAATTTTCTTCTATATACACAGTTTCAAAAATATGCATTTTTTAAAAATTAGGATTCAGTGTAGAAGCTAAAACAAGCTTTCTATATTTTAGTGTTATTGTTGAAGAGAACTAAGAAAGAAAGTAGCTGATGTAATGTTCCACTGAGATAATTAAAACTAAAAATGTTTCAAAGAAGAAAATAGATCTGCAAAAGCCTGAATGCAAACAAAATTACGAGATATGAGTCACAAATGGTGACTATTATAGAATTTTGCTCAGAAATTTTGACCGTTATAGTTTAGTTTACTACAGATCTACAAACTACAAACCATGGAAAATAATGATAATACATGTACACACAATTTATATGTGAGGAAAAAAAGGTTTATTTGGAAAAGCCACAAACCCAGGGACTTTTTTAGTGGCGAATCTTACCAATTGGTGAATAGTTGAAATCGAGACCTCCAAAAATGATGAATAGTACAAGCTAAAAAGGAGATGGAATCACCTAATTTTTACAAAAAATATAATTTCATCTCGGTTAATTTGCCTATGCATTATTTTTTAAACTAATAAATTGAATTGATTTGCCATATAAACAATGCATCATTGAACTAATTTGCCAGTAGTTTATAATTTAATTGTTATCACCCAGATTTGCACCCTTTGCTGCAGTCACGAGGCCTTAGCAATCTGGGGTAACATGGGAATGATCTCGAAGTGTGGGACCTTGTGATTTGAGATCAGAACTCCAGAGAAGGTTGGTTCCTTTCTCTAAGCCTATTACTTAGAGCAGTGATACTAAATCTAGTGCTAGACGACTTGCAGGGGAAAGAGTTAGAAGGAAAACTGAAAGGGAAAAGGGGTGATACACCAGATTTAGTGAGCGATGATGATCAAGGCATGGACACAACAATGAATCCTTTGCTGCTGAGGGGAGATTCGCGTAGATTTAAGACTGGCTTGAGGCTTCGGTATGAAATCCACAACTGTAGAGGGGCCGCTTTAGCCACAGAACAGACTACAACCCCCAATTGAAACACAGAAATCCAAAGATAAAAGAGGCAAAAATTAGCATCTATTAATCATGAAGGTCCAGAAAACTGTTACAATGCAGAAATATTTCATAGCAGGGGTATACCAACAGAGCTAATTACATTCATTGGCAGATAAAAGGAAGACAGCAGAGGCCAGATTCAGGCACAGTGAGTCACATTCCCATACCCTTGTAATTACAGTACGAGGTTTGACTAGAAAACAAAATTGGCAGTATAACAACCCTAAAAATCAACCATCCTCCTTTGCAAAAGAGTTTACATGCCTTATATAGGCCAGACTCTTGCCAGAAGGGCAAGGAGTCACTGAATCACAGAACTGAGGCCATAAATGCCAGAAGCAGGAAAGTATGGGCTGAGGCATGGTGAAGGGACATGGACCATGCTGTTGCCAGGAGAAAATGTGAAAGACAACAGCCATGATGCAAGACAGGATAGGGGATGGAGAAGAAACCTCCAAAGTCACTGTCTAGTGCGCCAAAAATGCTCCTGAAGGACAAAGAGCCCATACGCCATGAATGCACCTACAGAAATTCACCAACCCGAGCCACTGTGGAGAAGAAAAGTCCCCAACCCTTCAAGGTGGCTGTTGAAACGTCCAATCGACCCAAACATGCAAAGCCAAATCCAAAAAATGTAAACTGGAAAGTCCCCCCAAAAACCTGCTCAAATGAAAGAGGAGGCAAAACAAGCATCTTTACCTCCTACAGCATGTTGAAATTCGTAGAAATGGGAAAGATACAGGTGGTCAAAGTTTTGGTCAAATGCCTGTATATATTGCTTCTGCATCTGTGTATATATCGGCCTCTGAAAATGCCCCTGAGTCTGCTCTTGCATGTACAAAATGCTTTGCATGTATCTCTGCCTTTGGCGCCTAAAAGGTCGTTGTAATCGCTTTCAGAAAATGCATTTGAAATTACCTTTTAAACCATCCTTGTACGTGCAAGAGTCTTTGTATATGAATTGCCACTGCCACGTGGCACTTCCTGATTTGCCGTCGGACTGAAACTGGGACCTATCGCTGAAAAACTGCATCTGCTTCTGTGTGTATATCGCTTGCATCTTGGCGCCTGAATCAGCATTCAAAACTCATTCTGCAACTCATTTGCACATACAAGGTGCTTTGTATATTGAGCCATGTATATCTCTTTGTATTTTGAAATTGTATATCAAAACATACAATCACCTTTTATACAAAGTGGACCCCAAAATGACCATCATCTGCATTTCATTGTTCTGCCAGGTCCGGCTTGTATATTTTCTTCTTGTACATTTCTTTGTATATGCAAATATACAAACACCTATACATATAAGGTGGACCTAAAACCTTTATGTGTCGAACTTGATCTTTGATTGAAATCTACCTTGTATACTTCATTTGTATCTTTGACTTGTATATCGCAATATACAAGTCCATATACATGCAAGCTATGGACTCCAACCCTTTATGGAGCAAACTGGAAACACTTTTTAAAAATCCGGCTTGCATATCACCAATGTATATTTGCTTTGTATATGTGCAATATACAAGCCACTGTTCACGTGATCCTTTGTATGTCGAAACATACAATCCTCCTTGTATATGTGCGGGCCCCATCTCTTGTATGTTGGCGATATACAAATGCCTTTGTATATTTTCTCTGCGACACTGTAGCAAATGTACATTTGCACTTTGTATGTCGTCCATTACATATTTCCTTGTATCTTTTCTTTGTATATTTCGCTTGTATGTGCAAACATACGAGCGCAAATATACAAGCCACTGTAGCAACCTGCCAATATACATTACACTGTTCTTGATGCATATAGATCGACCTTGTACATTTTCATTGTATATTGGGTTGTATATGCGAATATACAAACCCGATATACATTCCACTGTAGCACATGTATGTCCGCCGGCCTTGTATATTTTCATGCATATTTCCTTGTATCTTTCACTTGTACATGTGAATATACAAGCCAAATATACATCCCATCCTTGTATATTTTTATGCAACTGGATATACAAACCAGGAATATTCTGGGAATCTGCAAAAGATCCCCCCTTTGTACATAAATTTCCTCGGCTTGATATACATTCTGAAATGCATAAAGACCCAAATTTTTCTATATTTTCTAAGGCCGATGGGGATTTGCAAGCCCGCCAAATGTACATTTGAAATGTATGTTGAACAAAACTTTGACCATGAATAACTTCTTTGTTTGGTCGAATTTCAGGGTGAAGTAAAAAATCAAACCTGCCTATTTTTTCAAGCTCTTTCTGATGGTAAGGTTCTTTAGGCAAGGTTTTTTGGGAAAAATGGTGCTTTGGCTTTATAGGGACCTTTTCAAAGGATTTTCAAGGAAAATACCAAGTTAACTATTTAGCTTTAAACGGAGAAAAATAGGATAACATTTTTGGCGACCTCTATGGGGTATTTTCCTATTAAACAAAGGATCAGTGGCCTTGCATTCCTTGGGCATGGAGTCAGAAAGGATTGAAAATACCTTGACAAACATCTTGACCCCAAAACTCAGCATGACAACAATGAAGGACACAGGAGAACAAGGGGCCAAATGAAATGCTGACAGCAACCCGCAAACTGTGCTAGACAGCACTTAGGGAAAACAAAGAGGCATCTAAACTATTGTGCAACAGCACTTATTGAAAGCATAGAGACCTAACCTACCAATTTACAGAGCACTCATATGTCAAAACACCTTTTCAGGTGTATCCCATTGACTGGGATAGGCAAACTTTGTCCATCCATATTTGATAACTGAAATGCATTGTGCTCCTTGCATTCAGTAATGAGAAATGGGCCACTCCACATGCTGTCAAATTTGGAGTGTCTCCCTGGCCTGCTCTTTAATTCATCCCACTTGAGCATCAAATCCCCCTCCTTGAAGTTTCTGGGGATGGCCTTTTGATCAAAAACTCCCTTGATCTGAAGCTGATGATACTCCATAGTCTTCTTAGCCCTATCTCTAGTTTCTTCAAGCTCCATGAGCTGAGCATATCTGACAGCCATGGGATCCTTTTCCTCAAACATCTCCAGCTGGTTCATGATGTTAAGAGTTGGTAGTTCTGTAGATATAGGCAATCTTGCCTCCTTTCCATAAACAAGCATATATGCAGAGTTCCCAATGGACCTCCTAGGAGTTATTCTATCTGCCCATAAGGCAGATTTCAAATTAGTATGCCAGGTCCTCTGGTTATCTTCCATGGTTCTCTTGATGATCCTTATGAGGTTTTTATTTGTGGACTTAGCCAGGCCATTACCCTGAGGGTAATAATTTGATGAAATGCCCAAGTAGATCCCATTCTTCACGGCCCAGTCAATTATTTTTAATCTAAGAAAAGCCAAGGCATTGTCTGAGATGATAGATTCAGGTACCCCAAATCTAGCTACTAGGTCACTGTAAAAGTTCAGGACAACATTTTCATTGGATTCCTTTAGGGCCACTGCCTCAGTCCATCTTGTGAAGTAATCAGTTGCTGTGAGCACCCACCTGTGACTTGCACTGGAAGGTGAGTTAATGGGGCTTATAAAATCGATACCCCACCTTATGAAGGGTTGCTCAACTTGAATTGGTTGCAGAGGTAGAGCTGGCAACCTTGATTTGCCTGCAAAAATGGCACACTTTACACATTTTCTAGCCCATGTGTGGGCATCCTTAAATAAGCTGGGCTAGTAATATCCAGCTCTCATTATCTTCCAGGCAGTAGTCCTTGGGGCAAAATGACCCCCTGCTGCTCCGTCATGGAACTCCCGCAGCACCTTGTCAGTCTAAGCTTCAACAATGCATCTTAATAATACGCCATTAAAATCCTTCTGGAAAAGGATGCCATTGAATAGGACATATGGGATAGACTGCAATCTAAAGTACCTTCTCTTGGCTCTGTCTAACCCTGTTGGACATTCACCAGTCTGCAAAAAATGGATCATATTATGAACCCAACTGGTGCTCGCTATTGCTACGTCCATCTAATGTTCACCTTCTATGGCCAGAAATGCCGCCTCTTCCTTGCTTTCTTCACTCTCAGGACCAACAGCAAGCTGCTCGCTGAGTCCTCTTCCTCGGATGAGCTTGGTTATTTTGATGTCAACGTCATACTCCATGACCCTGGTAATCCAACTGGCTCTTTTCTCATTGACGTCCTTACTCAGCAGGAACTCCTTTACGCCAGGGTGAGCGACCATTAAATGTATCTTATTATTAGAAATAAGATGCCTAAATTTCTTGAGGCTCCTCACCACTGCAAGGACGTGCCTCTCAATAAAGTTGTATCTCTGTTCATATTTTTCTAAGCCCTGGCTGAAAAAAGCAATTGGCTATTCAAAACCTTCGGTCTGTTGCTGCACCAAATTTATAGAAATGGTATCCAAACCGCCATAAGAATACAAAATAAAATCCTTGGAGAAGTCCAGATTTATCAAGGTTGGCACAGCTAAGAGCGCCTCTTTTATGGACTTAAATCTTAGCTTGGCCTCCTTCATCCAACTGAAAACTATATTCCTTTTTAACATGGACGTCAAGGGCTTCAGAAGGTTTGCAACGTCTGGTATAAATCTTCACAAAAAATTAATTCTGCCAATGAAACTTTAAAGTCCCTTCTTGTGGCTAGGTAAGGGTAATTCCAGAATGGCTCTCACCCTTTCAGCATCAATGGTGATGCCTTCCTTTGACACAATGTGCCCCAACAGCTTGCCCTCATGTACAGCAAAAATGCATTTTTTGGGATTGAGAGATATCCCAAACTCTCTGCATCTCTCAAATACTTGCCTCAAATGAAAAAGATGCTTAGATGCATTCTTGGAAAAGACTGTGATATCATCTAAGTACACCAACACTAGTTTGTACAGCTAACCCTTGAATGCCATATCCATGGCTCTTTGAAAAGTCGAGCCAGCGTTAGAGAGACCAAAAGGCATTCTTTTGTAGGCCATGGTGCCCCATTTGGTAGTAAAAGCAGTTTTATACCGATCCTCCTCCTTGACTAACACTTGGTTATAACCGGAAAAACCATCAAGTAAGGAGAATCTCTCTGAGCCAGCCACTACCTGCAGAATTTGCTCCATTGAGGGCAATGGGTAGTGGTCTTTTAGGGAGGCCCTATTTAGATCTCTGAAATCAACACACAGTCTAATCTCCCTGTTCTTTTTTCTAACAGGGACAAGGTTAGAGACCCAAGAAGTATGTTTGATCAGGAAAATGATCTTTCCCTCAATCAACTTGGTCAATTCTTTAATCATCAGGGGCTCAAGCTTTGGATTTAGGGGTCTCTGCTTCTGCCTTACAAGTTTTGCCCCTGGTTCTAATTCTATGGTATGTTGGGCAATGTGAGGGTCAAAACCTTTTAGGTCTGAATAATCCCAGGAAAACACATCTTCAAATTCATGGCACAGAGCAATAAAAGCCTTCCTATCTTCAGGAGAATAGATCTTACCAATTTTGAGAAGCTTACCCTTGAAGATTTCCAACTCCTCGTAGTGCTCCTCCTTTTTGCATGCTGGTTTTGGTCTTCTTCATCTAATCATTAGTTCCAAAGATTGACTCCAATGTCACCAATCCCTTGGGCAGCTTGTTTGTCTTCAGCTGAATAACTTGGTCGTTGCCATACTGCTGTTTGAGTTTATCCTGATTCATCATGGAAAACTCATCCTCCTCTAACAGGAATCTCAGAATCTATTCATCACTTTCAAAGACCTGCCAATGAACATTATTGTCAGGGATAGAGGGTCTGTCAACTATTTTTACATGAGGCTGCATTTTTCCTCATTGGATATCACTAGGAATATCAAACTGTGCCCCAATTGCAGCCAACCTATCTGCATGGTAATTCTAATTTCTGGGAATGGAGACCAGATTAAAAGCATCAAACTCCTCAATCATGTCACACACCCTATGCTTATAGCATTTCAAAGTATCATTCTTTGTAGCATGCCATCCTCTCACCTGATTTACAATGAGTTCACTGTCCCCCAACACCTGCAAACAGTCAATCTTCCTCTTTCTTGCCCATTGCAACCCCTGGATTAGCCCCTCATATTCGGCAGTGTTATTGGTGCATGAAAAGGCAAAACAGAAAGCAGAATAATATCTTTCACCCTATGGGGACACAAGCATTTCTCCACCACCGGATCCATTTCTGCTCCTATAGCCATCAAAATACATTTTCCACACTTCATTCTGCTGCCCTGTCTGTTGTTCTACATCTTTTACCATACTTGGAATTGCTGCCTCAGGCTCATGTATAGTACATAAATCCCCATACCAGTCTCTTGAATATATGCCTTAGGGTCAACTACAACATCTTCTGAGGCCCATTCCTTCAATAACACCTCTGGTATACTTTCATTTTGTAGCTCTTGGGCAGCCACAAGTTCAGGATCTTTAGAAATAATGCAATTTGCATTAACAACACTAGGTGTATAGGGCTCTATATGATGGTTTGAAAGAAACTCAGACCTCAGGGTCACTTTAGTGCCATACCTGGTCCTAAAAAACATGTGTGACCAGTCAGAGGATAGATATCCTCCTATTTTGGCTATGAATTCTCTTGATAGGCACATGGCAAAATGAGGAGGCAGGTCTATGATGAAGACCTCTTGGAAGACAAAAACATTGGGACAGGTATGTAGAGTAAGACCTAAGTCTTTTATTACACCCACAGTATTAATAGTCATGCCATCTAATTGGAGTACACCCTTCTCAAGAGGTTGGTATTTGAGCCCTAATTGGTCTGCAACTTGTTTAAGGCATAACATAACTACTTGCACCACTATCTACCATGCAATTGTGCACGAGCTTATCTCATATTATTAATGACACGTAGAATGGAAGTGGTTTGACAATCTTGCTTGGCTACTTGCTGCTGTCCTGGGGTGAATTGGTAAGGACAACTCTATTTGGGTCAACAGTTGTATCTTTGGATACTTTCAAATCAAATAAGGCTGATTGCAATATGTCCTTTTGACCCAGGATTGCGAAGGAATCCCACATAGACATTGTCACATTTGCCTTCTTCATATTCTCAATGATATTGAAAGGTGCAGAAACACTCACCTTCTGATGTGGCTTGGCGGTAGCAATATCAACATGTAAATGAGGCTGCTCTTTGGTAGTTGCTTGAGTATTTCTTTGTAACACATGGGGAAGTTGGGATGTAGGAGGATCATCAGGTCCTCTTCCTTTGCTTGCCCCCTGATCTATCTCATAACTCCTTCTTTTGGCTCTTGTGTTCACGGTGGCTGAGGTTGTTCTATCTGCTGCATAGTCCCCTCATTAGATGTGCTTGGCTGTGAAGCTGCAACACTTTGCATTGTCAGGGCTTGATTTATGGCTCCATTTAGACATGTTGCTTGACCGTACGACTGATTGCTTGGAGAGCACCATTCATATTTAGCGGCTAGGTTGTTCTGAATAGGGATGATGTCACTAACGGCACTGGTGGATGCAGGATTGTAAGGTTGGAAAGATCTCTGGTTCATGTTTTGCCTAACTCCTTGATAATTGTTCTGGTAAGGTGGCCTGTTAGCTTGGTAGGGTTGGTTCTGTCCCTGATAAGATTGGTTTTGTCCTTGGTTATATGGCTGATAGGGCTGTCTATTTTGGAACTGTTGCTTTTTCATATTAGTCAGCTCATTACCAAAAGATTGTAACAATCCCTTGATCTCTTGTAACTCAGAAGACTAATTTTGAGCAGGACTTTCTAATCTATTTGGCTACACATTAGCTGTTGGTAACGCAGGTGCAGCAGGTATAACAGCTATGGGAGGTACGTATGTTGGGATTTGCGGCTGAAGAGTGGGGAAAATTGGCAGAGGAGGTCTAGGAGAAATTTTGCCAACCTGAATGAGGTTGTTTTCAGCCCTAATGGCTATGGTATAAGCCTGTGGTAAGGAAAAACCTCCCATGGATTGAATCATGACAGAGATGTCACTATTTAATGCTCTCAAAAAATATAGGAATGCATGGTCAGCTGTAGGCCTTACCGTTGGTGGGATTCTATCCCATGTCTTTTGGAAACGGTGGTTGAAGTCTGACATTACTTCGTGAGGGGCTCTTTTGATAGTAGACAGCTACTCCACCAGCGATAGATGATCTGATTTGTCTTCAAAGGAACTACACAATTCTTCTCCCAAGTGATCCCAGGAATCTATGGAATTCACCGATAGGCTTCTAAACCACTACAGAGCCTTCCCTTTTAGGGAAGCTGCCAACAGTCTAATTGCCACATTTTCTTCTATCACATGATGGACAGCACATAGGTTTACAATGTCCTTGATATGCTCAGCTGGGGTGGTCTGATCTTCACCATGAAAGAACGGTAAACTCCTCAGGGCAGCAATCGAGATATCATCATGCTGCGTTAGATTCAACAGGCTGCCTTGATTAAAAGCCACAAAGGGCTGACTTCTGGTCGCAGGGATCATTGTGACTGAGGCCCTTGGGGTAGAGTGAGCTCCAACTGTAGGGGGAGTCGACTTGGCTCTCCTAGACTGCAAGCGAGTCCTCTTGTGTTTCTCAACTGCCACTCCTCTTCTCCTAGGTGGGGATAATTGTAGATACTCAAAAGGTGAAGAGCTACTTCTGGTAGGTATTCTTCTCATAAGCAGAAATATACCGATTCTGCCAAACCAAAGCTTGGAGTCGCCAGATGTGCAATTTCTAACCTCTTATAGGTCCAGATATCACTGGCTGCACATCAAAACTAGTAATCAAATGTAGTACTTGAACTTGTTATTCTTAATCTTTGTCCCACCGGGCATGCCAGAAACTGTTATCACCCAGATTTGCGCTCTTTGCTGTAGTCACGAAACCTTAGCAATCTAGGGTAACACTGGAGTGATCTTGAAGTGTGGGACCTTGCGATTTGAGATCAGACCTCCAGAGAAGGCTGGTTCCTTTCTCTAAGCCTATTACTTAGAGCAGTGATACTAAATCTAGTGCTAGATGACTTGCAGGGGAAAGAGTTAGAAGGAAAACTGAAAGGGAAAAGGGGTGATACACCAGATTTAATGAGCGATGATGATCAAGGCGTGGACACAATAATGACTCCTTTGCTGTTGAGGGGAGATTCGCACAAATTTAAGACTGGCTTGAGGCTTCGGTATGAAAGATACAACTGCAGAGAGGCTGCTTTACCCACAGAACAGACTACAACCCCCAATTGAAACATAGAAATCCAAAGATAAAAGAGGCAAAAATCAGCATCTATTAATCATGAAGGTCCAGAAAACTGTTACAATGCAAAAATATTTCATAGCAGGGGTATACCAACAGAGCTAATTACATTCATTGGCGGATAAAAGGAAGACAGCAGAGGCCAGATTCAGGCACAGTGAGTCACATTCCTATACCCTTGTAATTACACTACGAGGTCTGACTACAAAATAAAATCGGTAGCATAACAGTCCCAAAAATCAACCATCCTCCTTTGCAAAAGAGTTTACATGCCTTATATAGGCCAAACTCTTGCCAGAAGGGCAAGGAGTCGCTGAATCACAGAACCGAGGCCATAAATGCTAGAAGCAGGAAAGTATGGGCCGAGGCATGGTGAAGGGACGTGGACCATGCTGTCGCCAAGAGAAAACATGGAAGACAGCAGCCATGACGCGAGACAGGACAAGGGATGGAGAAGCAACCTCTAAAGTCACCGTCCAGCGTCCCAGAAATGGTCCTGAAGGACAAAGAGCCCATACGCCATGAATGCACCTGCAAAAATTCACCAACCCGAGCCACTGTGGAGAAGAAAAGTCCCCAACCCTTCAAGGCGGCCACTGAAACGTCCAATCGACCCAAACATGCAAAGCCAGATCTGAAAAATGTAAACTGGAAAGTCCCCCCAAAACCCTGCTCAAATGAAAGAGGAGGCAAAACAAGCATCTTTGCTTCCTATAGCATGTCAAAATTTACAGAAATGGGGAAGATACAAGCGGTCAAAGTTTGGTCAAATGCCTGTATATATCACTTCTGCATTTGTGTATATATTGGCCTCTGAAAATGCCCTGAGTCTGCTCTTGCATGTACAAAACGCTTTGCATGTATCTTTGCCTTTGGCGCCTAAAAGGTCGTTGTAATCGCTTTCAGAAAATGCATTTGAAATTGCCTTTTAAACCATCCTTGTACGTGCAAGAACCTTTGTATATGCATCACCACTGCCACATGGCACTTCCTGATTTACCATCAGACTGAAACTGGGACCTATCGCTGAAAAACTGTATCTGCTTCTATGTGTATATCGCTTGCATCTTGGCGCCTGAATCAGCATTCAAAACTCATTCTGCAACTCATTTGCACATACAAGGTGCTTTGTAATTCAAGCCCTGTATATCTCTTTGTATTTCGAAATTGTATATCAAAACATACAATCACCTTTTATACAAAGTGGACCCCAAAATGACCATCATCTACATTTCATTGTTCTGTCAGGTCCGACTTGTATATTTTCTCCTTGTACATTTCTTTGTATATGCAAATATACAAACACCTATACATACAAGGCAGACTTGAAACCTTTATGTGCCGAACTTGATCTTCGATTGAAATCCGCCTTGTATACTTCATTTGTATCTTTGACTTGTATATCGCAATATACAAGTCCATATACATGCAAGCTATGGACTCCAACCCTTTATGGAGCAAATTGGAAACACTTTTTTAAAATTCAGCTTACATATCGCCAATGTATATTTGCTTTGTATATGCGCGATATACAAGCCACTGTTCACGTGATCCTTTGTATGTTGAAACATACAATCCTCCTTGTATATGCATGGGCCCCATCTCTTGTATGCTGGCGATATACAAATGCCTTTATATATTTTCTCTGCGACACTGTAGCAAATGTACATTTGCACTTTGTATGTCGGTCGTTGCATATTTCCTTGTATCTTTTCTTTGTATATTTCGCTTGTATGTGCAAACATACGAGTGCAAATATACAAGCCACTGTAGCAACCTGCCAATATACATTACACTGTTCTTGATGCATATAGATCGGCCTTGTACATTTTCATTGTATATTGGGTTGTATATGCGAATATACAAACCCGATATACATTCCACTGTAGCACATGTATGTCTGCTGGCCTTGTATATTTTCATGCATATTTCCTTGTATCTTTCACTTGTACATGCGAATATACAAGCCAAATATACATCCCATCCTTGTATATTTTTATGCAACTGGATATACAAACTAGGAATATTCTGGGAATCTACGAAAGATTCCCCCTTTGCACATGCATTTCCTTAGCTCGATATACATTCTGAAATGCATAAAAACCCAAATTTTTCTATATTTTCTAAGGCCGATGGGGATTTGCAAGCCCACCAAATGTACATTTGAAATGTATGTTGACCAAAACTTTAACCATGAATAACTTCTTTGTTTGGTCGAATTTCAGGGTGAAGTAAAAGCAAACTTGCCTGTTTTTTCAAGCTCTTTCCGATGGTAAGGTTCTTTAGGCAAGGTTTTTTGGGAAAAATGGTGCTTTGGCTTTATAGGGACCTTTTCAAAGGATTTTCAAGGAAAATACTAGGTTAACTATTTAGCTCTGAATGGAGGAAAATAGGATAACATTAATTACAAATCTTAATTATATTTTTCAATAATATTATATTCCTACCGTTAATTTTGGGGCAATATCGCCACTAATAATAAATTACCATTTAATTTTTGGGATATTTTAGCTTTGAATAGGGCTTTTATTTGTTACCATCGGTTAGCTTTAAAATCGGATGGTTATAGGTCAATTTTGTGGCCTCTATGCATGTGTCTTTTAAAAGGCTTGTTGAGGCCTGAAATTTGCATTGCCCCCTTGACCCCCACAAGGAGGCTCTACCCCCTTGACCCCCACAAGGGGTGCTACCCCTTGACCCCACTAGTGGCTGCCGCCACCGGGCCCCTACTTCAATATTACAAAAAATAAAAAAAATATGGGGGGACTTGTGATGTCCCCATATTAAGGCCTTATTTAAATTAAGAATTTAAACATCAAGATAAAAATGGTAAAGTTGCTTTTGATTGAAATATATAATACTATTAATACATATTATTTAATAAATAATATTAATAATATTATTATATAAATAATAAATATAAATATTAACTACCTAAATGTTATCATAGTTAATACTATACAAATAAAATATATAAGACAACGATGTCTTATGTATGAATTTATACAGGTTGATAAAGGGTATTAATATTGTTTGATATTAATATGTTATGCTTTGCAATAAAGGACAACACTGAACCTTGAGTGCCCATATTAAAAGATTAAATTAAATAGGATGCAATGCGTAAGGAGTCAGCAATATAAAATAATACAATATTCCTATAAACCGTTGTATGTGTGAATATCATATATTCATGCTATCACACAGAGAAACTAATATATGGATAGTGAATAGCGGTTGAAGCAATGCATATAAGCGACAGTGATCTTCATAGCATAATATATACATAACAATCCATATTAACAGTAGTCTAAAGGTATATACTTGTTTGACTAAACAATAGGCTGAGAATTAGATAACTATCATAAACGACTCCTATACTAATGGGTACGATTAGTCTAGAATAGGCAGTGCCTTGAAACAATGATAGAGGTTTAAGAATAGACACATCTCGTCACTATGGACATCACCGTTAGGACTATATAGAAAGGAATATATAGTTTTCTAATTAGGGAGATACATTGGAGCATGCAAAATTATTCTAAAAAAGACATAAAGCAGAAAACATTAGGAATACCAGAGCATTCAACTCAGAACTTAAAAACAAATTGGGATATTTATACAATACAGATTCAGATTTGCAAATTGAACATATATTCAAGGTCACTATACTTATCAAGTGCATCACAAAAATATCATGAACATGTCAGCTTTGAGTTTATATAAGTAATTTATTGCTATTTCTAATAACCATCCATCATAGAAGTGAATAACAGATAGACCGAGGCTAGCAGCCCTGCCATACCCCCCTAAGGCCAGTTTGGAGGCAATCTAATTTGCACCCTGTCCATACCCCTCATAAGGGCCGGTATGGAGGCCATATATGATAGTTTGATCCTACCAAACCCCTGTTAGGGCCAGTATGGAGGAACTGAACATGAGAACTACCATGCCCCCCATAAGGGCCTGCATGGAGGCATCATGTACCAAGGAATGTCATGTCATCACCACTATAATGAAGTTGAGTAAAAGGATAAATGGAATATGTTTATGAATTTGAATGAAGGGAAATCTTATCTAACACTAATAATTCAAGATGTATGTTTGTATACCTATATTTTGTATATGTGTTTCTTATGTTATGATTGTAGATTTAGGGCACAAGAATGATACAAATTAGAAGGTAATATAAAAGGGTAATTCCAAAACCCTAACCCTAAACTTGGGGTATATCAATTTTTAGGGTAAACTTAGTATTGTTCTAATAGGGGACATTACAATTGGTATCAGAGCATCTTTCTTTCCATCCTATGTATACTTTATGCATTACATGTATTGAGGTATACTGTGTGATTTATGTGTATTCAAGTGTATGCTTTTGCAAGATATGTTCATGTGAATACTTTGTGTATTACGTGTGCATGCTTCATGATTGTTGTGTATGCTCAAGTGTATACTTGGTGACCTTAGGATGGTGGACGGGTCCGCAGTGTAGTATGGGATGCACCGAATCCTCTTCCCAATTGTCAAGTTGTATACTTATATGTATTTATACTTCATAACTTACGTGTATTCAAAGTATTCATGTGTATACTCTATGACTTTATATTTGTATTCAAGTATGATTATGTATTCATGTGTATACTCTATGACTTGTATTCAATTATGATTATGTATTCATGTGTATACTCTATGACTTTGTATTCAAGTATGATTATGTATTCATGTGTATACTCTATGACTTTGTATTTGTATTCAGGTGACTGTGTATTTGTACTCGAGTGTATACTCTATGCTTTTGTATTCAAGTGCATACTTTATGACTATGTATTCGAGTGTATACTCTATGACTTTGCGTATACGTGTATTCAAGTGTATACGACATGACTTATGTATCTTCAAATGCATGCTCCATGACTTATGTATGTTCAAGTGCACACTTGTATTCATGTGTACTACATGGGTATACTTTGCATGTTACATGTATGCTTCACGCATTACGTGTGTATACTTTGTGAGCTATGTGCATGCTCCATGCTTTATGTGTTACGTGTGTGTATTGCATATATGCTTCAAGTTTGTGTATTACGTTCTTATACTTTATGCTTTGTATATCAAGTATATGCTATATGTTTCATGTATTACATGTGTGCACTTGTGTTCATGCTTCATGCTCGTAAACTTTTGTGTATTATGTGTATGTTCCATACTACATGTATTAGGCATATAAGCTTTGTGTATGCTTTATGTCTTACATGTATTTATTGTTTGTGTTTTATGGCTCTACTTCATATATCACATGTACGATTCATATATTCCATGTATACTTCATGTATCATGTGTACTTATGAGTATGATTCATGCTTCACCGGTATTTAGGGATATACTTCATATTTTACATATCACGTATGCATCATATATTATGTATATTTCCTCAAAAAGATTACTCCATGTGTGTATTAAGATTACTTTATGCTTAAAATATATGAAAATGCCAAACAACATTAAAGAATTCAATTGAGATGTAGGTCTACTGAGGTATCCTATTGACCTATGAGGGTCAATCTCTTAAAAAATCTAAAATAAATAAAGACAACTCAACCCTTTAGGAACCCACAAATGAGGGGAAAGATCTTAAAAAGAACTGAGGAAATTTATAATAAGATATATTCATCAAAGTTAGTTGTTCTATCAATTTAGAATGAGATCAAATGTACTCATGCATTGAAACAATGACGAAACAATCCAATCCATATCATATGGACTACCTTGTAACTATAACACTGATCTAGTGAACTTGGTCTTATTTTTCCTACTTCATCTTAAGAGGATGATCCCTTTAGAGGTTATAAAAAGAAGATGTTTTTAGAGGTTCATTTCATCATATATGTAATATCTAGGGTAGATCATCCAAGGGTCTTCTTTTCTTAAGAGTAACCCTTCATTCATGATTAAGATCAAGGATATCAGTATTAGGTTCATAAGTACCTTCGATAAAATTAATACACATCAAGTTATACCAAATTTATTACGTAACGATCATTCCCATTTACCAAACCCTAAATTAATTGATATTGTCTAAATAAAACAAATACTTTCTCGAAATATGAGAAAATTTAGTACCAAACCTAGAGATATGTAAAGAGGAGGATAAAGGTAAATCCTATTACTGACTAAGGAATGACCAACTATTGTGCATCTTTTCTTTGTACATATAGGTATAATAGATATTTGGCTAAGATAAGTGATTCAAAACCCTATAAACTCCTGATAAGAAATCAACTTATTGCAAACCGTGTTTTAATCTCAAAACATGGTCATCTTCTTCTATCATCATTATATGACTCTTCTTTGGGGTCAATAATGTATCACAAGAAAATAATAATAATAACAAGTACCAGACCAAACTTCGTGATCAAAGATCAAGATGTCTTTGGGGGCTACTTCTCTCTAAGGACAAGAGAAAACTTATCTTAAGTATATACACCATTAGTTACCAACACTTGTTCTTGTTGAGAGATATTTGGAAAATACAAACACACGAACTAAAAGAATATTTGTTATTTAGGGAACATCATCAACCATATGAACTTAAAAGAACAATGAGGGCAATGGAACTAAGACAAGAATACTAATAACAATTCTTCAAGAAGATCGATGGTTTTAGAGGTATCATAATTGTACTTGCTTGAGGACAGCAATTTTGGGTAGGGTGGACTGCGATGTCCCCATATTAAGGCCTTGTTTAAATTAAAAACTTAAACATCAAGATAAAAATAGTAAAGTTGCTTTTGATTGAGATATATAATACCATTAATACATATTAAATTTAATAAATAATATTAATAGTATTATTATATAAATAATAAATATAAATATTAACTACCTAATTGTTATCATAGTTTAATACTACACAAATAAAATATATAAGACACTTTGCAATAAAGCACAAGACTAAACCTTGAGTGCCCACATTAATTGATTAAATTAACTAGGATGCAATGCATAAGGAGTCAGCGATATAAAATAATACAAAATTCCTATAAACCTTGGTATGTGTGAATATCATATATTCATGCTATCACACGGAGCGACTAATATATGGACAGTGAATAGCGATTGAAGCAATGCATATAAGCGGCAACGATCTTCATAGCAGCATATATACATAGCAATCCATATTAACAGTAGTCTGAAGGTATATACTTGTTTGACTAAACAATAGCCTGAGAATTAGATAATTATCATAAATGACTCCTATACTAAAGGGTGTGATTAGTCTAGAATAGGCAGTGCCTTGAAACAATGATAGAGGTTTAAGAATAGACACATCCCGTCACTATGGACATCACCATTGGGACTATATAGAAAGGAATATATATAGTTTTCTAATTAGGGAGATATACTGGAGCATGCAAAATTATTTTAAAGAAGACATTAAGTAGCAAGCATCAGGAATACCAAAGCATTCAACTCAGAACTTAAACGCAAATTGGGATATTTATATAATACAGATTCAAATTTGCAAATTGAAGATATATTCAAGGTTACAATACTTATTGTGCATCACAGAAATATTGTGAATGTGTCATCTTTGAGTCTATATAAGTAATTCATTGCTATTTCTAATAATTATCCATCATAGGAGTGAATGATAGATAGACCGAGGCTAGCAGCCCTGCCATACCCCCCTAAGGCTAGTTTGGAGGCAATCTGATTTGCACCCCATCCATACCCCCCGTAAGGGCCAGTATGGAGGCCATGTATGACAATTTGATCCTACCAAACCCCCATTAGAGCCAATATGGAGGAAATGAACATGAGAACTACGATGCCCCCCGTAAGGGCCTGCATGGAGGCATCATGTACCAAGGAATGTCATGTCATCACCACTATAATGAAGTTCAGTGAAAGGATAGATGGAATATTGTTTATGAATTTGAATGTAGGGAAATCTTATCTAACACTAATAATTCAAGAGGTATGTTTGTATACCTATATTTTGTATCTGTGTTTCTTATGTTATGATTGCAGATTTAGGGCACAAAAATGATGCAAATTGGAAGGTAATATAAATAGGTAATTCTAAAACCCTAACCCTAAACTTAGGGTATATCAATTTTTAGGGTAAACTTCATATTGTTCCAATAGGGGACATTACAGGACTGCGCCGACCAACTATGCAAATTTTTAAAGGAGAGATTCACCATTGTAATAAATTCTTTTAGTGATTATTCACTAAGATTTGCCAGGATTTTATAAAAATTTCTAATAATGTGTATAGATTCACCAGAAAAATTAATATTTTTTCAAAATAAGAAAGATTCGCCAACAAATTATAGCACTTAGCCAGGATTCACTAGGATTTTATAAGTTTTTTTAGGGGGGTCCTTAAAGTTATCACTGAAGAAACCAAAACCCTAGAGATAGTAAAATGATAAATCTACCTCACAAGGGTTTGTCTTAACGAATGGGCAATCAAGCTTTTTTGCAATTTCTTTCTTTGATCGGCATCCTTCTTTGCAATACCTCTATTGGGGTCAAGTTGCTTCAACCCTAATAACAAAACTATGCATCTCAATACAACATTGATAGTATACAAAATTATTTCTTCTGTGAATGTGATTTGCTTGCCCTTTTTATGCATCTCAATACAAGATTGATAGTATACAAAATTATTTCTTGTGTGAATGTGATTTGCTTACCCTTTTTTTAAGCTAGTTTTAAATGATATGGCATGGTCTCTTAAATTTGAGCACCACTTCATATTCTATTTTTAAAAAGTGGGTCCCTTGTTAACTCTTATGCTTCCCTCATATTTTAATTTTTAAAATGTTTCACTTTTTTTTGATGAAAATGTGATATTATCTATTAATCAAAAGATAAGTAAAACACTTCCACAAAAAATGGGTTGGGTGGTATAAAGGCACACCCTAAAGTAACTGTCATATGGGCATAGCCCAGAAAGTTTCAGAAAGTCTAAGGGTACTCACCCAGGATTACATAATAGAAATTATAAAAACATAACAGAAATGAAAATCATGTAGCTAACTCAACCCCAGCAGAAGGGGGATCCTTGTCATCCAGGTTACCCCATATTGCTACGGGGTCTAGGATGACATCAGGTGGAGCCCACCCATCATCATTTTGTTCATTCTCATTCTCTACATTAGTTTGCTTGCGTTGAGGTGAAATGGACATATTCAGGCACAAAAAAGCTTTACTACTAACCCAACTAGTGTTGGTTGGATTGAAAGCACCACTAGCAGGCCAACCTATATTGTCACCAACAAGCCAACCTGCATTGTCACCAGAGGGTCAACCTGCATTATCACCAGTATCACCCACAAGATGACCAAAAGTCCATCATCGATTGCGTGGAGAGGATGATACCTACGACGGTAAGATCCATGATGAGGAGGAGGGTGAGAATGGGGCTAGGAGTCCCTGGAAGACCCACTACTTGGTTGTCGGTCATGAGAAGGTGAGCGTGCTCTGATAGAGGAAGGAGAGGGAGGTACCCGTGCCATTGTGCAAGGTGCATTACCCCAGTAATCCAAAAGTTCATGTAAGTGAGAAACCTCAAGTGCCACTTTGTTTGCTTGAACTTGAATTTGCAATAGAACATTAAAACATATAATAGCTTTAATATAAAGAGAAACAGATGTTCCAATGTGGTTTTCAAAAAATATGCAAGAATTACGATCCTTCCAAATTGTGAAGAGAATTTCCACCCTGAAAATATGTCAAATTTGAGTAAATCTTGCAGGGAACCTGGGAGAATCACCCAGAAGTATCATCTACCATGAAAGAGGCTCTAGTCTGAAAGACTTAAAGAAATCATGAATCTAGAGCCACATTTGCTGAGCCCTAGTGCTCTGACAGAGGAAGGAGAGGGAGGTACCCGTGCCACTATGCAAGGTGCATTACCCCAGTAATCCAAAAGTTCCTGTAAGTGAGAAACCTCAAGTGCCACTTTGTTTGCTTGAACTTGAATCTGCAATAGAACATTAGAACATATAATAGCTTTAATATAAAGAGAAACAGATGTTCCAATGTGGTTTTCAAAAAATATGCAAGAATTACGATCCTTCCAAATTATGAAGAGAATTTCCACCATGAAAATATGTCAAATTTGAGTAAATCTTGCAGGGAACCTAGGAGAATCACCCAGAAGTATCATCTACCATGAAAGAGGCTCTAGTCTGAAAGACTTAAAGAAATCATGAATCTAGAGCCACATTTGCTGAGCCCTAGTGCAAAACTAGAAGAGATGTTGAAAAGTCTCAGCTTGTCCACAAAAAGGGCAACCAGGGTCCTGAACCCCTAGATGAAAAAGCCTTGCCTCGACTAGTAAACCTTGAAAAAGAAGACACTAGGCAAAATGGGCCAGCTTTGGCTCAAGAATGGCTAACCATACTGTGGAAAATCTACTGTGCCAAGTAGACACTGAAGAGTGAAGGAGCCATCGCCTATTGAGAGTGCCTACAATTGGCAAATGAGGTGAGAGCCAACTGTAACCAAGCCTAGGCTTATAATTTTGCATTGGAATTTCTGGATACCACTTCCAGTCTTTCCACAAAGGCTTGATGGAATGGATTCCCACTTTGTGAATCATGTTTGCTAGAATGGAATTGACAATGCCATGATAGGTGGCCTGATCATGCCTTTGAAGACCAAATCGAACTCGAAGAGTTTCCCATGCCATAAGACTCATGGTGGGTCTATGAAAAATGTCTTGAAATGTCTGGATACCTTTTTTATGAAATCTAAGAGATTTTAACTAGGTTAACTTGGCCAATGGCTGGCCTGCATTGGTTAAGAGGGGTGACCACCAAATGTTCTACTGATTGAATGAGAGGCCATCACGAAAACCAACTCTAGTTCAGCGGAGCCAGGGTTTAACTTTCTCCTAGGCTTTCCAAATTCTCTTAGCAACAAAGGTTCCTGAGATTTTCACTAGACCGCTCATGACAAGGATGTTTAAAAAACCAATTCCTTTCCAAGCGATTATGTGAACAGGATGTCCCATTTCTATATTGTGTCTAAGCAGAATTTTCCATGCCTCATTGCTAGTGAGAGCACGAATGATCCATTTTACACACAAAGTAGTGCCTTGGCGCTAGGTGGAAAGAAGACCAAGGCCACCTGAATCTCTAGGTAAGCAGTAAAACTCCCATACAACATGGTGAAAACCACAACAAGTTTCAGAAGAGGTCCAAAGGAAATATCTCAAAAGTTTTTCCAGTTTGGCATAGGAGGCTTTTGAAGGAGCCCAACAAGAAGAGTAGTAAACATGAGTTACTGCTAAAACCTTAGAACATACTTGGAATTTTCCAGCCAAAGAAAGTGGCTTAGTTATCCAGAAGGCAAGTTTTAGTTCAGGGAATTTAAAATACCATGTCCACTTTTCCTTTATATATCTCCTCTCTCTTTTTTAAACTTTTAAATAAGAGGGGGGCCTTAAATTATATTCTATTACTCTTTCTTTTTTTGTGGAGGCCATTTTAATTAATTTTGAAATACACTAACCTCCCTTTTCCACATGATGTGATTTTACAACCAGGATGGCTATGGTTATTACAATTTTTTTTTTGGTAGAGCAAATTGAGGTTGATCTTGAAGTTGCATAATTCATCTCTTGGTTGTGGGACTCAAATGGACTATGGTTCAGGCATTGGGATGTTGGTGTTGGAAATAACCCACACCCGGACCGATAATGGACTGGTCTAAGAGGGGCCAGTAGCTCAGTGGTAGAGTACTCCAACAGTGAATGGAAGGTCCTAGGTTCGAGTCCTAGTTGGTCCATGTCTCAACATGGTATCAGAGCTAGGCCCAGGATAGAATCCCCAAGCACACAAGAGGTGTGGCTTAAGGGGGGTGTTGGTGTTGGAAATAAGCCACACCTGGACTGATAATGGACTGGTCCAAGAGGGGCCAATATCTCAGTGGTAGAGCACTCCAGTAGCGAATGGAAGGTCCTAGGTTAGAGTCCTAGCTGGTCCATGTCTCAACACGAGACAGGTCCTCCATAGATGTAGAATTTGAAGATGCAATCAAACATACTTTTGTTGAGTTTCTTCTTTGTTCATCTCTAGAAATCTACTAAGCCCCTTGTTGAAAAAGCACACATTTCACAACTAAGCCATCCCATTTGACTGAGACCTGATATCCTTGAGACCTTGGGGAGATCACTTGATCACCTTTTAAGAGAGGAGTCGCTTTTGACTCCTGATGTTTGACATCGTGCATGAGTCAACAAGTTGATTAAATAATATATAAATGTAGTAGCTAATAAATTATTAGGAAAAGTTCCATTACAAATTTAATCAAGTTTTTTTGGCAGGTATGCGAGTCTCCTCAACACCTATGTATCTCATTTCAACACCCACCAAATATTTTCAAAGCACCAAAACAATGACAATAGAGTATATGTGCAATAGTAGCAGCTAATAATTAGTTCATTCATTCTCTTCATGTATTGGGAAAAAAAAGAATATGATTAAGAGAAGCCTAGGCTTGCGCAAGGATTTGAAGAGATTGAAATACCTACCTATTTCTTCATTAGTTCATTCCAATTACTACTATAGATGTGATGATCACACCATCCTTCATTTTTCTCAAACTCAACCATTGCCAAGGCATGAATATGGACTCTTTCACTACAACTTAAGGGTATTTTCAGATAGTACCATTTTTCCCCTTGAAAATGTAGAGTTTGAATCCACACACACAGAGCAAGAAAACAAGGTAGACAATAAGGTGTTTTCTTTGATCATATGAGCAAGTGATTTTGTTTAACAATAGCTAATGAAAACTTTGAAAATATTATGGAAATTTATTTAATGCCATTTTCTAAAAATTATGATTTAGTGTAGAAGCGAAAAACGAACTTTCTATATTTCAAACTAAGAAAGAAATAAAGTAGCTGATGTAACATTCTGCTAGATAATTAAAACTAAATATGTTCCAATAGAAGAAAAAAAATCTACAAAATCCTAAACGTAAAAAAAATTACCAGATACAAATCACAAATGGTGACTATTACAGAATACTAAAGTTTACTACAAATCCGCAAACTGCAAACCATGCAAAATAATGTTAGTACATGCACACACAATTTATATGTGAGAAAAAAAGGTTTATTTGGAAAATAAAGAAACCAAAACCCTAGAGATAGTAAAAAGCTAAATCTACCTCATAAGGGTTTGTCTTGATGAATGGGCAATCAAGCTTTTTTGCAATTTATTTCTTTCGATTGGCAGCATTCTTTACAAAGCTTCTAATGGGGTCAAGCTGCTTCAACCAAACCAACAAAACTATGCATCTCAATACAACATTGATCGTATACATAATTATTTCTTGTGTGAATGCCATTTGCTTGCCCTTTTTTTTTGCCAAGCTTGTGGTTTCTTTATTCTTGTGCAGAACTATTATCTACAGGGAGCAACATTTGGTGAGAACAACCCACGCCATCCATTAAAGATTTTTTAGCTATGCTTCATGGGAGGAAGAAAGACTCGAGTTGAAACACAATTTGATAGATAGGAGATCGGATAGATTTTATTTTTATCTGCCACAAACAAACACAGACAATGGTGAAGGGGGGAAAGTGCCTCGTCAAAATAGGTGGTGAGCATGGCAATATGGATTTGAGGTATGATGGTTATAAAAACTGGTGTGAGTGGTTGGGTGTGTCATCCCCAACAAGAATTTAGGCACTCATAATTTAATTTAAAAAGAAAACAAAAGTTGCAAATATTAGAGCTATGTTATTTAGATAATTTTACAGGTAAATTTTAAAACTAATCTCCAGGCAGATTTTGGCTCCCATAGATAAAATCTTGTGATTTAAATGCTCCAAACTATAATATTTAATATTTGACCATATTTTTTTCCTCCATTTTAGTGTTTTTATTTTCCTAAAAATAGTATTTCCATATTTTCTACTCTTAACACCTAAAATTTTAGGCCAATCAAAAAATCTCTTAAAACACTGGAGCCAATAAAAAAATTTAATATTAATTTTTTTATAGTTTTTGTTAAAAAAATTCCATGTATAGTTTATAAATAATAGACATAAACTATAGGTGTAAGAAAATTCTAAAATTTAATTGGTGCACAAAGAAAATGAGTAATCACTAGTTAAGTGATAAAAATATAAATTTTTTCCCTCCATTTTAAAGTTTTTGTTTTCCTAAAAATAGTATTTCCATATTTTTCTCCCTTCTTAACACCTAAAACTTTCAGCCCATCAAAAAATCTCCAAAAAGACTGGAGTCAATTAAAAATTTTAATAATTTTTTTAATAGTTTATGTTAAAAAAATTGCATGTATAGTTTATAAATAATAGGCATAAACTATAGATTGGTGGACAAAGAAAAGGATTAATCACTAGTTAAGTGATTTTGATGATAATAGTACTATCTAAAGGCAGGTACTAAAAATAACCATACCAGATGATAACCCACATGTCTTAATAATAGCTATATGATTAAATATTTATATTTTAAAATATATATTTAAAATACTGTGAAAGATATCCTTCTAGAGGCGTCTATTCCACTTATAAATGGTAAATTGATTAATCCCTTTGTATTCCTAAAAATAATATTTCCATATTTTCTACCCTTAACACCTAAATTTTTTGGCCAATCAGAAAATCTCCTAAAAACATTGCATGGATAGTTTATAAATAATAGGCATAAACTATAGGTGTAAGTGTTGTCACATAGAATTCCACCCTGCTTGGAGAAAGTCCAAGCATTTTAATGATACAATGGGAATGATCTCGAAAGTGTGGGACTTTGCAAATTAAGATCAGACCTCCAGAGAAGGCTGGTTCCTCATTCTAAGCATAATACTTAGAGAAAACTATCAAAACCTAGTGCTACTAGTTGCAAGAGAAAAGAGTTAGAAGGAAACTGAAAGAAAAGGGGGTGACACACCAGGTTTGATGAAAGAGCACTCACAAGACTAAAAAGTATGCACAATATGTAACCAGATACAACAAGTAGCATACACAGGTTCAGATGATTCTAGAAGAGGTCAGAAACAAAATGGTTGGGAGGAAAAAGACGTTCACAGACAATCATATGTAGATTTACACAGAACTAAAAATCAATAAAAGAGGTAAAATAACTTGCATATATTCAATAAGAAGGCATGGTTACAGTAGAGAAAAAGCTCTATTTGTATATAGTATGAAAATGTATTTAGCCAGTATCCAACGTTATTACATCTTTTTTGAATGCATATATAGCATTTTTTATTTGAAAATATTTGTTTACAATAAATTTCCCCATGGGCTCTATCATAGAAAATATCTACATTTGATGGGAGTAGCTAACCTGCAAGAAGTTATTGCAACAATATCTAGAAGCAGGGGTAGGTGAAAGATATTTTCTGGGCTTCAACGTGAGTAGCTGAGTTGTTTGATTTGCAGCAATGAGTGCTACAAATATCTAGAAAGGGTAGGTGGGGAAATCAAATTTGCATCTGATACAAAAAGGATAGATCACCTTTTTGGCAAAGCTTTTACAACACTTTAAGTCCCCTCTGAATTCTACATCTTGTTTTCTTATACATCGGATGAACAATCGGGCTCTGCATTAGATACAATCAGCCTCTGAAAACTTCTACTATTGGCCGAACCTGCATTATCCTCTTCTGAATCAGCGGCTGTCAAAATTGTCCTCGCAGCAAGGAGAACTATTATTTGTATGCATACAAGCATACAAAACTAGATACATCTGTGAAAGTCATGATGACATCATCATCTTGTAGAACTTGGGTGAAGAACATGCTTGGATGACATCAGCATGCTATCAGGTCCTGCCAAAGTCCATATTATGCACTCATACAATTTTTTCCATTAATTTCTGCATATGCAATTGTATCCATCCTTTGTATATGCTTTTGTATATGCAAATATATATACAATACAATTGCCAACATACAAAAGCGGGCGTTGATTTTTATATCGCCTTTTGAAATTGCCTTTGAATCACCTGACACGTGTCACCATTCCATTGGCCGCTGAGATGCGCCTCTATCATTGCATAATATACTGTTGAATGAACTGGGACCCACCACTGCATAATAGACATGCAAAGAAACCCCAATCGAGTTTTGTATATGCCTTCTATATATACCTTTGTATATGCAAAATAATACAAACATACATACATAAGCAGACTTCAACTTGTTATGAAACAGATTGGAATTAGAATCAAATTTGGCCTTTGTATGCCACCTTTCTTGTATATCGGCATATACAAACATCTTTAATATACAAAAGTAGACCCCAAACTGTTATGAAATAGATTTGAAACTAGGTTCGGGTCCGGCTTGTATATCAACTTTCCTTTTGCCTTGCATCAGCTTTTGTATATGTGATATACAACTGCGACTGTATCTTGACTTTGCATCTAACATTGTATGTATCCTTGTATATTGCACACATGTAATCTTTCATACAAATAGGACCGCATACAAATGCCTTTGTATCTTGCACCGATTGCATCTTTCCTTTTGGTCCGGACCTTGCATGGCCAATCTTGTATGCGACCTTGTATATCCTTTTGTATATCGGCCTTCATCAGACTTTGCATGTGACTTTGTATATTCCCTTTGTATCTAAATTTGTATCTGCGAATGTATATGCAAATATACAAATAGAGATACATACAAAAATGACTAAGTATAAAACTGAGAAATCTCTATGAAGGAAGACACTTGAAGACAAACAATTTATGGGTTTTTTTTGGGTTTTCCGTAAGCATTATCCAGCCAAGATTTTGGAATTTTCTTCAAGGATAGCATGAAGAAATGGTGGATCTAGGCTTTTCCTTATTCTATTTAGGCTTTCTCTGATCGAATCTCTTTGATAGAAGGAGGGAAACAAGAATATTTTGGGCCAGGAAAAATATGACAACATTTTGGTGACCTCTCAGGGATGTTTGCCTACTAAACAATAGATCAGTGGCCTTAAACATCCATTGGGCAAAGAGTCAAGTGTGAAACATGCTAGAAAAAATAGGAACCTGCCTCCAAAACACAAAAAGGGGAAAAGACCTGCATTCTCCTAATGACAATGCAGCCTATGCAGAAGCACTTAGGAAAAATGGGAAACCTAAAACTAAAACAAAAGCTAAAAATAATACATACAAACTCTCATACCAGCCTTAATGGTAAGGTTTGAGATGGATCCCATTGACTAGGATGGGTAAAACTTCCCCATTCAGCCTGGAAAGCTGAAATACATTAGCCTGCTTGCAACTGTTGATAATGTAAGGGCCACTCCATAGAGCATCAAACTTTGAATGTCTTCCAGCTTTGGCTCTATCTGCATCCCACTTTAGCACTATATCTCCATTACTGAATGTTCTGTCAGCTCTTGACCTATCAAAAGTCCTCTTAACCTGATCTTGATGAGCCTCAAGAGTCCTCATAGCAGCATCTTTTTTTTTTGCAAGTTCCATTAGCTCTGTAAGCCTGATCATCATAGCATCATTTTCTATTAATTCAATCTATTGTGCTAACTCAAGAGAAGGAAAATCTAGTAATAATGGAACTCTTGCTTCCCTTCCATATACCAGCATGAAAGGGGAATTGCCTATGGCTCTTTTGGGAGTGATTCTATCAACCCAAAGAGCAATCTTTAACTTGGAATGCCAATCCTTTGATTATCTCTTATTGTTTTCTTGATGATTCTGATCAAGTTCTTGTTAGTGGACTTGACCAAATCGTTGCCCTAAGGATAGTAATTAAATGAAGTTTTCTTGTACACTCCATGATTCAGTGCCCATTCACTCACCCTAGTACCTGTAAAGGCCTTGGCATTATCAAAAATAATAGTAGATGGCACACCAAACCTTGTGGCTATATCTTCAAGAAAGTCCACAATCGATGCCTCTGTAGCATCCCTTAATGCAACCGCCTCTATCCATCTAGTGAAATGATCAGTGGTTGTAAGAATCCACTTATGGCCTACACTAGAAGGAGGATTGATTATCCCAATGAAGTCTAAGGCTGCTCTATTTTGATTGGATGAAGGGGAAGAGCCACCAGTCTCCACTTTCCAGCAAATAATGCACATTCTTCGCAATTTCTGATCCACTTATGTGCATCATTGAATAAATTAGGCCAGTAATAACTGGCCCTCATGATTTTCATTGCAGTTGTCCTGGGAGAATAATGGCCACCAACAGGTCCATTATGAAATTCCTCTAGTACTCTTGAAGTCTAATTTTGTACTATACATCTAAGAAGAACCCCATTGATGTCTCTTCTAAATAAGACATCATCAATAATAACATAGGGGATGGATCGAAGTCTGAAATACCTTCTTTTTGATTGATTCAATCCATCTGGACATCTACCTGATCATAGAAATGTGATCATGTCATGATACCAGTCGGCTGGAGCATGTGGTTCAACTGGTTGTGCCTATTCTTGAACACATACAGTGTCACTTCTATCTTCGACATCTGCTACCATCTATTTGCATAGGCCTTTGCCACTGACTAGCCTAGTGATGTTGATGTTGATGTTGTATTCCATTGCCTTAGTGATCCACCCAGCTCTTTTCTCATTAATATCCTTGCTCGGGAGAAATTCCTTGACACCAGGGTGATTCACCATCAATTGAATTGTGCTGTTTGAAAGCATATGTCTGAACTTTTTTAAATCTTTCACCACAACAAACACTTGTCTTTCTATGAAGTCATAATTGAATTTATATCCTTTGAGGGCCTGGTTGAAGAAAGTAATTGGCTGCTCCAATTTCTTATTTTGTTGTGTCAGGACAACTGATATACCCTCCTTGACTCCAAAGGCATAAAGAATGAAATCTTTCTCATAATTAGGATTTATCAGTGTAGGAGCTTGTGCAATATCTTGTTTGATAGCTTCAAAACTATCCCTGCCTTCCTTGGACCAAATGAAAGTAGTATTCTTTTTTAGCATAGCTATGAGGGGTTTTGCCATTAAGGCAAAATTAGGTATAAACCTTCTCACAAAATTGATCTTTCCCAGAAAACTTTGCGGACTTTTTTTATGGCTAGGAAGAAGAAGAGCAAGAATGACGCTTGTTCTCTGGATCAATGGCCAATCCTTCTTTGGAGACCACATGCCCTAGAAGTTTACCTTCAAGGACAATGAATATACATTTCTTGGGGTTTAATGATATCCCAAACTCTCTACATCTTTTGAAGACTTTTCTCAAATGACCCAAATGGTCGACTGCATGCTTGGAATATACTATTAAATCATCAAGATATACTAAGATGATATCATTGATTAGCCCTTTGAAGGCCAAATCCATTGCTCTTTGAAAGGTGGCTCTAGCATTTGTCAATCCAAAAGGCATCTTTTGATAAGCCAAAGTACCCCATTTGGTGGTAAAGGTTGTTTTGTACTGATCTGATTCCTTCACCAAGATTTGAATGTAGCCTGAGTAGCCATCTAGGAGTGAAAACCTTTCAGCACCTACTACTGTTTGTAAGATCTACTCCATGGAAGGGAGTGGGTAGTGGTCCTTAAGTGAGGCCTTGTTCAAGTCTCTAAAGTCCACACATAGTCTAATTTCTCCATTCTTCTTCCTAACTGGAACTAAGTTGGCTACCCAAGAGGAATGTTTAATAGGATAAATGATCTTAGCTTCTATAAGTTTGGACAACTCTTTTCTCATTAATGGTTCTATTTTAGGATTGACAGGCCTTTGTTTTTGGCGGGCAGGCTTAGCATTGTGATCTAGGTCAATGGTGTGTTGGATTAAACCAGGATCAAAACATTTTAAATCCCTATAATCCCAAGCAATTAGATTATTAAATTCAACACAAAGTTCAATGAAACCTTGCCTTTCAGCCTAAGTATTTACCTTGCCATGCTTTAAAAATTTGCCATGTACAACCTCTACCTCTTGATAGTCTTGTTTTTTACTGTCATATTCTTTTTTTCTTTCTTTTGCTGATCATTAGGCCCAAACATGCTCTCTAAGGTGATCAGTCCTCTAGGCAACTTGTTAGTTTTCACCTAGATGATCTGATCACCATATTGTTCTTGTAATGCTGACTGATTTTTGCCAGCAAACTCTGCCTCATCTTGCAAACAGTTCACAATTTGCTGGTTGCTTTCAAACACTTGCCAACTTATCACATTGTCAGGCACAGCAGGTCTAACCACAATCTTTACATGCTGATCTGAAATTTGTTTGACATTTTGAGGGATATCATGTTGCAAGTATGAGGTGAGCCATTGTTGTCATTGATGTCAACATACTCATACTGCATTGACAAGAAGGATTTGATGAGCTTTGTGCTGAGGATATTGAGAAAATTAGCCTCAGTCAGGAACAGTGAAGAACAGTGATGAGAAGAAGGTGAATATACTGTATAGGATGAGAACCGGAGGATGCGGATTAAAGGGTTAGTAGATATGAGTCTCAAGATGCTACAGTTAAGATTTCAGAGGTCCGCATGAAGATCTGAAGGAGTTATGGCTGCCGGTATAGAACCGGGTCCGGCAAGTATCCGGAGGTGACAGAGGATCACAAAAAGGTCCGGTGAGGTCCGGAATTGTATTATCATAATCTGCAGATTGGAAGGAGTGTTTGAGATGTCCTTGTGATGTGGCATCCTGATTTGTGTGTGATTTGGAGGTCCGGAAGTACCTCTTGCATTATGACAGTGGCGACAGACTGTGTTCTTGAAGTTCCGGATGAGGAAGACAAGAGATCCCAGTAAGCAGAGGAAGTGCGGATGTATCCGGACACTCAGACAGACTTGTGAAGGTTCTTGAATCATGATTAGGTTGTGTTGTTGGTCCGCATTGATGGTAGAGCCCGGAATTGAAGTTATTCTTCCGGATGAAGTTATTGCTCTGTTTAGCCGACCGGATGAGTTGTTCATCCTGCGAATGCTCTTGTAATAGCCGACCGGATGTGTTATTCATCTTGCGGATACTCCTATGGTTGTTTGCCGACTTAGATGCTTGTTCCTAAGTCGATGTCTTGTATAAATAATGATTTGTGAATTCATTTCAAGGTGTGGCATGTGGATGAGCATGGTGTAGCGAAGAAAGGTGCGAAAGGCAGAGCAGAGATTATTGGGCTTAATTGGAACTGATCCGGACATGGTAGAGATGTCATTCTCCAGTTCAAGACTGTGATTTTTATCACTCTGTAGACAGTGTGTCTCCTTGTAGGCAGTGGGCCTCTTTGTGAGCAGTGTGCTCGGGCAGTGAGCCCTTATTGGCATGTGCCATTCATTTTTCTTATTCTTCTAACAGAGAATAATTCTTGGGTTAATCACCCCGTGGTTTTTCCCTTAACCGGGTTTTCCACGTCAAAATCTTGGTGTTCAATGTGTTGATGCTTATCTACTCTTGTGTTTATGTATTGTGCTTCCATGAATGATTATTTGATATGCTGCTAACTAACAACAGAGAATAAAGTGTTTGAAATAGAACAAGTTCTATACAACTGATTCACCCCCCCCCCTCTCAGTTGTATGCCCTAGATCCAACAATTGGTATCAGAGCTGAGTTCCTCTGATAGGAGCTTAACCGCTTGAGGTGATCCAGGATGTCGTCATACAAGAAGGATAGTCCGAAGTTCGATGGAACCAACTTCACTCTCTGGAAAGCTCGCATGAAGTGTCATTTGGAATGTATGGGAAAAGCATACTTGGCTATGATTTCAAAACCATATATACCCCCACAAGGTGGTCCGACAACTCCTGATGAAACCACAGAAGCTGAAAACAATCTGCGGACCAAGGAAGCTCTTCTAAGCGCATTGAATGACTCAGATCTCTCGAATGTCATTGACCTACCAACTGCATATGAGATCCTAACTAAACTGGAACTTCTGTATGAAGGAGATGAGTTTGTCAAAAGTGCAAGGTTGCAAAGTCTGAAAGGGAAATTTGAAAGATTGAAAATGAGAGATGATGAAAACATTACTACCTTTATGCCAAGAGTAAATGAGCTGGTATGTGGAATCAGAAATGCTGGTGGAACTCTAGATGAAAATGAGATTGTCTGCAAAATCCTAAGATCCCTTCCTGCTGCCTACAAAATCAAAGTTGCTGCCATTGATGAATTCAGAGCCCACACAACTGTCACAAGAGAACAATTGGCTGGCAAACTAGCTGCATTTGAAATGACCGAGTTTGGAGATGATCCACCCAAGACTGAGTCTGCTTTTAAAGCCAGTGCCTATGTGAAAGGCAAACAGAGATTTGATCCGGGTGAAAACTCATCAAGGAAAATGTCATGGTATGATCAAGCAAGAAGAGACATGGAAGAAGAAGAAGCAGAAACAGCTCAACTTGAAGCCCTCATTGCAAAGAGACTGCCAAGAGGATCCGGTAAGTATGAAGGAAAACTACCCTTTAAGTGTTTTAACTGCAATAAGATTGGTCATTTTGCCTCAAGATGTCCGGAGAGATCTGCAAGATCTAATACTCACAGACAAAGGTTTCAAAAGAATTGCTATTATGTTCATGAAGAAGATGACAATGAAGGAGTAACAGATGATGAATCAGATCCAGGAAGCAAATCCGGAAATGAGTGGGTGTTTATAGCCATCAAGGAAGAAGATTCCTTGCTCTCTGAATCTGTCAATCACAAAGTTGTTGAAAAAGCCTTGGCTGCTCAAGTGGAAGAAAAGGATGATTGGGTTATTGACAGTGGATGCTCTCACCATATGACTGGTGACAAGAATAAGTTCTTAGACTTGGAAAGATATGAAGGAGGAATGGTAAAGTTTGGTGACAATTCTGCTGGCAGAATCAGAGGTAGGGGAACTATTTCCTTTGATGGTAAGAGCAAAACAGGTAATGTACTATATGTTGAAGGATTGAAGCACAATCTTCTCAGTGTTGGTCAGTTAGTGGACAAAGGCTATGATCTCCGGTTCAAGAATGGAAAATGCAGAATCTTTACAAGCTCCGGAACTGAAATTGCATCCGGTACTCAGACAAGAGGTAACATCTTTCATCTGGTTGGTTCAAATAAAAGTTGTTTGTTTGTTCAAATTGATCAGAGTTGGTTATGGCATAGAAGAATGTGTCATGTAAATTTTGATAACATCATCAAAATAAGCAATACTCAGGCTGTGAGAGATCTTCCAAAGTTGATAAAACCTACAAACAGTGTGTGTAAAGAATGTCAGTTAGGCAAACAAAGCAGAGTCTCTTTTAAAAGCAAAGATCAGTCTTCTACCGGATTGTTGGAATTAGTACATACTGATCTATGTGGTCCGACAAGAATCAAGAGTCTGCAAGGTGATAGATATTTCATGTTGTTAATTGATGATCATTCCCGGATGATGTGGGTTACCTTTCTAAAAGAAAAATCAGAAGCTTTTGAGAAGTTCAAAATCTTCAAAGCTATGGTGGAGAATCAAACCGGATTGAAACTAAAGTGTCTAAGGTCTGATAGAGGTGGTGAATTTACATCTGGTGAATTCATTGACTTTTGTGAGAAACAGGGTATAAGGAGACAGTTGTCTGCTCCTAAGACTCCACAGCAGAATGGAGTAGTTGAGAGAAAGAACCGGACCATCCAGGAAGCTGCTAGGACAATGATGCTGGAAGCAAATGTTCCTCAAATGTTTTGGAAAGAAGCTATCAGCACTGCAGTCTACACTCTCAATCGAGTTCAAATCAGAAACAACACCGGTAAGACCCCCTATGAACTTTGGTTTGGCATCACTCCTACTGTGAAATATTTCAGGGTATTTGGTAGCAAGTGTTATATTAAAAGAGATGAAGATCTAGGAAAGTTTGATGCTAGAAGTGATGAAGGAATTTTCTTGGGCTACTCCACTCAAAGCAAAGCATATCGGTGTTACAATAAGAGATTGAGGAAGATGATAGAAAGCACCAATGTAAAGGTTGATGAAGGAATTGAGAAGCCTTCAAGATTTTATGAATTTGATGAAGATGACCAAGATAGTGTTCAAGGAACTCAATCCTCTCCGGTGAAACAGAGTCAGCCTGATCCGGTAAATCAGGAAGAAGAGTTAGGTTTAAATGAGCCTGATCAAGAAACAGCAGTACTGGATACTCCCAAAATTCCAAGGTATGTAAAACTGAATCACTCTGAAGATCAGATCATAGGTGACAGAAGCAAAGGTGTACAAACTAGAAGGAATATTGCTCAAGATCAGAATGAATGTTGTCTGATTTCAAGGATTGAACCTAAAACAATAAATGAAGCCTGCAATGATGAAAATTGGACCAAAGCAATGGAAGATGAACTGATGCAAATTGAGAAAAATCATACTTGGGATCTTGTTCCCAGACCTAGAGACAGGAATGTAATTGGAACCAAGTGGGTCTTCCGGAACAAACTAAATGAAGCTGGTGAAGTAATCAGAAACAAAGCTAGATTGGTCTGCAAAGGCTACTCTCAAATAGAAGGAATTGACTTTGAAGAGACTTTTGCTCCGGTAGCAAGAATTGAAGCAGTCAGATTACTTCTTGCATTTGCTGCCTTCAAAGATTTCAAGGTATATCAGATGGATGTCAAGTCTGCCTTCTTAAATGGTGATCTGGAAGAAGAAGTCTACATTGAACAACCGGATGGATTTCAATTGTCTGATAATAATGATATGGTCTGCAAGTTGAAGAAAGCTTTGTATGGATTGAAGCAAGCCCCAAGAGCATGGTATGAAAGGTTGGATAAGCATCTTGTGCAGATTGGATTCAACAAAGGTACTGCTGACAGCAACTTATATTTCAAAATTGATCATGAAAACATTCTGATTGTTGAAGTGTTTGTGGATGATATCATTTTTGGAGGAAGAGATAGTATGTGTAAAACTTTTGCAAATCAGATGAAAAGTGAGTTTGAAATGTCTATGCTTGGTGAAATGAATTTCTTCTTGGGTCTGCAAATTACTCAAACAAAAGAAGGGATCTTCATTTCTCAGACCAAATATGTGAAAGAATTGTTAAAGAAATTTGGTATGGAAGACTCAAAGCCTATGAACACTCCTATGGCAACCGGATGTAAGTTAAGCAAAGATGATGATTCTCCAAAGGCAGATCAGACAAAGTATAGATCAATGATTGGTGGATTGTTGTATCTCACTCAAACTAGACCAGATATAATGCAAGCTGTTGGTCTTGTGGCAAGATTCCAGGCTGATCCTAGAGAATCTCATGTTATGGCAATCAAAAGAATTTTTAGATACTTGAAAGGGACAGTTGAGTATGGTCTATGGTATCCTAGAGATCCGGATTTTTCTCTTCATGCTTACACAGATGCAGATTGGGCAGGAGATGTGGATGACCGGAAGAGCACTAGTGGTGGAGCATTCTTTTTGGGGAAGAGATTGGTTTCTTGGCTAAGCAAGAAACAAGATGCAATATCTCTGTCTACAACTGAAGCAGAATACATTGCAGCAGCAGGTAGTTGCACTCAAATCTTGTGGATGAAGCAGATGCTAAGAGACATCAAAGTTGAATATGAGGAGCCTATCACAATTTTCTGTGATAATTCAAGTGCAATTAATATTTCCAAGAATCCGGTATTGCATTCTAAGACTAAGCACATATCTATCAAATTTCACTTTTTGAGAGAACAAGTAAACAAGGAAGAAGTCAGATTGGAGTATGTTCCCTCCAAGGATCAGATTGCAGATATCTTTACAAAACCTCTTCCCAAGGACTCTTTTGAATATCTCCGGGAGAAGTTAGGGGTCATGGCCCCTCCGGTGATGAACTAAGATGCACTGATGTGCATCAGTCCGGTGGCTATCACAGTCATATCTTGTGATCCGGACTAATGGGGAGCTGCAACTAAGGGGGAGCAGCTGGTATTATTCTGATGCATGAGAGTTGCAAGTATGAGCCCTTTGCCATTGATGTCAAAGGGGGAGAGAAGACATGTGAAAAACAAGTGGTTGATGATCAAAGGGGGAGCAGCAAAGGAAGACATGTGAAGAGTTGTTGTTGATAGGGGGAGCTGTGACAGAAAAGAGAAGTTCTTGTCTTGATGGTTTTTCACATCATATGTTGCCATCAATGACAAAGGGGGAGATTGTTGCAAGTATGAGGTGAGCCATTGTTGTCATTGATGTCAACATACTCATACTGCATTGACAAGAAGGATTTGATGAGCTTTGTGCTGAGGATATTGAGAAAATTAGCCTCAGTCAGGAACAGTGAAGAACAGTGATGAGAAGAAGGTGAATATACTGTATAGGATGAGAACCGGAGGATGCGGATTAAAGGGTTAGTAGATATGAGTCTCAAGATGCTACAGTTAAGATTTCAGAGGTCCGCATGAAGATCTGAAGGAGTTATGGCTGCCGGTATAGAACCGGGTCCGGCAAGTATCCGGAGGTGACAGAGGATCACAAAAAGGTCCGGTGAGGTCCGGAATTGTATTATCATAATCTGCGGATTGGAAGGAGTGTTTGAGATGTCCTTGTGATGTGGCATCCTGATTTGTGTGTGATTTGGAGGTCCGGAAGTACCTCTTGCATTATGACAGTGGCGACAGACTGTGTTCTTGAAGTTCCGGATGAGGAAGACAAGAGATCCCAGTAAGCAGAGGAAGTGCGGATGTATCCGGACACTCAGACAGACTTGTGAAGGTTCTTGAATCATGATTAGGTTGTGTTGTTGGTCCGCATTGATGGTAGAGCCCGGAATTGAAGTTATTCTTCCGGATGAAGTTATTGCTCTGTTTAGCCGACCGGATGAGTTGTTCATCCTGCGAATGCTCTTGTAATAGCCGACCGGATGTGTTATTCATCTTGCGGATACTCCTATGGTTGTTTGCCGACTTAGATGCTTGTTCCTAAGTCGATGTCTTGTATAAATAATGATTTGTGAATTCATTTCAAGGTGTGGCATGTGGATGAGCATGGTGTAGCGAAGAAAGGTGCGAAAGGCAGAGCAGAGATTATTGGGCTTAATTGGAACTGATCCGGACATGGTAGAGATGTCATTCTCCAGTTCAAGACTGTGATTTTTATCACTCTGTAGACAGTGTGTCTCCTTGTAGGCAGTGGGCCTCTTTGTGAGCAGTGTGCTCGGGCAGTGAGCCCTTATTGGCATGTGCCATTCATTTTTCTTATTCTTCTAACAGAGAATAATTCTTGGGTTAATCACCCCGTGGTTTTTCCCTTAACCGGGTTTTCCACGTCAAAATCTTGGTGTTCAATGTGTTGATGCTTATCTACTCTTGTGTTTATGTATTGTGCTTCCATGAATGATTATTTGATATGCTGCTAACTAACAACAGAGAATAAAGTGTTTGAAATAGAACAAGTTCTATACAACTGATTCACCCCCCCCCCTCTCAGTTGTATGCCCTAGATCCAACATATCAAACTAGGTGCCAACTGTAGCTAACCTAACAGCATCCTAGTTTTTCTGCCTAGGGACGGCCTGAATGTTGAAAGCAACGAAGTCCTTAATCAAGTCCCAGACTTTGTGTTTGTATGACTTTAATAAGTCATTCTTTGAAGCACTTAACTTTCTGATTGGATGAACAACAAGTTCACTATCACCAAATACTTGCATAATTTTTATCCCTCTTTTTTAGCTAGCTGTATGCCCTGAATCAAGGCTTCATATTCAGCCACATTATTAGTACAGTTGAACTATAGTCTGAATGAAGAGAAATAAATTTCCTTTTGAGGTGAAATCAATACAACCCTAGAACCTGCTCCATTTTTGCTTTGGGAGCCATCAAAATACATTTGCCATATCCCACCTAGATCTGATTCTTCCTTTTCAAGATTGGGGATAATAGCATCTTCTTCATGGATACAATAAGTACCTAGCCCTGTATCCTTTATACAATCAGGAGTATCAAACTGAAAGCAATCGGCCCACTCATCAAGTAGGATATCTGGTAATTCATCCACAAGAGTGGCAGCCTCATGTCTATTGTTATCTTTCTCTTCCAAATCATGTATTCTACAAATCATGTTGTCATAATTTGGAGTAGGGTTCTATATGGTCATTGGCAATTGGTTCAGCCCTAATGATCACTTTGGTACCATATCTGGTCCTAAAAAACATATGTGACCAATCAGATGACAAATATTCACCTATTTTTGCAGTGAAATCCCTAGACAAATAGATACCAAAGTATGTAGGGAGGTCAATAACAGATATGTCTTGTAAAACAGAGCAGCCAGGGCATGCATGTAAGGTGAGTTCTAGACCTTTAATAATAGCTACTGTTTTGATAGCAGTGCCATCCAATTGCACTACACCTTTGTCTATAGGCTCACATTTTATACCTAATCTTTCAGCAATAACTTTTGGCATGACAGAGGTACCCACCTCTGAATCTATCATACAGTTATACAATAATTTATCACCTATGACCAGGGAAACATAGAATGGAGGAGGCTTCTTAGCACTGCTTGTACTTACTTCTTCTTTGGGTTAACATAGATTAATTGGGGCAGTCATCCTTTCCTTTGCCAACTCTGCACTGTCATGACTGATATCAGTTAGAGCCTCTTAAAGAAGATTCCTTTGAGATGGAATCAACAATGCATCCCACATGCTAACACCTATGTTTGTTTTCTTCATCTGCTCCACTATATTGAAGGGTGTTTGGCTGCCCTTATGAGATGTTTTAGTGGCTGCAGCATCACTTTTCTTTTGTTGTTCATTGGACTGAGGCTGGACAGTTGGCACTGTTTCTGCCCCTTCCACTATTTGATCTGCTTGTTTTGATGAGATAATAAGCACCTTTTCCTTTGTAGATTGGGTTGGATTCATATTAGGGACATGTGCATGGCTGATTGTAGGTAATGAAGTATCTTCAACAGCCCTTCTCTTTGATCTTGTATTGAGTGCAACCAATTCAGAACTTTAATTAAGACCATAGTGATCATCATATGTCCAATTCATTAGAGTTGCATCATTTTGCATTTGTTCTTGATTGTCAACCACTCCTTGGTTGATGTTAACCCGATGCTCCAAGTTTGATGGTTGATCTTGCACTGTCAAAGTGTGACTAAAATGTCCCCCTTGGCACAAATTTTGATCATGTGGTAGATTACAAGGATGACACCGGTCACTGTCTTGAGCTAGATTGTTCTGGATTGGCAAAAGAGGCCCTGAAGTGGTAGCTGTATTAGGATTAACAGCTTTGAGTGGTCTAATATAGCTAGGTTGTCCTTGTCTTTGCATATTATTCTGATATGATGGCCTGTTCTATTGATACCCTTGATTGAAGGGTTGATAATGTTGATTAGGCTACTGATATGGCCGGCTTGGTTGTGCATTCTGTCTCCTCGCCAATGTCAACTCATTAGTTAAATTTCTAATATGAGCATCTCTCTCCTCTATTTGTTCAAATGTAGGTGAAGCTAAAGAGGGAATAGGGTTGACTACAGTAGGAATTGGAGAATTAGTAGCAGGCTGCATGACAGGGGTTTCTGAAAATAGAGGCATAGCTTTCCTTGGAGCAATCTTCCCTGCTTAAATTAGGCAATTTTCTGCCCTAATGGCTATATCGTAGGTATCAGACAAGACAACTCCACCCATAGATTGAACCATAACCGCAATATCTAGATTTAAAGACCTCAAATAATATATAAATGCAGTGTTTGGAGAGGGCTTCACCAGCTGAGGGATCCTGTCCCATGTCTTCTGAAAATGGTAGTTGAAATCTACCATGTATTCATGTGCAGCCCTCTTGATTGAAGCCAACTGTTCCATAAGTGACAAATGGTCACTTCTATCTTCAAAGTGTTGGCACAATTTAGTGCCCAACTCATCCCAGTTGTGTATTGAATTAGACTGGAGGCCTCTATACCATTGTAAGGCCTTGCCTTTAAAAGAAGAGGCTAGCAATCTCATAGCCACGTGGTCAGCAGTGACATGGTGGACTAAATAGACACTGGCAACATTTTGTATGTGCTCAGTAGGGGTGATAGAGTTCTCACCGCTAAAAAATGGTATAGCCTTCAAGGTTGATGTAGGGATGTCATCATACTGGGTTAGGTCCAAAGGGCTATCTCCATGAAATGCAATAAATGGTAGATTCCTCGCCATGTTAGGTATGTTCAGGATGATAACAAAGGGAATATGAAAAGTTGTGATTGTATGTTGAGACCTAACTTGAAAATCTAATGGAGGAGTGGATTGTGCCCTTGTATGATTTGAATGTTGGTTTATATTTTCCCTCACAGGGGACCTAGATAATCTTGTTCTTCTCCTTCTATCAGCAAATGAGAGTTCAACAAATTAGAAATTACCTCTAGAAGAAGATCTTGTCTGTACAGGCATGAAATGTTGAAAGTTGTTTGAAGGAATTGGATCTGCCATGTAGACCAAGAGTGATACCAAATCCTTAGTCTAGTCCTTACTCAGAGCAGAGTGGTCCCACCGGACGTGCCAGAAACTATTGTCACATAGAATTGTACCCTTCTTGGAGAAAGTCCAAGCATTCTAATGATACAATGGGAATGATCTCCAAAGAGTGGGACTTTGCAAATTAAGATTAGACCTCTAGAGAAGGCTGGTTCCTCATTCTAAGCCTAATGCTTAGAGAAAACTATCTAAACCTAGCGCTACTAGTTACAGGAGAAAAGAGTTAGAAGGAAACTGAAAGAAAAGGGGGTGATACACCAGGTTTGATGAAAGAGCACTCATAGGACTGAAAAGTATGCACAACACAACTAGATACAACAAGTAGACATACATAGATTCAAATGATTCTAGTAGAGGTAAGAAACAAAATGGTTGGGAGGAACAAGACGTTCACAGACAATCATATGCAGATTTACACAGAACTAAAAATCAGTAAAAGAGGTAAAATAACTTGCATATATTCAATAAGAAGGCATGGTTACAATAGAGAAAAAGCCCTGTTTGTATACAATATGAAAATGTATTCAGCCAGTATCCAACATTATTACATCTTTTTTGAATGTATATATAGCATTTTTCATTTGAAAATATCTGCTTACAATAAATTGCCCCATGGGCTCTGTCAAAGAAAATATCTACATCTGATGGGAGTAGCTGACCTGTAAGAAGTTATTGCAGCAATATCTCAAAGCAGGGGCAGGTGAAAGATATTTTCTGGGCTTCAACGTGAGCAGCTGAGTTGTTTGATTTGTAGTAATGAATGCTACAAATATTTGGAAAGGGTAGGTGGGGAAATTAGATTTGCATCTGATACAAACGGGACAAATCACTTTTTTGGCAAAGCTTTTACAACACTTTAAGTCCCCTCTGAATTCTGCATCTTGTTTGCTTATACATCAGATGAACAATCGAGCTCTGCATTTGATACAATCGGCCTCTGAAAAATTCTACTATTGGCCGAACTTGCATTATCCTCTTCTGAATTGGCAGTCGTCAAAATTGTCCTCGCAGCAAGGAGAACCATCATTTGTATGCATACAGGCATACAAAACTGGATACATCTGTGAAAGTCATGATGATGTCATCATCCTATAGAACTTGGGCAAAGAATAGGCTTGGATGACATCAGCATGCTATTGGGTCCTACCAAAGTCCATATTATGCACTCATACAATTTTTTCCATCAATTTTTGCATATGCAATTGTATCCATCCTTTGTATATGCTTTTGTATATACAATACAATTGCCAACATACAAAAGCGGGCGTTGATTTTTATATCACCTTTTGAATTTACCTTTGAATCAGTCTTTGAATCCACTGACATGTGTCACCATTCCATTGGCCGTTGAGATGTACCTCTATCGCTGCATAATAGACATGCAAAGAAACCCCAATTGGGTTTTGTATATGCCTTCTGTAAATGCCTTTGTATATGCAAAACAATACATACATACATAAGCGGACTTCAACTTGTTATGAAACGGATTGGAATTAGAATCAGATCCGGCCTTTGTATGCCAACCTTCTTGTATATCGACATATACAAACATCTTTAATATACAAAAGCGGACCCTAAACTGTTATGAAATAGATTTGAAACTGGGTTTAGGTCTAGCTTGTATATCGACTTTCCTTTTGCCTCGCATCACCTTTTGTATATGTGATATACAACTGCGACTGCATCTTGACTTTGCATCTGACATTGTATGTATCCTTGTATATCGCACACATGCAATCATTCATACAAACAGGACCGCATACGAATGCCTTTGTATCTCTCACTGATTGCATCTTTCCTTTGGGTCTGGACCTTGCATGGCCAGTCTTGTATGCGACCTTGTATATCCTTTTGTATATTAGCCTGCATCGGACTTTGCATGTGACTTTGTATATTCCCTTTGTATCTAAATTTCTATCTGAGAATGTATATGTGAATATACAAACATAGATACATATAAAAATTCATGCAAAGATGCATACAAAAATGACTAAGTATAAAACTGATAAATCTCTATGAAGGAATACACTTGAAGATAAAATATTTCTGGGTTTTTCTGGGTTTTCTGCAAGGATTATCCAACAAGATTTTAGAATTTTCTTCAAGGACAACATGAAGAAATGGCGGATTGAGGCTTTTCCTTCTTCTATTTAGGCTTTCTCTGATCGAATCTCTTTGATAGAAGAAGGGAAACACGAATATTTTGGGCCAAGAAAAATATGACAACAGTAAGAAAATTCTAAAATTTGCTCATTAGGGCATGGTTGGGTGGTCAAGTCACTCAGTTGTAGTTGCGGCCACCCATGTTCAAACCCATGCTAGGCCAAAGAGCTTTTAGGCCTTGTGCCTTCGGTGAAAAATGATTAATCACTAGTTAAGTGATTTTAAGGCCTATGAGATTGCAGGTTTGAACCACCAGTTCATAGCTCTGGTTAAAAAAAGTGGGGGGTCATCTGCTCCCATTACTGACCCCCCCCCAAATATATATATATAAGAAAATTCTAAAATTTAATTGGTGCACAAAGAAAATGATTAATCACTAGCTAAGTGATTTTGATTACAATAGTACTGCGAAAAATAACCATACTAATTCTAGGTACCTCAAGGAAAATTCTAGAATTTAATTGGTGGACAAAGAAAATGATTAATCACTAGTTAAGTGATTTTGATTACAATAGTAGTGCAAAAAATAACCATACTAACTCGCCTCAAGAAGGATTTCTCTTCACGTATTTAGATATATATTCCACTTATACATAGTAAACTGGTTAGAAAATAGGTGCCTCAAGAAGGATGTATTTAGACATATTTTTTATATTTTTTAAAATATAAATATGGTAGTTTAATATTTTTATTGTAAAATAAAAATAAATAAACTCTTAATTCAAATATCTCTATATTAAAATTAATTAATGACTACATATGCATTCTAGAAAAAATAATTTAAAAATTATAATTTCCTTTAAAAAATAGTTTTTTTTTCTTTTTTTAAGTACATAAAAATATCAAGTCAATGCATAAACTTTGATGCTTCAATCATCACACATAATCTTCTAATAGAATTTACTACTTTTTAAGGCAATTCAAGGGTATATATTGATAACTACTTTTCATTATTTAAAATATGAATTATGATAGATACCTTTTTATTATTCTAAAGTCTATAACTAGATAATTATAAGATTAGATTATATTTGAAATGAAAATATAATATATGTAAAATAAGAAACAATTACCCTAATAATCAAATAACCCTAATATACGAAATAACTCTAATGTACTAAATAAGAATTTCATCTACTTGATAAAGTTAAAAATGACACATACTTTAGATTTATCTAAATTGAATTTCAACATTTTTCCTCACATCCAAAACTTTCATGAAATTGGGGCCTTTCTTCTTACTCAACTTCCAATCACTTTTTTTTAACTTACATATCTATTACTAATGAGAAAAATACACAGCAGGTGGCTAAGGGAGCCACACTCTCAATCAAAATTACATCTTTTGGTAATATCTGTTACGAAGAAGCAAGTTAAAAGTAGTTTTTTTCCCATATTACATATCAAAAAGACTTTTATATTCACATATTTTATCTCTCCTCATTCTTTCCTTGTCCAAATATCTTGCTATTGATCTTCATTTTTCCACCTCTGTCAAACTGATCCAGTTCTGGTGCAAGCTTGTCCTTGGTATAGTCTGGTACAATCCGGTTTCCATGTTGCTAAAGGTTCCTCCTCCTCTGGGAGAATCAGATCTGGGTGAAGGTCTGTCCTCATTGGTTCCATCATTGAAGTTTTGACTAACAACCTCTTTCTCTCTTTCTTCTTCTGCCACATACTACTCCCTGTACCTGTTTTGCTGGGCTATGTCCTCCTCTTGGTCTACATGGCTTGCCCTTCTGTACCAAACATTTTTTCATACAAATTAAGTTACAAATAAAGAGTAGGACTTTAAATATTAAAAAGATGTATCAAACTCTTTAACTTGAAGAGAATTTATAACAAGTAGAGATCACTAAGTTTGGCTTCAAAATGTGATGATCACACTGCCCTTCCTTTTTCTTAGACTTAGAGGCATGAATAGGGACTCTTGCACTACAAATTAAGGGCATTTTCAAATAGTACCACTATTCCCCTTGAAAATGCAGAGTCTGAATCCACACACAAAGTAAGAAAACAAGGAGGACAAGGAAGATGATAAGGTGTTTGCTTTGATCATATGAGCAAGCAATTTTGTTTAATGATAGCTAATGAAAAATTTGGAAATGTTACAGATATTTATTTAATGTCATTTTCACCATGGATCTATAAGTAGGCCCTCCAAACATGTATTTTTCTTCTCTATACACAGTTTTAAAAAATATGCATTTTTTGAAAATTAGAATTTAGTGTAGAAGCTAAAACAAATTTTCTATATTTTAGTGTTATTGTTGAAGAGAACTAAGAAAGAAAGAAAGTAGATGATGTAATGTTCTATTAAGATAATTAAAGCTAAAAATGTTCCAAAAGAAGAAAACATATCTACAAAAGCCCAAATGTAAACAAAATTACTATATACAAGTCACAAATGGTGACTATTAGAGAATTTCGCTAAAAAATTTTGACCGCTACTGAAGTTTAATATAGATCCACAAGCTGCAAACCATGCAAAATAATGTAAATATATGCACACACAATTTCCTTGTTTAAAATACTTTTGTTTGTGGAGGTAGAATTTCTTCAAGATGAAGCAAGGATTACAGTGTTTCCAATGTACTAAAAATCAACAAAACCTTTTCAAGGAAAAAATGGTCACAGTTTCTATGGGCAAATTCAATTACTATTGCCAAACAAAAATATACCTCATACATTTCTGTTATGGAGTAAAAAGTTTACCTGTGCCTTTTTACCTCCTAATTTAGCTCCTAGGTCCTTGTATTTACACTTGGCAAATGAAGTACTTATCCCAGAGCAATTACCCCTAAAACCCATGTCAAATGGGACTTAGGGGCCCGTTTTAATCCTTAATCAAGACCAAATTAGGGCCTTGGGACTTGGGCATCTGCACCCAAGTCCAGCCTAATGTGTCATGATAAAAATTATTGTATGTCGGCTTGGGCCCTCTAATAAGGTTTCCCTCTATCAGCCTCTTCAAATTAAATTATGAATGTTAGTGGCAAAGCATATATAAGTGAGTTTATGACTTCATTTTACACCTAGATGGATAATGCAAACTTGTGATCTTGAGCAAAGGGATTTCAAGAATTTCATTGTGTTGTAGAGCAATATTGTGTTTATTTGTTGCAGATTTGGTCTCATCAATCCATCTCCTCATGATTTGAAGAATCTTCATCTCCAAGAGGGCTTCACCTCTAAGGTGACATACTCTTGTGTTTCAATCATTTTATTTCATCATTGGATTTGGCCTCTGTCCTCCTTGGGCATGCACTTTATCTAACAATGGTGTTGGAAGACTTGAATGTCCTTCCAAGGCTTCATCAAGGCAAACTCCTAAACACCACAACCCCCAAAACCCTCTCTTTGTGATTGTAGGTTACAGGTGCAAGAGTTGAAAAAGTGCAGGTAGAGAGAAGTGTTGGCAAGACACACTGTGTGGCTTCATTGGTGTTGTCATTGATGGCAATAAAAACCACTCCACACATCTGCAGTACATGGTGTATCTTTACCGGAAGTCAGATTGAAGAATACTTTGGTCCGGTAAGCAAGAACAGAGCATGCAGCAAGGTCTGACAGTCAGGTCCGGATCTCTTATAAGTAGTATCTTTGTAAAGTGTAGACTTGGGGAAGTCAAGAGGAATACCTTGACTAATAGATTCTAGGGATTGAGCCTCCGGTGATGAAAGAGTAAAGAGATATGAGCATCTAAGTATTGGGGTCCATTTTGGCAGAGTAGACAGAGGAAGAACTTGTTAGTGTAGGTTTTTATTTCCTAGATGGGTTATTTATTTTTCCTATATTCCTAGGTTTTTCCTACAGTTCTATTAATCTCGCTTAGGTTAATAAAGCATGTCTTATTAGGTGAGTGGTTGCGAGGTGTCACCTTCCTACATGTGAGCATCCATTAGCTATCTTGGGAAGATACTTTGCTATCTTTAGTCTGATAGATGGTTGCTCCTCATTGGTTGGTGTTGCCACCTCCTCTCTCTCCTTGGTCTATATAAGCATGCTACATGACTTGTATTTTGTATCTTTTGCTTTTGCATCCTCTTAATGCTATTTTGTTTCTAGCATTTGCATTACTCTCTTGGAGACTAACTCTGTGTTGCTATTTTGATTTCGTATCATTTGCATTCATAGTTTAGATATCTATTCTTTGCACTAGTTTTCTGGGTTAATAATCTTTTCAGATTCTAACATGGTATCAGAGCTATTCTATGTGCAAGAGTAGATTTTAGTTTCCATATTTGAAAGATTCAGGGGGGGCTAATAAATCTTATTTCAGTTTTTTGAAAAACCTAGTATGCTCTTCTCTTGCATCTTCAAATGATCTTGAGAATCAGAAAAGTTTGACATAAACTTTTTTTAATCTCTGGGGTTTGCACATGTGTTTATGAACTCTAGGTGATTGCAGCATTTCTGGTTATACTGGCAGCATTTTTGACTGTTCTAACGCGTCTAGGAGGCTTGAGAAAGTCAGATTTGGCTTTCGTTTCACCGAAATCGGAGATCGTCATACACAGTTGTGGAACCGGGGTTTCGAGCTCAAATCTGACAACCAGCTTGCATATTTGGTCTTTTGAATCAATATTGCAGGTTCCAGCATCTGATTCAGCCTTTGCATGTCATTTTTTGGTTGTTGGGGTCATTTTTTGTAGCTAAAGGCGTTTAGTTTACACTAGAGCAACATCGTCTATGTATTTGCAAGAAAAATGCCTTCTAGGTTTTGTTTGCAGCATAGAAAAACCATCTGGGTATCTTTCTGTTTTTACATGTAGTCTATATATTTTGTAGAAACGCGTTCAGAAAGCTACAGCAGGACCCCTCTCTATTGGCAGCTGTAGTTTTGAAGACAGTTTTCAAATGCTCCAGTCTTGCTCATATGGACTCCTTTTCCCACAAATTTTTTTTTGATTTTAGCTATTTTTTAGTGCTCTATGCACTAGTGTAGTCATTTTTTGATTTTGATGCCAAAATTTTTCAGAAATTGCAGATTCTCAGTTGTGACATTGCACGGTTCTCGTTTTAGGAACTTCAGAGGATCATAACTTTCACATACGACCTCGTATTGAGGCGATTCTATTTTTGAAAGTGCATGATTTTTCGAGTAGATTGCAGTGGTGCTGTTTATTTCTCTAGATATTATGCCAAAGTTGTATTTTCAGCATATGCTCTTCATGAGGGTTTTGTAATGCATTGAAATCAAGACCACTTAGTATTTATTGCTAGTGGTAGTTGTAAACGCACTAATATAAAGTGCCAAATCATATTTTCTTGGGGGGGTTCTTTGATTGAGTGAAAAAAGGGGGGGTTGTCTTGGTTGGGTTCTCTTCTTTTCAACACTTCTTCTCTGCATTTCTTCATCATGGATCAAACAAATCTGCCTATCCTAACTCCATACAATTACTTTGAGTGGAAATCACGCATGACAATTCACTTAAGGAAAGCTGGATTAAATAGGATAACTATGGGACTTGAAACTGAACCTGCTAAAGATGAAGATAAGCCTAAGTGGTTTAACAAATGTGATGAGGCATATGGAACATTGTGTTTGTCTGTTTCTCCTGATTTTCTCTTTCACATTGAGTCTTTGAATACACCAAATGAAATCTGGACAAAGCTAGAAACACTATTTGGCACACAAGATTCAATGAGGGGTCATATGTTGGAAAATGAACTAATTAGTTTAAGTCCAGGCAATTTCAACACAATCCAGGATTTCTTCACCAAATTGAAATCACTAAGGCTGCAGTTAAAACAATGTGGAATTGAAAAGAAAGATGAACAACTGATTCTTAGTATTCTCTCTAAGCTAAGTTCAAAATATTCTATGTTTGTTTCTACTTTCTATGCTACTAAGGGTGCACTTGGTACTCAATTCATCATGCCATCTTTAGAAGATTTTGCTGTCAATCTCACTCAGGAACAGGACAAGCTAATCCAGATGGGCACTCTTAAGTCCTCTAAGTCACATGCCTTGGCTACCAACCAAGGCACAAAAGAAGAGAAAGGACAAAGTAGTAACAACAATAGTAAGGATAAGAAACAAAAGAATAGCAAGGAGAAGAAGGATCAGATAACGGTTGCTTCAAAAGCAACTAATGAGACCCAATATTCCAAGGGCGACAAACCTAAGAAAGAAAGGGTCCAATGTGCCTATTGTAAAAGACCTGGTCATGATGAACATAAATGTCTGAAGAAACAAATTGATCACTTGACACACATTCTTGAGAAGAATAATATCAATGTTCCTGAGTCTATCAAACAAAGTTCTAATGAGGGGTCTAATAAGGCAAAAGAAAATAGAAAGGGGAAAGGAAAGGGCAAGGCCCTTGTTACAGTTGCTTCTTCACCATCCACTTGGGTTCTTGATTTGGGTGCTTCGCACCACATGGCTTCATCTAAGGAAGAACTTGCATCCTTGGAGCTGTGTACTATGCCTTCTATTTTGATGGGTGATAACACTCCTGTTGAGGTGTGTGGGAGAGGGTCTGTTGATGTGGGGGATGGCACATTCCATGATGTTCTTTGTATGCCCTCATTATCAACTAATCTCCTATCGGTATACCAGATCACTCACACAGGTTCAGGCAAGCGGGTTGAGTTCACTCCTGATTCAGTGGAGATTTGTGAGTTGCACAGTGGTTCTACAGTTGCAGTTGGGAGAGCAGATCATCAGTCACGGCTCTATCTATTTTCTCACTTTGTTCCTGATCCTCCTTCGACTGTTTTGCTCACTCATTCTAATGATGTGAGTAGATTATGGCATGAGCGGTTTGGCCATCTTAACTTCTGCTACTTGCAGCAGCTCAACCAGCAGAGCATGGTCACAGGGTTGCCTTCAGTTTAGTTTTCAGGTGGTGTTTGCTAAGGTTGCATTCTTGGTAAGCATCCTAAGGAAAAGTTTGACAAAGGTAAGGCATGGAGAGCTTCACAGATACTGGAGTTAGTTCACAGTGATTTGGCTGGTCCATTTCAGCATCCTTCTTTCAGCAGGGCTAGATATGTCCTCACATTCATTGATGACTTTTCTTGAAATACTTGGGTGTACTTTCTCAAACAGAAGTCAGAGGTATTTGATCATTTTCAAGACTTCAAGACTTTTGTAGAGAAGCAATCTGGGAAAGCCATCAAAGTTTTGCACACTGACAATGGTGGTGAGTATGTCAACCATCAGTTTGAGAGGTTTTGCACTTCAGAGGGGATTGATTTGCAGCATTCAGTTCCATACAATCCTCAGCAGAACGGTGTTGCAGAAGGGAAGAATAGGTCCTTGAAGGAAATGGCGAACTGCATGATTCAATCCAGATCTCTTGCACCACAGTATTGGGCAGAGGCCATTAACTGTGCTTGTTATATCCAGAACCGTGTTCCTCACCGAGCCTTGAAGGGAGTCACTCCTTTTGAAGCTTGGAGCGGTCGGAAACCATCAGTTAAGCACTTTTGAGTTTTTGGTTCTCCTGCATGGGCCCATATTCCTATAGAGAAACGCAAGGCCTTGGATCCACAGAGCAGACCTTGCATATTTGTAGGTTATCCTGATGGTGTGAAGGGTTATCGGTTGCTCCACCCTACTACACATGAGTTGTTCATTGAGAGGAGTGTTTAGTTTGAGGAGGGCTCTTCGAGCTCACTTTCTATCACTTCTCCAACTCCTACTTTGATATTGGAGTCACTTGGGATACATGACAACTCTTCTGATGAGTCAGATTCACCTGAGCAGTCTTCTACCTCCACTTCTGACGCAGAGAGCGATTCAGAGGACTCACCTCCTTCCTCTCCTAGTCATCATTTAGAGGTTGATGATTCTCCTCCAGATTCTCCATCTTCCGGTCCACTTTGGGCTAAACAGACCTTACAGTCTACAGGTGATTGGGTTGGGGATCCATCAGACACTAGGCGAACTCGTTTACAGTTCCAGGATGCTCCACATGTCTTCATTGCTACTGCCTCAGATCCACAATCTTTTCATGAGGCTTCTAGTATTCCTGAGTGGGATACAGCTATGCAGGAGGAGTATAGTTCCTTGATGAGGAACCACACTTGGGATCTCGTCCCTCTTCCTAAGGGAAGAAAACTTGTTCGATGTAAGTGGATCTATCAGACAAAATTTGTAGCAGATGGGTTGGTTGACAAGCATAAGGCTCGCTTGGTTGCCAAAGGATTCTCCCAGGTCCCTGGGATTGACTACTCTGAGACTTGTGCGCCAGTTGCCCGAATGAATTCCATCCGACTTGTTCTTTCCATTGCTACAGCTAATTGTTGGGAAGTACACCAGATAGATGTGAAGAGTGCTTTTCTTCACGATGACCTTCAGGAGGAGATATACATGGAGCAGCCATAGGGGTTCCTTCAGGATTCTTTACTTGTGTGCCGTCTTCGAAAGTCTCTCTATGGCCTCAAACAGGCTCCTTGGGCCTGGTATGCCAAGATGGACTCATTCCTTCTATCAGTTGGGTTCACTTGGTGCCATTCTAATCCCAATGTCTACATTCTACAGCAGGATGATTCACTCCTATTTCTGGTTCTGTATGTTGATGACTTGCTAATCACAGGGAGTTCTTCATCCACCATTGGGGCTGTCAAAACTGCCCTTCATGACAGGTTTTTGATGACTGACTTGGGCTTTTTGCATTACTTTCTCAGGATTGAGATCTACCAGTCTTCTTCTGGGATCACCATCACACAGTCCAAGTATGCTCTAGATTTGCTCTCGAGGTTTCATATGGTTGACTGTAAGCCTGCTCTGACTCCCTTTCTTTCTAGAGTCAAACTTGAGGCTCAGTGTTCTTCTCCACTTGTTGATGGCACTTTGTACCGACAACTTGTTAGGAGTCTCATTTATCTAACTCATATGAGACCCAACATTTCATATGCTGTAGGCATGGTCTCTCGATTCATGCAGGAGCCTCATGAGCTGCACTGGAAAGCAGCCAAGCAGATCCTTCACTACATTCAGGGTACTCACAGTTTTGGGATTCACTATGCAGCGAGCATTGAGCTTGACTTGGTGGGCTACACAGATTCAGATTGGGCGGGTGATTCTCAAGATCGCAAGTCTACTTTAGGTTACAGCTTCTCACTTGGTTCAGGTCCTGTTTGTTGGTCGAGCAAGAAGCAGTCTGCTATTGCTCTATCTTCTACTGAGGCTGAGTATCGGGGGGTTGTGAATGCCGCCACTGAGGCCATTTGGCTTCAGAATCTTCTCACTAAGTTTGGCATCCAGATCAGATGGCCATCAGTCATATTTTGTGACAACCAGAGTGCCATTCAGATCTCACAGAATCTGGTCCATCATCAGCGGACCAAACACATAGAGGTTCACATGCACTACATCTAGGAGCTCATCCATGGCCACGTCATCGACCTTCGCTACTATCTGACTTCCGAGCAGGTTGCCGATATCTTCACCAAACCCTTCACTGAGAGCAAGTTCTTTCATTTGCAAGCTTTGCTGGGGGTGTGGGATGCTTCATCTTCTGGGGGGGCTTCTTCCTCTCACTCGGAGTCCTGACTCTCTCTACTTTTGGGGGGGTCTCTTTTCTCTCTCTTTGGGGGGGAATTTTATGTACATGGGTACCTCATCAGGCTTGATTTGCCGGGACCCATTTCTACATCCACCTAAGCTTCGCTTATGGGGGGTGTTAGTGTAGGTTTTTATTTCCTAGATGGGTTATTTATTTTTCCTATATTCCTAGGTTTTTCCTACACTTCTATTAATCTCACTTAGGTTAATAAAGCATGTCATATTAGGTGAGTGGTTGCGATGTGTCACCTTCCTACATGTGAGCATCCATTAGCTATCTTGGGAAGATACTTTGCTATCTTTAGTCTGATAGATGGTTGCTCCTCATTGGTCGGTGTTGCCACCTCTTCTCTCTCCTTGGTCTATATAAGCATACTACCTGGCTTGTATTTTGCATCTTTTGCTTTTGCATCTTTTGCTTTTGCATCCTCTTAATGCTATTTTGCTTCTAGCATTTACATTACTCTCTTGGAGACTAACTCTGTGTTGCTATTTTGATTTCGTATCATTTGCATTCATAGTTTAGATATCTATTCTTTGCACTAGTTTTCTGGGTTAATAATCTTTTTAGATTCTAACAGAACTGACCGACAAAGCATCAGAATTATTCTGGATGAGATATTGATGGTGATCAAGGTTCTTAAGGTATCATTCATGATTGGCTGACATGTTAGATGACTTCTATAAGTATCTCCTTGATTTGCATCAATTGGTAAGCAATGATTCAGCCGACAGACTAGAGTTTGGCAAAATATTGACTATTCCGGATGCCGACTAGAAAGAGGATGAAATCCTTTGTGCAGATATATATACTAGATAGATTTGGATGTGAAGGTGTGTGTGGTGTATTGTGTGGTGCGAAGAAAAGCAAAAGAGCAGTGTGAAGGCAATAAGGCAGGTTCAGAATGTAACAGGACAGCAGCACCTAAGAGAGTAAGAATGAAGTACAGCAGATCAGTATATTGGGCTTAACTGGAACTGAACCTCAGCATATGTGGATGCTTCTCATCAGTTCAAGTATCTAGTTTCCTTCTATAAACTATTGTAGGCAGTGAGCCTCTTGTGAGCAGTGGCTTTGGGCAGTGAGCCCTAATTGGCAAGTGTCATTCTATACTATCTTATTCTTCTAATAGAGAATACAATCTTGGGTTAATCACCCCATGGTTTTTCCCCTAATAGGGTTTTCCACATCAAAATCATTGTATCATGTGTATTGATAGTATTTCCATTTCATGGTTATGTTTGCTTATTTATTTTAATACTGCACTAATTGATAAGGAAATTCAAAAAGCTGAAATAATTAAGATAACTAATTCACCCCCCCTCTCAGTTATCAACAATTGGTATCAGAGCCAAGTTCCTCCAAAAAGAGCCTAACAGCTTGAGCAAGATCTGGGGACTCAAATGGATGTGTATGGTATGAGGGAACAACTTCAGTCTGCCCTAGATGATCTTGAGCAATCAAACTCTAAAGTCAATGAATTAAAGGAAAGACTCAAACAAGCTGATGATTTCATAAATGAACTAAAAGGGAAACTAAGTATCTCTATGAAAAAGAGAAAAGATCTACTTCAGCAATTGGCAAGTCAAAGTGAAGACAATAGTACAAATGAAGATCTGAAGGAGAAAACCAAGTTATGTGAAAAGTTATCAAAAGAGGTCATTATGGTAAGACATGAAATGGAATCAAGAGTTATGAAATTCACCCAAGAAATTGAAGAGAAACTGAAGATGATCTAAGACAATCTCTCAAGGAGAAGTCAGAAGACTGCCACAAAATGGATAGAATAATCAGGCATCTAGAATCTGATCTTGAAGATGCTAGAGATAATGAAGAAAAACTTCAGGATCAAATTGACACTCTTAAAAAGGATCTTCAAACAACAAATGAATACAAAGATAAATTCAAGATAAGTTCTGCTCAACTTGAAGTTCTTCTTGAAAGCCAAAAGAGGGTAGATGACAAGTGTGGCTTGGGATATGAGAAAGGTGAAAGCTCCAGATCTGGTCAGAAGAATTTTGGATGAGGAAATCCAAGGAACAGGCCTAGAAGACCTTCAGTAAGGCAACCTAATGCTCAAATATATCCTTCCTTCAATAGATACTGCCACAACTACAATAACTTTGGTCATAAAGCTAATCAGTGCAAAAAGAGAATAAATTAGACTAATACATCCTTCTCTGGATAGTGTTTCAACCGCAAAAGGTATGGCCACAAATCTCATGAATGCAGAAATATGCAAATGAACAATTCATTCAATGGTAGATGGTTTGCATGCAATAGAATGGGACATATTTCTAATCAATGCAAATCAAGAGGATATCATTCAAATATGCAAAGAAATGTTTTTTGCCACAATTGCAATAGATCTAGTCATATTGCCAAATTCTGTAGAAGCAAGAATTAGGACAAAAGGGGTCCAATGCATCATAATCAGAATCAAGACAAAGGAAAAGGAAAAGTGAATGTGGATGAAGTTAAAAGTGAGATGAACAAAATTTGGGTGAAGAGAAGTACAAAAAATGTAGGGGATGGATCCGCACCAGAATCTGGTGCTGATATTCCTTCTAGAAATTAAAAAGTGAGCTCTGGCTCAGGGGGAGACACAAAGAAAAACATTTTCCCCCAGCCAGTTAATTGGTGCCTAAAATTGGCACATGGGAAGTTACGAAATAAAATGATTTTTAGAGAAACATCTAAAGAAATCTTGGTAAAGATATGGAAGATCCGCAGGAAGATTTGAAGAGTCTAATCTTCCAAGATTGATTTGGTTTAACAGTCATCCAGTAAAACAGGATTATCACAGTTAAATCCGGTATGATTCAAATTCAAGGCATCTTGTTCTGTGGATAGATCAAGTGTTTGGGGAAAGTAAGATAATTTGTTATTAATCACCAAGGATAACTCTAAGTATATCTCAGTGATCTAGAAAAAGATCTTTCTCAAAATAAGAACCAGGCAACCGAAATGACTTGAGTTGCGCATTTATTGCAATATGAAATTAGGGTTTTCCTAGAAATAAAAGGGTTCATTCACTCATCATTTGCACATTTGCATTCAAGAAGAAGAGAAAAGGAGCTCTGCAATAAATTATCTCAAACTCTCAAAAGATCAACCGTTGAAATTGATTCATCCAGCAAATTAATTCGGCTCATTCAGCGAACCCTAGAAGTGCAAAAGGTATTTTCTATTATTGAATATTTCTCTATAAAATATTTTGAAGATGACTACACCGAATGTTGTAAAGATCAATGATAGGCCACGTCCTAAATTCAAGAAACATCCATATAAATCCCTAGAAGTTGATCCCCTATGTGCCTTTTCAAGCATTCCGCATGGGGTTCTGCATGTAGAAGATATTAGGGCATATATTCATGCGAATATTGAAGAATTTGGGGAATCTAAGCTGGTTGATATCTATCACAAGCATTTGATAGATGACTCATTTAAACTCAAAACTCAGTATAAAGCCATCCGGGACAAGCATTTTGCACAATGCATTCATTTCCCCTATTTTGCAGAAGATGAATGGGTCCGGTATGTTCTAAGTAGAATGCATGATAACTTTATATGGTTGATGAGGCCATTTAAGATAACCAAGGATGCCATTAGGGCAGTAACCAGATTGCACTCATCCGGTGGGATTCCTATTCTCAAATCCGTCAAGAATCAAACTGTGAGTGAAGCTACCGGATCAAAATTTGACAAAAGAGCAATGACAATAGAAGACATCACTGATCAAGATGTCAAGTTTACCTCCATGATCATCAGTTATAAGATATATCACTCTAGCAGGGAAAATTCAGTACCTGGAACTACAATTTACACTGCTTATGAAATGTTGAGGAAAAATGCAGATTATGATCTTTGTGAACTCCTTCTGAGCCAACTAATGGAAAACCTACAAAAGATCAAAAAGGACAAGAAGAACTCCTTCAAGTATGGTGGGTTGATACTGTGCTTGTTCTTCTACTTCATGAATGAGCTTCCCGGATCTAGTGGTTGGGTATGGTAGAATGATAGACCACTAGCCATACAAATCAGAGATTATATGCATGGGCTTGGTGATGCCAAGGCACAGAATACATCACTCTGGGGCTATTTCAAGAATTTTCAGAGCATGATGCAAGCAAGAGAGAGAATCCCCCAATCTTTAGTTGAAAAGTATAAAGATACAGTATGCTTTATGGTAGAAACTGATCAATGTCTAATAGAGGCAGTAGAGCCAAGAATAGTCTAGATCATGCCAATGGGGTATGAAGTAGATGAGAAAATTGTTGAGCTACATGTTCAACACATGCTCAGTCAATCCAAGGATCCTAAAGTAGAAAGGTTTGGAGCCTTTGAAGAATTAAGTGTGAAGATCCATGTGGAGCTAAGACAACCAGAAATAAAAAGAAAAGTGAGGAAGGAAGTAGAAGAGTTTGCCAAGAGGCATGGAATTTCAAAAGAGGCACTTGATGCAAATAGAGAAAAGACAGAAAGGGCAGAGAAAGAAAAAGAAAAAGCAGAGAAAGAAGGTGCTCTGGTGGAAGTCCCCTCCCGGACCAGATCCTCTAAGACCTCTGCACCTACCACTGCAAAGAGCTCAAAGGCATCAAAACCAGAAGCAAAATCATCTAGAAAAGGAGAGAAGAGAACCAAGAAAAAGGCAACAAGGTCTTACACAAGCCAAAAGGATGAAGAAGAGACAGAATCAGATGAGGAAGTAAACAAAATGAAGAAGAAAAGGAAAACATCCGGTGAACCTTCTGCTGAAGAAGTAACAGAAGAATTTGTTGAGAAACCTACTCTGTGCATTGATGACATCATAAAATTAGTTACTGTGGATGGGAACCTTCAACCAATGGCTGAATTCTATAATGATTACAATGAAGCTAACCAAAAAATCTTGCAAGAAGCCACAGTCAGGTATCTGAATATCTACAACAAGGCTTTTATTGAAATCATATCTCTTATTCCCAAAAGCCTAGAAAAGGAATTAGAAATAAGAAAGAATAATGCTATGGCAAAGGATCTTGAGATCTAAGATCAGATAGCTATTCAGCTATATCCTTCAATCACTCCTAAGTAGAAGAATATGATCTTCAAAGATTGTAAGGATGAGTTCTGGAGAAAAGCTAGAATGAATCAGCTTATGCTCAGATAAACTAACAAAGTAGCAAAAGAGACAGAAGAGATTCTCTGAAATGCATACAAAAGATTCCACATTCCTATTCTAGAGGACTTAGGTGATAATCCCTTGGCCACAGATGTGGAAGAAGAATCTACTGAGACAATGGTAGAAGAGGTAAAGGAGATAGGTGAACAAAAAGGTAAGGACTTAGACTCATCTATTCTGGAAGAGGAGGTCCATGATCAAGCAAACATCTCTCCTCTGGTTTCCCCTACAGACTCCGGATTCAAAGAAAAAGAAAGAGTACAAGAGAAGATCAGACAACAAGCAAAGGAGAAGGAAAAAGAAGATGATAGTAGTACGGCTACAAAAAAAGAGAAAACTCCAACAGAGAAGGCCACAGATGATGGTGGTAAGGGTGCAGAAGGGGAGAAAACTTTGTCTCCGGCAAGAGACATAACAGAGGCAGTCAAAGATTTCTTAACCAAGGAGATGATGGAATTTGATGAACTGGAACTTCTTCAAGGACCGTTCAATTTTGACTCCCTCTCCCCGGTTCAAACCATGAAGCTAACATCCTTGACTTCAGCAAAGGCAAAAGAAAAGCTTCTGAAGTCTCGATGGAAGACTGCAAGCTTATAGAAATTGCATCCGGTGTATTGGAGAAGATCTTGCCATCGTTTCAGAAGGATCCCTTAGCCTCTTCATCCGGTAATCTCAAATCTCTAGTTAATAGTGTTAGCACACATTTTGATTCCTTAGAAAAGTCAGCAGAAGATAAGGTCTGAAAGGAATTTTTGGTAAAAAGATTATCAAAGGTACAAGGGTTAATATCAAATGATAGGAGACTTACGAATATCAGAATAAAGAACCTAGAAAATGCTCTCAAAGATGGGGGAGATATATATAAATTTTGTTTATCCTGGCCTAAAGTAACCAAGGACATTGAGAAGAAAGTAAAAGAGCAAGAGGATAAACTGTTAAGTTTATCTCAAAGTTTTGATCCTCTATCCTCTTCCATAGTAAAACAAGAGTGTCAGACTATTGCAGTCATAAATGAAATAAAGACACTTGAGAAGGAGAAGAAAAATAGAATAAACAGGTTGAGTGAACTTAGAGGGATCATTATCCCTAAGTTAGAGGCCATGCATGAAGCCCTAACTGATGCTCAGACCACAGCCCGAACCAGTGATCTGATAGATCTTAAAAGAGCAGAAGCTTTTGCATTCCTGTTGAGTGGTCACATCTCAATTTTGGACAGGATGAAGCTAAGTTGGGCAATAGAACTTGTACAATTGAAAAACACTTTTGCAGATATCTTAAAGTATATGTAAAGTATAACCGGATAATATACTTATGTGATTAAGTATAGATTGAGTTTTGCAAATTTTGGTGTGCGGACCCCACCCTTTGCCATTGATGTCAAAGGGGGAGTGAGGAGCAGTGAAAAATGAGGAATCCAGCTAAGGGGGAGCTCCAGAAAATGTTCATAAGAATAGAGCATTAGCCAAGGGGGAGTATAGTGTGATAGTCATTTTTCACTAAGTGTTGCCATCAATGCCAAAGGGGGAGATTGTTGGCAAGAGACACTGTGTGGCTTCATTGGTGTTGTCATTGATGGCAACAAAGACCACTCCACACATCTGCAGGACATGGTGTATCTTTACCGGAAGTCAGATTGAAGAATACTTTGGTCCGGTAAGCAAGAACAGAGCATGCAGCAAGGTCTGACAGTTAGGTTTGGATCTCTTATAAGTAGTATCTTTGTAAAGTGCGGACTTGGGGAAGTCAAGAGGAATACCTTGACTAATAGATTCCAGGGATTGAGCCTCCGGTGATGAAAGAGTAAAGAGATATGAGAATCTAAGTATTGGGGTTCAGTTTGGCAGAGTAGACAGAGGAAGAACTGACCGACAAAGCATCAGAATTATTCCAGATGAGATATTGATGGTGACCAAGGTTCTTAAGGTATCATTCATGATTGGCCGACATGTTAGATGACTTCTATAAGTATCTCCTTGATTCGCATCAATTGGTAAGCAAAGATTCAACTGACAAACTAGAGTTTGGCAAAATATTGACTATTTCGGATGCCGACTAGAAAGAGGATGAAATCCTTTATGCGGATATATATACCAGATAGATTTGGATGTGAAGGTGTGTGTGGTGTATTGTGTGGTGCGAAGAAAAGCAGAAGAGCAATGTGAAGGTAGTAAGATAGGTCTGGAATGTAATAGGACAGTAGCACCTAAGAGAGTAAGAATGAAGTGTAGCAGATCAGTATATTGGGCTTAACGAAACTAAACCTCAGTATATGTGGATGCTTCTCATCAGTTCAAGTATCTAATTTCTTTGTATAAACTATTGTAAGCAGTGAGCCTCTTGTGAGCAATGTGCTCGGGTAGTGAGCCCTAATTGGCAAGTGCCATTTTGTACTATCTTATTCTTCTAGCAGAGAATACAATCTTGGGTTAATCACCTCGTGGTTTTTCCCTTATCAGGGTTTTCCACGTCAAAATCATTGTATCATGTGTATTGATGGTATTTCCATTTCATGGTTATGTTTTCTTATTTAATTTAATACTGCACTAATTGATAAGGAAATTTAGAAAGCTGAAATAATTAAGATAACTGATTCACCCCTCCTCTCAGTTATCAACAAGAAGTGGTTTGAAGGATGAGGATTCAATATTTGGAAGAAACTTGCCGATATTCCTCCCTACTAGACTAGGGTGTCTACCCCATAGTCCTCCCAATAGGCTTGACCTTGAACTCAGGAGTTGGATATGTTGGAATTAGTCTGGACAACTGAGAGGAGGGGGGTGAATCGGTTGTCACACAATTTAATATTTTCTACCTTTAATCCCTTTTTACAACTTATAATCAAATTAATGATATAAACATTATAGTATCAATCAATAACACATGAGCAGAAACATAAATAACACACTTCACACCAAGATTTTTGACGTGGAAACCCAGTTAATGGAAAAACCACAATGGGGGTTAACCCACAAAGATTATACTCTGTTAAAAGTATTACAAAGGGGAATGCACATGCATTCAGGCTCACTGCCTATGGAAGGAAGATTACAATGAATTTGAATTGATAATAGCATCTACCAATGTAAGGGTTCAGTTCTGGTTAAGCACAGAATACTGACTTGATACACTTCATCCTTACTCTGCCTTGTTTACTGTTCTGCTAACATCTAAACTTTAGACCTCTACCCTTTTCACACTTATTCCATAGTTGCATCACACACACACACAAATCACCAAATCTATTGGCTATATATATCCGTATTATGATATTCAATCACTTTTCAATCAACTTCAAGAACACTTAGAACTTTATTGAAGATTCTTCTCTGTTGGCTAAATTCATGTACAACTTGTAACGTGGACCAAAACTTGCACTCACAAATCATCAATTAGGTTGGCTACTATCACTAATCATCACAACTTGTCTAACCAACAACTTCCATAAATCTAGAACCAAGATTAATTGCAAGGTCGGTCTGTTCTTCTGTCTGCTCTGTCAAACTGTTAACCTGATACTCATATGCTAGTAACTTTTGAATCCTTCATCACCAAAGGCCAAAACTCTAGATTTTTGAATCCTTCATCACAAAGGCCAAAAATCTAGATTTAGATTATCCTAACAATTCTTAAGACTCCCTCAGATTCGCATCAAACTCTGATTTACCACCAGAGAGATCCGGACCAAGATACCAGACCCTGTCGCAGGTGCTCTGTTTCTAACTTCCCGAACTTAGATAAATTCTTATTCTGACTTCCAATATGAACAAATTGTGTAATGTGTATGGGTGGAATAGTCTTAGTTTCCATCAATGACAACACCTGTCATGCATAGCAGTGTCTCTTGCCAACAATCTCCCCCTTTGGCATTGATGGCAACACTTAGTGAAAAATGACTAAGTGTTACACATTTACTCCCCCTTAGTCTATACTCTTACGTTCCACTATTTCCAAAGCTCCCCCTTTGCTGGATTCCTCTTTTTTTATTGTTCTTCACTCCCCCTTTGACATCAATGGCAAAGGATGGGATCCACAAACCAAAATTCACCCAAAAATTTTGTATACAATGCCGCATAGGTACAACCAATCCTTAAGTTATATTTACATGAACTTGAGAATATCTGTAAAACTAATTTTCAATTGCTCAAGTTCAGAGGCCCAACTTATTTTTATGCCATCCAAAATTGAGATGTGTCCACTCAGTAGAAATGCATATGCATCTGCCTTTGTTAGATCTGAAGGATCACTTGTCTGAACTACAGTTTGAGCTTCTGATAATGCATTAAACATTGTTTCTAACTTGGGGGCAATCAATCCTCAGAGCTCACATTCTCTTCATAATATTGCCTTTTTCTTTAACAAGATTCTTTATTTCATCGGTCAAGATGATTACTTGACATTCTTGACCTATAGGAGAAACTGTTAAAGGATCAAAATTTTGAGAAAGATTGACAATTTTTGTTCTTTCTTCTTTATTTTCTTCTCAATATCCTCACTAACTTTGGTCCAGGAAAGACAAAAATTGTAAATATCACCTCCACCACTTAGAGCATTTTGAGTATTCTTTATACTGATACCAAATATCATCCTATCATTCCTTATTAGGCTCTTTATTTCACTAAATTTCTTATACAAAAATTCATTTCTGACTTTGGTCTCTATAGACTTCTCAAAAGACTCAAAGTGTGAACTTACAGAACTTACAAGATTCTTTAGATTTCTAGAAGGAGAGTCACAAGGATTCTTTTGGAAAGTTAGTATTAATTTCTCCAATACTCCGGTTGCAAGGCCTAGCAGCTCATTGTCCTCAATGTGAGATTTCAACAACTTTTCTCTTGCCTTGGCTTGAGTGAAAGATGCTATCTTCATCACTTGAGCCGGAGAGAGAGCATCTAGATTGAACGGTACTTGAAACAACTCTGGTTCATCAAACTCAAGCATTTCTTTACTCAAGAAACCTTTTACTGCATCTGCAGTGTCTCTTGCTACAATTCCTGAACCACTTTCCTTCTCTTGATATTTCTTAGCATTAGAATTTATTTGTGTGGGTGCATTAACATTTGTACCATCTTCTTCTGCCTTGTCTTCTTTACCTTCTTCTATATCATCTGTAGGGGGAATCATTTCTTTGTCTTCACCACTTGCTACCTGTTCCAAAGGGTTTTGAGTAGCAATATTATCTTCTTTTCTGGATTGACCAGGTGGAGTTAAAGTATCTCCTGCATCATCAGTTCTGTCTGCCATCTCTGTGTCTTCTTTGTTTATGTGCTCCTCTTCTGGAATAGAGGATTCATCAACCTTAGTTTATTGCTCACTGATGTTTAGTTTTTCAACATCTGGAATCAATGAATCAATCCCATCATCTGTCTCCTCATAGATTTGCTCTGGAGGGTCTAGAGTATCACCCTGGTCATCATTTCCTTTTTCAATCTCTTCTTCTGGAGCTTCTTGTTCTAGAACTGAAGGATTTTCTTCCTCAGCTTGTTCCTCTAAAACAATATAGTATTTATCTTTATCTAGAGCCTTCCTCAAAATTTCCTCTATTTCCTTTGCAACTTCCTCAATTTCACCAAGCATTAGCTTGTTCATCCGGATCTTGCTTCTGAATTTCTACTTAACTCCTTTGAGGATTTTATCTGCTTCCCTTCTAGTCATTACTGGACATAGGGTGGAGAGGATATATTCTCTGAGTTCTAGATCTTTGGCCTTGGCTGCTTCCTTCCTCATTTCCAGTATTTTCTTTGAACTTTTAGGAAGTTCTTGTAAAATTTCTAGTAGAGCTCTATTGAATTTGTTCAAGTATATGATGGTAGCATCTTCCAAGATTTTCTTATTTGCTTGATCAAAATTATCATAATAAACTTTGATAGGCCTTAGATTTCCATGAACAGTAATTGTTTCTACAATTTCATCAACTGTCATAGTAATCTTACTAGTTTCTTACTTTTTAATTGCCTTTTTTCTTCTGGAAGGCTGGTCCTCAGAAGTCTTTGAAGTCTTGACTTTCTTGGATCTAATCTCTTTAACTTCTTCATCTGTCTCTATCTCTTCATCATCTTTTGTGCTTACATATGTTCTTACAGCCTTTGTTTTCTTTCTCTTACTTCTTTCACCGAATGATCTGCCTTCTGGTTTTGCAAGTTTAGGGAGAACAGAAGTAGCAACAAAGCTTCTAGTAGTCCTTGAGGTGGAGGATAGTTCCATTGAGGCATCTTCTTGTTTCTTTTCCTGCCTATCCTTTTTAGCTTTTTCAATTATTTCTTTGTTTTGTTTCACTGCTTCCTTGGTTAGTCCAATGCTCTCGGCATACTTTTCAACTTGCTTCTGTACTTTCCTTTTGGTCTCTGGCTGTCTGAGCTCCACATGCAATTTTAGACTTAGCTCCTTGTAAGTTCCAAACCTTTCCACAGATGTGTCTTTTGATTTGCTCAGGAGATGTTGAGGATACATTTCCAAAACTTTCTCATCAACCTCATATCCCATTGGCATAATCCATATGGTTCTGGGTTCCATAGCCTCCATCAGGCACTAATCAATGTCAACCATAAAGCATATTTCATTCTCATATTTCTCCATAACTGACTTAGGGATTCTCTCTCTTCATGCATCATACTTTGAAAGTTTTTGAAGTAACCTCAAATGAATTTCTTCTGAGCTTGGGAGTCACCAAGGCTAAGTAGATGATCTTTTATTTGCCATGCAACTAGCATGTCATTTGTCTAGTGCACACCTTGAACTCCAGGCACTTCATTCATAAAATAGAAGAACAAACATATAATCAAGGAACCATACTTGAAGGTATTTTTCTTATCTTTCTTTATTTTGTTTAGATTTTCAATCAACTGATTTTGTAGTAGTTCACATAGGTCATAATCAGCATTCTCCTTCAACATTTGATAGGCTGCATAAATTACAATTCCAGAGACTGAATTCTCTCTACTAGAGTGATAGATCTTATAGACAATCACCATGGAAGAAAACTTTGTATCCGGTTCTATAATGTCATTTATGGTCATATCCCTCTTATCAAACTTTGTACTGGTTACATCAGTAACAGTTTGGTTTTTCATAGCCTTCAACATGGGTAATCCACCAGTTGATTTTTACCCAGTCACAATTCTGATAACATCCTTTGTAATCTTGAATGGTTTCAATAGCCATATGAACTCATCATGTATTCGGCTCAAAATATATTGAACCCACTCATTCTCATCAAATGACAGAAATTTAATGACTTGCAGAAAGTGTTTGCTTTCTAGGGCTTTGTATTCTGGTTTCAATTTATAGCTATCATCCCTTAGGTAGTTGTTAAACAAATCCAAGAGTTTTAGGTTTTGAAATTCATCAATGCTACAATGGATGTATGCCCTAATATCCTCAACATGTAGTAATCTATATGGGACTTCAGAAAATGCACCTAACAGCTCAACATCAACTGACTTGTATGGATGCTTCTTAAATATTGGTTGGGGTCTTTCAGTTACATCAACAACTAGAGGTGTAGCCATCTCAATAGATTCCAGATTCAAATCTTTATAGAGAAGTACCTTTTTCTCTCATGAGGTTAGGTTTGATCAATTGCCAGTTGAATTCACTCTTCGTGCTTCAATTTCTAGATTTATAGCTCAGATACTCTTCTTTTTGTTTCCTTCGAGTGTAAAGTGATTCAAATGCATGACCAAGTGACCTTTTATCCTCCGCAAAACCTAATTTGGCATTGTAATAAATGTGTTGCCTAACTTTATCCGGTTACTTTGTTTCTTGAATAGTTCATGGATCACTCCGCAAATTTCCATATCAACATCTTTTCTTTCAGAAATCCTTCCAACGTTATTGAAACAATTCAAAATATATTCTCTTATTGTGCCATACCCAGGCACCCACTTACTAGCTGGAGGAATTTGATTTTCAATGCAACTCCCCCTGCGCCAGAGCTCCTAATTCAATTCCCAGAGGAATTATCAGCACCGGATTTTAGTGCGGACCCATTACTATGGTTCACAATTGTTTTCTTGACCCATGTCTTTCTTATTCCATTTTGGATCTCAGTCACATCATTTTTTCCTTTTCTTTTGTCTTGTCTCTGCTCAACCGGTTTTCTATTTTCTGGACCCCTTCTTTCATTAATCCTACTTCTACATAATCTTACAATATGACCAGATTTATTGCATTTAAAGCACACAACATTTCTTTGCTTATATACTTGATTTCCTCTTGATCTGCACTGATTATCCATGTGTCCAAATCCATTGCAAGAAAAATAGTAGCCATTGAAAGAATTGCCATTAGAGTTATTCATTATCATACTTCTACATTCATTGGATCTATGACCATACCTCTTGCACTTGAAGCATTGACCGGAGAAGGGTGGATCATTTTGATTTACTCTACTTCTGCACTGAGTAGCTTTATGGCCAAATTTATTGCAATTGAAACAATTTCCATTGAAAGATGGATATCTTTGAGCATTTGACTGTCTTATTGAAGGTCTTCTAGGTATGTTTCTTCCATTTCTTGATAGAGAATTTCTTTGTCCAGATCCAGAGCTTTCACCTTTCTCATATCCAAGCTGAGCTTATTTTGAACTTCTCCTTGTACTCATTTGCAACTTCTAGGTCATGTCTGAGAATTTCAATTTGCCTTTCAAGTTTTCTCCCATTGTCTCTGCTTTCTTGTAAATCAGATTCTAGATGGCCAGCCATTCTATCCCATCTGTAGCATTCTTCAATTCTTTCTTTTAGTTTTTGATTTTGGTCTTCTTCAGTTTTCTTCCTATCTTCAATCTCTTTGGTTTGCCTCATTACCCCAGATTCCATCTCAATTTTCAAAATAGCAACTTCTTTTGATGGCTTCTCACATTCCTTTGTCTTTTCTTCCAAAGCTTCATTCATGCCATTTTCTTCAATTAAACTGGATAACTGCAGAAGTAGCTCCTTTCTAATTTCCATAGATTTCTTTAATTTATCTTTTAACATTTCAATGGTATCATCAGCATCTTTAAGCTCATCTCTCATATTACTAACTTTTGCTTTAGACTGATCAAGATCTCTTAGGGCCAACTGAAGTTGATCTTTGAGTGAATCCATTGAAAAATCCTTCCAAGATCTTTTCCTCAAGCTGTTAGGCTTCTTTTAAGGAACTTGGCTCTGATACCAATTGTTGGAATTAGTCTAGACAACTGAGAGGGGGGGTGAATCAGTTGTCACACAATTTAAGCTTTTCTACCTTTAATCCCTTTTTACAACTTATAATCAAATTAATGATATAAACATTACAGCATCAATCAATAACACATGAGCAGAAACATAAATAACACACTTGACACCAAGATTTTTGATGTGGAAACCTGGTTAAGGAAAAAACCATGGTTGGGGTTAACCCACAAAGATTATAATCTGTTAAAAGTATTACAAAGGGGAATGCACATGCATTTGGACTCACTTCCTAGAGCTCACTACTCAAAAGAAGGCTCACTTCCTACAAAAAGAAGATTACAATGAATTTGAACTAATAATAGCATCTACCAATGCAAGGGTTCAATTCCGGTTAAGCACAGAATACTGACTTGATACACTTCATCCTTACTCTGCCTTGTTTACTATTCTACTAACATCTGAACCTTAGATCTTTGCCCCTTTCACACTTATTCTATAGTCGCATCACACACACACACAAATCACTCAAATCCATCAGCTATATATATCCACATTATGATATTCAATCACTTTTCAGTCAGCTTCAAGAACACTTAGAACTTTATTGAAGATTCTAATCTGTTGGCTAAATTCATGTACAACTTGTAACGTGGACCAAAACTTGCACTCACAAATCATCAATCAGGTCGACTACTATCACTAATCATCACAACTTGTCCAACCAACAACTTCCATAAATCTAGAACCAAGATTAATTGCAAGGTCGATCTGTTTTCTTCTGTCTGCTCTGTCAAACTGTTAACTTGATACTCAGATGCTAATAAATTTTGAATCCTTCATCATCGGAGGCCAAAACTCTGCATTTAGATTATCCTAACAATTCTTAAGACTCCCTCAGATTTACATCAAACTCTGATTTACCACCGGAGAGATCTAGACCAAGATACTGGACCCTGTCGCCTGATTTGTTTCTAACTTCTCAGACTTCAATAAATTTTGATTCTGACTTCCGGTATGAACAACTTGTGTTATATGGATGGGTGGAATAGTCTTAGTTGCCATCAATGACAACACCTGTCATGTGTAGTAGTTTCTCTTGCCAACAGGATATAGTCTGACACATCTCTCTGCTCTGAATCTACAAAAAAACTACCCTATTGGAGTTGGGCACCCACCCTGTAGTCTGCAAAGTCTCTGTTTCTAAAAAACTTAACTTCTGGTATGTTTCTAATCATCCCTAAGTATCTTCTTGTATGGTTTTCTATAGCATTCTATCTTCCTGTACCCAATTGCATTATAATTAGGATTCGAGGCTTATTCGATCTAGGGTTTGACAAATATCTCAATCTAATCTATCTTTCCATATCATTCCTAAGCACACAAAATTGTAGCTAATTCCTCATTCATCTATAGTAACTTGGCTTGGTTTTTGTCCTCAAGTGTTATTGTGAAAGGAGGGTTTGATTTGAGACACTTTAACACTATCCACCATCTTCCCACTTTTCACATATAACATTTTGGTGAACCTAGAATAGTGATAATTTTGCATCTTTTTTAGTGTTGTAATCAGTCCTTACATTCATTCATATCATATTAATCATCTTGCATTGAAAAATATTACATACATTTTGAAAAAAATTGAAAAAAAACAAGCATTTTAGGCTTGCATTAAGGCATAGTTTTACATATTTTGTATTGCATATAATAAAAAGATTTAATTTTCTGGTAGTTGCATCAGATCTGATTCTTATTACAGTAATTCATCATTGCTTCATATCAAATATTGCATTTAAAAGTTTCATTTGCTAGTGTTTTTCTTAAAAAATTACATTTTTCATATAACCTAGTCTTTCTAAAAACTAGGGTTTGTAGTCAAATTTTCATTTTTTGATTTCAGTACTCCTTTTCAACATTCATTCAAATATGATTTTGAAGTGTAGTGTTGGATCATATTGCATACTATTACATCCTAACTTTGAAACTTTCACCTTTTTCTAGTTACACATTGTGTATTTCAACATACATATCTTAGTAATATCATTAGTTGCTTCTTTCATTAGTACATTGTGTGTTATAACATTTTGCATGAGTGTTGTAATCTACTGCCATAAAACAAACACCTTAGTGAGAAGAAGTCATAGATTGATGGGTTCTAGTGCTCCTGATAGCAATGGTGTACCAACATCAAAAAATCCACTTTCTCACTACTTCACACCTAGTGAAACAATATCTTATCCAAACAACAACAATTTAAATATGATGGAAGAACAAACATTTCATGATTCTGAAGAAGAAATCAAAGTGATAACACATATACCTGATGAACAAATCAACAAACTTGATAGTGAACTATCTGAATTTCAAGCATTTCTAGAGAAAGAAAGGCTAGCTAAAGAAGCCATACCCATAAAGTAGATAACAACATTATGTCAGTGGCTAACTGGGCGACTATCATTAACAATGTGTCATCACCAAATCATTCACAGGTAATGACACCTATACCGACCACCAGAATGTCTACTTTCAAATCATCAATTCTCACTACTAATGCACAAGTGTGTAGTAATGCTACCACTAGCATGGGAGAACCTAATAGCATTAATTCACAGAATTACAAGGCTATGGGATTTAATTATCAAAACCTAGCACCTAAGGTGTCTTCCTACATGAATACCAATTCTCAACCACCTCTCCATTCCACTTATTCTCAAGCACATTTCACTTACAATTGCTCTCAACCACCTTTCATTACCACTCACAACCAATCACCTCTAAATTTCATGACTACAACTTCTAATTCTTCTAACCCACAAACTGCATCACCTAATGATGCCATTTTAAACCAACTCTTGCAAAGCATGACCTCCTTACAACATGTAACAAACTTGACTAATTCTTCTTCTCAACCTACTTTACCAACATATTATGCTCATAGTCCTTTATCCTATGCAATTCTAAGAACTCCAATGTCTAAGAAATTTGAGACTCCTCTCTTTGAAAAGTGTGGTGGTAAAGGCAATCATAATACTCATGTGGTGCAGCATTCACAGCAATGCATAGTGATTTCTTCTTCAAATAGGAATGTCTAGCAAAACTCCTCCCGTGATCTCTCAAAGATACTACTTTGGAATGGTTTTCTTCTCTACCTCCTAATTCAATAAATTCCTTCTCACAACTAGTTGATCAATTCTTGCAAAACTTCCAAGCAAATATTGGACCTACTGTCTCCTTGATTGATTTGGTTCATTGTAAACAAGATTCGAAAGAGAAATTGATGGAATTCATCAGTCGATATGTAAAAGTTGTCATGATGGAAAGTATATATATAATGATATCTGTCTGATTACTTTTACATTGACAAAGTGGTGGTGTTCACCTAGGAATAGGATTCTGAAATTGGGTCTGCAGGTTTTTGTGTTTATTCCCACAAGCCCCTAGTGCCTTAGTTTGAATTGCTCCATGACTTACATGTAGTATTTTACTGCTTTTTCCTGTCGCACTTGAGAAAAATGTTAAATTTTGTGTATACAAAGGTCAAATCTGTTGACAAGCTTGTGAAATCCCAATTGGCTTCCAGAGATGGTTAAAAATTTGAGTTATATACATTTCTTGATGTATATCGGCTTGCATATACATTGGGGGAATCTTTTGTAAGATTATGGGCATATTCGCCATTTGTACATTGGCCCTGCTTGTATATCGGGCTTGTATGTAGAACATGCAAGGAAAAACATACAAAGGAAGAGATACATGGCAGGTATATTCCATGGAAGATTCCCATTTGTATGTTTGGCATACAATGAAATGTACATTGAAAAATATACAAAGGCTGGTGCGCATACATTTGCTACAGTGCAGTAGAGATGCATTTGGTGGGGCCCGCCGTAGTTTTATACAAACAAGTTGGTGCATGTTCAATATATGAGGGAAGAATGTATGTGGAATATTCTGAATGGATTCCCTACTTGTATGTATGTGTTTGTATATGCGGCATACAAATAAAATATACATTCGGATATACAATGAAGAAATATGCATTCCAGACCCGAAGGAGAAGTTTGATGCGGGGGATTAGTTTTTGAGGTCCGCCTTGTATGTGTGAGGTGATTGTATATGCAGTTATACATTGAGACATGCAAGCAAAGGGACATACAACCCAGACGCGATGGAGGAATGAAATGCATTGAATAAATTTTGAGATCCATGGGTTGTATAAAGCGCTTGTATATGCCGATATACAAGCTGATATACAAAGGAAAGAGATGCAAGCCGGACCCGAATAAGTTCCAAATCTGCTTCATAATATTTTGGGGTCCACCTTGTATGTATGTTGCACTTGTATGTGTGTAATATACAGAGCGATGGATACAGGATGGAGATACAAGCCGGACCCGAACTGAATTCCAGTTTGTTCTATAACATTTGAAGTCCGCCTTGTATGTTGTATATGCATTTGGGTTTGCATATACAAGAGTGATAAAGGTGAAATAAAAGGAGAAAGAGCCAACGATAGAAACATGAGGTGCCTACGTGGCACGATTTCACTGGTCGACGACTTTTCAACGTTTTGGGTGCCGTTGATCACAGCGATGGAGGAGTAGATCGATGGCTTTGTTTTGAACCTATAGCGATGGTTTTTTCTTGAGCGTGTGCAACCATTTTTGAGTGGGAAATTTTTAGAGGTACGCCGTTGCTACATTTCAGAGAGGCTGTGGGTAGTTGAAGTGTTAATGGCAAAATTGCAGTGGTATGGGTCAGTGATGGACGGGTCAACAACCCGAGTGAAGATGAATGTCCTTGAACGGCGATGTGGATCCTGATTCCATCTAATCATTCCTCTCTGTCTCCCCACAACATTGAATATTTCTAAGTGCCATTCCCCATGCATTGAATCTGGTAGATTTTTGATTTGCCTTATAATTAATTTTGCTAGGTACACAGTCTTAGTATATAAGCCAGACTGTGTTATTCATTTGTGGTTGGAAAATTGGACAAATTTTGGTGCTACAATAGGAATATAACTTTTTGGTGACTCTATTTTAGGTGTCTTTGCGAGTTTATGAGTTGTATGTTGTATGTATTATGCACAGAATTATCAATTTCATGTTGATTTAAATGAGTAATGCTTCATAGCGTGTGTTTTGTTATTTGTCTCCAGACTGAATGTGTTTTTCTTCTGACTCTGAACATCTAAGGGGTGTTATAGATTCTAGAATATAGGTTTTCTATATTGAATACTTAGTCTCTTACTTCTGCTCAAGGAGTAGATTAAATATTATGGATTAAGTGTTGAGAAGAATACATTGCAGTAAGGATGTTTGTAAGCAGAAATAACTAAATACTCTCTCTTGGGTATTGTCTATAAGGCAAACATTTTAGAAACCCCTTGAAATCTGATTACTGTCTTAGGTCTGTGGTAAACATTCACATATATATGTCTACTGAATCCGAGCCCTAGATAGGTACCGATCTGGTCTGGTATCTCTGTTGTAACCCAAAGTCCTAATTTTGCATCCATATATAAATCAAACTCAAACTTCAACTTCAAAACTTTTAGGACTTTAGAAGTAGTTTTAGGACCCAAAATCCTTTGTCTACAACTGAATATAGGCCCAAAGCTAGCCCCTTTACACTTATCTCACAGTTTTGGTCTTCATAAAAGAGGATTTATCTGCTTTGTATCAACATCCCAGCTAATTCATGGATGCATTTCATAGATGTTGAGTAAGGAATACCCCCCTTGGTTCTGCAGAGCCTAAAGAAGAAGAGGAGATATTTATAGAGTCTATCTCCTATACTGTTGGCCCCTGGCCCAAGAATCCTGTCGATCATTGATGGCTACTTTGTAGGGGTGACTGGGAACAAGCATCTAGTCTGGAAAAATACCAATAGAAATTGGCGACTCCGTTGGGGAATGCGTTGTAAAAGAACCCAGATTTTAAAAGAAAACAATTCCTACTTGTAGCTGGTGACTCCGAACCAATCTCCCAACTGGTAAAGTAAAAATTTGTATGCAAGGGAGAAGATCCCAACGTAACCCTTTGTTTGAAGAGTTACCCATAAAAATGATGTATAGGAAAAAAGGTATTGTTCGAGCTAGTCAAGATGGTTCTCCTAGCCCCAGGAAAAATGAATTTATTCAGGACAATCCAGGATCTTCAGAGCAAACAATGCCTTATTTTTCAAACACAGAAGCTGAAATCCAAAATGTATATGAGAAACAGCAGGGTGGTGCTCTAAGAATAAGGTCAGAAGTTTTTCAAGAACACCATTTCTTGGATCCCAATGATAGATTTGAAGAGGTTGAGTCTCCAAGGGATGAAGATAATGATGATCAGAATGTGACAAAGCCATCCTCTTCTATGCCTAGAGAGGAGGAACTAGCCGAAGAAATTAAAAGCTTAAGAGTAGAGTTAGAATATCTATAGGCAGTAAAGATTAGAGATGACATGAGACAAAAAGTGCAAGCTCTGAGAGTTTCTCAGAATGATTCAATTCCTACCCTTGAAAATGCAAATATGCAAATGAATCAACACAGGAATGAGGTCCAGGATCAGCACAATGATCAAAAATAGAACACACATAATGCTAGAGTACCAATAAATAATGTAAGAAATCATAATACAAATAGAAATGCAGATGCTAATCAGTTTGGTAGACAACCCATGCAGCTAGACAGATTCAGACAGCTTGTTTTTGATGGCATTCCTGGTTACCTCAATATTATTGACAAACATGTGAGGCTGCAAGTGCCTAAATATTTAGGAAATAATACTATATCAGGTGAAGACCATTTAAAAGCTTTCCAGAATATCATGGACAACTTTGAGGTTGAGCATGAGGATATCTTCATGAAATCATTTATGCAATCCTTAGTTGATGAAGCCAAGGAATGGTATAAGGGTCTACCTGACAGAAGCATTTCATCATGGGAGGATTTTCGGAGGATATTCAAAGAACAATATGGTGACAAAACTGATCCTAGTTTCTTCATTAATGAATTTACTGGCATTACCAAAGGATCAAATGAACAGGTTGCTAATTTCAATGCTAGATTCACTAAGGTATTGAACAAATTGCCACAGGACTTGAGACCTAATGAACCTATGTGCATAGTGTTGTACATAAATGCTTTTAATGCCAAAACTGCTTATGGATTAAGAGATAAGGGTCCTCACAGCCTCAGAGATGCTTTCAAAATAGCAACAAATATTGAAAATAACAGAAAAGCATCTGGTAAGACAAACAGAAGAGATGATGTAAAAATTTTGGAAAATCCAAACACTAAATCTCAAACTGTTCAAGGCAGTGCATCTACTTCTAAGGATAAATTAGACAAATTGACAACTATTGTCAAGGACTTAGGTTATAGAATGACTAAAAATGAAAAGGGGATAGGTCCTGATAGACTAGTTTACCAAAGACAAGAAAGAAGACCATCATTACATGATATGCCATATAACACTAATTGGCATAATGGTAAGCCTATTCTTCCAAACAACAACACAGGTTAAAGGACTCAAAATACAAAGGAAACTCCTGATCCTTTGAGGAAGGCTGTAAATATTGTTAATGACACCCCATGGTGTATCATATGCCAAATGCCTCACTCACAGTCACAATGCATGATTGCTCAATCCTTATACAATAATGTTGTTGCCTGTGATGAATGCAATGAGCCGCATTGTATGGAAGATGAGAATGTCAATCTGCTATCTACAAATAGAGAATACTCTTCTCACGATGCTGATGCAAGTGCAAATGATGAGATTCAGGTCTAGCAGCAGTTTCCCTATGATGAGGATGAGGAAGATAATTATGCCTATGCTCAGGATTCACACAATTTTCTGAGTAATTTGAAGAGACCTTCTGTTGAAGAAATTAGAGCCCTCACAGCTGCAGCAGTAGCTCAAGTTAAAAGCAATTACAACCTAAGGGGTAAAGCTCAGGTAAGCAATTCACACCAACCAGAAAATACTTTTGTGAGCCAACCTATGCATAGTCATAAGGGGACGGAAACATATAAGAAACAATGGAACAATAACAAGCAAGGTTTTAAGCAAAAAACAAGTTGTGATCCTCAAAAAATAGAAAATATAGTTCCCTAGGTTGAAGATCAAAATAAAAATTCTCAGCGCAAGAATGACAGTCAAGGAGCCATAAAAACTAAGGCTGGATCATCCCAAGATAAAGGTAAGACCGTGGAGCAAGTTACAATTGTTATTCAAAATTATGCTTCATTTAACATGACTCAAGTCTTATCGTAGATAAAAGTCTCTGTTCCACTAATGGAACTGATGAAAGTAGAAGAATTCAAAAATAAAGCAGTATCCTTAATTTCAGGAGTACCTTGTCAAGCCAAGTTGAGTGATGAACCTCAAGGTAAGAAACAAGCCCTGTGCATTGATGAGGACAAAGTTCCTGAGGTGTATCTTGGGATGACCATGACAAAATGCCCTTCACAAGTGGAACCATTTTATGTCTCCCTTGTCATAAATGGAAAAGTGATTAAGAATTGTATTCTTGACTCAGGAGCATCCACAAACATCATGCCTTTGGCCATCATGCAGCAAGCTGGGTTAAAAATAGATAAGGCATGCGAAAAGTGCTATGCCATGGATGCTAGGGAAGTACCTGTCATTGGAATTATGAAGGATGTGGATTTTAGACTAGCAGCATATCCAGAAAAAACTTACAAAATGAACATAACAGTTGTTGACATCAAGCCACAGTATGGCATGTTGTTGTCAAGAAGATGGGCAACATTGATTGGTGGAAGTATGCAATTAGACCTATCATATGCCATGATCCCAATGAATGGCAAGGATGTTAAACTGATTAGAGAGGAAAGATCATTAGAGACAGTGGGGGATCAAGAATCAAAGGAACAGATATGTTTTGTGAACACTGACTGTGATAATTTTAGAGTTGTCTCAGATGATAAAGAGGATAACGAAACAAAAAAAAATGGATGCGAAAAAGCAGGAAAGTGCAAACAAGCAGGAAAAAGCAAGCTTCACAGATGCGATCGGAGGAAGTTTCAAAGGCGAAGAAGCATCACAGAATGGGCAAAGGAACGCACCTTATGCAGCGACAGGAGTGAACGCAATTCCACTCAATAGAGAAAGAAGAAGCTATGCGGCAATCACCAAAGAAGGAGCGGCTCCGAAATAGGAAGAGGAATTGACAATTAATGTAAAGGAAAAAGTTGACAAAGATATAGAAGCTCTGGAACGAACAGCCATAATAGGAAGGGTCATAGGGTGAAACAGATCCAAGTGACAAATCAAGGAATGGATTGGAGAACATTGGGAAAAGGCGGAGATAGTACATTTTTTCCCTAAACAATTCTTTGTTGTGGATTTTCAAGGGGAAAAAGAAAGGAATGCAATTCTAGAAGAAGTGCCATGGAAGATAGGGGCAGATTTTGTATATACGCAGAAATGGAGACCAAATTTCAACCCTAACGACTTTGATCCATATAAGGAGCCAGTCTGGATAAGATTATACAATCTACCTTTCGAGTTCTGGTCAGGAGGATGCTTATACCAAATTGGAGACACCCTAGGGAACGCATTGGATTTAGATATGGGAGATAGTGACTCAGTTTATTTGCAAGAATTAAGCTGATAGCAATTAAGAAATAACCAAAGAAAATAAATTTGATTACTTTAGCTGGAATATGGGAACAAAATATCGAATTAGAAGAAAAGAAATTTTTTTGTTCTAATTGCGGCAGTAGAATGCACATGGGAAATAGATGCCCTAAAAAATCAGAAAAGGACGAAGGCAAGATTTTGGAAAAAACTAAATAAAATGAGGAGCCCCAAGCTACAGAGACACAAAAAAGGAACTAGAAAGAAGAAGCAAGAGTTTCGGCAAAATCTTCAAACAAGGAGGCCACATCACCTCAAGGGGGAAAACAGGCAAAATCTAAGTTAGGAATGGATTCAGAGGACCCTGCCCTAAATTCACTGAAGGAACCCAGTGAAAGAAAGGAAATCCAGGAGCAAATCACCTCTCCTAAAGAGACAGAGGAAGGGGCGAATCAAGGTAGTCAAAATGATAAAGAGGATTCCAATCCAGAAGTGGTCTTGGAAACTTTGGAAGTAGTGGAGAGGATAGGTGACGCTTGGTCAGAAGATGAAGGAATAGCAGAGGAGAGAGAGGAGATTGGTATTATTGATCCTAGACACATCAATCAGACCGGGGCAAGAGGAGCACGAGGACAGTCAGGATCAACAAGGAAGTTAGGAAGGAAGACCGATAAGGAAAAAAGAGAGGAGTATGCAGTAGATCAAGGACTTTTGAGCATCAAAAAATACATGCTGAGATCCAAGGAAGGAAGAACCTCCCTTGAGAAGCCATGAGAATACTGTCATGGAATGTTAGGGGCTTAAACGCCCCTAACAAAAGGCGTGCAATCAAGCACCATCTTGCTAAGATGATTGTAGATGTAATCTTACTTCAGGAGACTAGGCTGATTCAGGAAGAAGCTACAAACTTTATAAAACACTGTAGACCATTAACAGGTGTTTTTAGCGATCCTAGAGGCACAGCAGGAGGGGTCAGCTTACTGTGGAATCCTTCCAAAGTCGATATCAGGGAAATAGAGGTAAGTCAAAACTGGATTGTAGGGAAAGTCTTTGATTTTCATTCAAATATGACCTTTTGGATTTTTAGCATATATGGACCTATCAAGACAGAGGACAAAAGAGAAGTTTAGAGTAACATAATAAGTATAATTCGATGAATTGGTGAAGAAAGAATAATTTTAGGGGGAGATTTTAATGCTATTTTAAGCTTGGAGGAAAAATCAGGGGGACTAAGAACAGAAAATAGAGCTACCAAAGACTTTCAGGATCTTGTAGCGGAAGGGAACCTTTTAGATATTCTGGCTAAAGAAGGACAATTTACTTGGACTAACAGAAGGGAAGGATTTACTAATATAGCCGAAAGACTAGATAGATTTTTATGCAGTACCAATTGGTTGGAATCAGATTTAGGGATAGAATCAAGCATACAACCCTATTCCTTATCAGACCACTTTCCCATCAAACTAGAAATTAACTTATTAGTCAAACCTCGGAATTCATATTTCAAATTTGAAAAAATGTGGTGGCGTAGAGAGGACTTGGTAGATCAGATTGGGAAATGGTGGCTAGAGATAAATGGAAATGGAGGTTCGGTTAGCTTTGTGTTCTGCAAAAGATTGGCGCATGTTAAAAAAAGGTTAAGGGAATGGAATAAAGCAACTTTTAAGGACATTTTTGCAGAGAAGGAGAGAGTGGAGGGTGAATTAGAGGAACTTAATCAAAAGATAATTTTGCATGAAATGTTTCAAAGCAATTACAAGAAAGAGAAAGATCTGATGGCAGAATGGGATGAGCTTCTTGCAAGAGAAGAAGAGTATTGGAGGAATAAAGCTAGAGAAGTATGGTTGGCCTCTAGGGATAAAAACATGAAATTTTTTCACAACTCAGTTAAAGCTAGGAGAATGATGAACAAAATATCAGAGCTCAGGAATAATGATGGAGTCGTTTTGCAGAAAATAGAAGATATAGAAAGGGAAGTAGTGAATTATTTCCAAAATTTCTTAGCATTAGAGGAAGGCCTAGATTGGAAAGATATTGGCCCAGCCATTAATTGTCTTGATCAAATAATTACTGAGGAAGAAAAAGCTGATCTGTAGAGACCTTACACAGAGGAGGAAGTAAGAAAGGCAGCCTTTCAGCTTCATCCAGACAAAGCGCCAAGCCCGGATGGATTCCCAGCTCTTTTTTTTCTGAAATGCTGGTCAATTGTGGCAAAGAGGTTTGGAAAATCATAGAGGAGTTCAGAAAAAAGAATAAATTCGTAAAAGAGATAAATAATACAGTAATTGCTCTCATTCCCAAAAAATCAGACTACAAAATGGTGAGTGACTTCAAACCTATCTCCTTATGCAACACAGTTTATAAAATCTTGGCCAAATCAGTAGCTAACAGGCTCAAGCCAATACTGGGAAGAATAATATCTGAAAATCAGAATGGATTCACCCCAGGCAGAGAAATAGTGGACAGCATTATCCTGTTGAATGAAGTAATTCATTCGATTAATCAGAATCGGCAGAAAGGTATGTTAATTAAGCTTGATGTGAGTAAAGCTTATGATAGGGTTAAATGGAATTTCCTACTCAAAGTCTTGGAAAAAATGGGCTTCAGCAAGAAGTGGTTAGAAGGCATATTCCAGTGCATATCATCTCCAAGAATGTTTGTGGCAGTCAATGGTTCGCTATGCGGCTTTTTCGAAATTTCACAAGGACTTAGGCAAGGAGATCCTTTGTCTCCTTGCCTATTTGTTCTAATGGCCGAAGCATTGGGGAAAATGATTCAAAAGTGTCAAGCAACGGGAGGCTGGAGAGGAATTAGGGTGGCCCGCGGTATAGAGCCAGTCACGCATGCACAGTTCGCAGATGACACTTTTCTTTTTGGGGAGGCTACATTTGTAGAAGCAGAGGCCATCAAAAGGACACTAGACACATATACAAATCTCTCGGTGCAGCTAATAAACAAGGAAAAGTCTAGAATATATTTTTTCAACACCTCCAAATGATGGCAGCGACAGTTAACTTCTATACTGGGGTGTCAGGTGGACTCACTACCAACAAAGTATTTAGGGGCTCCTTGTTTCAATGGACCAAACAAATCAGTTTTATGGGAAGAAGTAATTGCTCAATCCAAAAACAAAATGGAAGCATGGAAAGGAAGGTGGTTAACTTTGGCAGGAAGAATTACCATGCTTAAAGCAGTTTTAGGAGCAGTTCCAATTCATCTAATGTCATGTTTTCAGGTTCCAAATAAAGCCAGAAGCAATTTGGAGAGCGGATGGAAAAGATTTTTGTGGGAAGGATCGAAAGAAGTAAGAAGAATTCCTCTTATCGGATGGAATAAAGCCACTTGTCCACTGGATAAAGGAGGAATGGGAATGAGAGAATTGAAACTCCAAAATGAAGCACTGGGAGCCAAATTAGTATGGAAGATGGTCAAGCAACCACAGAAACTCTGGTGCAGAATAATGCAAAGGAAATATTTAGACAAGCAGGATCCCATTAGAATTCTGACCATTGCTAATCTAGGTGGAGGCTCGGCGGTTTGGAATTTTATCAAGAAAAGAAGACCTTTAGTTCTTAACCATCTCACGTGGAGCATAAACAAAGGCAATAAAGCAAATTTCTGGACAGACTCGTGGGAGGGTTGGCTAGCGTTAGACACTCTGGAAGAACTTCAAGAATCAAAAATACAAATGTTCCAAGACAAAGGGGAAAAGGTGATGAACTATTTAGAAGGAATAGATGAAGACGGGAAAGTTAAATGGGCAAGTCTGATGGGATATAATGTCAGTGAGGAAGTCAAAAAGAAATACTTAGAAGTGCTTAGTTAAAGAAGAGTTAGACTCAATAACGACGAAGATGAAATACAATAGTGTGGAGCCAAATCTGGTAATTACTTAGTCAAGCTCAGGTACCACATTTTAAAATTAGAAAGAGATAGCAACACCATCGATAGTTGGCCCAAAAAGTTATGCTGGGACAATCAAGTAATGCCCAAGGTAGGAGCCTTTTTATGGACAGTACTTCATAAGAGCATTTTAACTGGGGACAGATTACTGAAATTGGGAATAAATGGACCTAGTAGATGTGTGCTATGTAAACAACACAAGGAAACACTAGATCATCTGTTATTAGGATGCTAGGTAGCTACCAAAGTATGGAACTACTTCCTTAACCTACTAGGATGGAAAGGGGCTATGAATTCCTCAATAGTGGATTTCCTAAAGAGCTGGCCAATGTTACAAAAGAAAGGTTTTTGGGGCGGCATTTGGACCACCACCCCATCCATGATCGCATGGCATAGCTGGAGAGAATGGAATCGAAGAATTTTTAAGGAGAAAGAAATCTCCATAGACAGATTGATAAGACAGACAGAAACAGGTTTAATAGAAATTCTAAATTCCAAAGCCCTTCACAGGGGAGGAAGTAACTTCACCAGTTGGGATGACTATCTTATGAAAAAATGGATAGACCTGAAGATCCTGAGGGGGCTAGGTGGAGGAAAGAAGAAGAGGAGTCAAGTTAGATGGTTGGCCCCTCCCAGTGGCAGACTCAAGTTAAATTTTGACGGAGCTTCAAAAGGCAATCCCGAGCTTGCAGGATATGGTGCTATAATAAGGAACGAGAAGGGAGACCTTGTTTGGGCAGTGTCCAGCCAACTAGGAATAGCTTCAAACAACATAGCAGAATTAGAAGCACTGGCAAGGGGAGTAGTAGAATGTAGGAAACAAGGATGGGCCAATATAAATATTGAAGGAGACTCCCAATTAATAATCAATGCAATCCAACAAAATAATGTAGAAAATTGGCTTTTAAAGAAAGGAATAAAACGAATCAAGGAGGACCTAAGGTTTTTAGATTTTTCCATCTCCCATATCTTTAGAGAAGCCAACAGGGTCACGGACCTCTTGGCGAACCATGGAGTCACGGGGGGCTCACAAGACATTAGTGGTGCGGACGCAGCAGAATGGGTAGGTCTGGCCGCGGTACTACAGCCAGACAAGAATCCTTCACAGGTGGGAGATGAACCACCATGTTCACATCTGATAGCGACAGATATGTATTCAGATGTCGAGGAGATCTAGGAGAACATTCGCTGTCGCTGCTATTGCAGATATGGTCAAGATTCTCAATAAGCACGGGACGGAACGAAGGCCAGCAGGAGATTTTGAGTTGGGGTCTGTCACAATAGAAGTTGCTTTATAACCAAGGGAAGTTCTCCATTCTATTCCCAGAAATGGCACGAATCATGGAAGTAAAGTGCAGGTGCCTGGAGGAGGGGAAGGAGCAGCAAATAGGATGTTTGTTCAAACTAAAGGAGGAAGCGGCGAGGACAGCAATCCTTCAAGTGATTGGCGGGGGCTCTTGGAGCGGAGGCCATGTTCATGATGGACGGGTATATCAACTTTTCTTTGCAAACATCTCTCTGATCATGGGAGGATCCTTCTATGGAGTCTCTTGGGGTGCCCGTCTAGTTGCTCAAGCCAATCATACTGCGGTAATGGGACAGATCGATGATGTGAGCACTGATCGGGCGGAAGAAACACTGAAATCTACCTATGCAAGAACGATCGGCTCAAAGAAAGCCAAGGACATGTTGGCAGTATACAGAGAAGGAATAGAAAACCAAAATTTGGAGCCTTTCTGCAAATCGCTACAGGAGAACAAAGGTGAATTTACTGATGGACAAGTAGGTTGCTGGAGGCTGCAGACAGCATTATGATGATTATGCATGAAATTATGCAATCACCTCAATACTTGGGGCCGAGGGAAGTGTGTTGTAACCTCTAAAGGCACTGATAGCCTTTAGAGATGTAGAAGTTATATTCGGCATACTCATTAGAGTACTAGCCCATAAATAAATTTGGTTTGTTTGATAGGCTTTATATTTCAAAGGGAGCCATCCCCATGATGGCATTTACCTAACAAAAAAAAAAGAGGATAAAGAAAAAAAATTTTGCATTCAGGAACTGGATCAACAGGGTCTATGGATCATGTACTTCGATGGAGCTTGTTCAAAGGAAGGCTCTGGTGCTAGGATTATATTTCTGTCTCCAACTGGTAAACTTCTAAAATTCTCTTTCTTGCTGAAGTTTGCCTGTACAAATAATATTGCAGAGTATGAGGCTTTGTTATTAGGATTAAATGTTGCTTTGAAGCATGGAATTAAGATGCTCAAGGTATTTGGTGATTCAGAGTTAGTTGTTTCCCAAGTTAGAGATAAGTATGCATCAAAAAATAAGAGATTAAAACAGTATAAGCATGTTGTTTGGGATACAATTGAATTGTTTGATGCTTTTTCAATAAACTAGATAGAGAGATCAAAAAATGTCAGGGCAGATTTTCTGGCCAATGTAGCCATAAGGCCAGATGATATCACTCTATCAAATGTTACAAATGTTGAAGTCAAACTCAGACCTGCAGTGCCAGATAATGTATGTAGCTGGCAAGTGTTTGATGATGATAAAGATTTTCTGAGATTTCTACATTGCATTGATGCGTATGAGAACTAGGAAATGGATTTTCAAAATTTTGTGGAGGTTGTAGATGGAAAAGACACTCTCTTAGGGAAAGAAATAATTCAACTCAAGACAAATAAGATCCCTAGAGGGTTGGTCGCTTTAGAGAGAGCTTTTGACAATATGGACCAACTTGTTATAAAATCATCTCCGACAAACGAGAATGATTTAGAAGAGATAAACTTGGGGACATCTCATGGCCCCAAAAAGGTATACATTGGCAAATAGCTCAAGCCACATATCAGAACTATGCTGATTGCATTACTAAGAAGATATAAGCATGTGTTTGCCTGGTCTTATGAGGACCTCAAAGCTTATAGAGAGGATTTATTTCAGCATGAAATCCCTTTGAAGCCTAGAGCTAAACTATTTAGACAAAAATAGAGGCCTATAAATCCAACCTTAGCTCCAAAAATGCAAGAAGAACTTATGAAACTTAGCGAGGCTGGAATAATTATGCCTATTAGACATTCAATTTGGGTGTCCAACCTTGTCCCAGTTAGAAAAAAGAATGGTGGCATAAGACTGTGTGTGGATTTCAAAAATCTGAATATGTCTTCTTTGAAGGACAATTATCCATTGCCAAACATGGAGGCCATGTTGCAGAAGGTAATTGGATGTGAACTTCTATCCATGATGGATGGATTTTCAGGGTACAATCAAGTGAAAGTAAAGGAATCTGAACAATTTAAGACTGCTTTCACTACTCCATGGGGAACCTATGTATATGTGAGGATGCCATTTGGACTGACAAATGCAGGTGCCACATTTCAAAGGGCAATGGATGTTGCTTTTGCAAGATTGATTGATTCAATCTTGGATGTGTATCAAGATGACTTGACAACTTATTCAAAAAAGGAAAAGCAGCACTGTATGCATTCGGAGCCAATTTTTATTAGAGCATTAGAGTATGGCATCTCACTAAACCCAAAGAAGTGTGCTTTTGGGGCTGTGGAAGGAAAACTGCTTGGACATATTGTTTCCAAGGATGGGGTTAGAATTGATCTAGAAAGGGTGGTTGCAATTGACAGAATCCAGGTTCCCAAAACAGTGAAAGGTGTCCAGTCCTTCTTTGGACAAATTAATTTTGTTAGGAGATTTGTTCCTAACTTTGCAGAGACCACCAAAGATATCTCTAAAATGTTGAAGAAGAATGCAACTATCAAATGGGAAGATGAAGCAACCAAATCATTTCAGAACATAAAAGAAGCTATAAAGATGGCTCCTATTTTAAAATCTCCTAATTTTTCTATGTCATTTCAGTTATTGTCATTTGCTTCTTTCCACACTATTGCTGCATGCTTATTTCAGAAAAATGAAGAAGGGTTTGAACAACCTATCACTTTCTTTAGTAGGTCATTGTAGGCCGCTGAATTGAAGTATGACATCATGAAGAAACAGGCATATGCACTGGTTAGAGCAGTCAAAAGTTTTAGGCCATATTTGGTCAGCTCTTAAGTAATCGCGTATGTGCCTCATGCAGCAGTCAAGGATATCTTCACTCAGCAGGAGGTAACTGGAAGGAGATGTAGATGGATAAACAAATTGCAGGAATTCAACATTGAAATACAGATCACTAAGTTGGTAAGAGGACAAGGTTTGGCAAAATTAATGACACAGTCAAATCTAGAGGCATGCCAAGTGAATGTAGTGCCTAAGGAAGTTATAAATAGGTCAGAATCTGAGTGGTATAAGGACATAGTATATTACTTGCAGAATTTAAATTGTCCTACCCACCTCAATAACAATTAGAAGAGAACCTTGAAGCTACATGCTATTAAATACATCATTGTTCAAGGAGAGTTGTATTGGAGAAATCATGATGGTGTATTACTCAGATGTGTGGATGAAGATTAGGCTAAGGACATTCTAAGTGACATGCACAGTGGAGTATGTGGTGGACATTATATTGCCCAGACAACAGCCCATAGAGTTCTCAGGGCTGGCTACTGGTGGCCAACTATTTTCTCAGATGCGCAGAAGATGGTAAGGAGGTGTGATCCTTGCCAGAGGTTCTCAGGAAAGCTAAAATATGAAGGTGCATTGCCCCTTAGGACTGTAACTATAGAGGCCCCATTTCAGCAGTGGAGAATTGATTTTATAGGGGAAATCTTAGAAAAATCAAATGGAGGACACAGTTGGATTCTGGTTGCTACTGATTATTTTACCAAATGGATTGAGTTCATCCCAACCAAAAGAGCTACCAGAAAAGTGGTGATGGATTTTATTCTAGAAAATATTATTATCAAATTTGGAGTACTAGTAAAATTAGTCACAGATAATGCTATGTGCTTCAGGTCTAGTGAATTTACTAATTTTTGCAGTAATTATGGAATTAATTTGTTACACGCATCACCATATCACCACATGGAAATGGTCAAGCTGAGTCAAGCAACAAAAGCCTCATGAAAATTGTAAAAAGGATGGTAGGTAAAAACAAAAGGGATTGGGATTCAAGGCTGAAAATGGCATTGTGCGCTGATAGAGTGATAGTCAAGAAAGCAACTGGGAGATCACCTTTCGAATTAGTATATGGTACAACAACTAGAATGCCTGTCAATAACCTCCTACCAGTTTATAAATTCATGCAAGAAAGTGAGGAGCAAATTGAAGACTCAATGATTGAAAGAATAAATTAGCTAGTTGCACTGGATGAAATGAGAAGGGAGGTGTAGAAAACAAACATCAAAAGACAGCAAGGGGTAAAATATTTATTTGATAAGAGAACTACAGAAAGAAAGTTTCAGAGAGGTAATTTGGTCCTTGTATGGAATGCAAGAAACCAGGATAAGGGCAAGCACGGAAAATTTGAGCCCTTATGGGTGGGCCCGTACCTAATCAGCGACACTCATGGAGGAGATTCTTACTTTCTCCAAGCCCTAAGTGGTGAATTATTGGAATTTCCAGGGCACGGTCAGTTCCTAAAGCTTTACTTCTTATAATGGTTACCTTCTGTGCACACTATAAACTAGTTGTAAATATTTTGTACATGCCTTGTGTAGTCAGTTATGTTTTGAGTTTTGCCTTTTGTCTAGTCTGCCCCAAAGCAGTTTGGATCCCGCTGCAGTCTTGTGTCTGCATGTCCCCAGTCGAAGCCACTGGTGGTGTTCACCTAGGATTAGGATTCTGAAATTGGGTCTGCAGGTTTCTGTGTTTATTCCCACAAGCCCCTAGTGCCTTAGTTTGAATTGCTCCATGACTTACATGTAGTATTTTACTGCTTTTTCCTGTCACACTTGAGAAAAATGTTAAATTCTATGTATACAAAGGTCAAATCTGTTGACAAGCTTGTGAAATCCCAATCGACTTCTAGAGATGGTGAAAAATTTGAGTTATATACATTTCTTGATGTATATCAGGTTGCATATACATTGGGGGAATCTTCTGTAAGATTCTGGGCATATTCACCATTTGTACATCGGCCCTGCTTGTATATCAGGCTTGTATGTAGAACATGCAAGGAAAAACATACAAAGGAAGAGGTACATGGCAGGTATATTCTGTGGAAGATTCCCATTTGTATGTTCGGCATACAATGAAATGTACATTGAAAAATATACAAAGGCTGGAGCGCATACATTTGCTATAGTGCAGTAGAGATGCATTTGGTGGGGCCCGCCGCAGTTTTATACAAACAGGTTGGTGCATGTTCAATATACAAGGGAAGAATGTATGTGGAATATTCTGAATGGATTCCCTGCTTGTATGTTTGTGTTTGTATATGCGGCATACAAATAAAATATACATTCGGATATACAATGAAGAAATATGCATTCCGGACCCGAAGGAGAAGTCTGATGTGGCGGATTAGTTTTTGAGGTCTACCTTGTATGTGTGAGGTGATTGTATATGCAGTTATACATTGAGACATGCAAGCAAAGGGACTTACAACCCAGACGCGATGGAGGAATGAAATGCATTGAATAAATTTTGAGATCCATGGGTTGTATAAAGCACTTGTATATGCCGATATACAAGCCGATATACAAAGGAAAGAGATGCAAGCAGGACCCGAATAAGTTCCAAATCTGCTTCATAATATTTTGGGGTCCACCTTGTATGTATGTTGCACTTGTATGTGTGTAATATATAGAGCGATGGATACAGGATGGAGATACAAGCCGGACCCGAACTGAATTCCAATTTGTTCTATAACATTTGACGTCCACCTTGTATGTTGTATATGCATTTGGGTTTGCATATACAAGAGTGGTAAAGGTGAAATAAAAGGAGAAACAGCTAGCGATAGAAACACGACGTGGCTACATGGCATGATTTCATTGGCTGATGACTTTTCAACATTTTGGGTGCCGTTGATCACAGCGACGGAGGAGTAGATCGACGGCTTTGTTTTGAACCTGCAGTGATGGTTTTTTCTTGAGCATGTGCAGCCATTTTTGAGAAGAAAATTTTTAGAGGTACGCCATTGCTACATTTCAGAGAGGCTGTGGGTAGCTGAAGCGTTAATGGTAGAATTGCAGCGGTATGGGTCGGTGATGGACGGGTCAACAAATCGAGTGAAGATGAATGTCCTTGAATGGCGGTGCAGATCCCGATTCCATCTGCTCATTCCTCTATGTCTCCCCACAACATTGAATATTTCTAAGCACCATTCCTCATGCATTGAATTTGGCAGATTTTTTATTTGTCTTGTAATTAATTTTGCTAGGTACATAGTCTTAGTATATAAGCCAGACTGTGTTACTCATTTGTGGTTGGAAAACTGGACAAATTTTGGTGCTGTAATAGGAATACAACTTTCTGGTGACTCTATTTCAAATGTCTTTGCGAGTTTATGAGTTGTATGTTGTATGTATTATGCACAAAATTATCAATTTCATGTTGATTTAAATGAGTAATGCTTCATAGCGTGTGTTTTGTTATTTGTCTCCAGACTGAATGTGTTTTTCTTCTGACTCTGAACATCTAAGGGGTGTTATAGATTCTAGAATATAGGTTTTCTATATTGAATACTTAGTCTCTTACTTCTGCTCAAGGAGTAGATTGAATGTTTTAGATTAAGTGTTGAGAAGAATACATTGCAGTAAGGATGTTTGTAAGCAGAAATAACTAAATACTCTCTCTTGGGTATTGTCTGTAAGGCAAACATTTTAGAAACCCCTTGAAATCTGATTACTATCTTAGGTCTGTGGTAAACATTCACATATATATGTCTACTAACTCTGAGCCCTGGATAGGCACCAATCTGGTCTGGTATCTCTGTTGTAACCCAAAGTCCTAGTTTTGCATCCATATATAAATCAAACTCAAACTTCAACTTCAAAACTTTTAGGACTTTAGAAGTAGTTTTAGGACCCAAAATCCTCTCTACAACTAAATATAGGCCCGAAGCTAGCCCCTTTGCACTTATCTCACAGTTTTGGTCTTCATAAGAGAGGATTTATCTACTTTGTATCAACATCCCAGCTAATTCATGGATGCATTTCATAGATGTTGAGTAGGGAATACCCCCCTTGGTTCTGCAAAGCCTAAAGAAGAAGAGGAGATATTTATAGAGTCTATCTCCTATACTGTTTGCCCCTAGCCTAGGAATCCTTTCAATCATTGATGGCTACTTTGTAGGGGTGACTGGGAACAAGCATCCAGTCTGAGAAAATACCAACACAAAGCATGTTTGAAAGCCCTCATCACGAAGTAGGATGGTGTATCTCTTGAGTTAATGCACATACTTTTAAAGCAAAAAGCCCTCAGTGTGAGGTGGGATGGTGTATCTCTTGAGCTAGTGCACATCCTTTTATAAAAGCCCCTTCTGCAGAAGGCGAGATGGTGTATCTCTTAAGCTAGTGCACATCCTTTTATACAAAGTCATCTACATAGGCGGGGCCAAATCTTGAGTCATCCACCCTTAAGCATGTCTTTGGTGGTTGTGGTAGCGTAGCTCAACCATCAGGTGTGTTTGAAACATGTTATAGATGGTGGGACTTAACAATAATCTCCTTCCCATCACTTGTGTTTGCCATGTATAAGACGTATAGTGTGTCTATGGCATACTATGTGACGCTCGTGTATTCCGTGTGTTTTCCTTATGTGTTTGTTGTGTCTTCCCCTAAGTGTGGTCTAAATACGCGTAGAGATGAGCTCTCTCCACACTTGGCTTTTGTTTGGCATGTCTTCCCCCTGGTGTGGTCTAAAGGCATGTAGCGATGAGCTCCCTCCACACTTTTGGTTTTGTTTTGCATGTTTTTGGTGGTCTAAAGGTGCGTAGCGATGAGCTCCCTCCGTCCCCTAATTTAAGAATTTATTTTAATTTTTAAATCAATGTATTCTTCGTTTATTGTGTGACTTCTCTCATGTCTTCTTCATGTATTGCGTGCTTCCACTGCATTCTCTATGTTTTGCGTGCTTCTTACTATCTTCCTTGTGTCTTGCCTATCTTCCGTGTGTTTTCTAGTGCTTACCTTAGATTAGGGGCTAGAAATAGTCCTCCAACCTTTGGGTATGCCTTAGCTCTATGTGTTTGGCGTGTTTGATGTGCTTCGACTGTACTTTAATGTGTGTATCGAATTATAAGATCCTACTTACAATAAAGTGGGGTCTAAATGTTATGTAGTAAAAAGTTTCCCTATACTTTTTTACCTCCTAGTTTAGCTCCTAGGTCCCTGTATTTACACTTGGCAAATGAAATACTTATCCTAGAGCAACTACCCCCAAAACCCATGTCAAATGGGACTTAGGGGCCTATTCTAATCCTTAAACAATACCAAATTAGGTCCTTGGGACTTGGGCACCCATGCCCAAGTCCAACCTAATTTGCTAGGATGAAACTTATTGTATGTTGACTTGGGCCCTCTAAAAAGGTTTCCCTCTGTCGACCTCTTCAATTTAAATTACGAATGTTAGCGAGAAAGCATATATAAGTGAGTTTATGCCTTCATTTTACGCCTAGATGGATAATGCAAACTTGTGATATTGAGAAAAGGGATTTCAAGGCTTTCATTGTGTTGTAGAGCCGAATTGTGTTGTTATTGCGTTTGTTTCTTGCAGATTTGGCTTCATCAATCCATCTCCTCATGATTTGAAGGATCTTCATCTCTGTGAGGGCTTCACCTCTAAGGTGACATCAACTTGTGTTTCAATCATTTCATTTCATCATTAGATTTGGACTCTGCCCTCCTTGGGTATGCACTCTATCTAACAACAATGTTGGAAGACTTGAATGTCCTTCCCGGGCTTGACTGAGGAAAGCTCCTAAACACCACAAGCTACAAAACCCTCTCTTTGTGATTGCAAGTTACAGGTGCAGGAGTTGTAAAAGTGCAAGTACAGAGAAGCAATTTGAAGGATGAGGATTCAGGATCTAGAAGAAACTTGTTGATATTCCTCCCTACTGGACTAGGGCACCCACCCCATAGTCCTCCCCATAGGCTTGACCCTGAACTCAAGAGATGGATATAGTCTGACACATCGAGATCTACTTCAAATCTACATAAAAACTGCCCTATTGGACTTGGGCGCCCATCCCATAGTCCGTAAAGTTTTCATTTTTGAAAAATTAACTTCTAGTATGTTTTTGATTATCCCTGAGTATCTTCTTGTATGGTTTTTTGTAGCATTCTATCTGTTTGTACCTGATTGCATTACAATAATGGTTTGAGGCTTATTCGATCTAGGGTTTGACAAATCTCTCAATCTAACCTATATTTCTATATCATTCTTGAGCACGCAAACTTGTAGCTAAGTCCTCATTCATCTGTAGTGACTTGGCTTCATTTTTGTCCTTGAGTGTTATTGTGAAAGGAGGGTTTGATTTGAGACACTTTAACACTACCCACCATCTTCCTACTTTTCACATATAACAAAATTTCTAGCACCCAAAGTTGTCTTGCAATCATAAGAAACTGGTTGTTGATCTTCAGTCCAAGATCTTCATTATTTTAGCTCATTCTAGTTTCTTACATGTGGTAATAGAGAACTTGTACCACATTGATGGCATCCTCATTCCATATCTAAAATTAACCCTTCCAGTAGTAGTTTGCACACCAAATCTTACATCCACCCCATTAAGCTACGGCATCATAAGAAACTGCTGCTACCACTTGAAAAATTAGGATATAAAACTGTTTGCAACACCTATGTGTCCAAAAATAAATTTGATTTAACCATAGAATTAATATGAGAAGGGTGGGGTGAATATTTTGGAGTCTATTTTTTAGTTTTTATTTACACGGAATTTAGAATCTTAAGGCTCTTCTCTTCCACCCCGCTACTGTAAAATGCCTCTCCACATAACTAATGGTAAACTAGTTATAAAATTAATTTGTTGTTTACTAGCATAGTTATATTTTAAAAAATATATCTAAAGTCAGCCCAAAGATATCCTTCTTGAGGCACCTATTTTTTAATCAATTTACCACATATAAGTGGAATAGGCACCTTGAGAAGGATATCTCTCAACATACTTTAGATATATTTTTTAAAATATAAATATGCTAATATGTAATTGGTCCATAAAAGGTAGCCACTAATAATTCTAAACATGTAAAAAATGAATAATTTTCTTATAAAATAAGGAAAATGTATAAACATGTAAGTGGAAATGAATACAATTTAACAAAAAATGAATAATTTTTCATAAAATAGGGAATGATGGAGAGAGTATAGGGGGAGTGAAGTAGACATTTAAGGAAAATAATTAAATATCTATGTATATTTGTATAAATATAGACGTGTAAGTGGAAACAAATACAAACTAACAACAAATAAATAATTTTCCCATAAAACAGGGAATGATGGAAAAAATATAAGGGGCAGTGGAGGAGACATTTAAGGAAGATAAGGGAGAATAAGTCCCGCCAATAGAATTATATCTCTTAAATCAATTAGCTTATATTTTTTTTAAAAAATTGTTTAAAAAATTTGGATCTTTATTTTAAGAAAATTTTATATAAATTTATATAAGAAAAAATAAAGGGTGTTGATTAGCCTGTGTAACAAAAATTAATTACAAGTTAAAGAGTTTTATAGGCATAACAAATATAAATAAATAGATATGTATATCAAATCTTTTAAATTCCAATATTGATCTATTTAATCTATTAGAAGGATTAAAAATATTGATATGGTTAAGTCAAAAATATATTAATGGTGCAATCACTTGTACCTCATGGTTTCTTCACATTTATGGGAGGCAACTTGTCCAATTTTACTGTCGCTTGTATGATGCCACCACCCGCAAGCTCTGTCTTGCCACTACCATCTTGAAGGCTTAACCATTTGGTTCTGCCACGCAGCTCTAGCTAGCTCAATTGAGGAAGCAGGAGCAAATTGTAGATACTCATTCAACTCATGGAGTACAAATCAAAGCTCAACTTCACTGGCTTAAGATTGGGGATAAAATATGTAAGGAATTTTTTCAAGCCCTCAAAGCTCGTCATACATCCCAATCTGTTACACAAATCCATAAAGGCCAACAACTTCTTCATGAACTTCTTGATATCCTACAATCCTTTGTTCGTCACTATGAACAAGTGTTTGTGGCTCAAGATAATACTCCTTCTAGGTAATGTGCTTTGCAGCAGTGTCTTGTGGCTGTCCCCTACTGGATTTCAAATGCTTAATGGGTTATATGTGACCAACTTCTCACTCAAGGTGATCTCAAGGACCTAGTCTTTTCCATGGCTAATGAAAAAGCCCCTGGTCTTGATAGCTTTCTTTGTGAGTTTTATAAAACATTTTGGGGCACTGTGCGCAACAACCTGCATAATTTTTATCTTGAAGCCATACAAATTGGCTTTAAGATTGCTTATAAACAAAGGAAATATCAAGTTTATACCTAAAGCTGGTGATCCCAAGGATATCAATAATTGAATTTACCCATCACACTGTTGAATGTCTCCTACAAGATCATTGCTAAGGTATCAGCACTCAAACTTTGCTCAATGTTGCCTCTTATTGTTCAACTTGAATAGACGGGCTTCATTAAATCTTGATTTATCTTGGATAATATCACTGCAGTTTGGGAAGGAATGGAATGGGATTGTTGCTCTCAACAACCCACATTGTTTATCAAGATAGATTTTACTAAGGCTTATAACTACATCGAGTGGCCTTTCATTCATGCTATGCTTCAGGATCTTGGATTTGGACCCCGTTTCATTCACATGGTCCAAATATTATTTGCCGATGCCTCTACTTGCATCACTATTTCTAGCCGACAATGTAACTCCTTTGGTCTTTTTAGATCTATCAAACAAGGCTGCCCCATTGCTCCTACTCTTTATGTTTTAGCTACAGAGGGATTTGGTTACTTGTTAGCTCAAGCAATTTCTCAATCCTGTGTTAAGGGAATTTCCCTTCCCAATTCTACTGAGCAGCTAGTGAATGGTTATTTTGTTGATGAATCTTTCCTCACTCTCATTGAGGATGAGGAAAACATCAAACAGGCCCTTCAATGCCTGAATATTTTTGTCGAGCCTCTAGTTCAAGAATTTAGTGGCAAAAAACTATGTTATAGGTAATATTTTCTCCCTAAACTAGCTTGGCTGGATTCTTTCAAATGGAAATGGATTGACCATGGGGAAATCTTCTATTTCTTGGGAATTCCTTTTACTTTCCAAGCCTCTCCCTTGGAGCTTTGGCAAACTATTATTGCTAGAATTGAAAAAAAATGTAGTATTGGATTACCAAACCCTTATCATTGGCAAAATATTTCAAGTCTATTCCAAAATCTTAGAAGCCACACATGTTTTCTACTCTTCATGATGGGTCCCTTCCAAAGCCTCTCTAAAAATTGAAAAGTTGCTCAGAGATTTTAGGTGGGCTTCCCATGATGACACTCAAGGTTTTCATCGAGTTACTTGGGATTTATGTTGCCTCCCTCATGAGGTTGGAGAACTTGGTTTGATATCCATCCACTAAAAAGGCATTGTCTTGTGTGTTAAATGGATTATTTGAGCCCTTCAAGGCAATGAAGCCTGGAAAGTTCTTTTTAGACACTGTATTTGCACTGACACTCCTATAGGTCAAATGACATGGAAAGGATTGGACATAGGTACACCCTTCTCATTATGAGAGAACCTAGTTCCATTCAAGGTACTTTTGTTATCAAGAGTATTTGGAAAGATTGGCAAGCTCTCAAACCTTGGCTTCACTGGGATGGAGATGATTTTCGCAATGGCTTATCCATTAACCATCAATCCATTTGGTGATCCCCTATTTTAAGCAATCAAGACCAACCGCTTGCTAAGCTACCTTAGGTTCGGGCATTAAAGTTTTTCAAACATGGGATTCATGTTTTGCCTAAATTTTTTGCATTGCGCAACCAAGAATTTCTCATCTTAGCTTGAGTTCAAAAATAAGTATAGGCTTATTAAAAAAAATCATGAGACTTACTAGTCTATCAAAGAGGCTATTCCTCTTCATATGATTCATAATTTTGTGATAAGATCCCTTAAGTCATGGTGGAAAGACTAGAAATGGTACCCAGACACTCCCTTTTAGAGTTACAAACCTTGTAAAGGTTACTCTTAGCTATCTCCCCTTTTGCATATGGTGGAACAACTGAATTACGATTGGCATCTTCAGTCCTATCATGGGACCTAGCACAGATAGTTTCAATGTGTTTGATCTACTATGGTTGAGCCTAAGTTGTCTCATTTTTCTTGGTGTTTGCTATATCAAGGCCTCTCCCTAGGGGATCGTTGGCTCATATGGGTGTTACCATTCCTCATTTCCCATTTTGTTGGCAACTTGAGTCTCTCAAGCACATTTTTTGGTTTTTCCCTCAAGCTCAAGAAGTGTGCAATTGGATTTATGATTTCTTTTGGCCTTTTAGACCTACTGCCTTTTCTTGGCATGTGGTCTTACTTGGGGACTAGTTCTATCTTCCTCAAAAATATACTCATATCTAGCACACTTTCAAGATAGAAATTATTTTTAGCATTTGGAAAGACAGAAATGTTACTATTTTCAATCATTGTTCTATTGATTAGCACTTTTATTTGTACACTAAAGCTCTCATTTGTTCTAATGTTCTGATGTAGATTTAGGTGCAAGCTAGTAAAGTCGCACTTGAAGTCACCCATCTTTAGGAGCTATAGGACCATTAGGGCAACACTCCTTGCACTATTGCCTTGGTCCCACTTGACTCTTCCTCCTCTCGAGGGTATTAGCATGGTTGCATTCAATCCTTTCAATTGGACCAGAGGGACCGTGGTGGCAACCATGGTGATCATGATCATGGTGCTCATTCTCATGGCCCTCAACTCTTCAGGGACTCTTTCTTGTGGGGGTTGGTCTTTCCCTTCCAGACCACCATCTCCATGACAGGATAGTGGCTGGCCTAACATAGGCAAATTTCCTTGGATGCAACTTGCCATTTCCTCGGTTTGCACTCAACCTCCTGAGGAGAATGAAGATGCTACTACTGCTCTCAATGGTTGGGAGCCTATTTAGGATGCCACCTCTAGGGATTTTTGGGAAAAATCTGATGACAAAGATCATCCACCCTTTGTTAGTGCTGCTCTTGCTGCTTAATGTTATTTGGGCCAGGCTCTTTGTTTATATCTTTTCATTTTTGTCTGTTAAGGCTTTAGACATTATATTTTGATCGCCTTTTGAGGCTATGACTGTGTGGATGTGACTTTTTACCACCCTACCTTTTTTTGTGAATATATACTATATATTACTTTAATATAAATTAAATAGGATATTCAAAAAAAAAAAAAACATTAAAAATATCATACCTTAAATAATTCTTGTCTACTTTTGGAGTAGATTTCTGTCTACTTATACTCGGCTCTCATTGTAGAGTCGATCAAGGCTCTCTATTTCATCAAATTATTAAAATGAGTTTGTAAATTATTTTAATGGATAAATCATTAGCTTAATGCATAATTATGTGGCATATCTATGAGTCATTGTTGAGGCGGAGATCGTGCCTTCCCTCAGGCAATACCAGCAACATATTCCCGTGCCTCTGCCCCTCCCTGATGTACTCTATCATGCTTATATATTGGTAAGTATTATAGGTTGAAGAATATTACTCAGTCATTTCCTTGTTAACCGATAATGCATTTAGGGAGTATTAAAAATATAGATTTTAAAACTTTATTTTCATATTTTAATTGCAGACTAAAATTAGAATAGCAAACTGGCACTCTACACAACTTCATTGATTTTCCCAGTTGAAACACATTGATAAAAATCTGAGCAACCTATAATTTCTGAAAAAATATGACATGCAAATTATGAGGATCCAAATTAACATTCAAATTCCATAAATTTGGCTGCAAAAATTTAGCATAACATGGAGACTTCTAAATTTAATCTCTCTTCCATATGAACATAATTTTTTTTTCTTATTTATGGAAATACACTATAAGAACATGAGAAGTAATTTCGTTGAGAAATATATAATAAGGAAGTAATTCTTTCCCAAAAATAAAAAGACTACCAAAAAAATTTCCCTTTTTTCAGCTCCCAACTATACGATATAGCAAAGAATTTATAAAAATAGTAATGGGCTTTTAGTTTTTTTGTGCTTTCAACAAATAGATTTTAGTTTTTGTGCTAGAAAAATAAATAAATGATGCAAATACCTAAAAAATATTCCTCCACAGTCTTGGATCAATTCCTTGGAGGGTGATCTTTTGTTTTCTATTTGCACTCCCCATCAGCTCACCTCAGATCTTGCAATTTGATATGCTCATGTGAGTTCTTGGCAAATAGACCCAATTTTGGTTTGATAGTGCATCCCAACAAAGGACGACCATATTTGTTTAATTTATCTCTTTCCACTTGGATACCATGTGGTGAGCCTTGGAAAGTTTTTGAATAAGCAGGAGGAATTTGTAGATCTTCTAGACATATAGGCTGTAAGGCTTTGAATCCAAATACATTACCTACAATAGAAGTGAACATGTTAATAACAAAACCTTCTTTAAAAAGATCTAAAGGGTAAGATACATAGGCAATAAATTGAGTTCCTCTCCACAAATGGGTTCAATATCATGACATCACCCCTTGTGATGATCAAGATTGGTAAGTCCATCAGTCCAAATAGTGGTCAATGTACCAGTGGGAGATTTAGCACCTACTACTGCTCCCACTTCTTCAGGGGTACTCCGAGTTGAGGAGTGACTCAGAATGTTGCCAAGATATCAATATCTTTGGTTTGATATTTTGGAGTATAATAAGTTTATCTATAATCTTTAACACCAGCTTTGAATCTGACACTTGCTTTAGTCTTTGTTTTTGGTGACATAAATAAGTCTATCCCTATGATTTATTGGTTAATATCTCTTACAATAATGAGGTCTACTCGACCTAGGTGTCGAACGTAAAGAATCACTTTTGTATTAATTTTTTTTTATAGCCTTTAAGGTTTTTAAGTAATATTGTATCATGTTATGTATTTATGATGCAAACCAATTTCTTATTTTGATTAACCTGAGGACCTTTCTGCCATTAAATTAGCTCATAAATTATTCTATATTAGAAGTAAATCTAATACATTTCATTTTAGACAAAAAAAATGCACATATGAAAAGAAAATACACCAATGCTAGAAATACAAATCGCAATAGTAGACAGTATGGGCATAGATGGAAATGTGCCTAGTTATTATTATAATTATCCATTTACTTCAAATTTCATAGATTAATATTTATTTATTTTAAAAAAATAGCATCAAAATCCTCTAGTCATGTTCTAGTTGTTTTGAGAGCCACATCAACCTTAATTGCTTGACTCTTGCCTTCAACTCACACATGATCAACTTTAGCTAATCTAAAACTTTCTTGAGCCTCTTGAAGATCAATATCAATACCTCTTTTTGCATTATTTACCAATAATGTGATTTCATTGTTGTCTATCCTGGTGAGACCACCCATCAAACCAATAGTTGACCACTAGGCATTGAGTCATATTTTCATGACTCCTATATCGAAAGATGTTACCACTGCAGTATGGGTGCATAGACTCAACGGAAGCTATTCTAATGAATCAATATAATTTTAATTTGATACAATATTTTATTTACATAATCCCTTTTGTATTTTATATAACATGTGAAAAAGAGTTATATGTCAATAATAAATAAAACTAACAATTAGAGCTTGAATTGTTCTAGGTTTAATTTTAAAAAGAATATGCCTAGCTTCAAATTGAAATTGAAGGATTCATTAATCTTTCCAATTAAGAGCTTCTATAGAAAGAGACTTACATTTAATTCTATTTTTGGAAGTCATAATTGGATGAGGATAGAGGTAGAGTCCAATTCTACATGTCAATGTCAACAACAATGAAAATTGGAGTAGGAGGAAAATCCGTTGGTTTTATATATCATGAGGGTTCGAGTCCCTATATCCTTAGACTAATTTATCAAAGAGGTCTATTTTATTTTATTTTTATTCATTAGGTGTGTTAATAACAACATAAGAACACTTTATCACAAAAGAAGTTTGAATTGTATGATCAACTTGTGTTTGCTTTTGTATATACACATCTTTGTATATGTATATAACATATATTTATATTTTTATTTGTGTCGTTGCTTCTACTCTTTCAAATGGTGTCTTATACCATTTTTATTTTTAGTTGATAGGAGTTTGGTTACTGTGCTAGTATGATGCATAGGGAAACATTCGAGATAGCTCAGTTGGTAGAGTAGAGGACTGAAAATCTGTGTCACCAGTTCAAATCTAGTCCTTGGCATGTGTACTTTTCATCAGAGATAAGTATGAAAAAGGGTTAGTAAACCTTATTCTAATATGTATTTTATAGATTTAATATAGTGATTCTATGTGATTGAATCAATAGGGAGTTCATCTAAGTTATTTCAAAGGGTGTAGTATAAAATCACTACTTGAAATAACTCATACTAGAGAGCAATTTTCTCTATTTAATTCTATTAATGATTAATAGAAAGATTGAGATAAAATAGCTTCTAACTTAGCATTATATAAAAAATAGAACTAGATCGGGGTAAAGACCAATACCTATGATTGGTAGAAAAAGACAGATCAAAATAAAAAAATTGTGTGGTCCCGAATCCTTAAAATAACTTGTTCCTATCATAACTTGTTCCTACCAAGAAAAAAAGTGCAGCACCAATCAATCCATAAGAAATCATTTGTAAAATGGCTCTATTGAGGCCTGTATATGTCATGGAACTAATTCCTATAGTTATAAAAGCCATATGAGATATTGATGAATAGGCTATCCTTCTTTTCAAATTGAGTTGACCCATAGAAGTTAGAGTTACATAGATAATTTGTACTGCTCCTATTATTATCAACCATAGAGAAAAAAAGGAATGAGCATGAGCTAGCAATTCCATATTGATCCGAATCAACCCATATCCTCCCATTTTCACTAGAACTCTGGCTAAAAGCATACATGTACTATAATGTGCTTCCCCATGAGTATCTAGTAACCAAGTATGTAAAGGGAAGATTGGCAATTTTATTGCATAAGCAATCAAAAACCCTAAATATAATAGTATTTCAAGTGTGATGGGATAATTTTTTTAGCTAATAATTAAAAATTGAATGTTAGTCTATGAGGTCCATAGAGACACATACTTAAAGGTCCCATTAAGATAAAAATGGAACCATCCACAGTATACAAAAGAAATTTTGTGGCCGAATATAGACATCTTTTCCTCCCCACATGGATAAAAGTATGTAAATAGGAATTAGTTCCAACTCCCACATGAGAAAGAAAAGTAGAATATCTCGAGAAGAAAATAATCCCAATTGGCCATTGTACATTGCCAACATCAAGAAATGTAATAATCACATATTTCGAGTAACTAGCCAAGCAACTAAAGTAGTTACAAACTCCGTTAATAAAAAAAGTCCAATGGAAAATCCATCAATTCCTAGTTTCCAATGAAAATGGATAAGATTTACCCAATTATAATCCAATTGGACATATCTATGAGATTTATTAAAAGCACAAGTAAGGATGACAATTTGTTTATGTATTCCAATGTCTCTTCTATTTTAGACAATTTATATACCTGTTTTTATTTTTGGTTTTAAAAGTAGATAGATATAATTTGTTTATTGTGATAATTCTAAATTTGTTTAGGATAGTTTAATTAGTACTTGAGTTGTTAGAAATGAAGTTGAACAACTATAGAATGGAAATCTAATTACAACTGTGAATATTAATCTAGTGCAGAACCAAAATGGAGATAGTATGAAATCAGCACAAGTAAATAATAGAATAGGAGATCAAACACATAATGCAATGTTTACGTGGAGAAACCCTTTCAAGAAAAAACTCCACACAAGAAGAGATGTACCAATCTATATTAACTTCAATAGAGTTTACAAGACAACACTATCAATCTCCTCTTATGTCTTCAATCCAGCAACGCCTGTAATACTCATACACAGCCATAATACAATACCCTCTTTAAAAGAGTGTTGCCTTCTAGAAAAAACACCCTAACATAACCTCTACTGTTAGATCTGCAACCTAATGATGAATGGTCCAAATGGACTATGAACTTACAATATTTTCCAAGGCAATTTTCTAAAAAAATTCTCTTCGGGCACACTGCCCCCCATAGCCCCCTGTCAGGTACAAGGATCCAAAGTGTGGTTGAAACAAGATCGCTACTTGGTGAATACTTATTCCCTTATGAATGATTTACAAAGAATATTAGGAGTAATTAAATACATAGGATTTACAAGGTTGATGGCACCTTAATCCTAACATGAGTTCCTATTTATCCTATTTAATCTCAAGCAAAGAGGAAAAGAGAAACATAATATATTCAAATTTTAATCTATGTGTGTGCTTTTTCTTCAATTCAATGTCCACATCATGTGTGGAGATAAAAATCATATCAATTTTTTTACTTTTTTTATGAGATACTATTGGTTGGTCTTGAAGTACTAATATATGATACAAAGATTGATTATCTATTGTGTTGTAATTCTAATAAGAATCCTAGAGATTACATAATGCTTACTCTTAAGCGATTCGTTTACACAGTAGTTATATTTTTTGTTTCTATCTTTATCTTCAAGTTCTTATCAAATGATCTAGGACAGAATCTTGGGCGTAAAGAATAGTGATGAAAAAAGATTAGAAAGTAGGTTTTGTAAAAAGATTATTTATATAGATGTTGAGGAGTCATCTCAAGTGACTAAAAAATGAGAGAGGGATTCGAACCCTCAGTACAGATAGTCTGTACAATAGATTAGCAATCCACTGCTTTAGTCTGCTCAACCATCTCTCTTATATGGGAGATATAAAATGAATATATCATTTCACTAAATAAAGACCAACATTTGTGAGAATCCAAATGTATTTCTTTATTCTATTCCAAACAATTTTTCAATTTCTCTAGTCCGGCCAGTACCTGGCCAGGTCATTATCTTTCCTAGATAAGAATAATTGACCAAATTATGAATACAATGCTTTACCTAATCTGAAAGCTAAAATAATTTTTATAAAAGTGGTAAAAAGGGCTATTAAAATTTGACCCTTTGATATCATTTCATTATTTCCTCTCCAATCACTTTTTTTATTATCTAGATAATGACTTATTTTTTTTGTATTTTAATAATTCCAGCTATTCAAGGCTATAATATGGATGAGATGTTCTAGATTGAAACTAGATAGATCATATTGGGGGTGATAAAAAGAGATTTCAAAGACTAAGAGTGGATCAAAATTGTGAAAATGATCATAATTTTAATTTTCTATTCTATATTTGTCATAAAAAAACTATGACAAAATCACTTGAATCATTCTAAGGAATGTGTTAAGAATAATAATATCTATATATAATGATTACTATAATATTGATTAAGAGTTGTTGCAAAATGAAAAACTATAAGGGGGAATTAAAACGAGCCATTTCCTATTGAATTTTAAGGAATAGGAAAATATGATGATGAGAACTTGTATTAAACTCATATTAGAAGCTAATAATTACTTTTTTCATATTGGACAAAAGATCAATCTGTAAGATACAATGAAATTATGGTAGGCATAGTTTAGTGGTAAAAGTGTGATTTGTTCTATCATTATATTCATAGAGTTAAAGGATCTTTCAACTCTTGTTAATATTTTGAAAAAACTCTATCTCTATATAGGTTCCAAATATAGTGAAATTGTCTTTCCCATCCTTTCACAAAATCCTACTACTAACAAAGAATCTCACTTCCTGAAGTATCCCATATATGTGGGTGGTAATAGAGAAAGAGAAAAAATTTATCTCAATGGGAGAAAAAACAACAATACCATCTACAATGCTTCAACGATGGGTAAAGTAAGTAAAATCGCATGTAAAGAAAAGGGTGGATATCAAATAACTATTGGTAATCCATGAAATGGTCAACAAGTGGTTGACTTGTACCTCTAGGAACATAAATTCTTGTTTCAGAAGGTGAATTCATCAAGGCAGATCAGTCATTAACAAATAACCCTAATGTAGGTGGATTCAGTCTAGAAAATGCAAAAATAGTACTTCAAGATCCTTTATGTGTTCAAGGTCTTTTATTATTCTTAGCATCTATCATTTTAGCACAGATATTTTTGGTTCTTAAGAAGAAACAATTTGATAAAGTTTAATTGGTCGAAATGATTTTTTAGGTGCATAAAATATTTGAATCTCCATCTTATTAATAATTACTGCAATTATACAAATAAAATCATAAAATAAACTCATACAGTTTCTTTGGTTCATTTTCCCCTTCCCTCTGTTCGCATATATTGTGAAGGATGAGGAAATATAAATAATATGTGCATCATTAATAATGAGTGATTCTGAAACAGACTTGCTAAACATAGTCATGCATGACATTACATATTATATACATGTCATCTTTTCTCACCTCGATCTTTTATATTCAAACAAATGATCAAAACATAAATAGAAGGAAGGAAAGAATTTAGTAATCTTGGTTTACTAGTTTTTATTTTTTTCTCACTTATCCTACAAGTAAAAAGTGTATATATATATATATATATATATATATATATATATATATATATATATATATATAACTTTTTACCATTATTTCGCCAATGGTAAGAAGAGCTCATTCATTTTCTAATTCCATTCCTACATTTTGGACTAAAATGAGAAAAGGAGCAACAAAGGCATATATTGTTGCCCATTGAGTATATATATATATATATATATATATAACTTTTTACCATTATTTCACCAATGGTAAGAAGAGCTCATTCGTTTTCTAATTCCATTCCTACATTTTGGACTAAAATGAGAAAAGGAGCAGCAAAGGCATATATTGTTTCCCATTGAGTAAATGAGGCTTTTTAACAAAACAATTGTTTGAATGAAATGCTTCTTTCCTTTTATAATCCTAATAGTTTTTATATTATAAAACTAAAAATTCTATTTTTTATACTTAATGCTCAAAGTACTGCAACACCTGCAAAATTTATTGCAAATGAACAAATATTGCAAAAACATTCTACAAATCCATAAAAAAATGTTAATTGGTTTTTGGAGAAAAAAGATATTCTAATTGGATTGATCCAATTATCTTTATAATTAAATCTTTCTAATAAAAAAGATAATATTTGTAGGATTTGTATGAATTATCCTTCTATCATTAATCTATAATTGGATTTGTTTACAATAAATAATAAGTAAAGATAAGACCTTATCTTCCTTTGTGTTCAAACAAGGGTAAGATCTTACCTTTATTTTTGATTTTTCACTTTCATATGTATAGTATCTATTACAGATACACAATACATTTCATTAAGTTATAAAGATGATCCTAATTTAGAATAAGAATCGTAGAAAAAATACCTATTAAACCAATAACGAGAATACCAATTAAAGTACCTATCAACCAAAGAGGGATCCTTCTAGTGGTATTGACCATTTCTCTTACTTCCTTTCACATTTTTTAAGTAGTCATGCTCAAGACATAAACAATAATACATAGAAATATTAGATCTCACTAAATTGGGTGAGAAAGAATATTATTATTGTTCCTAATTGAAAAAGTAATTAGAGAATAGAACACCAAGTACAAAAATAAGCAACAACCCCAATAGAGGCTGGTACAATTTAATTCCACATTTTATTCATTCGGGTTTGATTGTGTCATAAATAGCTCCGTTATTTAGTTTATATAAAGTTTATCATTATATGAATTGCACTGTTGATATTGATCCCAAGCAAAAAATTGTACGTACAGCTAGCCCATGAGCGACCAACCATCTAACTATAAAAATGGGATAGGTTCTATCTATAGTCATTAATATAGGTCTCCTAAAAAGATCTAGATCTAGTAAATTCATCGATTTGCTTTAATGAATCGAAACAACGAGTTACTAGTGGAACCTCTTGTCAGTTTTCTATTAAATACTCATTTGGTTGAGGGCTCTCGAATGCATCATAAGATAAACCCAGGCTGACAAATAACCAACCTGCAATGAATAAAGAAGGTATAGTAATGATATGGATAACCCAGTATCTAATACTAGTAATAATGTCAGCAAAAGTGCATTCTCCTGTATTCCCATACATGCTAAGCTCCATATATTATTGTAAAATCAAGGGTAAATTGATCCCATGAAATAAAGAGATCAGGAAATGGAAAAAGTTATTGATTTCTTCTACAATCCTTGTTTGGTTATCAATATGATACCAAGGGTATATCTGAAGTATACTGAACTAGGATAGCTAGCCTTCTTCTAAGTATATTGTAAAATCAAGGGTAAATTGATCCCATGAAAGAAAGAGATCAGGGAATGGAAAAAGTTACTAATTTCTTCTACAATCCTTGTTTGGTTATCAATATGATACCAAGGGTATATCTGAAGTATACTGAACTAGTATAGCTAGCCTTCTTCTAACATAGAAATATAATTTTCCTTAATATTGAAAGCTGGATTAGGATAAAACAATTCTGCTACTACTAATTCCTCCAGCTTTGTTTGATCAATTAAATCCATTTTTTTATTTCTTTTCACTGAATAGAAATGAGAGAATCTCGCATATTTCAATTTCATAATAGCTTGAGAAACCCTATCTCTATATTACAACAATTAGATATACGGATCATAGGTAAAGTAATTTCATTTGAGCAGTAATCATTGTAATGGCTCTCACTTCTACATGTGACTTTCTAACATGAATACATTCATGTAATTTTAAGAAGAAAAAGGAGTATCATTCATTATAAATAAAACTCATCTAGAACATTATATTGTTGGTTTCTCTATTTTACTTTACCATTATTTATATGGTGTATTTACAATAGTATTGTGGATAAAGTTATCTATGAACTTAATGACTTAAATAATATAGCACTTTGAGTGTGAACGACCGAAGTGCTATTCCTCTTATGAATAAAAAGGAATCGATGAATAGAGAAATATTATCTTGATCAAATGTAAATATGTTACTATTCCTATTTTATTTTCCAAGAAAGATATGATATCAGATTTTACCTAATTAATCACCAATTACTGGTCTTAAAGAGGCGTATGGAAAAAGTGAATCCATTTATAACATACAATTTATTTTTACTATGCTTGGTTGTAGCAAAAGTGTCTTTTGTTCTAAAGATCGATAGAGATAATGTAAGGTGATCTAATCAGAATCATTATCAAATTCATTCATCTCATACTTAGTAATAAACTATTATGTATGATAAATAATCAATTGGGGGATTGAATTTTCACTTTTTCGATAAAATGAAGAAAATATCTTTCTATATTCAAATGACTATTCAGAGTTCCTAGAGCTCTTTGGATAGCTTAGTGAAAAATTTGTTATCGAACCTGTTCAATTAATCTTTGTTGTTCAAAGTGAATGGTCTCATTCTTTGAATTTTCTATTGTTTCAAATTAACAGAAGCAATATTGATAAGTTCCTCTTTTTCTTGTTCTATTTGAGAGTATCCATTTACCCGAATTTCATGTGCTTTCCTTTCTACTTCCCGTACGTGAACCCGGGCTTGCTCAAGATGATTAGTAACTCCTTACATAGTTCTTTAGAATTCTGAATAGTACTCAATATTTTCTATTTATAGTTATCTAATAGATTACTTAATGAAAGTAGATTATCTATTCATAAGTTGAACGAATTTCTAATATCTTCCCAAACTGAACATAGACCTTTTGATTCATTTGGCTCTCCCGCTTGATTTTTTTTACAACATTATAAATCTTTTTTACCAAGCCTACCCTTATCATTCATATTATGTAAAAATAAGATCAATCTATCAAAGACCAAAATCTGTGAAGGGCTCTTTTGCCAAAAGGGATTTTTTATTATCAACAAAGTTATTGTTCTTTTCTCTTCTTTTTTTTTTAATTTTCATTCATATTTATTTCCTCTTGAATTTTTCTTGAAATAATTTCCTTCTGTGTAGGTCATGGGTTCTGCATTTAAACCAAAAAAATTGGATGGGAGATTAGGATTATTTTTCAGTAGATAGATTGAATAATTCCATTATCATATGAATGTTATATATCGGATCAACCTTAAACTATGGCTTTGAAGCAATCTCATATTAGCACAAGGTAGAAAGAGTACCCAGTTGTGCTTGGACTTCAAGCAGTTTAGCTTTAACCATTCTAAAGATTTTTTCTTGTTGGTTGGGATTGGTAGGAAAATTTTCCAATCAATTATGAGATGCTATAGTTCTTCCATATTTATTTTTTCCCCTTTAGAAGTAATTTGTTTTGATCGTGCACTTTGCTATCTACAAAGTGCAGTTGGTTAGACCATTGGGCAAATCTTTAACTCTTTCGCCTCTTTCTAATACTACAAAATGTTCTTGTAAATTATGGTCAATACCAAGTCTATAAGTAGATATTTCATATTTAGAGGTTAAACGTACTCTAGCAACTTTGAATAAGACAGAGTTTGGATTTTTGGGGGTGATAGTGGAAAAATTGACAGATAAGTTACCTTTACTGTCACTGTACAAAATTGTACATTAGAATTTCACCTCATATGACTTCTCATTCAATTATTTTTTCTTTTGAAGTAGGACATTTTTATTTTTTGAGTTTTTTCTTTCTTAAATATGGGTATGGGAACTCAACCTAATTTGATTAGGTAGTTTTTGTTGTTTTAATAAAACATGAATGATTATATATATTCAGTTTTTTAAAACAAAAAAGTATGCTAACCCTTTAGGATTAATTCTTCTTTCTCTATTAAAGAGAATGAGAATGACAACCCTTTTTTATTTATTTTTATTTTTATTTTGATGAGCAAGTTGGTGTCCAGGGGACAGCTCCCATTTAAAATTAAAGAAACCAAATTTAACAAAATTATGAGTCCATGCTCAAACAAGTTTTCTTTAATCTCCTATTGAGTAGGTATGAACATAATCTTGCTATCTTTGAAGCTAATACTATCTCCTACATCCCCTATATCTTGTAGGTCACAAACAAAATCCTGCCAATATTACTAAAACCTAAAGAAAAAACATACAGATAACAACATTACTCATGCATTTATGTCCTCTTCAAAATATTCGTTGAGAAGCTCCTCCAACCATTCCTCTTCTTACTCCATCCCTATCAATTTATTTAGAAAATTGACCCCACGAGAAGCTTTCCTCCTCCTTTCTACTATCCTCTCCACCCTTGCATCAGTTACAAATGGCAACCACTCCATCACATCTCCCTTTTCATTGACTCTATGAAACTCTTCTGGCTAGGCAATACCGACTCCAAATTGTGCCATGCCAAGCAACTCCTCAAACCCTCCTTTGATTTCTTTTTCAATGTAGTTTATCATCAGATGGTGAACAATCTCCTTATCCTCTCCTAAGTCAAGCATTACTGCCAAAAACATTGATGCTAGGTCTAAATTGGCCCTCTATTCGCATCATTCATAGATTCATCTCCCAAAATCCATTCCACTATGAATAATACCACTCCCTTTTTGGTTTGAACACTGACTTCATCCTGTTATTCATTATCCTACCAAGGAAAGACATTTTCCATTTAGCACTTGTCAAGAAAATTGACGTATCCATTTTTACAAAGCTCTGCCTTTCCTCTCTCTAGTTTTCTTCGAAAAGACATGGAGGCTGTGTCTAAGTTGATAACATCCCATCAACCACCTTCTTTGCACACTTCACTAGCTTGGAGTAGCACGATGGAAAAGACCCTTCATCAGATATCCTCTGTATTTCTATTATTGAAAGTTTCAACCCACATCAAATCATCCTTTGTGTCTAATGCATAATTGGCCATCATATCTGCTTCTCCATTCACCTCACGGAAGACATGGTTTACCATCACTCTTTTAAATGATTCTAACAATGCAAGTGCTTCATTCAACAAAACATTTAACCTCCAATTAAACATTTCTCCCTTCCTTACCACATTTAAAACTATTTGGGAATCCCCTTCTAGTATCAACCTTTTAATCTCTAGTCTTTGACATAACCTTAGGCCAAGGATTAAAGCCTATAGCTCTGTTGTATCATTAGTCCCGTGAGGAAGCACTTTTGATGCTCTCCCTATAACCCTTCTTCTCCAATCACACACAATATAACCTACTCTGGAGTCTCCAGGTTTCTCCTGGAGGCCCCATCAAAGTTCAATTTGAACCACACTTTATTTGGTGGTGACCATTTAGCTTCCACTCTCCTCTTCCAGGACTCAACTCCACCATCCCCTTTAACAGGGTTTTTTATTCATTTTTATCATTACATGCTAATTCTTTATTTATATCTTGATATATCATTTTTTCAATCACAAATTAAATTCAAAATTGATGAGTTAATGTGAACTTTGCTGATGTTTGTCATTGATGTCAAAGGTTGATGGAGTTGGTTGATTAAGTTTGTTGATTTGATTTGTCATTGATGCGTTGAATGAAGTTTATCATTGATAATGCAGAGGTTATTTGAGGTTCCTATATGCAATGAGACATTACATTTACATCAAGTGATATTATCATCAGGAGATCTCAATTTATAAATTTCTATTGGCATGTCATGTTAGTGATGAAGTGCTCATTTTCTATTTATATTGGTGATCTCACCTGATTTGGTTTATGTCAGTGATTTGGTATGTCCAAGATCAAATGATCATGGATGAACTCGGTTGGATTTGGTGAACTCTCAATTGGATTTGGAGTGACCAAACATCTTTGACAAGTAAAAAACAAAGGTTCATTCATGTCAAGTTTCTCTAAATTGATTGATGTTAAGCAATGTGTTTAAGTGCCTAAAGTTAGTGTTGTGTGATAACAATTAGGGTTTGTGAACATCTAAAGACCTAGTCATCCTAAATCCTCATGACATTCTCTAAACCCTAGCATTCTAAATGTCCTAGCAATTTCTTTCAATAGTAAACTTTCCATAGTAAGGGTTTACATGATGATAGTGTGTTCTCTGCAACTAAGACAGAGGTTAAGAATCATTGAGACTTCATTCAGGAATTTGTGATAGTAGTTTTAGGGTTTTGTCTCTCTTAAATGAACTAAGTTCTACCTCTTTAAACCCTAATTTATAAAGATTTAAACCCTTCACTAAAGTCTTTAATGATGTTGTGTCTTTTCTTACATTTTCTCATTGACTTGCTCTAGCTGGTTGACTTGTCACTTAAGTGACAACTTATGTCACTCTTCTCATTGAATGATCAACCCCTCATCCTAGGGGTTACCAGATCATCTGGTTATCAAACTAAGATCAGGCACCAAAGACAAATTGAAGGTCCTCATTCAAAATTTTGTGAGCGCAAGATTCCAGATTGAGGACTACAATTTAATCTTCTTTCAAAACACAATGGCTCTTCTTTGTGTTAAAGTTTGATGGTGTTGTGATGTTTAGAGTCTACAAGGAAGTTAGAACTATTTGTGTAACTATTTTTTGTTCACTGCCTTGGATACAAGAACAACCCTAAGTGATATTTTTGTGAGTGTCATTTTTGATAAGAGCTTCTATGTGGAATATACAAGGTGCGGATAGTTGATTTTTCTTATGGAGAAAAACATGAATATAGACAGAGCATTTTAGAGGTATGAGACTTGTTTACATTGAGATAACTGAGAAAAAGATGCAAAGTATCATGTGATTTTTGTGTAGGATGAGTAGAATATTTATTATTGTGTTATGTAGACATATGGAATGATTTTTATTATAGCAAATATGTTATAGTTTGAATAGAAGGGTTTGTATGAGGGTTTTAAAGTTATTTGTTTTGAAGCGTGCTTGAAGTTTTGAGTGGGCAATTATGCAAAGAGAATGTGATAATTTGAGTCGACTGATGTAAAAACATGTAATGGTCATGAATGTTATTACAAAAAGAATAATGTTTTGTTATCATCTAGTGTTTTGTTCTCAGCGTATGTATGTAGAACCTACAAGAAAGAGTACTGATATATGAACAGAGAAGTTGATGTACATATTAGATTGAATGTGAATCTGATAAGACAGTAAACAAATGAATGTTCTACAAAGACAGTGAAGCTTTGATTGCAGAGGGCAATGAAGGAAATCATATCAGGTATCCTTTGTTTTGAAGATGGTTTAATATACTATATCTAAGGTGTGTTTGCAGAGAGGACAGTGAAGAATATTTTTGTAGAGGGGTATGTTTCATTTATATTGATGCAAATTAGATTATATAGAATCACTTTTGCATATGAAACACATGTCAAATCTTAGGATATTGGAGTCTCAATTTTTATTGATTGAGGTTGGCGCATCATTAGGGTTGGTGCTTTAAGTAAAGTATGTGGTTATCAGGTGTGCATTGTACCTTGAGATTGGTGTCTTGAAAATAGTGTATTAGGTGTGGTTGTACCTTGAGGTGGGTGCTTCTAAAATAATTGTAATCTTCTTTCTTTTGAGGTTGGATTTAAGCAGTAGACTCAAGCAACTCTCAGTGGTTTTTTCCCTCATAGGTTTTCCATGTAAATATTTGTGTCATGGTGATTTTTATATGTTTTCACTAAAGTTTGTGCTTGTCAAAACTTAACTATGAGTTTAAAACTGCTTAATTGCCTTGGTTGATGTGTATTTATATTCTTTCCTTTGAAAAGGTTTTAGGATTATTGAATAAGATTTTTGTATATCACTAATTCACCCCCCCCCCCACTCTTAGTGATAGTGAGTATTCCAACAATTGGTATCAGAGCTATAGGTTCCTTGCAAAAGTTTAACCAACTTAGGTGATCTTTGTTGTGGAATACATATCATGGAAAAAGGAAAAGGACAAAAGAAAAAAGGTTAGTGCTAAGAAAAAAGTTGATCAACCAGCCTCAAACAAATCATGTGATGTATCTAAAAAAGGGGATAGTCTTGTAATTGTGCATGCTGATAAAAGAGAAGACAACATTAATGTGGAAGAATATGGTGATTTTGAAGAAGAAAAAGTTCATCTTGAGGGAGAGTTAATTTCTACACTTGCTGACCTGAAACATGAAAGAAAAAGAAATGAAAAAATTAATGTTAAACTTGAAGAATCTTATAAACACCTCACAGATTTGAAATTACAGTTGGAAGAGTCTAAAACAATTGAAGAAGTCACAGAATTGGACTTACAAACAAAAGTAGAGGATAGTCAAAAGTTAGAGGCAGAAGTTAGGTCCTTGAGAAAGCAGTTAGAGAAAGTAAATCAGGAGTTGAATAGAAGTCTTCAAAATAAGCAGAGCACTGAGTTGTTTGAGAAAATTATTTTTAAGTCAAAGGTCACTGTCAAACAAATCTAGAATAGGATATGAAGGAGAAAGGAGATAAAAAGATGCTGCAGTGTCCAAGAAGAGTGATGGAAAAGATCAAGGCGCAATATATGAATAAGGAGAATCAAGCACTGCTTCCAAAAGGCTTGCAAATCAGAAGGAAGAAGGATACAAAAGAGTTTATAGCCCCAAGCAAGAACTGAAGAAAATATCATCAGCAAAACAAATCAGGTTCACTTCTTATTTTCTTGGTTATTGTTATTTCTGTCATAATTTTGGTCATAAGGCTACAGCTTGTCAATTTACACATAGGAGAAGACCAAATAGAAGTCAATTTGTATCCTCTAGACATATGAATGTCATTTTCTATAATATTAACAAGGTCAGTCACATAGAAAGAGACTATAGAGTACATGAAAGACATAATCATGTATGGAACAAAAGAAGAAATGATTATGGGTTGTCAAGAAAACATTACAATACCTTTGCCCTAGATTACAATGCCATATGTTATAAATGTAATAATTTTGGGCATAGAGCACAATTTTGTAGAGATCATTTGATGAAACCATTTAGACATGACAAAAAGACAAATACCTTGGTCAAGCAATAGCAGGCAAATACCTTGGGCAAGAAGAAGTTAGATATGAATGTTTGGAGATTGAAACAAGATCAAGAGAAGAAGCAACCCAATCTTGTGCATAATGCAAGGGAAACATCATTGTTTGCATAAATAGACTTAAAAATTTAGGGGAGTTGATTATTGCATTACCTTTCTATTGGTTAACAGATTTGTCACTTCTAGTTTATACTCCTTTACCCACACAAAGGACAACCCAACCAACAATTGAGTCACTTGCAAAGTTAACTGCAAGTGCTCTCTGCTTATTTTACAAGGTGCAACTACCTTCAAATGATTTATAAGGAATGAAAACAGAGTATGCATTTGACCAGAAAGAAGAAAAGGTAAACTAATACTCACTCATAGCCATGAAAGTGAATGCAAAAGATTAATTCAAAAATAAATGAGTACAGATAAATGACACATAGTCTACCTATTCCACACCCACAAATATTGATAAATTGATAAAAACGAACAGCTACATTTTTATCAACACACACCAACATAACAGAGGCAATATTGAAGACAGATTACAAATTGACACAAGAACAATTGCAATCATAGAAGGTATTTGAAGACACAAAGTTCTAAAAATAATTCTTCATTTCTTCATTATGAAAAAATTCAAAGTTTCTAAAAATGCTTCTGTACATAAGCTGAGTTAAGAAAAAGATAACTGGAAATAGAATAAACTTGTTCCCCTTCCCCTGCTAATAGCCAGAAGGAAAAAGATACCTCCTCCCTCCTAAAGTCCTCCCTTTATAGCTTTTCAAAACTCAAAAATATATCGTAACTATCCGTAATGGTCCTCTAAGTAACCGCTATCAAGAAAGTGATCTAAAAATGGAAACAATTACATTACATCAAAATTTTGGTTACCACCACTAATTACAAAAATATTTCATGCATGCCAAAAAAGTGGCATCAAACTGCCCCAAGTATGGGGGCGATTCCTAATTCCAATCGTATTTCCATAAAAAGACTATGCAATTCAGCACATTCTTCCTCTTCTTCCAGAATGACTATTACCCTACGATATTTAGCATAGCTGGTCTTCTCTTTCCATGCAACTATATGCAACTGCGAGATGATATCAATATGTTCTTCTTTGGGCCAGTTCAAATCAGATTACAGGACAGGCATGGGTTCATCATCACAAGTTTCATTACTTGTAGGAAGTCCCATTTTGAAAATGTCTTGGTTCATAAAAACTAAACTCAGAGGTACCGCCACCTTTCTTTGTAGACAAGCTAATTTAATTACGCCAGTAGGTAATGATGGCTTTTAACTTGTTGATGTCGTGCTACCACCTTACTGAGCTCCGTTACACTTGTCATTTAAGAAGTAATTAATGCATCATTGATTTTGTACTTTGGGAAAGGAGTCTTAAGATTAAGTTCGTATTTCATAACTCCTAAAAAGGCATTCTCATGATATTTCATATAGAAAATCAAATGAGCTGGCGATGCTTTGAAAACCAAGAATCTATTGGAGGGTCACAGAGTCACAAAAAAGAAGAACCATTGAACCACATATCGGGAGTTCTAGGGTTTCGAAAACCTCTGACAATGAATGAAGTCAGGCCATCAGAGCTCTTGCAAACTTTCAAACTATTAGAGTGAAGTTCAAAAAATTTCTTCCCCGATAATAAGAGGAGTTGAGAAGTCAGCCATTTTATGGACTTAACAACATAAGTCGGGGGAACAAGGGGTTCATGAACTTGAAAAATGCCCGATAACAAAGAACAAAGTGTTGATAAAGTCTATAAAGTCTTTGAGTTACATACAAGAATTGGATTTTTATAAAATAGACCTAAAAAATGTCCCCACGACTTGATTTGTGAATCATGGATGAGAAAAAGCTAAGACTAAAATTTCACAAAAAATGACCAGATTGGGGCAAGGCAATGCTATGATTATACCTTCAAAAGAATCTTGCATCAGTTCCTATTTGAAAACTTATGGGTTTAAATTTTGGGGCAACACTTTCAACCCCTTAGAGAAGACTATGAAGGCGTTTAACCAGTTTAGGAGTCTTTGGAGATCACAAGTTGGATGATTTGGAAAGGACTGCATGACAATATATATATATGACAGTGCAGGGTGTATGTACTAGGCATGATAGTGATAATGATTAGCTATGACAATGACATGACAATTCACAGAGAATTTACTCTGACACTATAACATTTTATGCCAATTCACAACAGTGATAATAGTTCTTTATGACAGTTGTATTTGTCCTTTATGTTCAAGAGGCAAGTGTATCTAGGCTTACAGTGACAAGCATTCATATGGTATAGTGAAGTAGTTTGCTTATGCACAATGATTTACATGTGGTAATGATCAATGATCTCAGTGATTCCAATATTGATTTTAATAATTTTAGTTTAATAATAGTGCAAATGTAATGTCAGGTTTGATAGTAAGTATGGTTTACAATGGACAGTGAGATGTAAAAGCCAATACTCTTCAAGAGTAAAGACAATGTAATACATCTTAGGGATAGTCTCATAAGGTATGAGGTGACATCTCTTATCTAAAGGAACAATACATGGTTGAAGGACACTTGTGAAAGATAATTAGAAATACTACAGAGTCTACAATGAAGGATATACACATAATAGATTTGTTGAAAGACTTTAGAAATCTTCAAGGAAATGCAGTTGGTAGGTGTAATAAATAGACTTTGCAATCTTTATCAGCATTCTTTCAGTTTGTGAGAGCTTTGGAACAGGGTATGACATCCATCAAAGTATATAGGAAAAGAACTGTTGTCAAATGTTGTAGTTGCAAGTGCTCTAGTAGACAAGGATGCAATGTATAGAAGGATAGATAAGGTACATGAACTTTGTGACAAAATGCTTTGAAGAAATGTGGTCTAATGGTTTGCAATTTGTTAAGGTTATATTTAACATGGGTTTGCTAAAAGACTATTGAAGTGGTCAATGCATAGTGAATTATGTTCAAGCTAGTGTAAAGTGACAATATCAGTAGCAAAATGTACAAGAAATGTGCAAACTATTCCAAAAGAAAACAACAATATGTGTGGGAAAATAGAAGGTACATGTAGACAATTCATAATGTGCAGAACAGGGTGAACATACAAAATACAGAGATACTAAGCTGCCAATGCAGGACATCAAGACAATACAGTATGGTGACTATTTGTATAAGAATAGTGATTGTATATCAGACATTGTGTTGACAGTGATGTCTATGGTGTATAGTAATTAGATGTCAAGAAGTGGCATTTTGACCTTTTTTCAATACTATCATTCATTCATCAAGATGATATAAGATATTTGCATCAATCGATATTTTGATCATAAGAGCCTGCAGAACCTGGTATTATGTCTAGTATTTGTGCCTTAATAGTAGTGAGAAGTGTTATTCTATAAGATTTCTTTCCAAAACTCTGAAACTTATACAAATAAGATGGTGGATAATTTTAAGACACAGGTAAGCAAAGATTTTTAAGGTTTTCAAATTATAATAGTCAAGGTTAAAGTTGTAAGAAGGATAGTGGCCTCTCTAAATTATGGAACAATCATAGTAAAAAGACAAAGATCCATGATTCAAAACCCTAGCCAAGTCAATGGCAATGTTGAAGAGAAACATCACAGGCCTATAAATGGAGGACAGTAGAAGATACCATATAAGCACAATGCTTATGGAAGGAAAATCTTGAAGGCATGAAAGTAATGAAGGTTCAAAGGATAGTCCTAGACAAGTAACAATGGTGTAAGGGCTTGCAAAATGCATAGGGCATAAAGAAAATGCTCTCTCTTGTAGCATGATGGGAGAAAGGACAATCTTCACTAGATCAGTCCTTTTTTGCATGGGTTCAGGGGAGCCTAGATCCTTGTTCTATGTCCTCGACTCTTGAAATTGGTTGCTTGATTTAGTTTTTATTGTAGTTGATCTTGTTTTAGCAAGTAGTCCATGTTAAATGTTGAATTGGTGATGGACTATAATATAGTGTTGTTGGTTCAATTAGTAGCAGTTCTTTTTATCTTTGCAATGTTTTTTAAATCTTGGACAGTGATATGTTATTTAGGAAGTAACCTTCTCTTTCTCTTAAAGTGTCTTGACAGACATCTATGTAGACTATAGAAGATTAGACACAATGTAACTGATGATTTTAGTGTTAATGTGATAGTAATTAGTTCTCAGTCAAGGATCAATGGATATGATCACATCCTTTGTCTTTCTTTGTTATTTCATTTGTTTGCTTCAAACTTTCCTTTTTGGACAGTAAGCAATCTATCTAAGAGACAGAGCTACATCATCGGGGGGAGTTGTGAAAAGTCCATTTGGTGCAAGATGGAAGCAATTATTGTCTGACAGACAGGGGGAGTAAGTCACTCTTTGTCTTTGATGTCAAAGGAGGAGTGATAGCCTTGCAAGCAAAGGGTTTGCCATCAATGACAAAGGGGCACTTTGTTGATGTTTGTCATTGATGTCAAAGGTTGATGGAGTTGGTTAATGAAGTTTTTTTATTTGATTTTTCATTGATGTGTTGAATGAAGTTTGTCGTTGATAATGTAGAGGTTGTTTGAGGTTCCTATATGCAATGAGATAGTAGATTTACATCATGTGATATTATCATCAGGAGATCTCAATTTATAAGTTTATATTGGCATGTCATGTTAGTGATGAAGTGCACATTTTAGTTTATATTGGTGATCTCATCTAATTTGGTTTATGTCAGTGATTTGGTATGTCCAAGATCAAATGATCATGGATGAACTTTGTTGGATTTGGTGAACTCTCAGTTGGATTTGGAGTGACCAAACATCTTTGACAATTAAAAAACAAAGGTTCATTCATGTCAAGTTTCTCTTAGTTGATTTATGTTAAGCAATGTGTTCAAGTGCCTAAAGTTAGTGTTGTGTGATAATAATTAGGGTTTGTGAACATCTAAAGACCTAGTCATCCTAAACCCTCATGACCTTCTCTAAACCCTAGCATTCTAAATGTCCCAGAAATTTCTTTCAATAGTAAACTTTCAATAGTAAAGGGTTTACATGATGATAGTGTGTTCTCTGCAACTGAGGCAGAGGTTAAGAATCATCGGGACTTCATTTAGGAATTTGTGACAGTAGTTTTAGGGTTTTGTCTCTGTTAAATGACCTAAGTCCTACCTCTTTAAACCCTAAGTTATAAAGATTTAAACCCTTCACTAAAGTCTTTAATGACGTTGTGTCTTTTTTTATATTTTCTCATTGACTTGTTCTAGTGGGTTGACTTGTCACTTAAGTGACAACTTATGTCACTCTTCTCATTGAATGACTGCCCCCCCCTTCCTAGGGGTTACTAGATCCTCCGATTATCAAACTAAGATCGGGAACCAAAGATAAATCGAAGGTCCTCATTCAAAAGTTTGTGAGTGCGAGATTCCAGATCAAGGGCTGCAATTTAATCTTGTTTCGAAACTCAATGGCTCTTCTATATGTTAAAGTTTAACGGCATTGTGAATGTTTGTCCAGTCTACAAGGAAGCTAGAACTATTTGTGTAACTATTTTTCGTCCACTACCTTGGATACAACAAAAACCCTGAGTGATATTTTTGTGAGTCTGGTTTTCGACAAGAGCTTCTGTGTGGAATATGCAAGGTGCAGACAGTTGATTTTTCTTATGGAGGAAAACATGAATATAGATAGAGCATTTTAGAGGTATGAGAATTGTTTTTGTTTTTGCGGAGTCAAATAGTTTGAACAGAATGTGATGATGATAAATGGTGAATGTTGTGAGAGCCTTGTATATATATTTTATGGAGAAAAACACAAAAGTACACTGAGATAACTGAGAAAAAGATGCAAAGTATCATGTGAGTTTTTGTGTAGGATGAGTAGAATATTTATTATTGTGTTATAGACATATAGAATGATTTTAATTATAGCAGATATGTTGTCTGAATAGAAGGGTTTGTATGAGGGTTTTGAAGTGATTTGTTTTTAAGTGTGCTTGAAGTTTGTGTGGGCAATTATGCAGAGAGGATATGAGAATTTGAGTCAAATGATATAAAAACATGTAATGGTCGCGAATGTTGTTACAAAAAGAACAGTGTTTTGTTGTTATAGTATTTTGTTGTCAGTGAATGTATGCAGAACCTACAAGAAAGAGTAGTGATATATGAACAAAGAAGTTGATGTGCATATTAGATTGAATGTGAATCTGACAAGATAGTAAACAAATGAATGTTTTGCAGAGGCAGTGAAGCTTTGATTGCAGAGGGCAGTCAGGGAATTCATATTAGGTATCCTTTGTTTTGAAAATGGTTTAATATACTATATCTAAGGTGTGTTTGTAGAGAGGACAGTGAAGAATGTTTTTGTAGACGGGTATGTTTGATTTATATTGATGCAAATCAGATTATGTAGAATCACTTTTTGCATATGAAACACATGTCAAATCTTAGGAGATTGGAATCTCAGTTTTTATTGATTGAGGTTGGTACCTCATTGGGGTTGATGATTCAAGAAAAGTATGTGGTTATCAGGTGTGCATTGTACCTTGAGATTGGTGTCTTGAAAAAAAGTGTATTAGGTGTGGTTGTACCTTGAAGTGGGTGCTTCTAAAACAATTGTAATCTTCTTTCTTTTGAGGCTAGATTTGAGCAGTAGACTCAAGCAACTCTCAGTGATTTTTTCCCTCATAGGGTTTCCACTTAAATATTTGTGTCATGGTGATCTTTATGTGTTTTCATTGAAGTTTGTGCTTATAAAAAGTTAACACTGCTTAATTGCCTTGGTTGATGTGCATTTATATTCTTTCCTTTGAAATGTTTTTAGGATTATTGAATAAGATTTTTGTATATCACTGATTCACCCCACCTCCCCCTCTCCCCCCCGCCACCCTCTTAGTGATAGTGAGTATTCCAACAAGCTTATCCATGTAGTTATGCATTATTTAACTAGGAATCGATTTGATAAAATATTTTCACTTTCATGCTTTGGTTTGGGTAGCATGGTTCAACTCCTTAGGATTATTTCGATAACCTATGATAAAAGGGTATCAATAGAATATAAGATACCGAGTGGTTGTGCCGCCAATCGGCAATATAAACTAAGAAAGTCTATGAAAAAAAAGTTTTTCTAGTTAATTAATTACTTAATATTCCATTATGTTGGTTCGAATTTTTTTTAAAAACTTAATTGCTAATATTTATTATTCAATATGCTTTTGCTATTTTAAGAGAAAGTGGTAGAAATGAATTTCAAGCATCTTCATTAGAGAAGAATGTTAATATTAGAAAATTCTAAGAACAGAAAATGAAACGCCTACCACAAACGTAGTGAAAGACTTTATTTTAATATTTATATTTTGTTTTTGATTTTTTGGGGGTTTATTTATTTATTTATTTTTAATTGACAACCCAAAAAAATGAGGGCTCTCTCTGCGTAACATAGGGCTTGTATCTATTTCTTCACATTTAGTTTTATTGACTTGAGCGAGGTTTCATAGTGAGAGGTTCCCCCTATCTGGTAATTTGAACGAAGAAATTTATGGTCCACAAGAGAGTTCCTTCACTGCTCAAGATTTACATCCATACTTAGATGGCTTGACGGTGGAAAAAGTACTTTCTTCAAATCTACTGATTCTTTGGAACATATCACCTTCAGATTGCTTATCATTCATGGGTATGTTGTCAGGCTATTGAATTAAAGAGGCTGTTTACACTGGACTACTATGATGCCTACATGCCCTATGTAGAACGCATTAACAATCTTCCAACTAGCAAAGTATATGCCACCTGCACCATCTTCGTCCTTCTCTCTAATGGGACTCTAATGCCTATTGCTATTGAGTTGTGTTTGCCTCCCACATCTGTGGAACTTGGTGAGAGACGTGTGTTTACACCTGATTACAGTGAAGAAGATGCAGTATGGTTGTGGCACTTGGCCAAAGCTCATGTACGGGCCAATGATTCTAGTTATCACCAGATGGTCAGTCATTGGTAAGCAATCAATAATTGTTTTATTTAATTTTCACGGGTTAAATGGTTAAAACGAGACTTGACTTTGTTGTCAAACAGATTGCTCTACCAAATTTATCATTGCCCGTTGAAAAATGAAGCGCAGGAACATCAAAACAGCCGTAAATAATTACATCTACGTCTGTATGTAAACAAGATCATATATCATTTAATTTCCATTTCATGGTTGCAGGCTCAGAACACATGCAGTGGTAGAGCCGTTTATTATCGCCACTCACAGGAACTTGAGCAAACTGCACCCGCTTCACAAGTTACTTATCCCACATTTTCACAACACCATGGACATCAATCGTGCATCTTGTGAAAGCTTGGTAAATGGAGGAGGCATTATCGAGACATGTTTCAGCCCAGGCCAATTTACAATGGAAATTTCTGCCAAAGCATACGTTGAGTGGAGATTCTATTGAATAAACAAAATATTTGAGATAAAATGAATTAGAATGCAGCAAATAAAAACACTTGAATATATTATTGAATAGCAAATTACATAAAAGCTTGATGATTTCTTGATGATTACAATGGCAGCTTTCTACTATATTTATAAATTCATGGAAATCTCTAGAATCTTAAAATGACTAAGAGAAGTGTCAGAAAAGAAAAAAAACTGGAAGTTGCCATATTCTGAAACATTCCATAAAATAAACATTATCTCCAACAGATTCAATGAGCAAGGTCTACCAACTAGGTGCATATGATTCTAAGTAACAATCATATATGTTTGTATTTTTAAGTTCTCTTAATAATTTAGTCCAACATTAGTATTTCTCATTTTCAAAACTTCCTTGATTTTTTAATTTAATTAAAGCACATTTCACCATAAATATGAGATTTTTTAATGAAGAAGAGTGCTATACTTTAATATTAATATATTTAAAATATTATACACAATTTACATAAAAGATGGATAATGAGAAGAGTTTAAATTGTGGGTGTTATGGTCAACATGTCAATTGTTTAAATAAACAGTTGGTATATTGTGCTATTAATTTATGTTTACAGTCCATTATAATGATTGAGAGGTTTTTGGAAAAATTGTGTATATTTTTGTTTGTATCAACATTTCAGATCACACTCCATAAACTATCATTAAAATGAATTCTTGTTTTCCTCATTGTGTTGATAAATCTAAAATATCTTCCTCATCCTTACAATAAATCAGAAAGTATGATCCAAAACATTAATACAAACAAAAAATTACATAATTTAAAAAATATTATTCAAAAGATGTTATATTAATTTAAAAAATATTATTTAAAAGATGTTTTGTCTTTCTTTGAAATATATTGCTTAGAGGCCGCATTTCTCATATTAATAGGGATGCCTTTCAAAGCTATTTGGATAATGTAACATTTAAATCTCTTTTCATTCTTTATTTTTAAAGAAAAAAACAAAATAACAACACATAGAAGATGAATAGATAGATAGGAAAAGCATGGGTAGATTTAGAGGAAATATCAAAGAAAGACAAAATTAAAAAGGAAGAATAGACCGCAGTTTGGAAATGGAAATGGAAATGGATCGAAATGGATCCTTTTATAGTCCACTATGTGGGGCGGCCTGTTTTTGGCTCATACTCGAGAATGCTCTTATAACATATGGGATGGCTCTACAGGTGGCTTATAACATATGGGACTACCTCATACTTAGGAGGCACCTAACTGTGCTTCAAATATGAGGCATACATACCCTACCCCCTACAAGATTTGAACTTGTGACTTCTCTTTCAAAAGGACAAGTTTTTTACCAACAGGCCAACTCAGACTGTAAAATTTAAAAAGAAAAAGAAAAAGAATGAAAAATAATTTAAAAAGAAATAAAATAAAATAAAACAAAATGAAAAGAGAGGCATGGGTTTCTTTAAAAGAAGGAAAGTTTTTCATTTCCTTAAAAAAAAAACATAATAGAAAAAGAGGCATAGGAAGTGAAATGGAGGGAATTTTAAAAGAAGAAACAAGAAAAAAAGAGGAGAGACAAGCCATGGATGGAGGGAGGAGAATAGAAATAAATAAAATAGGAGTTGTGAATACACAAGGAAAGAAGAAACAATATCAGGCTGCGATAGATAGGAGAGATACATAGAATAAAATAAAGGAAGACTGGAAGATAAAAGTATGCAGATTTGAGTTTGAGTCACCAACTTGAGAAGAATCAAATGAGATTTACGTATATGACTGAAATAATATAGTAGTTTCTCTATTAAATTTGTGAAGTTTCAATTTGTCCCAATTAAAATGGTGAAATTTTGAATTACATTTTGTTGAACGAGTTATTGTTGTGAAATTTATGTTTCTTAAACTAAATTTGAGTCAGCCAAACTCTCTCAAGCTGCTAGATTTGGTAGTCTGAAAAGACACTCGAATCCCGTCTCCACCAAACGTTAAGGAAAAACAACATATATAAATTGCATCTATTTTAACATTCATTCCCATAGCATGTTTTAGGATTCCGTTCTTGGCCCACCTTATATCCTTCTCTAAATTTGAGTGTCAAATTTTATGTTCATGTGTTCCTATTTATTGTTGTGCTTATTAGTTATATTTTTATGACTGTTTTGAAGGTTTATGTCATTTTCCTATTATTTCCTTCTCTTTTTCAGTAATGTTTTCTTTTCTTTTCATTTTGTTTAACATAGTTATATATATATATATATATATATATATATATATATATATATATATGGTTTTTATATTCACCATTTAATTTTTTAAATATAATTTATGTTTTTTAATTTTTAATAAATAAAATACTCTATTTCAATTTATTTAAATTTTTATTAGTTTAAAATATCTTTAAAATATTAGAGAATCTCTTATTTATTAACTATAATTTATAATATTAAGGTGGAAGAGTCTATATGGTGATTAAAAATAATAATTAAAAAATACAACAAATATACAAAAATGATAATTACATGTTTAAACTAGCATAAATATCTTAAATACATCTATTTAAAAGATATTAATTTCCAAGTACTTAGATTTAATTTGTGATATGAGTTAATAGACACCTCAAGTATGTCTTTTATATAAGTCTATTTAAGATATCTATGTTAGTTGTGTTTGTGTATATATATATATATAAACATATATAACTTAAGATATCTATATTAATTGTACACACACACACAACTAGTATAGATATTTTAAATACACCTATCTAAAGGACATAGATATATGTGTGTGTAAATGGATGTCAAATTTATGTTGAGGAGTTTTTCATATTCACTCATTCTATACCAACCTCCTTCCTACCATTATAATTACACCTACCTTAGTTTATAATAATTTAAAAAATATCTTTCACAATTTAGATTTGATTATTAAACTAAATAATGTTTAAAAACCATTAAAACTTTGCATCTTTCATCGATACATCATCATTTGCATCTTTCATTTGTGCATCATCGTTTGTATCTTACCCAATCTTTGTATTTGAGACACAAATAAAAACCAAATATGAGAAAAAAGATAAGATACCTTTAGCGAGCATGATGAAAATGTGAGAATGGAAGATGACACAGAATGAAGAATGTCTATAGGGAGGACACATGTAGGGAATCTATTTTCAAAACAAGTTGTCACTACCCCCTAGAACATGGGTGAGGACATCAATGATGAAGAAGGTGGTTCTCATATTAGGATAGAGGTGATCTCAATGTCATAATAGAGGTAGTCTCAAAGTGATGACAGAGGTAAGCTTGATGTCACAATCAAAGATTATCAATATTATGATAGAGGTAGGCTTAATGTCATAATAGAGGTAGCCTAATTATGATGATAGAGGTAGGCTTGATCTTGTAGCTAAAGAATACCAATATTATAATATAGGCAAACTCAATGTCATAATAGAGAGGTTTTGAATGGCATGTCAATGTTGAAAGAAGCATGGTAGTCTAGAAAGGAAAAAAAAATTCAGAAGTGAATCTCTAGACACTCTCATTAAAAATTTGTTTGCATTGCTCCAAGTGTGTAAGATAGACCCTAGGCTCCATGTTATATTTAAAGTGAGAGATAAATGCATGAGCAAGATAAAAAAATGCGTGTATGGATCTAGTAGGTAAGGTGAAGAACTAGTCTAGAAGGCAATGTCTCTCAATGTGCTAGGAAAGAATTTTGCCAAGACGTAGTCATCACATGTGTGAGTCAAGCATATGGTAGATAAGTTTTTTACATGGTGCAATAGGTCACCACAACCATTGGATTTGTCAAAAGGAGTTCCCATACCAATCAGAGAGGGGCATGTAAGAATCTCAAAAGATAAAGGAGAGCACAGCCATTTAGATGCAGAAGAGGTAATAGAAGGTAGCTCACAAGGGATCAATGGTGATGTCTTTGGAAAATAAAATGATGTAGAAGTGGTAGTAGGTAAGGAAGGTGGAGAAACGTAATGGGAAGCGTCGAAGCCCAATAGAGGTGGGTTTGATGTAGAAGAGGAAATAGTAGATAGAGGACGATCATTTGAATGATGCTCAATATCTAATGAAATAGTAGATAAAGGGCCATGCAAATGATGCTTAATATCTATTGAAGGAGGGCCCTTAGCCAATGCGACATTAAGAAAGTAATGATTGATACTATCATGCTCAGTGTTATCTACAAGAGAGAGTTCATTCTCCAAAGAAAGAGGAGAGGATGAGCAAGAAAGGAGTCCATCTTGTTGAGAGAAGGGATCAATAGGAACATAAGCCCCATCATCACTCAAAGAAGAGTCATCAAAGGTATTGAAAGAAATATTAGTAATAGAAGTTTGAGAACCATGTTGTGAAGAAGTATCATCAACTATAAGGATGGGATCTTCTCATAGGTGATGAAGAAAGAGAAAGAGGTCTCCACATCCTTGAGGGTGTCCAAGGAGTTTGACAATGTATCCAAAGAAACTTTGGGAAGAGACATGGAATCATCATGGAATACATTAGTCAATGTTTCATCCTTGAGGGGGAGAGCACTACCATGAAGAGTGGGCAAGGTAATGTATGAGTTTCAGGAGAGAGATCAAGAGCATAGAGTGACTTAGGAATAGCTAAGTCACTATCATATGCATGAAATGAAGTATCACTATCAATAAATTTTTGAGTAAAGCTAGAAAGTGATGTTAGAAAAGAAGAGAATGTGTCCATGGTGAAGAATAGAAGGATAAAATTAGGAAAAGTATTGATAAATTTGAATGGAGGCCATCATTTTTCTCCAAAAATGTAAACGTTAGAAAAGAGTTCCTACTCAATTCTTACTTACACTTCAATAAAGCTAATTTACAACTAGATTAAAACTATCTAAGATTAATCTAAGTTCACAAATAATAGACTGATATGACTGATTTTACATAAAGGAAGTTTGAACACAAAATAATGCTGAAAGAAAAAACTAGTACTAAAAGGGGAGAGTCTTGACCTTAGATATCAATGCTTCGCACAAATGTTTGCACTCCATGTTGTCATCTATACAGTAGAATTATGATGCACAGGATACCTAGAACATGACATGTTTCCCCAAATAGTTTCCTATCAAGACAACACAACCATAAACAAATATTCAAGCCTAATATCCCAAATAACATAGATAAATTAAATGAGATATAAACAATTAAATCTATGAATATGAATAAATGCTTGCAAATCTCTGTGCAATCGATCACCTTTAAGTAATCTATAATTTCTGAGAGAACAAATAAGAATGTTGGGGCTGCTTAAGAGTTTTCCAAGAGTGTTCAAACCCCAATTTGGTCTTCTGACCTCCATGGATAGCCAAATGATAAAGAGGATAAAAAGGAGTGTGTGCTCCTATGTGTGTCTAGGAATTAGGATTTCGTGACAAAAGATGCTAGGAGCACCTCCCTAGTCTATGGGGAGGATACTAGGCATAGTGTACATATTTGATAAAAAGGATGGTGATCTACACCAATAGACTGCTAAGAGTGGAATGGTATTGGATTTGATAACAATGTAGATATTGTTGATGTGTCTCTTGTGCAATAGGATCAACATAATGATAAAGGAATAGGACAACAAAGTATATTATTTTAATAGGATTATGATAAAGAAAACACCGAGAGATTCACTACCATGTTTATGGTAATTTAGACTTTGAGGAAGATCTTCAAGGAGCAACCTATTGCTTGCTTCCTAATAAAAATACCTTCAATAATTTGCAAAAGAAAGATTGAAGGAATCCTTGGGAGAAGCATAAGCTTCTATGGTGAAATTTGTTCTTTCAAGATAAAACCTGTAACTTGCACAATAATAGTGAGAAATTTGGGAAGTGCTAAAATGAAAATTATAGAGCTGAAGATGGAGAGAGAGAGAACTAGAAGGAAGATCCTATCATCTATGAAAATAGGCATTTTCATTGTTCTTATCTTTTAGATTTGGTCAATGTAGGCTAAAGATAGCAAAGCACATCCATGGAGATGTTACATTTGTGAGGAGACATTATGAGGTGGTAACATGCAAGAATAACATATATTTTGAGATGGTGTATTGCATGAGATGCCAACATGTCACATAGACATCTACACATTACACTGTTGTCTTAGGGAAAATGGGTCAAATTTGGCACATATGATGAGGAGAGTAATGAGAATAATGCTCTAGTACAAATTCTTGGCAAACTTTAGTGTAATGGAAATAGGCCAAGGTTGAGTCCAAGTGGTCCTACAACATGCTATGGGAATGGACACTAAAGTGAGTTCAAGAAATAATGTGGAATTGCAAGGTATGCAATTTTCTACATTACAAGAAAAAGTCACTAGTCATGGAAGCAATGTGTACCTGACCCTACAATGACCATCTCTTTCAAATCCAACTATGAACCAAATCTATATTGGGTCGATATCCTGAGAACTTTCCAATGAGAAAAGTCTCCAAGTAAGAAACAATTCTATTAATGATTTCATTAGAGACATGAATAATCTTGATAGAACTTTGTGGATCAAAGCCAACATCTAGCCCCTTCAAACATGTGGAACGCTTTGACCCATCAATACCTCTCTCTTGAGGCCCCTGCATCAACATCTCCCTGGCCTTGCTAGAGAAGAACCCTTCAGGCCCACAAGGTGACCTTGTCCTATGCACCATCTGATGTGGGAGTAGAATTGACCATAGTTTCCTCACAGGTCATTTTTCTTAGAATGCACACAACTGACACATTCTCCATAGAGGCACCCCCTAAAGTGTTGTCTTGGTAGTGCCATGCATAAGAAGTGATATCAAAATCCCTAACAAACCTATGTTGGTGTTCCACTACTACATGGGAGGCCACAGTAGGGGAAATTTTTTCATGTGGCTTGACCACAACACTAGAAATCATCATATCAACTGGAGAGGGGTAAAGGAAACCCTTCTTGAGAGTGTGACCTAGGTCACCATTTGCAAGACTAGACAAACTAGACATCTCAGAAGATAACTCTCTTGCCTTTGACACAATCCTCTACACCTCCACCCAAATCGTCATAAGACTCTCATCTTCTTTTTCGTCATATAGAAAGGACCACTCATCCGAGACAGAGCCATCCAAGTTTTCATCGTCGCCCTCATCCTCCTCCCCTTTTCCCAGATCAACCTCGCTTCCACCCTGCATCAGATTTGAAAATCCTCCCTCGCTACCTTTCTTTCTCATTATCACCATAGAAATATCCTATGTTATGATGTCATCCATTGCAAGAGTCAATTTGTTCAATGGTTTGTTTAGATTTTGTTTAACATAATTTGATAGTAAAATAAATTAACTCTAAAATACATATATAATATTATAATTAATTGGTTTTTATATTCATCATTTAATTTCTTAAATATAATTTATGTTTTTCAATTTATAATAACAAAATACCGTAGTTCAATTTATTCATGTTTAAGTTTTCATTAGTTCAAAATATCTTTAAAATACTAGAGAATCTCAAATTCATTGTATTTGATAACTATACTTTATAGTACTTGAGGTGGAAGAGTCTATAGGCTGATTAAAAATAATAGTTAAAAATACAATAAATATGGAAAAATGATAATTATATGTTTAAACTAGCATACTTATCTTAAATACATCTATTTAAAAGATATTAATTTCGAAGTACTTAGATTGAATTTGTGATATGAGTTAGATAGAGGCCTCAAGTTTGTCTTTTAAATTAGTCTATTTAAAATATCTATGTTAGTTGTGTGTATATATATAAAACTTAAGACATGGATATCTTAAATACACACACAACTAGCATAGATATCTTAAATACACCTATCTAAAAGACATGCATATATATATATATGTGTGTGTGTGTGTGTGTAAATCAATATTAAATTTATGTTGAGGAGTTTTTGTTATTCACTCACTCTATGCTAACCTCCTTGCTACCATTATAATTACAACTACCTTACTCTAATACTTCTAAAAATATCTTCCAAAATTTATATGTAATTGTTAAAATAAAGAATGTTTAAAAACTTAACTCTGCATCTCTCATCCATGCATCATCATTTGCATCTTACCCAATCTTTGTATTTTGAGACAAATAAAAACCAAATCTAGAACAGAGAGAAAAAAGACAAAGGTACCCTCTGTTAAAAATTAGGTTATAGAAAATCGCTGACTTATTCCATCTCTGACTTTAAACTAATTTCTTTCCAAGACATCAGCAGTAACTTAATTAATACTCCCAAGCCTTCGTCGGCAATTATTTAATATTCCCCACCAGAACATCAACTTAAAGACCTTTTACAACAGGGGCCCAGTGCATATTTTACAAAAAAAAATTCCATAGTTTCAGGTAGTTTGCTCAGGTATATCTACATGTTAATTTTTTTACAATTTCTTTTAATAGTTTGAAACGGTTTGATTATATCTACAAATCCATTAACTTGCCGTGTATATTACAACTGTGACGTAGGTTCTGAACTCTGTTCTTACCGTATAAGGGTTGTACAGATCTCAGTTAAATGAATAAGTCCAAATTTTCAGTACTTAGTACTTGTCACAGCACAAAATCTCATGAATAAGTAGTTGTTGCTTAATATCGCTTTATCTTTTCAGTTTTTATTATTTAGATGGAGGATAAAAAGGTGGAAAGTACTGGCAAATGTAGATAGAATAGAATATAATAGAATAGCTGTTAACGTTCACAAGGATAAAAATAGTCTATGAGACAGCCAATCCAGTCAAACTTACTTCTACCTTTCTGGTCTACTTTTGTTCAAAAATATAATGAGCTCTCCAACCTTATCCAAAGACTCGTTGATAAAAATGACCAAGTCAAGAAGTAGCTATCAGGGTATCTGCATACTTTACTCTGATGTCAGTGTAAAAGTCACATTCTAAAATAAAGTGTTTTTCTAATAGATATCTTCTCACTTTATTTTGATTGAACATTTTAATGTAATTATATAGTAATATACAACACATTTTTGTGGTAAGTTAGGCTCTTTCCCAATCTTTATCTGTATGTATTTATGCTCTCTTATATACACTATTATACATTCAACTTTATTTTAGACCTATCTTCACCTACTTCCACATATTTATCTTACTATTAACTTATATTTCCACATGACTAATCTTCAAAGTTTAGTCCCAGCAAGCATTAAGAATCCGTTGCACTATAAGACTTACAAAACAACATAAAGTGCACTAAGAATCTACTAACACGCTCCACTGAACATCTATTACAATTTCTTATCAAACTCTCACTTGTGAAAAGCAACATGGCCGCTCTGTACTTAGCTTGGAAAAAAAGGCCGGGTGATGACGCATCAAACTGATCTCCGTTGATGTTACCGTCATCTTCCAGGGCTAATCTTAACCGTCCTTTCTTCCCCTAATTTTCTCTATATAGGCTCGGGGCTATTAAGGCCCTCTTTCAGTACTATAGTTTGGAGAGTTGAAGGCTTCAAACTCGAAATTGGAGATGATCTATTGCTTTGAATTTTTGCTTTGAGATGATCTGTGAAATCTGAAGGGAGTCATAGCGAATCATGCACGGTTTCGCGTAAGATGTTGTAAAATAATCGTGGTTGGGGTTCCGTTGGATGTTTTAGGCCGGGGATTTGTGGCGTTTGGTTGTGATGTTCTCTCTTGTTTGCTGGCGTGGATCCTCTTCGATTTAAGCAACAAAAGCTGATAACGATGAAATAATGGAACGATTGAACTAAGCCGTTGTGCTCCCCTGATTTTGCAGTTTACCAGGTATGTCCACGTTGCAAAAACCCTACAACCATTTATTTCTTAAATTTCTGGGTTCAAATTTCTATTAAGATTAAGCTATTCGTTGAAGGTAAAACCATTTTATAACGCAAGCAATTTTTCAATACCTTCTGCGTTTTTATTTTCTTAATAGTATATACTTGTCATAGTATATATTTTCTTATAATAGTATATAAGCGGGTTCCTATTGTTCATTGTACACATTTAAATTGCTGCAACACCATCCCTGCTTATACTATATTTTGGAAATTAATTGTATAGAGTTCTAAGATGCATTTATTTGGTAATATTTTTTAACACCACAGGAAATCCTGTCTTTCAATTTATGTCCCCTTGTTCAAGGCCTTTCAAATTCATGTGTTCATATCTAATGAAGCTTATTGATAGAGCTATTATAAAATGTAAAACAGTTGTAGCTTATTTACATTCTATTATGTAAAAATGATATTAGTTTTGAAATAGTTATGAATTATCTACAATTCTAACCAACTTTTTTTTGGTTTTCTATGGTAACATCTGTAGTCACAGGAATGGCTTCAGTTTCTTCAGTTTCAGCCCCATAATTGTACCCTTTTGTCTTTTAAAGATTTTTGATTGATGACCAAAAAAAAAAAAAATTTATGTCTCACTTTGCTATAAATCATGGTAAACAAATTTTGCACTGTAATCTAATTGCTAGATGAATAAAAATAGAAATTAAACCTAGCAAATCAGCTTTAACTTAATATCATGAATGAATCTATTTACACATACCATAGAAAATAATAAATATAACTCAATGAATGACTACTAAAACTTTATCTCGACTTTCATTAGATCTAAAACTGTATTCTATTATTGAAAAATAAAATAAAACTTCTCTTCTAAATCATACTTTTAAGTTTTGCACTCTCAATTTATAGATTTGAGAAAGGGCATACATGGGATTGGGAGTTATCAACAGTCACACTCAACTTCCAATTTTTTATAAACAGTCAAACTCAACTCCAATCGGCATGAACATTCAGACTTACCTCTAAAAATCTGCATAAATAGATGAGTTAGTGCGCTCCAAGAGATAGTTTAGTTTCTCTTTGGATTGTGTACCCTATCTCATAGTTCAACTTAAACAAAAACAATCTATTTCCATTTAAACTTAACTAAGATAAAACTAAATTAAAAATAGACTTTACTAAACTTAGCATTCAAACTAAAACTAAAATAACTTGATCTTAAAGCTGGCGGTAGGCTTAAATTTGACAGTCCACCTTGCCTTAAAAAAAAATTTCCCTACAGTTTATTCTTCATTATTGCCTTTCATATGACAATTATTACTTTTTAATACAAGTCAAATTTAATATAAGAAATATTAAAAAAAATACAAGTATGCCAAATATTTATGCAAATATTTCGAACAATTTACCAAAAACATTTAAATCTCATGCTAAACATACTCTTACAATAAATGTCTTCTCAAGAATGCAAGGATAAAAGAAAGAAGAAAACATGAATGGGGCAGTCTTACCTTTAATCACGCCCTTGGACCTACGGTTTTAGTCACTTCCTTATTTACTTTTCAATCACTAATATGTAATAAGAAAATGCATTCTTCACAATTCTCCTTCAATACAAAACCAAAGCATTCCTATTCTTTCTATTTTTGATAACTATGAGGCCGTTATCTTTAAATGGAAAATTTAATTGTTTGATGTGGTGGAAAAGGTTGAAAATATTCTATAAAAAGAACTCGAAGAGTGTTGAGATTTTTTTTTTTTTAAATCTAAAACTTTGAGAATTTTTTTTAAATAATAGAAGTTTGTATTAAAAATAGAAAAAAATTCTATTAAAGAATTTAAAGATAAAAGGAATATATATATATAGTTTTTTCTACAATTTCTAAAATAAATTACATTATGTTAATATGATCAAATATTTATTTTAACCATATTTACAATTAAAATCTTTAAATATAGCTAGACAATTGTCAAATTTAAGCCCTGATCTAAAGCTACATCCTAACTGGAACTAAACCTTGGTCTAATTAATAGCTATCTAAAGCTAATGTTGCATGTTAACTACAAGTGTTATTACTGAAGACTATTTGAGGTACTTTATATAGTCTAACACTACCTTTAACTGATGAAAGTATTCTTCGTTACGTCAAGTTGTGCTTTGAATATCTTGAACTTTGCTTTTGCAAGAGGCTTAGTCAAGATATTAGCAACTTGTTGAACCATAGCTCCCTTATGAACCTTGTCTCTGATGAAGTGGTATGTGATCTCAATATGCTTGGATCGATCATCAAATACTATATTTTCAAAGAGTTTGATACAATTTTGATTGTCATAGTAAACCATAGTAGCATCCAAAGTTTGAGATATTAGCTTTGCTAGTAACTTGTAGAGCCAAATGGCTTCACAATTGGTAGAACTCGTTGCCATATATTCTACTTCTGTTGAACTAAATGCTACAAAAGTTTGTTTCTTGCTATACCAAGAAACCATAGTTGAACATGAACTCAAACAACACCTTCATTAGGAGAAATTTACATATAAAATGGACCTTTTAAAGAAAATCTAAAAAACAAAAATAAATAAATAAATATAAATTAACTAAATATTAAAAAATATAAGTTATTTAACTACATGAGTTAAGTGGGGACACATATTACTATTATAATTCCTTAAAAAATCAAATTCACTTTTCTTTTTTATTATTATTTATTGTTGATTTGAAAATTTTTTATTTTAAAATTATATTTTTAAAAGCTACACTTTCTAATTTTAAAACAAATCCTTCACACTTTCTTGATTTATTTTCTTTTTGGAAAATCTTTTAGCATTTTTATTCTCTTTTCTCTAAAATATAAACAAATATTTGTTGGTTTTTTTTTTAATTTCTTTTTACAATGTTAATTTTGGAAAAAAAAATCTCTAAATTTGTGGTGCAAAGAATTTTTTAATTATATAAAACTTAAATTAGTTTGTCCAGATTTTTTTATTTTGGATGATTTCACAATAATGATTGATGTCACTTTCTAATTGATTTTTGTTAGTTCCTTATTTTGATAATGTCATCCTTAAGAGGCCCATTTTATATGCAAAATTCCCCTAATGAAAATGCCCATCCAATCACTAGCACTACCTACCTAACCAAAATCTGAAAAGCTATAAAGCAGTGCCAAGTCTTTATTACCAACACATCTTAGTTTTAATGTATTGTGCCCTTTAAGTACCGAAGGACATGTTTTGTAGCAATCCAATAAACCTGCCTGAGCTATACCATCTACTGACTCAAGGTGTTAACTACAAAATAAATGTTAGGCTTGCTATTTACCAAGTACATGAGGAAGTTACCTATCAATTGTTTATACACATATGGATCTATCTATTTTGAATCAAAATCAACAAATCCCTTCAGATTTGCTACCATAGGAATAGCCATGGGTTTGTAGTCATTAATTTGAAATCTCTTTAGAATCTCAACTGATACTTTCCCTATCCAAGGAAAACTTCACTTGAATTATGTCGTACTTCTAGCCCCATGAAGTAGAGAATCAAAACAATGTCCTTCATATCAAATCCTTTCAAGCCAACTTTTTCATGCACCATTCCGTGAGTTTCTTTAAACTTCTTGTAAGTACTAAATCATCTACATACAAGACTAAAACAAATAGTTTAAAATGATCAATCAAATAGTTAAGATTAGAATCTGCATCTATCTTAGTGAAACCTAAAAAATATTCATCGATCTTGGAGTACCATGCATGAGGTGCATCTTTCAAACCGTAAAGGACTTCTAAAATCTACAAACATGAGTCTCACACTCATGCACCTCAAAGAGCCTTGGCTAATTTATGTACACTTTCTCCTTAATCAACCCAAAAAGAAATGTTGTCTTCATATCTATTTTATATAAACTCCAATTATTTAGATTGTTGCTAAAGACAATAAATCTGATAGAGGTATACCTGGCAACTAGTGCAAAAGTTTCCTCATAGTCAACTCCCTCTTTTTGTGAAAACCCTCTAGCCATGAACCAAGCTTTAATTTTTTCTATGCTACCATATGTTGCATGCTTGATTTTGTATAACCACTTAGAATCAATCATTGATTTCCCTTCTAGTCGAGGTACTATTTCCCACAGATCATTCTTCATGATCGAGTTGTACTTCTTCAACATGGAATCCTATCAAACATATTGACTTGTTGCCTCCTTAAAACTAGAAGGCTCTACATTAATGATGAAAGATACTAGTCCCACATAATTTGGAAGTTTCTTAGGAGGCCAACTTACTTTAATTGAAGTCATATGAGTTCAAACTTTCTCTTGTGCCTCTTGTAGTGTCTGGGTGAACCACTTAGGATTTTTGGTTAAACTGAATGGAAAAGAAACATCCCTTGCACCTTTAGAAGCTTGTTGATCTAAATCTGGTTTTTGTTAGTTTTCTATATTTTTTTTATATCTCTGATTTCTATAGATTAGATTTTGGGGCAGCAAGCTCTTCTTCCTCTTTAATCACTACTAGAGGTTCCAAAGACTTGGAGGACCATGTATCCTCATCAAACTTGACATCTATACTCACAACTACCTTCCACTAAGATGAAATGTAGATTCTATAAGCTTTTGAGGTCTCATTGTAACCCACAAAGATACTCTTCAAATTAGAAGGTTCCAACTTTTTCCTTTTCTCATAAAGAATATGAATATAAACAAGGCAACTAAAAACAAGAAGATGTGCTACTTGAGGTTTCTTACCTAAGAATGCCTCCATTGGTGTCTTGTTCTTCAACACTCTATGAGGACACCTATTAAGAGTATAGATAGTTGTAAGACATGCTTCTACCCAGATATACATGGATAGATCTAGATCATGGATCATAGATTTATCTATTTCTATGATAGACTTGTTCTTTCTCTAAGTTGCAACCACGTTTGATTGAGGGTTGTAGGGAAATGTTAGCTCCCTCTTGATTCATATTTCCCTATAAAAATGTCAAACACCTTGTAGGTATACTACCCACAATTGTCAGACCAAGTAATACCTTAATCTTATTTCCTATTTGATTTTCTATAAGAGACTTAAACTCTAGAAACTTTTTAAAGACTTCATCCTTGGTCTTCATGAAGTAAATCTAAGATTTCCTAGAATAATCATTAATAAAAGATACATATAAATGTTACCTGATACGGAAGCTAAAAAAATGGGTCCACATACATCTAAGTGGATTAGATCAAGAATCTCTCTTCTTCTATGCCTGTTGCTAGGAAAAGAAAGCTTCACATACTTTTTGAGTGCATATCTCTTGTAAACTCCTTTCTTCCCAACCTTGAAGTCAAGCGATCCATGCACCATGTCCTTCAAGATTGACAATGTTCCATAGTGCAAGTGACCTAGTCTTTTGTGCCAAAGCTCAGACAAGTTGTCACTATCATGCACTAGAGCTCTATGAGGATCTCCTTGCAACTTGTATAGACCACCTTCTTGAACTACTCTGGCCAACAATCGACTATGATCCAACCATCTCTTCCAAATAAGAACTTGTTGATCATCAAACTTGGTCATATATCTGAGATATGTCAACACTGAAACTGAAAGAAGATTTTTAGTTAAGTCAAGTACCAGTAAGCTCAAGGATATCACTTAATGGAATTTGGAATGAGATGGATCCCACTCTTGCAACTAGATATGTGGCATCATCACCAAGTTATACTTGCATGCTTTCCTTTTGCTCTTGAAGTTTTTTGAAGGCCCTCTTGTTATAGGTCATATGTTTATATGCTCCATTGTCCACATCCTAGTGTACACCATACATGATGTTAGATGATAGGCATGAAAGCATAGAGAAGTGTCTCTCTAGCTTTGATAAAATCTCATATGCTCTAATTGAGGCTTCTACACTTCCTACAAATTATTTCTTCTATTGTTGCTACTTGTCCTTTCCCTTTTCTTCAAGACACTAAGAAGCAAAATGCTCAAACTTCTAACACTTGAAGCACTTAATATTGCTCAAGTTCTTCTTTTCTTGGTTAGAGGAACTTGAGTCATCTTTCTTCTCTTTCTAACCCTTCCTAGATCCTCTTTTCCTGTTACTCTTCTTCATCTTTCTGATGAGGTCTAGATATTGTTCATCCTCTATTCCTACAATAGTCTCTAGTCTCTTCTCCTCCTGAATGAAGTCATCCCATAGTCTCTCAAAACTGGGAAGCTTAATTTGGGCATAAATCCCATGAACAAAGGTTTCCAAGAAGAAGAGAACCCATTTAATGCAATGGATACTAACTCCTCAATCTTGACCTCCTCTCTAATTGTTACAAGTTGATCACAAACTTTAGTAATCTTCGTCAAGTAGGTAGTTATGGTATATATCTTGCTCATTCACATGGATATAAGATTATTTGACAACAACACCTTTTGATTGATGTTCTCACTCTAATGTAGAGTGAATAGAGCATCGAACATGTTCTTTCCAATAGCCTTTCCAACAATATGAGGGATCAAATTATGATCCTTTATAGAATCAAGGATGAAAGGTTTAGACTTGGCCATCTTCTTCTTATGTTTTCCAAGAACGTGGAATTGGTCGACTCTGCAACTAATTTCTCAATGATGTCCCACATATCCTACTCCTCTAACAACATATATGTGCACAACATTTTCATGAGATGAAGTTAGAGGGACCCCCCCAATCTGTCTTCATTTCTAAGATTGAAATTGGTCATACCACTGCACTAAAATATCTTGTGAAACAAAACAGATCAGCAACTTAAAAAGCTTTATTACTGGTCCACTATGATTTTCTTAAGCATGGATCATGGGCATCTGACCCTTGAAACCTCCCGATAGCTCCCTTTCACAAGTAGCAATCCTACTATCCATTCACGAATTCCTAGAAGGTTTCAGTAAATTGCTTTGATACCAAGATAAATTCTCTAAATCATGATAAATAAATTTTGCACTACAATCTAATTTCTACAAGAATAAAAATAGAAACTAAACCTATCAAAACAACTTTAACTTAATATGATGCAAATACTATAGAAAATAATAAATATAACTCAATGAATTACTATTATAACTTTATCTTTGATTTTCATTAGATCTTTAACTAAATTCTATTACTGAAAATAAAATAAAACTTCTCTTCTAAATCATACTTCTTCCCTCTCAATTACATGGGAATTATTAATAGTCAGACTCAACTTCCAAATTTGTATGAACAATCAAACTGAACTCCAAATCTGCATGAACAGTTAGAATTAACTCTAAAAGTCTACATGAACTGATGAGTTAGTGTGCTCTAAGAGAGAATTTTGTTTCTCTTAGATTGTGTGCCCTATTTCATAGGTCAAATTAAAAAGAACAATCTATTTCCAGTTAAAACTTAAACAAGACAAAACTAAATTGAAAATAGACTTTACTAAACTTAGCATTTGAACTAAAACTATAACATGACCTTATCTTAAAGTTGGCACATGGATTAACTAAGTCTTATTAACAACTATCTAAAGTTGCATCCTAATTGGAACTTAACCTTAGTCTTTTTTAACTAATGTTGCATGCTAACTAGAATTTTTATTACTGAAGAAGACTATTTGAGGTACTCTATATAGTCTTAACACTTGAAATTTTCCATTAATTAAAAATTAGTTAGGATCCTATCCAACTACCAGAACCTCTAGTTTCTGTCAAAAGATAATTCATCAACTTTTAGGGATGTATTAAATTAAAGTATAAATACTGTATATAGTTTTTAATGGTTAATGTTGGTGTGAATGAGGTATATTACCTACACCTGCATCATTTGGTGTCTATAGTGTCATCGACAGGTACAGTAGATAGACATTGTAGACAGGTAACGTTAATAAGGTTTTTTTGACTGGTATGAAGTTGTTGCACGATGGTTTGATTATTTGCACATCAATTAATAAATGTGTGTTTTTTATTCGAGAGGCAATTTAAATTTTGGAGCACTATAGCCCCCGATCACATGTAGTGTTGAGGGACTTATTCCCAGTGGGCAGCGTGCTAGCGGTTGCCACCACTTTATCATCACTCTGTCGGCTATTTACACCCTAGTCACCTAGTCTTAGCTATTTTGTCACCGATGATAAACACCAGGTCATCGCCCTTAGCAACAAGTTCCACCGCCAATCATCAAAATTTCCAACATTGCCATTGGACCACCCATTTGCCACCAGGGGGTAACCTCTAGCCTATTTATATGCCCTAATAGGGCATTTTCCTGGAGCCATAACTTTTTGCCATGAGATTGGATTTTTACAAATAAATAGGCATCAGAAAGTTGATTCTAAGCACTTCATAGTGGTACAAATATTTTTTGTTGATTTTGCTGCAGTGCCTGATTTTGTTGTTTGAAGACCGTACTTTCTTGTAATCTTCACCAAGCCATAACTTGCACCCACGGTGTCAAAATTTCAAGTTTTTATAGGTGTTGGAAAGGTATTTCTGAGCACTACAAATCTATCCATACCATTTTTTCATATATTACATTAGATATCAGATTTTAAGTTTGAGGCTATATTGGGTACTTTTCACTAATTGCTTGGAAAATTTATTGAAATTGGTGGTTGTTTTTGCTTGGGGGGCTTCAATTTCAATATTGCTTCATATTTGGGAGGTTCTAAGATAGATTATTGTTGTATATTATCTATTTTTCTCTATTGGTTTTGTTTCTCTAATTGTTGATTCAAATTCATTTGAGCTCCTTACTCCTCATAACTATCATTCATGGAAACAACAAATGCACCAGTTACTCTAATCTCAAGGTTTATGGATTGTATTGGATGAAAATAAATCTAAGTTTCATAGGTAATATGAGATATTTGATCATAGGAACAAACTTGATAAGGCTATGTGTTTGATTGCTTTACGTGTTTTTGATAGTTTGTTGTTTCATATTTACAATTATATAACACCTAAGAAAGTATGGGATAAGTACAAAGATCTATTTGGTAAAGTTAGTGAATTATATGCTTTGCAAATAGAGGTCCAATTGAATTCTCTTTCTCCCGATACATTTCCTTCCATTGAGGATTATTTGGTTAAGTTCAAATCTATGAGATCTCAATTGGTTGGCCGTAGGAAAGATAAATCTGATAAGGAATGCATGTTTTTTTATTTTGTATAAGTTAAAAGGGCCATATGTAGTTTTTTCTTCTACCTTTTATTCTATTATGGATGCCTTAGGTGATGCATTCACTATGCCTTCTCTTGAGTTGTTTTGTGACTATTTGACTAGAGAGCATGCTAAGCTTATTGAGTTAGATGCACTTCCCAAGATTCATGCATTGGTAGCTCAATCATCAAAAGGAAAAGGCAAGAAGAAACCAAAGCTTAAGATAGAATCAAATTCAATTAATGAGCCTCCCACTTCTTGTAAAGAGGAAAAAAGTATAAAAGGAGAAGCTCAAGTGTGCTTATTGCAAGAAACTAGGACATGATGAGCATAAGTGTTATGAAAAAAAGATTGATGAGTTGACACAACTTATTCAAAAGGACAATATTCAAATGCTTCACAAAGGTGGTTTTCCCAAGTAGGTGTCTTTAAGGCATGTTTCCTCATGGCAGGGATGTTGGTAGGAATTTCTTTGGTAAATTTCAAATAGTTTGAGATACAAGATTGGCCAAAGAAATGGTTTTGAAGTTTGCCAACAAATTCTTTGTTTGAGCCTTAGTTCTACAAGTAGACCAATGGCTTCCTCAGAATCATCTAAATCTCTTTTGAGTTTTAATTCATTAGCAGTATATGTTAGATGGTCATTTCAAATTCAAACCTCCTCGGGACTGCCAAATCTCTTTCTTTCTCAATGGTCCTCTTTGTGCTAGGTCATAGATGTTTCAATTACTGATAGTCACATCAGAAGTATTTTTGCCAAAGTAAAGGTTACCTTTGACTACCATCTATTTATCTATAGATGTGTCTTCTTTTTTTTCCATTTCTGTCATTTGAGTTGGTTGCAGGACCTTTCTAAATGTATTAATGACTCAATCTTGAGTTACTGACAAATGGATATCTTACTGAGTAACTTGGCCTCAGCCCCATCACCACCTTTCAATTTTTTGGTGGCCCTAGCTTGTTAGTCTTTCCCTTCGAGATTTGTTATTTACTCTTGATTGATCTAAGGGGTAGTCTTGCCCTCTCTTGACCATTTTGTGGCCTCTTTTATCTACTTTCATTTTTAGTATCAATTCAATTCATATGGATGCCTAACACCTTTTAAAAAAAATATTCAAGTGCCTTCATCAATATCATCTAGTTCATCTTCTTCTACTCCATCATCATCTACACAGTGAGGGACAACTGGATTGGCCAATGGGATAGAAAATATGAGATGAAGGGTCAAGCATTTTTTGCATCTATAAGTCTTTAGTCATAGAGATGGCTTCTTGATTCTAGAGCTTCTCATCATATGTCTTCTTCATAAGTTATGTTCTCTTTATTTGACCCTTGTACTATGCCACCTATTTTGATGCCTAAAAATTATATATGAATGTAATTGGAAAGGGATCTATTGATATTGGGGAGGGTATCTTCAATAATGTATTGTGTGTTCCTACTTTGTCCAACAACTTCCTTTCTATATATCAGATTAGTCATGGTGGAGCGGGGAGAAGTGTTGAGTTTACACCTGATTCATTGTTTATTAGAGACTTGGATAGTAGAGAGATCATTGCTATTGGGATGGTTGATCATGCATCTCCATTGTACACTTTTTCTCTTTTGACCCTTGATGAGAAGGCAGTTCCTTTGATTGGTGTTTACACTCCTAGTGTGGATTGTATTCATAAGGAGAAGTTTGGTCACTTGAACCTTGGTGTTCTTTCATCCACTCTGGTTCAAGAGACTTGTGCTAAGATTTCATCTCCTCCACCTTCTACTTCTTTAGGGTACAGTGTTGATTCATCTTCTAGTGATTCAGTTCAAACAGATTGTAATGCCCCAAATATTAAGTAGAGTATTAAACACAAAAGCATACACAATTGCCTATCATACAATAACCAACTCACAAAATTTTGATTCTAGTTCAAGTACTCTAATAGAACATGTCCACAACTCTTCATACAATCATTAAATCATCTCATAAATGTATTTATGGCAGATGTTTTGACACATCATAGCTAAACTTTAAAAATTAAAGCATAGGCTCAACATAGATAAATCAACACAGAAATAGAATGTCTTTATTCACCATTGCATGTTGCAACTCCAATCAAAGTCATAACACCCATTGTACAATATACTTAAATTCCTGAGAGAAATCAACGTTACAGTTCTATTTGAAAGGAACCTCAATCTATTGATATCAACTATGAGATTAGTTATCAAAATACATCCAATTGTTTAACATAATCATAATGTAACAATCTATGGTAACACTTATATATAGTGAAAGATATCATTGACCATTTCCTGAATAGAACTAAACATACAATCCTTTTAAGAATTTGTTCCATAAATAAGATAGAGGATGAAAAGTTCATTCTCTTACCATAGGATCTAATCCTAGCCATCATCATTCTATCATAAACCCAAAAATCAGAAAAGTGATTTTATACGATTTGATATAACATAATCTAAATCAAAATTAGTAACTTAAACTTAACTACCGGAATAAAATGATTAACTTATACCTTTGGTTCTTTCACCTTACCTTATGCCATACCAGAATAACGTTCCAAGCTTTGATACTTGTACCCTTAGAATGTTACATTTCTGCACACTAGATTAAAGAATTTAGCTTCAAAAAGACATAATCTGATCTAATATCTAAAGTGTAATTGGAAAAGAATCAAGACCTAAGGGGCAAGACCTATGCCTCGGGGGCTCATCCTAGATGGCCTTGCCTACGTACGCATAGAGACTGTGTAGTTCGGTAACTTGAGTTTCAAGAAATAGGTTGACAAAGTATAATTTAATCATGAGTATAATAATTCAAGACTAGATCCTTACCAAGAATCAAGGCTCACTTAGTTGAATCAAACAAAAGGCAGACCAGGATACTTAGCACAAGATGATCTGAATAAGTTTTCTTAACTATAGTTGATTAATAACTAGGACATCAAATATAGTTGTTTTATAAGCATCTAGATGGCTAACATACATAGTCCTGAACTGTCAAATTAAGAAAAAAAATATTATACAAATACTATGTCATACAAGTACAGGGCAGTTTAACCTATAGGACCATTAAAGAATGCATGCGACAGACAATCATACATATAAGATGTAAGGGACCCTACTAAAGTACAACAATAACTTTTCAACTAACTCCAAACAATTTAATCCCTCTACCTCTAGCAACGATTCAAGACAGATGCTTCAAACATATTCTAGAAATGAAATGCATGTAAATGACTATCAACTTATCTAATGCCAATGTAAGGAATACATAACATCCTACATACACGATTATAGTTATCATAAGCAATAGATTAAACATTTTGTTAATAATTCAAAACTACTTTTGTCTAAGCTAAACACACTACCCATAACTATGAAGATTTAATAACTAAATGCAAAATATCATCCTTCGAAAGTTAGCCACCCACAAATCATTAAAAATAAGAGAACCACTTGATTGAGCTATACACATGATACACAAGATACACATGATACACATGATGATTTCCATCGAATGCTAAGGCACAATGCCCAGTAGATTTCATTGGTGAGGAAAAAAAACCATCAAGGAGGCGTTGACTTAGGGACTTGATATGTTTGCAGGATAAGCACAAAATAGATTCGATGACAAGGCTTAAGGATCTTTCAAGCAAATACAATTGGCATAAGTTTAAGCCAATTCCAAAACCTTTGCCAGCATCTCTTTACCAGCTTTTGAGCATATGGAGCGCATCACGGGGAAAATTTTATCAGATAAAAAAAGAATTTGGGAAACATACTTGGTGACCCAATGGAATGCAACGATAGCAGGTTAACACAAAAAATGGATTTGTTAAACAGCTTTAAACTTACAATCTAAATGCCAACAGGAGGAGTAAAGTCAAATTCCACAACTATTGTTCTGCCATTTCTATGCCAAAATGGAAATTTGGGAACGAGGAGTGGACATCCATCACCCATATAGGAGAGTGGAATTCTGTCAGACATGATAGTTGGAGCAGTTCTAGTCGCATCATACACGTGCCTTGAAAATTTTAGCGAGAATTAAATTGTAATATGAAGTTATACCATTCAAATAATCATGCAAGTCAGGGAATATAGATGGAAATACCAAAAAAAGTTCCCAAAACAAGATATAGATGATTTGCATCATAGATGGAATAATCAGGACGACATACCTTTCTGACCGTTTTAAGCTAAAATCTGTCCAAAATCCTTGAAACCAGTTCGTACACTTCTTCCCCCCTCCTTCATGAATTCCTATTTTCTCAAACCAAGGAGAATATCTAGTGTGTTCCAAATAGCACAACGTGCCTGCACACTGTTCCATACATTAATCCAGACAAGGAAAATCATTCATGAGTTTAATCTCTTTCCTTTCTGTGGCAACCTAATTCTATGTTCATGCTAAAACATGAAAAGTAAATTCAAGATTTCAGAGTCCTTAGCTCTGTGACCGTAGAATGAATGATGCCAAAGAAGATTCTTGATTTTTCTTATGGTCGTTGGTATGGAAAAGATGTCATTCTACCAGCGTAATGCCTTGGGACTGATATAGGTAAGACTTGATAAAAATATACTCTGTCTAGTTTATTTCAGTCTTCTCTCAAGATATCCTCTCTCAATCTTGTCTTTATTGCTTGAAAAGGATCAACCAATGCATAGGGAAAACCCAGATTACTCCCGCCCTTTTGAGAATAATTAAGCAAAATATTTTTTTACTCTGCTTCAATCCCCCCTTCAATTGCCTTTTCTTCCTCATTATATCTACTAATACTATAATAAAACAACTAAAACAAAAATAAAAATAGAAAAAGCATAAAAGCTCTAGTAATTTTATTATTTTATTATTTGCTTTATTTTATAATTTAATCTTAATGATAAAACATAAATATATTCTTAGAAACTTTCAAATTTGTTTTTATGTTAATATAAATCTTAATAAAAATAAAAATTATATTTATTATTATTTTTAAATCCTCCATTTGTTTTAAAACTTAAAAACATATATCAATTTTCAATAAAGTCAAAAGTATATCTACATATTAAATCAATTCATTGAACATGAATAAAGTATACACTTATAGGTTAGAAAGAAAGTTGTAAATTTAATATTCATAATGGCATATAAAAATAATAATTGAATGCATAATCACAAGTATATAAACATCTTAAAATTCTTCATTAGATAAATCATCAAGTAATAAGGAATAATTATCACCATCATTATCATTAAGCACAACATAATTTGGTGAATCCAAATCCCTAGATGAGCTGTAAAATGTGAGTTAGGTGAACTAACACAGAATGTTTCTTGTCTTTCAGATTTAGCTTTGTGGGATGAGTACTTGTCAAGTATTTCAGATTTGTTTTGCAAGTCTCATCTTGCAAATTTGGACACACTTGAAGATATTCATTTCCTCATTGATGATAGCTATAGCATGGTTGTTGTCACACCATCTTTGTCTTTGGAGATTGTTGATTATGTGTTCTCTTATTGTCATGGATTGTCATATTCTTTGATTAGGCACGGATTTCTTAATTTTGTGGCATATATTGATTGTGACATGTGGACACAAGCAGTTTTTAGTGACATCATCTTGTATGAGACTTCTTCCCTCATCTCTTATTTTGGAGTTGGGGTTTTTTCTTCATACACTAGTGGATTTCTTTCTTTCCAAGGGGAGAAATGTTGTTTACCGATTTTGGATTCCTTTTGGTATTTTTCTTCGATCATTCACCATTGACACAAGAGCTACTTATTTATTGGGGGTAATATCTAGTCTCATTCTTTCCCTCTTATTGGGGCACTATTGATTGTATATTTGTGATGGATGTAGTCCTTGGGGGGTCTTGGTGTTGAGTCCATCCATCACTTGTACATGTTTGTTTGTATGTTTTCTCTCTTTTGGAGAGGGGTTTTATTCCTACGGGTTTTTCTCCTTTACTCTGTTTGTGAAAGATCTTTTGTACATGGGTACCTAATCTAGCCTAGTAGGTGGGACCCATCTTTGCATCTTTGCATTCGTTACTTCTCCCTAAGGCGCATTGAAGGGGGGTGTTTGTGTGAATGGGGTATATTACCTAACTAGTTCTATTTTAGGTCCTATTCACACTTGTCTAGTTAAGTTTACTAAGGGCATTTAATATTTGTGTCTCATGTCATAGGATTAAAACACTTGTCGTGATCGCATGTTGTCTTAGGTCTCAACCTTGCCTATATAAGCAAGGGATCTCATTGTACATAATCATATTGTGTATCTTGTATCTTGTATGCATCACTATCATTTTTTGGCAATATAGCATTGTTATTGCTTTTCTCTTATTGTGGAAGGTTGTTTTGATTACAGTTAACTCTTGTTATTTTGTAAAATAAATTTAATTTGTGATTATAATTGTTCAAGCAGAACAAGCAAAAATATGTTTAGGGTTTGTCAAATTTTAATTGGTGATTAAGGAGTTAGGAATACCAAATTGGTGTAGGTCAAGAAAAATCCAAAAAGTAACAATTTTTTTTAGAAATATATAATATTAATATATTTGTAATGGTGGAATTTGTATATTTATGTTATTTTTATTTAGTTTTATATTTATTTTAAGGAAATATCTTAATTCGTTTATATTTTGATAAATAACGTAATTTTGTGCTCTTAATTTTTGGCTCTCTTATCCATATTAACTTACATAGAAAAATACCATACAATATATTTTAAATAATCAAAGCATTCACCAAACGTAAATTCATTAACCAGATACATATGTAGGTCATGTCATTAATGAGATTAATTTCAACTGACTCTAAATAGACTGCAATGATCTGGTAAAAACATCAGAAATTTGTTGTCCAGAAACAATGCTCCTATAAATTAATTGGAAGCTTTCAAATCAGTAACCAGTAAATCTAGTCATGTATGGACAATACCAGGAAAGAATCCAGTAATACAAAAGGCAAGGGTGCTGGGCCAATTTGCCCAATAATCAGTTTCTTTGTCCCTTTCCGCTCTACTTAAACATCATCTTTCAATGGTCAAACAATTAATAGCAAATTTACACCTCATCCATATCAAAAAGTCGTAAATATTTGTCCAATTTTTATTGGCCAAAATCAACCTTTGACTCTTAAAGTGAATGATGTTTAAGAATAGTCGACCAATGTAATCTATGGTTTTTTAAGTTAGATCATTAATTGTTACATTATCCTAATGGCGCCGATCTATAAATGCTAACACTTGATTCAATGTTTCTTACAGGAAAGAATAGAGCTGTGCAAATGTCAATGGCCTTGTAAGTAGTGTTTCGTCTCCCAAGAGATTGGGAAGACATCTTATGCCTTCGATACCTTGTCGTTACCCAGACGCCTCTATAAACCTTGTAACTAGTTAAGTAAACATTTTCAAAAATGGGTTCGCTGTTTGGTGATGACGAGAAAAAAGGACTCGAGATCAAAGGTACTGTAGTTCTGCAAAGAAAACCATTTATGCAGTCGAATGTAAAGGATTTCGGAGCTAATGTTGCTGATTGGATCTCCGAGGCCGTGGGGAGAAAGGTGGTTTTTCAACTAGTCAGTCGTGATCAAATAGGTATTGGTAATATATTCTTTGTATTTTATGATTTTCACATATATATTAACTGGTAACAGGCAATAAGGTAACAGTTGTTTTCTTTCTCTCTTTCTGGGTATTAACGATGTTTACAGCCATCTCCTGCCAGCCTGACACGAACCCAAAAAAATCTGAAAAAATTGTGATTTATTTGCATCGAAGTTTTTGGATCACATTCTACGTGTAACAATTGTGTTTTAATATTTATTGCAGGATCTGGCAAGGCGAAAGTTAGCCCTAATGAGGCTTACTTGGACTGGGATTTACCTAGTGGGAAAGTCATTATTGAGGATGAAATCCACGAAATCATTTTCTATTGGCCTCCTGAATTTGGAACTCCTGGAGCTTTACTCATAAAAAATGGGCATCCTAAAAAGTTCTTTCTCAAACATGTTTACATCGATGTTCCTGGTGAAGGGAGGATTAATTTTCTCTGTAACTCTTGGGTTTATCCTTCATGGAAGGCTAGATTCCGTTCCCATTTGAGTGCTCAACGAATCTTCTTTGCCAATAATGTATAATGCGTAATACTTACTTTTTTATATGTTCTCACTTACTACTTTCGTAATCAATGTGTAAATAAACAACCCTGAAATATTAAAATAAAATTTATATAATAGTATTGTATTATTTTAATATGTGTTATGTGTGCAGAGCTATCTTCCAAAGGAAACACCCATTGGGCTGGACGTTTGGATAAGGGAAGAGCTGAAGAACTTGAGAGGAGATGATGCAACAGGAATGAGGAAACCATATGAGAGTATTTATGACTACGATGTTTACAATGATCTCGGGGATCCTGACAATGATAAAATGCTTCAGAGGACAGTTCTGGGAGGATCTCAAGAGTTCCCATATCCCCGGAGATGTAGAACCGGTCGTGAGAGAACCATAACTAGTAAGTAATTGGGGAGGTTTATAGAGCCCACCAAAAAAAATAAAGAACAGTAGAATTTAGACCCTGATTCATTTAATGAGAGTTATATCTCTCTTGATCATTTACTTGCATTACATTGCATCCTTCTTTAAGAATGAGTATTTTGCAAATTTTTACATTGTAAGTCATAACAATCTCTTCATTTACTTCCAATACATTAAAAGAATCTAAGTTTTCATTGATTTGAGAAAACATTCAAATTGCTCTTTGTTGCAGGTCGTGCTTTTGAGACTCGGCAGGTCAAGAATGAGTTCTATGTCCCACCAGATGAGAAGCTCCCCCGTGCTTCTCTTTCTGATTTTCGAGCCCATTCAATCAAAGCTTTTTCTGCAAAGTTCCTTAGTAATATTGCCTCAAGTTCAAATGGAAAAAAAAAGCACTTTGATAATTTGAAAGAGGTTATAGGTCTATATACTAAGGGACTTTCGTGGGTATCTCAGATTGCTATTCGTTTCGTCAAAGAAGTTACACCCGATCCGATGATAAAACAGATTTTGGATACACAGGATCAGGCAATCTTGCAATTTCCGGTCCCTAATATAATCAGCGGTAAGTTTGAAGGTTAAATTCATAATTCACATTATACTATAGCATTTAATTCCAAGCCAAGGCACAAAATACACTTGGAATTTGAAACTTACTAGTAATATGAAAATGACGTGATACAGAGGATGATAAGGCATGGATGAAAGATGAAGAGTTTGCTCGTCAAACACTCTCCGGAGTCAATCCTATGGTTATTCAATGTTTGCAAGTAAGTTAATAATTATATTTTGGTTATTCAATATTTGCAAAGCAAATATTATTTGGTTTAACAATTAAATATAAATTTTGAGTAATAAAAATAGAACAATTATTTAGTATTTTTAATGATGTGGATAAGGTTAAAATTATTATTTATGTTTGATCATTAAATTTAACTAGTATACCTATATTTAATAAATATATCTAAAGTATAGGGAGAGATATCTCGAGGGCCCTATTACTATGTGGTAAATTGATTAAAAATAAATAAAGATATTTGTGGAATAATATATATTAAATATTATATTTAGAATTATTGTTAGAGATATTAGTCATTAATTTTCCACAGTCCATGATGTTGTAGACTATGCTTCTGGATTAAACTGTGTATGATTGTTTTTCCTCAACGTTTCAGGTCACACTCCATGAACCATCATCAGGGGAAATGAGAGCATGAGAACAATTATTGTTAGAGGTTAAAACTAGGGCTAGCGTTAGTGTTTAGGTTAGAGTTAGAGTTACAATTAATCTATTTATTAAAATTTGGGTTACGCCTAGCATTAATGTTAGGATTAAGGTTAGGGTTACAGATAGGGTTAGAAATATAATTAGGGTTCAAATTAGGGTTGGGGTTATGGTTAGCATTAGGGTTAGTGTTATTATTAGAGTTACAGCTAAAATTATGGTTAAAATTATGTTAAATAGGGTTAGATTTTGAAATACGATTAGGTTGAGGGTTTTGAGGCTTATTAAGCAATGGTAAGTGTAATATTATAGGAACCCTAATCCTAACTCTAACCCTAACCCTAACCCTAATTCTAATCATAAATATGATTCTACCCTACTATAATCCTAATTTTAAATCTAACAATAAGCCTAATTCTAACCGTTACCTTAATCCTAATTCTAACTATGATTTTAACTCTAACCCTAACCTGAATTCTAACTCTATCCCTAACCCTAACCTTAATTGTAACTCTAATGCTTACCCTAACTCTAATTCTTGCCCTAATTGTAATAGTAAACCACCTTAATTCTAACCCTAATTCTAATAGGAACCCTAATCTCAACTCTAACCCTAACCTAACCCTAATTCTAATCATAACCTTGATTCTACCCTAACTATAACCCTAATTTTAAATCTAACAATAACCCTAATTTTAACCCTTACCCTAATCCTAATTTTAACTACAATTTAACTCTAACCTTAACCTAAATTCTAACCCTAACTCTAGCCCTAACCCAAATCCTAACCCTAAGTGCAACTCTAATGCTTACCTTAATTTAGTAACCCTAATTCTAACTCTAACCCTAACCTCAATTCAAACCCTAACCCTAATTATAACATTAACCTTAATTGTAACCCTAACCCTAACCACATTGATAATTGTAATCCTAACTCTAATTATAAACCTAACCCTAATCCTAATTTTAACCCTAACTCTAACCCTTATTCTAACCTTAAAAATAGCACTAATTTTAAACCTAATCGTAACCCTAACCCTAAGCCTGACTATAATTCAAACCCTAACCCTAAGCCTAACTATAATTCAAACCCTAATTGAACTCTAACCCTGTCTCTAATTTGAACCCTAACCCTAACTGTAACTTTAATTATTAAAATAATTCTAATAGTAACCCACCTTAATTTTAGCCTTAATTCTAAGAGGAATCCTAATACTAACTCTTACCCTAACCCTAATTCTAATCATAACCTTGATTGTACTCTGACTATAACCCTAAATTTAAGTCTAACAATAATCCTAATTCTAACCCTTACCTTAATCCTAATTCTATCTATGATTTTAACCCTAACTCTAGCCCAAACCCTAACCCTAACCTTGACTGTAACTCTAATGCTTACCCTAACTCTAGGCCTAACCCTAACCCTAACCCGTAAATTTTACATTAAGTTTGTAATATAAAATTTAAACTTTTATAATTAGCAATTTACCACCTTGCATGGAGCAGAGGAGATCAAGTCCCCCTAAAAATTCACCTTAATTTTGAATTCAAAGTTTAAACAACTTTAATTTTTTTAACTTTGACATTTTTAAAGGCCACTTATATAATTACCAATCTACCATAAATTTGTAATATAAAATTTCAAACTTTGAAATAGTATAGTATATTTTACATAAAATTTGTAATATTTCAAACTTTTATAATTAGCAATTTACCATAAATTTGTAATATTAAATTTCAAACTTTGAAATAGTATAGTATATTTTATATTAAATTTGTAATATAAAGTTTTAATACACTGAAATCTAGAAAAAAGAAAACCCAAAATAGGTCCTAATAATCATTTTCATCATTAACATGAAAAGAATTCTATGTCACATCAAAAATTAAAGTATGTCATACCAATATTTAACATCCCAAACAAACTATTAAAAATTGAAATATGCCTCTAAAAACTGAATGAGAGAGGAATTAAGAAAGGGAAAACAAAAAAAGAATAAAAACTCATAGGCTTTATAGGCAACAAATCCTTACTTAGCGGTTACAATTTCATGGTGCCCATTATTACATTTTAAAATTTCTTTTTAAATCCATGGATTATTAGAAACCAAATGAATAAGCCCATTCTTTGGGAGCTAAGTTTATATTTTAGAATAAATTTTTTAAATTCCTAATATTATTACTTATTTTGTAATTGTATTATTTTGAAAGAAACGACAGCTGGGGAATGAGGAAATTACTGTGATCACTGATTTAGAGGGTGGCACTGGGACCCATAAAACTCCAAAAAGTGGTGATGAGGGTCCCTCTAAAAAGGTTAAAACTAAGTCTGTTAAAACTGCGAGCACTTTTTCTATTGTGAGGCATTCTAGGAGAATCGCGGGTAGACCTGCCCCCAAAACTAAGTTGATTGAGTACTCCAAGAGTAGCTCTGATTCTACCACTCAGGAAGGTGATAAGATGTCTAAGGGGGATTACTCAGAGGTGTAAGAGTTTGAATCTAATGAGACTAAGAGACTTGAAGAGAAAGAGACTCAGGAATTTCACTCTGAGGACATTGGTAATGATTTAGTTCCTGTTGACCAAAAACAACCTAAAGAAAGAAAGACGTCTGTGGAGGAGGAGGAAGATATCAGACAAGTGGAGGACATCCTAATTTTAAGGAACCATCTGGATCTTCTGGAAAAAAGGCTTTCCACCTTTGGCTGCCTCTTAAACAACATTCTTCACCACCCATCTTTGGTTAACTTGACTTTGTCGCAGGAATTGGAGGTTTTTACCCAGGGTGCCGATGAGGAGAAAGCTAAAGCTTTTGACAATATGTATAAGTTTCTTGCTAAAGGCTAGGAGGATGTTCCCAATTAGCCTTGTTTTTGTTGTTCTTTTTTTGTTTGCTATCAGACTACTGGTTCTTACCATATGTTGTTTTTTGGTAGTTTTTGTTGTCTTTGCTGATAGTGGCTCTTTTTGTTTGTGAGCCTTTTTTGGCCCTATTGTGGGTTGTTTTGTAAGGGTTTAGCCCTTGGTTTTGCCGCCTTATTTTATCAAAAACAAATATCATTATTGTAATAATTATTATAATAAATTCATTACAAAAATTATGTTAATGCTCAGATATGGCAAATATAAGTTAAATGGGTCTGTAAATCCTAAAACAACTTAGAATAGACAAGAGAAAAATGAAAGCCTGAAAAATTTAGGTGATTCAATTACACAAGATTTAGTTTGGTATTATTGGAAAGGCCGTTGGGTACTTGTCCACTAAGATCATTGAATTGTAGAAACCTGCCATATAAAAGAACTCTTCTTAAACTCATTTTCACCTCAACATTTCATCATCATAAATCTAAGAGAAATGTATGGGGAAATTAACAATCTTACAGTTCAGATAGATTTTTAAGTTGCACCAAAGAATTGGGTATCTCTCCACTAAATTTGTTGCTTTCCAAATGCCTTCCATGTATAAAGTTCCATGGATCAAAAAGCCAATTTAAAGTTGTCTATGGCCAATAACATACATTCTACCCTAAATAAAGCTTCAAGCACTTACAATGAAGACAACAACTTCAAAGAACCCAAATCTAGAATTGAGTCAGACAAATTGTTGTTGTCAAGCCATCTACTAGTCAAGAGGTTAAAAAAACAAAAACATGTCAAAAAAATATTAACAACATTGCTGGTGAGGACCCATTTCATCTCATTCAAGATAGCTTACATGTGAGATAAGGCAGCTAAATTAGTAATTCTTGGAGATAGTGATCCACTAAAACTGGCACTTGTTAAGTTCTTGTCATTCAGTAAACATCACATGTATTAGTTAATATATAAAGAACCAAATTATGTTGGTTAATATTGGGGTCACCCTTAAGATGGTGTGGGCAGCTTTATTGTGGTGCAAGTGCTAAATATGAGTGAAGCTTCAATATATCTCATCATCCTCTTTATAGTGATTATAATTATGATACAAAATTAAATAGCCTATAGGTTGTTTGTTATTTGCAATTTGGTATTCCACACAAAAATACAAATTGTTTAAACTTTACCATAGACTATCTTAGAAGTAAAGGCTCTAAGCATAGAAGAAGCTCAAATATGCCCTATCATGTCACTGTTACTCCATAACCTTTATAAATGTCTACTTATGGAAGTGTTCTAGTTAATTCTCATTTAGTATTATTTCACTCCTTATCTAGGGTTATGGGCCTTCTTATTATGGAGAAAGTTTTAAATGTGGATCAAACTCAAATATATATCTAATAATTATGATTGCAACCTAGCACCAACCTATTCACATGTTTCTTTTATGGTAGTGTTCTTATTAATGTCCAAATTAACACTACACTACAACCCCTTTGACAAAAAAAACATTGAAGCAGTTAAATATTCACATTTATAGAAATCTAATAGAAATAAGAGGAATAAACTTACAAAATTTGTACTTTGATGGAACTACCTTCCGAGCAGATTATACCAGTCCATGAATATCCAATTGGTAAATAGGGATCTCCATGCCAATCAGATGGCACATTTATCAAAATCTTCTTTACTAAATTTAGAGCTATCACTATGGTCAAATTAACAATGTGATACTGTCAGAATAGCTTAGCTCGACTATAAAATATGTTAAGAGTCCAATAAATATTGATTAACGGATGAAGGTAGCCTTAGGCTTAGACTTACCATCCCTTGTGATAGTTCTTCCTCCCAAGCTGACCAGCTTAAAAATTTCCTCTGCATTGATTATCGGTCCAATACTTGAGTGGGAATCAGGAGCCAACAATAAACTTGTGGGCCCTGAAAAATTTGTTGCATTCAACATCCTTGGTATGATGGAAACATTGAACTTTGAAAAGAAGTTAATGACATTTACAGATATGTTGAAAATTCTTAGTCGTTGAGGTTCTGCAATGCCCAGATTTAAGAAATAAAGAGCTATGTAGTAGCTGGTATTTTGGAGATTTTTGTCGGACCACTGGATTTTAAACAAAATCCATATAATTAAAGAAATAAAAGTAGAAGAGAGGCGTAAGTGGTTGGAAGGTTTAAGTTTTCATTTAGGCATTTAAATTATGTGGAAGACCATTCTCTTATTAATATAAAGATAGATAAAGTTGATCTATAACTTGTACCCCATTTGAATCTACTTTGATCAAACCCTAACCCCTAACATATAGGGCACAAATATTTTCCTCTGCACCCTCTCGCTTCCTAATACAGAAGCAAACACCCTCCACACATAGTAGCCTTTTTAGTAGTTTCTAAATAAAGAAAATATGGCATTAATGGCTACACAAAGCAACTATAGAAAAATTGTAAATGTAAGTAGCCCTACCAACAAATCCTCAAAATCATTTTTTTCCATACCATAAGCCAAAGGTACTCAATTTCTTATTGGTACAAACATGAGAAGCAAGGCCTCTGCCACTGTTATAAGATTCTCAACAGCAATAATTTTGGTGCTTTTCTCTAACTATGATTTAACCCTAACACTAACCTAAATTATAACTCTTTGAAGGCACTTCTTAGAATTGGCTTTTTGGTTGTAGATGTATTTTAACTTCTACCATAAAATCTTGCCTAACCCAACCTACTATAGGAAGGACACGGCTCAATCACCTAACCAAGAGGAGACAATCATTGGACTAGTCTTAGTGTCACCAGATGTAGGAGACAACTATACCCAACAGCAATTGTTAGAATCTAAAAAGATTAATAACCCAGAAAACTAGTGCAAAGAATAGATATTAAAACTATGAATGCAAATGATACGAAATCAAAATAGCAACATAGAGTTAGTCTCCAAGAGAGTAATACAAATGCTAGAAGCAAAATAGCATTAAGAGGATGCAAATGCAAAAGATATGCCAAATACAAGCCAGGTAGCATGCTTATATAGACTAGGAAGAGAGAGGAGGTGGCAACACCGACCAATGAGGAGCAACCATCTATCGAACTAAAGATAGCAAAGTATCTTCCCAAGATAGCTAATGGATGCTCACATGTAGGAAGGTGACACCTCGCAACCAAGCCAGGCTAGGAACCCCAAGCACACAAGAGGTGTGGCTTAAGGGGGGGTGTTGGTGTAAGCCACACCCGGACCGACGATGGACTGGTCCAAGCGGGGCCAGTAGCTCAGTGGTAGTGCACTCCAGCAGCAAATGGACGGTCCTAGGTTCAAGTCCTAGCTAGTCCATGTCTCTACAAGTGGTATCAGAGCCAGGCTAGGAGCCCCAAGCACCTGCAGTGTGGCTTAAGGGGGGGTGTTGGAAGTAAGCCACACCCGGACCGATGATGGGCTGCCCATAAGGGGCCAGTAGTTCAATTGGTAGAGCACTCCAACAGCAAATGGAAGGTCCTAGGTTCAAGTCCTAGCTGGTCCATATGAGCTGTAGCTCTGATACCATGTTAGAATCTGAAAAGATTAATAACCCAAAAAACTAGTGCAAAGAATAGATATTAAAACTATGAATGCAAATGATACGAAATCAAAATAGCAACATAGAGTTAGTCTCCAAGAGAGTAATGCAAATGCTAGAAGCAAAATAGCATTACGAGGATGCAAATGCAAAAGATATGCCAAATACAAGCCAGGTAGCATGCTTATATAGACTAGGAAGAGAGAGGAGGTGGCAACACTGACCAATGAGGAGCAACCATCTATCAGACTAAAGATAGCAAAGTATCTTCCCAAGATAGCTAATGGATGCTCACATGTAGGAAGGTGACACCTCGCAACCACTCACCTAATAAGACATGCTTTATTAACCTAAGCGAGATTAATAGAAGTGTAGGAAAAACCTAAGAATATAGGAAAAATAAATAACCCATCTAGGAAATAAAAACCTACACTAACAGCAACAGGGGTGGAGATACACAGGGAAGACTATACTCTATTAGCCAAAAATATTGACCAACTAAAAATTCTTAAAACAAATTTTATGTACAGTTGTTGAGCAATCTTATTATTCATACTTACATGAACAAACACATCCTTTAGCCCTATAACAAGATAAATTTGAGAAAAGAATTAACTTGATCCAAATATCCTACAAGGTTCCTTCAAATATGCATCAACCAAACTCCAGATGTAACAAGAGAATGAAATTACCTACAACAAGACTTAGCAATTTCGATAGGCAGTTACAACATGTTACTTCATATCCCTTGTCTATGTGCAAACTAATATTATGCACAAAAGAGGCTGTAGCAACCATAGTTGTAGGCTATAACCACTTACAAACAGTAACTACTTCACCAGAGCCTACAAAACAACATAAACCTAATTAAAACCCTAGCCACATAAAACCCCAACACAAACCCCTACCACAAATCTATAACTAAAAAAACAAAATTGGCTGTAAGTTAGCCAAAACACTCATTGCCATTGCCAAAAAATTATAAACCCAAAAAGCAAAAATGAAGAAGGCAACTTACCCAAGCTTCGAAGAAAGCCTTCTCTGAACTGTAGTCCCAAAGCCTTAAACCCTACCAAAGCCCTCAAAATGAATTAAATGCACATAGATATTATAACAATGAGCTTTGAATATGCAGTAAGGCTTGTCCCTTGTCAATGCACAAAAAAAGCCATTGCAACAGAAGAGCAACAGTGATTCACTCGTCGCTGAGAAATTCACCTCGTCAAGTTGGCAACAAATTCATAAAAGAAAATAAAGATTATGACTTAAAACTATAACTAAAACTAATGAAAATCTCTGAAATAAAAGGTTTTTTAAAATGGAGATGCCTGGAGACATGTCTCCCTTCTATCTTGGTAAACGGCATATACCTAATATATCTAAAATTTCCAATGCAATAAAACACGGAAATAATAATTAATTTCAAGCATAGTATCAGCTCATACAAAAATGGATGAATATGATGATGCCTTGACCCCCTAAAACGTAAAAGACCTTCAAGCTCAACTTCACACTTGTCCCTTTGATTAAAGCACCTTGCAAGGTAGGTACCCTGTTGAGCTACAACCTGCAAACACAAGAGAAAGAGAAAGTAAATAGAATATTAAGGAAAATAAAGAGAGAACAAATTTTTGAATTAAAGGAAGAAAAGGATAGAAACACTTGCATTGGAGAAAAAGATTAAATAGAAAACTCGAGACACAGACACCCAGTTCAAATCAGTTGTCATTTACCTGGCATCAATTCTCCATTATTTGTTGCCAACTTCACATATCTGGTCGTTGAGCCCCTGATCCTCAGATACAAAGAAAGACATAGACAAATGGGTATGTTGGGTATTGCCCTGGTTGTCCCAGGATTCAATTTGGGAACTATTTTCAAGCACATTGGACACACAATTAAAGTTAGGCGCCATGGCTGTCTTGTCTCAAATCTTTGCCATTGCTTCTTTCTATACTCCTTCAGGTTCCCCTCTTGAAACAATCAAAAGACAGGATTCAAAAGGCCAATGAATTCAACAGGTGTGCAGTCCTCTGTGAAGTAAGAAATCAGTCACAATCCCTTCTAGAGAATGCAAAGGGGGCTCTTTCCTTTTTCCTTTCTCTTTCTCTTTCTCCTACTGGTCCTCTTTCTGTAGTACCAACTCTTGCCTCCCCTAAATCTAGCAGAAGCCTTTTTCCTACAACAAAACTTCAAGAAACTCAATCCCTGTCCAAACCCTAACTACCCACCAATATGGGAGGCCAAAAGTTATTTTATGACAGCTTAGTAATTTTTTTATTTTATTTTATTTTACAATATGATAGTTGATTAAATGTCAAATTAAATTGGTGAAATAAAACTTTCACGTGTGTTGTCAGCGTAATAATAATGTTTTAAATAAACCATTCAATTAACACATACAGGTATATTCATAGTTACCTAAAGGTCTATATATTTTTACTAGCACTTTTCATTGGACTTTTTTTAGTCCCTATTTAAAAAAATATTAATTTTTTTTTAAATTATAAATTCAATTAGGTGTAACTATAATAGCAGCAAGGAGCTTGACATAAAGTGAGTGGACAAGAAAAACTCCTTTGAACTAATGAAAATTTAAACATAAATAAACTGAAATAATATAATTGTGAAGTAAAATTCATCTCCATCTATTGCACCAACGGACAACATTGATGCAGATCATCTACCTTTAACTGACTCAAAGGATGACAATTTAGATTCAAAGGGCACTTACCCTTTAATGGAGGATTTGGAAGATAACTTCAAGCTCTTCAAACCTAACTTATTTTTGGCTCCTCCTCAAATACTCGGGATTGCTCAAAAGGATAGTAGTGAAACTAAACCAGATTGTGGGACTGCCAGGAAAAAAGGTCAGAAAAGCAATGCGGAGAAACTTCGTATGGAAGGAATGGAGGTGGTGGAAGGAGGCTCTCAGTGGACTATGGAGGCCCTCCTTTCACGGCATGGGACGAAGTCCTAGCTTCTCTATGAGTTTGGGTTGAATGTCTTGTGGGCTTTGTTTCTAGTTTCCTCTAATTCTTTCAGAAAGATGTGTTTTTCTTCCTCCTCTTAGTCTACCTAGGCTCTTCTCCCCTTCTCTTGCGTCTCTTTCATCTCTCTCTTCTTTATTATTCTTGGCTTGTTTGGCCCTGATGTTCCTTATTTTTTATGATGATTATATAAAAATTCCTATTACGAAGCAAAAAAAATAATTTTGAAGTAAAATAAAATAACTCTTAAGTAAATAGAAATAACAATGTAAATAAAATAAAATATTTTCATCATAGTACATTACAATGTTTTGTTCTAGATTTGTTATCCAAACATATTATATACAAGTCACAATTATATTAGTCATTGTGGAATCTTTCTTTCATTGTGGTTATACATAGTTGGTAAATTTGAAGTTGTGAGTACATATTTAGAGAGAGGAAAGATGACATACTAAAAAATTGGAAGGCAATACGTAATAGTTATTAAGACAAATTTGTGGTGAGAAGCAGATAGAATATTAAGATAGGCTCAATGTGAAAACCTAGAATTAGGAGAAAAAACAACGAAACAATGTAACATAAAAAATAATACAATATAGATTATCTATTTGCGAATGTTTAATCAATTTGACTAGTTCCTTTTCAAACACAATGAATAGATTAACAAAATGAATGGTTATCACAATCAGGACATGAGTAATGTGCACTGCAATGGTTATCACAATCAGGACATGAGTAATGTGCATTGCAGGGAACAATTTTGGCTGATTTGATTTCTTTGCCATAGAGTTTGATTGCTAATAATTTGGATACTTACTTATGGCAAGTAGTTTGAGGGATTGTTTTGTCTTCTAATTTAGAAAAAAACTATATTGTGTAGGCCAGGATGGAACAATAAGAGTTTGGGACTACCAAATGCATCAAGTATTTTAAACTTTGAGTTGAAATCTCTAATTAATTTGGGAAATCAAATATTTGGTAGGTGTCTTTTTCCCAAATAAATTGTAGCACTCATCCTTGCCAATAGTATTGGTCATTTTAGAACACATGGATCAATGTTAGACTTGGAAGTCACATCATATTCTGTCAGTCTTTCATAAACATGCTCTTGGTCAATTTTAACACATGGAGTTTTCATCAATCTTATTAGTCATCATAGGCTTAAAGCCATCACTCATGGATTGTATTATGTCAAAATTACCTAGAACTTGCAATATTATCATCATGGAATTTGCAACAACAAAAGATGAAGCATTGATTATATGGTTCAATGGAAAGTGTTTAATATATGTTCATATCATCTATAGGGTAAATATCAAAGAATTTGCAATTTGTAATATTTCATACCGTGTGTTTCTCTTGCATGTAATCTAATGTAGCAATGTTATGAAGTTGGATGTTGAGGTCGGATACCTACGTAGTGAAGGTCCTTAGCTTTTTGTTAGCCTTCTATTTTCATCATTAATAATGACTACTATTATTTTTATTAATTATTAATATTAATAATAATATATTATAATGTATTATTAACATAATTATTAATTATAAAAGATGACTTCCTCCCACTCCCTTCCGCTCCCCTCCTCGATTTCAAAACTGGTTTTCCCGCCCGTTGGTCTAGGGGTTTCTACGGACAAGCGCCCTATGGTTCTGCTGGGCTCTGCATCTGGCGGTCTCGTCTCTGCTGGCGTGGCTGGTGACTGTGATGGTGGTGACTACGATGGTGGTCCTATGGCCAAATCTACCTCTTTAACAAATATCATTTGTAACGAGTCTCCTTGACAACGTGAGGAGGTTGCTAATGTTGCTGCTTCTTTGGCAGCCACGAGATTTACTTCTTAGTCTACTTTGCCTCCCCCTGTTGTGGTTTTAGAGGATGAGGTTTTAAAAAATGTGGATTATTTTTCTAAATAGGGTTTGATTTGCAGATTTGACCATTTGTGGCCTCGACTTGGAGATTTAAACTACTAGATCTCTGAGCATTGGCACCCCATTGTGGTTGGAAAAATAGAAATTTACCCTTGTGCAAAGGGTTTCTTTGTAGTTGTCTTCGATTCTATTTCTGATCAAGATGTTGTTCTTGACACCCATTCTAGGTTTTGGGGTAGGCATGTCCTCCTTCTCAAGCCTTGGGTTCCCTCCTTTAACCCGTTGACAGAATCCTTCAACAGAATGCCTATTTGGATTTGCCTCCCAAATCTTCCTCTGCATCTTTGGTGCAATTCTTGTTATGAGGGTATTGGTAATTCTCTGGGTATTTTTATTATGGTGGATCAAGCGACTACCTTGTTCTCTCATACCACTTACACTCAGGTTCTTGTGGATTTGGATCTTTCTAAGCCTCTCCTGTGGAGATTGTTTTACAGGTTGAAGATAGTTCTTGGAGGCAGATTTTAGATTATGAAGGTATTCCCTTTCCGTGTTGTCGATGCTTTACAACAGGTCATCTAGCTTATGTGTGTCCTCATTCTAAGATCTCTCACCCTTCCTCCTAGTGGATGGATGCTTCTCCTGATCTTCTCACTGTTGATGAGGTTGTTGATATCCCTGATTCTAAGGCATATGTTGCTCTTGCTAGTGCTGTTGAGTCAGTCCCTATTGTGCTGGAGGCTATTCCGACAGTCCCTTCTTTAACTATGGCTTCCCCTATGGCTGCTGTTGTACTGTTGGTGCAATGTTTGTTGTTGCAGAGACTGTTGTTGTAGAGACTATTGCTGCTGTTGTGGAATCTGTTGTTGTTGTTGCAATGACTACTGTTGGGTCTTCCCCTGCTGTTGTTGTTGATGTGCCTTTAGCTCTGCTTGGTTCTTCTGCTACTGGATCTGTTGCTAGGACCTCCCCTATTGCTGATGTTACTGCTAGGACTTCTGCAGAGATCTCACCTATTGTTATTTCTTTGTTCCAGGCAGCCTTGTTACCTTTCTGTTGCTTAGCCTTTTGGGCTTTGCTATTAGTCTGTTGTTAATGTGTTGTTTTGGCCTGTGTGTGGCCTGCTTTGCCCTCTGGGTTGTTCTGTACAGGGATCTGCACCCTTGTTTGCAGCTTACCATAATCAAAAACATAATTATTAATTATTATACATATATTAATTATTAATATTATTAACATATTAGTCTTCCCATTTATATTATTAAAAAATATGTTATTAATATTTTTTTATTCGAGTACAATATAGGTGGGCAAGGGGAGACTGGACCTTGTGACCTCGTGCCTACCACAGGAAGCTACATGAAGCTCTCACCAATCAAGCCAAGCTTAGTAATATTATATTATATAATGTATATATGTGAATAGGATAACCGGAACTATGAACTGGGTACAATATCAGGTGGGCAAGGGGGAGACTGGACCTCGTGCCTACCATAGGAAGCTCTTGCCAATCAAGCCAAGCCCCCTACCGAATATAATTATTGATTATTATACATATATTAATTATTAATATTATTATCATAATAACATTTCCATTTATATTATTATATTATTATTAATACAAATATCTTATTATTATAATTAATAATAATAGTAATATTTTTAATACCGAGAGGCATTCTACAATGGCAACAAGGGGTGGAGTGTAATGGCGTGAGTGTGTTAAAAAAACCTCTTACTTTTTACTTTAAAATTGATAGCCATTTACATGTCAAATTATTAATATTTAATAATAAATATAATATAAACCCAAAATAAGTAGCCTCTAAAAATAAATATATGTTCTCATCAATAGACAACTTTGGATAATCATCATTCTTCTCCTTTTTGAAGTAAAAAATATAATAAAATAACTTAAAGTAAATAAATATTACACAATATAATATATTAATATTTAATCACTATAATATTTCAATATTTAATACTTATACACAAATATATATTAATATTTCATTTTACTATAATACTAGCTTTTATATATATATATATATATATATATATATATATATATATATATATATATATATATATATATATATATATATATATAATAGGCACCTCTAGAAGATATCTCTTGGCATATTTCATATATATTATTATTTAATATATATAAGCTAGTAGCAGTGCGAGCGCAACATGTAAGACATTAATTTAATTAATATATAATTATATCATATAACATTATTAAATATAATCCCCCGATAAAGGGAAAGATCATTAAATAGAGAAGATATGTGTGAGGTGACAGTGGCCATGTTGGTCGCTCATAAACTGGGGTGGTGTGTGGCAGAGGTGGAGCCTATTTATCATTTTGTGTTTGTATTTCCTTGCAATCTGCTACTTATTCATTATGTTTATGTTATGGCGGAGTTAAAAAGTTTTTCAAGCCAGAGCAGAGAGATGGATGGTGGCAATGGTCACGACAAAGACAAAGGGAAAGGAATGGTGGGGGCTTTCTCTCCCAAGCAACATCAGATCTTGAGGAAGGTAGCAAGTAGCTCAGTTGGAGGGAGGATGAAGCAAGCATATACCCCGCGCAAGTGGCTCAATAAAATTTTAGGGGATGAGGCCATGGCCAATTTCGTGGCCTTGGTTGATTCAAAAGTCAAGAATGGGCTATGCTTCAGAAATGGCTTTGCAGGATGCTTGCTCTGGCAAAGGATGTAGATGGTTAGGATGGTGGGAAGATAAGGGAGGTGATGACCAACTTTCTGATCGACCCTAGCACCATGAGGGGATGCTAGAATGTATTTGGTGCAACACAATCTCTAACCCTAGTGACTTTAACTTCCATTGCAACGACCTTTGTTCTAGTTTATGAGGATATGGTGGAAGCGAAGGCTGCAAAGGAAAACCATGAAGCTATCCTCGGCCATGTTCATGATGTGATGCTTGGCATCATGGAGATTCATAAAATAGTGGATCGTATGGCAGTTAAGATGGGAGTACCTATGGATGAGCATGCTCGGCCGATATATAAATGTGCCTATGATGAGGAAGCAGACCTAGTGGACTTGGATGGGAAGGTAGACATATGATGTTATTGTGAGTACCTATGTTAAATTTAGTTTTAGTTGTATTAATGATTAAAATATTGTTATGTTATATTTTACTCTTAAAAAAATTGAATTATACTAAGTCACTACAACTTGTCTTCATAGATCTGCATGATAGTTGGCAATAAAATAGATTAAGATTTAATCCTTAAACTTTATGCAAAATTAGTTAAATGGGCTAATTTGATCCATAAACAATCTAGTCCTTCAATTTTAATTTTATTTGGAATCCTATTGGCCAATTTTAATCTTTCATCAGATTGTGTTCATGTCTGTTTGCATAATAGAATAGAAAAATGTCTATTATAACAACGTTTACATTTTAAAATATTATTCTATAGATATTTAAAATATCAATATTATTATTACAATGAAGAAAAATTAAATAATCATATTAATATGAATATTATACATTATAATATATTAATATTTAGATCACTAAAATATATTAATATTTAATACTTTTTTTTTTAGGTAAGTTGTTGACAAGGGGTACACTCCCATATACTGAAATAAAAAAAAATGAAACATGCATAACCCAAATGGGTATGCTTCTGAATTCCATCACATAGTTCTAATATGCTCCCATATACTCCGTCCAGAATGAACATGTCTTCATAGGCTCCCAAAAACACGCCACCGCTAGTCTTTCCATCTCTCACCAACCCAACCCAATTCATGTTCTCTTCCTGTGAATAAGAAGCTTTCAAGCTTCATACGTTGTGCACTATTCAGTGCACCAGACCCCATTATTCAAATATATACCTCTTTTTAGTGTGACAAATGCCTCCAAACAATCGATCTCATCATTCTTCCCCCATCTTTGCAGAGCCCAGATGGACCCTCTTCAACTAGCCACTTTAATACTCGCCACTTTCTCTGAGTCAACGATCTACCATAGTCGAATTTCCCTTTGTTCCTTTTTCCATACATCCTCTCCGCTATGCAACAAAAGACCCTTGTTTGCTAAGTAATTGGCTGCCCCATTGGCCTCACGAAAAACATGTCTTATTGTAAAGTCCATTCTAGGTAGCATTTCCCATATTCTCTTAACGTATTTCATCAACTTCCAATTTGGCGTAGACTTATTCCTCACTACATTTATGCATATTGACGAATATCCCTCAATATCAATGTTTACTATTCTTCTTTTCTGGCACTCTTCCATGCCCCTCACAATTGCACTAAATTATGCTTCATTATTTGTGACTTGACCCAAACCACTCACTATAGCCCAAATGATTTCCCATTTCTCATTTCTCAAAATGCATCTGTTGGGTCTCGAAATGACTGCAACCCAAAATTCTAAAACATTCCTAAATCACCCAGGCCAAGGACTATCATCAGGGTGATAGGGAGAGGTTTATCAATAAGTAATGGGTGATTTTGGCCAACTGACAGGAGTGGGTAGACTCCTCTGCACTTTGAGCTCAGTTTAGACTATGGAGGAATATTCCAAGGGGTATACTTGAATAGGTATTAAATGAAAACCAAATGAACAACTAAAAATAAATTAATAGCCAAACCTGAATCATCATCTTGACCCCAAAAGCTGTCACTAAGTCAAGAACGACTAGTTGTCACAAAACCCCTATATAGTTGATTCAACTGTGCGAATGTACATGCACGGGGAATATGGTGTTTCCCCTAAATCACAAGTGAATGATTTATTTGTTTTAAAAGAGTGATTTATCTCTCTCCAATATGGATTGGTGCCTACTCCATTGGGCAACAGAGTCATAGAATGCAAGGAGGAAAGAAAATATACACAACATAGGATCAATGGAACTAGACATACATTCACATATATGACTCTAACAGATCTTCATATAATGGACATACTTAACAATCCAAAAGAGAACTGCAATGATTCATATGCAACAAAATAATGGCAAATACAAAGCCTTGTGATAGAGAAAAGCACCCAAGACATCTACAAACCAAAAGAAACCTTCACGAATGAATGAGAGAAGCAACACAGGAGAAGCTATTTCACTAGGAGTGAATGAATATATTCAGAAGAGATGATTAAACTACATAGTATACAAGCCTTTTAAAGGCATGAAATATTTGATGAGTGGGAAAACTACCCGATACAGGAAAAAACCACCCTACGGGAAAAACCAATTATCTGTATGTTAAAAACTTAACACACTAACACCCCTCCCCCCCCCTTAAGTGCAAACTTAGGGAGAATTATTATGCAAAACCAAGATGCAATATGGGTCCCAGCTACACAACCATGTTAGGTACCCATTTACAGTGCAAAAAAGAAATCTCTCACAAACAAAGAAAAGGAGAAAAACCCTGTGGGAGAAAACTCCTCTCCAAAAGAGAGAAAAATTGGAAATGCTGAAAAGCAAAAAGTGAAAGGAAGAAGGACTCCTCAAGACCCCCCAAGGACAACTTCCTTCACCCCTAACATCGATCACAACAAGAGATAGTGAGGTGATTCCAAAGGTTTAGTGAAGATGTGTGCAACCTATTGCTCCATAGGCAAATACTCCAAACTGAGAACACCCTCCTGAATGAGCTGCCTAATGAAGTGCATGTGGATCTCAATATGCTTAGTGCATTGATGCTCCATTGGGTTGCAAGAAATATGAATGGCATTATGATTGTTATAGCAAAGAGTAGTGGGATGATCAGTAGGAAAACCAAATTCAGCCATCAACTGTCAAAGCCAAAGAATCTCCTAACTAGCCAAGACTGCTCCTCGATACTCAACCTCAATTGGTGATAATGCAATAGCAATTTGCTTCTTGCAAGACCAAGCAACTGGACCAGAACCAAGACAAAAGACAAAGCCAAAAGTGGACTTCAGATCATTAACATCACCAGCCCAATCTAAGTCAGTGAAGCCCACAATCTCAGTAGCTCTTGATGTATAGTGAATGCCAAACTGTGTAGTGCCCTAAATGTATCTCAAGATACGTTTGGCTTCCTTCCAATGACTTTAATGAGGATCTTGAGAGAAACGAGAGACAAGACCAACTGCAAAGGAAATATCAGGATGACTATGTGTCAAGTATAGAAGGCTGCCAACCAACTGCCGATACAAAGTAGTATCAACTAATGGAGTAGTGCAAGTGGTAGACAACACAACCCCTGATTGAAAAGGAGTAGGGACTGGCTTGCAGTCAACCATCCCAAATCTCTAAAGAAAATCAAGACCATACTTTTGCTGAAAGATAGAAATACCAATAGAAGACTGATGAATCTAAAGACCAAGGAAGTAATGCAACAGACCAAGGTTAGTCATATCAAAACACTCCAACAAAGCTCCCTAAGTATCCTTAATCATGGCAGGAGAACTGCCTATGAGAATCAAGTCATCCACATAGAGAACAAGTATGATAAGATCCCCCCCATGTCTTTGAATATAAACTGTAGGATCAGATTGACATCTAGTGAATCTAGAAGCAAGTAGAAAACTATCCATCTTCTCATACCAAGCTCAAGGAGCTTGCTTGAGACCATACAATGAATGCCTTAGCCTACAAATGAGTGAAGGGTCCTACACAAAGCTTGGTGGCTGCTCCATATAGATCTCCTTTTAAAGATCACCGTGCAGGAAGGCACTCTTCACATCCATTTGATACACTGGCCAACCCTGAGATGCAGCAATTGAAAGTACAAGATGAACAGAATCCATCTAGCTACAGGAGAAAAAATCTCAAAATAGTCAATACCTTCAACCTGAGAGAAGCCCTTAGCCATTAGACGAGCATTGTACTTATCAATAGAACTATCATCTGCATACTTGGTATGATACACCCACTTGCATCGAACCAACTTTCTTCCCTTAGGAAGAGGAACCAAATCCCAAGTATGATTCTTCATTAAAGAAGAATACTCCTCAATCATAGCACTTTCCCATTCTAGAAAACCTGAAGCATTTGAAAACTTCTATGGATCAGTAGAAACTGCATGACTCAATAGACTAATACCTAAAGTTTAGGAACAAGTGTAGCGTGTAGTTGTGGGATCACCTGCAAGAGAACCAGCATCCTCAAGAAGTGTATGAGCCCATAACGGTCTTGTGGGTGCAGGTGGAGGAGGAGATGGAGAAATGTCAACAACAAGATTAATACCATCATCAGGAACATCATCATGAGGAACATCATCATCATCATCTACAGGAAGCAAAACATCATCCGAAGAAGAAGTGGGAAGAAGAGAGGAAGTGGCCTGTGATGGAGAATCTTTCAAAGTGAAAGACTCATCAAAATAAACATCATGATGAAAATGTACCTCTTGAGTGATAGGATCAAACAATTAATAACCCTTCACATCCTCACAGTAGCCAACAAAAATGAACTGCTGGATTTTCTTCTCCATTGTTTTTCGCCTCCCATCTGGAATGAATGTCCATGCATCACTGCCAAATACTCTAAAAAAGGACACCTTGGGCTTGACATGAGACCAATCCTCCTCAGGAGTCATATTTTGCACTGCCTTGTGAGAAATACAGTTCTGAATGTAGTTGGCACAATTGACAGCCTCTGCCCAAAATACTGGAGCCATGGATTGAGACTGAAGCATACAATTGGCCATCTCCCATAAGGTTCTATTCTTCCGCTCGGCCACACCATTGTGCTGAGGAGTGTATGGCATTGTGTGCTGATGAAGAATACCTCTAGCATGACAAAAATCCTAAAATGCCTGATTGACATATTCTCTCCCATTATCTATTTGAATCTTTTGAAGGGAATCCCCTAACTGCTTCTCCACAAATGCAAGGAAGGTCATGAAAATTTGAAGAACCTCATCCTTGTACTTTAGAAAGTACACCCATGTGCGTCGAGAGAAGTCATCAATAAAGGTGAGCACATACTTAGCCCCTAAAAATGAAGGAGTTGGGAATGACATAAGATCACTATGCACCAACTCAAGGAGTGTCAAAGTACGTGTGGCCATACCCTTCATAAAAGGATCCCTATGATGTTTGCCAAGCACACAACCTTGACAAACTCCATCAGAACAAGAGATCTTAGGTAGGCTAATCACCAAATTCTATGTGCTCATCTGTTGAAAATATATGTAATTCAGGTGCCCAAACTGTTTGTGCCAAAGCTTGCTCACAGAATTTGCATGAGCAATAAGGGATGATCCTAATGAAGACTCAAATGTATCAAACCTATACAAACGGGCCACATTATCAACTGTCCCTATAGCAACAACCTTCTCAAGATCCTGCAACTCTCGAATAGTCACATTAGTGGGAGAAAACTCAACTACCTTTCCATCACCATGATGACATATCTGATAGACAAAAAGAAGATTCTGTGAAATATCAGGAACAAAAAGAACATCATCAATGCAACCATTCTACATCTTAACTGAGCATGTTCCTACAACCAAAATTTGTGAAGAGGTCCCAATTGCAATATGAGAAGTACTACAAGAGGAAATAGAATCAAAAAGATCTTCAGCATGAGTCATATGATGTGAAACACCAGAATCAAGAATCCAACTGTCACTAGTAGAGGATGAAGCCCTTGCTATGAGAGCTTGCCCTTCTCCCAAGGAAGAAGATTTAGGCATGGCAATATTGTGCTTCCTCATAGCTTCCTCCAATGCTGCTAACCTCTCAAAACAATGTGCATCATTATGCCTTGACTTTCCACAAAAGGAACAATTTTACTTCTTCTTAGACTTAGAGGATGACTCCTCAGAGTTAGGAGGAGTAGGATTAGTCTTCTAATCATTCTTTACCTTAGGTTTGGAGGGAGGCTCACCACCTATAGACGAATCTATCTTGGGCTTCTTCTTATTCTTAACCTTGCCCTTGGAAGATTGAGCCATCAAGGCATGACTTTTAGGAAGAGTATCCATCTGAGTCAACTTGGCTTGCTCCCTAATTAATCGATCACAAAATACCTCAAATGAAGGCATCTTATGGTCTTCTCCCATAGCATCCATAGTAGAATAGAATGTAGAGGCAAACACTTGAAAAGGACTTCTCAGCTTAGACAAGATCAAGAAAATACACTCCTTTTCATCTTTGGCCTGACGACATCCTTTCAATTGTGACAAAATCAACTTAAATTTGGCAAGGAAATCCTGAATAGTGGGGAAGGGATTTGGAGAGAGAGAGGTGAGATCAGCTTCAAGTTGCAATATTTTAAACTGATTGACTTCACCATACAACTCAGCAAGCTTATCCCACACTTCTTTAGGTGTCTTACACTCCGCAATGTGAAACAACAAATTATCAAACACATGGAGAGCTAGGACATCCCACAATAATGAGTTACACTTTTTGGCCAAACTTGACATTGAAATCAACATTTTGAACTAAATCTTCACTTTTTGACACCTATAGCCATTGAACCGTTAGGAATTTGAAGATGATGTGAACTAGTGATTTGTGAGATTTTGTTTGTAGATTCTAAATATATATATTTTTTTAAATTAGAGTTAAATTGTAAAAAATTTTGCGTCTCTTTTGATAACTAGTTTTTAATAGTAAACAACATTTTTTTAAAGTGATGTGTATTCCGTAGCACATAACTTTTTTTCTACAAAGGATAAAATTCTGATTCTTTTGAATTTAGATTGGTAACACTGATATATAGGACATGCATTTGGTTTCATAATGTTTTGTTGAAATTTTTTTTAATTAAGTTTTGAAGTCAAACCAATTATAATTTAGACATAGGCGTATTCTGTAAAACATAACTTTTTCTGTATGTATCAAAAATTAATTTTTCTTTCTTTGTTGAAACAAGGACATCAATACTTAGGGCATAGATATTTTTTAGAATTTTTTTTCACTAATTTACTAATTTTCCATGTGTGTAGAATAGAGAAATTGATGTTCAGTGAAAACCTACATTCACAAGAAATAAAAAATAAATATAATAATCAAATTAAATATATTTAATTATGATGTTTGCTGATAAGGGCATGGTTCAGTGGTTAAGTCGCTCGGTTGTAGTGGCAGCCACCAGAGTTCAAACCCCCGTTGGGCCAATGAGCTCGCAGGCTTTACGCCTTCGCTGGGCCAACGAGCTCACGGATTTGAAGTGTTCTTGTTAGGGGATGAGGTCCCCCATGTTGTGGCCTCACCAGTTCATTGCTTTGGGCAAAAGCATTTGCGTGGAGCCGGAGGGCGTGTCGCACTAGCATCACCGGTCATGTTAAAAAGTTTACCATGTGCATCTGTCGATGATGGCGTGGTTCGGTGGTTAAGTCGCTCAGTTGTAGTGGTGGCCACTAGAGTTCAAACCCCCGCTAGGCCAACGAGCTCGCAAGGCTTTACGCCTTCACTGTGCCAACAAGCTCGCAGGTTTGAAGTTTTATTTCTAAGGGATGAGGTCCCCCATGTTGTGGCCTCACCGATTCATTGCTTCGGGCAAAAGCATTCGTGTGGAGCTGAAGGGCGTGTCGCACCAGCGTCGCCGGTCACGTTAAAAAGTTTACCAGGTGCATTATCTTTTAAAAAATAAATATATATATTTAAAATTATACTTTTTGGGAAGCTTATAATAAGGACTACATACTTACAAAACATAAATTTTAAATGAATTCATTTGATCCCCCAAAAGGTAAATCAAAAGTAGTTTTTTATCAACATTTTGATAGGTGTAGAGGAGACTCCATTATAGGTATGGTTTAAAACTAGCGGGGTTCTATCCAAGAGGGTTTAAATCTAAGGAGGTTTGATCAAACCCTCTTTAATTAAAATCCTTTAAATGGAACCTTTCAAGGCTTAAATTATTATATTTTCTAAAAATATGTGATTTCAGCAAAAATCAAGATGTCCCAGAAAGTGTAACTCATTATTGTGGCAGCACCCACCTATAAGTCCTCTAGCCTCATCCATTTTGTTTATATGAACAAATTGCTCAAATGGTTTTGTGAACTCAGGCTGATTGGCATCTAACATTTTCCAAAGACCCTTAGATTGCAACAACTATGATATTTTGAACTTCCATGTGTGATAGTTGTATGGAATGAGCAATTCAATCCTTGGGTCTGACATGATAAACAAAGGACTAAAATGCAGTATACACCCCCCCAGAATGTATGAAAAACTAAATTCCAACACCAAATTTGCCAAATAATACTAACAGAAGTAACTGAAACAATCTTGCAACTTCAAGTTACTTGAACTATCAAAAAATGGAAAAAAATTCAAAAAATACCTTGTTCACAATGAAGTTTGTCAAAGCAACTTTCCGACAATATCTTGTTTGTTGAAAATGGACTCTGTTTGCAAAAGTTGTACAAGTTTAAAAAAATGTCTATTTTAGGCTATTCGGAAGCACCAGCACCTGGTCACTCCATATGACCACAACCAGTACAAGGGCTAAAATATTGAGCCTCTTGGGCCAAGAGACTTTAAATCACAAAGTTATCTCCACCGATAGTGAATCTCCAATCTCCATGTTTGAGCACAAGATGCAATCCATGCTACCCACAAAGTTTTTCACAACTTCACAAGACAATGGAAGTGCTGGAGTATATAAAGTACAAAAAACTATCTCCACGGGATGAATGTGGGATTAAGGATCTCAAAGAAAACTTCAACTAGCTCATGCCGGTCCCATCACAGCAAACCCTAAGCAAATATTTTGATTGTAGAACTTTATAGATATTAAAGTCTAAAAAATATATATATCTACCAACAAACAGACCCCGTACGGCTGCTGTGAATGGAGTTTGAAATAATTCAAAGGCCATTGCAGATGGAAATGATCTTTACACAATGTTGGCCAGTTAAAAAGGTTGACGCCAAACATTAGATGCTAGAGAAGGATCTATCTGGATCACACTGAGAATGCCTTCCTTTGAGATATCGTCTATGAAGACAGAAACTAATGATGAGAGATAACAAAGGCCCACCTCTGTTTAGGCAGTATCTCACCTAGAAATCCCTCACACATATGTAAAGGACCACTGGTGTCAAATATTATGCAGAATAGTGTAGATGCACTTGGTTTAAATCTACTCCATTCAGACCCACAACACACCAACTCACCTTCATTTCATATTGCTACGCTGTGGAAATACACGGCTTCTCTAATGTCTTTGCATAAATAGATTTAACCTCCTCTACATAGAAGAAAACCATGGAGCAGTCAAAAACTGAAAAAAGTCCACTACTGAGGTCGTGCCACTAGGAGATGAAAGGCATTGAATTCCACGCCAAAAAACTCATGCTTAGCAAAAAACTCTTCTCCCAAGTAATCAGCCTGTCAACAAAGAAATGATGCCAACTCAATGCCAAATAGGAATGGATGATCTCAGACTCTGATGAAAACTCTCAGCGGAAGGAGGCTGTAGAAGACAGCTCTGATACCATGATAGAGCAAAGCACCCAAGACATCTACAAACCAAAAGAAACCTTCACGAATGAATGAGAGAAGCAACACAGGAGAAACTATTTCACCAGGAGTGAATGAATATATTCAGAAGAGATGATTTTAAACTACATAGTGTACAAGCCTTTTAAAGGCATGAAATATTTGATGGGTGGGAGAACTACCCGATATGGGAAAAAACCACCCTACGGGAAAAACCAATTATCCCTATGTTAAAAACTTAACACACTAACACCTTGTATTAACTTGGATGCTGTCACACACCTCCAAACATTGGTTACAATCATACCAGCAAATGTGGCAAGGGAAAACATCTAACCGTGATTATACATTTACCAAAATCACTACAAACTCTCATGGAGACATTCCATTACATTCATATATGCTTTACACAACCTTCAAACACTATGTTGAATATATCCCTTCACTTATAGACTAGACTAATCATTTTTTGGTGCCAGAGAATACTCCTTAGGCACTTCCAGACCAAACAACTGGCTCAGCAACCAGCCCTCAAAACATCTTTGAAACATGTATATATAGCAATTAGTTCCTGTGCAGCTCATGGGCACTGGAAAACCAGACAACAAGCAATTTGTGCTGCATTGAATATGGCCCATGGCCCTGCCAGAGGATCAGCAGATTTCCTCGGAGCCCATACCCTGCATATTGATTTCACATCCTTAGAAGGACTTGCAAAAAATATGATCACTAAAACACACTATCCTCCCATTAAATTTGAGTACTTGCACACTGTTTTAGTCATTTGCAAGGTACTTTATCCTGCAGAGAATAAATTTTGGGTACATATCTGCCTGCACCCTATTGCAATCATGGCGGCTGAGAGAAAATAGACGTGTGAAACACAGTCCGCTAGAGATGCATCTGATTTTATATTTTAATTTTTCCCTTTAGTCAATGAATTTGGCCTGGCACAAACCACTCCTCTTAGCTCCTTTCTTTGCCTTATCGACGAATCTCACCTTTCACAAACCAAGTCCTATCGCCTTGTCTTCTCTACCAACTTCCTACCTTATCGGCAAAATATTATATTTGTGAACCATGCCCTAAGCCTTTACCTTCAGCTTTATTGGCAAATTCACCCCTTTTCAAACTATACAAGAAGCAAGCCCCTTTTCCTCTTTGCCCTATCGGCCAATTGCCTTATTGACAAAATTTGAAAAATCAAACTAGTTGGCAAGTTCAACTTTCCGCCAATTTGTTGATAAAGCCCTTGCTTTATCCTTTCCTTAGTCATTTTCAGCTTTTGTATTTACCTTATTGGAAAATCTAATCACTCATTAACTTCTCCCTCTTCTCTACCTTATTTCTTCTTTGTCGGCAATTTTGCCCATCAGTGAACTCGACCCAAAGTGAACCATTTGTCTCCCCTTTGTTGGAAAAATCTCATTTTCATGAACTTGGCCCCTCTATCTTCCTTCACCTTTTCCCTTTATTGACAAATTTTCTTTTTCTCAAACCAACTGGCTCTTCCATCTCTTTCCCCTTCGGTCACCTTATCGATGAAATCATGAATTGGAGAATAGTTGTTAGTTAAATTGGTGGTTTGTGAACTAGCCGATTTGCCGACAAAAGGCCTAATCCTTTTCCTTTTCAAATGCTTAAGTCACCATCTTCTTTCATCTCCCTTGTTGTTGGCAAAGCCCTCTGATAGTGAACCAATCTCATTTCTTACCTTTTACCCCTTGCCAAGGCCTTCTCCCATATTCTATCGACGGATCCTCCATCGGAAAAACCATCCATCGGCAAACTTGGAGGTTTGTAAACCTCCAATTTCACTGACAAAGGACTTTCTTCAACTTCTTATTGTGCCTTAGAAACTTTTCTTAAGCCGTGATCATTTTTCTATTGGTGAAATGGCTGCCAACAAAACCTTCAATCAGGAAACTCCTAAGTTCGCAAACCACTTCACTTGTTGACAAAGCTGCTGCATTCTTCTCTTCCATTACTTAAAATTTTTCCTTCGCCCTTTACTGCGGCCTTGTTCCCTTGCCTTCTATCGATGAATTTGCTGTCAGAAGAATCTCCATTCAGTGAACTTGGAGGTTCACAAACCTCCAATTTCACCGATAAAGCATCTTTTCTATTTCTCCTGCTTAGACAAATTTCCCTTTGTCCCTCGTCACTATGTTGTCGCCGAATCCTCTATCAGCAAAATTGGTCATTAGCAAACATGGCATTTTTGAACCTCCAAATTCGCTAACAAAGGACTTCACTTCACTTTCCTTCCTTTCACTACCTTGGACAAATTTGTATTTCCCACCCAGTTGCTATATCAACGAATCGGCGAAATCGCGAACTCACGAACTAATTCACCAATTTGTGATTTTGTCAATTTACCAATAAGGCCTCTAAATGAGCCATTTATTTCTCCCCTTGTGCTCCACTCTGTAGCCTTTTCTTTATCCTTTGTCAGCCAATCGCCTTATCAGTGAACTGATGAAATTTCAAACCTTCGAACCAAGTTTGCTAGTTCACAATTTCGCCAATTCACTGAAAAAGGGCAGAAATGAACAAATGTTTCCTAAGGGAGAAACACATTGACTTAGGGAAATTTTACTTAGAATTTTTTGACATAAAACCCCTATAAAATAACTAAGATTGGATCTAAATGAGGGATTTTGATTTGCAAAGGCAAAGGTGGGAAATTTAATGGATTTTTCGGGGTAAAATAAGGCATTTTGGGAGCTAGTTTTTCTGGGCACCAACAACATCCATAACCTGCCTCCCCTGGGTTTCCTTTGGAAGCCCCATGAAAATTGAGCTTTAATCTGCCACTTGGGGGTGCCATTCATTTAACCAATTCCCTCTCCTTCCTCTTTGTTGGTGCCTTACAGAAAATTTGGGGGCTTTAAGACCTACCCACACCATACTGATTCGCTCATCTTGGCTTGAGAAACAAGACCCACCACTTTGCACCACTCTATTGTTTAGCAATTCTACTAATGTCTGTTCAATTCTTTCCTTCAATTCAGTCATCAACATCTCCTTTTCAAGAAAACAAAGGAAGAGGAGAATCTTCTAGGGGAAGAGAAGATTATTCTCGCAATAGAGGAAGAGGGTTTGGAGGTACATGCTTTCAATGTGGAGAGATGGGTCATAGGGCATTTGAATGCCTACAAATATGGCAAAATAATGGCAAAGGGAAGGAAGTAAGAGTTCATGTAGCGCAGGATGAAAGTGAAAGTGTGGTTGCACCAAATTATGGAGAGAGGCCCGAAGATGGAGAGTCTCTCATGCTATGACGGATTTTGTTAAATCTCAAAAAGGATAAATTAGAACCAATACAAAGAAGAAATTTGTTTAGAACAAGGTACCAGAGATTTTTTTAGTACCAAATATTCACCAATTGGTGAATATCACCGATCGGCCAAGTCAGAATTGGCAAATAAATCGCATCCAACAAGGAAGTCAAATCGCCCAGTTTTTATGTATTATCGGTTGAATCCATATCCATTCGCCATCAATTTATTTTATGAGAATCAATGAAGTAAGATTTTCACCATAACAAACTATAAATTTCAAATGGGCCGACTAATATTTTTGCCTAGAATTTTGGAAGCAAGTACTAAATCACCTATATATTCGCCAATACTATTAAAACAACATTGTGTATCAGGACACATTTTGCCAACTCCATTAAATGGTCGTTGCGCGTGAGGACCCATTTCGCCAACCCCATTACATGGTCACTACACGTGAGGGCCCATTTCACCAATTAAAATTTACAAGTAGTTGATTATGAGGGGCCATTTCGCCAATTTGCATGACACCTCTGTGCTAATCTTAGGGCCATATTCACCTTGCAAATTTCAATGCATGTAGTCCGTCGAGGTTTGATTCACCGACACTTAAATGTATTCCCTATATAATCACGTGGGATTCACCAAATCTTTTTATATACCATATAGAATTCCCGCATAATTTGCCAAATATGGAATGATATAAATACAATCAAAACTCTGATTTATTCTTACACATTTTGTTCAGTTCTAAACTTGTGACTTGTGAGCTCTCGATTCAGATTTCAAAACTTGGAGTTGACACCTTGAAGTTGATTGTAGGCAAAGTTATAAACTTACAACATAGGCATTCCTACATTAGCGAATAGCAAGTCAGTGAAAACCTAAACTTAAAGGTGAGTGATCATTTCTTCATAGTATTAGTGTTTTAAGATTTCTTTATGGCTTTATCCCTCTTCCATTCTTGATTCAATCTTAAAGAAGATATTTAGTAGGGAATGGGATCTATATTCTATGAGTATGTCCTTCTTAAACAAGAAGACATTTTTTCTAGCTTTTATTCGAAGTGGGAGATCAAGATATTGAGCCACAAGTGTGACAAGGGTAAGACTCCTCAGGGTGGTGAAGGGACTAGGAGGCCAACAAAATGTAGAAAAGGTGGAGTTAGTATACAGTCTTACTTTGGAACTGGTAATGTTTCTAATCCATCAAATCAAGATGGAGCTACACCATCAACTCTTGCACCAAATAATAATTAAGAAGCCATTTGTAATACCTCACCACCACCAGAAGGTGGGATTACCATTGAGTTAAATGAGGATGGCAATACCGTAGAAGATATTCCAAGGGATACCCTGGTTAGCCAGAATGTGGATGGCAATACCATAGAAGATGTTCCAAGGGACACCCTAGTTAGCCAGAATGAGGATGGCAATACCGCAGAAGATGTTCCAAGGGATACCGTGGTTAGCCAAACTGAGGATGGCAATACCACAGAAGATGTTCCAAGGGATACCCTGGTTAGCCAGACTGAGGATGACAATACCACAGAAGATGTTCCAAGGGATACCCTGGTTAGCCAGAATGAGGATGGCAATACCGCAAAAGATGTTCCAAGGGATACCCTGGTTAGCCAGACTAAGGATGACAATACCGCAGAAGATGTTCCAAGGGATACCCTAGTTAGCCAGAATGAGGATGACAATACTGCCGAAGATGTTCCAAGGGATACCCTGGTTAGCCAAATTGAGATAATTGACTTGGATGAAAAAGAAAATGCTGGCGTTGTAGATGATGTTGGCAAGAAGAAAAGAAAAGGCAAATCAAAATATTCAAAAGACAAATCAAAAGATTCAAAACTGGGGCGTGAGTGGGAAATGTCAAGGAATTTTTAGCTTGATTGGGTGTTAAAGTACCCATTCATTAAACCAGTCGAGAAAGCAAACAAAGATGAACAACCAACAGAATGCAAGTGTGTGATTTGTAGTTGGAAATGTAAAAGAGATAAGAAATTGCAGCTAAACCTTGACACTATAGAAAAGCATATAGGTAAAGTTTATGAAAAACAAATCATAGATGGAAAGGAAACATCAGTAGTAAGATGGAAATCGAAGGAAGAATGTCTTCATGTGAAGTATGCTGTGAAATATGATGAGCATAAGAAAAGAATGACAAAGCTTGTTGCAAGTGGAGGTACAATCAATGCTCAATTTGGAAAAGCAATGGAAGGAGCACAACTGGCAAAAACTATTCAGATGAGTGTTGTTTTTCATATTTTGTCCAGAAGGCATCCTATAATAGACTACCCAGAGTATAGTAATTTATTATCTTTTTTGAGTGTTCCTCACTATCCTAGCACACATTGGTCAATAAACACTGGATGGGAATGGGTAAACTATCTCGCTGCGGTGGAACAGCAAGATTTAAAGGAGAATGTAAAAGACTCAAACTTCATTGCATTATCTTTAGATGAAGTTACTGCGGTAGATAATACTTCTTCGGTCTGTATGCATGTGTATACTGTAAAAGAACATGTACACCGAGTTCATCTACTCTGTGTTCATAAAATGAAGGACAGTTCAACATCACAACATAGATTTGAACTAGTTAAGAAGTCTTTGAATCAAATTGCAGGTATGGATGACTTGACAATTGCAAGGTCATACGACCGATCTTTGCACAAAATTACAAACTACTTGTGCACCATACATGCTTTCCATTCACTGCATGGCCCACAGAATGAATTTAGCATTTAAAATTGTAAGCAAATTTCCTACAGTATCAAAAGTTGAAAATCTAGTCCACAAGCTCCACACATACTTTTGCCGAAGTCCCAAACGCTTTGCAGAATTTCAAAATTTTGTTGAGGGAATAACAGCAAGAAATAATCTTCTTAAGGATGTTGATACCATATGGATCTCCTTGCATGGACTAGCTCAACGAGTTCTTTCAGAATATCCATCCTTGATTGGAACAATGTACGAGCATCGCAACACAGTAGACAAATTTCCTGACCTCTTACATAGGTTAAGCGATATAGAGACACTCTTAACTTTAGCTAGTCTTCTCCCCATGATGGATGAAATGAACAATCTTGTGAAGAAAGCCCAAGACAGAACTATGTATATCTATGAGTAAAGCAAACTACATAGAATGAAATGCATGGCCCTCAATAATCTATATCTAGATCTAACTTCAAAAAGCCCAAATTTTTATAGGTGGCAGATAATTACAGATTTGAATCATCATGAAAATTATTTACAGTTTAATGCAAGCAGCGAGTTATGTGTCTTTGTACGTGGATTTGACATACCAATTCACCATTGTAAGATAGTCAAGCACTCTATCAGAGAAGTACCTGTTAGAAAGGATTATTTTGATGGCATTGTTAAATCTGTTAGAAGTAATTTGAAGGAAATTGCAAGCAATCTTTCAACAGAGATTTATAATTGATTCCCTTGAGATGAAATACTTGATGCCATGTCTATTGTGTATCCTCAATTTTGGGTTCAAGGCCACTAAGATAGCCCAAGCTTTTTTCATCAAAACGTAACTACGTTGACCGCACACTTTTCAAAAAGTGTAGAATGCAATGGATAACAAATAGAAGGAATTATAGATGGAAATAAGCTTAAAGGACAATGTAGTCAGTTTGTAAGAAGCATGATAGACTAGTTTAATGCCATGGAGAATCCCTTCGAAACAGGATCAATAACAAGGGCCTGGAAAAACATGGGTCAGAGTGAAATATTGCGTGATTCGATATCAGAATATTTCAAACTTGCTTATTTATGTCAAACAATGATATTGGGTTCGGTGGAAGATGAGAGAGTTTTCAATGCATTGGGGTTTTGAAATCAAAGATAAGAAACAAACTAGACAAGAATTTGGAAAATTGCTTGAGGGTGTTGGGAAGTGTGTATAATGTCAAAAAATTTCCTTATGAAAGGGCACTTACAATCTAGAAGTCCATATGTGAAAGAAGAGGGTTGTGCAACTCTTCAAGTTCAAACACTGGTAGTGGTGGGACAAATGACAGTGACACAATGAGGGATGAATTTGACTTTGGGACTCAAAATCAAGACGAAAAAAATGAAGACCAGACTCAGAATCAAGACAACTTTTTTTCTTTTTCTGAACGTCAGTTTGAGGACCCTAACTCGATTTGGGAAATGGAAGTGAATTAGCAGTTTTTAGGTATTTACACTGCATTTCATGAATTATATTCCAAAACTGTAGTTGATGATATTTTAAATTTGTATTCCTTGAAATTGTGAATCAAATTGAATACATTAACATATTATTAATTATTTCATATTTTAATTGTGTCATACTGATAAGTTTTACATGTACTTAGTGATTCATCATTCAACTCAATGCTTAATATTTCCTTGCTAAAGTTTATTTGTGCATAAAACATAAAATTTGCAGTAAAGTAGAATTTTGGTTTTTGATTTGATATGGTAAATAAAATTAATTTAACATATTAACAATAGTAGGATATAGAACAATGAACATCAGCAATCGTTGAATGTGTATTTAGTAGTTGAAACCAGAGTTTATTTTCAATTGATAAATTAAATAATACAGATAATTGAACATCAACACATTACTGAATTTGAATTCTCTATTAATTTTTAAATGAAAGAGTATATAGAGGCAATGAAAAATATTTCTCAAGAGTCAAAGACAACTTTGCACAGAGCTGAGTTGGAACTCAGAAAGTTGAAACTCATAATATCAATATCAAATCATTCTAACAATTTTTTTAGCAAATTCCACTGTTCAAGTGGTGGAATTGTCATTTCTTCTAGCTGATGTTGTCTGACTTGAATTTTTGTTAACAATGTATGATCAAATTTTAATTTGGATCATGGGTCTGACTTGAATGTTTCAGCCAAATATAAATTCAAGAGTATTAGTTGTTTGATGAAATCCAAAAAGTTCACCTCATCTAGGTTCCCAAGAAACTGGTCCAAATCAATCTTCCTTTCATCCTCCATCTTCTTTCTGAAATTATCCTTTCCAATGAATCGGTCATTTGTGTCAAAACCCTGTGGCAAACCAAGCTTTGTCAAGTTCCTTACCTTTTCGTCCTCCTTCTTAATCTTTGTTGCAGCCTCAATCACAAATTCTGTTGTTTCACGCATTCTTGAACACTTTTTAATGATAGATGTCACCTTCATTGCGGCTTCAATCTGATTAGTAATGCCTTTTGAAATCAATTCATTGTCATTGGCTTTGTAGACTATTTCTAGAGCTTGATTTGCAGATTTCTCTTCTGCCTGTAGTTGCAGATTTGTGTTGTCCATTAAATATTTGCTCAGCTTATCAAAATGCAGTCTCATGGCATCAATGACTTGAAAGAATTCACACAATTGATCAAACCTCTGCATTATTTCTTCCCAAATCTTTTGTTTCATGTGCCTGATTGTTTGTCTACAAAATTCAGTTAACTTTTTTTGACAAGATTTTATTTCATTTTTTGCTTCCATAAGCTGTGCGGCCAATGTTCCATTTTTTTGCCTCTCTTTCTCCAATTTTTGTTCCCACTGTTCATTTGCTTTCCCAATGCTTTGTCTTAATTTTTCTGAAGTCAATTTTTCCTCATTATATTTCTTTTTGATCTCATCTAACTCTTGCTTTAGTCCATTCAATTCTACCTCTGTTTGTTTATCCTCTTTACTTGTTGATGTAGAGGCATATTTTTTTATTTTTTTTTCTAATTCATTGTTCTTATTATTTGTTGCTTTCCTCTTTGCTTTCTCATTTGCTAAATTTTCCTGTAATTTTTCTATTTGATTCTGCAACTTTTTTTCTCTCTATCATGCTTTAGCAATGATGTGTACACCAATTCATTGTTCTTCTTTGATATATTAATTTTGTCAGTATTTTTTAATCCAAAAAAATCAAATTGCAAACTACTCACCTAATATTCATATCGATCCATCTGATTTTCTAGTTTATTTTGAACTATGGGAATAACAAATGTGTACTCCATGATTTCTATATTTGTGTCAAATGTGGGTAATATCATGGTTGTTGCAAGATCTGAAGTTACAGCAGACACACTCTCTATCAGTTGCTTCTTATCCTTTTTATACAATTATGATTTCTTTTTAAACTCTTGAATGTAATCAAAACCCAGGGACACAGGAATAAGGGAATGCTTGAATGGTGAAGGAATAGGAGTACTTGCAATTTCTGTTATAGCCACACTAACTGGGGGAGTGCCTGGAAATAATTCCTTGTAGTGGAACTGGTAGTTGGACTTGGACCTGCCATAATCCTTTGTCTCTTCTGTGTCCCTTGATCACTGAGTGTTTGTGTGGTATCTTGTATTGGTGTCCTCTTGTGTGTAACTTGTTGTTGGACCTGTTGTTGTAGCACATGTTGACGAAGTTCTCCACTAGTGGCAGTGTCAGTCGCACTAGGCTCTCCACCATGGGCATGTCCAAGTTGTGATTGCATTTGACCATGAGGATTAGGATTTGAATCTGTAACAAATTCAATTCTGCAAGTTCTACTTGTATGACCTTGGTGTATTTTATCAGCTGATTCAGCTCCAAGGCCTCGTTTATCAAATGGTTTTCTGGCAGTAGTGACTACATCTATTGGATTCCAAATGCCTTATCCTTGGGACCTGAAACCACCACCTTAATAACCCAACTTTTCTCCTATGACTGCTCCTGAAGTATATGATTTTTTTGTGTTCTGACTTAAACCAGGTTTGTAAATGCTTTGTTTATCCCTATCATCATTAGGTTCATCATCTCTATCACTTTTAGTTTCTTCATCTTCACATTCATTGGGATGCTCTATATTCCACAATTTGCTAAACTCTTCATCTTCATCGATTTCTCCATAGTCTGCATCAGTTCTCAGTTCACCTAGATCCTTCCTCATAGACCAAAATCCAGCAATTTTTGACCGTGTCCAAGATTTTTTTGTAACAAAATCATCTAGATAATCTGGCATTTTTGCTCTAATAGATGGTTTATCACTTTTTCTATAAAAATTGTTGTACCTCCTAATTTCATTCTCTATTGGTGCTCCTATAATTTGGACCTGGTGTAATGCCATAATTTTTGCTGACAACTGTTCAAAAGAAATACCTTTCTTAGTAGCAGTTTTCTCCATTGCAATTTTGACCTCATCCCAGGAATCCTTGTTTCTCAAGTTTTCAAGCAAGGGTTTACATTGATGTTGAATTCTACTTGCAGCATTCCTATTGGCCACAATCATTGTTTTAATGGTGTCACATGGATCATACTGCTAGTGATAGACAACATCAAAATTAAAAAATTAAAAAAGATCTTGTGCCACCTTAAATGCTTTTCTCTCAAATGTGAACCCTCCACATGAAAAAGGTAAAGAAGGAAATAAGGTCTTCTTTTGCTGACTGGCAAAGTGTAGTTCATCAGTACTCTGCATCTGCCTTACATATTCTAATGCAAAAACCCTTTCTATCACATGTATTGGAAGTTTGTATGGCTCTACTTCTGATCCATAAAATCTTAGCACAGTATATTCTTCCAATAAGTACCAATCAGCCAATTGTATTTCTTTTGCTAGTTGAATGAAATCTTTACATGATATAGGCAATCTAGGCATTGGACTATTTGTAATTGCTTGATGCAATGGAGCCAAAAAGTAGTCTACAAAATGATTGTAGTTCTTTCGAGAATCATGCATCCTTATCTTAGTGGTCCAATCATATACTGGAGCCATTTTATTTTCCTCAGCATTGCTATAGGGCTGAATATGAAGCTTGTTGTTCTGAAACATTCCACTAAATTTGAATAGAAAAAAATAGCACAAGTATGTTGTGAACCTAAATGTCTTGGTGGAACCTCCTTTAATCATTAAAAATTGTTTATGCATGGATTCTACAATGTGCTCAATAAATTTATATTTGACATGTACACCATTACCATAATGGATATTATATACCATTTCAAGGAGGCTTGCATCCACTTCCCAATTGCTATCCAGTCCAAGGCAAAATGCTAACATGGAAATAGTATCCTGAGCCCATGATTTAAAAAATTTTAAAGGATAAGGAGGCTTACGGTTATCTTTCAAGATGTTTTTTTCTTCAACTATTTTATTTAAGAAAGAATTTTTGCTCTTTTCATCCGCTGCTTCATAATCACTAGCAATCTTTTCTAGGTCAATGTGGACGTCTCCAAATTCTTGGGTTGTAAACCCCAACACTTTTCCAAATTCTTATGCATTAATGGATAAAATTTCTTCTTTGGTATCCTTATTTACAATTGCTCTTTTGTTACCATCATAATTGTGGGCATAGACCATGATAAATTTTGGGCAAGGGAAAACCTCATGTAACATCATGCGCCCTAATCCATTTACCCATGGTGCATTTATATGATCAACATTCTTTTTCTTGGCAGCCTTATTCTCACATGAAAATCTAAGTTCTGAGGTAAATCTACCATACATGTTAGGATCATAAATATCATGGTATTCATTAGTCAAACCTGAAGTTTTAAGCAATTCAAAATAATCTATTTTTTATCTGTATTTGCTCTGCCTTTCCCAAAAACTTTGTCTGGTCTGCTAGTGGTGGTAGACATGCTTATACAGTGTGAAATTTTTCTTAAGTCTCTCAACCCTAAATGCAAAGTTTGACAAAATGAGATTTTAAGAAAAAAGTTTGAGAAAATAAGATTTTAAGAAACGATGAAACGTAACCTAGGGTTTCTATGTTTTGTCTTACCGGCTTTGTTGGAAATGGCACTGCAATGAGCAATCTGAAATCTCCCTGGTGCACTGCAACAAGCAATATGAAATCTCCCCGACGCCCTGTGTACTAATCCTCTCGGCTCTCACTTAAAAATAAAATCACTTAGCAGTAAAAAGTAGAAACTAGAAAGTTTGCTTTTTTTATGAAGTGGCTTTTTAGCAAATGAAATGTCAAGCCAAGTTTCAACGTGTCGCTATTAGTACATGTCTGACAACTGTCCTGCATTGACAGCTCACAGCAATCTCTAAACCATTAATCTTTGTAAATCTAAGGGTTTAGGGTGATTCCAGAGATTTAAGTTCGCAAGCCTAGCGTTCTATGCATTTCATTCCGAAATGCAACTAGAACCATCCATCAAATATTCATCAAATAGTGAGTATTTTATGATATAAACAATAAACATAATCTACATTTCTTCATTCATTTAATGTTCTAGAATCCTGAATAACCCTGATCTATTTAGATTCACAAGAAAAACACACACAACTTGGAGACAGATAACCATAAACATGCAACAAAGCATTACTCATTTAAAAACAACATGAAACTGCTAAATTTATGCCACCCAGCAAGACTGTATCTTATTATTCTGTCAAAATTTGCCAAGTCTAAAATAACCAACCCTATGAAATGACTCAATGAGCAAGACAGTTCCTTTATAGATCAGGAACGTGCTATCAGCATTGAATACATTGTACTTTAGATTGTTACAGATACAGAGAACAAAAGCTTGTCAATCCTCAATTTCATGTTTGTTATTCCACTCATCATATGTCTCCTTTGTCAGCCAAGGGAATGAAAGTATTTCTTCAATTTGGCCATTATGGCTGACATACCTGGAATCCAGCATACTTTTTACGTGGTTACAGAACATAGAAAGATTCCTTTCAAGAGTGTTTAGATTGTCCAACACTAAGCTCAGTACTTGTATACTCATAGTTGGATCACTTGCAATTGCATCACAAGTGGGAATTAATCGAAAAAAATTGTCTACAATCTCCTTTCTCCACTTGTCCAAGTCTTTTGTTTTGCCATCACCATCCAAGATGGGAGGTAACCACTTAGTGTCCAACCCTTCAAAACCCCGCAACCTCTCTTTCACAACTAAATCAAATTTCAACTGGAAACTGGCCACATCTTGAAAACACCTCAACATGTTAAGCACCTTCAGTATGTCAGTAGGTGCATTGGAATCATACCTGGCACACCTCAGAAATTCTTTGACTTTTTCAATTCTATTTAACCATTTTTTTTTAAGCTCAATAGTCTCTGTTTGTCAGACTCGTGCTTTTCATAGGCTGGTCTCAACTGTAAGTAGGATTTCCAAGCCTCATCAACTCTGGTCAAAATGTTTGTCACCTTGTTATCCTTTTCCTCCTTTAATCTCCTGTTATCCTCCTTCAACTCTCTAATCTCTACAAGGAGAGGCTTTGTATCCACTGGAAAAGATTCTGCAGTTGGGATCACTAGAGGAGGGGCTGAAGTACAGGCTACCAATGACAGTTGCTACTTCAACATGTTTATCTCTGCAACTGCCTTAGAATAATCAAGTTGCAGCTAATTGTAATCCTTTTGCAATTTGTTAGCAGATGCTTCTACAAATTGTGCAGTCTGTACATTTAGGCTTGTAGCCTGAGGAGCAGGGATATCAGATACTCTTTTTATTATTACATCCCCTATAAGTTCTCCTAATTAAACCCTACACTTTTTGTTATTTAGGGCTAGAGCCCATATTGCCAATGTTTCAAATTTAGGGTTGAAGGCTGCACCAGAGAGGGCCCTTTCAATCTCTTCCCCTGTCACATCTGAATCATCTCTGGTGATTGTATCAAATGCAATGGCATCTGATAGAGTTCAATGAGGTAGAAGTAGAATATTACTTTTTGCCACCAGTGCTCTCCCTTCCTCTGGAGTCATTTTACTTAAAGACTGTTGTACTTCTTTTAGGACCCTCTGAGTAATAACATCATACTCCTTTGGGTCTTCTCCAGCCTTGGCATCTTCAATTTTCTTCTAAAATTCCTCACTCCTCACTTTCAAAACATAGCTCCTAAATTTAGGAGTGTTGACAAATTCATCATCCTCCATAAACTTGTCACAGGCCATCACCCTAACATATTCAATATCAAAAGTAGGGAATCTCATTACTCACTACCCTATTCTCTAGGAATGAATAAGGTCTCAGTCTATCAGGTGAACGAGGGCTAGTTTCTTATGCATGTCCCTCCTCCCCCTCTAGGTCAACTACCTCTATCTACTCTGGGTTCTCCAAATCAATAATCTTGGCCCTTTTGGCAGGGGAGGGGCCAACTGATTCCCTCTTTACATCATACTCTCCACTTGAGCTGCCAGGCTCATAAGCATATCTCTGTTCTCCTGTAGGAGCAGAGGCAATCAATTGTTTTGCATTATCCAGCATTTTCTCAATTCTCTTGATTGGGTCTTGCACTTCTGTAAATGCACCCGGATATGCAGGATTCATGTTTCTCTTCATATTCTCACTGGCCATGATAGTAGCCCACTTGATCCTCAAGTGGTGGACTTCATTCATAGTAAAACAATTCCTGGAAATGTCCTCATTGTAATCCATCTGATGAAAGTATTGGACCCTTCCCTTGTAGTTGTTGACTCTGAATCTGGTTTTGCTGATGAATCCCTTAGGGTCAAAAGACCTTGGTTGTTCCAAATACATTCCAAAACATTGCATAACTGAATAAATTTGGTCCAACCCACTCTTATCAGGGATCACAAAATCACAAAATCTAATGGAAGAAGGGAAGAATGAACCTTCTTGTGGTTCCTAAAGTGCTTTTCGTCAGAATCATTTAACTGCCTTATAACTTCTAAAAATACCACCCTCTTTGGCACATATTTGGGCAGTATGTGAGGTGCAGTCTGGCATCCATAGACCCTTATGCAAGTAGTATGCTCATGATAGAACCAATCACCCCAATTGTGATCAATTCCAAGGTGGGGAGTCTTGTCCAGAGGTTGTAAGAAATCCATTACATCAGGATGCAACCTTTCACCCTCTGGCTCCAAAAATCCAAGGATTCTCCTCAAAATATTCTTCAAAGATGACATAATCTGTTGTGACATGGTGCATATCCAGCATACATGTCCATACTTGCACTGGCAGCTTGTTCCCTTGAGCATCTGAATCCTTGACATGCAAATTGTGGTGCCACATCCCTGATAAAGAAAATAAGTACATATGGCACAACAAGGAGTACCATATGAATTCAACTTGGACATCTGGTTTAGACAAATTATTTTTGATCTTTGTCATCTGATCATGCATATGGTCAGCTATGAAAGTGGCATAATCATATGGTTCCTTGACATCTAGTTTCTAAATATCAATAGCCATCATCATCGAAGAAATAGACATTCTTTCTAAAGCATCTATGTCTAATACTTGACACAGACTGTGATAGGTTATGACAAAATATTTATTAAACATACTACAATGAAAAGGCTCCTCCTCATCATCTGAAATCTTTACTAATTTCCCACCAACACCCCTTGGCCTGTGCTTTGGTAAGTTATAATCCCTATAATGTCATTTCACAATCTGGTATTTTTCTTGAAAGCCCTGAGGTCAATTTGTTTGTTGGCTGTAGGGTCCAAGTTGAATACTGTGGCAATGTATCCTTTGGTAAACTTGATCAATGTTGAACCATTTCCATCTATTACTATCCTAGTGGCTGGATTATACCTTAATGTTGTTGACCTAATTAAGTCAGGGTTGGGGAAAACATTGGGACAAATGAGCTTGGCTAAATCATATTTCCAGGCATGAAAGATAGGGGCCTTATAGTTCATCCTCTTATGCCAATGCTCAAAGAGGATCCAACCTGGGATAGGTAATTTAGTATCTCGGCAATTATAGCAGTAGTCAAGAAATTTATCCTCGGCTCCACCATGCAATTTCAAAATTGTTCTAGCGGAACCAAGGAGTTGGATCATAAGATCCTCATCTAAGATTCATTTTGAAGTGGAAGCCTGGTCTGACTAACTCATTTTTCTTTTATGAAGGTAGCTTAGGGTTTTTATGGTTGACAACGGCCCTAAAAGCTTCAGAATTAACCTACAATTGGAAAAACTAGGCACAGAGGAGGAACAATTACTTACTAGTTTTCTGCACTTGCAGAAGCTTGAGATTACTTTTTCCTGCTCATTCTGATGATTTCTTCTGAATGCAGTCGCGCTCTCGAGAATACCTTAATCCTTGAATTCCTGCACAATTCTCTGTATTAATGAACTTCATGTTGTAAGAATTCATGCACAATTCTCTGTATTAATACACTTCATGCTGCAAGCACTTTGAAATCTTTCTCTTTTGAAACTTTGAATTAGGGCCATTGATCTTTTCCTTACATTCTGAAATCCACAAACCTGATTGGCTGACTAGATTTGACAATCTTCGTCGCCATTCAAAAAATGTATGAGTCAGATACGTGGCAGCACCTCGCAGCATAACAGCCTATGATGGTCCACCTCTTACCTACCCCGTGATGGCGTGCCTCACTTCTCAAAAAAGAGAATGCCACGTGTCGTGATGTCACGACCGTGCAATGCAGATTCCAACCAAAGAGATTCTCCTTGCGATGATGTGCAACCGTTGGATCAAGTCTTTTGCCAGCTTAGATTTTTTGACATGTGTCATTCTGTCGCAGTCGTGCAGTGAATATTCTCTCCTGACAGATTCCTCATGTGCCCTTGCATGACCATTAGATTTCACCCTTCCTGCAACCGTTGGATCAAGTCTTTAGTGGGATAGGATGCCAGCTTAATTTTTTGACATGTGTCATTTTATCGCAGCTGCGCAGCAAATATTCTCTCCTAACATATTCCTCATGCGCCCTTGCGCGACCATTAGATTTCACCCTTCCTACAACCATTGGATCAAGTCTTTAGTGGGATAGGATGCCAGCTTTGAATTTTTGACATGTGTCATTTTGTCGCAACCGCGCAGTGAATATTCTCTCCTGACAGATTCCTCATGCGTCCTTGTGCGACCATTAGATTTCACCCTTCCTGCAATCAATGACAGCGGATAACGTCTAGAATCCTAGATTAAGGGGCCGATCAACTTACGAATATTAGGACATGAAGTCATGACTTCACTAACCGACAACTTGCTCACATATTAACTTCTTAAATTATTAAAAAGTGGACCCTGCTAGTTTGCTAGGTTAACCCGTTCCCCACCAAGCCGTGACCGACAAGATTAGGTATAAGGGGCCGGTAAAAAACATGGTTTTACTGGCTCAATTTTCAACTTAGACAACCAACAACCGGAGGTAGCAATTCAACATAAGATTACGTAGAGGGTTTCTCATATGAAATGTCAACCATTGATATTTGGAAATCTAAGAGTTCAAGTGTCAAAACCTAATTATGCAAATATTTCAAGCATCATGCATGTAGATGAACTACACTATCAATAGAAAGTGTTATTTTACTTGTGCATATAAAATTTTGTGATTAATTCTATCTAAAAACAACCAAATTGAAATCAAATTAAATCCAAAAAGATTGAGAGTTCACATATATTATAGCTCTCTTAGCTGTGCCTATCTCAAGAGTCAAAAAGCAAACAAATGCCAAGCAACATTAGAAACCTCTAACCATAACAGAGAGTCAGCGACCATCACCAAATCCATGTCAACATATATAAATTAGAGCAAACATATAAGAAGCAACATTAGAAACCTCTAACCATAACAGAGACCAAATTATATTAATACAAAAAGTAGAAATTATATTAATACAAAAAAGATTTACACTTGGGTAATTATATTAATACAAAAAGATTTACACTTGGGTAATTATGTTATTACAAAAAGATTTACACTTAGGAAATTATATCAATACAAAAACCACTCCAGCGACCAGCCCAGGCTCCAAAAATACACAGCACCAGAGAGGCTACAGTAGTACCATAGAAATCCCTAGCCCCTTGACTAAGTGACTCCTCAAAAACTTGCCACCCTACCACCCTAGCATGGAAATCACCAAAAAAGTGGCCCTAGGAGCCCGACCACTCCTATGGCCACTGCGAGTAGAATCCCCCCGTATTCACAATGGGTGTGAAGTATTGAAGCCATACCGGAGTATCGTCTATGTCCATTCCAATTGCCCGTCGAAGTGTCTCCCACGAGTTGCCCAAAGCCTGTGCCTTCCAAGTTGTTGCTCATTCATGTTTAGGAGGAACGGCTGCCTAGCTACACCCTTTTGTCCCTCCTGCAGCTCCTCTAGGTCTCTCAGCCACGGGATATCGACCCCCAATTCTGTATAAATCACCACATCTAAGTCATCCAAAAGAATATCTAGAGTGAATACCCCCTGTAGAATGATCAGTGCATCCACCTTTGCCTCTCCTAGGTCTAACGAAGAAGCCAGAAAGTGTGAGGAAATATCTAAAATTACCCTATATCTATCCTTGGAGACCAATAAGTCTTTACCGAGGACCATCTTCACTGCCTCAAGGAAGAATAGATTTTGTTAGTTACAAATGTTCATCAGTCTACCATCTCTGATACGGCCCAGAAAGGTGACCTGGCGCTTATTACAGTGGAGCCTTATGGGAGTCTCCATGCTATATTTTGAGCAAGCCAGTTGAGTGCCATTTTGCTGGAGACCTCCAGGATATAAAGGAAGATCGTTAATGAACACACACTTCAACTGACATGCATTTATTCATTTATTCGTTGTCCAGATTTTTTGTAGCATCAATCTTCGATTCGTGTAAAGATCGACCATTACCAAAAGCTATTTAATAACTTGTCAAATCTATTTAAAAAATTAAAAATCAATGCTTGGGAAAAGTATTTTGTAGGCCACCAAATGAAATCGATATCAATGATTCAATATATAAATTTATAATAATATCATATTTTATATAATATAATATATAATTTTATATTGAAATTTTCATTCTTTGAAACATCTATGATCTGTATACATTGCAATTTCAAACCGTAATTACTTCTATATTATTTAGTAAAATTTAACATCACCCTTCAAAAAGATTGGGGAATTACATCATACATGAACCTCTAACCAACCTCAGTTCTAAACAAAACTCCTATACTTTGACCTTCAAACCTTGCTTTGATCCTCCAAAATCTTTTTGGTTCCTCTTTTCGACGACGCGTATTGAATATTTCACTGTAGTCCATAATTCTCCTATTAACAGGCAATGGATCCGTTACAAATTTAATTGTGTGCTCATTCACAATGTCAGTCAATGATTCACTATAGAACCTTGCATTAGATGTACAAGAAACCACTAGGCATGGGTAACAATAAGGCCAGTAAAGGAGAATTAAATTGATTTTCTCGAGGTCACTAGCAATTGAGTTGCAACACCAATTCCATGCGTCAATTCGAATTTCTAGTTTCTCATACATGCATGCATGTGTGGGAGATTCAACCCACCACCAAGAATAGAATGCATCATTTGCAAATGTTAAAAGTGTCAATTCTTGACACGATTTATTCCACTTGACGAATGCTCGTATTTCTTCATTCCGAGACATGCAAAGCAATAACAACCTACATAGCCACACACAAACAAAATTTTCCATCATATTAGATTCTTATTACTATTCTACATTTGTGAACTAATAACTCTATCACATAGTTAAAATCAAAATCATGAATGATCACAAAATAAATACTTGGTAACTTACTTTCTTCACACAGCTACTATAATGAAAGCCATTACTTTGAACTTTTACAGTCTATTTATTCTTGACCTATCTGAAACTTAGTAATGCAATATAAGTTCGAAACACTAAAGACTATCAAATATACATTACATGTGCGTCCGTGACAAATGGGTAATAAATAACAAGCAACTCCATTTAATTCATATTGGCTAATCTGTACGATTTGTCACGACTCAGTACTCACTTGCCATTAATGAACTTAATTGAGCATTGGCTAATCTATGTGGTTAAGTGCGTTCAATCAAATCAATCATACCACCACTAACCATTTGATGCACCTTAGAACAAAAGATGAACGGTTGTAGTTCAATTCCAGAAGGTAGATCTCCAATGCTGCACATTGCTAACAAAATCCTCCGAAATCAACTAGCAGCCATTAGATATTATTAGATCAATGGTTGACATATATATAAAATATATAATATATTTTATTGATTATTGTGCAAAGGTGGCAGCGAGGCAGAGCGTAAGTCCTAGGTTGTACAACTACAAATTTGGGAAATTGGGTGTGTCAGTACTTATGCCGTCAATTTACGATCATCTGACAACCAAAATCTATTAAAATTTTTTCCATTTAATGACATCCACACTTGAAGTGACCTCTGTCCTTTCATAATAAATAAGGAATGTCATGAAAAGCACAATTGCACGTATTTGGGAAGGCAATTTATGCAACACAATTAAATAATTATCTATTAATTTTCATTAATCGGAATCGTTGTTACTTGAAACTTGTCTCTATTCCGAAGACTTTATGTAGAAAGATGGGTGTGTCAGAACTGCAGCCCGGAATGGAACTTCAACTAAAGTCTGATGCCATTCACACAGTATGATTTTTTATTGGCATAACAGTTTATTTCGCCAATTAATTTTTTATTGGTTTGAAACTATATTTAAATTCGCCAATAATTTTTTTATTTCTTTGAAAATTGGTTTAAATCGCCAATGTAAATATATTTTCTAGTTTGAAATTAGATTTTAATCTCCAACAAAAATATTTTCTTATTTTGAAAACAGGTTTAACTCGCCCACAGAAATATTTACTGGTTTGAAAATAGGTTTTAATTCGCCAACGAAAATATTTAATTGGTTTGAAAATAGGTTTTAATTGCCAATGAAAATATTTTATTGGTTTTTAAAAAATTACAATTTGCCAGGATTTTCCATAGACCTCTAGCTATTACAAAAGATTCACCAAATAAGATTATTTTTTTTCCCAGAAAAATGAAAAAATTTGCCAATAAAATTAATATTTTTCTCAGGAAGTATACATGATTTGCTAGGTTTATGCACCTTCTCTGAGGGGGGGTTATTAAAGTTATCCCTGCAAGGTACAAGGCAAGTGGCAAGTGTTGCAAAGTCATAGTGGATAGTGGTAGTATGGATAACATTGTATCTAAAGAGATGGTGGAGAAGCTGAATTTAAAAAGATTGAAACATCCTAGCCCATACCGAGTTTCATGGTTGCAAAAGGATCATAGTTTGATGGTACGTGAGCAATGCCTAGTGAGTTTTCACATTGGAAACTATATGGATGAAATAATATGTGATGTGATGCCAATGGATGCATGCCATCTCCTTTTGGGAAGGCCTTGGTAATTTGATAGAAGAGTTGTTCATGATGGATGGACAAACACATACTGAATCAAGAAAGATGGAAAGGAGTACACTCTAAATCCAATCAAAGATTGGGAAGAAGTGGAGAACATCTCCAAGGTTTGTTTTGTTTCTAGTAAATAGTTTTTGAAAGACTTGAAGGGAGGAGGAACATGTTTTTCCATTATTCCAAAGCTTGCAGCAGTTGGGACAATGAAAGAAAATGAAGAAATACCAATGGAAGTTTAAAAAATTTTGGAAGACTATGATGACATATTGAAGAAGGAGCTGCCCGATGGATTGCCACCAATGAGGAGCATAAGCCATTGTATGGATTTGATTCTTGGTGTAATTTTTCCCAACAAAGCGCCATATAGAATGATGCTATGAAGAATGGAGAAATAAATAGGCAAGTACAAGAGTTGCTAGATAAGGGGCTGATTAGGGAGAGTTTGAGTCCATGTGTTGTTACAGTAGTGTTGACACCAAATAAGGATGGTGAATGGAAGATGTGTACGGACTCAATAGCCATAAATAAGATAACTATAAAGTACCAATTTCCATTGCCGTGAATGGATGATATGATGGACTGTGTGAGTGGAGCCAAGTACTTCACCAAAATTGACTTGAAGAGTGGGTGCCATCAAATCCTAATAAGAGAGGGACATTAGTGGAAGACCACCTTCAAAATGAAGGATGGGTTGTATGAATGGATGGTGATGTCATTCAGTTTGACAAATGCACCAAGTACCTTCATGAGGTTGATGAATGAAGTGCTGAAACCATATCTTGGTAAGTTTTTCATTGTGTACTTGGATGATATTTTGGTCTTTATAAAAACAAAAGAGGAGTATTTGTAGCATGTTAGGGTATTTTTGCAAAGACTCAAGGAAGAGAAATTATTAGTGAATGTGAAAAAGTGTAGCTTCATGAAAGAGGAACTAGTGTATTTGGGTTTTATTGTTTGCAGAAGTGGTCTAAAAATGGATCTGAAAAAGTAAAGGCAATTGTAGATTGGCCTTCGCAGTATGTTTAAAGCAAGAAGATTCCATGGACTATTGAGCTTCTATAAGTTCATCTAAAATTTCAGCAAGATTTGTGCTCCTATTATGAAAATTATGAAAGGTAATAGGAAGGAATTTGTGTGGATAGTAGAAGCAGAGTGAAGTTTCAAATTTTTGAAGACAAAAGTGATGGAACAACCCATGTTAGCACTCCCTTATTTTGGAAAAGCGTTCCAAGTTTATTGTGATGCAAGTGGGATAGCAATTGGAGGAGTCTTGAGTCAAGAGGGTAGACCAATAGCATATTTCAATGAGAAACTTGAATGAAGCAAAAAGAAAATATTACATGTATGACCAAGAGTTTTATGCCATTGTACAAGCACTTAAGAAGTGTTAGCACTACTTGCTACCGAAGGAGTTTCTTTTGTACACCAACCATCATGCATTGCAGTTCATAAACAGTCAAGGTAAGCTCAATCAAAAGCATGTAAAGTGGGTTGAATTTCTTCAAAGATATTCATTTGTGTTAAAACATAGAAGCGGGAAATCAAATAGAGTGGTTGATACATTGATTCGGAGGTGTTTGTTTTTGAATGAGATGAGAGTAAATGTTGTATTTGACTCTATGCGAGAGTTGTATGAGGATGATGTTGATTTCAAAGAAGCATGGACAACGTGTAATAATCCCATGGAGAGGGATAGAACTCCATGGTTGGAGTATCTTGTTCAAGAGGGTTTGTTGTTCAAGGGGAAGAGGTTGTGTGTACCTCATGGTTCAATGAGGGAGAATTTGATAAGGGAAAAACATAATGGAGGTTTGAGTGGTCATTTTAAACTGGACAAAACTTTGGCATTGCTAAGTGAGAGTTATTATTGGTCGGGGATGAGTGCAAATGTAAAGAAGATGGTGTAAGGTTGTAGGGTGTGTTAATATGCTCAAGGAGTGAGGCAAAATATAGGGTTGTATCAGCCATTGCCGATACCAAAGAGACCGTGGGAACATATAAGCATGGATTTTGTTTTGGGGTTAGCATGAACACAAAGAGGTAATGATTCTATTTTTGTTGTGGTGGATAGATTTTCTAAGATGGCTCATTTTGTCTCATGTCAAAAGTGTAATGATGCTTCCCACATAGCTACTTTATTTTTCAATGAAGTAGTTAGATTGCATGGCTTATCGAAGAGTATTATTTCAGATCAAAACACCAAATTTGTTGGTCATTTTTGGTGCACTTTGTGGAAGAAGATGGGAACACAATTGGGGTTTAGTTCAGCCTACCATCCACAAACCGATGGTCAAATTGAAGTTGTGAATAAAAGCTTGGGAAATTTGTTGAGGTGTTTGGTAGGTGACAAACCAAATCAGTGGGATTTGACATTGGCACAAGCAGAATTTGCCTACAATAACGTAATCAATCAAAGAGTGGGAAAGAGTACATTTTAAATTGTGTATGGGTACAGCCCTAGGGGCATGGATGCATTGAGAGATAGTGTAGATTTGGGTAGGAGTGCTATGGCAGAAGACTTTGCTGAATATATCCATGATTTACACAAAGAAGTGAAGGAGAATTTGGAGAAGACTGTCATCAAATACAAGTATGCTGATACACATCAGAGGGAGTAGGAGTTTCAGATTGCTGAGTTGGTGATGGCACACTTGCAGAAGGAGAGGTTCCCACAAGGAACTTATATCAAGCTGAAGTGGAAGAAAATAGGCCCATGTAAAATTTTATGAAAGTTTTCATCAAATGCATATGAAATTGAGCTTCCAACAGGTATAGATAATTCACCAATATTTAATGTTACTGATTTGTATAAATACTATGAAGGAGAGACAAGTGGACATGGGAATACACATTCAAATTTGCAGGATGCACGTGAATGGATTCGATAATTGCCTAAAAAGAAACTTGATGAAGTTGACAAGGTAATTAATTCCTGTGTATCCAAAAGGACGAGAGGGAAAGAATATTGGGAATATTTGGTCCATTGGAACAATCAAGAAGCTAATGAAGTTTCATGGATCAATGCTACAGATTTGGTGAAGTTTGGGATTTCAGTCCCAGATTTTCTGAAATGCTCATGAGTTCCACACTCATGAAGTATTTTCTTACCCAGTGTGTTTGATGCAGGAGCATCTAGGTGAATACACAATCTTGCTTTGCACAAAAATATTTCTAGTATTGTTTTCTTTTTCTTGTCATGTTTTGTTGTGTCAGTTGTGATTCTGAGGTGTTGGCAGTGTTGTCACGATTGATGACGATCATGTGTCACATTCTCACTATGTCATTTTTGGTTCAGTTTGGTTGATTTCAGTTCACTTTTGGTTTTCATGATCATTTTGGTGGTGTCATCAATCGATTGTGGAAATAGATCATTCCTCTATTTTGATGGTTCAGTTTGGAGTATAATGACGAGTTGTAGTCAATTTGAGGGAGACAGAGCACTCTGTTGCTATTGTTTGACGTAATACTGTGAAGTTGATGTTGCGGAGATGCTTGGTGATGTGTTAACACATTAAATCAAAAGCATTGACATTTAATGTGAAGCCTTTCTAGTCTATGTTGGTCACGGCTTAGTTGGGTGACTCAGTGTTATCGAACCACTTCAAAAAACTATTCCTCTGCTTCCTTTTGGAGGGCGATAGTTTCAGTATTGTGGAAGGAATTAAATATTTCATTTGGATGTTAGTTAATACTCACGGTATTGATGTCTAATTTCATGTGTAATCATTTGATGTTGTGTTGATCTTCTTTTGTTTAAAAAATCTCAAAGTGCCACCACCAATGTATATATGCTTTGGCATATGTTTTCTGTTTTAAAAGAAGTGTGACATAGTGTAGCTTGGAATGCCCATATGGTAGATGGCGCATGGCAATTGCCATCATGGCTTTGGATTTTAATCCAACATTCAACTCTGAATTTGAAGAGGGAGGGTGACACCTCATATTTAGCTAGTGATAGAATTTGAAAGATTAAAATGTCCTTATAAAAGGAAAAAATGAAGCATGAGGAGGGGTTCACTACCCAAAGAGAAGAAAATAGTGAGAATAAGTTGAGGTTGATGCCAGATGAGTTACGGCTTGCACAGAAGTAAGTTTTCTTCCCAAAACCAAAAAGAGAAGAATCTCGTATCGCTAGAGGAAAGGAGTTTCAACTGGAGGAATTTCGTAATCTTCAAACATTGAAGCCACTACAAGGAACCCTAAAATTTCTACTAGTGAGTAAAAGAAAGAGGATCGATCAAAGGAGAATATTAGGAGATCACACATAAATTTGCATTGTAGAGAGGAGTAGAGGCCACGTTGGAGGAAATAGAGCTTGGTCTCCTGTCACAAAACATTTGGACAGAGATAAAATTGATAGATATCCTTTCATGATAATTGTTGCAAAAAATTATGTTACACAAACAATTGAACACTGCCTGAAGATAAATGGAATTTGATTTGGGAAGAAGAACACCTGGAGGTTTGCAAATGTTTGTGCAATTGTGAGTTGTGAATTCATGGTTAGTGTAAATGATATATATGCCTGTAGCTACTATAGATAAATGAAAATTGCCTGAATTGAAGCAATTGAAGTGTTTTTGTGATGGAATGGGTGTGTGGCTGCTAGCATTGACTATCTAATCAGACCCTCAAGCTAGGCTACATCAAAAAGGTTCAACATACTTTTGGATACTTTTTCCCTTAAAAAGAAAAGAATTTTTCTCATGAAAATTTAGAGTGTTAAAAAGAGTATTTTATATCATATACACAACTTTTCTAAGGGAAAAATTGGTAAGCAATAGACTTATTATTAATTTATACTTGTAATATATTATAAAGATTAATTACTTTTCCTTGATATTACCATTATAATCGATTAAAAGATAATATACTTTGCTGCCATTCTCTCTTATTGGTATAATATTTAGTTACTATTAAATTTTATGTATATTTAATAAGATTAGAAAACTAGTGATTAAGTATATATCTTAAAATAGTTGATTGAATGACGTATAAAAGTAGCAGCTAATAAATTATTAAGAAAATCTCACCATTACAAATTTAATCAAGTTTGTTTGGTAGGTATGCAAGTCTCCTCAACACCTATGTATCTCATTTCAACACCCACCAAATATTTTCAAAGCACCAAAACAATGGCAGCAGAGTATATGTGTAATAGTAGCAGCTAATAATTAGTTCATTCATTCTCTTCATGTGTTGGCAAAATAACGAATATGATTAGGAGAAGCCTAGGCTTGGGCAAGGCCTTGAAGAGGTTGAAATGCCTGCCTGTTTCTTCATCAATTAATTCCAATTACTACTACAGACGTGTGGATCACACCGCCCTTCCTTTTTCTCAGACTCATCCATTGCCAAGGGATGATCAGGGACTCTTTCCCTAGAACTTCAGGGCATTTTTAGATAGTACGACTATTCCCCTTGAAAATGTAGAGTCTAAATCGACACACACAGAGCAAGAAAACAAGGAGGACAAGGAAGACAATAAGGTGTTTTCTTTGATCATATGAGCAAGCAATTTTGTTTAATGATAACTAATGAAAACTTTGGAAATGTTACGGAAATTTATTTAATGTCATTTTTACCATGGATCTATAAGAAGGCCCTCCAAACATGTATTTTTCTTCTCTATACACAGTTCTAAAAAATATGCATTTTCTAACGATTAGGATTCATTGTAGAAGCTAAAACAAACTTTCTATATTTTAGTGTTATTGTTGAAGAGAACTGAGAAAGAAAGAAAGTAGTTGATGTAATGTTTTGTTGAGATAATTAAAACTAAAAATGTTCCAAAAGAAGAAAACAGATCTACAAAAGCTCGAATGTAAACAAAATTACTAGATACAAGTCACAAATGGTGACTATTACAAAATTTTGTTCAGAAATTTTGACCGTTACTAAAGTTTACTACAGATCTGCAAACAACAAACCATGCAAAATAATTTTAATAGCTGCACACACAATTTCCTTGTTTAAAATACTTTTGTTTGTTGAGACATAATTTCTTCAAGATGAAGCGAGGATTACAGTGTTTCCACTATACTGGAAATCAACAAAACCTTTTCAAGGAAAAAATGGTCACAGTTTCTATGGGCGAATTTGATTACTATTGCCAAATAAAAATGCACCTCATACATTTGTAGCACCCAAAGTTGTCTTGCATTCATAAGAAATGGGCCGTTGATCATCGGTCCAATATCTTCACTATTTTAGCTCATTCTAGTTTCTTATATGTGGTAATAGAGAACTCGTACCACATCAATGGCATCCTCATTCCATATCTAAAATTAACCCTGCCAGCAGTAGCTTGCACACCAAATCTGATAGCCACCCCACTAAGCAGACGCCATAATAAGAAACTGCTATTTCCACCTCAAAAATTAGGATATGAAACCATCTCTAGCACCTATACGTCCAAAAAAAAAAATTGAAAACCATAGAATTAATATGCTGAATTAATATGAGAAGGGTGGGGTGACTATTCCAATTTATTTTTTAGTTTTTATTTACATGGAATTTAGAATCTTGAGGCTCTTCTCTTCCACCTGTAAAATGCCTCTTTGCGTAACAAATGGTAAACTAGTTATAAAATTTATTTGTTATTTACTAATAAAATTTATTTGTTATTTACTAACATATTTATATTTTAAAAAATATATTTTGTTGAGAGATATCTTCTTGAGGCACATATATTTTAATCCATTTACCACATATAAGTGAAATAGACTCCTCACAAGGATATCTCTCAGCATACTTTAGATATATTTTTTAATATAAATATGCTAGTATGTAATTGGTTCTTAAAAGGTATGCACTAAGAATTCTAAACATGTAAGAAAATGAATAAGTTTCTTATAAAATAAGGAAAATGTATAACATGTAAGTGGAAATGAATACACTTTAACAAAAAATGAATAATTTTTTGAGAAAATAGGGAATGATGGAGAGAATATAGGGGGGAGTGGAGGGGATATTTAAGGAAAATAAATAAATAACTATGTATATTTGTATAAATATAGACATGTAAGTGGAAATAAATACAAACTAACAACAAATGAATAGTTTTCTCATAAAATAGGCAATGATGGAGAAAATATGACATTTAAAGAAGATAAAGGAGAATAGGTCCGCCAATAGAATTATTTCTCTTAAATCAATTAGCTTTTTTTTAAATATTTTTTGTTTAAAAAATTTAGATCTTTATTTTAAGAAAATTTAATATAAATTTATATAAGAAAAATATAAGGTATTAATTAGCTTGTGTAACAAAAAATAATTAAAGTTAAAAGAGTTTTGAAGGCAAAATGAAAATAAATAAATAGATATGTATATCAAATCTTTGAAGTTCCAATATTGATCTCTTTAATATATTAAAAGAATTAAAAATATTGATATAGTTAAGTAAAAAAAAATATTAAAAATATCATACCTTAAATAATTCCTGACTACTTTTGGATTAGATTCTTGTTTACTTATACTCAGTTCTCCTTGTCCAGTCGATCAAGACTCTCTGTTTCATCAAATTATTAAAATGGGTTTTAAAATTGCATTAATGGACAAATCATTAGGTTAATACATAGTTAGACAAATAATGGTTTTAAAATTGTATTAATGGACAAATCATTAGGTTAATACATAGTTACGTGGCTTTTTTTTTAATTGACAACCAAAAAATGAGGGCTCTCTTGGTGTAACAAAGGGCTTGTATCTATTTTTTGCATGGATTTTTTTAGCAGTGAATCTTTGCCAATTGGTGAATAGTTGAAATCGGGACCTCCAAAAATGGCGAATAGTACAAGCTACAAAAGAGAGAAAATCGTCTGATTTTACAAAAAACTTTTATTTGTTTCCATCGATTACCTTTTTTAATCGGATGATTGTAGTTGAATTCCGCGGCCTTTAAAACCAATTAGATTATGATCGTGTGGGCTAAAACAAATTATGGGCTTCAGCAAGCCTTTTAAAAGGTATATGCGCATATGCATATAGGCCACGTAATTCAACTACAGTCATTCAATTAAAATGACAATTAAAAAATACTAAATCTGTGTGCTACAATACATTTTGGATAGTGAATTTGTGACTGTTATGAAATTATTCAAATTTTTAATTTATTTAGTAATTATTCGCTACGATTCACCATTGTAATTATTTTTTTACCAATTATCCACGATTTTATAAAAATTTCTAACTGAAAAATTAATATATTTTTAAAAAATTGAAAGATTCTAAAAGAAAATTATAAAAGATTTGCCAGAATTTTATAATTCTGGACATTTAATTTTATTGACTTGAACGACAGAGGTTTCCCCTATATGGCAATTTGAACGAAGAAATTTATGGTCCACAAGAGAGTTCCATCACTGCTCAAGATTTACATCCATACTTAGATGGCATGATGGTGGAAAAGGTACTTGCTTCAAATCTACCGATTCTTTGGAACATATCTCCTTCAGATTGCTTATCATTCATGGGTATGTTGTCAGGCAATTGAATTAAAGAGGCTGTTTACACTGGACTACTACGATGCTTACATGCCCTATGTAGAACGCATTAACCAGCTTACAACCAGCAAAGTCTATGCCACCCGCACGATCTTCGTCCTCCTCTCTAATGGGACTCTAATGCCTATTGCTATTGAGTTGTGTTTGCCTCCCACATCTGCGGAACTTGGTGAGAGACGTGTGTTTACACCTGATTACAGTGAAGAAGATGCAGGATGGTTGTGGCACTTGGGCAAAGCTCATGTACGGGCCAATGATTCTGGTTATCAATTTAATTACTTCACATTTCACCATAAATATGAGGATTTTTTTAAATGAAGAAGAGTGCTATACTATAATGAAATCTATCATTAAAATGAATTCTTGTTTTCTCATTGTGATGCTATCATTAAAATGAATTCTTGTTTTCTTTATTGTGATGATAAATCTAAATGTGATCCAAAACATTAATACAAACAAAAATTTACATAACTAAAAGAAAAAACATTGTTTAATAGATTATGTTAATGGCTTACACTTGGTGTGCAGGGGTATGGCTCTCCCAGATCCAACAGATAAAAGAAATGGACTAAAGCTTGTAATTGAAGACTATCCATATGCAGTCGATGGGCTTGAAATATGGGATGCCTTGAAATCTTGGGTGTCCGACTACACTTCACTCTATTACACCAATGATCAAACTATAGAGAGTGATAAAGAAGTTCAAGCATGGTGGGAAGAGATCATAAACATTGGGCAAGGAGACAAGAAGCATGACCAGGCAGGATGGTACAAGATGAACACATTTAATGATCTAAAGGAGGCCATTACTACTATTATCTGGCTTGCCTCTGCTCACCATGCTGCTGTGAATTTTGGGCAGTATGGATATGCTGGATTCATGCCCAATCTCCCCAGTACTACCAGAGAGTTTGTTCCACACAAAGGATCTCATCATTATTCCGAATTCCTCAAAGATCCTGAAACTTATTTTGTCAAAACTCTTCCAGACCCTGAGACAACCACTACTACCATGGCTGTTTTGGAAATTTTGTCTAAGCATTTTAGAGACGAGAATTACTTAGGCCAGGCTTCCACCTCAGATTGGGTTGATGACCCTCCAGTTGAGGAAGCCTTTCAACAGTTTCGTTATAAGCTGTTGAACATTGAGAGGAATATAATTGCTAGAAATGACAACCCAAGCTTGAAAAACCGATGTGGCTCAGCAAAGCTTCCTTACACACTCTTGTTTCCGAACACTTCAGATGAAACCAAGACTGGTGGCCTCATCTTTAAAGGAATTCCTACAAGCATTTCCATATGAGCGACGCTAAAAAGTTTTATACATGTCCTCCTACTAGCTGGCTCAATATTTCTACTTGAAGATTCTCAAACTATTTTGCTGTTCTACCAACCAACTGGGAAAAGGAGTTGTAGTAGAAGGAATAAGACGTACTTCTGCAATGTGCATGCAGAAGTGCTAGAGTTTTTATTTTTAATTTAGGATTGCATTGAAAGAAGACTTTTATTTTTAATTTAGGAATGCATGTTCAATGCACTATAAACTATAGTTTTAGCGCAGCTGTTTTTAGAGCGTAGAACTGTTGCTTACGGTGATCATGCATGTTCAGTGTGTTTTTCAGATTTTTTTTCTTTTAAGAGTTTAGTATGGGCTGCGAACTCTATAGAGGCCCTTTCCTGTTGTATGTATGAAACGAAGACAACTGAGCTTTTTCCTGCATATATAAATGTTATAGCTCTGATGTGTCATTTAATTTTGTGGTGCAAGTTATTGTTGGCTGTATGGTTATATTTATATTGAATACTAAGCGGTATTTTCTGCTTCTATATTTGATTTTCAGTTGAGAGAGTGCTGTCTTAAAATCTTCACTAAAATAAATTACTTGCAGCCATAAAAAAACCAATGTATTATTTCTGAAATTCTCATACAGCTGGACGATCAACACTAAAAAATCATTGAATATCTTGTTGTGACTGTCATGAAACTAGGCAAGCATCAGAGAACAAAACAATACCAAAATAAATCTGTATATCTTTCATATACCCCTGCTTAAAATTGAGCAATCAGCATAGGCAGGAAAAATTCTATATTGATATTTAAATTGTTGATACAAAATTATAATAGGAGAGATTTCCTTCCAATTAAATACATTTTTTTTTTGAAATAAAGTATGCCAAATAGAGAGAGCATAAAATCATAAAGATTCTGCCAAAAAAATTACCCCACATGTCTCAAATATGCAACTAAAAATAGGTCTATAAAAAAAGGCTAATAGTCGAGCATCAATTATCCAAAATACTCCTCTTTGCTGCTCAGTGTATTGACAAGTCAACATTGGAGCTTTAAAAATTGAACTTTGTTTCTTTGAGCTTCATGTGATTATAAACCCAAACCAAGTGAAAAAATAATTATCAGATGTGGACTTCGTCATCCAAACTACCTCCCCAATCAGATCACTTTGTGTGAAGCTTTTTAAAACTAACCATGCCTTTTGTCTTTCAATTCACCACCATCACTATTGTACATAGTCTTGACTTAGTACCAAAACATTTCTTGTCACATGGAAGTTATGCACCCATTTACAACCACTTATCTCTCTCCTTTTGATAGATCACAAGGTTTTACCTTGTTTTCACTAACATAGTCACAAGTGAGGACTCCTAGTCTTCCAAATTGCATGACACATTTTATTGTGTCTGCTAGAACTTCCCTCCACTATCTTGATCCATGCCATAAATTAACAACTCTTTTTCCTCAACATAACTCTTATATCATTATGATCATTGACTTTTAGGGTATACTCTTTTACCACACACCACATTAGACTCACCAAAAGAAACTCCATACCACTATTTACTTTTGAACCACAACCTTTCACTAATAACATATAACAAGACAATGACAACTCAAACATAACAAACAATCACTAGTCGCTCAACTCAAACACTTAAATCTTGCTTGACTACGATTTTGTTTGGTATGTGAACATTTATGCTTGTACAACTTTTTGAACATATTTGTGACCTTTTTTCCAATTAAATACACCATTCCATTCATAATTTGTCTATATACAATCTTTCACGACTATCTATTCCACTGTCTATTCTAACACAAATTTTTAAAATGATTATTCAATCCACAAATAGCATAAGGATGAAGATCCTAACACATTTCCTTTTTATGTCCTTGCCTGTTACAATGAGAACACTACATTTCTTGAACTCCCTTGTTTGTAATTGTATTACTGAAACATTATTTGTATTTTCTTTACCTCTTACATGGCTAGAGCCTTCATTCTTTAGCCTCACACTTGGTTTAATGGGCTCTATAATTCCTTACCCATATTTTCTCAAACCTTTTCTATCATAACCCATTCTTTTCGTAATCTTAAAACCAACATTCCTTGGAAAACATCCTTTGTTATTGTCATCACAACCATAATCAAGATTTGCATATTCAAACACATTGTTACATTCAACCTTACACTCTTTATTTGAAGAAGCTTTATCTATATCACATGTATCAAATGATTCATCAAATGAAGAATAAAAATCATTTGTATCACATGAGGCATTACATAGTGAAGTCTTAGACCTTATATGCTCATTTTATTTTAGGTAGGCTTCAAGTAATTGATTTAATTGAATATTTTGTTCCTTCAATTTTGATAATTCATCCTTTTGAGAACTATTTTCTTTTTCTAGGATTTTAAATTATTTATCAAATCACTTCAACTTTTCTTCTAATTCTTCATTTTTCTTTTTAAATCTTTACTAGTTCTTCTTCTAAAATATCTTTTTTGCACAATAAATTTTCATTTTCTTTCTTCACTCTCTTACCAATATTTCCCATTGAAACAAATGATTTCCTTACACATCTAAATTTAACTACATAGAAGAACCACTAAAATGATATCGTCTCAAATATCTTTTAAAGACTATTGCAACCTCAAAAAAATTAAGATGACTTCTTATAAAAAATTCCTGCTTCAACTAATGTCTTCTAGTGGATTCACATTTACTAAACATTGTTTGAACTTTAGTAGTCGCTATAGATGCCACAAAATCTTCTACCATAACATTTGCATGAAACCATTCAAGATTACACTACTGTAGCTACATCACACTCCTTAAGGAATCCACATAAAGGCCATTTCCCACAACTAAAAATTATTACATACTAGAATCATATGATCAAAGGCAAAGACAAAGTAGCTATACAAAAGGCTCCTTCAAACAACCTATAAAAAACAAAAAAAACACATGCTCTAATACTAAATCAAGATTTTGAAACTATTTTTCTATTATATCAACCAACTAAAAGAAAGTTGTAGCAATAGGAAAAAAGACTTACTTACAACATATATTTATTCAATAAAATAAATTAATTACAACCATAAAAATATAATTGGATTATTTCTAAACTTCTCATACAGTTGGGCGATCAACACACTAAAAAAATCATTGAATATCTTGTTATGATTGTCATGAAATTAGGCATGTAGCGGAGAAAAAAACACTACCAAAATAATTATGTATATCTTTCATATATCACTACTCAAAATTGAGCAATCAACATAGATGAGAAAAACACTCTATTGATGTTTAAATTGTTGATACAAAATTACAATAGGAGAGACTTCTTTATAGATTTCACAACCCCAAAACATACATTATGGGAAATAAAGAAATTCCAATTAAATACAAAATCTCTGAAATAAAGCATGCTAAATAAATAAATCATAAAATAATAAAGGTTGTTTGCAAAAAAAAAATCCCCATATCTTTCAAATAAGAGTGCCTCGCATGTAGCTAAAAATAGGTCTATCAAAAAACTGGCTAATAGCGAAGCATCAATTATCCAACAATACTTGCTTATTTGCAAAGTGTGCTTATAGATATTCTATGTTAAGGTAGAGAGTTAGATAATATGTGTTAAATTAGTGGTAATTTGTACATTCTGATTTTAGCATTTAAAACTCCAATTTGTGTAGTCTTGTCTTAGTCAATAAATCCTCATATTTGTTTTATTCTTCTCTTTTGTGTTTGCATTCATTGTCATTGGTATGCAAGATCATGTTTTGAATATGGCATCAAATCTAAGTTCATAGTGAAAAGAGCACGAGGGCTAGGCCATAGATTGGAAAATTATACAACCCTAAAATAGAGGCTTACTCAAGTGGGAAGATTGTTTTTTTTTAAGGGATAGCCAAATAGGTGAACAAATGAGGATGGTGAAGAAGTTTGATGGAGAAATTTTCCACTTGTCGAAGGTGAAGATGAGCATGTTGCTCTTGGGAGAAGATTTGTGGAAGATTGTTAATGGGACTAAATTGAAACCTGTCAATGGAGATGCCACAACCAAGTGGGAGTAGAGAGATGGAAAATCATTAGCCATAATATTTCTCAACCTAAAGGGTAACAAGTGCTACATGTAATAAGTATGAAAGCCTTAAATGAGGCTTGTGATGTTAGAACACAAGCAACCTACTGAGAGGGGGGTGAATCAATAGATCAATAAAACTTAAAACTTCAAGCCTCTAGAATGCATATCAAATTAACTTTCAATGCAATAACATCAACAATCAGAAAGCATGCACACATGAACACCAGATATACATGCAAAACCCAATATGGGAAAAACCATGGTGAGAAAATGTTGCTTGGATCTACCGTCTTAATCCAGCCTCACAAATGAAACCATTGATTACAATGTTTAAGAGCACCAACTCTAAGGAGTCACCAAACCCCTGATTTAAGAGCACCAACTCTAAGGAGACTACAATCCCCTGATCTGAGCTCCAACTCAGTCCACAGGAGGCACCAACCTCACTGAATCTTCACATATTCAAGTATGCACCCATTCTTCATCAACCTCAAATGCACATTTTCAATTTATACACAGTCTTCTCCTCTCATTCTACTTACCTAGACTTTCTCTTCACTGAATTATACTCACGCATTCATCAATCCATCTTAGTATATTTCTTATTCTATTACAATAGATTTTATATATATAGCTATCTCTGCATACACTCGCACATCTACATGTGCACACTCCAGTCTTTCTACACTTTTGTTTTTTGCATGTCCAGAAAGAAAACCTGGCATGTAGCTTTGATCATGCATTCAATTTGTTTAACTGTTGTTTATCCATCGTTATCACCATGCATCTACTGTTAGTCCTTAATAGTTAATTAAACATCCAGTCTATGTGCCAAACACTACAGCATGTTTAAAACATTTTATTTAACCATCCTCTATCAGCAATTTTATCATTTCTTGAACCTTGGTCTTAAAATGCTCTATCGGCGAATTTTACTTTTTCTAAACTATCGCCTATGTGTTCTTTGTCCTCCTTATCGGTGAAAGTTCCTTTTTACAAACTTGTCTTTTGATGCCCTTAACGGAAAAATCACATCTTTTCAAACTTTGGATTTTAGCCCTTTATTGGTGAATATTCATTTCTTCAAACTTTGCCCTTTGTATTCTTTATTGATGATTTTGTCATTTCCTGAACTTTGGTCTCTAACTCCTTTATCAGCAAACTTTACCTTTTTTGAACTATCATTTTGTATCACCTTTTCCCTTCTATCGGCAAACTCTCCCCTTTTCGAACTATGGTCTCTTTTTAAACTTTCTTTTCTTTATTGGCAAAAATCACCTGTTACAAACTTTTACTTCTAGCCCTTTATCAAAAAATCTTATCTTTCACGAACCATGGCTTATGTCTTCCTTATCGGCAAAGTCTATTTTTTGAAAACTTAGCCCTCCCTTCTATGCTATCGGATTGTCAGAAAATATTGAAAACTAAGAACTAGTTCCAAAATTCAAAAGGTTACCAATACATAGTCTTCACCTTATAAATTTTCGTTTGTCAACAATTTTCTAAGATCCCAAACTAGCCTTTCTGTGCCTTTATCAATAAAGTTTCATTTCTTCAAAATTTGTTTCGTCTGCTTCACACACTGCTTCCTTTATTTGCCAAGTGTCATGCAGTCGGTGAATTGAGAAATATCCTAACTTGCAAACTAGTTCATTATTTTGAAACTTTCCTGGCAATAGGTAAATTTACTTCAAACACTTTATCTGTTCTCCTGCACTTTTGTCAGTAAATCACTAAATCGATGAACTAGAAAAAAAAACCTAACTCATGAACTAGTTCTCAAAAAGAGAACTTTGCTGATAAATTAAACTTTTTCTTTCTTCAAAGGCTTCAAAAAGAATGCTTCCCCTTTCTTCTGTTGGAAAATTGGCAAAAAATAGAATCGGTAAACCTGTCAATTTTCAAACCAAACTTTTTGCCAACTAAGGGCAAAACTTAATGCCTTAGTGTTTTTCTTTCCCTTCTGCCTTAAACACTTTTTCTTCTATGCACTCCTCCCCTACCTTAGGTAGAAAACTAATGCCTTATGCATCAACTTTTGACATCAATGACAATATATATCAACAATTTCCCCCTTGGTCATTGATGGCAACACTTATGCATAATCCATTTTTAGTGCTACTCTAATCCTTCTACAATAAGGTTGTCTTGCACTATCTCTTATGTATTTTCTCCCCCTTACTCTAATTCTCCCCCTTTGACATCAATGGAAAAGGGAGGTAATCAACCTCTTTTCTAACAGTAACCTGCTACTACCATCTATCTACCTGCTCCCCCTGAGAGGTAGGCACTGTCAAAATAGGGATGAAAGATATGCCTTGAGTTGTTCTCCTTGGACAATTGTTACAGCTGTACTTCTTCTTGTGAGAAGGAGCAATAACTCCTAGCTTCTGCCTGAGATATTCAAAAGTATCCTTGGGGATTGACTTTGTGGAAATGTCTGCAATCTATTCTTGTGTGAAGACATACTCCATCTTGACTTCCTGATCTACAACTTTTTTCTCTCAAGAAATGATATTTAATGGAGATGTGCTTCATTCTTGAGTGCATCATAGGATTCTTTGAGATATTGATTACACTTGTATTATCACAAAGAATGGAAATAGGATCATCAAACTCTACCTTTATACCCTTGAGTGTCTGCTTCATCCATAAAATGTGTTTACAACATGAAACAACAACAACATATTCTGCCTCAGCAGTGGACAATGTGACTGAATCTCGTTTCTTGATGAGCCATGATACCAACCAATTACCAAGGAAGAAAGCTCCACCACTGGTGCTTCTCTTGCCATTTGTACTTCCTGCCCAATCAACATCTGTATATGCTGACAAAGTAAAATCATTATCTTGAGGATACAATAATCCATAATCCACCGTACCTTTCAGATATCTAAAAATTCTCTTCATGGCTTGAACATGTGATTCCGTAGGAGCAGCTTGAAATATAGCCACCATGCATACTGCTTGCATGATATCTGGTCTAGATGTAGTTAGGTACAGTAAGTTACCTATCATAGATCTATACATATTCTAATATGTATTAGGTGATTCATCATTCTTGCTCAACTTGCATCCTATCATCATGGGGGTACTCACAGTCTTCCATCTTGAACTTCTTGAGAATCTCATTTGCATACTTGGTTTGGGATATAAATATACCAAGAAAGAAAGTTCTCCAAGAATGGACATTTCAAACTCTTTAGATGCATCAGATCAGCAAATTCCTTACTCATCCTGCCATCACTACCACCAAAAATGATGTCACCAACATATACAACAACAACCAACATGTGTTCACCTTCTGATTTGAAGTATAAGTTACTACCTGCACATCCTTTTCTGAATCCTCGCTGCTGGAGGTAATTATCCAGCTTAGAATACCAAGCCCTAGAGGCCTATTTTAGACCATACAAATCCTTTTTCACTCTATAAACATAATCTTTTTTCTCTAATAGTTGAAATCCTTTAGGTTGCTCAATATAAACTTCTTCATTAAGATTCCCATTTAGGAATCCAGATTTAACATCCATTTGGTAAACTTTGAAGTTCTTATAAATAGAGAATGCCAAAAACATCCTAATGGCTTCCAATCTTGCTACAGGTACAAATGTTTCTTCAAAATCTATGCCTTCAACCTGTGTGTATCCTTTACAAACCAATCGTGCTTTGTTCCTCACAACTTCTCCATCCTCATTTAGCTTGTTTTTAAACACACATTTTGTGCCTATCATGTTCTTATCTGCAGGTCGTGGAACCAATTCCCATGTCTAATTTTTCTCAATCTAATTGAGCTCCTCTTCCATAGCATTGATCCATCCTTCATCCTCACTAGCATCAGTAAATGTTCTAGGTTCAATCTTAGATAGTAATGAGAAATTTACTTGTTCATTTGTCTTTTCAAGTTTTCTTCTAGTTTGCACTCCTTCATTCGTGTCTCTGATTATCTGTTGTTCAGGATGATCTTTTTGCACATACTTAGCAGGTGCCTTAATGGTTATCCCTTCAGACTCTTCTTTAATAGTAGCATGTTGTTATTCTTCTATTATCATTGATCCTTCTGAGCAGTTGTCCTTGTTATGTGTTACATGCAGCTAATCCTCATCTACCCTGACATTAGCACTTTCTATAATTCTATGCATTCTCTTATTATGGCACTTATTTGCTTTGGATCTGCTAGAATATCTAAGAAATATGCCTTCATCACATCTTGAATCAAAGCTTCCAAGGCCATCTTCATCTCTTCTGATGTAGCATATGCTACCAAACACCTTGAAATATTTGACAGAAGCAGATATGTCATACCATAATTCATAAGGTGTCTTATCAGTGTTTACCCTTAACTACACTGTTTAAAACATATATTGTTGTGTGTACTACATCTCTCCAGTAAACTTTAGGTAACTTTGCCTCATTTAGCATAGTTCTCGTGATCTGTTTTACCATTTTGTTTTTCCTTTCCACAATGACATTCTGCTGTGGAGTTCTGGGTGTAGAATATTATCTTTTTATGCCGTATCTTTCACAATATTCCATAAACTCATTGGAGGTGAATTCTCCACCTCTGTCTAATCTTAAGCATTTGATTGTCAGACCATTCTCCTTCTCAACCATAGATCTAAATGTCTTAAATCTCTCAAAGGCTTCTAACTTATCCTTAAGAAAGGTTATCCATGTCATTCTTGAGAAATCATCAACTAATAACATGAAATATCTTTTGTTTTGAAACTAGAGCTTGTCTTTTTCCCATGCTGACATTCCTTACATATTGTATTGGCTAGCTTGATGATTTTAGGCATGTGCCTAACTACATTTTTTGAACTTACCTTCACAAGGTTGTCAAAATTGATATGCCCCAATCTTCTGTGCCACCAAACAACTTCTTCCTTGAATCTCCTTGAGATTGTAAAGATTATTTTTTGTTCTTCTTGCCTCAACAACCAACTTACCAGAGCATGTTTTCCTGATCTCATAGCCTTTTGCATTAAATGTCAGATTATATCCATTGTCACACATTTGTCTTACACTAAGAAAATTATGCTTTAGTCCTTCAACATAATAGACATTGTGAGTCTTGGCCTTTCCATCAATACTCAATGTTCCTTTACCGCAGATCTTCGCAGATGTGTTGTCACCAAAATAAACTAAGCCTCCATTCCATTCTTGTAGACTTATAAACTTACTTTTATCTCGGTCATATTACTGGAGCAACCACTGTGTATCACCCATGGATTTTGTCTCTTAGCATGAAATGTTGTCTGTACTATCAGAGATTCTTCTTTCTTCTAATCATCCTTCTTCTTCTTCCAAACTTTCTTAGTTTCCTTCTCCTTATTCATAGGATAGTCTAATGCATTATCCTTCTTAGGAGGAACATTCTCCTTTCTTTCCTATTTGTTAGTTTTTACAAAGTTTGTTCTATAGAATTTTGCAATATGACCAAAGTTATTGCATTTGTAACAAACTACTCTAAAATCTCCTAGAGGTGCAAAAGAATTTTTGCTAATAAAATTAGTTCTTCTCCTAGGAACAATTCTACAACTAATAGCCCTATGGCCATATTGATTACATGAATAACAATAGCCATAAAAGGATTGAGGAAAACTGATCATGCCAGAATATCTTGCAAGAGAGGGACCTTTGAATCTTTTCTCCTTCAGATCTTTGACTTTTGTGAAGCCATCATCTTCCTTCTTCTGCTTCTTATCTTCAGTATTTTTAGGAGGATCACTAGACTTTGAATGTTGACCTTCTTCAAATCCTAAATGATGCAAAGGAAGGTCTTGAGCAACTTAGTAATAGACCCAAGAGGCAGGGTACTCAAAGCTCAACTCCATTTTGCTTGCTCTTAGAAGTAATTTTAGGGCTACTAACAAGGGATTCTCAAAAAGACTTGATTCAAATACTTTGAGATAGTGCTCATGCATGGAAGACCTGTCATGGGTCTTACAACCTTGAATCACAAACAAAATGAGATGACAAACAAACCACCATCAAAGGAGCTACAACTTTTACAACGTTCAACCTAGGGAAGATGGTTCCAATATAACAAAAGAAACCCTTAAAGAACATTCAAACCTCAATGCAGACTTGGGAGATCTTTCATCAACATCCTAAAAATGAATCCCATGGGTTTTCAAATGCATAGATGCAATCTAGACTTCTGCATGCTTGAACAACAACAATTCCTTAATTGTCTTAACCCAATCCTCTTGGGACAGTCAAAATAGGACTTAAACCAACCTTCCAAAACATTCAAAATCCTTGATCTTGGTATGTACACACCTTAAAATCATTATTAAACACTTATCCCAACCAACCTTAGTTTAACCATGCAAGGGTTTTAGCTACAAGCACAAAGTAGAGGATTTTTTCACTATTTTATGCCCCGGGACAACAGACTGTCCAAGTTTTCTCCTTCACATGTGCAACCCAGAACCCACAAACTTGCAGGGTCAATAATCATGCTAAAACAGAATTTTAATCAAGGTTTCATTAAATTTTCATGGTAGAAGCTTGAGATATCACATTTTAAAGGCTTACTACTTGCCCTAGCTGGGGTTTTGAGCAGTTTCAGAAAAATTGCTATAACTTTCTTATAACTCAATGAAATCAAGTGCTACAAAGACAAAAAAATAAAGTAGATTCATAAGGCTATACATTCCAATTGATTTCAACCCAAGATCTAGACCGTGCAAGTCATACTAGAGGACATAAAATGACTGCAATGTTGGAAAATCACAGAAAAAAAAATTAGTTTTAGTAAAAATGCCATAAATTTTAAATATGCAACAAAACTTGATGCCACAAAAACCAAAATAAACTAGATTCACATCCCCATTTTGTTCATTAACTTTCAGACCCATACATAGGCCATACAGCCTGTACTAGATAACAGAAAATGCTGCAACTCAGAAAAAATCATTGTAAAAGCTTGCTTGTATTCATCAAAACACCAAAAATCAACTCCCCCTTCTTGCATTCGACCATGCACACCTTATACATGCCTTTTCAAACCATTACAAATGTTTCCCAACTTGGTTTTACTATTTCCTTGATTTTATGCCACTTGCCCAAAAGTTGCATGGCCATTTTTAGCAACTTTGACAATTTTGAGCAATTTTGGCAACTTTTAAACCCACGCCTCATAACTCACCAAAAATGGATTAAATACATTGAAAATGGTCCTAAATGACCTTATTAACCCTTTAAACCCATTAATCACCTAAAAAACCCAAAAAAAATACAAAATTAAAGCAAAAATGGAACTTCAGGTGCCCCTGCACCATACACCCAAGGGGAAGAAAACTCAAGTCCCACTTGAGTGCAAGTCTTCTTTTTCTTCTTGTTCTTCCAGTTCTTCTAGATTATTGCCTTGATGTCTTCTTGGCTTTGTCTATGTGTCTTCAACTCAGTTGCTCTAGGTTGACTTCTCAGCTCCTTTTCTTCTTTCGTCCTTGCAAGGTATTCCTCTTTTGGCATCCTTCTCTGAACCTGGTCTCTTTCAAGAGCCTACTTCTCAATGATTTTTATCTCCTTGTCTAACAAACCTGCACATACATAATCCAATGAAAGATTAGAAATAAAATATTGAGACCTTGAGGTCCCCTCCTTGTCTCCTTGCACCATACACTCCACTTCAACACCCAAGAGATCCTCCACGTGTGCTATTGTTGACTTAGGACTAAACTTGTCCTCCAAGGGTCTCCTTTGATAAATAGCATCTTCTAACCTTTCCATCTCAGTTGTTAATTGCTCTTGACTTTCATATATAAAGTTGTGTTCATCCTTTTCCAAACCTGCCATCTCCTTCCAAAGGATGTGATCAATCTTTGTATATGGACTGAATACTTCTTGTTGCACTTCAAGGATGCATTCATCATTGAACTGTTTAGTTTGTCCTACTTTTGCAAACAACTTATCATTCATACCCATTTCTTCCAATAATAAAGCATCCAATTCATCATGTATGCCATCAAACACTGGTCTTTCTCCAAGAGAACACAAAACATATTCTTTATTCATCAACCTTTCACTATCAAAAACAAAATGCAATATGCATTCACCAAGTATCTCACCTTCCTCAGAATGACACAATATTCCATCTTCTTCACTTAGGATTTCTTCTTCATTTATTGTTATGTCTGCATTTTCACACTCAAAGCTTTCATTAATTTCAAAACAATGAGACTTACTTGCCTCCACATCTCTTTCCTTGGATGGCTTGTCAAGTACTTTCAGCCATTCTCAATCTGTTAGCTTCATGTTGCTTCCTTCTCTTTTCCATCATTTTCTTAAGAGGCCACTTCACCTTTTTCTTAACCTCTATAAAGAATCCATGCGATCTTATTCCCTACAGTAGCTCCAGTATGATGTCCAACTTGTCCAAACTTTCTCTTATCTCTTTTATCTCTGCTTCAACATCCTGTTGTGGCTTGGGTTGGTTCCTTTTCCTTTCCTTATGCAGTATCTCTTCCATAAGCTTCATCACTGTAAGCAATTTTTTAGTTCCATTTTCTACCTCACCTGAGTCTTTTTCACCTCAGTCTATTGGCAACTTCTCTTTTGAGCATCACTTGTGCTCTTCTCCTTCCTTCAAGCCTATCTAGGCTTCTCCTGCCTGAACCACCCACACAACTTGCCACACAAAGCACACCTTGCAAACTAATCAATACAACAAAACTATTACAGCCTCTTGTAGCTTTCACTTATTTCTTCCTACCATCCAGATGTTCTGTGCTCTAATACCAAAATGATGCAGAGAAAGGTCTTGAGCAACTTAGTAACAGACCCAAGAGGCAGGGTACTCAAAGTTCAACTTTCCCATCCATGTTCTTTGGAAATCTCTGACTACTTATCATTTCATCAAGCATGTCACTACTCTTTTCAAACTTCCTACTTAGGTTAATCTGATTCTTAGCCTTTTCTAAATCTTTTCTCAAAGACACAATTTCATATTCCAACTTCAGACATTCTTTAGATTTTGCTTTTAATTCAAATTTTGTAACTTCTTCTATTCTCTTGGCTTTCTCCACTTCTGTCCTCAAGTCAACAATCAGCTCTTCTAATTCTACAAGCTCATTAGACACCATATCTTCCTGAAGTTGCAGCTTCAATTTGGAGTTTTTCTTCCTAAGTTTCTCAATCTCTTGTAAAGCACATACTAGTTCTCCTTCCGAGTCTACATCTCCTTATTCTTCATTCTTAGGGTCTTCGACATCAGTATTGTTCTGATCTTTATCAATATTGTTCTGATTTCATTGGCGGAATTGAAATTGTATAGAATTTGTCAAATTGGGATGCCCTTGGAGAGAAGAGGATAAGTAGAGGATTTTGGCTTCATTTTGTACCTATTGTTCATTTGGAAAATTTTATATTTGAGAGTTTACTTTTGGCTAAAAGTGAATTTCAGTTGCTCAAGGTGGTGTTCCCTTGGCATTTTGTGGTTTGATGATGTTCCCAATCCACTATGATGAGGTGAATTCACATGGAGTTCATCATGGGGCTTGATTTGAGTATTTTCATGGAGTTTCTTTTGTAGATTTGGCTTGTGTTTGGAGCTATTTTCATTAATAATTGATATTAGAGGGTTTATTGTTGGATTGCTTGGCAATAAGAGGGTTTTTCAGTGATTTCTAGTTGTTATACAAGTTCTGATTTGTTATATGATTTCCTATCACAACAGCTACAGGAGTTCTAATATCCTCTCACAATAGCTATAGGAGGGTTTTATTTGCATATATGAATGTTATTGGGCAGCTACAGGAGGTTTTTATCATCAACATATCATCATAAGCCTAATCTCCTTCATCCTAGGCTTGGTAACTTGATTTTGGAATCTTATTTTGGCACATTTTGATGATATTTGCAATCAGGGTTTTATATCAGCAGAGGTAAAGGTTTGCATCAATCATATCAAACCATTATAAGGCTGCTATAGTTGCATATCAGTCATATTCAGCTGAGGACTTCATCATATTTCATACAGCTTCATCTTCTAATCATTTGGCTAGGGTTTGGACATGAAATTTGGTATTTGTGAATGTAATTAGAGGTCTGATTTTCAAATCAGAGCTGACTGATTTTGACTTCCAGCCTTCTTCTATTGTAATCAGATTTCAAATTCAATAAAGAAGTGAAGCTATCTCTCAGGGTATGTTCATTGGTGTTTTGTGTTGATATTTCTTGCATTAGTAAACTGATTATTTGATTTTCAGTCTTCATATGGTGTTATTATTTTCTTATATTAGATAATTTCCATCTACATTACTTTCTAAACATATGAGTGAAAGCGGATCTTGAAAATATTAAATACTTTGCAAGAAAACTAAATCAGAAAATTTAGATCAGCGAGGCAAATAATTCAATTCGAGGTAGTAGGGTTCTTACAATGGTATCAGAGCTTGGATCCTGCCAGCCTATGGGGTTATGAGATACTACATCGATCCACTTCCACATCATTATTATAGAAGAATAGGTACAATGGGAGACAGGAGAATAGGTAATCTGTAGCATGATGACATTGGTGACATGATGAGGGATATGATAGCAGGTCAACAAATGATGGCAGAAAAACAACATACTACAAATGATAATATTACATAGATGATGGCTACACAGAATCGGATGTTAGATGTGTTGACACAATCATTGAATAATATGTAGGTTAATCAAGCTAATTCATCTAATACATGTGCAGGTAGTGTTGTTGGATCACCTCACACAAGGAGGACATGCACAGCTACTACGGATAGGCCTATGCAACCCAATTTTCTTCATAGAGAAGAGGAGGTTGAGGAGGAGATACAAGTTGAGGAAGAGGAACCGCTTTTTGATGATTTGATTTCCATGGTTGAGGAGTATGATGCACTTCTAGAGCATGTCAAAAAATGCATAAACTTCAACAACTACATGACACAAAAGCGGGATAGGTGAAGAGGTAGAGTTGAAAGGCAAAGAAGATAACAACCAACTCAACCTAAGGAATACAAAGATGCATTGAATAAAATTCCTCTCCCTAACTTTGATGGAAGTGGTAAAATTAGTGCTAGAGCATGGGTACATAAGTTGGATACTTTTATTACACTCAAACCCATGAGTGAAGAAAAGGATATACACTTTGCTACTATGCATTTGGAGGGCCTAGCATATGATTGGTGGCACCATGGACTTGTTTCACGGCATCATAACAAGATCACTTCATATGATAAGTTTACTAATAAACTCATTACCAGGTTTGAATGATAGGATAAGAGGATTGGTCAAAGTTCATAGGCCAAGGACACTTGATGAGGCCATTGAGCTTGCACTTGATTTGGATACTACTCCTACATTCACCCCACAAAAGAAGAGCTTCAAAGATGAGAATACAAATCAGAAATCTTGTGAGCAGCCCACTCCAAAGAAAGTTGAAGGTACATCCAAGATGGATTATGAGGAAAGGAATGAATTTTATAGGAAGAAGTTGTGCTTTACTTGCAAAGAACCTTGGGAAATCGGTCATAGGAGTCTTGGAAAAGGCAAGGTGCATTACATAGAGTAATTGATGAGGTAGATGATGATTCTACTTCAGAAAATGAACACGGACATCCAACACTTAACTTGGAAAGTGAAGGTAACAAAGGTTCTAGGATTGCTTATCTTTCAGGGGATTCAAGGTATAATCCATTCATTTTGAGGGCACATTATTTAGTTTCAAGGTTATGGCACTTCTTGATAGTGGAGCTACACATAACTACATTGATGAGGGTTTGGTAAAGAAAAGAGGTTTGCATTGTGATGACTTTGAGGGCTTTGATGTGACTACAGTAGGTGGACTCACTATTCTTTGCAAAAAGAAGGTGAACAAGCTTAACATTCTATTTGGTGAGTATACTCTTTGCGATGACTTGTATGTTCTTGATTTGAAGGATCAAGAAATTGTGCTTGGCATGCAATGGCTACATTCACTACAAAGGGTCATCCAAGATCTACAAGCTATGGAGTTGAGTTTCCAACATGATGGGAAACAAATTGTTATGAGAGCTCTCGAGTACACTTTGCCACATCAAATAGTAGCCAAATCTATGATAGCTATGGACCATGAGTTGTCTCATGAATACATATGTGATTCACATGGAGAGACATGTATTGGATCAGAATTTGATGGAGAGTATTTGAGGTTTGAAATGGATGAAAGCACATAGAATGGTATGATATCATTTCTCATTTGTTTGAGGACAATAGCACCTTATCTCATCATTCTCATGAGATAGCAGCCCCTATTCATGAAGAAGTTAGTGTTGTTATATATCCTATTGAAGGCATTCAAAATCCAAGTGTTAGACATGAAGATGTTAATCATAAGAGGACTAGTTTTTTGTATTTTGATAGAAGAAGTAAGGAAGTCCGAAAAAATGAATGAAGAGTGGAAACAAAGAGGTAAGGAGGCTAAGTTGATGGTTGCCAATGCAAAACAACACCTACAACAAGTCAAAGAACAAGTCAAACGCATCGATTTAGTAAGACAAGAAAGGGAAGCCTACATTAGAAGCCTTAAATATTTCAAAAGGAAGATGTTATGGAGGATGCTAATAATGACATGAATGCATGGATAGATGAAGATGAAAGAAAATCAGATTTGCATGATGCATTAGTCCCCATTGGAGAGCTAGATTAGCCTACTCTTGAGTTGACACAACATCATTTTGATGATGCTTTCTTATTGGAGCATGTGGATGCATTTAGGACAGTTTGGTATAGTGGAGATCTCTATATTCTTGTTGAGGATTGGTCTAATGATTGTCTCCTATCATCATGCATTATGGATGGCACTTTTTGTATCATTTTAGATTATATTTTTAGTTTATATGTCATTGTTCTAATTTAAGACAGCGAGATAACAGAGTTAGATACATTTTCATTTGCACTTGTATTTTACATCCATCATTTGTTCATACTACACTTCCATGTTAGAGGGGTTTTTAGCTTGGTTGGCTCAATGATTGGCATCGACGTCATCATTATTGGGTTGATCGATTACTTCATGGTATGGATTTGTCATTGGAGGTTGAGTGATGATGAGTTTGCATCAGTTTACGAGAGCGGAAGCGGTCCCAAGATCTTTTACATCAGCAGCTTTGAGGAGATATATGTGAGTATGTGTGGAGAGCCTAGGTGGATTTGGGATCCTGGTATTGATTGATTCTAATTTGGTACTTGCAATTGCTTGGGGCAAGAAATCTTGGGGTGGGAGGACTTGTAATGTCCCCTTTTTGAGCTAGACATGTGTTTGGGTTGAGCTTGGACTTTGAAGGATGGAAAACTAGAATGTTGGCTCAATACTTGTTTTATTTGGGATTTTGGCTAATATTATTTTATAATATTTTCATAAAGCCAAAATATTATCATTTTCAAACCAAGGCAAAAAGTAAAGGATGGGAAAAATAAACGTTGGACAACTTGAATATTGGAAAAGGTAAAAAGGTGAAAAATAAAATACAATCTTCAATTATATTTTATTTTATGGAGTTGACGCCTAGAAGGAAAAAGAAAATTAAAATAATAAAATATTATTTTAATATTGCCAAATCACCGCCCAAGAAAGGAGTTGGAAAATACAATAAAATATTATTTTATTTGTGGAATTCGCCGCCCAAGGAAAATGCATAAAAATAATTAAAAAAATATTATTTTCTTGGTGAAATCGGCACTTGGATAAATAAGGGAAAAAATAAATAAAATAATATTATATTATTGAGTTTTGGCGTCTAGAGGAGAGATAAGGAATAATAATAAAATATTATTATTTTATTGTTTTTTAAATGATGGCGGTTATAAGGCAAAAATCATTTAAAATCATCAAGTTGAAGGATTGATTTCATTGGTGGAATTGAAATTGTATAGAATTTGTCAAATTGGGACGCTCTTGGAAAGAAGAGGATAAATAGAGGGATTTGGCTTCATTTTGTACCTATTGATCATTTGAAAAATTTTACATTTGAGAGTTTACTTTTGGCTGAAAGTGAATTTCAATTGCTTAAGGTGGTGTTCCCTTGGCATTTTGTGGTTTGGTGATGTTCTGAATCCACTATGATGAGGTGAATTTGCATGGAGTTCATCATGGGGCTTGATTTGAGTATTTTCATGGAGTTTCTTTTGTAGATTTGGCTTGTGTTTGGAGCTATTTTCATTAATAACTGATATTAGAGGGTTTATTGTTGGATCGCTTGGCAATAAGAGGGTTTTTCAGTGATTTCTAGCCATTATACAAGTTCTGATTTGCTATAACAATAGCTACAGATATTCTAATTTCTTGTCACAATAGCTACAGGAGTTCTAACTTCCTGTCACAAGAGCTATAGGAGGGTTTTATTTGCAGATCTGAATGTTATTGGGCGACTACGGGAGGTTATTATCATCAACATATCATCCTAAGCCTAATTGCCTTCATCATAGGCTTGGTCATTTGATTTTGGAGTCTTATTTTGACACATTTTGATGATATTTGCAATCAGGGTTTTATATCAGCAAAGGTACAGATTTGCATTAGTCATATCAAACCATTATAAGGTTGCTACAGTTGCATATCAGTCATATTCAGCTGAGGACTTCATCATATTTTCATATAGCTTCATCTTCTGGGCATTTGGCTAGGGTTTGGACATGAAATTTGGCATTTGTGAATGTAATTAGAGGTCTGATTGTCAAATCAGAGCTGATTGATTTTGAATTCCAGCCTTCTTCTATTGTAATCAAATTTCAAATTCAATAAAGAAGTGAAGCTATCTTGCTGGGTATGTTCATTGGTGTTTTGTGTTGATATTTCTTGCATTAGTAAGCTGATTATTTGATTTTTAGTCTTCATATGGTGTTATTATTTTGTTATATTTGAACCTTTCCATCTACACTACTTTCTAAACATATGAGTGAAAGTGGATCTTGAAAATATTAAGCACTTTGTAAAAAAACTAAATTAGAAAATTTAGATCAGCGAGGCAAAAAATTCAATTAGAACTAGTAGGGTTCTTACACATCCGTATACTCTAGAATGCATAATTTGTTCCATCAAAAAATGGTGCTTTGTTTGAGTGAGATCCTTCTTGACTGGCCATGTGTTCAATCTCCAAGATCAACCTTATATGTTATGCTTCTCCAAGGAACTTGGCTCTGATACCAATTGTTAGAACACAAGCAATCTACTAAGAGGGGGGTTGAATCAGTAGATCAATAAAACTTAAAACTTCAAACCTCTAAAATACAGATCAAATTAACTTTCAATGTAATAACATCAACAATCAAAAAGCATGCACACATGAACTAGATATACATGGAAAACCCAATATGGGAAAAACCATGGTGAGAAAATGTTGCTAGGATCTACCATCCTAATCCAACCTCAAAAATGAAACCATTAATTACAATGTTTAAGAGCACCAACTCTAAGGAGTCACCAAACCCCTGATTTAAGAGCACCAACTCTAAGGAGACTACAATCCCCTGATCTTAGCACCAACTCAGTCCACAAGAGGCACCAACCTCATTGAAACTTCACATATTCAAGTATGCAGCCATTTAGTTCTTTATCAACCTCAAATGCACCTTTTCAATTCATACATAGTCTTCTCCTCTCACTATACTTACCCAGACTTTCTCCGCACTAAATTCTACTCACGCATTCATCAATCCGTCTCAAGATATTTCTTATTATGTTACAATAGCTTTTATATATAGCTATCTCTGCATACACTTGCACATCTGCATGTGTGCACTCCAGTCTTTCTACACTTTTGCTTTTTGCATGTCCAGAAATAAAACCCAACATGTAGCTCTGATCATGCATTCAATTCGTTTAACTATTGTTTATCCATCATTATTACCATGCATCCAATGTTAGTCATTAACAGTTAATTAAACATCCATTCTATGTGCGAAATACTACAGCCTATTTAAAATATTTTATTTAACCATCCTCTGTTGGTGAATCTTTTATTGTTTCTTGAACCTTGGCCTTAAATTGCTGTATCGGTGAATTTTACTTTTTTTTGAGCTATCACCTATGTCTTCTATGTCCTTATCAACGAAAGTTCCTTTTTACAAACTTGTCTTTTGATGCCCTTATCGGCAAAATCACATCTTTTCAAACTTTGGCTTTTAGCCCTTTATTGGTGAATATTCATTTCTTCAAACTTTGCCCTTTGTCTTCTTTATTGGCAATTTTTTCATTTCTCAAACTTTGGTCTCTAACTCCTTTATCGGCAAACTTTACCTTTTTCAAACTATCCTTTACTATCCCCTTTTCCCTTCTATCGACAAATTCTCTTCTTTTCGAACGGTGGTCTCTTTTTAAGCTTTCTTTTCTTTATCAACAAAAATCACCTTTTACAAACTTATGCTTCTAACCCTTTATCGAAAACTCCTATCTTCATGGACCATGGCTTATGTCTTCCTTATTGGCAAAGTCTATTTTTTGAAAACTTAGCTCTCCATTCTATGTTATCGGCTTGTCAGCAAATCTTGAAAACTAAGAACTAGTTCCAAAATTTATAAGGTTGCCGATACACAGTCTTCACCTTATAAATTTTCATTTGTCGGTAATTCTCTAAGATCCTGAACTAGCCTTTATGTGCCTTTATCGACAAAGTTTCATTTCTTCGAACTTTGTTTTTTCTACTTCACACACTGCTTCCTTTCTTTACCAAGTGTTGCCCAGTTAGTAAATCAGGAAATATCCTAACTTGCAAACTAGTTCATTATATTGAAACTTTCCCCACAATAGGTAAAATTACTTCAAACACTTTATATGTTCTCCTGCGCTTTTGTCTGTAAATAGCCAAATCGATGAACCGGAAAAAAACCTAACTCACGAACTAGTTCTCAAAAAGAGAACTTTGTGAATAACCTAAACTTTTTCTTTCTTCAAAGGCTTCATCAAGAATGCTTCCCCTTTCTTCTGTCGGTGAATTGGCAAAAAATAGAACCGGCGAACCTGCCAGTTTTCAAACCAAACTTTTTGCCGACTAAGGGCAAAACTTAATGCCTTAATGTTTTTCTTTCCCTTTTGCCTTAGACACTTTTGCTTCTATGCACTCATTTCTTACCTTAGACACAAAACTAATGCCTTAGACATCAATGACAATATATATCAACATGTGATACATTGTGTCAAATCTTTTAGATAAAATACGTGACAACGAGGCTATACCTACAAAGAAAATTATTTCATATAAGAATGGTTGATGAAGAATTAGTGTCATTACACATCCAATACTTTAAATCTCTATTGAATTAGTTGATCGTAGTTAGTTCTCCAATTACAAAAGTAGATATAGTTATTACAAATTTGTGGAAGATCATCAATGGGACTAAATTTGGTGCATGAGCACCTAGTTGATTACATGCCTATATGAGGCAATTTTTTGTCAATTTTGGTTTTAATGTAATAATGTCATATTTGGACCATGTTTCATGTATGTTTGAGTCCTTGTTAGGTTGCTAGGTAGTTTGTGGGTCCTAATTGTTCAATTTTGTAAATGTTGTTTTTATTGCAAAAATGCAAAAAAAAATGGAATATGAAGGGTCATCGGTTGGAAGGAAGGCATTTGAATAGTTGGAAAATAAAATGGAAGTTGGGAAACATTGGGGGAAATGTTAAATAATCTTGGGAAGGTCGAGACCAAGTGGGGTTGGTTGTATTTTGAAGAAATTCAATAAAAGTAGCTCTGTTTTCTGCATTTCTGAACATTATTGTGTTGTTGTAGTGAATTATAGTACGGCCTTGTATACTCATTTCATGGTGTGAAACCAATTGGAGGTGATGTGGAATTGAGTCTACCTTCTATTGCACTTTTTCCCATTGAATTTCATTAAGATTTGAGTGTTTTAGAGCCAAATTACTGAAACTGGTCTAATACCCTAAGTTTTGGCATAGAAGTTGCATAGGAGTTAGGGTTTGAAGAAGAACTCTTAGGTAGTGATTGAAATTGCTTAGATATGGTTTTATAGTCACCATATGATGTTTCTAATCCACTGGAATGGAGATTTTAACCTTGGAGTGTGAAAACCTTGTTGTGACCTAGTGAAGCAAGCATAATTAGGCCTCATTCAAAGAGTAGCAGCAGAGATTTGGCATGTGTGTTCCAAAACACCCCCACCTACAATTGAGGTATGTTATAGAAGAGACAAATGGGTACTCAAATCAGCTTTCATATCTTGAATTAAATGTCTACTCCAAAATTTATGGTTAAAAAGTTTGTTTTGTTGCCCTCATGCTTTAAGCTCTAGAAATAGGACAGTCATATTTTGAAGCCACCATACCAAAGAAACCCTAGCCAAGTTGTGGATATGTTTTCAAAAAGAAAAATGGGTACTCAAAAATGTTTTCACAGTTTGGAGTAAAGGTCTGCACAGGGAGATATGATGGAAAAACTAGTTTGTGAAGGATACTAAACGATTGAGGCCTAGAGACCAAAAACCCACCTTTTAATGATTCAAAACTTGAAAGTTTGCGTTGTTGGAGTTATTGAAAGATTATCTATCCCTGCTCTTCATCAAATTGGTATCTGATCTAGAGGTCTTGAGCGTGTACAGTCTACACCAGGACCTGCGGGTGGAAAATAGAAGTGGTGAAGCTGCGGATAGTAGGTTATGAACTTTGTGTAGGTTGCAGGTTGAGGTTGTGTGGAAAGTGTTCGACAAAATGTCTTGGAAGCCAGGAGAATGTTTTATGATGAAGAAAGAATTTCTGAAGCCACAAAAATAGAAGCAAGAGCCCATCCAGAGAAGCAATGTGTTTCAAACTATTTGCAAGTCAAGTGGAAAGTGTTGCAAAGTGGTTGTGTACAGCAGTAGCACAGATAATTTGGTGTCATTAGAGATGGTCGAGAAGCTAAAATTGAAGAGAAGAAAGCATCCAAACCCTTACAACATTTCTTGGTTGCAACGAGATCATCAAATATGGGTAAGTGAACAATGTATTGTTGATTTTCAGATTCGTAGATATAAGGATCAGATTGTATGTGATATAGTACCTATGGATATCTGCCATGTTTTGTTTGGTCGACCGTGGCTCTAGGATAGAGAAGCTATACATAATAGCAGAAAAAATACATATAGCATGATAAAGGACAGGGAAGGGTATGTTTTGAGTCCATTGCAGGATAAACAAGAGGAAGTGGCGAAAGAAGTTGCAGCAATACACCCTGATGGAGGCATAGTGAAAGAGATAGAAAAAGAAGAGGAAAGTACAGCAGTGGATGAGGATAAAGAAGAAAGAGAAGAGGCTATGGTAGAGGTTTCTAAGGATGAAAAGAAAAAGGATATAGATGTAGAGGAAGATGGTCAGATTGCAGCAGAGATTGAGGAGCAATGTAATGTTGCAACAGTTGAAGAGGATAATGTTACAGCAGTTGTGAGTCCTTTGGAGGACACGATGATGGTGGTAGAAGTGGCTAGTGAATATGAAAAAGTTGCAGTAGAGAATGAGAGTGAAAAAGATATAGCAGCAGACAATGACGATCAAAAGGTTGTAGAGAAAGAGGTAATGCATAATATGTTTTATTTTTATGATGAGGATGAAAGTAGATTGTATGTAGATAAAAAGATTGCAGAAGATAGTGAGAAGAAAGATAGTGAGAGGAAAGATGTTGCAGTTGTAGCAGAGGAATAGATGAAAGAGGTGAGAAGCAAAGGTGAAGAGATCAAAGATAAACTACAAGGGAAAAAGAGCAACTTCAAGCATACACAAAAAATGGAGAACAAGGGGGTTCATTTCAAGGATGGAGGATACATGGTAGTAGGTAATGATTCTGGTTCCACAACATTCTCAGATGAAGCACAGGTTAAAGATCATCCATCGAGTAAGTCTCTATAGTTAGAGCATATCTTAGGTGACAGAGTTCAAGAACACAAAAGATAATGCCTCTTTTCAGTATTTGGTTCATTGGAAGGGTTTACCAGATGGAAATTTCACTTGGAGGTCAGAGGATGATAGGAACAAACTTAAATCTGTTGTTACAACACTGTCCTCAATGGGACTTGAGTCTATTTTGCCCAGGGAGTATGGTGCAGGAGTACCTAGTTGATTACATGCCTATATGAGGCAATTTTTTGTCAATTTTGGTTTTAATGTAATAAGGTCATCTTTGGACCATGTTTCATGTATGTTTGAGTCCTTGTTAGGTTTCTAGGTAGTTTGTGGGTGCTAACTATTTAATTTTGTAAATGTTGTCTTTATTGCAAAAATGCAAAAAAATGGAATATGAAGGGTCATCAATTGGAAGGAAGGCATTTGAATAGTTGGAAACTCAAATGGAAGTTGGGAAATGTTGTGGGAAATATTAAATAATCTTGGAAGGTTGAGATCAAGTGGGGTTGGTTGTATTTTGAAGAAATTCAATAAAAGTAGCTTTGTTTTCTACATTTCTGAACATTATTGTGTTGTTACAGTGAATTGTATGGCCTTGTATGGTCATTTCATGGTGTGAACCCAATGGGAGGTGATGTGGAATTGAGTCTACTTTATGTTTCACTTTGTCCCATTGAATTTCATTAAGATTTGAGTGTTTTAGAGCCAAATTACTGAAAACTGGTCTAAAACACTAAGTTTTGGCATAGAAGTTGCATAGGAGTTAGGGTTTGAAGAAGAACTCTTAGGTAGTGATTGAAATTTCTTGGATAGGGTTTGATAGTCACCATATGATGTGTCTAAGCCACTAGCATGGATATTTGAACCTTGGAGTGTGAAAACCTTGTTGTGACCTAGTGAAGCAAGCCTAATTAGGCCTAATTCAAAGCGTATCAGCAGAGATTTGGCCTCTGTGTTCCAAAACACCCCCACCTAAAATTGAGATATGTTATAGAAGAGCCAAATGGGTACTCAAAACTTCTTTGAGATCTTGAATTAAGTGTATGCCCCGAAAGTTATGATTAAAAAGGTTGTTTTGCTGCCTCCATGCTTTAAGCTCTAGAAATAGGACAGTCAGATTTTGAAGCCTCCATACCAAAGAAAACCTAGTCAAGTTTTGTATATGTTGTCAAAGAGAAAAAAGGGTACTCAAAAATGTTTTCACAGTTTGGAGTAAAGGTCTGCACAGGGAGATATGATGGAAAAACCAATTTGTGAAGGCTACTTGAGGATTGAGGCCTAGAGACCAAAAACCCACCTTTTAATGATTCAAAACTTGAAATTTTACTTTGTTGGAGTTTTTGCAAGATTATCTATCCCTTCTCTGCATCAAAATTGAAACCCATTAATTGAACATGTGATTCCTTAGGAGCAGCTTGAAATATAGCCACCATGCATACTGCTTGCATGATATCTGGTCTAGATGCAGTTACGTATAGTAAGCTACCTATCATAGATCTATACATGTTCTAATATGTATTACCTGTGATTCATCATTCTTGCTCAACTTGCATCCTATCATCATGGGGGTACTCACAATCTTACAGTCTTCCATCTTGAACTTCTTGAGAATCTCATTTGCATCCTTGGTTTGGGATATAAATATACCTTGGTCTAATTGTGATATTTGTAAACCAAGAAAGAAAGAAAGTTCTCCAAGAATGGACATTTCAAACTCTTTAGATGCATTAGATCAGCAAATTCCTTTCTCATCCTGCCATCACTACCACCAAAAATGATGTCATCAACATATACAACAACAACCAACATGTGTTCACCTTCTAATTTGAAGTATAAGTCACTATCTGCACATCCTTTTCTGAATCCTCACTGCTGGAGGTAATTATCAAGCTTAGAATACCAAGCCCTAGGGGCCTATTTTAGACCATACAAATCCTTTTTCACTCTACAAACATAATCTTTTTTCTCTAATAGTTGAAATCCTTTAGGTTACTCAATATAAACTTCTTCATTAAGATTCCCATTTAGGAATTACAAATTTAACATCCATTTGGTAAACTTTGAAGTTCTTATAAACAAAGAATGCCAAAAACATCCTAATGGCTTCCAATCTTGCTACAGGTGCAAATGTTTCTTCAAAATCTATGCCTTCAACCTATGTGTATCCTTTACAAACCAATCATACTTTGTTCCTCACAACTTCTCCATCCTCATTCAGCTTGTTTTTAAACACACATTTTGTGCCTATCATGTTCTTATCTACAGGTCATGGAACCAATTCCCACGTCTAATTTTTCTCAATCTAATTGAGCTCCTCTTCCATAGCATTGATCCATCCTTCATCCTCACTAGCATCAGTAAATGTTCTAGGTTCAATCTTAGATAGTAATGAGAAATTTACTTGTTCATTTGTCTTTTCAAGTTTTCTTCTAGTTTGCACTCCTTCATTCGTGTCTCCAATTATCTGTTGTTCAGGATGATCTTTTTGCACATACTTAGCAAGTCTCTTAATGGTTATCCCTTTAGACTCTTCTTCAATAGTAGCATGTTGTTCTTCTTCTATTATCATTGATCCTTCTGAGCAATTGTCCTTGTTATGTGTTAGATGTAGCTAATCCTCATCTACCCTAACATTAGCACTTTCTATAATTCTATGCATTCTCTTATTATGGCACTTATATGCTTTGGACCTACTAGAATATCCAAGAATATGCCTTCATCACATCTTGAATCAAAGCTTCCAAGGCGATCTTCATCTCTTCTGATGTAGCATATGCTACCAAACACCTTGAAATATTTGATAGAAGCAGATCTGTCATACCATAATTCATAAGGCGTCTTATCAGTGTTTACCCTTAACTACACTCTGTTTAAAACATATATTGTTGTGTGTACTACATCTCTGTAGTAAACTTTAGGTAACTTTGCCACATTTAGCATAGTTCTTGCAATCTCTTTTACCAATTTGTTTTTCCTTTCCACAATGATATTCTGTTGTGGAGTTCTAGGTGTAGAATATTAGCTTTTTATGCCGTATCTTTCACAATATTCTACAAACTCGTTGGAGGTGAATTCTCCACCTCTGTCTAATCTTAAGCATTTGATTGTCAAACCACTCTCCTTCTCAACCATAGATCTAAATGTCTTAAATCTCTCAAAGGCTTCTAGCTTATCCTTAAGAAAGGTTACCCATGTCATTCTTGAGAAATCATCAACTAATAACATGAAATATCTTTTTTTTTGAAACTAGACCTTGTCTTTTTCCCATGTTGACATTCCTTACATATTGTATTGGCTAGCTTGATGATTTTAGGCATGTGCCTAACTACATTTTTTGAACTTACCTTCACAAGGTTGTCAAAATTGATATGCCCCAATCTTCTGCACCACCAAACAACTTCTTCCTTGAATCTCCTTGAGATTGTTAAGATTATTTTTTGTTCTACTTTCCTCAACAACCAACTTACCAGAGTGTGTTTTCCTGATCTCACAGCCTTTTGCATTAAATGTCAGATTATATCCATTGTCACACATTTGTCTTACACTAAGGAAATTATGCTTTAGTCCTTCAACATAATAGACATTGTGAGTCTTGGCCTTTCCATCAATACTCAATATTCCTTTACCGCAGATCTTCGTAGATGTGTTGTCACCAAAATTAACTAAGCCTCCATTCCATTCTTGCAGACTTATAAACTTACTTTTATCTCGGTCATATGACTAGAGAAACCACTATGTATCACCCATGGATTCTGTCTCTTAGCATGAAATGTTGTTTGTACTATCAGAGATTCTTCTTTCTTCTGATCATCCTTCTTCTTCTTCCAAACTTTCTTAGTTTCCTTCTCCTTATTCATAGGATAGTCTGATGCATTATCCTCCTTAGGAGGAACATTCTCCTTTCTTTCCTATTTGTTAGTTTTTACAAAGTTTGTTCTATAGAATTTTGCAATATGACCAAAGTTATTGCATTTGTAACAAACTACTCTAAAATCTCCTAGAGGTGCAAAAGAATTTTTGCTAATAAAATTAGTTCTTCTCCTAGGAACAATTCTACAACTAATAGCCCTATGACCATATTGATTACATGAATAATAATAGCCATAATAGGATTGAGGAAACCTGATCATGCCAGAATATCTTGCAGGAGAGGGACCTTTAAATCTTTTCTCCTTCAAATCTTTGACTTTTGTGAAGCCATCATCTTCCTTCTTCTACTTCTTATCTATAGTCTTTTTAGGAGGATCACTAGACTTTGAATGTTGACCTTCTTCAAATCTTAAATGACATAGAGGAAGGTCCTGAGCAACTTAGTAATAGACCCAAGAGGCAGGGTACTCAAAGCTCAACTCCATTTTGCTTGCTCTTAGAAGTAATTTTAGGGCTACTAACAAGGGATTCTCAAAAAGACTTGACTCAAATACTTTGAGATAGTTCTCATGCATGGCAGACCTGTCATGGGTCTTACACCCTTGAATCACAAACAAAATGAGATGACAAACAAACCACCATCAAAGGAGCTACAACTTTTGCAACGTTCAACATAGGGAAGATGGTTCCAATATAACAAAACAAACCCTTAAAGAACATCCAAACCTCAATGTAGACTTGGGAGATCTTTCATCAACATCCTAAACATGATTCCCATGGGTTTTCAAATGCATAGATGCAATCTAGACGTTTGCATGCTTGAACAACAACAACTCCTTAATTGTCTTAACCCAATCCTCTTGGAAAAGTCAAAATAGGACTTAAACCAACCTTCCAAAACATTCAAAATCCTTGATCTTGGTCCGTACACACCTTAAAATCATTAATCAACACTTATCCCAACCAACCTTAGTGAAACCATGTGAGGGTTTTAGCTACAAGCACAAAGTAGAGGATTTTTTCACTATTTTATGCCCCAGGACAGCAGACTGTCCAAGTTTTCTCCTTCACATGTGCAACCCAGAACCCACAAACTTGCAGGGTTAATAATCATGCTAAAACAGAATTTTGATCAAGGTTTCATTAAATTTTCATGGTAGAAGCTTGAGATATCACATTTTAAAGGCTTACTACTTGCCCTACCTAGGGTTTTGAGCAGTTTCAGAAAAATTACTATAACTTTCTTATAACTCAATGAAATCAAGTGCTACAAAGTCAAAAAATAAATTAGATTCATAAGATTACACATTCCAATTGATTTCAACCCAAGATCTGGACCATATAGGTCATACTAGAGGACAGAAAATGACTGCAATGTTGGAAAATCACAGAAAAAATTAGTTTTAGTAAAAATACCACAACTTTTAAATATGCAACAAAACTCGATGCCACAAAAACCAAAATAAACTAGATTCACATCCCCATGCTATTAAAAAACTTTTAGACCCATACATAGGCCATACAGCCCGTACTAGATAACAAAAAATGCTACAACTCAGAAAAATCATTGTAAAAGCTTTCTTGTATTCATCAAAACACCAAAAATCAACTCCCCCTTCTTGCATTCGACCATGCACACCTTATACATTATTTTTAAAACTATTACAAATTTTTCCCAACTTGGGTTTAATGTTTCCTTGATTTTATGCCACTTGCCCAAAAGTTGCATGGCCATTTTTAGCAACTTTGACATTTTTGAGCAATTTTGGCAACTTTTAAACCTACGCCTCATAACTCACCAAAGATGGATTAAATACATTGAAAATGGTCATAAATGACCTTATTAACCCTTTAAACCCATTAATCACCTAAAAACCCCAAAAAAATACCAAATTAAAGAACAAATGGAACTTCAGGTGCCCCTGCACCATACACCTAAGGGGAAGAAAACTCAAGTCCCACTTGAGTGCAGGTCTTCTTTTTCTTCTTGTTCTTCCAGGTATTCTATACTAGTACCTTGATGTCTTCTTGGATTTGTCGGTGTGTATTCAACTTGTTTTCTCTAGGTTGACTTCTCAGCTCCTTTTCTTCTTTCGTCCTTGCAAGGTATTCCTCTTTTGGCATCCTCCTCTGAACCTGATCTCTTTCAAGAGCCTGCTTCTCAATGATTTTTATCTCCTTGTCTAAAAAACCTGCACATACATAATCCAATGAAAGATTAGAAATAAAATATTGAGACCTTGAGGTCCCCTCCTTGTCTCCTTGCACCATACACTCCACTTTAACACCCAAGAGATCCTCCATGTGTGTTATTGTTGACTTAGGACTGAACTTGTCCTCCAAGGGTCTCCTTTGATAAATAGCATCTTCTAACATTTCCATCTTACATGTTAATTGCTCTTGACTTTCATACATAAAGTAGTGTTCATCCTTTTCCAAACCTACCATCTCCTTCCAAAGGATGTGATCAATCTTTGTATATGGACTGAATACTTCCTGTTGCACTTCAAGGCTGCATTCATCATTGAACTATTGAGTTTGTCCTACTTCTGCAAACAACTTATCATTCATACCCATTTCTTCCAATAATAAAGCATCCAATTCATCATGTATGTCATCAAACACTAGTCTTTCTCTAAGAGAACAGAAAACATATTCTTTGTTCATCAACCTTTCACTATCAAAAACAAAATGTAGTATGCATTCACCAAGTATCTCACCTTCCTCGGGATGACACAGTATTCCATCTTCTTCACTTAGGATTTCTTCTTCATTTATTGTTATGCCTGCATTTACACACTCAAAGCTTTCATTAATTTCAAAACAATGAGACTTACTTGCCTCCACATTCCTTGGATGGCTTGTCAAGTACTTTCAGCCACCTTCTCAATCTATTAGCTTCCTGCTGCTTCCTTCTCTTTTCCATCATTTTCTTAAGAGGCCACTTCACCTTTTTCTTAACCTCTATAAAGAATCCATGTGATCTTATTCCCTGCAGTAGCTCTAATATGATGTTCAACTCGTCCAAACTCTCTCTTATCTCTTTTATCTCTGCTTCAACATCCTGTTGTGGCTTGGGTTGGTTCCTTTTCCTTTCCTTATGCAGTATCTCTTCCATAAGCTTCATCACTGTAAGCAATTTTTTAGTTCCATTTTCTACCTCACCTGAGTCTTTTTCACCTCAATCTGTTGACAACTTCTCTTTTGAGCATCACTTGTGCTCTTCACCTTCCTTCAAGCCTATCTAGGCTTCTCCTACCTGAACCACCCACACAACTTGCCACACAAAGCACACCTTGCAAACTGATCAATACAACAAAACTATTACAGCCTCTTGTTGCTTTCACTTATTTCTTCCTACCATCTAGATCTTTTGTACTCTAATACCAAAATGATGCAAAGAGAGGTCTTGATCAACTTAGTAATAAACCCAAGAGGCAGGGTACTCAAAGTTCAACTTTCCCATCCATGTTCTTTGGAAATCTCTGACTACTTATCATTTCATCAAGCATGTCACTACTCTTTTCAAACTTCATACTCAAGTTAATCTGATTCTTAGCCTTTTCTAAATCTTTTCTTAGAGACACAATTTTGGATTCCAACTTCTAACATTCTTTAGATTTTTCTTTTAATTCAAATTTTGTAACTTCTTCTATTCTCTTGGCTTTCTCCACTTCTGTCCTCAAGTCAACAATCAGCTCTTATGATTCTACAAGCTTATTAGACACTAGATCTTCCTGAAGTTGTAGCTTCAATTTGGAGTTTTTCTTCCTAAGTTTCTCAATCTTTTGTAAAGCACATACTAGTTCTCCTTCCAAGTATACATCTCCTTATTCTTCATTCTCAGGGTCTTCCACATCAGTATTGTTCTGATTTCATTGGTGGAATTGAAATTGTATAGAATTTGTCAAATTGGGATGCCCTTGGAGAGAATAGGATAAGTAGAGGGCTTTGGCTTCATTTTGTACCTATTGTTCATTTGGTAAATTTTACATTTGAGAGTTTACTTTTGGCTAAAAGTGAATTTTAGTTGCTCAAGGTGGTGTTCCCTTGGCATTTTGTGGTTTGGTGATGTTCCCAATCCACTATGATGAGGTGAATTCACATGGAGTTCATCATGGGGCTTGATTTGAGTATTTTCATGGAGTTTCTTTTGTAGATTTGGATTGTGTTTGGAGCTATTTTCATTAATAATTGATATTAGAGGGTTTATTGTTGGATTGCTTGGCAATAAGAGGGTGTTTCAGTGATTTCCAGTCATTATACAAGTTTTGATTCGTTATATGATTTCCTGTCACGACAGCTACAGGAGTTCTAACTTCCTCTCACAATAGCTACAGGAGGGTTTTATTTGCAGATATGAATGTTATTGGGCAGCTATAGGAGGTTTTTATCATCAACATATCATCATAAGCCTAATCTCCTTCATCCTAGGCTTGGTAACTTGATTTTGGAGTCTTATTTTGGCACATTTTGATGATATTTGCAATCAGGGTTTTATATCAGCAGAGGTACAGGTTTACATCAATCATATCAAACCATTATAAGGCTGCTATAGTTGCATATCAGTCATAATCAGCTGAGGACTTCATCATATTTTCATACAGCTTCATCTTCTAATCATTTGGCTAGGGTTTGGACATGAAATTTAGCATTTGTGAATGTAATTAGATGTCTGATTTTCAAATTAGAGCTGACTGATTTTGACTTCCAACCTTCTTCTATTGTAATCAGATTTCAAATTCAATAAAGAAGGGAAGCTATCTCTCAGGGTATGTTCATCGGTGTTTTGTGTTGATATTTCTTGCATTAGTAAGCTAATTATTTAATTTTCATTCTTCATATGGTGTTATTATTTTCTTATATTGGAACCTTTCCATCTACATTACTTTTGAAACATATGAGTGAAAGTGGATCTTGGAAATATTAAGTACTTTGCAAGAAAACTAAATCAGAAAATTTAGATCAGCGAAGCAAAAAATTCAATTAGAGCTAGTAGGGTTCTTACAATGGTATTAGAGCTTGGATCCTGCTAGCGTATGGGGTTATGAGCTACTACATCGACCCACTTCCACATCATTATCATAGAAGAATAGGTACAATGGGAGACAGGAGAATAGGTAATCTGCAGCATGATGACATTGGTGACATGATGAGGGATATGATAGCAGGTCAACAAATGATGGCAGCAGAACAACATACTGCAAATGATAATATTACATAGATGATGGCTACACAGAATCAGATGTTAGATGTGTTGACACAATCATTGAATAATATGTAGGTTAATCATGCTAATTCATCTAATACAAGTGCAGGTAGTTTTGTTAGATCGCCTCGCACAAGGAGGACACGCACAGCTACTATGGATAGGCCTATGCAGCCCAATTTTCTTCATAGAGAAGAGGAGGTTGAGGAGGAGATACAGGTTGAGGAAGAGGAGCCGCTTTTTGATGATTTGATTTCCATGGTTGAGGAGTATGATGCACTTCCAGAGCATGTCAAAAACTGCATAAACTTCAACAACTACATGACACAAAAGCGGGATGGGCGAAGAGGTAGAGTTGAAAGGTAAAGAAGATAACAACCAACTCAACCTAAGGAATACAAAGATGCATTGAATAAAATTCCTCTCCCTAACTTTGATGGCAGTGGTAAAATCAGTGCTAGAGCATGGGTACATAAGTTGGATACTTTTATTACACTCAAACCCATGAGTGAAGAAAAGGATATACACTTTTCTACTATGCATTTGGAGGGCCTAGCATATGATTGGTGGCACCATGGACTTGTTTCACAGCATCATAATAGGATCACTTCATATGATGAGTTTACTAATAAACTCATTACCAGGTTTGAATGATAGGATAAGAGGATTGGTCAAAGTTCATAGGCCAAGGACACTTGATGAGGCCATTGAGCTTGCACTTGATTTGGACACTACTCCTACATTCACCCCACAAAAGAAGAGCTTCAAAGATGAGAATGCAAATCAGAAATCTTGTGAGCAGCCCACTCCAAAGAAAGTTGAAGGTACATCCAAGATGGATTATGAGGAGAGGAATGAATTTTATAGGAAGAAGTTCTGCTTTACTTACAAAGAACCTTGGGAAATCGGTCATAGGAGTCTTGGAAAAGGCAAGGTGCATTACATAGAGGTAATTGATGAGGTAGATGATGATTCTACTTCAGAAAATGAACACAGACATCCAACACTTAACTTGGAAAGTGAAGGTAACAAAGGTTCTAGGATTGCTTATCTTTCAGGGGATTCAAGGTATAATCCATTCATCTTTGAGGGCACATTATTTGGTTTCAAGGTTATGGCACTTCTTGATAGTGGAGCTACACATAACTACATTGATGAGGGTTTGGTAAAGAAAAGAGGTTTGCATTGTGATGACTTTAAGGGCTTTGATGTGACTACAGTAGGTGGACTCACTATTCTTTGCAAAAAGAAGGTGAACAAGCTTAACATTCTATTTGGTGAGTATACTCTTTGCGATGACTTGTATGTTCTTGATTTGAAGGATCAAGAAATTGTGCTTGGCATGCAATGGCTACATTCACTACAAAGGGTCATCCAAGATCTACAAGCTATGGAGTTGAGTTTCCAACATAATGGGAAACAAATTGTTATGAGAGCTCTCGAGTACACTTTGCCACATCAAATAGCAGCCAAATCTATGATAGCTATGGACCATGAGTTGTCTCATGAATACATATGTGATTCACATGGAGATACATGTATTGGATCAGAATTTGATGGAGAGTATTTGAGGTTTGAAATGGATGAAAGCACTATAGAATGGTATGATATCATTTCTCATTTGTTTGAGGACAGTAGCACCTTATCTCATCATTCTCATGAGTTAGCAGCCCCTATTCATGAAGAAGTTAGTGTTGTTATATATCCTATTGAAGGCATTCAAAATCCAAGTGTTAGACATGAAGATGTTAATCATAAGAGGACTATTTTTTTGTATTTTGATAGAAGAAGTAAAGAAGTCCGAAAAAATGAATGAAGAGTGGAAACAAAGAGGTAAGGAGGCTAAGTTGATGGTTGCCAATGCAAAACAACACCTACAACAAGTCAAAGAACAAGTCAAACGCATAGATTTAGCAAGACAAGAAAGGGAAGCCTACATTAGAAGCCTTAAATATTTCAAAAGGAAGATGTTATGGAGGATGCTAATAATGACATGAATGCATGGATAGATGAAGATGAAAGAAAATCAGATTTGCATGATGCATTAGTACCCATTGGAGAGCTAGATCAGCCTACTCTTGAGTTGACACAACATCATTTTGATGATGCTTTCTTATTGGAGCATGTGGATGCATTTAGGGCAGTTTGGTATAGTGGAGATCTCTATATTCTTGTTGAGGATTGGTCTAATGATGGTCTCCTATCATCATGCATTATGGATGGCACTTTTTGTATCATTTTAGATGATATTTTTAGTTTATATATGTCATTGTTCTAATTTAAGACAGCGAGATAACAGAGTTAGATACATTTTCATTTGCACTTGTGTTTTACATCCATCATTTGTTCATACTACACTTCCATGTTAGAGGGGTTTTTAGCTTGGTTGGCTCAATGATTGGCATCGACGTCATCATTATTGGGTTGATCGATTACTTCATGGTATGGATTTGTCATTGGAGGTTGAGTGATGATGAGTTTGCATCAGTTTATGAGAGCGGAAGCGGTCCCAAGATCTTTTACATCAGCAGCTTTGAGGAGATATATGTGAGTATGTGTGGAGAGCCTAGGTGGATTTGGGATCCTGGTATTGATTGATTCTAATTTGGTACTTGTGATTGCTTGGGGCAAGAAATCTTGGGGTGGGAGGACTTGTAATGTCCCCTTTTTGAGCTAGACTTGTGTTTGGGTTGAGCTTGGACTTTGAAGGATGGAAAACTAGAATGTTGGCTCAATACTTGTTTTATTTGGGATTTTGGCTAATATTATTTTATAATATTTTCATAAAGCCAAAATATTATCATTTTCAAGCCAAGGCAAAAAGTAAAGGATGGGAAAAATAAATGTTGGACAACTTGAATATTGGAAAAGGTAAAAAGGTCAAAAATAAAATACAATCTTCAATTATATTTTATTTTATGGAGTTGATGCCTAGAAGGAAAAAGAAAATTAAAATAATAAAATATTATTTTAATATTGCCAAATCACCGCCCAAGAAAGGAGTTGGAAAATACAATAAAATATTGTTTTATTTATGGAATTCGCCGCCCAAGGAAAATGCATAAAAATAATTAAAAAAATATTATTTTCTTGGTGAAATCGGCACTTGGATAAATAAGGGAAAAAATAAATAAAATAATATTATATTATTGAGTTTTGGCGTCTAGAGGAGAGATAAGGAATAATAATAAAATATTATTATTTTATTGTTTTTTTAAATGATGGTGGTTATAAGGCAAAAATCATTTAAAATCATCAAGTTGAAGGATTGATTTCATTGGTGGAATTGAAATTGTATAGAATTTGTCAAATTGGGACGCTCTTGGAAAGAAGAGGATAAATAGAGGGATTTGGCTTCATTTTGTACCTATTGATCATTTGAAAAATTTTACATTTGAGAGTTTACTTTTGGCTGAAAGTGAATTTCAGTTGCTTAAGGTGGTGTTCCCTTGGCATTTTGTGGTTTGGTGATGTTCTGAATCCACTATGATGAGGTGAATTTGCATGGAGTTCATCATGGGGCTTGATTTGAGTATTTTCATGGAGTTTCTTTTGTAGATTTGGCTTGTGTTTGGAGCTATTTTCATTAATAATTGATATTAGAGGGTTTATTGTTGGATTGCTTGGCAATAAGAGGGTTTTTCAGTGATTTCTAGCCATTATACAAGTTCTGATTTGCTATAACAATAGCTACAGATATTCTAATTTCTTGTCACAATAGCTACAGGATTTCTAACTTCCTGTCACAAGAGCTATAGGAGGGTTTTATTTGTAGATTTGAATGTTATTGGGTGACTATGGGAGGTTATTATCATCAACATATCATCCTAAGCCTAATTGCCTTCATCATAGGCTTGCTCGTTTGATTTTGGAGTCTTATTTTGACACATTTTGATGATATTTACAATCAGGGTTTTATATCAGCAGAGGTACAGGTTTGCATCAGTCATATCAAACCATTATAAGGTTGCTACAGTTGCATATCAGTCATATTCAGCTGAGGACTTCATCATATTTTCATATAGCTTCATCTTCTGGTCATTTGGCTAGGGTTTGGACATGAAATTTGGCATTTGTGAATGTAAATTAGAGGTCTGATTTTCAAATTAGAGCTGATTGATTTTGACTTCTAGCCTTCTTCTATTGTAATCAAATTTCAAATTCAATAAAGAAGTGAAGCTATCCTGCCAGGTATGTTCATTGGTGTTTTGTGTTGATATTTCTTGCATTAGTAAGCTGATTATTTGATTTTTAGTCTTCATATGGTGTTATTATTTTGTTATTTTTGAACCTTTCCATCTACACTACTTTCTAAACATATGAGTGAAAGTGGATCTTGAAAATATTAAGCACTTTGTAAAAAAACTAAATTAGAAAATTCAGATCAACGAGGCAAAAAATTCAATTAGAACTAGTAGGGTTCTTACACATCCGTATACTCTAGAATGCATAATTTGTTCCATCAAAAAATGGTGCTTTGTTTGAGTGAGATCCTTCTTGACCGGCCATGTGTTCAATCTCCAAGATCAACCTTATATGTTATGCTTCTCCAAGGAACTTGGCTCTGATACCAATTGTTAGAACACAAACAATCTACTAAGAGGGGGGTTGAATCAGTAGATCAATAAAACTTAAAACTTCAAGCCTCTAAAATACAGATCAAATAAACTTTCAATGCAATAACATCAACAATCAGAAAGCATGCACACATGAACTAGATATACATGGAAAACCCAATATGGGAAAAACCATGGTGAGAAAATGTTGCTAGGATCTACCATCCTAATCCAACCTCAAAAATGAAACCATTAATTACAATGTTTAAGAGCACCAACTCTAAGGAGTCACCAAGCCCCTGGTTTAAGAGCACCAACTCTAAGGAGACTCCAATCCCCTGATCTGAGCACCAACTCAGTCCACAAGAGGCACCAACCTCACTGAAACTTCACATATTCAAGTATGTAGCCATTTAGTTCTTCATCAACCTCAAATGCACCTTTTCAATTCATACATAGTCTTCTCCTCTCACTCTACTTACCCAGACTTTCTCTGCACTAAATTCTACTCACGCATTCATCAATCCGTCTCAATATATTTCTTATTATGTTACAATAGCTTTTATATATAGCTATCTCTGCATACACTTGCACATCTGCATGTGTGCACTCCAGTCTTTCTGCACTTCTATTTTTTGTATGTCCAGAAATAAAACCCAGCATGTAGCTCTGATCATGCATTCAATTCGTTTAACTATTGTTTATCCATCGTTATTACCATGCATCCAATGTTAGTCCTTAACAATTAATTAAACATCCATTCTATGTGCCAAATACTACAACCTATTTAAAACATTTTATTTAACCATCCTCTGTTGGTGAATCTTTTATTGTTTCTTGAACCTTGGCCTTAAATTGCTATATCGGTGAATTTTACTTTTTTCTGAGCTATCACCTATGTCTTCTATGTCCTTATCGACAAAAGTTCCTTTTACAAACTTGTCTTTTGATGCCCTTATCGGCAAAATCACATCTTTTCGAACTTTGGCTTTTAGCCCTTTATTGGTGAATATTCATTTCTTCAAACTTTGCCCTTTGTCTTCTTTATTGGCAATTTTGTCATTTCTCAAACTTTGGTCTCTAACTCCTTTATCGGAAAACTTTACCTTTTTTGAACTATCCTTTACTATCCCCTTTTCCCTTCTATCGACAAATTCTCTTCTTTTCAAACGGTGGTCTCTTTTTAAGCTTTCTTTTCTTTATCAACGAAAATCACCTTTTACAAACTTATGCTTCTAACCCTTTATCGAAAACTCCTATCTTCATGGACCATGGCTTATGTCTTCCTTATTGGCAAAGTCTATTTTTTGAAAACTTAGCTCTCCGTTCTATGTTATCGGCTTGTCAGCAAATCTTGAAAACTAAGAACTAGTTCCAAAATTTTTGCCGATACACAGTCTTCACCTTATAAATTTTCATTTGTCGGTAATTCTCTAAGTTCCTGAACTAGCCTTAATGTGCCTTTATCGACAAAGTTTCATTTCTTCGAACTTTGTTTTTTCTGCTTCACACACTGCTTCCTTTCTTTACCAAGTGTCGCCCAGTCAGCAAATCGGGAAATATCCTAACTTGGAAACTAGTTCATTATATTGAAACTTTCCCCACAATAGGTAAAATTACTTCAAACACTTTATATGTTCTCCTGCGCTTTTGTCAACACTTTATATGTTCTCCTGCGCTTTTGTCTGTAAATAGCCAAATCGACGAACTGGAAAAAAACCTAACTCACAAACTAGTTCTCAAAAAGAGAACTTTGTGAATAACCTAAACTTTTTCTTTCTTCAAAGGCTTCAACAAGAATGCTTCCCCTTTCTTCTGTCGGCAAATCAGCAAAAAATAGAACCGGCTAACCTGCCAGTTTTCAAACCAAACTTTTTGCCAACTAAGGGCAAAACTTAATGCCTTAATGTTTTTCTTTCCCTTTTGCCTTAGACACTTTTGCTTCTATGCACTCCTTCCCTACCTTAGACACAAAACTAATACTTTAGACATCAATATATATCAACATGTGATACATTGTGTCAAATCTTTTAGATAAAATATGTGACAACGAGGCTATACCTACAAAGAAAATTATTTCATATAAGAATGGTTGATGAAGAATTAGTGTCATTACACATCAAATACTTTAAATCTCTATTGAATTATTTGATCATAGTTAGTTCTCCAATTACAAAATTAGATATAGTTATTACAAATTTGTGGAAGATCATCAATGGGACTAAATTTGGTGCATGCGCAACTAGTTGATTACATGCCTATATGAGGCAATTTTTTGTCAATTTTGGTTTTAATGTAATAATGTCATATTTGGACCATGTTTCATGTATGTTTGATTCCTTGTTAGTTTTCTAGGTAGTTTGCAGGTCCTAATTGTTCAATTTTGTAAATGTTGTTTTTATTGCAAAAATGCAAAAAAAATGGAATATGAAGGGTCATCGGTTGGAAGGAAGGCATTTGAATAGTTGGAAAATAAAATGGAAGTTGGGAAACATTGGGGGAAATATTAAATAAGCTTGGGAAGGTTGAGACCAAGTGGGGTTGGTTGTATTTTGAAGAAATTCAATAAAAGTAGCTCTGTTTTCTGCATTTCTGAACATTATTGTGTTGTTGTAGTGAATTATAGTACGGCCTTGTATAGTCATTTCATGGTGTGAAACCAATTGGAGGTGATGTGGAATTGAGTCTACTTTATATTGCACTTTTTCCCATTGAATTTCATTAAGATTTGAGTGTTTTAGAGCCAAATTACTAAAACTGGTCTAAAACCCTAAGTTTTGGCATAGAAGTTGCATATGAGTTAGTGTTTGAAGAAGAACTCTTAGGTAGTGATTGAAATTGCTTAGATATGGTTTTATAGTCACCATATGATGTTTCTAATCCACTGGCATGGAGATTTGAACCTTGGAGTGTGAAAACCTTGTTGTGACCTAGTGAAGCAAGCATAATTAGGCCTCATTCAAAGAGTAGCAGCAGAGATTTGGCATGTGTGTTCCAAAACACCCCCACCTACAATTGAGGTATGTTATAGAAGAGACAAATGGGTACTCAAATCTGCTTTCATATCTTGAATTAAGTGTCTACTCTGAAATTTATGGTTAAAAAGTTTGTTTTGTTGCCCTCATGCTTTAAGCTCTAGAAATAGGACAGTCATATTTTGAAGCCACCATACCAAAGAAATCCTAGCCAAGTTGTGGATATGTTTTCAAAAAGAAAAATGGGTACTCAAAAATGTTTTCACAGTTTGGAGTAAAGGTCTGCACAGGGAGATATGATGGAAAAACCAGTTTGTGAAGGCTACTAGAGGATTGAGGCCTAGAGACCAAAAACCCACCTTTTAATGATTCAAAACTTGAAAGTTTGCTTTGTTGGAGTTATTGAAAGATTATCTATCCCTGCTTTTCATCAAATTGGTATCTGAGCTAGAGGTCTTGAGCGTGTATAGTCTACACCAGGACCTGCGGGTGGAAAATAGAAGTGGTGAAGCTATGGATAGTAGGTTATGAACTTTGTGTAGGTTGCAGGTTGAGGTTGTGTGGAAAGTGTTCGACAAAATGTCTTGGAAGCCAGGAGAATGTTTTATGATGAAGAAAGAATTTCTGAAGCCACAAAACTAGAAGCAAGAGCCCATCCAGAGAAGCAATGTGTTTCAAACTATTTGCAAGTCAAGTGGAAAGTGTTGCAGAGTGGTTGTGTACAGCAGTAGCACAAATAATTTGGTGTCATTAGAGATGGTGGAGAAGCTGAAATTGAAGAGGAGAAAGCATCCAAACCCTTACAATATTTCTTGGTTGCAACAAGATCGTCAAATATGGGTAAGTGAACAATGTATTGTTGATTTTCAGATTCGTAGATATAAGGATCAGATTGTATGTGATATAGTACCTATGGATATTTGCCATGTTTTGTTGGGTCGACCATGGCTCTAGGATAGAGAAGCTATACATAATAGCAGAAAAAATACATATAGCATGATAAAGGACAGGGAAGGGTATGTTTTGAGTCCACTGCAGGATAAACAAGAGGAAGTGGCGAAAGAAGTTGCAGCAATACGCCCTGACGGAGGCATAGTGAAAGAGATTGAAAAAGAAGAGGAAAGTACAGTAGTGGATGAGGATAAAGAAGAAAGAGAAGAGGCTACAGTAGAGGTTTCTAAGGATGAAAAGAAAAAGGATATAGATGTAGAGGAAGATGGTGAGATCGCAGCAGAGATTAAGGAGCAATGTAATGTTGCAACAGTTGAAGAGGATAATGTTACAGCAGTTGTGAGTCCTTTGGAGGACACGATGATGGTGGTAGAAGTGGCCAGTGAATATGAAAAAGTTGCAGTAGAGAATGAGAGTGAAAAAGATATAGCAGCAAACAATGACGATCAAAAGGTTGTAGAGAAAGAAGTAATGCATAATATGTTTTATTTTTATGATGAGGATGAAAGTGGATTGTATGTAGATAAAAAGATTGCAGAAGATAGTGAGAAGAAAGATAGTGAGAGGAAAGATGTTGCAGTTGTAGCAGAGGAATAGATGAAAGAGGTGAGAAGCAAAGGTGAAGAGATCAAAGATAAACTACAAGGGAAAAAGAGCAACTTCAAGCATACACAAAAAATGGAGAACAAGGGGGTTCATTTCAAGGATGGAGGATACATGGTAGCAGGTAATGATTCTGGTTCCACAACATTCTCAGATGAAGCACAGGTTAAAGATCATCCATCGAGTAAGTTTCTATAGTTAGAGCATATCTTAGGTGACAAAGAGTTCAAAAACACAAAAGATAATGCCTCTTTTCAGTATTTGGTTCATTGGAAGGGTTTACCAGATGGAAATTTCACTTGGAGGTCAGAGGATGATAGGAACAAACTTAAATCTGTTGTTACAACACTGTCCTCAATGGGACTTGAGTCTATTTTGCCCAGGGAGTATGGTGTAGGAGTACCTAGTTGATTACATGCCTATATGAGGCAATTTTTTGTCAATTTTGGTTTTAATGTAATAAGGTCATCTTTGGACCATGTTTCATGTATGTTTGAGTCCTTGTTAGGTTTCTAGGTAGTTTGTGGGTGCTAACTATTTAATTTTGTAAATGTTGTCTTTATTGCAAAAATGCAAAAAAATGGAATATGAAGGGTCATTGGTTGGAAGGAAGGCATTTGAATAGTTGGAAACTCAAATGGAAGTTGGGAAATGTTGTGGGAAATGTTAAATAATCTTGGGAAGGTTGAGATCAAGTGGGGTTGGTTGTATTTTGAAGAAATTCAATAAAAGTAGCTTTGTTTTCTGCATTTCTGAACATTATTGTGTTGTTACAGTGAATTGTATGGCCTTGTATGGTCATTTCATGGTGTGAAACCAATTGGAGGTGATGTGGAATTGAGTCTACTTTATGTTTCACTTTGTCCCATTGAATTTCATTGAGATTTGAGTGTTTTAGAGCCAAATTACTGAAAACTGGTCTAAAACCCCAAGTTTTGGCATAGAAGTTGCATAGGAGTTAGGGTTTGAAGAAGAACTCTTACGTAGTGATTGAAATTTCTTGGATAGGGTTTGATAGTCACCATATGATGTGTCTGAGCCACTAGCATGGATATTTGAACCTTGGAGTGTGAAAACCTTGTTGTGACCTAGTGAAGCAAGCCTAACTAGGCCTAATTCAAAGCGTATCAGTAGAGATTTGGCCTCTGTGTTCCAAAACACCCCCACCTGCAATTGAGATATGTTATAGAAGAGCCAAATGGGTACTCAAAACTTCTTTGAGATCTTGAATTAAGTGTATGATCTGAAAGTTATGATTAAAAAGGTTGTTTTGCTGCCTCCATGCTTTAAGCTCTAGAAATAGGACAGTCAGATTTTGAAGCCTCCATACCAAAGAAAACCTAGTCAAGTTTTGTATATGTTGTCAAAGAGAAAAAAGGGTACTCAAAAATGTTTTCACAGTTTGGAGTAAAGGTCTGCATAGGGAGATATGATGGAAAAACCAATTTGTGAAGGCTACTAGAGGATTGAGGCCTAGAGACCAAAAACCCACCTTTTAATGATTCAAAACTTGAAATTTTGCTTTGTTGGAGTTTTTTCAAGATTATCTATCCCTTCTCTACATCAAAATTGAAACCCATTAATTGAGATTTCACAACTGGTTCAGAAAGATGGCAATGCATTAGCCACAATCTTGCTCAACCTAAAGGATACACAACTAATGCATGTAAGAAGTATGAAAACCTTAAAGGAGGCTTGTGATACATTGTGTCAAATGTTTAAGATAAAATATGTGACAACAAGGATATACCTGCAAATAAAATTAATTCATCTAAGAATGGTTGATGAAGAATTAGTGGCATTACAAATCAAAAACTTTAAATATCTATGAAATTAGTTGAACTCAATTGGTTCACCAATCATAAAAGTGGATAGAGTTGTGACTCTTATGGTGAAGTCTTCCATATCCATTTGAAAGATTTGTGGTCCTTTTAGGCACACAAGCTAGACTCAAACCCTAAATATAAATTGGGTTATTAAACTATAGGAGTTGAAAAAAAGACATGCGTGTGAAGTCAGAAACTCCCACTACCTTGTATGCTAGAAAGAAAAGTAAGAAAAAAAAAAACCAACTACCACTAATGGTGAAAGTTCTTTGAAGAAGAAATTCAAATATCACTAATATAAGAAGGAAGGCCACTATTTAAAGGTCTATTTAAAGAAAAAAAATAGATCTTGTAAGAGAGAACCTTACAAATCCACAATTAAATATAGCAAATAAAAGAGTTTTAAGAGTCTAATCCATTCATAAAAATTTTGGCCACCATTGTAAGTGGTTCAAACCTTTGGTATATTGATTTAGGAACCTCACAGAATATGGCACTATGTAGATATTTATTGCCATATATAAAACTCTCTAATGAGAAGAGAATTTATTTGGGTGATGCCTCAAGTCACAATATTTGTGATGATGGAGTGATTTTGGTAGAGCTATTAGATGGTGTATGCAAATAGATTCACAATTTTCTACATATTCTAGGGTTAACCAAAAATTTGTTATTTGTTAGTAAAATTATAGATGAGGGAATGAATGTGGATTTTGACTCAAGCATATGCATGCTAAAGATCAACAATTAGAAGATCGTAGAAAACAGAGTATTATGTGGAAGCCTACATGAACTATGCTCATTAGATGTGGAAGAGCATATATTGTTGTTGTAAGCATGTCACAAAAAATATTCAAGGTAGATTTATGACATCAAAGGTTCGAGCATATCAGTGTGTAGAATCTAAAACTCATGGACAACTAGAAACTTGTGTTTGGTTTGGATGTAGAAAAGGGATCAGACTTCAAGACATGTGAATTATGCATTTTGAGCAAGCATTAAATGACAAAGTTTCCAAAGGAGGCACTTGCACAAAGGAGATGTTGGAGCTTGTACATTTTGACATATGTAGGCCAATGTAGACCATACCAATTAGAGGAGCAAAGTATTTTGATGCCTTCATTAATAATTATTTGAGGTATACTTATTTTTTCTTCATTAAACAAGTCTAAAGTTTTTGATATGTTCAAATGCTTCAGGGATCTTGTGGATATTAGCATTGTCAATTGTCAATTAGAGGTACCCTCATTCTTTGTCCTACCCATCCCAAAGAAGATGGCAGCAATAGATGATTGTTCATAGGAGGGAATGACCCAAATCAAAATTAATATTGTTGATTCCTCTTATGACTGTTTTCCAATTTTTTGACTTAATTAAGTATTCAATGATCCATCTGTAACACAAATTCCTTGTACAAGTTTCAAGAACTTGACTTAAGGTTCAAGTACTAGTTGTCCCTCTTTATATTTAAATATATATTAGTTCCACTTTATGTTCTGTCTACTGGTAATTTTCTGACATGTCATATTCCCAGTGATTGAAATATATTGTGATTAGTGTGATGTAGAGGCAAGGAAATAGGTTTAGGCTGCCACAAAGAGAATGAGAGGCCAATACAGTCCTGATCTGCATCCTAGGTGCACTCATCTTGTTGTTCAGATATCCTACTTTGCTTACATATTTTTTATAAATAATATGAGCCAAATGAATTTCATTGTTAACCTTTTTGAATTTCTTTGATAAAATCCTAAAATTAATTATTCTTGAACTCCTTTATTGTAGCTCTTTAACATACTGAAGAACTTGATTTTGGACCCATCATCTAGACCAAATAGTAAGAGAATGACATTGACTTTCCTATTTGTTGCATTCTTGTGATCATAAGGGACCGAAGCAGTATCTCATCATACTTGTTTTGTTTCTTCTTCTTTGTGTCCGATTGACGAGTTTGTGCAAGTTCAGTGCATCTCTCACAAGGATACATTGTTATCATTTGCACAAAAATCTGAGAGCCTTGAAAAATAGTGCCTAGAAAAAGCAGTCAAATATTACCGTGAACTTCATTTTTTGAGGCTAGGTGATACTAAAATAGTTGGGTTTGACCAATTATAAATTTTAAGAATTAAATTTGAAAAAAAAAATCTTGTAGTGCAAGGCAGGGACTGGAACTGCACCACAACACTTGTTTGTTATTGGGTCGGTTGTGGTTATTGCAATAGTTTGTACAGAGAAATATTGAGTATATTATCAGTAGTTTGTCATGATGTTGATGTGATTTTGTTTCAAATCATCATTTTGTTTCACCTTTTATTTATATCAAAAAAGACATCCTTCATTAAATTTTTACCCCTGCCTATCCCTCCTTGTGCATATCATATACATAACCTTTTATTTATATCAAAAAAACACATCCTTGGTTAATTTTTACACTTCTCTTTCCCTCCTTGTACATAACATATACAAAACCAACGTACATAGATTTGGAATTTGAAAGTGGAGCATGATTTTGTTATGGAGTAAAAAGTGTCCACATGTCTTTGTACCTCCTTATTTAGCTCCTAGGTCCCCATAATTACATTATTCATTTTAGATGTTCATTCTGATGCAAAATTGCCTGACACCAATGTAAATTGGGAATAAGGGGCCCATATTTATCTTATCTCAGACCCAAAAGGAGCTCAAAGACTTGGGCACTACCGCCCAAGTCCCTCTTGATTGGTCGAGCCAAAATCAAGTGTATGTCGACGTAGGACCTTTCAAAAGGTTTCTCCTTGTTGGATCTTTTGGTTTATTTCACAATTGTGAGCGGGAAAGCATATATAAGTGTGTTTCTAAGTTCATTTGTAAGAAAGATAGAGGTAGCTAACTTATGATATTGAAGTGAAGCAAGCAAGAGTATTCATTGTGATTCTAGAGCAGATTTGTGTGTTGTTATTGTGTATTTTTTGCAAGCATGAAGCTATCATCTATCCATTTTAGAAGTTGAAAGATCTTCATCATCCTAAGTGATCATCACATAGGTGATATCATTGTTGTTTATCATCTTTTGATTCATCATTATTATTATTATTTTCATCCTATGCCCCCATGAGGGCACGCACTCTCTATCAATCAATGGTGTTGGGAAGCTTGAATGCTATCCTGGGATTTGACTAAGGCAAGTCCCTAAACACCATAACCCCCCAAACCCTCTCTTGTCATCTTGTGTGCATGTTACAGGAGCAAGATCCAAAGAATATGAAGATACTGGAAGATTGGGTGAAGATTAGGATTTCAGGATCTGACAACAGTTACAAAATATTCCTCTATCCAAGACTTGGGTGGTGGCACCCTAGCCTTTTCTCCCTCTCTGACTTTAGATCTGGCATCAAGGCAGTATTTGCAACATCTTTCTAGTTCAAACCTCGGGTAAAATCCTACATTTAGAACTTGGGCGGTCTCGAATTAGTCCTTCGACATCTTTGTTTCTGAGAGACAAGTTTTATCATCTTCTTGATCATCCCTATGCAATTGGATTATGGATTATTGTTGTACATTTCTTGTTATAAGCTGATCATTGTTAAACTAGGGTTTCATGCATTGTTAACCTAGGGTTTGATAGAAAGGCTTAATTAAATCTTATTCCTCTATAGCATACATGAGTACAAGATTTGTAGCTAAATCCACCTAAACATTTAGTAGTGATTTGGCTCGGTCTTGTCCTTGAATGTTATATGGAAAAGGGTTTGATCTAGTGTGCATCCTAGTTGTCATCATTAACCTTTTTCATACTAAACATTTTGGTGAACCCGTAGCTTGGAGCATTTACATTTTGTTGATTGTTCAAATCAGATCTTACATTGATTCATTGCATAATTATCAACATTCATTTGAAAATCTTGCATGATCTTGGAAAAAGTGCATATTTAGGCATTCAAAAAGCTTATATTTTGCATTAGGCTTGCATGATCATATTGGTTGCATTAAACATTCATAAAATCTGATTTGGCGTAGTAATTTTGCATCATTTCACATTCTAGCTTTGAAAACTCATACTTTTATAATTACACATTGTGTATTTCAACATAAGAAGATAACATCTCTTTCACATTTTGCAATAAATCTTAAAGAGGTCTATATTTGCCTTTGTGTGTAGCACTTTAACATTGGGATCACTTGGTTTGTAGTGGCACTTGTGTGTTTTTATCTTTGCAAAAAGCTTCAAAAACTCGATTTCCTCAAACTAGTGCCTTGGTGTACAAAAGTCTCACATACAATGCATCCAATCATAACAAGGGTGGTGTGGCTCCTCCCTGATCTAACAAGACAAGGAAGGATCCCAAACCTGTTATATCCTTCACACCACATGAGGTCACTATTAGAGACATTGATATGGTCCTCTTTACATAACAGCAAGAATAAGTGGAAATCCTACAAGAGGAGTTCTTATTGATCCTAATTGCATGACAAATGTGATCACAAAAGAATATTTATACATGAATGATCTAGCACACGATACTTATGATCCACTGGATATAATGATAAAAGCACATAATGGTTATTTCTTTTGGCAATTGGAAAGATAGCACTTTTAATTAAGGTGGTTAAAAAATCCTTGGAAGCATCATTTGTTATCATTCCTACTCCAGATCTCTTTCATGTGAAGTTAGGACATCCTTGGCTAAAATCAATGAAAGTGGTTCCTTCTACTATTCACAAGTGCTTAAAGTTCCCTCATAAAGGTCGAGTGCATGTTATTCATCACAGTGGATGGAAACTATTAGCCACTTTTGGAAACTTCAATTTAGATTATTTTTTGCCACAACCTATTGAAGCGAATCAACCATGACAAGATCAATTCTTCTTAGCATATCAAAAGTACAAAGCAAAGAAAATTATTGAACTATCATATGGAAAGAATACTCCTAGATCTTCTCGATCCTCTGAGGCTACAATTCCTCCTATCCAACAAATAGAGAGAAAAAAGCATCTCAAGATGAAGGATTCACCTCGACTGAAAGGAAAATGATTTTTTGTCGAGGTTCATCCTTCGCCATCCTTACAAGGATCAGGAGAAAACCTTCAAGAGTAAAGCTATTCATCACAAAATCATAAAATCAATTTTGTATTGGCTTCCTCTTTTGAAATGACCAAGAATACAGAAAATCATGATAAAGAAACTCCCTTGGGAAATATAACTAACAAGACTAGAAGAAACACAAATGTAAGGGAAAGAAGAAGAAAGCATCAAGCCTTAACTCGAAAGATGTCTCCGCAAGAAGAGAACATCCCTCCGATAGAAATGGAATCAAAAGAAGAGATAAAGGAAGAAGTTTCAATCTGGGCTATAGTGCCCTATGTACCACCTATTGAAGATCAAGATTGGGAAGAAAATGATTTGATTAAGGACAATCACTAGCAGGTAAGTATTTCTCACTCATTTAGCCACCTTTAATGTAGCACCTTTTTTAGTTGCTCCCATGGGTGGCATCATCTTATGTGTTGTGTCGTGTTCCCCCATGTAATATTAAATGTTTGTTTAGGTCTCCTTGGATGACCCTTGATACTCTTGTAAGGTCAAGGATACAAGGAGACTGCCTCCATTGTGACATTCCTTCTTTTTTTCTCTATTCTTCTACACTTCTCTTGTTGCAATTATTGTGTGTGGTGCCTTGGGGGCACAATGTTATGGAGGATGTCTTGGGGGCATATTCCCATGTTGTGACACTAAGTCACTTTTGTATCCTCTCTCAGTTTTCATGATTTCATTTCTTTCATTGTACTTGTGGATCTACTAGTCGGCGGATGATGACAACAAATTCATACTTTAGATAAGGACCGTGTCTCCCTAAACAAGAAAACAAAAATGGACCTAGTCTATTTATGAAGATGGGGGTAATTTGTTACTGACGATTGACTAGTAGAATCACTTTGTGTTGTGATGTGATCATGTATCTTATTGCGAAATTGTTGTAACAAGCCTTTGTAATACTCTAAATCTACTTCTATGCACTTTGAATTGTTGTTGTCTCACCTTGTAGCTATACTCAGTTATGAGATACATGAAGTATAACCTCACGGCTATACTCGATTCCAAACCCGTAAGTATAGCCTTGGTTTGTTTGAATGATATGTTGCCTTATTTCTGTATCAGTTTCATGAAATGATTTGGTTATTATCTTAGAATAGATTTTCTAATCAAAGCTTATTATTGATCAATGGTTGTTAGCAAATGACATTGATGTGTTTCTATTGTGATTGTTGGGAACAATTTGGCAATTGTAAGCACATGTCACTTTGGGGCATGGTCTTTGCAAAAGCTCTTGTTCCCTCACGTGTTTTTACCTTACCTTAAATGTGATTGCTATTGACAAGCGGGAGCAACCACTTTAAGGTGGGGGCATATATTGGTAAATGCTTGGATATCTTAGACATTGTGATAAATTGTGTTTGTGTATACTTTCTTTTCACTATAAGGCATCTCCACGACATAGGTAGGATTGTATAGTTTGTATGTGTGTTTGTGTATACTTCCTTTTCACTGTAAGGCATCTCTGTGACGCAGGTGGGGTCATATACTTTGTGTGCATGCTACCGCTTCACCGCAAGGCATCTCCACGATGCAGGTGAGATGGCATGCTTTTAAAATCCCTTCTGTAGAAGGTGAGATGATGTATACCATTGAGTAGGTTGCACATCCTTTTGAAAAAGTCCTCTGCTGAGGTGGGGTTGGATCTTGAGTTATTCACCCTTAAGCGTGTCTTTGGTGGTTGTCGTAGCATAGCTCAACCGTCAGGTGTGTTTGGCATGTTTTAGATGGCAGAGTGTAGAGATGAGCTCCTCCCTATCACCTATGTTTGCTTTGTATAAGACATATAGTGGGTCAACAACACACTCTACGGCACTCGTGTATTTTATGTGTTTTCATGTGTCTTCCATGTTTTTTAGAGGCGCGTAGTGATGAACTCCCACCACGCCATGTGTCTTGCATGTTTTTGTGGAGGCACATAGCGATGAGCTCCCCCCATGCTATGTGTTTTGTGTGCTTTGATGGTGGCGTGTAGCGATGAGCTCCCCCCATCGCCTAGTTAGGGTTGTATAATTGTTTAATCATGTCTTCTCTATGTGTATACCTTGTGTATAGCATGACTACGTCCATGTCTTCTTTGTGTATTACATGCTTCTTTACTGTCTTCTCAGTGTTTTGTGTGACTGTCAAGTGTTTTCTTATGATTGCCTAAGCTTGGGGGCTAGAGATGGTCTTCCAAACTTAGGGTGTGTCTTCTCTCTAATGTCTGATGTGTTTGATATGCTTTGACCGTACTTTAATACATGTGTTGATCGTAAGATCATACACACTTTAAAGTGGGGGCTAAAGGTTATGGAGTAAAAAGTGTCCACATGTCTATTTACCTCATTGTTTAGCTCCTAGGTCCCCATAATTACATTATTCATTCTAAATGTTCATCCCAATGCAAAATTGTCTGATACCAATGTAAATTGGGAATAAGGGGCCCATATTTTATCTTATCCCAGACCCAAAAGGAGCTCAAATACTTGGGCACCACTGCCCAAGTCCCTCCTGATTGCTTGGGGCAAAATCAAGTGTATGTCGGCTTGGGACCTTTCAAAAGGTTTCTCCCTGTTGGCTCTTTTGGTTTAATTTCATGATTGTGAGCAAGAAAGCATATATAACTATGTTTTTTAGTTCATTTGTAACCAAGATAGAGATAGCTAACTTATGATATTGAAGTGAAGCAATCAAGAGCATTCATTATGATTCTAGAGCAGATTTGTGTGTTGTTATTGTGTGTTTGTTGCAGGCATGAAGCTATCATCTATCCATTTTAGGAGTTAAAGGATCTTCATCATCCTAAGGAATCATCACATAGGTGATATCATTGTTTTTTATCATCATTATTACCATTGTTTTCAGCCTTTGCCCTCACGAGGGCACGCACTCTCTATCAATCAACGATGTTGGGAAGTTTAAATGCTATCCCAGAATTTGACTAAGGCAATTCCCTAAACACCATAACCCCCCAAACCCTCTCTTGTCATCTTGTGTGTAGGTTATAGGAGCGAGATTTGGAGAATATGAAGATACAAGAAGACTGAGTGAATATCAAGGTTTCAGGATCCAACAACAGTTGTAGAATATTTCTCTATCCAGGACTTGGGCAGTGGTGCCCTAGTATTTTTGCCCTCTCTAACTTCAGATCTAGCATCAGGGTAGTATCTGTAATATCTTTCCAGTTCATACCTCAGGTAAAATCCTCCATTTGGGACTTGGGTGGTCTCGAATTAGTCCTCTGACACCTCTGCTTCTGGTAGACAAGTTTTATTTTCCTGATCATCCCTGTGCAATTGGATTTTGGATTACTATTGTACATTTCTTGTTATAAGTTGATCATTGTTAAACTAGGGTTTTAGGCATTGTTAACCTAGGGTTTGATAGAAAGGTTGAATTAAATATGATTCCTTTATAGCATACCTGAGTACAAGATCTATAACTAAATCCACCTTTATTTGGTAGTGATTTGGCTCGGCCTTGTCCTTGAATGTTATATGGAAAAGGGTTTGATATAGTGTGCATCATTCACCTTTTTCATACTAAATAGATTTAATGGTAAGAATTTTATATTCTTAATAATTATTTAGATAGGATGATTTCAAAAATGCATCCTTCTGCTGCTCCAACCCATATGTTGCTCACTAGAAACCCTATTGAGGTGCACCTTGGTTTGCGTGGGATTTCTTCAAGTCCTCATCAACTAAATGGCTCTCCAATTCAACGATTTGGTGGTGGAAATGGTTCATCTAGCCTTGTGTTGTTTGAAAATCTCAGTCCTTCTCCTGTGCATCACGGGTCTTTGGGAGGACGTGGCTCTTTTCAGGCCCCATTTTCAGAGGCTGAAGGCATGGAATCCCCTCCTAGGAGTTAGTTTGTCAGTATCCATTCCTCTGCAAATGTTGCAGGGTCACAAGTCCTTGGCCATTCACATAATGTCCAATTTCTTCCTCTTCCCTGCACTCTTCCTCCCCTATTGTGGTGTGTGGTCATGACATGGAGGAGAGAGAAGTTTTATCTGAACTATGGTGTGGTTTGTAGATTCAACAATTTGTGGTCGTCCCTTCCAGACCTTCATGAGTGGGTTTGGGAGTTTTGGAAACCCCTGGTGGAGGGCAAGATTGAGCTCTTCCCTTGTGCTAGGGACTTCTTCGTTGTGATCTTCACATCTTCGAAAGAGCGAAATATTGTGCTTAATAGCAGGGCTTGGTTGTGGAGAGTGCACTCTCTCCATCAAACTAGGGTATCACTGCTTCAACCCACTTACCAAACCACTCAACATCAGACCAATCTAGGTTAGGCTCCCAAATCTCCCACTCTAGTTTTGGGAAGATTCTTCCTATGAGAACATCGGTAAAGCTATCAGTTGCTTATTGATGGTTGATTCCACAACCTCATTCATGGGGCACTCTACATTGGTTCGTATCTTAGTTGACGTTGACATCTCCAAGTGGAGAGGTGATTTTGAAGGTTGAGGATAGATCTTGGACACAACAATTAGATTATGAGGATCTCCCTTTCATATATAGATGGTGAACGCACCAATCATCTAGCCTCTTCTTGTTCTCTCTCTCGTCACAAGAATGTTACTACATGGTGGAAGAATGCTATTGAGGATCATTTGACCATCAGCATTTCTAATCCTCCAATGAATGATCCTTCGTAGGATGAGGTGTTCTCTCAAGATATTGTTTCCTCTTCGCCCATTCCCCCACGCCATATAAGCCCGTGGGGGAATCAGCGGGTCAAATTGATGCATACCCCTTGATCCCCGAGGGACAAATTTCCCAGACTTGGTTTAGACAGTTATCGCCCCTTCCATCTCGGGTAGTGTAGAGCTCCCAGCTCCAGTTTGATATTTGGTTTCCCCAAGCTCTTGCTCAGATCCTTCCTTGTGGGATTTGTCTTTGGTTGTGGCATCTATTGGGGACTCCCCACTATCCCCTCACTTTATGGATTTGGATTCTTGGACGGTTGTTCAGAAAAGAAAGAAAGGACCCCCCTTGTACCCTCGGGTCAAGGGAGTTAGATTTTCCAGACCAGGTTTTAGAGTTGTTTAGTTCTTGTTGTTCTATTTTGCAGCGAGGTTGTCTTTAGTGTTGTTAGTCCCATTTCTCGTGGTACTTATTTTGTTTGCCTTTTGGCTATTTTATAAAAGGGTCCAAGCCCTTTCAAAAACCCATGTTTTACCATTATCAAAACAATTATTTAGATAGTATTTGAGTATTGAACTAGCTGGACTATGCCTTTTGATATATTTGACTATAGTAGTTGTTTGTCAAATTTATTATTTATATTATTCTCTGTGGCTTATATCATATATTATCTTGTGATTGTAAGAATTTTAGAAAGAGGGATTGTGTATCCTTTTGAGAAAAAACTAACTAGGTTGTACATTAATTTATGAAAATTGGCAGACGGTCAAATAGAAATTTGATAGTCATACATAGTATCAAGATTGTTAAATTTTTATAACTATGTTAACCTTGTCAATTTACCCTTGGTATATGTATGGTAGCATTTTTATGTTGCTTTTGCAATCCACCTCCATATAGATAAAGGGAAATATTGGTGATCAATAGTTGTGTTCTAGTAATAACTGCACACTGTTGTACATACTTCCCTTATGTGGTGGAATGTGAATTTGGTTGTTAGTCTCTATGTCAAGATCTATAAGATGACTTGTATGTAGACTATGATTTATACATGATGACTTTGGAATGGGTTCCATTTATAGGGTATAGAATATTATATAAGTCTATTAAACATGAAGTGTAGAGTTTTTGTCAATAGTCTTAACATGAATAAGAACATGACTAGCCTTCATAAGAAGTAATACCTTGAACTATTACTAGCCTTCATTGTGACACAAAACCTTTATGGCAATAGTAAATCAAGAGGTAATTAAAGATAAAGTTGAGTATATAAACTGATAAAATGTAGTTGTTGCATTCAGGTATGATGACTATCCTTGAAACTAGTTGATTTGGAATACATTTTCACAAATTTGAGTGAGCATGTTTCCTGAAGAAGTTTTGTGAGTTAGCCAAAATTACATGTAGCATTGATCCTATTTGGAAGCAGGGATGGAGGCAATTCTTGGGCAAAGGATGCCCCTATGACCTAAGTCTATAGACCGGAGGGTTTGTTAAAGAAAGATATTGTGAATTGTAGCATCTATATTATAATTATAGGGATGAGTAAAATGAGTATATTAGTAACAAAGTAAGGATAGGAGATGATTGGATAGAGTGGTATATATGCATGAATGGTCATGCATTAGGAGGAGTTATGCAATGTAAATGATTGTAGTGTATACAGGAATGAACTATGATGTACCTAAGAAAGGATATGGTTGTTTTAGTAATGGATCTCGTCCCCATACCTTAGTAGGGGTATAGAGGTTGTCTCTTGATTATTATGATGCATGTATACATTTTCACATAGTATCAGATATGAGGGATAGATATGTATATCTTTCCTTCTATGAATCTCATCAATAGGTGGTTGAGTCAAGCAGAAGATGAACTCGCGACCTTATCTTATCCTATTGTAGTGGACTATGTGGAGTTTCCAAATGACTAGGAAATGGATTAATATTGGCTTATGTCTGATTACGTGTGAATTTTGTGATTGCATATGTGAACTTTCTATGGACCTCCTATTGGTTTAAAAATGATGAATGGTGTACATCTAGTTCATTCTTCATTTGACCTTTGTTTGGTTGGGAACTCTAGTCTTCTTCATATAGTAAAAATGGATGCTTTGTTGGGATGTTAACTTTAAAGGTTCGGAAAATGTATAGTTCTTATGATACATGCAATGATTATATGAGTTGCTTTTCTTGTGGAATTGTGAGCTAGTGAATGGCCATTAAGATTATTTACTTTATAATTTTGTAATGTTATTCTTCAATGATTAAATAAACTTCTTTAAATCAAAATTTAACTAATGTTGGACAAATTGAAAATTAGTGATGTGTTGTAAAACTTGTGTGACAAGTAACATGATTATAGAATAGACTTGGGTTTTGGATTGGTGTTCCTATTATATCTTCACTGTGATAGATTGTGTCAATGAATAAGTTGCTTGGGTAATAAGGATTGTGTTTAAGGTTTAACAAAAGTGCTTAGTTAAAAAATTAATATCAACCAAAGGTGATTATTACAAATGTGCCTTTTCAATGTAGGAAATGTTTTCAGGTAGGGCATCAAGCTTATAAGTCTAGTAAATCCACTAAACCGACAACATGGTGGAAAGGAGCTAGTTATTCTCTTCTAATAGTTAAAAGTGCAGCTCATTTATCTTCGAAAGACTTTGATTACTCCACATCACACTCTCCCTTGCCTCCAACTACTTATCCTTGACTTCAAATCCATTCAATTGTAGTGGGTAAGAAGGCAACTGTAATATTCCTATCTAGAAACTTCAAAACATACTTGCAATTTTCTCGATTTAAGCACATAGGCATGTCGTCAAACAGTTTGCATTAATTGAGCATTTGATAGAAATTTTGACAAACACTTAACACTCATGGACAATTTAATAAACAGTTGTCAAACAAATGGTTCATCATTAATTGATTACATAATCAAATCTGACCTCAGAGATGTTGGAACAGGAAAATGCTGATGAAAGCCACTGCAAATCAAATAGACTTAATCTGCCTGCACTCTTCCATGATGCTACTACAGTCACTTTCAGAACTGCTGATATGATTACTTCAGAATTGAATCTGCTTCAAAACACTCAGATTGCTACCATAATGTTGCTGCTGCAACAATACAGAATTATTTCTGAATACTATAAGTCAGATCGTATATTGAAATCTGCTCATGTATTTAAAAATTCTATGAAGGATGAAGGTCTGCTGGTCTGATAACAATGAACTGAGAATCGGATAATTGAATGCTTTCATCTGTACGGTCCTCTTCCCCAAAGCTGCGATCATAGCAAACTCACTTCAGAAGAGGAGGCGTCTCTCTTCCAAAGTCAATCCAACTTCAGTCTCACAAAGTATGGAACGCCTCCTTTTATGGGGTTCTCACGACTTCCTTCAGCTCTTACGCACCTTTAAAATATTTAAATGAAAAATTTAAATGGCATATATTTCTTGTATACACATGCTAAGACTTGTTTAGGTAGTTCTTGCAATTGTAGTTTGTTCTCTTCTTTTTATGATACTGAACCCCATTACTAAAGCCCTTATAATTTATCTTGAAAAAACACTCAAGATTGATGTGAAATATTTATTTGATTTGAATCACTCCCTTACTAAACATGCAATATTTTATTGAAAATTGATCATGTTCTGGTAGGAACTTTTCATAGGAATCTCTGAGGACATCATTTAGGAACAATAAATCAAATAATCCTTATAGGGAATGCAATTGGAAAATCATTCTTAAAAGCAAAACAAATGCAAGATCTATCACATTTTGAAGCTTACAATGCATTGACAGGAGTTGGAGAAGATCAACAAAATGAAGATGGTTTTATCAGGAAGGAAATTATAGACTTGGAAATGGTAGCCCCGTCTTTTGTGGATCACAAATCTGGTCTACTTGCTTCTTTAAACTTGTGTTGCTCTTGAATAATAATAGGTAGGAGGGATGAAGACTCTCATTATAAGTATCCCGTGGGGTTTCTTTTTGTAATAATAGAAAAGGCTAACAATTTGGACACAACTAGTAAAGGTATACTAAATGAAGGTGTAGATGAAGATCTCCATGACAATAATCTCCCAAATAGAACATTTGAAAAGATAACTTCATATGTGGATGAGGATGTAGTTGGAATTGAGGTTAGGGATCTAAAAAAAAAAATTACATCTTTGAAATATATGGGAATAAACAATGAGACCCAAAGAGGAAAACCTAAATGCAACTATAGTCCCTAAAATCAAGGATTGTCAAACTTCTAAATGAAACAAGTTATCTAAAATTGGTCATACAAACATTGAGAGAGAAAAGTGTGAGAGCATAGTTCTCTATAAAGATACATATCCATGCTTTATCTATGACAATAGTCACAAGTGATGCGCATGTTGCATCTTTACAAGTAGAGAATTATAGGAATGAGAGGCTTAAGGTGATTTATGAGGAAAGAATGGAAGGTTAGGTATAATTTTGTTATGCATTGCCCTACTAATTTATATATCATGAAGGCGACACACAAGAATGCTAGGGAGGCAATTTCATAAGACTATATTTTAAAGGTTATTTATTTCTTGTCACAATGAGTTTCATAAGATTGATTTTCTAGTAGTTTAAATTTTATGTGAATTAGTATTTGCAAGACTTATGTTTGATAAGAGTGTATGTTGCTTCATAAGACTATGTATTTCATATGGATATTTGTTGAATGCTTCCCAAACACTATGGTTATCTTAGCAACAAATTTTCATTTATTCAACATTTATGGTATACATACACTATGTGTGAATCAAAAGGCAGACATGTTTCATCTTTTTTATAAAATTGTTGATTAATTCATTTCAAAATGCTCAAATGAGAATGATATAGTCCCTTTCAAAATTTTCAATAGCCATATCTATCATTTCGAGTTGCCCTCTTTATAGAGTATCTCTTTTAGTAGCCATGTCTTATATTTCCTAAAAATACTAAAGGTTATGTCCTTCACATCACAAGCTTTTCAATAGAATCTCATTCTCTCTTCCCTAATATTTCATATGTCTTTTATAAGTTGGAATTGTTGTGCTTTGGGATGACATATCCAATACCACTACTTATGTCCTTTCCCTTGAACTTGTAACAAGTGTTATCTACCACCTTCTCCAAGAAATTAAGACTTTCTATATGAGTCATTTCAATGTGTTGTCTAGCATGGATAGGATCTTAAATATTTGAGGTTCATTTTCATCTTTCACATATCACCAAGCATAACCTCAATTCAACATGAACCTTGTCTATTACAATATAATTATCACAAGAATGTAAAACTTAATGTCAAATCTAATAAAACTCCATTATCCACATCAAAATTGATCAACTCTAGTTGGGTGGAATACATCACCTTCTATGAGGCCCACGAGATTCCACCATCCAAGTTACTAATGTTACATATGACCCCTACAACCTCGACATCTATTTTGTCCATCAATTGCAATAGTAAATATATCATATTAGATTATCGAACTATAAATATTTTACTTATCATTGTCATTGGTAGCAGGTACTTAAAAATTATCCAAGCCCTTTTTTCATCACATTGGTGACCTTTATGATATGATTGTGTACACATACCGTGGTGGGTTGGACCAATTGCACTTATACATTATGAAATCTCAACTTGCCATGATAGCATTATAATATTTGTTTTCTTTTGATTGACTTTCAACCCATGCAATGTTGGTTTCGTTACGCTGAGAGGCGTTTCTACATTCAAAGCACGGATGGAGAACAAGCGCTGAAAGATTCCATAATTTCTGTGTAAACAAAATTAAAAATAGCAAATAAGATTCCATAATTTAAAAATATATGAATGGACAAGGATAGGAAAGCGGATGGACACGAATGACATATCCACTAACATCAAAGAAAGAAACGTTACATGAATGGCATATCAAAGGACACACATCTTTTTTAAATAGAAACATCTGATTGCAATGTGCAGTAGTTAAGTTAGAATTTTAGGGAGAATCTTGTATGATGTTTAAAATTACTAAATCAATTTACCTCACATAGGTGGAATAGGCGCCTCAAGAAGATATCTCTCAGCATACTTTAGATATATTTTTTAAATATAGGTATACTAGTTTCAATTAATATAGACATATTTGGGATAGACAAAGCTTTTAACCAAGACTTGACTTTTTATTTTTCTAACTTTAAGTTCCTATAGAACCCATTCTCCTTAATAATTTGACTACACCAATAATAAACAAATCTTCTAATAAATAATAGTGCATCATGATATATTTCATTCTCAGTTGGAGGCCTACGCATTATTTGACCCAATCGCGCAAACATTTCTTGCCTTGTTTCACCATTTTTAACACTTGCAGTTAGTTGTTTTAGTTAAGCCTTCCTTACATGACACTTGCAAATATAGAACTTGTAGTCAAATACCTCATTGCTACCACTTTCATGTTGCACATATACTATGAGTTGAACTAGGCATTGTTGTGACAATATAGTTGTGATAAATTGTGCATGACATTTCTTCATTTATTTCAATATTTTTAACCCTTTGCAATCAATTACTTTAGCCAATACTACACTAAATTTTAGTTGGAAAGATAGACCTCACAACCAAATGCTTCACTACCATCAATTTCATATTGCATATATGGTGTGAAGTGAATCAAGCATTGTTCTGAAAAATGGTTGAATATTAAAAAGCATACTTAGATCATGTGGAATTTTATATTATCCACTATAAAGAAATTTGGCTTACTTTCTAACATATAACAATAGGTGTGAAGGGTTAATTTATGTATCCAAAAAGTCAAATTGGAGATTGTTGTCCTTGACATTAATACCCAAAAAACACATACTATATTGTGTAATTTAACAAATGTAACCTAGGTGAATAAACTACATTACAAACATGCATATACAAAGTGTTTTTTATATTGGTAAAAATGGGATTTTGAAAGGGCCCAAACCCTTTTATAGAGAAACAACCAAATGGTGAGAGGAACAAGTTCCATGAGAAATGGAACCAACCAAACAACCAAGACCAACAAGAATATGGACAAAACAAAGACAGAGCGATGGCCACCAAAAAAATTGTAATACAAAACAATCGTGGGCAAACTACGCCAATAGAACAACAAAGAGAGATTAGCAACCTACACAACTCCTGACCCCGTCCTCGCACTTTGCACACTCGTAGCCTAGGTATGGGAATATAAAATTGATTTAGGAAGACCTTTCCTCCTGTGAACGATCATCCAAGACACACCATTGTCAAAATCTCCAGACTGAGGAGAAAGAAGAGGGGACTCCTCAATTATCACCTCAACCCAAGTAACCTCTCTTGATGAGGAAGAAAGTCTAACTGAAGATGCCAAAGATTGCACAAATTTTGTAGGCTGAGCAAGGGCCACCCCCCCCCACACAATCCACTGAGATGGCAAAGGGATTTGTCAAAGAAGCAAACTACACCTGGTCATAAGAATGATCCCCAACAAGAACCAATGATAATACTAGAGTCACACCAGCCTCAAGGGAGCCATCGAGGCCACACTAGGAACCACCGCTATGGGACTAGAAGGCACATTATCCTCAAAATTAATAGTTAAATATTTAAGGAGTGCATCCCAACACCACATAGACGAGCCCATATTCCTATGACAAGTATGGGGACAAATAGAGGCAAGATGACCAATAGCAAAGCATCTTTTGCAAAAAAAGGGGATACCCTCATAATCAATTAGCTAAGTCCATGACCTATTTTTCACCATAAGGATGTCCAACCTCCCCATGAAGAGCCTTGGAGGTGTCGATGTCCACCAAAAGATAAGTAAAGGTAGATTGGCTAATGTTAGAAGTGGACGAATCCACCTTCAAAAATTGGCCAATAGCATTGCCAATACCCTCAAAGCATGAGTCTTCCTAGAATTGGAGGGGGAGGTTAGGCAATCTGACCCAAATAAGCATAGGATTTAACGATTTTGTGAGGGGGTTGAAAGAGGAAAACCATGGCTTGAGAAAGAGGGGATGCTCACCCCACATCCAAGGCCGATCCTCTAGCACTGCCTCCTTGTCTTTAGAAGATTGGAAGCTTGCAATAAAAAGACCCCTAGCATAGGAGAATAGCTTGATAGAGCCTTCAGTGAGAGGCTTCCATGACTCCATAACCCACTGATGCAAGTCTGGAAGAGAAGGCCACAGTCTGTTAAACCTTCCAAGCAAACCTTGACTTGCATAAAAGGCTTCATTGTCCAACATTTCCTATCCATAGACCACAACTGGGGCAATTGGAGAGCAAGGCAAGGCATGATATTTGGCAAGCAGAGGATGGCGAGGAGAGGAATTCCTGATCCTAGCCATTTCAGCATAAGACAAACCACAGGCAAGGCAACAACATCTAGATCGGAGGAGCATTCCACGTCGCAACTAAAAAACCCATCTAGAGTAGGGAAACAATGACACCACCCCCAACAACAACTACCCTTCCATAAGACCCAAAACCATAACACAATACTACATGTTAGAATGTTGAATGTTAAATGTTGAATGTTAGAAAATGAACACAATAGAACACATAATGCATTTAAATAAATTATATCATTACCTTCATGCTTTCATCCCTAAGGTAGAATATATTTTAAGCATGCCATTGTGATCATATTTTAACATCAAATCCAATTTTTATGGAATTTGAAGGCCCAAAATGAAAAAGGTGCATCTTCAACTTTGACACTTTTTGTGTTGTTTATAATAGAAAACTTTGTCTAGATATCTCTCAACAAAGAACTTCAAACTATTGGCATCATCTTTGGTGAATTTAAATTTTGTTAACTTTAATTTCTTATTGATGTTATTGATGTCATCTCAAGACAAGAAATAGTCCCCATGTGTTTAAGCCTCAAACAAAATCACATTTCCATGGATCATTTTACGAAGTTTTCCATGAAATAGTCGATCAACATCCTAGCAATAACAACTCTCCACCCACTCCTTCAAATCATCATTTATTTTTTATAATTTGCCCATGGAAAATCTTGACATTTATCTTTGCATGCTCTTTTATGTTGTATGTGATAAGTGCATGTTGGCTTTTCTTCATACGAACATGAAAAATGGCAGTGACATGTTGCAAGAGCTTTCATATAAGTTAGCTACCTTTACTTGTTTTTGGCACCTTGATGAAGTTCTAAGGTTCATAATTCACTTTTAAAGTTTTCTTGTCCATAGAGACATTGATAATTGCAAGGGAACCATCCAAGTTATATTTTTCATTAATCACAATGTACATAAAGTTTTCAAATATTGGCATGGTGTAGTCTTGAGGTTCATTCACTCCAATCTATTAGAGGTCATCTTGAAGGTTGTTGAAATGATGGTCGTATCTAAAAATGATAATAATATACCTAAGTACTTCACCTTCCAATTAACAAAGTCATACAATTGGAATCTTGGTAGCCAACATATAGAACTCCCCTTTTCATAAAATTGCATTGAGGAGCATTAGCCTAGAGAAAGGTTGGATAGATATTATCAATTAGACACTTCCACTTAGATATCATCTCAATTATCTACTCCCATTAATAATATGTCATGGGCATGCATGGACCATACAACTTAATGATTCATAACTATTAGTGTTTTTAGAAAATATTGTTTACTATAAAAGCAGTTAGTAAATGGTAATGAGATTCACATTGTGATGTCCATGCAATGATATATATATAAAAATTGCATGGCATTAACTAATGGAACAAAATATAAATGTATTCAACACCATAAGGATTTCATGAAACATCACAAAATACAATCCAATTAACATTTGTTGTAGAAATAACTTGTACAAAAAACATAGTTTGATCCTTCCCCACACAAATTATTATTTTGGATCATAGATCCCCTTCATAATATACCCCTACATAAACACAAAAATTATACAAAGCACGCATAGTATGCAAAGGACACTAAAAACCACTATTATCTAGGTAATATTTATAAAATAATATGCATCAAGAAGACCCTATTTGCCTCACAATGACATGTATGATTTTATCACATTCGTGTCTAATACATTATGGGAATTTTCCTGCATTTGTTCTTCTTAGATATTAAACTTTTAACAATTGTTGTATGACTCCACATTGCCCTTTGCTTCACATCATGGAAATTGTTAATGTATATTATATTCACTTCAACAAACTATTTTGTGAAGATCTTTGCTCTATCATGCCGTTTGATCAACTCCTTGTGGTTGACATTATAGTCATCACTCATTTATTTACAAATTAATAATGAATTAGCATGCACCAATACCACATTGGTGCACATGAAAAGGTTGCATTCATACAATCAATAAGGGATCTGTAGTTACATTGTTACGTTTTCTCCCATCTCTTAATAGCTTTGATTAGAATTGTACTTCATTATTACTAGTTCCATACAAAATATGTGTACTCAAATTCAAATAAGTAAGAAACTACAGTTTGTGACAAATGTTTATGATCTAATTCCTATATGTGTACGCAAATTCAAATAAGTAAGAAACTATAGATTGTGACAAATGTTTACGATCCAATTCCTATATGTGTATAGTAAAATGTGTGTATCAATTAACCTAGATCATTGATTGGTTAACATAAAACAAACAAAAAAAACATTTTTTTTTAAATACATGCATTTCAACAAATATCATCTAGTTTTAAAAGTAGTATTAAGAAAACAATTAAATAATTTTTGGGATAATGTTTAACAACCTGTGTTCAAACAAGTGTCAAAAGTACCTTACAGGATTCCTCCTTTGTTGAAAGGAGTGCTTTAGAAATTCCAAGTTTTATAATGACTTGCATACCTTCTTCTATAATGGTTGAGAGGAAACAATGTATTGATTAATATAACGGGAAAGGCTCAAACCCATACACAGAAGCCAAAAAGGTGAACAAGGAGAGTTTCACAAGTAGAGAAACTAAGAAAAGATGAGTTTTTGAAAGGGCTCAAATCCTTTTACAACACAGCCAAAAAGGTAGACGGAACAAGTACCATGAGATGGGACAAACAGCACAAAGACGACAACCCCACTACGAAAAAGAAAGACAAAACGTTGAGAGGTAGACGACTCCAAAACCTGACCTAGCAAGATGAACTCCTTTGATTAGAGGGTGCAAAGTAGAAACAGACTTAGGGAGTCATTTCTTTCTTCTCTGAACAATAGTCCATGAACACCTAGAGTCCAAGTCCTCAAAACAAGGAGAGAGGGGAATCCTCAATAGACTCTATAACCAAAGACAGATCTTGTAAGGAGGGGGAAGCCCTTGAACAAGAAGTTGGGATAACCGATGACACAACTAGAGCAGGGAACACCACACCACCCAAGAAGGAAGGGGCAACAACCATTTGAGCCAAGTCAGGAAGAGAAGTCACTGGAGGTAACAAAGGGTACACAACAACCTCAGGTGCCAATACCCCCATGGGACCGAGCGATGTAGGGGAAATGGACTAAGAGGAAACAACGCCCTGAGAGGGCACATCATCCTGCGAAGGAGCATCCTCCTGAGAGTCAGAAGCATTGATGGTCAAGTGGTCGTCTGAGGCATTCTTCCACCAAGTGGCTGCACCCTTGCGATGAGAGTGGGGACAAATAGAGGCCAAGTGGCCAGTGGCGAAGCATCGTCTACATCTAAAAGGGAGGCCCTCATAATCTAGTTGTTGTGACCACAACTTTTCCCCAACCTTTAGAACAACCTCCCCATGCAGACGTTTTGAGATGTCAATGTTGACCAAAATACGGGAAAACGTACAGTGCCCCATGAAAGAGATTGTGGAGTCAACCATCAAGAAATGACCGACAACATTACTGATGTCCTTGTAGCATGAATCTTCCCAACATTGGAGTGGGAGATTCGAGAGCCTTACCTAGGTTGGCCTGATGTTGAGAGGATTGATAAGTGGGTTGAAGGAGCAAGACCAAGGTTTAATGGAGAGGGAATGCACTTCCCACAGCCAAATTCGACCATTCAGCACAATATCTAGCTCCTTTAGGGAAGCGAAGGTCACCACAAAGAAACTGTTGGCACAAGAAAAGAGCTCAATCTTGCCCTCCACCGAGGATTTCCAAGACCCAATTATGAAGGTCTGGTAGGGACGGCCACAAGTTGTTGAATCTGCAAACAACCCTATTGCGCTAATAAAAATCCTCATTTTCTAAAACATCTTGCATGCACAGCACAATCGGGGGAGGATGTGTAGAGGGCAGAGGATGTAACAATGATTTCTATGAGGGGCAGACAGGTTGACACCTAGGAGATTCTCGTCCTTCAACTTCTGGAAAAAGGGACTAAAGGAGCCACGCCCACCCGAAGATGCACGAAACCCTTGGAGCACAGGTTACGCACCCACAGCAGCAGCAACATATGAGATAGGGCCAGCCTTAACACCGAGAGAGGCCACAGCCACTACCAACCCAAAAACTTGCACCACAAGCTTGACCAACCCTAAGCCAATAGGCACAAGACTCGTAGCTCCTACACTCGAAACCAGAGCGCACAAAACATGTGGCTGGATGCACAAACCCTAAGGAATTTGTCCGCCAAGAGCAAGGGACGAGACATAGTCTTCATGAGCAAAGGACAAAAGAATAGCTTTTGCCGATTTCAAACCTCCAACGAGCGAGACCTCCATCTTTTTCCCACAAATAAGGTTAGAAAATATGAGGAAAAAATGTTGCCCAAACAAAGGATTTGCAGTTTACAATTTGATAGCCATGTTGAAACTACAATCAATTACTATGTAGTTTAATATTTGTGTAAAGAAACAAAATAAGAAGACAAATATGATACCAAGGAAAACTAAAAAAGCTATGTTTTTAATTTGTAGTTTGAAGATAAATGAATCTGCTACAAAGGATTTGTGATTATGCAACTCACTCTTGCGATGGGCATGGAAACACTTGAATCACAAGGTCATAGATTTCGTGCATTTCTTACATATGGGGAGTACATGGGTAACATAGCAATATTTTACCCTTAGATTTCTCACTACTAATTGATATGCTAATAAAGTTGTCTAAGCTATTATTCATTAAGTGAGAACATGTAGTCTAGTATTTTAAGTGCATAACTAGTAATATCTCTAGGAACGCCAAGTTATTAATTTGATTCATTGCTCCAAATTATCATAACAAATTTACATTAAAACAATTGATAAGAATATGGATTGAAAATTGTGTACAAAAGTCAAGTGGTTGAAATATTAACCTTGCCCTCTATCAATAACAATGTGGATTATTTCTCTAAGCAGGGTTTGATTTGTAGATTTGATCGTTGGTGGCCTCGGCTGGGCGATTTGAACCTCTAGATTTCAGAGCATTGGCGTCCTATCACGGATGGGAAAATAGAAATTTACCCTTGTGCAAAGGGTTTCTTTGTAGTTGTTTTGATTCAGTTTCTAATCGGAATGATGTTCTTGATACTCATGCTTGGTTTTGGGGCCAACATGCCCTCCTTCTCAAGCCTTGGGTTCCCTCCTTTAACTTGTTGACTGAGTCTTTCAGTAGAATATTTGTTTGGATTTGCTTCTCGAATCTTCTGCTACATCTTTGGTGCAATTCTTGTTATGAGGGTATTGGTAATTCTTTCGGTTCTTTTATTATGGTGAATCAAGTGACTATCTCATACCACTTACGCTCGTGTTCTTATCGATCTGGATCTCTCTAAGCCTCTCCCTGCGGAGATTGTGTTACAGGTTGCTGATAGTTCTTGGAGAGATTTTGGACTATGAAGGTATTCCCTTCCGATGTCGTAGGTGCTTCACTACGAGTCATCTGGCTTCTGGGTGCCCTCATTTAAAGATCCCTCGTACTTCCTCCTAGTGGAAGAATGCTTTGCCTTGAACATCTTATTGTTGATGCTGCTAAGGATATTCCTGGGTCAGAGGTGACTAAGCCTTCCTCTAATGATGATGGGTCTGCTCCTGATATTGAGATGGTTCCTAATTTTGCGACTGAGGATGCTGCTGGTGGTTCTGCTGCTGAGACTTCTAACATTGTTTCTGCTAATACTGTTGTTGGGGCAACGTCTACTATTGGGGTTATTGTTGTGTTGTCAAGGTCCTCCCCTGTTGTTGGGAGTGCGGCCAGGACCTCCCCTGCTACTACTGTTCTTTCTGGAACTGCTACAGGGACCTCCCCTGTTGTTGTTGTTGTTGCCAGGTCTACTGCTGAGATCTCGCCTACTGATGTTATTATGTCTCAGACTAATACTTTAGCTACACAGGTTGTTACTAGGGCTGGTGTTGTTCTTCCCCAAGCTTTGCCCCCTTCTGAGGATTTGGAGAGAGTTTCTCCTCCTCCTTTTTCTATGGATGGAGATGATGTTTTTTGGACTGTTGTCCAAAGGAGGAAGTGTGGTCTTCCCAAGCATGTTTCACTAAACCGCACTTGAACCAAGGGTGTTCGACCTGATAGGTCTGGTTCTGCAATTATTTAAGTTGTTCCTTGCAGCCTTATTGCCATCTTGTTGCTTAGCCTATTGAGCTTTGTTGTCCGTCTGTTGTTAAAGCACTGTTTCTGGCCTGTGTGAGGCCTTTGCTTGCCCTCTGGGTTGTTTTGTAAAGGGATTTGCACCCTTGTTCTGCAGCTTACCATAATCAAAAACAATGCAAAGAAAGGGATGGTGGGGGCTTCTGCCTATAGTGCCAACAACCAAGTTTCAAACCTCTTCATTTATTTAAATCAAAGAGAGTGAGCTCTACAAATTTCTCGCTTGAAACCTGGTTTGAACTTGCTTAGGTCATGGATTTCATCAGCCCAGGGGGGCCCCCTGCTCCCCCTTTGGGCCCCTTGATTGAACAGGTTGCGGTAAGTACCACCTTGGGCAGTCCTTTAGAGCATGAGATTCCAACCTTGGATTAAGGTCCTAGGTGATCCCACAATAGTGGGTTACACTTTTTGGCCAAACTTGACATTGAAATGAACATTTTGAACTAAATATTCACTTTTGGACACCTATAGCTACTAAACCGTGAGGAATTTGAAGATGATGCAAACTAATGGTTTGTGACATTTTGTCTATAGATTCTAAATATATTTTTTTAAAAAAAATTGGTATCAAATTGCATTTCTTTTTGCATCTCCTTTGATAACTAGTTTTTAACAATAAACACCATTTTTAAAGAGTGATGTGTACTATAAAGCACATAACTTTTTTTCTACGAAGGATAAAATTCTAATTTTTTCAAATTTAGATTTGTAACTACGATATCTAGAGGATGCATTTGGTTTCATAATGTTTTATTGAATTTTTTTTAATTAAGTTTTGAAGTCAAACCAATTACAATTTAGACATAGGTGTACTATAAAGAGCATAACTTTTTTGTATGTAACGGATTTCAATTTTTTATTTTTGTTGGATCAAGGACATCAATACCAAAAAGATAGATATTTTCAAAAAAAAATTGGTAATCTACTATTTTTCCACATGTGCAGAACAGAGAGCTTGATTTTCGATGAAAAACCTATGTTTAATTAAACTAAAAAAATGTATAATAAAACCAAAATATATTAAAACTATACTTGATGGAGAGCTCATTTCAAGGACTATAATCTTGTAGCTGGGTTTGTCAAGTTGATTCTAATTTGATCCTCAACCTAAGCCTCAAAACCTAAAAATCTGCATAAAATTGTAGCTGGAGGGGGGCAAGGGCAAAATAAGGGGGTTCGAATGAACACCCCTTCATTAGAACCCCCTTCATAAAATAAGGGGGTTCGAATGAACACCCCTTTATTAGAACCCCCCTTGGGGTTCTAATGAAGGGGTGTTCATTCAAACCCTCTTATTTTGCCCTTTTTATTGAAAAAATTGGTCGATTGGGGGTTCGAACGAACCCATGTGATGAAAAGTGGGTCCGCTCAAATGGGGGTGTTTGAGCAAACATATTTATGTGTTCTAATGAACACTCCATTCAAGTGAACTCATCCAAAAATAATTTATCACGCCTGGACAATTTTTGTTCGTTAATAAAATTGTAACCCACTATTGTGGGATCACCCTCCTAATGCATGGAAAAATGCCCTTCTCGGTGAGGATGAACAGAACAGAGACGACTTTGTTGTTCCTGTGTTGTCAGAGTCAAAGAAAGGAACAAACCTACAAATCCCGAACCTCATGATGGAAGATAGTTTCATCCATGGAGCTATCTTTGGTTGGAAAGTTTTATTCCCTAAGACCCAATGTAGACATGGTCTGTAGGTGGGTATCTAGTAGATGGGACCTAAAGGGTAGCGTTTTGACTAGTGCTATGGTGGGAGGACTCTTCTTGTTCAAGTTCACTGCCAAGGAGGATATTATTGTAGTTCTGGCTGGAGGTACTTGGTTGTATGGTAAACATAGCCTATGTTTGGGCCGTTGGAAACCTGAATTTGATGCAACGATGGAACTAAATAAATCTGCCCCAATTTGGGTAAGGCTACCCGGACTGCCGCTGGAGTATTGGGACAAGGAGATCTTCACCTGGATTTCTAAGTCCTTTGGCAGATTCATAGTGTTGGACAACACTACTAAAAACAAATCAAGGTTAGTATTTGCCCGTTTTTGTGTCAATGTAGATATTCATAAAACTCTCCCTACTTCCATCAACATAAAATCTAAATATGGGAGTTGGGAGAAGCAATTGGTTTATGAAAACACTACTACATTTTGTCAAAATTGTTCTAGAAAAGGCCACCTGATCATTGAATGTAAATCCCTAAAGAACCAAAAACCTAAGGAAGTGAGGGAAGAGGGAAGAGGACTTAGAAACTGAAGAGTATCCCTTCAAAAAGGATATCCTAAACATTAGAAGATCCCCTCTTAAACCTGTAGAACCAGAAGGATCTAAAGAGAAGGCCACTCCAGGGCTCAAACAGTAGGTTGAAGCTCTATTGAACACTCAGCCAGAGGACCCTTCTGCAAGGACAGAAGATAAAGAAGAGGGAGAGATCCAGGAGCACTCTCCCAAAAGAAATATCCCACAGAAGGTGGAGGACGTTGTAGGTTAGCAAAGACAAAAACCTGAGAAAAAGTCTATCCTTTAGAGTTCTCCTGTTACTATGGGAGGAGAAGGGAAGGGGAAAAGGGTGGAGTTGTCTTCACCTAGAGATTTAACCCCTAGGGCAAGACCAAGTACCATGTGGAGTAACCAGGAGGGATGGATAACACCCAAGAAAAAAGGTAAAGGCCACATGAAAAAATTGACAGATGTAGGAATAGATGGAAAGTTGGAAGACCTTCACAGAGGGAAACCAGGCAGAGGGAAGCAACAAAGCAAATTGCTAATGAGAGACAGAGAACCCTGGAGACTCACTCCAGGACAGGTCATAAATGAAGATCCTCTCTTGGAATATAAGGGGACTGAACAGTCCTCAAAAGCAGTTTTTAGTCAAAAATTGCATCTATGAAAATAAGCTTGATAGTCTCCTCCAAGAAGTCAAAATGTCAGAAGAAAGTTTCAAAGAAATTGCTATTAAGTTATGACCCACTGCAGATTACTTCATCAGCCCCTCCTTTGGAGCCTCTGGAGGTCTGGTTGTTGTGGAACAAACACCATCTCACCGGTACCTATTGCTCCCACAATAGGAATAGCCTTGAAGTGAAGTTTACCCTTAATAAAAAAGTCTGGAGACTTATAAACATCTATGCACCCAATTCTAGGAATTCCAGGAAAGAGCTTTGGGAAGAGTTGGCCCCTAGTTTGACTACTGAGAAAGGTGCCAATTGGATGTTGGCTGGGGAATTCAATACTCCCCTGTTCCCCTTGGAAAAATATGGGGGCATTATGGACTACTCTGACAACATGGCTAACCTTGCTAACTTTCTCAATCTTACTAGTCTCATGGACATAGATTTAAATGATCAACTATACACCTAGACAAACAGGAGGAGGGGAGACCAACTAATTCAGGTGAAGCTTGATAGAATCTTGATATCTTCCAATTGGGACATCATTCAGCACTCTAAATTGGCAGCTCTGCCTCGTACTATTTCTGATCACAATCCTCTATTATTCACCTAGTGGGAAGGAACTCCCAAAGGCCCTTTCCCTTTCAAATATGAGATAATGTGGGCTTCACACCCAGACTTCAATGATTGCATTACTAGTTGGTGGAGCATCATGATCCAGGGTTCCCCTATGTTCAGGCTAACCCAAAAACTCATGCATGTCAAACAGAAAGTCAAAGGCTGGAACAAATTCTGCTTTGGTAATGTTATGACTCAAAAGAAACACATCTCAGTCAGCTTGTTGGATATTCAAAACAAAATGGCTAAGGGAGATAGGAGTGAGTCCAATTTCAATAGGGAAAAATCTCCGCTCAAAGAATGGAGGGAGTTGATGAAAAGGGAAGAAATATTCTGGAAGAAAAAATCAGGTCCAATGGATGACCAAGGGAGTTAGGAACACTTCTTTCTTCCACCAATTGACTATGAGGCACAGGAGAAGGAACATGATTACTAACCTCCTGGATGAGAGCAATAGAGAGGCCAACTCAGAAGAGGAGATAGGTCAGCTTACTTCAAATTACTTCAGAAACTTCCTCTCCAAACAGTGATAATTCCCACCTGGATATGGTTGAGAAGCTGTTGAACAGTATCCCATCTCTGCTCACTGATGAGGACAACTGTTCTTTACCAAAGCTGATTACTAAAGACGAGTTCAGGGTTGTTGTCTTCTCCATGGGAGCGTTCAAAGCCCTCGACCCTAATGGTTTTCCTCCTACCTTCTTCCAGGACTATTGGGACATTGTGGGGTTTGATGTCACAGTTGTTGTCAAAGACTTCTTCAGAACGGGTAAGATCCTCAAACAGATCAACAATAGTTTTATTGCCTAAGTCCCCAAGAAATAGAATCCTAAGACTATGGCTTATTATCACCCCATCAATCTATGCAATACCATCTATAAGATCATATCGAAGACCCTAGTGTTCAGATTAAAACCCCTCCTGGATGGCCTCATAACTGGCTATTAGAAGGGTTTTGTCCCTGGAAGATAGATTATTGATGCAGCCATCTCTACCCATGAGCTAATCCACTCAATGGACTGAAGTAACATCCCAACTATGGCTTTTAAACTAGATATTTCCAAATCCTATGATAGAATTTCTTGGGATTTCATGTTCAAAGTACTAAGGAAGTTTGGGTTCTAGGATAACATCATCAAACTTATAAAAGAAAGTGTGACAACTATTAAGTATTCGGTGTTGGTTAATAGTATCCCCTGAGGGTTTTTTAATCCTAGAAGAGGGATCAGATAGGAGGATCCTTTATTCCCCTACTTGTTCATTATCATGGCTAAGGTGCTGAGAAGGAACATCTTGAACCTTCTGAGAAGCTAGGAACTAAAAGGTGTTAGAGTTGCTTCTATAGTGAACCCCTCAACTACCCAGCAATTGGTGAATGGCATGATGTTGTTTGGCACTGCCTCGGTGGTGGCAGCTAGAAAATGGAAATAATTACTTAACAGTTATGCCATGGCCTCATAGCAATGCATCAATTATGATAAGAGAAACATTTTCTTCTTCAACACTAATCTAAACCTACAACAGAAGATTAAAACCTTTCTCAATTGTAATGAGGTTGCCTTGCCATCTACCTATCTTGGCCTTCCCCTCACTGTCAAGGAAGTGACCCCCTTATATTGGAATTCTATTCTTGAGAGAATCCAAAAGTTTGAAGGATGAAAGGGAAAGGTACTTACTCAAGCCAGTAAATACTAGCTCCTGAAGGCTTCTCTACAAGGTATTCCCACCTACTTTCTCACCTTGTTTAAAATGCCTAGATACATTGCTCAAAAATTTGAAAAAATCTAAAGAACTTTCCTCTGGACAAGGGTTGAAGAGAAGAAGAGGATCTCACTCATGAGATGGGACAAAGTCTATCTCCCCAAGTCTCAGGGGGGTCAAGGCATCAGAAAGATCCAGTTGATAAACAAAGCCCTGCTAGCTAAAGTTGAGTGGTGCTTCATGAAGGAAGAGAAAGACTGGGAAGATATTATGAGAGCCAAATATCTGCACAATGAGGAGAGAATTGGTTTCCTTGATCAAGAAGGCCTACCCAAAGGGTCCACAATATGGAACAAAATGCTAAAAGCAAGAAATCTCTTTTCTCAAGAGTTGAAATGGAAGTTTGGCAATGGGGACGGGAGAGATTCTAGAAGGACATATGGTTGCAAGACAAACCTCTTATAAATCAGGGAAATGACAGTCTAATCTATAGAGCGAGCATGTTCTTTGGGGAAAAGCTTATTAATAGATATAGATCATTTTCAGGGGAGGAGATAGTGGAAAAACATTACTGACTACTGGCCTAACAATAGTAACCTAGATTAGATAATCAGCTCCTTACAGCTTAGTCTAAACAATTTTAGAATCCCCATCTTCCCCAGGCAGGATAAAATGTTATGGGCACAAGATAATGGGGGCTCTTCTCTGTTAAGACAGCTTACAATCTGTTGTCTAATAGTGGTCAATGCAATAGGATCGAGCAGTCTATCTGGAACAGACACTTGACTCTCAAAATCAACTTCTTCTGGTGGTCTACGGCACGATACAAAACCCTGACCCCAAATAACCTTAAGAAAAGGGGATTTATGTTGGCCAACAGATGTGTGCTCTGCCACAAGGATGAAGAGTCCACATCCCACTTGATACTCCACTGTGATTATACTAAAGATATTTGGGGTATGATATTGGGTAAGCTTGGCCTAGACTGGGTCATGAATGAAAGCCTCATTGAATTTGTGGAGTTGGACAACCCCCTTTAGCCATCCAAAAATCAAGGAACTTTGGAGACAGATCCCTCCCCACTTAGGGTGGAGCATATGGAAGGAGATGAATAATAGAATCTTTAGAGATTCTAACAAAATCCCTAAAGAGGACTTTTTCTCTTTCCTCAAACTGGTGTCTGAAAACACCTCTAACAACAGTTTGAACACTGCTAAGAAACCCCCACCCCCTCAAAATTGCAATTGGATAAATGTTGGGGAATATCCTCTGGCATATCCACTTTTGACTACACCAAAAGGATTGCCCGACATAACACTATTTGGAAACCACCCCCACAAGATTGGGTTAAGTTAAATTTTGATGGTGCGGCAAAGAGCAGCACAGGTATGGCTAGTGGTGGGGCATCATCAAAAGTGGCAATGGCCAAATGATTGCAACTTATGTAGGAGGAATTGGAAAATAGTCTAACAATGTGGTTGAGGGGTTAGCCTTGCTTTGGGGGCTTAAAATTGCCCTCGCCTTGAGAATAGACAAAATTCAAATTGAAGGAGACTCAAAAATTATAATTGATGTTCTCTTGGGTATTGCTGACACTGGCTAGAAGTTTAAAGACATCACTAGGGACATAAAAGACTTATATATTAAATAAATTGCCCACACCTACAGAGAGGACAACAAGGTTGCAGACAGTATGGCCAACCTTGGTCAAAACCTCACTAACTGGAGGTGTTGGAGGAGCGTGGATAGCCTCCCTAAGCATGTACAAACCCTCCTCAAGGAGCTAAAGTAACCCTTTTTATTGTTTGTCATGTATTGCGGGATTGAAAATTTGAATTCAAACCCTGGGCGCGCGCGTTTTTGGTGCCATAGAGGTATGACTAGAAGTCGAGTCAGTAGGTCTAATTGGTTGACTCAGCCTCCTAATCACATGGCCGATCACGTTGAGAGGAAGATGACGAGGCAAAGGTTTTAAACCCCGTGAAAGACTTATATTAATGATTTCATTGATATCGCCCATCATAATGTGTACATCGAATTAAGTTCACATAGGGTGAAATTATTGCATGGTGATATCATTAGATGGCGAGGTGACTAAGAAGGATCTCAAATTCGAGAACTGCATAGTTGTTTATCTACCAAAAACAAGAACAAATTTTTACAGTGTCTCATAGTTCACAGTCTTGCTATTTTTACATTGCTAAGATTCAAATCTCTGCTACTATGGGGGGAGAGAACAAGAACTGAACCAATCTCATGCAAAGAATTCAAGAGAAATGAGACAATGTGGCACATTTGTTGCAAGGGTGGAGATGCTCCCTATATCGAATGCTTGCAAGGGTATGATGAGAAGTTGTCGAAACATCTTGAAACAACTAAAGGACCTCCAGATATGGGTAGTTGGTTTCGAGATTGCAGAGGTCATAGGCCTCGCTACGGGCAAGATCTCTTACCCAGAGAACATGGCCTTATTCCTGAAAGAGGGCAAGGAGCTCTACAACCTACAAGGCGGTTTTGACCGTGAAAGGTTGCCCAAACCTTGGGACAAGGTATGCTATATGGTGATGAAGTATTTTACTTTGGAAGGTAGGTTTAAACGCTTCTACCATTATCATTTTGTGCTCCTAAATCATTTTAGAAGGAACCAGTTGATTAGCTTCTCCTTTTACCTTCTCTCATCTCTGGAGACTTTGGTCAAGGTTATTACAAACTTGCATGCTTAGAACCTTGATAAGCCTATGATTCCTCTACACCAAGGTCTGATATTCTACTTATACAAATTTCATTTGGCTTTATGTCCTAAGAAAATTATGGCTAGCCTGATATATAGTCCACCTACTGATGCTCCTAAGCATACCAAAGGTAACCAGAGCCAAGGGGTGGTGATAAGGGAACTCACTCCTGAGAAGTTGTTGGATAGTCCCATTGACCCTAGGGTTTCAACCTACAAAAAAAAACCCAGCTCCCAAACTAATCCGGTGAAAACCCCCAAATTGGCTATTCACCCCCTCAACCAAATTGAAGCCAACATTGCCCAAAAAGTTGGCAGTCCCATCCTGGGAATGAAGTCTACCAAAAGGAAGCTTGTCGTCACTGATGACAAGGGTGATAATACTCAGAAGAAAGCCACATACGGTAAGGACACTTGCAAGTATGTGAATGTGGGTGAGTTACTTAGGAAAGAGGGGCCCAATCTAGACAAAGGTAAGACGGTGGAGGTTTCAGGGGGGATGATGATGAAGATAGTGAGGAGACTTGGGATGAAGGGAAAATTACTCCCCAAGGAAAGATGAGAATGCCCACAACTAGGAGGTCCAGTAGACTCGTTGCGAAGCCCACTCCCTCCTTTAAGGAGCAGGTGGCCTCCAATGAGTCAGATAAGGAGGAGGAAACCATTGACAGCCAGGAAAAAGCTGAGGAGGAGAATTTTGGATCAGATTTGGGTGGCGCGATGGATGTGGAAGGCCCAAGCCTTTTCCCAGAGATGAACCTGCGGATTCAAAGACTAAGGCGTCTACCAAGCAGATGGAGGATACCCCGGTCAACAAGGACAGAGAAACTAGTTCCAAGGAGGTGTCTGTGATGGAGGCCATGAATGCCAAAATCACTGAGCTAGAGAAAAGCTTCAAAATTCTCTCCAAGTTTACTTCAAAAGTGATGCACCGAATGGCAACCACCATGGTTGTTTTACTGGATCTAGAATTAAACAAACAAGGCATGGGTAAAAAGAAGCTAAAGGACTATGAAGAAATGTACCACTTCCTGACAAAAGATTGGGGTCAGTTGTTCAACTAGTCTGTTGTGTTTTGGTGGTTGGTGCGTTGTCCGTTGGCTGTCGGTCTGATGTTTCTTTTGGTCTTTTGTTTCTGTTGGTTTAGTGTTGCTGGTCTAGACTTTTATGTCTCTTTTGTGCGTCTGTTGGGCTATTTTGTAATGGGATCAACACCCTAGTTTATGTCACTTATCTATATCAACAAATTGCTTACTCATTGTTGGTCATGTATTGAGTTGCAATGGTAACTCCCCTAGAAATTTGGTACCTAAGAGATAGTCATAACCACCCACTCATCAATCAAAAAAGCATAATAAAGATTGTTATGCAAAAGACTACTAGAGTGGACTTTTCCTGATTCCTATGTGTCATACCCACACGTCTAGCTTAAGATTTTACCTCACACAACACTCAAAGTAGTGTTGAATCATAATAATAAGTTTGTTAGGATGAGTTGTTTGCTCATTCCTACCTAACATCTGAGGCATTTCCTTGAGATATTATCTTGTCACCCAATACTTAACAAGTTCCCTCTTATTTCCACCCCATCCCAAACTCACTATGGATGGAAATATACAAAGCAAAAAAAAAAAATATATATATATATATATATATATATGTCAAGCATATAAAACATCATTTTTCAACACCTCCTTTAATTATGAAATAAGCACACACAAAAATAGAAATACATTACAAAATATAGTAACAAAAGCGTAAGCCCACAGAAAACACTTTAAAAAACTTCCAAACCCCGACCCCTCCCCAACATCTTAATGACAAAAACTAATTTGCAACCCATTCTCCATTCCTTTTTGTAGAAAATTCAATCTCGATGATTAATTACTTAATGTTCGAAAAAATGTTGAATCAATCACACAAAACATTGAAATTCAACCTACAAAAATGAACAAAAGTATGCAAACAATTAACACCTTCAAATCGGCTTTTCATTCCTTTGAAAAACTTACAAGGCAACCTTCACAACTAATACAACTCACAGTTGCAAGGAATTATTACACTGTATGGAGTTATTGAAACTTCTATCTAGCATCTATCTTTATACTATTCAGTTAAAAATCTAATACTCCAAAAATAGAATTATTATCTCATACAGGAGATAACTTCGAAGATAAGTCTAAATCATTAGTGCTTATCCACACTTTATTAGACTTAATTAACTAAATAAAATATTTTCACTTTATCACTTAAGTGAATTACAAAATAGAAATAACATGAACTACTTGCACATTCACACTGAACCTGTGTAGAAGTTCTAAACTAAGCTAAAAACTCAACACTCCCTCTTAGCGAAGAAGGAATTCTGCACCAATCTAAGTTTGTCTTTGCATGTTTCAAACTTCCCTTCTGCTAAAGGGTTTGGTCAAAATATCAGCTAACTATTGAGTTGTTGCTTCCTAGAAGTTGGAAGACGTTACTCATCAATGTTATTTAATTAGGAAACTTCTTTAGAGGCCTACTCTCCCTAAATATGCTCCTGAGCATCCCTCAATGTCTATTCAAACCATCAATGTCTCCTAACAAAAGAAGGGGTTGAAGTTTCTCACTCACCTAAACGCTGATGTCCTCAACTAGAAACATCTAGAATCTTTGGAGATTCAACCTTTGAAGCTTCTTGCTCCTCATCCTCTATTACTGGAATTAATTACTGAGACTTTCTAGATGCAAAGTTCTCAAACTTGACATCCCTACTAATTACAACTTTCCTCAGCTCTGGAATGTAGACCATGTAGGCCTTAAAAATCTCGCAATAACCTAGAAATAAACCCTTCCTGCTGGAAGGTTCCAATTTTCTCCTCTATAGGTATATGGATATACATTAAACAACCAAAGATGTGGAAATGACTCACCTCTGGCTTCACACTACTAAATGCCTCCTCTAGTGTCTTGTCCTCCAAGATCATATGAGGACACATGTTCTAGATGTAAATTGTTGTAAGACATGCTTCTGCCCAGAGAAACATCGGCAAGTACAACTCATGAATCATGGCCTTAGCAAGGCTTATGATGGGTCAATTATTCTACTTTGCAACCCCATTCTGGTGTGGATTGTACAGAAGTGTCAACTCCCTCTTTATCCTTGCTTCCTTGCAAAAACTTTCAAACTCCTTGGAGGTATACTCTCCCACATTGTCCAATCTCAAGACCTTGATCTTCTTCCCTATTTGGTTCTCAACTAGAGCTTTGAACTCTTGAAACTTACTATAGACCTCATCCTTTGTCTTTAGGAAATAAATCTAAGTCTTGCGAGACAAATCATCAATGAAGGAAACATAATACATGCTTCCTACAATTGATCCTACTGACATCAATCCACACACATCCAAATACACTAAGTCTAAAATCCCTTTAGACCCATGCTCATTTCTTGGGAGAGCAACCTTGACATGCTTACCAAATATGCATCCTCTACAAATTCCTTGTTGTCCAATGCTGAACTCTAGAAGTCTTGTGACAATTCCCCTCATAATAGGCAATGTTGCATGATGCAGATGCCCCGTCCTCTTGTATCATAGCTCACAAATTGTCACTATTATGCACTAGAGTTGAAACTAGTTAACCTTGTACCCTGTAAAGGTTGTCTACTCTAACCTCTATAACTTGTGTTGTAACTAGGTTAGATCCCTTCAGCCTGATAAGAACTTGTTGATCCTTGAACTCAACTACAAAGAGCCCTTATCCTCCATTACCAAAACTAAAAGCAAATTTATCCTAAGACCACAAACAAGTAAAACATCGTCAAACTCCAAAGAGTTACTTGACTGTAAATGAAAGGAAATTTTACCAACTCCTACTGGACACTTGGCATTATTACCAAGCTCAACCTAAACTCTAAAGTTGTGTTCTTCCAGTTGGGTAGAACATTGTCGCACTGATGTCATACACCCCCACTATCCACAAACTAAGCATCCTTTGAAATTGTGCTCGTAGAAAGGCAAGAAACCATTTAAAAATCTTTCTCAAATGTGACAACAAACTTGTTCATCTAAGTTTCTACAAAGGCTACTACTTCCCTTTGCCTTTCTTCTTTTCTGGGCACTATAATGCATAATAACCAAAATTATGACAACTAAAACACTTGATTTTACTCAAGTCCTTCCATGCCTATGAGGATGAATCCTTATCCTTTCCCTTTCCCTTGTTGTTCCATTTTCCTTTATTTCTCTTTGTCTATCCAAAGAGAGTTGAATTTGTATCGCCATCCTTCTTGCTAGCTTTTAAGTCCATCCGAGTTTCCTCCTAGATAGAATCATCCCATAGTCTCTCAAAGGAAGGAAGCTTTTCCCTGACACAAATGTCTTGAACAAAAGCATACCATGAAGATGAAAACCCATTCAAAGCTAAATTCACTAGCTTTGCATCTTCTACCTTTTCCTCACAAAGCTAAGTGACCTTCATCAGGTAACCAGTAGATGTGTCTAAATTAGACATCTCTATGGATCTGAGTTTGTTTGTCAATATCATTTTGTTGTTAGTGTACTCACTCTCAAAAAGACTAACTAAAGCATCAAACATCTCCTTGGTTGTTTTCTTCTACGACAAGTGAGGAATTAAATTATTTTTCACCGCATCTAGGATGATCCGCTTGGTTGTAATTTCTTTCTTTTTGTGAACTATCAAATCCTGTGGATCTATCAATGGAGTCGCCTGATCCTTTACAATATCCCAAAGATCATTTTCCTCCACTAACAAAGTCACACTAATTTTCCAAGGCAGAAAATTTAATGTGCCATCCAACCTATCCTCAAAACAAAGACTAGGCAACGCCATTAAAAAAATATTTTTTCTATAAAACAAACTCACAAATCTAAAAATAAAAAAACTACTCAAAATTTTGAAAATACCTTCTTTAAACCCTAAGTTATACCCCTAGCCATTGGTTTTAAAAACCCTAGTTGGTCAAATTTTGTCTTCAAAAAACCCCTGAAATAAAACCCTAGTTTGTTGTTGGTTCAAAAATGAGCCCTAGCTAAGATTTGATAAGCCCTAGTTGCAAGTGTGTTCCCTAGTTGTTGTACAAACCCTACAATAAACAACTAGTCATAGGTTCAATATGCCCTAAAACCCACACATTAACTTTTCCTTTCTCTGTTAGTCATGATTTAGTTCTACAAACTACGATTTTAAAATTAAAAAAACTACACAATTTATCAATAAAAATCCTACAATTTTTACACAAAACTTGGCCACGAATTCTTTGACAAAAGGTGCAATTTTTCCACTACTTATGCTGTGACTTTTCAACCAAAAATACTCACAAGATTTTCTTTTTCCACTACTAGGTGCAATTTACACATTGGCATTACGATTTTCTTTACAAAAAAAAAATCGTAATTTCTCCCTCTGTCTAGCCATGTGATTTCTTCACAAAACTTTCCAACACAATCTACCCTTCTGGTTTTTAAATCTTGAGCTCTGATACCATGTAAAAAATTCAATCTTGATTAATTACCTAATGTTCTAAAAAATATTGAACCAATCACACAAATCATTAAAATTCAACCTGCAGAAATGAACCCAAGTACGCAAACAATTTACACCTTTAAATTAGTTTTTCATTCCTTAAAAAAACTTACAAGGCAACCTTCACAACTGATACAACTCATAATTACATGAAATTATTACACTGCACTATGTTATTAGAACTTCTATTTTGCATCTATATTTATACTATTCAGTTAAAAATGTAATCTTCCATAAATAGAATTCTTATCTCACGTAGGAGATGGCTTGGAAAATAAGTCTAAGCCATTAGTGCTTATCCACACTTTATTAGACTTAATTAGCTAATAAAAGATTTTCACTTTATCACTTAAGTTAATTAAGTTATTAAAAAAAACTCAAGACTACTTGTGCAAAAGTTTCAAACTAAACTAAAAAAACTGAATACTTGTTCCTCTTCACATTATTCTCTCCTTAATTAACTACCAAATATATATATATGAAACTAAAAACAAACAAAGGTTAGGAGAAGATAGTGGACGGAGACGATAAAACAAAAGATTTGGACAAGTCAAAGGGAAGTAATTGATTAAACTAGGAGATGATAATTATTGATTGAAATCTACAACTTTTATTAATTGGAGCTCAATTTCAACAAAGGATGGTTGAGGCTTGATTAAACTAGGAGATGATAATTATTGATTGAAATCTACAACTTCTATTAATTGGAGCTCAATTTCAACAAAGGATGGTTAAACTAGGAGATGTAGATTATTGATTGAAATCTACAACTTCTATTAATTGGAGCTCAATTTCAACAAAGGACGGTTGAGGCTTTTAGCTCAATTTTACAACCATAATAGAAGTTGAAATTGAGCTAAAAGCCTCAACCATCCTTTGTTGAAATTGAGCTCCAATTAATAGAAGTTGTAGATTTCAATTAATAATTATCATCTCCTAGTTTAACCATCCTTTGTTGAAATTGAGCTCCAATTAATAGAAGTTGTAGATTTCAATCAATAATTATCATCTCCTAGTTTAACCATCCTTTGTTGAAATTGAGCTCCAGTTAATAGAAGTTGTAGATTTCAATCAATAATTATCATCTCCTAGTTTAATCTAGCCTCAACTGTTGAAATTGAGCTCCAATTAATAAAAGTTGTAGATTTCAATCAATAATTATCATCTCCTAGTTTAGTCAATTACTTTCCTTTGACTTCTTCGTCCACTATCTTCTCCTAACCTTTGTTTGTTTTTAGTTTCCTTCATCAATATCTTAATAAGCTTTTCTTTTTTATAAGTTTTTCAGTAGCTTTTAACTGTTAATATAGCTTAGCTTATTTCTAGTTAAGCCTCAACCATCCTTTGTTAAAATTGAGCTTCAACCATCCTTTGTTGAAATTGAGCTCCAATTAATAAAAGTTGTAGATTTCAATCAATAATTATCATCTCCTAGTTTAATCAATTACTTTCCTTTGATTTGTCCAAATCTTTTGTTTTATCGTCTCCATCCACATCTTCTCCTAACCTTTGTTTGTTTTTAGTTTCCTTCGTCAATATCTTAATAAGCTTTTCTTTTTTATAAGCTTTTCAGTAGCTTTTAACTGTTAATATAGCTTAGCTTATTTCTAGTTATAATTTTTATTCTTTCTAATTAAGATTTAAAACTATTAAAATGAGAATTCACTCCTCCAAAATTCCACGTCACCTCAGTGACAACTCACCATGCTAGGTCAACCTGACCTTGACCAAGTTCCATTAGGAACTCATTTCTGATGTCCCAAAATGCCATTGTCACAAACTGCCTTAGTGTTAATCCGACTCCATTACCTTTCTGGAGAATTGTGCACCCTATTTAAGCATACTTAACATTGGTAAGAATTATGTCATATGCAGATAAGCCAAATGGATAAATATTCACTAAATCAATTTACATATCTGAATCGTCACACATATCAAATAATCAAAATATGCTCAACTTGTAAAAAGCCCCCAACATGATATAACGTAACAATATATAAGATCAGGCACACTCATCACAAGCTCGAGTTAGGCCTTTGCCTTGTGCCCGTTCGTCTCCAGTGCTGGTGTGTGGCCCAAAAGTTGTAGAAAATGAGGAGTTTTATTTTAAGCGTGGAGTGATATGTCGATTCAGCGGTTTATGGCCCCCTCTTCCCAATCTACATAGCTGGGTCATAGAATCCTGAAAACCTCATGGTTGGACAGATCGAGCTTTACCCCAACGCGAGGGGTTTCTTCATAGTGACTTTTGCTTCCTCTAAGGAGAGGGACTTAGTGCTGGATGGTAGGGTTTGGTTGTGGGTCAAACATTCGCTCTCCATCAAACCTTGGGCTCGTTCCTTCAATCCACTCACAGAGCCACTTACTATCAAACCAATATGGGTTCGCCCCCTAAATCTTCCTCTTCAAATTTGGGAGAATTCTTGCTATGAGGCCATTGGCAATGCTATTAGTCACTTCTTGAAAGTAGACTCTACGACCTCAAATATAGGGCATACTACAGTTGCTCGCATGTTAGTGGATCTTGATATCTCCAAACCCCTCCATGGAGATGTAGTTTTGATGGTAGGGGAAAAGCCATGGACACAACAATTAGACTATGAGGGTCTCCCTTTTAGGTGCAAAAGATGTTTCTCTATTGATCACTTGGCCTCCGATTGTCCTCACTCGCACCGTAAGGGTGCAGCAACTTGGTGGAAGAATGCACTCACGAATCATTTGACTATTAGCGCTTCCCCAATGGATGGTTCCGCCTAGGAGAGCGAGCCTTCCCTAGAGGGTGGTTCCTCTAAAGAAGACGATCCTTCCATGGAATCCTTGTCTGCTCCCCCTATGGGGCCTGTGGCAGATAGAGTGGTTGTTCCTAATCATATCAGGACTCCTCCTTCGTTGGCTCCGATGATTTCCTCGACTCTTGTTCGGCCCTCAACTTCTTCGGTCGCTTCTAACAGACCTTTGGCTCCTTTGTCAGCGCCATCCGCCTCGGGTCAATTTGCTACTTTGTCGGTACCTGCTTTATCTTCTGCATTGCCGGCATCTGGTTCAGCGTGAGTGCTCTTTGGTTGCTGCGTCTGTTGAAAGTCCCCTCCTCTCACCTCGCTCTGAGGATTTTGACTCGAAGTTTTCATGGACTATGATTTAGCGTAAAATAAGGGACTCCCAAATCCGTTGTTGCTTCATGACCGAGGGTTAAGGAGTTAGATTTGCTTCCTCAAGATTTGTTGTTTAGATTCCTTGTTTGTTGTTTGCTTGTTGTTTATGTGTTGTTGTTAGCCTATTTGTGGCCAGTTTTGTTCTGCCCTAGGGGCCTTTGTGTAAAGGGATCAACACCCTAGTTTTCTACTTATCTTAATCAAAAACAACAATATATAGGATCAATATATCTAAGAATACGTCTAACTCAAATAATATAACTCAATATGCTTAGAAGTATGAAAATGCCATTTAACAACCCAATCTAATCACAATACATAAAGACCAAATGCGAACAAGGAAACAAAATGATAATAACAAGAAGCTTATAACAGTTATTTTAAAATTTATTACATTAACAATTTAATTAAATATATGTATAATTACTTAATTACTTACAAATTTTTAATTATTCTTCTATAAGTAATCTCTATAGACTCTAATAGACAAATCATCACGCCTTTCCATCTTGATATTACAACATTAAGTGTAATTTGATACGTTGATAAATTCAAAATACATATCAAGCTTTTTCACAAAAGCCTTATATATCTCGTTACATTATTTTCAATCTGATGAACTGTGTTTCTTGTAAATCCTAAGCCTATTTATTTCTACAAACTAGCCAAAAATAGACATTTGGAGAAAAATCAATTACATCGTATTTTTTAACTTGGCAACTGCAAATGATTATTGAGGATGTTTTTGGATAAAATTGAACAATGATTTTTTTTTGCATCAACATTTCTGGATAGAACTACAAATGATTGTTTGGAAGGAATACCATCAATTTTGTGGATGGCTTTTTTTGTTAAAGAACCCCTTCAATTTCATGGTGTGCAACTGCTACAGATTGTTTACAGGGAATATCATCAACATCAATTATTCTTCTATAAGTAATCTCTATAGACTCTAATAGACAAATCATCACGCCTTTCCATCTTGATATTACAACATTAAGTGTAATTTGATACGTTGATAAATTCAAAATACATATCAAGCGTTTTCACAAAAGCCTTATATATCTCGTTACATTAATTTCAATCTGATGAACTGTGTTTCTTGTAAATCCTAAGCCTATTTATTTCTACAAACTAGCCAGAAATAGACATTTGGAGAAAAATCAATTACATCGTATTTTTTTAACTTGGCAACTGCAAATGATTATTGAGGATGTCTTTGGATAAAATTGAACAATGATTTTTTTTTGCATCAACATTTCTGGATAAAACTACAAATGATTGTTTGGAGGGAATACCATCAATTTTGTGGATGGCTTTTTTTGTTAAAGAACCCCTTCAATTTCATGGTGTGCAACTGCTACAGATTGTTTACAGGGAATATCATCAACATCAATTATTCTTCTATGAGTAATCTCTATAGACTCTAATAGACAAATCATCACGCCTTTCCATCTTGATATTACAACATTAAGTGTAATTTGATACGTTGATAAATTCAAAATACATATCAAGCTTTTTCACAAAAGCCTTATATATCTCGTTACATTATTTTCAATCTGATGACTGTGTTTCTTGTAAATCCTAAGCCTATTTATTTCTACAAACTAGCCAAAAATAGACATTTGGAGATAAATCAATTACATCGTATTTTTTAACTTGGCAACTGCAAATGATTATTGAGGATGTTTTTGGATGAAATTGAACAATGATTTTTTTTTGCATCAACATTTCTGGATAAAACTACAAATGATTGTTTGGAGGGAATACCATCAATTTTATGGATGGCTTTTTTTGTTAAAGAACCCCTTCAATTTCATGGTGTGCAACTGCTACAGATTGTTTACAGGGAATATCATCAAGTTTGTGGATCTTTTTTGGTAAGGAATCCCTTCAATTTCATCATAAAGTCGGATATTTAGCTAATTATTTAGCTACTTAAACAACTAAAAATGAAAAAGGAAAGTCGAGAGTATTTTCATCCAGATAGACTTATAAAAATAAGCAGAGGAATGAAAATGTAGTGCTTTTGTTGTATCTTTTGAAACAAGTATTTCTACAATGACATTCTTGATTCTCCAACCACAAATCCCCGTCTAAAACCTAATTAGCAGGCAACCTTCCCAAGCATTCTCATGAAAGGAAATTCCAACGTGAAAGGATGTTAAATTTTAGATTAATAAAACATTGTCTGTGAACATAAATTATGTGAGCCTAGGAAGAGATTATCTTATAACTCATCTGTGAACAAGAATTTTAGATTAATAAATTATCTGAGCCTAGGATATTAAAAAGACTGAACTGCTATAAAGAGCATGAGTAGAACTCTAGCATTGAAAATATGTAAAACTTTTATCCAAGCAACCATTGAAAAGCTACAATCAACACAGTGTGGGAACGTGATGGTCATCTTTTGCCATGGCCGTCATTTGCTATGAAATATTATTAATTAACTCCAAATAGCCATAAAATGTAATGAGAAGATTAGAAACAATCCAATAAGAATATCAACGTGTCCATAATATTTTGGCATTAGTGAAGGGATCAAGCAATCATTAAGTTCACTTAATTTCTTAGTAGTTACTTTTTTACACTATAGCATGTTAATCAACATGTACCTAGAGTCATCATTCATTTCTACAATCATCTGAAGAAAGTACCCCTAAAAAGTTATCCTTGTATTCGTATCAACAGAGGTTTGGCTCACATTTATGCAGTCTTCGCTTTTTGTTAGAAATTAACCTGGTTAATTCATAACCTTGGTAAAGAAAGGACAGCAAAAGATTAAGGTATGATTTTTTTTGTCAATTTATTAGCTCTAAAAATGCAATCCACAAGTAAATTGATCATTCAACTGAGATGCTAAAAATAAGTAAATCTGGAGTCAAACCGTTTGCCAATATTTATCATCCATGACTAGTGAGCTTCTCAATGCAGACAAAGAAAATCCAATGGAAATGACAAAAGAGATGAAAAAACACCAGATTTATTATATTGCAAAACTGGATTATTCCAATCAGACTTGCACCCAAGACTAGAATCTGAATGAAGATGAGAATATTGATTTACTCAGATTCTTCACCTGTCCTGGTTCCCAAGACTGGGATATCCTGGTACCTTTTCTGCAAACAGATATAGATGAGCAATATTAAAGAACGCATGATTGAGTGTCAAATTAATTAAAGAAAATGTAGCAAAAAACACCGAAGCATACTGCAAAATATGGGTCCCATTAAATATATTTTTCCAAACGAAATTGCATAACCATAAAATCTGTTAAAGAAAATTGAATGGTAAATACTTTTAAAAAAGCATTTTTAACATTTAAGTCATGGACCTGTAGTCTTCTTTGTTTGGATAAAAGATCTGTTAGGTGAAATGTATGATTCCAAGAACAGTTGGTTATGGGTCACAAACAAAAGTTTTCCAATGGTTCATTGATTTGATATGCTATGCACATGCCCAAGTAGGCAAGCAGAATACAGTAAATCATATTACAGTTACTAATTCAATTATTCAACATATATTAAAGAAATGTACGAGGAACACAAAATATTTTAGAATCAAACCATGTTCAAGTACATTTGGGTGCGATTTTTTTCAGATTTGGCATACTACACTTTGTCACTGACAATCTGACAAGGAAAAGCAAATGCAGCGCTCCCAATAGTGCCTCACCTAGGATTCTGTGATCCAATTGAATTTCATTTCTCTATGTTGATTGTTTCTGCTTCTTGAATGCCGTGTTGCTAGTGTATTATGTTCTTTGACTTGAAACTGCAAGTCTGTTGTTGTGGAAACATGGGTCATAACAAATGCATCTTTGCTTGATGCTGTATCATCACTGGAAACCGCATTCTCTTGAATATTCAGATATTTACTTTTGCCTCCTTGAAAGTGATTATTGTTTGTTGATTTTATAGCCTTATCCGTCTTTGGATCGGTATCTTTGTCTATCTTGGAATTCAGGAGTTCATTTGATAATTGAACTTCAGAATAGTAAGTCTTATGCTGTCAGTTTCATGGGAGATTGAGTCCTTTGTCACAATGGTTGTATCTGGCATATTTGATACGACCAGGCGTATTGATTTTCCCAATTCCTGTGCTTGTGGTGTAGATGTGAGCTGACATGTTGCTGCTTCTTGACACAAATTTTACTTGTCATTTCTAGGGACTCCATATGTTCTACAGTTTGAAACGCTGAAGCTTGCTACAGTTCTTGTTCCATTTGTCTTTCTTTCAGAGTCCAATAAATTCCATAACCTGTATTCACAAGTTCTGTCATTGTTGATTCTGTGGCTTTAAAATCTGATTGATCAGTTCTTATTGTGACTTCTGTCTGTGCCTCTAATATAGAGTTGTCTTTAGAGACTTCAATGCCTACACGTTCAATATTATGGCTTTTTGGACCTTCATTGATGGTTGGGCCTGTCACATTGACTGCATCTGATACAGCTAAACCATGACTAACATTGTCTTCCTTGTAAATTTTCTTTTCATCTACCAACTCCTGGTTGGATTGCCACAGTAGAACAAATTTTAGTGATTGTTTTGTTAATGACTGATTTATCTTCAGTGGTAGAACCTTCTATTTGTGGGCAAAGATGAATTGAATTCTATATATATCATTCCCTGCTGTCCCGAAAATTTTGGAAAATTTTTGCCGTCCGTGTAAACGCGTCCCCACATCTCCCATCCCAGAAACTCGGAGAAACACTAGATTTAACTTATATGTCCTGCTTGTCCTTTATTGAAAAGTTATTGGTACACTCCTAAATGAATACAGGATGTCAGGACATTTAAAGTGATCAATTGGTTGAGTTTTTTCAATTGACTCTAAAGATATTCCTCCATATGCCAAGTCAATTGAAAATGTAGATCAAAGTAACAATATACTTCCAATCATGTTATTTTAAAGTGAGGGTTACGTCTATATCTCAACTTGAAAACTTTATTCACTGCATTTTAAATGATGTGATAACCAGCCATCTATGGGCACACATCCCCGAGGGTCTGGGTGATGCCTTCAATGTCACAGACATCCCAGGGACTTGGAGGAGATGTAGGACTGGACAACCTGCTCTATTTGGTGCACTTAAAATTAAAAAAAGTTTCTAAGGAAAATAATGCTAAAAACCCTTCAAAAACTCGAAGGGCCAGGATTGATATTGCAAATTCAGCAGACTGTTTTTTAAAATTTCAAGTGCTTTTGTTTCTTTTCATTCTTTCAATATCCATCCCCTCACCATTCCCATAATTTGGGAAAAAATTTACCGTTTACAAAATTGCGTCCCTGCTTTTTGCTGTTCACAAAATTGCATCCCCCCATCCTGGAAACTTGGAGAAACATTAATAATAACTGTGTATGTCCTAGCTAGCAGGATGTATGTATCTTGTCATTTTGTACAGGAATTTGACTGTCTCAAAATTTATCTACTTCACAGAGGTTGTTGCAAAAATAGGTTGATTGCTAGACTACAGGCTCTATAGAGTGAGAAGATATTTATCTTGAATCTCAAGGTTGGGGTGAGTAGGGGAGAAGGGGGATAGGTGGGTGAGGGATCACTTGAACAAGCAAGGGCAGATTTTGTGAGAAGGGGCTAGCATTATTTGACTAGGGAAATGGAAAATGCATGAAGGCCAAGGGCTGATAGTAACAAGAAAAGAGGCATTGTAGATAGGGAAGGGGTGGAAATTAAGGTAATATTGATAATTTGGTTTGTTGTGAAGGGAATGAGGGGTGTATGGATTTGGTTGAGGCGTGACTAGGGGAATGTGGACTCTAATATTCTCAGCCATTTCTTACTTTTTGCATATTGACTTTCCTGATGCTATAGCCCATGTGACCTAGGGGCTATGCTTTGTGTGTTAGTATTATCTCGAGTGAGATTATTAGGTTTTATGGGCATGTGTGGTTGGTTTCTCTAGTCAGCAAGTCGGTAAAATCTCTACCCATGGCATTAAGTCTTGCTCTCATTGCATTGCACAGGAGGTAATGGCATAACACTTCAAGGAGGTTAAGTCCACGCTTAGCAAGAAATTCAAAAAGAAAAGATGTTGGAGGTGAAAGAGTAAATAGCAAAAATGAAAAACATAGAGTGATCTTCAAATGGTGGTGGGTGACTAAGCGGGAGAATTGGACAGGTGGGCGAGGGGTAACACTTCAATAAGTGAGTGATTTGTAAAAGGATCAAGTAATTTCATAGGTGAAGTGAAATACAATTCAGAAATAACTTCATAGGTGAAGTGAAGCATGGGAAGACATGCAAAATACCCTTCCTGAAAAAGCAAGGTTCCTCAACCTAGAAGCTGATGTTGCAAGCATTCTTAGTCAATGGAGACTATGAGAAGGATCATGGAGGCTCTCATAGAAAAGTTGTGCTGAATGGAAGAACCACAAGCAAGGAGAACACTCATTCTAAAGAAAAGGAAGAATTCCACAGTGAATCAAATCTACCAAAAAAACCTCAATTAAAGGCTGAGGTAAAGATTGAGATTTTGCCATTCAAAGGAGATGTGAATATGAAGAAACTAGACCATATGTTAGCACAATTAGAGGTATATTTTAGTATGCATACACTTAGTTTGCAAAGCATGATTTAACTTGGTTTGAAAATCTATTGTATTTTATGGCATTAAGAAAACAAGCTCCTATTAGCTCATGGGATCAATTTAAGAAATTAATTAAGAAACAATTTTACTGAATATGTCCTTATCAAGGACAAATGCATGGAGTGGCAATTTTTAAAACAAGGAAAATGTATGGAGCGGCAACTTTTGAAACAAAAACAAGGACAAAATGTGCAAGAGTACACTACTAAGTTTCAAAGAAGGGGCTGTTGAAATGGAAAAGGATATGCAAGAAGAGAAGGTGTTGATGAAATACATTGGAGGCCCATATTGCTCTCTAAATCAGGGCTCATTCACATGCTAACTACCTTGATGTAGATGGTTCTCCATCCTCTCGCCAAAGACAAAAGGAGCATCCCTCAACTGTCCCAAGGATGGTAGGGCATCTACACACCATTTTAAAAAAATACGCATTTTCTTAAATTGTGGCTAAGCTCTGTAAATTTTCTTTCCATAGAAGTTTACAAGTTAATGAATCCTCATCACTATTCCATAGGAAGCAGGCAAAGTGAAAACAAAGAAGAAAATAAATAAGAAGAATGATGATATTCCAATTCTGCAATTGTGCAACACTCACCTTCGGCCCTCATGTTGTCTATTACAAGTCACTCCTTTGTAACATTTGCACTATCCTCTTCATTCAATTTTAATTTTTTATTTTATTTTAAATATTTAACTTAATAATAAATATCAGTTGATTTATCTTTTTATTTTATTTTTTAAAACCTTGAATTTCATATAGATATAAGAATCAAGCATTTCAAGATTGATTTTTCTACCAATGCCTGTCTATTGCTTGCAAATTGGATATATTGTAAATTTCTATTTTTGCCACTCAAGCTTAAGTGCATATGATAATGCTCTGTTGTATTTGACATCTCTTATCAAAGACAAATTGAAAACAGGCAAGACATGGTTTGCCTTAAGGATTAAGGAGTTAAAAAGAGATTTAACAATTCTAGCGATGAGTATGCCACGACATCGTTTGCATCGGACAATGAGTTAACAATTAGCCACGGGCCCTTTGTACTTGTAACACTTTGTATTGCAAACTTGACAAAATCATGCAATTGAGCATGGATGGAAGACTCTTCGAGTACTCAGCAAGTCTTGAAAAACTCGCAAGTTTTTCGAGACAGCGAGTTTTCCTAGTGTTTACTCTCCAGAAAACTCAGCGAGTTTCTGTCGCGACTCCCCCTGCATTGTTAGGTTTTGAAGAAAAACTTAAACCTCTTGCATTAGACATTCCATCTCCATAGAAGATATTGACTAAGATTCTTGAGTGCATTGAAATTCTTTAGCCTTGTCGTGAGAAGGTTCTCCAAATAGCCCCTCAAATGAATAGCAAAAGTAATTTGACTCGTCATCATCCCTTATGTAGTCATGGTCTTCTTGCACACCAATAGGAACTAGGAGACCGATTTGATCTTTGGATACTTGCATACCCACATATTCTTCAAACAATGTATGACATATTGGTGTTATTGCACTTGTATCTAGTATTAAATATTCTCTTCCTCAGTCAACAATCCATCAATCTCAAAAAACTTGAGCAAAGCCGACAAAACATGCAAAATTTCTAACTCCTTTCTATAACCTAACAATGCAGGGGGAGTCATGATATTCTAAAAATACTACTACTTCATTTTAAGAGGTAGGCATTGGAGAAGGTGGGTGCAAGAGGAGATCTAGGATTGGATGACATTAATGAGGCTGAGAAGTAGTCATTACCATCTACTACCAGGATGGAGGTCGAGCCACTGCCTTCCATGCCAAGTGAGGAGCCACAGCGAACTCCAAGGACTAGAACCTCTACCTCTCCCCTAGTTTTCAATAGATTAGGGAAGAGGAAGATGTAAAATGTTGTATTTACTTTAGTTTTACTACTTTCATTTTGTCAGCTATCTATTGTATCGGGCTATCAGACATGAGGATGCGATTTTGTTTTCAATTTGCATTCAAATCAATCAAATTTAATAGAAAACACTTTTGTACTCATTTATGGACTCATTGGATACATCTTGTTGTTGAATTTTGCAAAAAAACATGTGTTTCTAATGAAATTTAAGCAATTTTTTAAGTTGTCGAGTTTTTGCCGAGTCGAGTTTTTTGGGCCTAGCAAATTTTTGCCGAGTCCGAGTTTTCCAACTATGCAATTGAATATTCTAATATGAATATCAACATTCCCCGAGGATGCATCCTCTGCCCTTTTGGACACATTCCCATACCAGGGACATTCCAAGGATGCGAAAATGCCTTGGAAACATCACCCCGACATCACCTATCAAGAAGTTTGCAGCAGAAACGTCTTGCAAAATGGTGGTACTGCACAGGGATGGTTGACCATCCCTACACAATAAAGCTCAAAATTTTATTAAAAACAGCCCAAATGAATAAAAAATGCAGACTCTTAGAACCAATTTGAGATCTGATATTCCTTATGTTTTTGCAAAATAATCTTCTTTTGTTCTTCAAAAATTTGATGTAACATTCTACTCATGAATTTTTGAATTTTTAATTGGCATGAGAAAACCTTTTATCTATTTCTTGGCTGTGCAAATTCTAAGTGCGTGTCACCATGTTATTTTTAGTATAGCCGCTAGCTTCTAAAAGGATCTTCTTGTCAAATGACATGCTCTCTTAGAACCAGTTCAACTTTTGACATTCTTAATATTTCTGCAGATTAATCTATCTTGATCTTCAAAAATTTGATGTAAATATGTGGGTTTGTGACAAATAAGTATGTTTCTTATCACAGGTGGCAGGGCTATGCTTGTGGAATTGCCAGTCAATGTTCACAATAAAGACAACTTTAATGCAAGTGTTATTGAAGTGCATTAAGTCAATTGGAAAATTTGGCAGCATTTCAGATCTTATACTTGCTAGACTTGTTAATGTCAATGGTCATTTTGACTTTGAGCAATAAGTTGGTAAAGGGTGTTCAGCACTGAAAGGGTCATGAAAATTTTGGCAGGGTACTTAGTGTATCTAATTCTTTTGTCGACTCTCATGTGAACTCTTGACTCCACTTTTATGTTATGTATTAAGGATCTATAATGTATATGATGAATGCCTTATCAATGTATCATATGAATATTTAAAATTTCTCTATATTTTTAAAATTTTCCCTTTTTATTTAATAGCTGACCCCTACTGTCCCTTAAAATGGCCTCCAAAAAACCTGTCCCCAAAATGCATCCCCCCATCCCCTTCTGTCCCCGTCCCGGAAACTTGGTGTGACAGATAAATAATCAGAATTTTGATACAACTGATTATCAAATTGTTCACATGAATGATAAATTGCAATGTCTTTTACTTTTTATAATTAATTTTTCAAATATTATATATTATTTTAGCCACAGTCCCCGAAACTCTCCCCTTTCCACCTGATCCGTTTATCGTCTTCTCGTGCTGCATTTGGCCTTCATTCTGACAAATATGAGGATATCCCTGCTCCATTGAACTCTATATGTGTCTTTTTCTTCTAGTGTGATTTCTAATATATATTCCTTAAAATCATATGAATATCTATGATAAGTATTAAAGGCTTTTATGGGCATTTTTAATTAGAATTTTCTATTTTTGCGGAAACTCACACATGAATTTTTTAAGTGATGCAAAGCATTCGGGCCCACACACTATCCTTCTCACCCGAAAACAATAATAGTCTCAATTTTGAATTCTCTGTTTTTCTGTGTATTTCAGTTTATCTTTGTCCTTCTTCTGTCTACTGATCACGTGGGGTCCACAGTGGAGCTGGACACAAAGGATAAAGATTATTGGAAGAACCAAAACCCTTGCTGATTTCCCTGGGCCCGCATATCTGGCTGGAGGCCTTTTGAAATCGTGGGAGAAATAGACAAAAAAAATTCATTATAAAATTCTGGGCATTGCCTTGCTGGGACCCACACAGTTGTCCTTTTCCTGGACTGGGTTCTTTGGTTGAAGGTTCTCCTTGCTGACTGATTCCTGCGGCCCACGCATCTCCCAGCTCCTAAGCGCTGCCAACAAAATCCTTAAGTTTCATTTCTAGCTGGGCCCGCATGGCTGGGAAATATTTCCTTTTGCTGGGCAGCAGTCCTTCTGACAGGCTATTACTATTTTTTTTAATTTGGCAACAGTCTCTGACAGCATAAGTTACCTGCAGCAGCAGTTACAAATTTAAAATTTTCCAACAGCCAGTTATTTATTTGCTGGGTACTTCTTCCTTGCTGCTGGATGTGGTTATTTATTTGCTCACAATTTCTGAGCAACAGTTGCTGGGCAGCTATCACCTATTTTAAGAGTGCATCATGGAAACAAGCACTGCTGCCAGCAGCCATTTAAATGACTCCCCCTACCCTTTGTATGTCGGTCCTCCTCCTGGCCTGGATTGTTAGGATGTGGTGTTTCAGTATAATTCCTGATTTTCATGTCTAGGCTGAGAGTTAGCATCTGGCAGCTCTGAGTAGTTAGGGAGACGGAGTAATAGATAGAGCAGAAGGCTATGTGTAGAGTAATAGTCATTTATGTTAGTTTTCTAAAAGCTTCGAAGTCATTGTAAGGCTTCTGCCTTAGGCTCAGCATCTGTATCAGGATATTGACATTTCTGACAGAGAACATCAAAATGTTGTTCTTGCGTTGCTGTTATAGATGGTACAAGTCCCTGTTGCTGGGCTATCTGCCTGTGAGGCAAGTATGTTATCTGAGTTTTGATTAAGGTGATTTGAAGGCTGTTATTGCTTCCATAATGTGTTCGTCTCCCGACGTCTCCCAATTCGAAAACCCTCAAAAGCTGTCGTCTCTGCCAAAAAACAACCATAAATATTTTCAAACGAAAAAATAAAACCCTAAAATATATTACCTTGTTTGTCTACTTGCGGGAAATTAGAAAGAAGCGGCCGAAAACATCTACAGAACAGCGCGATGACCTTCATATTGTTAATTGTTAAACTTAACATATACTTTATACAATTTAACAATTATATTGTTAAACTTAAGTTAAATTGTTTAATATATGATGTTTTTGATTAGTTCAGCTAGAAAAAAGGGTCCAGAACCCTTTACAAAGCTGCCAACAGGGCAAAAAGAGACCTCAAACGAGCCAGAAACAGTACATTAACAGCACATAAACAGCAGTCAAAAACGAGACTAATAAAAAACACAAAAGAACCAGCAGACCCATTAGGGATTATCAGACGTCCCATACTTAGCCAAGAAGTTAACCATATCCTTGTAGTCGCCCAGGCTGTCCACCCCCACATCTCTGACCTTATCATCGAATTCTTTAACAGAAGCAAACACCAATGTTTAATATATGATGTTAAATTGTTAAACATAAGTTAAATATATGATTGTTAAATTGTTTAATATATAATTGCTAACAATATATTCTATACGATTTAAATTTTAATTTAGCAATTTATTCTTATATATTCTATAAGAGAGGTAATCAATATAATTTTTTTATCTAATTTAACTTAGTAATTGTTTATATTTTTAATTTAACAGTTTATTTTTTCAGATTTCCTCTTGTTGAACTTAACATATATTCTAAAAAAAATTCTATATATCCCCCGTCTCCTATTTTCAAAAAAAGACGTACTCGTACTGGTACAGATATGGTACCGGTACTAGTCTCCCGTACCAATACCAGTACCAGCCTCCTGGCAACGATGCCTAACAATATATACGTGTTAAGTATTAAAGGCTTTCATGAGCATGTTAAATTAAAATTTTAATTTTTGGGGAGATTTGACCCATGGAGATTTTTTTACTCCATGAGTGGTCATTTATACTAATGATATTTTATTTCCTCATCTATGTTTTTAATAATTAAAGGGAAAGGATGTTGTTATAATTACACAGGGACACACTTAGCACACAAGCACCTCTTGTTAGAAAAATAAATGCATGGAGATTGAGAGAGAATTGTGTAGTACCTTCATTACCAACAACGGAAAACGGGAAAAAAATTATCTGAGATGTCATCTTTCCCGAAAATCGTCGAGGCTAGGTTTATTGTTGCACGTAAGGATTTGGGCGACCCTTCGAATGGCGGCCAATGGGCAAGGAACAGGCATAATGCAAATCTAGGGATGATGCTTGAGAGCCATCGTATCTCCTCCAAGTAGGAGCGGCCCTTTAAATAGGGTGTTAGAAGGGATTTTCCGTCTCAGGCGGACAGGAGTGTCTCCAGCCCCAAGGGAAATAAAGGTTCTGAGAGTAAGGGTTTCTCATTGCGCAAGTGGCCATCTCCTTCACCTCAAGTGGCCAAGCATGTTGCACCCAACAGTGGATCTCAGATGGTTAGGGCCCTACGATGTGCCATTGAGTCTCCAATCTTAGATTTGAAAGAGGAAATCAAAGAAGAAATGATTGAAAACGAAGTTTTTTTCGCACAGAATGGTTTAATTGGTAGATTTATCAAGCTTTGGCCCGGTCTCATAGAGCTACACAAATGGATCACAGATACATTGAGTTCAATACTGAAAGGTGACATTCAGATTTACCCTTGTGCCTGCAGATTTTTATTGTGGTTTTTGACAATGTGCAGGACAGAAATTCAATTCTATGTGACTATCAATGGAGTTGTGATGAGCACTTACTCATGCTCAAACCATGGCATCCATCTTTTAACACTATTTCTGAATCTTTCACTATAATGCCTACCTAGGTTAGACTCCCTAACCTCCTGCTCTAATTCTGGTTTGAATCCTGTTTCGAAGCAATTGGCAATAAACTGAGGAAGTTCTTGGTTGTTGACAAAGATTCATCAAATTTCTTTCACACCACTTTTGCTCGCATCTTGGTTGATCTAGATACCTCCAAGAATCTCCCAGCTGATATCCTTCTCAAATTATCAAACAGTAGCTAGAATCAGATCCTGGATTATGAGGGTTTACCTTTCTGTTGTTGCAGGTGCTACAGCACTAGCCACATTGCTACCAATTGCTCCAAATACAGACTGGACGGACAAGCTACATGGTGGAAAGATGTGGCTGACCACCATTATTCTGTAGAAAAAGACAATTCAGCATCCCAACAAGATTTTATGGAATCAGCTCAAAAGGAATCCCCTCAAAAAACAAGGACTCCAGATTTGGACAAACAAAAAGAAAAATCTATATCTGCTACCATTCAGAGATCTCCTTCCATAGAGGGTAGTGCTAAGGCTACAGATATGAAGGTGAATAAAAATGATAAAAATGCTCAGTTTTCAGAAGTATCAGTCAAAAAATCACAGGACGTTAATTCCTCAATTACTAGTGCAAGAGCCCGGGATGCCGGCAATTCATGTGAGTCAAAATATAATACATCTAGAGAGGATCCATCACAAAGTAACAAGACTGTTGCAACAGACAAACTGGGGGACGAAAACAACCAATGGATAGTGGTCAAACAGAAAAACAAATCAGCAGGAAGTGAGAAACGTAATATGACTTTGCATTCCCATGTTAAGATGGGTAGGCAAGAATCACTGGGATAATAGCTTTTAGCGCGATTACCATCATAGGTGATCGGAATTTTGTACTTATGCACCGCTATTTACAAGGCATGCACTGTATTTTTTGCTCTCTTTTAATTACGGGGTACGGCTCCCTCAAGCCTAATTCAAGGATAAAAAAAGACAACAGATAACGGAAAATGTGTCTAGAAAAAGGGGTTAGATGAGGTTGAGCATAAGAAACGAATTGGAAATGGTTTTCTATACACATAAATATATTTCACCTTTTTTCAGGCAATTTTTAAACCCGTCTGCCTTCTGCCTTTGTCTATTGTTTGGCTACAGTTTCTGTCCCCCAATTCTCTGTCACTTTATTCTAGGTTCTACTTTTTCTGCCACTTGATTTCTCTTCCCAAGCACTAGGGTTTTCCCACTAGTTTTCTCTGCCCAGAGCCAGGACTGCATTTTGCAGTTGCTGTTGGCTCCTTTACACACAGTCTTTTTTAAAGTCACAGACAGCCCTAGAGTCAGTTGACCCTAATAAAATCAGTCCCGCTTATTCAGCCTTAACGGCAACAGTTCCATGCAATTTATATAGTCCCAGTTGGCCTCAACAACAGTCCTGTGTGACTAGGGTACAGTCAGCCCTCCTTACCATACACTTTAAACTCAGGAGTACTTGTAAGAAAATATCATAGCCGAGTAACTCACCTCTACTGAGTTTTGCCAAGTTAATGAATTTAAGTATTTTCAAATTTGCCAAAGTTTTTGTCAATTTGCCAAGTCCAAGTCAAAATTGGGTCTGCCAAGTTTTGCAGAGTGACGAATTTTGAAACTATGCTCCTTGTAGCAATTGAATAGTGAGCCTTAATTCCTCAAAAAGTTCTCCTTAAAAATTCTCCTTCAAACTCACCTATACTAAATGTTAGAAGAACGAATGCACAAAGATTGAGAATCGTGTGGCGCATGCTTCAATGTGTGTATTTCTGCATTTATTAATGTACAAGGAAATTATGTTGGTGGTTATAATTTACACTGTATAAGTTAACCTTATTAGACATACTAATGCGTGCTATTATTTCATCATATGCAATTAATGCCTATGCGTACATAATAGTCTAAAACATCTCTAAGCATTTGTTGCTCATCTTTTGCACTGGCATGCCCATAGCCATATCTTTGATGCTTGGTAGAGGTTTTAATTAATTTCATGCTTTAGTTACAAAGTATCTTGAACTCATGGTTTATTTAACATATATATGCTAGAAGAAATATAGGAACTATAATATTTCATTGCTAGATGATCCGACTCCGCATTATAGTTTCTAAATTACAAATCAATGTGACTGTAATCTTAAAACTATCAAAACGTATAATGATCATGAATAATGATAACCATTTACCTAGGGTAAGTGCATGATTAGCATAATCGCCCTTTATTAGCTGAGTGAGGAAACATTTGCTACTTCAGTAACAGCACGTTAAACTTTCATGAGGCGGTATGATCTTCTTCAAAAAGCCTATATATATATAGCATTCACATGATTTTGAATCTAAAACTATGTAACATGGGACACATCCGCACCCCTCCATCCAACATCCCTGTTTCCCTTGTCAACCCGGGGACAGTGGGATAGCAGTGAATGTCCCCTAGCTGTCTCTTGTCCAGAGGGAAACAGGAGACAGCAAAAAGTTCCTGAAACATCAGCCACGGGGGCCTGACGTCCCAGGAACACCTTGTTGTCCCTACGACAGTCAGGGACGTCTGAGGCGTCCTTCAACTCTCTTGGGGATGGTTAGATGTCCCCCATTTTTTTTTTTGAAATTCCACTTTTAAAAAAAAGCTTCAAATTAAAAACAGGGCGTGGGGGTTCCAAGCCTTCCCACACCACTAATGAAGCCCTAATCAACCCTAGACTTAACCCAATGCCCACTAACACTTTCCTTGCCACAATCATTTTGAAATCAAAAGTGGTAAAATTATGAAAAATGGCACATACCATGAAGGTCCATGCTGCCCCCAGACACTGCGAGCGGAACTGCCCCTCAACCCCACTAGGACCTTCCACACCAAGACCCCTGCTCTAGTTTTAAACGGCAAAAAATAAAAATTGTTTTGGGTTGCACTGGATGGAAAAGCAGCATTTTTTGTCCTGAGATTTTATAATTAAATCCCTGAGTAATTGAATTCCATTTATACTGCTGAGTCAATCCCAATTCCAAGTAATAATACCATGATATAAAGAATTTTGATTTATCTCTAACATTTACAATTTGACAACAGACATTGCAATATCAATTATCAACTGTGTTCTCAACTCTATATTCAATTTTGTACATTTTGTGCAACAGAGAGATAATTGGGGTCCCCTTAGATGAGTCACAACTTGATATAGAGAGTGACTCAAAATTAGAGGCCAATTTTGATATTGATATCCCAAATAAGGCATAGCTGTATTTAGTACTATATTTATTTATATCTATGATCCTACTGCTATGCCTATTATTAGGCATTCTGTCATTTATAATTTTGTAGCTTTGGGAGCTTTTATCATAATGAATACAATGAAATTTCTATTTTTTATTGTTGCCATACTTGAATCAATGAACATTGAACATTGAATATCAAATTTGATATATTATATGAATGTCTAAACCCGAACTTTGATTTCATATATAACTAAACTTATAAAAATTTGAGTTTATATATATATGGCATCCCCATCCCAAAAATGCTGTGGAACATAGATCTAAACTATTTTGACGTTCCACAAATAGTTTACACATACATCAAATATAACCAACAATACTCAAAACTTCAGGCACAACAATCAATAAATAGGATAATAAATGGGAAATGTAGAACAAGGTGAAAGAACAATACCCCAACATTGTTCACCTCCCATAGTCGATTAACTCCATAATCCACTACCTGCTAGTCAAAATGTCATAAGCATTGTAGTAAAAAGAAACACCTTGTATAAATGGAAACTTGTATTCAAATGTAAGATGATAATGATTGAAAAACTTGATACCTAACTAGCTACTCGTTTGTGCCTTCATATATCATCAACACCAACCACTAACTGTTACACATGCTTAAGGGTATGAAAAGTCTAATTCTTTGTAAGTGTTTCAAGTATTTTATTTGGCAGGTTAGAAACATGAAAAGTCTAATTCTTCGTAAGTGTTTTAAGCATTTTATTTGGCAGGTTAGAAATATCTATAATTTTGTAAAAGACCTTGTTTTCCTAAAGTATAGTTCATAACACAGAAAGCTATCAAAAAACAAGTTAAGGATCGGTTTTGTGGTCATCCTTCATGTATATGGCCATCATATCCACAAGGAATTGTTGTCATCGAAAATTCATGTCCACATATTTAATGACTTTCCTTTTGCGATAGAAAATTAAAATAACATTATTAGAGAGTATTTAACTTACACCCCTTAGTAACAAGCTGAATGAAGTTTATTTTAAATTGATCGCATGCCTGTGTAGAAAGATCATGGAATTATCATTGTACTCGAAGACATGATAAAAATGCCCACATGTTTGTGAGGAAAACGACCACTAAAATATCCCACTGTACCCAATGAAATTTTGGCATGCTCACATGCTTGTCTATTTATTTTGAGAGTTATCATTTCCTAGTCCAATCAATTTCTTTCTTTACTGCCATATGAAAGTTCGCTAAAGACTATCTCCAAAACAAAAATCTTAAAACAAGATAAACCTTAATTTCTTTAAATAATTAAGCCATGAGACACCCAATTACCAAATCCATTTGAGCTCGATATAAAAGAGTATCAATTTAAAAAAACTGTAAGTGATATGCATGTACCTTTGCAATAATTTGATGGACTATAATTAGTAAAAAACAAATGTTCTTTGACTATTAGAAAGACAACATCAAGGCTATCATGCACAAATTCTATTCATTTGGTGAGCATTATTCCTAACTACTCCAAACAACCATTAACACCATAAGGTTGTTTCTGCTTTAAAGTCAACAGATAAGAGACACTCAAAACTTGCATCTCTTCTCGATATAAAAGAGTATCAATTTAAAAAAACTGTAAGTGATATGCATGTACCTTCGCAATAATTTGATGGACTATAATTAGTAAAAAACAAATGTTCTTTGACTATTAGAAAGACAACATCAAGGCTATCGTGCACAAATTCTATTCATTTGGTGAGCATTATTCCTAACTACTCCAAACAACCATTAACACCATAAGGTTGTTTCTGCTTTAAAGTCAACAGATAAGAGACACTCAAAACTTGTATCTCTTCTCAATTGAAAACTTCCAATAAAAATAAATGTAACATTTAAAGAATGTAGCAAACTGATAGAAAATCAGGTTATAATCTTTAATTTGTAATCCTAGCACCTATCTATTTGACGACTTAGAAGATTTTTCTAATATCCCCTTCTCGGACTTGATCACTAGACTTGATCTCTTTTGGGTTGATTATACATTTATTTAAAGTTCAATGAACAAAATGGATTTTGGACTGACAGCTTAGAATAGGGGTTGTTATCATTGTTAAATTCTTGTTCGGATTCCACTTATGAACCTAATCTCCTGGGTGCAGGTACCTAAGATGCCAAACAGATGTTAATAACATAAGATAAGTGGGGCTAATGGTTGAGAAGCATTTCGGACAGTGTTCCATGTGGTAGGTTGCATACCTTGTAGGATTATGTTATGCATTCTTGTCATTTTAATTGTTGATTTTGGTCACTTTGGTCGTGGTGGTTTGCATTCTATGACTTGTGAAATATCCTAACCTAATACCTAGACTTCTTATAAATATTCAAGAAAACACAAATATATATACCTTCAATATTGGTAGTCATAAACCCTTCTAGATAAGCAATGGGTACTTCATCATATAAGTGTCACATTCCACATTTGGCATAAAGGAAATTATGGGAGGACCATGGCATATTCATGCCTCCCTAAAGAAGAACCCCTCAGAATACCCAAGTCCCTGAAATCAAAAGTGCTACATCTCCAAAATATAGAATGTTATGGCTCAAAATTGTTGGAAGAATGAATGCATTGGGTTTGAGAGTATCATATGGCACACACTTCAATGAGTGTAGCTTGTATTTATTATAGAATGGGGAAGTTACATGGTGATTTAACTTAATTGAAGTTACTTTTTAGACATAACTAATGTGGTTTTATTACATCATTAACATTAGTAATAAATGCTTATGTGTACAAACCATAGTCTAGAACATTGTGTCTAACAATATATTATATCTAATTAAAATCTCAAAAATGAAGAAAATTGACAAGCAGGAAAGTTCGCTGGTGGAGTTAAAAGGAAAGTTGCCAAGCAAGAAAGTTGGAAAATGGTATCTGTAATGTCCCTTGCTCATCAGTGATATCCAAGATTGACCGTTAGCCTATTTCGGAGGCCCGTAGGCTAGTCGGAGGTAATAATTAGGGTTTCCAGCTGTGTGGTGATCTCTTCTGAGCTTTCAAGGATCTGTTTGTCAGTGTATGGCAGTTTGATTGTTGGATTCCTTCTGGGTTTTCAAAGAGCTTTAGGGTGATATGTCATGCATTGGCATCCGAGGACTTTCTTGAGCTTACTATTTTTAGTAAGCACTATTTTTAGCAACATGATTTGTGGTAGAATATGGTGTGGAGTCTTCCTTGGCAGTTTCTTGATTAAGAATTGACAAGGAAAATATAATATGGGCACTTTATTATTTTATTTATAAAAAGGCAACTTTGGCATAATTAAATATTATAAAGTTAAGTTGTACCACTATGCCTAGGAGACATAACTTTAAGTTATTTTAAAAGGGCACTTTATTATTTTATTTATAAAAAGGCAACTTTGGCATAATTAAATATTATAAAGTTAAGTTGTACCACTATGCCTAGGAGACATAACTTTAAGTTATTTTAAAAGGGGGACCATGTGAGCATTTAAAAATAAACTAATTAGTTATGCCAAAAGGGAACGCCTAGGGAAATATTAGAAAAGAATGGAAAGAAATGGTTTTTTTTTTCAATTTTTAAAAGAATGTTTCCCTCTCATGTGTGGCGCCCATATTGGGGAAGTTTCCAAAAGCTTTCAAGAAGGAAAATATAAAAAGATATGAAGGCTCTTCATTTGATTATGCTTTGGATATTGCTAATATTGAAATGTTATTGGAGTTCTTATTGATCTCAGGGCTTTGAGGACGAAAACCCTCATGGTTGACATTGGTTTCGGGTTTGAAAGATAACCCCTAGCTGATTTCTACGGAGCAGCTTCATACAGAGGTTGCATGTGGGCTTATTGGAGATTTTAGAATTGAGTTGATGTTTTCCTTTGCAAGTGTTTTGGTGAGTAATCAGTATTTTTCAGTTTCAGTGTGATTTCAATGGGTTTTCATCAATTCTGTGTTGCTAGTTTTTGTATTGCTGAAATTGAAGATTCACTCGCAACGGAAAATCAGTGAAGGATATCATTCTGGGTATTTGACTAATCAATACCTCACCCCAGGGTGAGCCTATTCCTGCATTTTCATGGTCTTCGGCGAAGTTTCTGATTTTTCACATCAAACTGCCCTCTTTGGGAAGTACGACCCCTCCAGCATGTACGTTGGGTTTTGTGCATAAAATAACGTGCCACTTTTAGCAATTTTCCGGTGTTGGGGTTTGGACGTCCAGGCCATAGGAGTCATTTGCAACTGATTTGACGTCATTCCGAGACCCGGTGTGGATTTGGTGAGCATTCCAGTGGTTCCCAACAATTGTCTTGACAGGGTGAAAATATATCAAATTGTTGTTCTTTGAATATTTCAATATTTGTGCTTCTGATTTTGTAAAAGACTTACTAGGAAAATGAATCAATAAAGCTCTTGTTCCAGTTTATGCTTGTCTTTTGTTTATGCTTTGAGAATCAATGTTCTCATGCTGTCATATATTGCTGTTATATTGCTGATATGATGTTTATTTAAGCAAGCAAAAATAAAAATAAATAGGAAAAAATTAAGGGGGACATTACAATATCCTAAAAGTAAAGTGAGGGAATTGTTCACTCCTCCCATGAGTCCTAAGCTTTGGGGGACCAAAATTCTCTTCACTGAGAAGGTGTGACCTAGATTGGTTCATGAAATAAGTTGAATTTGTCTCAACTGGTCCACTAATCTCTCTTACTAGTCAAAACAACTAAAGCAACTCGAGCGGAAAATCGGTGAAGGATATCATTCTGGGTATTTGACTAATCAATTCCTCACCCCAGGGTGAGCCTATTCCTGCATTTTCATGGTCTTTGCCGAAGTTTCTGATTTTTCACATCAAACTGCCCCTCCTTGAGAAGTACCGCCCCTCCAGCATGTACGTTGGGTTTTGTGCATAAAATAACGTGCCACTTTTAGCAGTTTTCCAGTGTTGGGGTTTGGACGTCCAGGCCATAGGAGTCATTTGCAACTGATTTGACGTCATTCAGAGACCCGGTGTGGATTTGGTGAGCATTCCAGTGGTTCCCAGCACTTGTCCTGACAGGCTGAAAATATATCAAATTGCTGTTCTTTGAATATTTCAATATTTGTACTTCTGATTTTGTAAAAGACTTACTGGGAAAATGAATCAATAAAGCTCTTGTTCCAGTTTATGCTTGTCTTTTGTTTATGCTTTGCGAATCAATGTTCTCATGTTGTCACATATTGCTGTTATATTGCTGATATGATGTTTATTTCAGCAAGCAAAAATAAAAATAAATAGGAAAAAATTAAGGGGTACATTACAATATCCTAAAAGTAAAGTGAGGGAGTTGTTCCCTCCTCCCATGAGTCCTTAAGCTTTGGGGGACCAAAATTCTCTTCACTGAGAAGGTGTGACCCAGATTGGTTCATGAAATAAGTTGAGTTTGTCTCAACTGGTCCACTAATCTCTTTTACTAGTCAAAACAACTAAAGCAACTCGAAACCCTTTAAAATACTCCAAATATGGCAAAGCCACCAGATACAAAAGGGTGACAGTTGTGTTACAGTCATGGGAGTTAAGCTCGTGTCAGAGTGGTTCCATTGGCATCAATATCATGGCAGTTGCATAAGTAACATGGAGTTTTGTCCTAACGTCAACTAATCTATTCTTTGCCGAGTTTTTTGGGAGTTGTAGCATGTAAGTGTGGTATGTTATAATATACACGAAGGCAAATTGCAGAACAACAAAGATGTAATGGTATTGTTGATATGCTGTCAGTGTTTTCCAAGACCTCAAGCAGGTGATAAGTTCATCATATTGCAAGGAGATGGTAGAAAAAGAAGGCAAGGCCTTAGTCTTCTGGAATTTTCCAACATTGAGTTTCTCTGGAGCAATCCCCTTTCTCTTGAGCTATTTTTTGTGTGCGTGTTTCAGTTTTGCTTGTTCATTTCATGCCTGCAACAATCTACATTTAATTACAGCACTCAAATAACTCATTTCCAAGCCCGACTTACTGTTTTCGTAAGCAAATACTAAGGGAACAGCATACATAACTAAATTGCTCATTCATAAGATAAGATTCCTCTTGCTGATTTAGCCAACGAAAAGCTATGCTAATTACGGATCATCAGTAATTGTTGAGCATTATCCCAAGGTTGACCATCTGAAATTGTTGAGTGTTTAAAATCAACCAAGGTACAGCTGTCCAAGGTAGCAAATCTGGAAAAAAAATGTAGTCAACAGGAATGAAGGACTTAGCAAAAACCAAATTTGCTTGAAGTGAAAACAAAGGGATAGGCTACTCTTTATCAAAACTACCTAGAGAAGTGTTTTTGATCAAAAATATAAGTTCTATTAAATATAGAAGGTAGAGGTAGTTTTTAAGGTCATCACCAAGCAAGACATCAATTTGGTGTATGGGCCCCCTTGTGTGTAAGAACCTCAATTAAATGCACATAGAAATAACCCAGAAATACTCCAGCAATAAATATTTTTTGTATTTTTTTCTATTTTCTTCAAGGAAGACAGATGCAAAGTAAAATTTACCAATCTGATACAAATTACTAGACACACCTTACATTTAAAGTGGTTTCTGTCCCCAAGATATCTGAATGCCATTCTTGAAGGTTTCCGTTTCCAAACACCACAAGTTGCTGTACACAGCCATCATACTCCTGAGAAAAAAATTGTTTTTTATTTTTTTTTAATCTGAGAAGTGCATTCTCTTTTCCCCAGTGCTTCTTATATTCCATGCTTTCCTTTTTTTCCATTCCTCAATCATAGGCAATCCCAATCAGTTAACTGACAAGTCTGAGACAACTAAATCTGATCCAGATAAATGGCAGTTCCAACAAGATATGCCCACTACAACTCAACTGTCTTATTCCATTAGTTAACTTACTCCTAACCAAAGTAACTACAACCTAACTATCTACTATTTCTATGCTGCCAGCCACTCACTCAATGCTATGGAATAGAGGAGTGGACCCAATGTTCCATTAATGTTAAAAGGGGAACATTGCAAGTCCTCCCTCCCCAAATTTGCTTGCCCTCAAGCAAGACAAGGCTGGGTGATCTAAGATGCCAGCCAACTCCCAATTGGCATCCTCCTAAGGCAGACCTTGCCACTGTACCAAGAATTCAGTCCATACAAGATTCCTCAACCATTTCTCTCTAATCCCAAGTATCTACTCTACGACTAATACTTTCCTTCACTGTCAAGAGGTGGAGGCATGGCTGAAGGTGTCACCTGTTGTCCCACTACCTTCTTTAAAGATTATACATGAAAAAAGTTGTGGATCCAACCGTTTGGAGGAAGCTCAAACGCATAGGCCACCATAAAAATGCATCTAACTAAGCAGGGTCAGCCTCAACTCTTATTAAAAGAAGATTGCCTATCAGGCTGCAATATAACAAAAACCATGTCCCACACATCAAACTAACTCTCTATGCAATGCCTATCAACATAGATCTTTTGCTGATTTTGTGCATGTTGAAGCTGCTCACAAAGACTTGTCAAAATCTGCCTACTCCACTAGATGATCTCCTATTGCAGGTACCCGTGTCTTTGAAAGTATCAACTCTACAAAGGTTAGTGCATCATATCCATACAATGTCATAAAAGAGGACATCCCCATCAACATGTGGTAGGTAGTATTGTAGCAATACTCCCCTAGGCACAACCATCTCACCAGAGTTGTTTGGTGACTGGTCATAAAACTCCTCAAGTAACCCTCAACCTATTTGTTCACTATCTCTATCTGCCCATCTATCTAAGGGAGATGACTAGTGCTACGTGTTAACTCTGTCCCTGTCAACCTGAGTAACTCTTGCCAGAAAGCACTTGTGAAATATGCATCCCTATTGCTGACAATAGTATGGGGTAACCCATGCAAGTGAAAGATCTCCTTGAAGAAAATATCAACCACCTATAGAGCCCTAAACTCACTATGGATGGAGAAGAAATGTGCAAATTTCATCAACCAATCTAAAACCACAAAGATACAACTCTTTCCTCCCACCCGAGGCAAACCTACAATGAAGACCATGGACACGGATTCCCATTTCTGTTGAGGAATATGAAGAGGCTAAAGCAAACCAATTGGGTGTGTAGTTTCATGTTTCATCCTCTAACACACATCGCACTCTTGTACATACTACAATACATCCTCCCTCAAGCCCTTCAATGCATATCTTCTCCTCGCCTATCTATAGGTTTTGAAAAACGCAATGTGTCTGACAAGTGGAGAATCGTGGAAAGCTGCAAATAATTTTCTTATTCAGCTTTGATGTTGGCACCAAAAAGATTTTGACATTTTGTCCTTGTACAAATTAATGCCATGCTTCACCCGGTACCTCTCATCCTTGTTTGGGGCGGCAATAGTATCCTCTATCAGCCTTGTAGCAAGAGTGTCTTTGGCATACTCAACCATCAACTCTTCTCTCCAATCAAACCCTACTGAAAAAATGGCCAATGATTGAGGTCTCTTGGAGAGTGTCTGCTACCCAATTGTTCTTCCCTTTGACATACTCGATATCAAAATAATAGGCTTGTAATTTGCTCCCCATTTTTGTTGCATGTCATTGAGGTCATGTTGAACTTGAAGAATCTCAAGCTATTGTGATCCATGCGCACCACAAAACATCCACAAACTAGATATTGTCTAAATTTGGCCAAAATTTGCATGGCTGCCAACCTCTCCTTGTCATAGATAGAGAATTGATGCTCTATCTCTTTCAATTCTCGGCTCTCAAATAATATGGGTTGTCCTTTTTGCATAAGAACAACCATTGTGCCTTCTCCTTAAGTGTCACACTCCATCATAAAACCTAATGATAAATCAGGTATCACAAGAATGGAAGGAGTGCATGTTACCTTTTTCAAATGGTTAAACACCTCCCGAGTCATCGTGGACCAATGGAAGGCACCCTTCTTGGTCAACTCCATCAAGGGCACTGCAAGCTGCAAAAATCCCCAAATGAATCTCTTGTAGTAGCTACATAGGCGCAAGAACCGCCGTCATAGCTATGTCAATGTCCTTGGTGTAGGCCACTCCTGAATAGATTGTACCTTGGTTTGATTCATCTCTACAACCATGCTAACAATGTGTCCAAGGTACAAGATCTTCTACATCCAAAACTCACATTTGCTTTTTTTGGGAAAGGTCTGATGTTGTAGAATAGCCAACATTGTATCCAAGTGTATCATGTGTTGCTCTCACGTCCAATTGTAAATCAGTATGTCATCAAAGAACACCAATACGAATTTCCTCAAGTAAGGCCTAAAAAATTCATTCATCGCTGACTGGAAATGGCCGATGCATTAGTGAGCCCAAAAGGCATCATCAAGAACTCCAAGTGAACTTTAAGATTATATTACTACATTTAAATGATGTAATAATATATTATTACTAGATAAAACAAAGACTATTGAAGAATGTCCTCCAATAAGTATTTATATTGTGTGGGTAAAACTTAAAAGCTATTGAGGGAGGACATCTAATAAAAAGGAAAATAGTTCACAAGAAGATAAATGCAGACAAGGTACAAAAGAAGTATAATGGAAATTGAAACAGGTTTTTGAACTGTTACAATATCGTATCAGAGCTATATTAAGTCCTAGCATGATGGTGATGTCTTGAAGAAATGAAGAAATGAAGAAATTTAATATTGTTTGTATAAATGAGAATTATGGTGCATCACGTATTAAAATTCAGAAACATCATATATATGGTGCAGAAGTAAAATAGAAAAAAAAAACCTAATATTGTGCAGCCAAGTTTATTAAGAAGGCATGCACAGGTATAGGTTTCTTATGGAGAGCAGAATATGAGAAAATACATTCCTTTGTATGGGCACAGGACCACAAGACTGTTAGCAATGTTTACATCCATTGTTTTAAATATTGTGCACGTATTAAACCTAAAGGAGAGGCATGGATTATACAGAGGTTTAACATGACTTATGTACATAATAAATTCTGGTAGACATTCTGTGAAAGGAAAAAAATCATTGATGCATTTTACAATATGTGAATCCCCATTTTAAGATGATATATTCTGCATTGGATCACAAAGTGCAGCCATGATTCTATTGGTAGGAACATTATAGAAGTCAAATAATGGTATTAGCAAGTTAATGGAATAGGTGAAGAATGTGGTACGTGGAAGTTATATTTTATGGGAGTTTGTCTTTTTCACATGTTGTTGGATCTGGGACTAAAGCAAAATGAATAAATAAATAAAATTTAAATATCATAGCATACTAAGATAAAGCGTCTCAATTTTATGTCCTCTTCTCACTAATGGCAAAAAGTGATAGGATTTTTTAATTAAAAAGAACATTATTTAGTATCAAGTATGGTATTAATGTTGTGGACTTTGGAGTACCTCAAGAATGTGTTAGACGTGTTTTCTAAAAATTTTGTATTGAATAAAAATATTCTATGCAAATTAATGATATGATTGGAATTAGGGCTGTGTATGTCAATCAGAATAATCTGAGGCTTAAACTAACACCAAGATATAAGACTATTGGATAACCAAGATATTTATTTGATAGTTCTAGAAGTAATAATAATGGATTAGCTTGAGATTTGGCAGAAATAAAATATGCCAGTTTTAACACTTCGAGACAAATAGTTCTAAGCTTGTGTCAATGGTTAACTGTAATTGTATACCACTAAGAAGCCTTAGACATGGGAAAAGTGCATACATCCAATAGAGTTTATTGAAAGTAGATCGCATCGGCCATCACATATAACAAGTGTACAGTAACAAAGTAAATGATAACGGATTATTGTTAAATTCATCTATGGTGTATTAACACTGATGAATTCTATTTACTCATTTATTTCAAATACACCGATAATGGTATTAAGGTTGTGCAGAGATCAGAGAAGCATGATGAGAATGTGCTAACATTTATAAAAAATAATTTGTCTTGCTCTCCAAGGATGGAGATGATTCCCAAGGGGAAGAATGCCTGCAGTAAACATGTATTACATAAATATTTTGATATTGATCTATAGTACCTTTTGAAAAATATTATTGAAGATGTGTATATAATGCATAGGGGCATTACTCCAGAAAAACCTGCGGTTAACAGCAGGTTTTCACAGCCCTGGGCTAAGGCCGTGCTGTTTTGAATCGGACGGCTGGTTTTTTTCACCAACCCAAGTCTTTTGGGAAAATTCTCTGGTTATTTGAAAAAACCTGCCAGTTATTTACTAACTCACAGGTTTTTCCTGGGTTTTTCAAAACACTTGCCCTCTTTGCCTTTAAACCCTAGATTTTTCAATTGCACCTCATTCTTTCATTTAAATCCTATATTTGTAAACTTGATTGAGAATTTGAGAGTAATTGGCAACATTGACCAAATTCTTTATATATGTCTTATGTTTGTTTCTCTTCCTACACACAATTTTTGGCATGAAATAAAACTAACAGTTTTTTTTCTTTATTTTTAAGAATATTTCAGGACTTTTTAAATTGCTGGGTTTTCCCTGTTTTAAATCTGAGTAATTGAATATAATTTACACTTTTAGTTTGCTGTGTAAATGGAATGCTACTATGATATAAAGTACATGCACATTATACGAAATAATTTTTCATTGATGTAGAAATATTAAATATTATGAAATGATGAGAGTAATATTTTAAATTGCTGGTATGTTTTATTTTGTGATAATATTACATGATCACATTCCATATGAGGTATATATCACGAATGAATACACAGTTTTGTGTTAAACAAGATATAATCCAAGTTACCGAATCGCCCCTCCTGGAAGCCGATTCTAGGTACGAATCGTCCCAGATTCGGATTCGGGCCGAATCGTCTGTGGAATCACACAGGGTACGGGTTTTTGCCGCCGGAATCGATTCAGGAAATTTGACTTCGTACCTGGGTGTTTCAGAGGCTGACATGGAGATTCGGCGCCAATTCCAGGTCGATTCAGACGCGAGTTTGTTCAGATGCCATTTTCCAGATGCAGGTTGTTTGTTCAGACTTCCTCCACCCACGCCAGGGCCAAGCGGCGCCATTTTCTAGACTTCCGCCCAGTTTTGATAATGTTACATGTAGAAATAGGTTTGTTTGGAATATTTACAGGTAATATTAATAATCAGAGATATTTTATTATTTATAAACCTATTTATATTAAAATTTAATGGTAGTTGTTTGAATATTTTATATTTATAAATAGGTTTGTTTAATCAGAAATATTTATAATAATATAAACATATTAAATATTTATATTAAAATTTAATGGTAGTTTCGAATATTTGAATTTCTGATTATTAAAATTTGGTATTCTATATTATAATATTAAATATTATTAATATTAAGTGTTCATTAAAATTCATGTGTTACTAATATTAATATTTATTAATAATAAATAATATAATTATAATATATTGATATGCACTATACTAAAAAATAAAATACAGTATACAGTATCAGTATGCATTAAAATAATTTATTAAATTGTTCAATTTAGTTTTAATTTTTTATTTCTAGGCTGCAACTATATATATTTTTAATTTTTTATATGTATTTTGTACTAACGTACCCAAAACATACCGAAAACCCCTTCAAAAAAATTGTCATACCGGCATACCGGATTCACGCACCCGTACCCATGCCCGATTCCGATTCAGTAACTTAGGATATAATCGATAAACGAGATGTTACTTTTGTTTTAATATACAAGACTTGTTTAATTTAATAAAGATTATTGCATCCAATGAAAAATACCCAAATTGATATATGGAAGTATATTTTGTAAATCAGAAATGAGTTTTTTATCAAATTACTTTAATTATGTGGCAGGTACAACTAATCTTTCTATGAGAAGATTGAAGAAATTTTCAGAGTTTTCTATTTTTTTTACTAACTTAGCAAGAAAGTACAGAATGCACACCATAAAACAGTTGGGGAAACACATCTGAATATTTCAGACAATCAAAAATGAATCACATCTAAGACTTTTTGGATGTCACAAACAATAACATTATATTCATTAGTATATTTGTGACAGATCATTGAGTTAATAATTTTAACCACTATTTGTGTGATAAGAGTTTTATGCAACTGAGGGCAGTTAGATATAAGAAGAGGAGAATGTAATATAACAAAAAAAATATGTATAATGTGTGGGTAAAAGGTATTGAACTAGGACATCCGATAAAAAGGGAAGTATAACAAGAGAGGATATGTGTAGACAAGGTTCAAAAAAGATAAGTGGAAATTGAGACATGTTTTTTTACAGTCACACCATTCAACCTTTCAGACATTCATTTGTTACCATTCAGATACCTTCATCAGCTCACTCATTAAAAATCCCTTAGATTGACTCCACAAGCTTCCCAAGCATTAAGCTGTTTAAAAGATGATATTTGTACTGCTCTTGTGCTTGCTCTCTTTATCCTGCAACATCCATTTTAACTTTCAGACTGATGCTTCTCAGTACGCCATAGGCACAACTCTCAAGCTGTGAGGACATCCAATTGCATATCATTCTAAGCCCTGGTCACAAGCCAAGATAAATTACACAGGGAATACCGTGCTTTAGCCAATGCACAATTAATAGCGCCATTATCTTCTAGGCATGAAGGTCATTGTTGACATGGATCACCATTCCCTACAATTCTTGAACTCTTAATGAAAGATTCAAGTACATCAATATTTCAAGTGGACATCTTATTTAGTAGTACTAGTTACATTTATTGAATCAGTACAATAAGGGCATCACCAACAGAGTAGTGGATCTTCTTAGTCGTCGTCCTGATCAATTACTTAGCACCTTGGACACTTGTTGTGCAACTTATGATAGGTGCAAAGGTATCTATTCCTTGAATTCTCACTTTAAGCCAATCAATAATGCATTGGAGCCGGCATACTGATCAATCAAACACCTTTTCTTCACTACAGTTCAAGAGACAGCTTCTTATACAAGCTCAATCAACTTTGTGTTCTTGCCAGCCCTTTCACCAACTTTTATTAAATAAGAATCATTTATCCTCCTGTGGTGGATATTTCCGTATGCACTATGCAGAAGTCCTATCAAATCTTGTGGTGCTCCTTTAATTGGCCTTTTATGCAGAAGCTAATTGGGGATTTCATCCATCAGTAGCAGCCAATCTGAGCTTTTCAATCAAAAGCTTGGACTGTACTAGCCATTGCCTGTACCTTCACAACCATGGGAATCCACTTCCATGAATTTTACTAGTGGCCTACCCACAACTCCGCATCAACACAGCTAAATCTTTGTTTTGGTGTGCTAGATTTCCAAAATGGCAATTCTTATGACTTGTATTGACACAATTGATGCTCCACAAATTGACTTGTTTTTCAAGCATGTTTAGAGAAATTTCAAGCTACCAATCACTGTTGTTTCTAATGACAACTCTCACTCTTTCCAACAATTTTGAAAATTATTGTGGAAGCTTCTTGGTTGCCAGTCGTGCTTCTCCAATTCTATCCATTTGCAAACTGATGACCACAACAATATACTCCATCACACCTTTGTCCATGCTCTCTCCATCTATCATTAATAAAACAACTATTAACATATCCTCCAGCTACAACATGACTACTCTTGTTTCTACAAGACACTCTCCTTTTTGAAGTTTGCTATGGCTTCAAGTCATTGGCAACTTTATGAGAATCAGTTTGCTCATATGCATCTGGCTATGTTGAGAAAGGCAACGCTTCTTCCTTTGTGCAAAATTTGGCTTGGCTTCACACTTATATTTAAGATATCCTCCCAGATATTTTGGTAAAATTCAAGGCACTCCGTCATCACCGATGAGAACATCAGTCTTTCTAAGTTGGTTATTGTGTTTGACTTCACTTGACAAGTAAAAGTTTTCACAACCAGCATCACAAGTTGAAACCATCTATTATGGACCTTACACAATTCTCCAAGCTGTAGGTCACAATGTTTTCCCTTTGATCCCTTAACTCAACTCGGCCAATGTTGACAATGTGAGCCAGTTCAATTCATACAATCGAGATCAAATCACATATTTTGAGCAACCATTGGTTGATGATACTTTGCTCACTGTTTGGACTAGACGTAAATACAAGTAAGTACTTGATGTAAATACAGTTCACCGCTACATTGTGGAACTACTGCAGCTTGGAATACAACATCTGTTCTCACTGCAATGTGTAGCAATGAATATGCCCTAGTTATAACAGGTTTGTAGATGTACTCTGATAGATTTAATTCATAAATAAATAACCATTTAAATAATTCAGAAACTTCAAACGAGTGTTCCAAGCAAAACAAAGTCAGTTAGAGAGTGAAGATTCGGGTGGCTAAGTCCACGAGAGTCATGCCGTGATGGTAACAACGCAAGTAAAAGCATCGCCCAAGTTCAAATTCCCCTTGTCGCAATAAGCCACCCCAAAACTCTAATGAACATTTGTGATGTTATGGTGTAATGAGAACAGAATACATTCAAGTGTGCCCATGTTTACTAGACCTTTAAGAATAAGGTCCAAGTCCACCCCACACCACATCGGCCTATAAACTCACCCAAGATTTATTGGGAAGGGCAAGATTCAGCTGGCTAATGACTGCAAAGTTATTAAACCGTATCTTATATTTCAATACAATTAAACCTCATTTTATGTTTGTTGTATTTATAGTGAACTGGGGAATGGAGATGCAGACAAGAGCAGAGATATTTAATTAGTAAAAATGAATCCATAAATAAATCAGATGGACTTAGAGGAGGTAACCACCAATATAGGCATCATGCTTGAGCACTCGCGAGACTAAATCTTATCGATTCAAGAAAAATTGCGACAGATTTTCCCATTAGATGCCAAAGAGACAAAAAAAAAAAAAAAAAGCAGGTAATGAGTGATGTCGTGTTACCCGTTCGCCAAGGAAAGCGCCAGCGATGATAAAGGTGATGTACACCGAATTCCTTCGCATCAAAAGGCGGTATGCCCCCTCTAGAAATCCGCTGGTTCGATCCATTTTCTTCAAACCCTAACCCTAAGCAGGAAAAATATGCAATTATTACCACCAAATGGATGTAGTTTCGCCCCTGTTTCGTAAGAAAATCTTGATGGCAAGGAGCGAACTGTTTCAACCAAATGACACCGATAATCTATATAAAAAGGTTGTTAACAAAATGGTTCTTAATTAAAAAAGGTTTTAATTCTAGGCTGCAACCATGGCTTATAATGCAACAATATTTGAGAGATTCACAAAGTGGTGGGGAATTGTGAGTTATATACAATAAATTAGGTTTTTGAATGGGCGAGGTATTCTTTGTAGTGATCATTAGGTAGGGGTCAAATTTATGGTAATATATGGATCTAAGGTCACTTCTATATATTGTCATGTGGATACTTCATTGTAATGGATTTGATGCAAATGGTGGATTTGATGCAAATGGTGGGGGAAAGATGAGTTTCACAGTAAAACTTAAATTTTATTCATAAAAGTGAGCCACTAAAAGTGAGGAAACTTGTAGTGGCTTGTGATATCTTGAGATAGGGGTCAAACTTATGGCAATACATAGACCTAAGTCCACCTCTATATGTGTCTATAGAGCTAGTTTGAAATATAATTGAGTGCAACCATATTGAAGATCCAATACCACCTCTATTTTCTTTATGAGTCATGCCCTATATTTAACTTAACATTTTATTCAATGGGTTTGGAACAAGTGGTTGAGAAGGATGAGTTTCACACTGTAGATGCAGGTCCATTCTTACAAGTGAGGTGCTTTATAGTGGCCCTAAGGACACCTTAAGGTAGGGGTCAAAGTTATGGTAATGTGTGGACATAAGCCAGCCACCATGTGTCACCATAGAGCAACTTGAGATAAGTGCAACCATATTAAGGATCTAAGCCCACCATTGTGTTCTTTATGAGTTTGCCCTAATGTTTAGTCTAACATTTTAGCCCTTGTAATGTAGCCTAAATGTAAAGAAAAAACTTAAAACCAAATAATTGTGAATTTGAGTCACACCAAGAGACCAAACTAGGTCTTCAATAAGGAACTCACTTTTTAAGGACTTTATACTATACCCATAGAGGTAAGGCATGTAAGGTTCATTTAGGCACCAAACTGCAAGATTAGAACTTAAAAACAAATACTAGTGAATGTTGATAATAGGGTAAACAAATACAATGAAAACATAAACCAATAGTGTTCAAATCTTACTAAACCAATTAAGGTACATGTGTTTAAACCATGAAATGGAACATAGGAAAGCATATAAAATTAGCAAACCATGTAAAACACACAAAACACCAAATATGTGTGGAGAATCCCTTCAAGAAAAATTTCCACCATCAAAAAGACATCAAGCTTGTATTAATCTCAAGAATGAGAGTACATCAATATAATCCATTCTAACTCTTCAATTTAGTAGTATTTCAACAATGTAACATTACTACACATGCATGACACGATGAAACCTCTATCTCATGTCTCCAATATATAGAGAAATTAGAACATAGAAACCACCAAGTGCTATCCAAAACTAGGACTCAAAATCATGAGCCCAAAACTGCATGTCATCCTCCACTAGCAAAAATCCAATGCCCCGTGATGCATTGAATCAAGCAACCAAGATAGAAAGTAACTACCATGAACAACTTTGACCACATTACTTTAGTGAGCAAAACAATAACCCCCTCGTGCTCCAAGATAAAGATCATAATACTTGATGGTCCTAACATCCACTATAATGATAAGATGCTCCCCTCTCACAAAAGTAACTTCCAAGCACTTCATGAGGTTGATGTTCAATTACTCTTATGATGACATGTAAGATTCACCTATGATGGAGATGAGAACATGAGACCCACAATCTAGGTGAACTAAACAAGTTACTATTCTTATAAGAAATACTCAAGAGGAGTCATATCATATGACAACTAAGTAAGACACCAAGTGGGTCACTATGTAAGGAGACCAAGTAAAACATTACTTGTTAATGATAGAAGATGCTTCCTATGAATGTGACACATGTGGGTTGTTGGTGCTCAAAGTTGAGACTCCTCAAATCCCTAAAGCCAATCAGTTCTCAAGTGTCGGGGGTGTCAGACTCAAGACAAAGATTATAGACTTATGCTTAGGATGAGACAACTAAGGCCAACATTGATAAGGTGGGTAAGACCTTCTTCTTCTTTAGGTTCTATTAAGCCAAAGGGGGTATTCCCTGAGGTGTATGAGATAAATGATTGATGATAATATGAAACCAGATCATGGTTCAAACCATACCCAATGCACAGGAAACTCCAAATTTCTGTCACTACCTATATGTTGGTTTGAGGGAATCAGGGTGCTACACCTTCAAGAAGTAGATACACAACCATGTAGAGAATCTCAGATAATGCTCTAATAGCCCCTAATGCAACAACATTCTTCTATACATGGATGTGGGTAAGATAAACAACAAAAATAAAGTAAATGTTTGAGGTTTTTCTTGTGTTTGAAGTGTTGCGAGTAAAAAGGGAGAGTTGACAGACAGTATGTCGATGCCCATTCCAGCTAGGGAAATAGAGTTTGGATACTCAAACAAAGGGGATACCAATGTAATCGGGTTGTGTTACCTAATCAAGGCAATAACAAAGACAACAACTGATAGTTTATCACATTAGCTAGGCTCAACACAATAAACAAGAAATTGGAAGATTGCAGAACTTGATTACAAACATTCTTTAATAATCCATAAACATACAACAAGTTTCATATATTGCTATGAAAGGATACCTCACAAAATCATTTGCAAAGGCATTTTACAATCTACAGCACTCAACCAATCATAAACAACATTTAGATCAGCAAATGTGACCAAGGTATATTACTAGAATACCAAAAACTTACCATACATTCTTGGAGACATTTGAAATAAAGTTCAATTTGCACATTCAATTCATTCTTTGAAGATTACAATGTCCTTTCATTATCCCTAAAGGAGAATTCCAACAAAATATTACGATACATATGTTCTAAAACCAACATATGGGTGAAACCCTAGATTTCATACAAGATTTTAAATATTTTGACTTTGCTTTGCAACTATAAATTCTTCCTTTTTTCAAATGAATGCAAAAACACATTATATACTCTGTTCCCAAACCAAAAACCGTCGTGGAAGGAAGAATTTGACTTTTGGAGGTGAAAAGTTTAGGCGACCATGCTTCGTGCATCACATTCATATGGGCTTGCCATAAGATCATGTTGGTTTAGAGTGGTCACCCATGCCATTGTACAAGAAATTCATTACTGGAGGGTCCACAGTAGTCCTGGAGCAATTGGAGCTCACCTACCAAGCCATCAGGCTCAAAAATGATCATTAATGGTGGTCCTGGGAGTCGATGGGACATCCTTTTGTGATTTTTAGGCATTGACAGGAGGAGCTCTAGGCTGAGAAAAAGTTTCAGCCCAAGCGGAGTCAAGGATCGAGAAAGCAGGAGAAATGGGGACAAGAGGGTAGAAGGAAAAGAGGTCTAGGCTAGGGAAAACTTCTGGCCCAGACTGGGCGGTGGGAAGGACAAAAGGTTAGGTTTGAGAATCAAAGAGGAATAGAGAAATGGGAACAAAGGGAACAAGGGTTCAAGATGGGAAAAAGTTATGGCCCGGGCAGGGAAACGTACTGGGAAAATGGATCGGGATTTCGAGGAACTAAGGGTTAGAGAAACCAAGGGCAAATTTTCCAGCGGAACTCGAAGTTCTGAAGTGAAGGACATAGGAAAAGTGGGAAGCAGGAGTTAGAGGTCCAGAGGAACTAGGAACATTAGAACTAGAGGGAAAAGGGTTGTGCCAGGGAAAATCTTTAGCCCAGACCAGGAAGGAAAGTGGAAAAGGAAAGGCGCAGGGAAGGAAAAGGGTCTAAGCCAAGGAAATCTTCTAGTCCAAAACTAGAATCAAGAGACAAGAAGGGTCCGGGCCAGGGAAAAGTTTCAGCCTGGGCACCTAGGAAAAGAGAGAAATCAAGAAAGCGGGGAAGCGAGGGAGCTTGGAACTTTGGGAAAAAGTTCCAAGGGGCAAGGGAGACCCAAAAACTTGTAAAGGAATGAAATCATCGAACAAAGACCCAACACTTAAAACTTTTTTATCAATCAAAAGGATGTCATGATGTGTCATCAGCACCAATCTTGAAGCTGAAAAAGCTATCATTGGGGATTGGGATTTCAGAGGAACCACAACCACAAGAACTAAGGGACGAAAAGGGTCAAGCCAGGAAAAGTTTCAACCTGAACCTCTACCAATTCATGCAAAATCAAAAAACCCATAGAGGCCAAAAATGGCTAAGGTAAAGGCAAACTTGGAATCTTTTAGGTTTTTTAGCACTACCAGGATGTGACTAAGGCATGGGGAGGGACCAAAATGACAATGGGGCACAAGACTTGTGATTTTTATAAACTTTTCAAGGTGGGTGCCATATTGTATCTAGTTGGGAATGTGTACCTCTTACAAGCATAATGAGGATCCAGCTATCTTCAGGTTGCAGAACAAAAGGAAAGAGCAAGGACGTAACCAAAACAAGGGAAAAGGACAAAGACCATGAAGACAAAACAACTAAAACACCAAAAGAGATGAAATATATATATTACAAAAGACCACATACCATCAAGAGAAATAATAATTGAGGTGCTGGCCATGGACTAGCGGCTCGAAAAAATCTCCATCCAAACCCTTCAAGTAAAAAGTGCCCTATTTGCACTTGTCTACAATTTGATAAGGGCCCACCCATATAGCTTCAAATTTACCATGCTTGCCCTTATCCTTATACCTTGAGTTCCACATGAGGACCAGGGCACCAACTTGAAAGCCCCAGTGAACTGCCTTATTGTCAAACAGGTGCTTGACCTATTGATGCAACAAATTCCTTTCATATGCAGTCCTCCTGGCTTCATCAAGTTCAGTCAACTCATGTATCCTTAAGGAAATGGCATCATTCTCATTTCCTTCAACCTTATGAAATAACCTATATACAGGTAACTCAAGGCTGATTGGAAACTTAGCCTCTACTCTATAAACCATTTTAGATGGGCTTCTATCAATGGCCTTCTTTATATTCACCCTATCAGTCCAAATAGCAAACCCAAGCTTATCATCCCACCCCTTCTTATTTGATTTGAGTGTCTTCTTGATGATATTCATGATGTTCTTATTGCTAGATTCAGCTTGACCATTTCCTTGTGGGTGATAAGGGGAAGAATGTGTTATAGCTATCCCATGCTTAGAACATATGTCTAGAAGATCGTGGGATCTAAAATGCATTGCATTGTCAACAATGATCCTTATAGACACACCAAATCTTGTTATGATATTATTCAGTAAGTCAATCACAACCTTAGATGTTGCATTTCTAGTAGGGACTGCTTCCACCCATTTAGTAAAGTAATCAGTGGCTACAAGAATCCATCTATACCCATTATTAGATTTTTTAATAATTTTCCCAATGAAATCAAGACCCCACTACTAAAATGGAGCCTCAACTAACACAGATGTGAGAGGAAGTGCACCTACAAATTTTATCTTGCTTGCAAATCTCTAGCAAGGATCACACTTTCTCATAAATTGGCCCACATCCTTGAATAATGTGGGCCACCAGTACCCTGCCCTAATTACATTGTGGGTAGTTGTCCTTGACATGAAATGTCCTCCGCACAACCCTTGATGGCATTTAGTCGTAATCTTAATAGATTTCTCATGATCTACACATTTAGAAGCACTCCATCAAGGTTTCTCCACACGAGTCAGCCCTACATCAACACATACTTCTTTGCTGCCAACTTCAAAGTTCTCCTTTGATGATCACTCAATCTAGGAGGGCAATTCAAGTTTTCTAATTAAAAAACATCTCTATACCAAGGATCATCTTTCAAATGACAAGGAGGAGGTGCAAACCTAGAGGTTACCTGATTTACTTCTGCTACATCCAAATTTGTATTTGCCACTTGGCAAGACCCTGACTTCTGACTAGCTTTGTGGTCTGAATCTCCATGTCATACTCCTAGATCTTGTTGATCCACCTACATCTTTTTCTTGATGCTTCCTGCTAAGCAAAGATGTCCTTCACAATAGTATGAGGTACATATGCAGTAAATTTTTCTCCTATGATATAAGGAATGAAGTTCTTGACTACCTTGATAAGGGCATAAGCATATTTTTCCATGATAGAATATGTTAGAACCTAAAATTTCCTTGAAATTTTAGCAAAATTTGAGGTTCCCATGATGAAAAAACTGATTACAACAATATAAGAATTATGAAAATCTAAATATGCCTCATGATGCATTAGATAAGGAATGCAAACAAGTTAGGAAGGATGGAAAATTTTATGATTTCCACTACAGTACTAAATTAGTGAAGTCAACATTTGTTCATTTTTAGTTGAGGAATCTTGTTTGGGCAACTTCAAAGCACAATGTGTACCTAATGATGCATTGGTGGTCAGTAGAGCGAAAAGGCACAAAAGTTCTCAATTTTATTGGACACATAACACCTGTGAGAGAGGTGGAGAAAAATCCATGGGCAGTACAAAAAGGTCCTCAGAGAACCCAAATTAGTACAATGTATGTTAAAAACAATTTTATGGTTGCTAGTGGACTTGAGGGAGAAATGGTTGCCAAGAATTTAGATAGCCATGGAGTATCCTATTGTGCAAAGATAACTTGTGATCAGAATGCCATCACCAATGCCATTGAGATCTATGATAGTACAAGTGGTGCAATACAATTGATAACTTCAAATGATGATTCTATTGTCTAAATTTTTGATACTGAGACATTTTCTCTACTTGGATGTTCTTACTACCCTTGGGCCATGAATCATACATCTATTAGTCATGATAAGAAGCTTGAAGAATATTGGATAAACTCTCCACATGCAATTTGATGTAAAGTTCCTGAAACCCATCCAAAGGGCTGCTTATATGTCAAAAGAAGGGAATAATTATGGAGGAAAAGGAATTATCTCCTTACCACCATAGTGAAAGTTCACAATTGCATTTGGTTTGTTTAACAAAGTCCCTGAAACAATTAACAAACTTTGAGTATCTGTTAATTGCCACAATGTTTATCAAGAGTGTTGCAAAAGAAATTACTATGGAGTCATGTGCTGAATAGTATTGCACATTTTCTACATTCCAACCACAATCATAATATGTCATTGCTTTCGACTACTCATCTCAATCTCATAGCATTATGTAGAGAGGGACAATTGAAAGGGACGTTGCACATTGTGCTTACTATGCCCGGCCTCCCTTGACACTTAATTATTACAGACCTGCATTCTCGTGAGTGCTCTTTCACAAAGAAAAAAAAATGTCCATTTTCCATTGCTCATAAGCGATTTGCATCTCCTATATACACAACTTTCTCATAATAAGCTTATATACATGTATGACAACTGCGGGAGTTTGGTAAAATACTCATAAAGTGTTCGAATACATGAAAGAATGAGACAAGGCCTCATGAGGCCCGATTTCTGCAGCATACAGAGGACATGGGTATCCTCGTGAAACAGTCGCACAGTTTCATCATATGCACCAAAGGGGTCTCCAATCTTATCAATTCACATTTACAAGCATATTCCCGGCCTGTGCTGAGATAAGAGCTTTCGAACAAGGAATGAACATCTATCAAAGCATATCAGAAGGAGACATGTAGCAGTCCCCTTGATAAGTTGCAGGTTAAACTTCATCGAAGGGAATGCTATATTTCAGTGGGATGAGATTCGTGGTCCCTTCAATGGGCCAATATGCGCCAAGAGAAAAAGGTATCGAAGACACTCACATATATCGGCAGGACATATTACATATTCCCTTCGATAAGCCAAAAAGGTGGATACATAAAGTTATGGAGAGGATTTTGTTTTTTTGGAATAACATGTTAAAATGTTTCCCCAATAAAGGTAATTACTACCTCATCGAGTAAACAGATGGAAATTGGGAAGATATATGAAATACTTAACTTTCAAGAGACTTTACCATGTCAGAATGACCAGTTGATGGGTCTCTTCGATGGATTGATATACATGAGCATGTAATACACTTAAAACATCATCGAAGGGAGAGTGTCATATCGGTAGGAGATTACAAAAGTCTCTTTGATATGCCGATAAGGTGGGTCCCGAAGACTTTTTACATGCCGAGATAAAAAGGGTATAAGGTATAAAAATAAATATCGAAGTGACTTACATACATCAAAGTGAGGCTTGCAGGAGTCCCTTTGATATGTCGATGCGTGATGTAACCCTAATATCAAGATATGAAGCAATCAGGGAATTAAATGTCCTCTCTAATGTAAGAAATTAAATGGCACTAGACATGATTGAGGATGAGCTAAGGAAGTGTGAGGTTGAACTTGCAAAATGTGAAGCAAGTCTACGCTGCATCCTAGCATCAAAGCTAGAATTGAAAATAGAAGCTGGTCGTTTTAATAAGATGGCAGAAAAAGCAAAAAAATGTGTAGCAAGTGTTGGTCAAAGTGTTTCAATAACTAGGGATGTGAGGTCTTACTTACAAAAGTATGTTGATTCTGGGAAAGATGTGAAACTACAATTTGTAATTAAAGAAAAAATAATTTATAGTGACCTAAAATACTCCTTAGCTACTAGAAACTGGGGTTAGAAGCTTTATCGAAGTCATTCAGCATCATATGCACCATGGAGAGGGGAACCTTGCAAGAAGGTCACAAGTTCTCTACAATGATTAACAAGTCTAGGCATCATGAGCATCACAGGCTTTCAGATCATTTTCCCTATTATTTAGTTATGTTTTAAATCAAAACCAATGTTTAGTTATGTGAAGAGATGTGTGTTTTGAAAAGACACCTTGAGTTGTAATGACCTAAAGCCTGTTGTAATTAGTAGGGTTAGATAGTAGATACAATATACCAAAAAATGAAGTCTTCTGATACATATTGAAATAACTTTTGAAGCAATTTAATGGAGGAGAAAATTTAAATTGGCGGCCCAATTTTTGGTGTTCAACTATTCTATTGATTTTAATTTGTATATGTTATTGTGTTGTCTCTAGAGTGGTCTTTCTCTGTTATTCGAATTAAGTGTATTAAAAATATATTTAATTTGTCAAGACACATTTGCTACCTCTGTGTGATTTTCTTGATTGGTTTCTATGAGAAGTGAATTAAAATCCTCTTAAGAGATTTATTTTAATTGGTTTCTGCCCAGAATTAAAATCCTTTTAAATTAATCATCTTAATTGGTTTCCTTCAAACAAGAATTAAAAGTCCTTTCAAACATCATAGTAACTTAGGAAGATATCACTGGGATTAGTAAGAAGAGTCTAATAACTGACAAACTTGCACATTTATACAAAGTATAAACAATCCAAAGTGTCGAATAGTTAGAGTTAAGCTAAGAGAGAGGATCCACATATTATATACATATTGACTTCATTTACCCAGTAGGAATAGGCACTGATCTCACTCACTTCAAAACAATACTTTACTTATTCACATATTCAAATTTCAAACATTAGCAATAGAATTAGCTATTAATAGTATATCTATTTCACATGCCATTAAGAAATAGATTGTCACAATACATATAACCCTTAAATTTGCCTCATTATCAAGGTATACCCACCTAGGTCTAGCAGAACCTGAAGTGCAAGGAGTAAATAAACCATATAGGGTCACTTTGTTTCGTTGGTCAAAACCTTGTTAGTCTAACCATAGGATCTGGCATACCCTTAGGATTAGCAAGTTGCAATTTTGGGAACCAACAGAATAGTTTAGCTCAAGATTTTTTATTGATTTACTAAAGAAGGCGATGGGCTACTCATATCCATCAACATTTTTCTAGAGTAGCACTGCAACAATGGTGTCAAAAGAAGCAAAAGAAAATATTTGAAAAGCCTGGAATAATCAAGTCTAGCCAACATTGGTGCATTCTTAATTGCTTCTTTAATATTCATGAAAGATTTAGTTGACTCATTATCCTAGCCACCCCACTATCCTTTTTTAAGCACCTTAGAGATTACTTTTGTCTTTTCAACAAAGTTAGGGTTAAATCTCTTAACAAAATTTATTTGTCCAAATAAGGACGGAACTGCTTTGACTATCTTAGGCTAAGGAATGAGGTCAATTGCTTTGACCCTTTCCGGATCAACCCTTGAACCATCCTTGGATACAATATGTCCTAGGAGCTTACCTTCTTCTACACCAAATATACACTTCTTAGTATTTAAAGAAATCCCATATTCTAAGCATCACTGGAAAATCAACTCCAAGTGTTTGCAATGGTCATCTCTATTTTTGGAATAAGCTACCAGGTCATCCTGATAAACCACCATGATCTCATTAATTAATCTAGTAAATGCAACATCCATTGCCCTTTGAAAGGTGGCTCCTGCATTCTTAAGTCCAAAAGGCATCCTCACATATACAAGTGTTTCCCATGGGGTGGTGAAGGTTTTCTTGTATTGGTCAGACTCTTTGACCATTATCTAATTATAGCCTAAAAAGCTATCCATCATTGACATCAAATCAAATCTTGTCACCTATTACAACAATTGATCCATACAAGGCAATGGGTAGTTGTCCTTGAGGGACTTAATATTCAAATTTTTTAAGTCTACACAAAGCCTTATGTCCCCATTCTTTTTTCTTACCAGGACCAAGTTTGAAACCCACTCAGAATGCCTAGCTACCTTAATTATACCAACCTCCTTCAATTTCATCAACTCTTTTTCCATCTAAGGGGCCAATGTAGGATTGGTAGGCCTTTGCTTTTGCCTAAATGGTTTTATATGAGGTTCCCAAGGAATAATATGCTAGAATAGGTCTTCTTTATAAGCTTGCAATTCATCATATGACCTTGTAAAGCATTTTTTGAATTTCTTCAATAGGTTGATCAACAACTATTTCTTTGTTGGCTTCAACCTCTTCCCAATGTAAATAATCTTCTGAGTTGATTCATTTCCCAAATTTACCCCTTTTGTATCATTTTCATTTATTGGTTTGCTCCTTGTCACGTAGCAATCATTATTGTCAAACATCCTCTCAAGAGCTACAAGGCCTTTTGGGATAGAGTTGGTCTTGAGCTAGATGACTTCTTTTCCAAATAAAGTCTTTTTTTCTGTCATGTGCCTCAATCATTGGATGCCAATCAATCTTTTGGTCTTCAAAATGACCTATGCTATTTAACAAATCATAAATTTGCTTGTCATAATTGAAAACCTGCTAGCTATATATGTTACTAGGAATGCTAGGCCTAGTGAGGACTTCAATACTGTAAGTACAATGAGGCGATGACAAAGACGCATCAAATTTTGATGCCATAATAGCAAGTGCCTCTACTATGGCATTGTCATTTCTATCTATCCATTTGATATCGAAAGCATCAAAGAGCTCAATGGTGTCCCACACAACATTCCTATACCTTTTTAATCTTTTCTCTTTTGTTGTATACGAACCTCTAATCTAAGATACAATTAATTTAGAGTCACCAAACATACTAAGGTTCTTGATTCCATACCTTGCAGCCTTGTTCATCCCAAGCAACAAAGCCTCGTATTTTTCTATATTATTTGTGCACTCAAAATTCAGCTTGAAAGTGAACCTAAAAGATGTGTCATCTAGAGAAATCAAAACAATGTCTGCTCCATTCCCTTCTTGAGAGCATGCACCATCGAAATACGTTTTCCATACACCATTACTATCATGGGAAGATGGTCATGGACATGAAGTAAAATTGGTACATGTGTCAGCATTGTCATCAAAGTTTGCAGCCATGTGGTATGGTTCACACTCTTCATAATGTATCTCATTCTTTGCCTCTTCTGGATCCTCCACAAGGCATCTCATCTTCTTTTCTCTATGATTTACTGTACCTCCTTTCCATGAACCGATATGGTGGTGTAAGACAGGTCCATTTGTATGTTGCCACCTATTGAGGTTGCCCATTTTCTTAACAACAACATGATGAAGATTGATTGTCATTGATGTCAAAAAGGTGTTGAGTTGATGATGCAGGTACATCATAGTGAAAGTTAGATCATACATGGAGTTGATGTTTGTCTTCATATGGCAGGATGTTTCAGGGGTTCATCATGATCTTCATTGTTAAAGTGAATTTAGGGTGATGACAATGTGACATGTGATGTCAATAGTCAGGTGATGTCATCAGTTCATATGAAGGATGTGAAGAAGGTTTGATTTCTCATATCAGGAGTTGTTTGAATCTGTCATCTCTCATGTTTCATAAGACTTGTCTTATCATTGATTGGCTATTTGAAGGCTACAACATGCAAAGAGTCAAATTGTTGTTTATCATCATGCCTCGGGCCTCAAGACATGGTTGATAATGATTTTGTTGGGAGATCAGTTTGGAGTTGATTCTAAGTGGAAGTTGGCACTTTGAGTCTTGAACATCAGTATGATCTTGTCTTGTAAAGTGTGATATCAAGATTTCTTGGTAGAGTTAAGATGATCAGTTGATATCTTGTCATAAAGTTTGGTTCAGGGTTGATAGGTGTTTTCATTAAAGGATGTGCTCAGATATGTTCATTATTACACATTCATCGTCATACATGGATAAGTTGTTGATGAGCCTCAAAGACAAGGTTGTTGATGTGTTGTTTTGGAGGAGTGATGTTGCTTTTTGTTTCATTCACACAAGACATCAAGATTAAAGTCATTTTGTTTGTATATCATTACATTATGCTTGGCAGATATATGCTCAAGATGTTCTTGAAGTCTTTCAAAGGGATCATGTTGATTAGAGTTCTTGAGAGTTAAGAACATTAATAAATCCTAACACAAGGCAAACATTATTTCCTAACCTGCTTGTATCTATTGAGATGCACTTTATGTTTTTTTTTTTTTAAAGTTGACCTACTATATTTGGTTGAGGTCACTAAAAGCGACCCTCTAAAGGGTGTCGATGCCATGAGCCAATTGGCCACTCTATCTTGCACAACTGACATCTTTGGTTTCTTCATGGGCACGAGGCACCAAACAAATTAATCAATGGTTTATTTTAAACGTTGGAGGACGTGCAAAGCAATGATCAATGGTTTCTTTTTAAACCTTGTCTCCTACTTCCTATGCATGCACATTGACGTGCATTTAAACATCAATTCAGTGTAACTACTATTATCTTGTTTTTTAAGGCTATTTTTAGCAGTTCGTTGACATTTTCAAAAAGGTGGTTGATTTTAGAAGTTTTAAAGATTCTTTTTGAAGATCTTTTTTCTAATGTTAAACTCTCTCTCTCGTGTAATGGAGGATTTTTTTATTATTTCTTTTTGGGATACGATTTAATGGAGTAAATGGATGTTTCGAATAAGGAATATGAAAAGTTAATTTTTGAAAATGAAGAATAAGTCCAAGGAGATATTTTTTTGGTAGATCGATTAAATTCTTTGAAGATTTTTGGTGGAAATCATTCATGGTTTTTACGCAAGGAAGATGAGAATAGGGAGATTGAATATTTTGAAGAGATTTTTTGAAGGTAGAAGAATATGAAGGATCATGCAAAGATTGAAGAGATTGAAGGTGAAAGTGAATGTACAGAGAAGAGGAAGATGAAAGATTATCTCATCTTAATAACATTGTGAATGAGATTATTTTTACAGGTTCTTTATGGATGAAGAAATATGTAGAGAAGATGAAGAGATTGAAGAGAAAAGTATTGTATGATCATTGTGATTTTTATTGAAGACAAAATTGTTCAGATTGAAATGTTTGAGAAAGGAATATGAAAGGTCAAGTTAATTTTATTATAGGTGAATTGATTTAATGGTGAAGATGAATATGCAAAGGAGTAGAAATAAAGCCTTCTATATATATAATATTTTTGAAGGTACTAAAAAATGATAGAATGAAGATACAAACTCTTGCATGTGTAAATAGAAAAGAATGTTTTTTTTTAATGAAGAATGCAAAGGATTTAATGAAGATTAGTATGTCTTGAAGAATGAGATAAATTATGATGTGGAGATGATTTTCAATGCATAAGAGAAATATACAGATGCAGAGATAATTGTTTCAATGTCTTTGTGAAGGAATTGTTAAGTTCATGTGCAGAGATGACAACATACAAAAGTTAATGGAGCTGTTGCAGACAAAGGAATCAAATGATTGTTGCAGAGTGAAATTGTTTTATGTTTGATCAATTCAGGAGCTTGTATACTATGTCTTGAGATGGTAATTTGTAGAGATTGTACATTGTGCAAGTCTTGATATGGTAAAATGTTGATTCTTTATCAGGTTGAATAGATTGTAATTGAAAGAAAGTTTGTCAAGTGAAGGTTAAAGGAGGAATAAGTTTTTGTGATGAAGTGAAATAGGGTAACCCCTTGAACTGATTTGTTTTCTTATGCACACTTGTATCAGCCAGTGAGGCACAATGTATGCCAGTGAGACATTTTGTAAAGCTAGTGAAGCTTCCTTGGTCAGTGAGACCTATTTGTAACCAGTGAGGTTTTGAATAAGCCAGTGAGGCAATTTTGAGTGGTTTTTCTACCCCATGAGGGTTTTCCACTCTAGTAATCCTTGTGTTATGATTTGCCTCTATGTGTGTGTTTTCTAATGTTTTACTCTCCAGTCCTGATTCATGCTTTTCATTATCATACTCGTGCATTTGTGTCTAATAGTTTATTGATGTCTCTCTCTCTCTCTCTTTGTCTTGTAAGTTAAAACGTGCAAAAAGATTTTAAAAGTTTATACAACACTGATTCACCCCCCCTCTCAGTGTTGTCCTGGACTCCAACAAGTGGTATCAGAGCATAGGTTCCCTATAGAAGTCTAACCAGCTTGGGTAGCTCCTGATAGTGGAGTCCTGTGGGAAAGTGTAGAAGAAATAAGAGCATGAGAAATGTCAAACCTCATATTGGTCAAAAGACTCAAAAGACACCATCTATATCAAATTCAAATGTTGATATAGAATCTGTTGATAGAAAAGTCTCACAAGTTGAATCAAGCATTAAATTAGAGAAAGTGTTTTCAAGAGTTCCCTTCTTTGATGGTTCAAATTTATCTGTCTAGTGTATTAGAATGCAAATCAATCTATCCTCTTTAGGGTATGGTGTTTGGATGTCTGTTGAGAATAGGTATTTTGTTTCCTCTTAATCACCTAATACTATAGATAACAAAGAGGCTTACATATGTAATCATATAGAAAAGAAGATTATTTTGTTTGGTTTATCTAATGAAATCTCTTGTAAAGTTATGCATTGTGAAACGACTCAGGACGTATGGAAAGAATTGATAAGAATATATCAAGGTGATGTATTTAAAGAAGATTATTTTGTTTGGTTTATCTAATGAAATCTCTTGTAAAGTTATGCATTGTGAAACAACTCGGGATGTATGGAAAGAATTGATAAGAATATATCTTGTTATCTGAGAAGAGTGACAATGATGAAAGTCATTCACATGAAGGAGATGAGATACAATCCGATTCAGAAGAAGAAGATCACATTATGAGTGATTATAATCAGAAGTATGATGAACAAGAAGATGAAGTTGACATAGAAGGAGAACTCATATGTGCTCTAAGATAAATCAAGAAGTATAAAAAGGAGAATCAGAGATTAGAGTTGCAGCTACAATAAGAAAAAGACTTCAAAGACAATGCACTCTCTGATCTTAAAGAGGCAAGAAATTAGATTGTGAATTTAAGGATACAAATTAATGAATCAAACAATTTGATTATCAGTCTAAAGACACAGGTTGAGGAAGCTAAGAGGATAGCTGATGTAACAAAATCTGACCTTGAGATTAAAAGAATTGAAAATCTAAAAATTGAAGCTGAAATTGTCAACTTGAGAAAAGACATTGAAAATCTCATGACTATATCAAAGAGAAGTCGAGACTTTGAAGAGAGCACCACCAAGTTATATGAGATGCTGGGTAAACAAAAACAACATAGGGACACTACTGGACTTGGCTATGAAAAGGGATAGTCTTCTAAAGTTAGAGAAACTCCAAGAAAGAAAATAGATTTGGAATATCTTGCTGCTGCTCCTGAAGGCAAAAAGAAGATTGAAGCTCAAATAAAGACCAAAGATGAATTTGTAAAAATTCACAATCAAAGAACTACTCTAGTAAGACAAGCATATATGTACAGGTATAATTATTCATTTAATGGTAATCACTCTGGACACAAAGTAGTTAATTACAGAAGAAATCAATTTGCTTCAATAAGGAATGATAATATTGTGTGTTTCAAGTGCAATTCTCCTAGTCACAGAGCATATAGTTGCAGAATGTATGGAAGAATAGCATCACCTGATTTGAAAGGTTGGAAAAAGAAAAAGATTGAAAAGGTTTGGAAGAAGAAACCTGAACAGAAGAAAGAACCTGTAAAAGTTTGGAGACTGAAACAAAATCAAAAGAAGACAGATTCTAAACTTGTGCATTTTGCATAGGTTACATCATTAGTTGCATAACATATAACATGAAGAAAGGGGGAGTTGTTCATGTCCTATCAATTATCCCCAAGAAGTTTCAGGAGGAGATTATTTGGTGTTTGTCAATATGATGATTTTGTCTTGTTTATCATATTATTAGATTCTTGCCTGATAATGCTTACAAGATGTTGATAAGATGTTAATGCACAAAGAGTTTGATGATATTGAATGATTCTGTTTATATCTTGTTCATATCATGTTGATACTTACAAATGTTGAGTTGTCATGATGTTGTAGTTTAAAGAATTCTTCATATGTTAGTGAGATTGTGAAGTGTTGGTTGTCATAGCAAAGAGTTGTTCAATTCAAGTTAAGGTGTACCCAAGGAGTTCTTATTAGATGTTGGCTGAGGAGGCTAAAAATGGAAGAAGTCAATTCATAGCACTTGTCTCTACATTTGGTTTTGCAAAATGTTGTTGTAGAAAGAACTGGATGGTGCAGTTAGTTTATTGGCTGATTTGAATGTTACAGTCAAGAGACATCAATTTTTGTTAATTGCAGTATATATTTGATTTGACATTGTGTTGCAAAAAGTATCATGTGCAGGAACATGAAGATAGTCTTCATTCCTTACAAGATGGTCTTCATTCTTTATCATGTCAAGAAGTGTTTGCAGTAGTAGATTGGTTGCATATTGTTGTAGATTATTTGTCGATCTTGTAGTCACTATCATGGAAGCCTTCGCAAGGTCATCTCTTGAGTGGTCATCATGAGTTGTGAATAGTATGATGAGTTGAATTCATGTTGGTGTTTATGGGTGTTGAAGTGGCTATGATATTTTTGCATGGAATTCAAGTTCATATGTGCCATGTCAAAGGCTTGATTCATCTAAATCCTAAGAGTCAATTTTATGCCATCATAATCATACATCATACTATATGCTTTGGGAGATCTTGGAGTTTTGTCATTCTGGTCAAAAAGGGTTGATGATCGTGAAAGAATTGTTTGTCATGAAAAGTCTATTTTTGCAACCACGAGTGATGTCATCAATAGTTTGTATTTGATAGCAAAGATATCTTAAGTTTCATCTTCATCTTCATATTGGTGTTGTGGCAAGAAGTGGTATTGTGTTGAGATAGATATGCATGCTTCATTCTATCAGGATAGTGCTCTTTTGTGCAGATTTTATGATCTAACATATCTCTTTTTATATATGCAAAGTATGGGCAGTTTATAACAATGAGTTGATGCTTTGTTTGGTGTGCCTCTCATGTTGTTGCTCTCAAGATAAAGAGTTGTTTTCAGGTATTGTCAACATGGTTTATCATATTCTTGCTTCAAGATTGTTATTTTTGTCATCATAGATCTTCATAGGTTCAAAGGGGAAGATAACATGATAACAAGAGTTTATGTCTTCATTATTATACCATGCTTCAAAATCTTCATAATGCAATGTGATTGTAAATGTTATGATCAAGCTTTAACAACTTTCAGTGGATTTAAATGACAGGGAGAGTATCTTATCCTTTGTCATTTGATGACAAAAAGGGGGAGAGAGAGAAAACGTATCATGTAGTTTTGCCATCAATCACAAAGGGGGAGATGGATAGAGATTGATTGTCATTGATGTCAAAAAGGTGTTGAGTTGATGATGCAGGTACATCATAGTGGAAGTTAGATCATACATGGAGTTGATGTTTGTCTTCATATGGCAGGATGTTTCAGTTGTTCATCATGATCTTCATAGTTAAAGTGAATTTAGGGTGATGACAATGTGACATGTGATGTCAATGGTTAGGTGATGTCATCAATTCATATGAAGGATGTGAAGAAGGTTTGATTTCTCATTTCAGGAGTTGTTTGAATTTGTCATCTCTCATGTTTCATAAGATTTGTCTTATCATTGATTGGCTATTTGATGGCTACAACATGCAAAGAATCAAATTGTTGTTTATCATAATGCCCCAGGGCTCAAGACATGCTTGATAATGATTTTGTTGGGAGATTAGTTTGGAGTTGATTCTAAGTGGAAGTTGGCACTTTGAGTCTTGAACATCAGTATGATCTTGTCTTGTAAAGTGTGATATCAGGATTTCTTGGCAAAGTTAAGATGATCAGTTGATATCTTGTCATAAAGTTTGGTTCAGGGTTGATAGGTGTTTTCATTAAAGGATGTGCTCAAATATGTTCATTATTACACATTCATCATCATACATGGGTAAGTTGTTGAAGTGCCTCAAAGACAAGGTTGTTGATGTGTTGTTTGGAGGAGTGATGTTGGTTTTTGTTTCATTCACACAAGACATCAAGATTGAAGTTATTTTGTCTGTATATCATTACATTATGCTTGGCAGGGATATGCTCAAGATGTTCTTGAAGTTTTTCAAAAGGATCATGTTGAGTAGAGTTCTTGAGAGTTAAAAACATTAATAAATCCTAATACAAGGCATACATTATTTCCTAACCTGCCCGTATCTATTGAGATGCACTTTATGTTCTTTTTTTTAAAGTTGACCTGCTATATTCAGTTGAGGTCACTTAAAGTGACCCTCTAAAGGGTGTCGATGTCGTGAGCCAGTCGGCTAATCTATCTTGCACAACTGACATCTCTGATTTCTTCATGGGCACGGGGCACCAAACAGATTAATCAATGGTTTATTTTAAATGTTGGAGGGTGCACAAAATAATGATGAATGGTTGCTTTTTAAACCTTGTCTCCTACTTCCTATGCATGCACATTGATGTGTATTTAAACGTCAATTCAATGTAACTATTATTATCTTGTTTTTTAAGGCTATTTTTAGCAGTCTGTTGACAGTTTCAAAAAGGTGGTTGATTTTAGAAGTTTTAAATATTCTTTTTGAAGATCTTTTTTCTAATTTTTAACTCTCTTATGCAAAGGAGGATTTTTTTATTATTTCTTTTTGGGATACGATTTAATGGAGTAAATGGAAGTTTCTAATAAGGAATATGAAAAGTTGATTTTTGAAAATGAAGAATGAGTCTAAGGAGATATTTTTTTGGCAGATTGATTAAATTATTTGAAGATTTTTGGTGGACATCATTCATGGTTTTTATGCAAGGAAGATGAAAATGGGGAGATTGAATATTTTGAAGAGATTTTTTGAAGGTAGAAAAATATGAAGGATCATTGAAAGATTGAAGAGATTGAAGGTGAAAGTGAATGTACAGAGAAGAGGAAGATGAAAGATTATTTCATCTTAATAACATTGTGAATGAGATTATTTTTATAGGTTCTTTATGGGTGAAGAAATATGCAAAGAAGATGAAGAGATTGAAGAGTATTGAAGATAAAAGTATTGCATGATCATTGTCATTTTTATTGAAGACAAAAATGTTTAGATTGAAATGTTTGAGAAAGGAATATGAAAGGTCAAGTTAATTTTATTGTAGGTGAATTGATTTAATGGTGAAGATGAATATGCAAAGGAGTGGAAATAAAAGTCTTCTATATATATAATATTTTTGAAGGTACTAAAAAATGATAGAATGAAGATACAAACTCTTGCATTTGAAAATAGAAAAGAATGTTTTTTAAAATTTTAATGAAGAATGTAGAGGATTCAATGAAGATTATTAGTCTTGAAGAATGAAGATAAATTATGATCTAGAGATGATTTTCAGTGCATAGGAAAAATATGCAGATGCAGAGATAATTGTTTCAATGTCTTTGTGAAGGAATTGTTAAGTTCATGTGCAGAGATGACAACATACAAAAGTTAATGGAGCTATTGCAGACAAAGGAATCAGATGATTGTTGCAGAGTGAAATTGTTTTATGTTTGATCAATTCAGAAGCTTGTATACTGTGTCTTGAGATGGTGATTTGCAGAGATTGTATTTTGCAAGTCTTGATATGGTAAAATGTTGATTCTTTATCAGGTTGAATAGATTGTAATTGAAATAAAGTTTGTCAAGTGAGGGTTAAAGGAGGAATAAGGTTTTGTGATGAAGTGAAATAGGGTAACCCCCTGAACTGATTTGTTTTCTTGTGCACACTTGTATTAGCCAGTGAGGCACAGTGTATGCCAGTGAGGCATTTTGTAAAGCTAGTGAAGCTTCCTTGGTAAGTTAGACCTGTTTGTAACCAGTGAGGTTTTGAATAAGCCAGTGAGGCAATTTTGAGTGGTTTTCCTACCCCATTAGGGTTTTCCACTCCAGTAATCCTTGTGTTATGATTTGCCTCTATGCGTGTGTTTTCTAATATTTTACTCACAAGTCCTAATTCATGCTTTTCATTATCATACTTGTGCATTTGTGTCTAATAGTTTATTGACGTCTTTCTCTCTCTTTGTCTTGTAAGTTAAAAGGTGCAAAAAGACTTTAAAAGTTTATACAACACTGATTCACCCTCCTCCCTCTCAGTGTTGTCCTGGACTCCAATGCAACATACCCCACTTAGCTAGACAATCAACAATGACTATGTCCATCAAGAAACATTTACTTGGGTATGCAACTAGTTGCACCTCTACATCATTAACTACTCCAATGACATTGACTTCTCTGGAGTCCATAGAAAAGCACTTGCCATAAGTACTTGAGATTGTCAATCCCAAGAAATTCATGACTTCTAAAGGCATCACATTACTTGACGCATAAGAATCCAACATACAATTATGCACCAACCATCCCTTTATCAATAATGAAGTATAGAAGGTATCAACCATGGTTGGATTACTTACAGATACTATGCCAAGGTAAACCTCAAGTACCTCTTGATTGTCATCTTCAACATCTTCTATAGGATCATTCAAGGGAGTTGTTTGGTCTTCAAATATGGTTGGGGCGGTGAGATATTGCAAGTCCCTACCCCTATGTTCTAAAATTTTGAGTTAATCCAAAATGGAACTAGAACTTTCATTTGGCTCATACTCAAGGCCAAGTCAGTTGGAACATATTTAGGTAGAGGAGTTGATAAAGGTATTGTTGTTGCATTAGTATTAGGAATAAAATGCATTAACTGACCATCCTTACTATTTGCAGCTACCTTAGCTGCAAAATATTCCTATTGAAAACACTTCTTTATTTGATTCTGCAAGTTACTAGCATCCACCACCTTTGGATTTTGATAACTGCCTAGTGGTGTACTTGTTTTCTCTTTGGGGAATACTGCATCTGCACAAGGGCAACATGTGTAGATAACTTTTTCTTCTTTTGTGTTGACTTCTCTATAGCCTTGTTTCCATTCATTTCTATAGTGTCACCCTTCCTGGCATTAGTGTTCATTATTTGTTTTCCCTTATCAACAATTGTATTGGATATTTTTTGGTGTTGTTGCATTTTGACTATCACCTCTAGGATTCAATTGTCTATTTCTAACCCGATATTCACTTTAAACTTGCATGAAAGTGGCATCAATAAGAGCTTTGATATCTTCCTTTGATGGTTTTTCTCTTTGGTACCTCTATTGCATGAGTTCCTTAAGATGTTGAAAATCCTGGGTGGGTATCTCATACTACCCCCGGTGTTCATTAAAGTCAAATTGGAAGAATTCATCTTTATCAAATTGATTTACATACACATCTTCACAATATTTAGGGGTTCCCTCATCATTTGGGAATTCTTTGCTTCTTAATAACTTAGCTGCCACTGCATAGTTAGCATGATCACGAGGTAAGAATCATACATCACACTACAAAGCATCATCCCAAATATTAACATGATCCTTCCTCAAAGGATTAGGTATATCCTTGTCATGACCCCTTTGATTTCCTTGCCTAGGACTAACCTGTTTATCATTTTACCTTGGTCTCTCCGACCAACCAGTGTTGTATGGCCTATTATGTAACTTATGTCTCTCATTAAAGTGGGTAGCAAAATTGTTAGGAGGTAAACCTTTCTCATTTCTTGCAACTCTGTAAGACAAGTCCTTCATTGCACCCATTAGCTCGTCTAGCTTGTCTTCAATAGTAAGAGGTTTACTTGAGGTCGTTGCATCTTGTTTCAAGATCTTCACATTAGCTCATTTGACATGCTTCTCGAATGCCCTCATGTTGCTTTATATGTTGGTTGCCATGGCACAAGCTTCTCTTAAAGTCTGAGGATTCTTGTCATGAAGACAATATCCTAATTTTGCATCAAATACTCTAGAATAAAGAACTAGACACATGGACTTATTAGGCCTTATATTGGGAGGCACCTTCCTCTTTGTCATGACAAACCTACTATTGAATTCAACAACAATCTCATTTATACCCTTCTTTATAGTTGTCAAATCATGGATTGCAAATTTGGGGTCTATCCTATCCCATACTATACTTTAAAAACTCTCATGAATTCTTTCCATGAGTCAATGTTGTTGTCTAGAATACTTTTGTACCACTCTTTTGCACTTTCTTCTAGTGACTACAAAAAGTTTCATCGTGACATCCTCATCTTCAATCTCATATTAATTCATTAGTCACATTGATGAATCTCCTGAGGTGTTCTTCACCAGTGACAATATTATTACCTTAAATTTTAGGTACCCTACCCCTAATTTCATTTGGAATTGGATTAGGGTAATTTAGGATGCCATAGAAGTCCAACTGTCTATATCTCTCCATTCCTAGGGGATGCCTTGGTGGTGGGAACCTTTGAGCATGCCTTCTGTTAGGGGCTCTCATATTCTGTTGGTTTGGTTGTTGTTGAATAGGCTACTAATTGAGTGTTGGTTGGTTAGGAACATTGTAATGTTGAGACCAAGTTTGTTGTTTAGTATTTTGGGCAAGTTGAGCCTGTTATAAATCAAGTAGAGCTTGCACCTCTCTCTGCCTCTCCCTGATTTGATCAAGCAAATCCAAATCATCATCAATATCTATTTGCCTGCACTCATTTTCTAATTGTGTAGTAGCATTGGTGTCATAGAATGGAGTATCTTGTTTGAGTTTAGTCCCATGTGCAGAGGTAGGAGAATTAGATCGTGTTCCTACCATGTCAGTTCTTATATTTGCAAGATGTGAAGTATCTAGTTCTTCATGTTATGGTTCTTGGGATGTGATTCTATCCCCTCCAATCATGTTAAATAAATCACTTGGCATGTTGACATTGTGTCTATGATTTATTCTATTAGGTCTAATTACCTTATCAATAGAATCATCTAATGTATATGGACACTGTTCTACATGCACATCATCTCTAATAGAAGGATCAGCATCATTTCTCTGGGGAGTGTATTTAGTAGTCATACCTTTGTTCGTAGCTTTCCAGGCACTACGTTCCCTCCCTGTGTATTTCCATATCATCAGGTTGTTGTGAAATCCTTAAATGCTTCCCTCTTTCCATCTCTAATTCTATCCTTTGTAGCTTTGAAGGGTTTCAACCAAATAGAGTTGCCACTCTTCACTTGGGAATAGAAGATCCCCTTTACTAGTAGAGAACTTAAAAAGACAACCTAGAAGATTTCCAAGGAAATGGTGCCAATTTTGTTGGTACTCAAAGTTCAGACTCTTCAAATCCCGTAAGCCAATCAATTCTCAAACATCAGGGGTATCAGATCAAGACAAAGATTGCAGACTTATGCTCAAGATGAGGCAACTAAGGCCAACATTGATAAGGTGGGTAAGACCTTTTTAGGTTCTACTAGGCCAAGGGGGGTATTCCCTAAGGTGTATGAGATAAATGATTGATGATAATATGAAACTGGATCATGAGTCAAACCATACCCAATGCACAGGGAACTCTAATTTTCTGTCAGTAAGCAACTTGTATGCTAGTTTGAGGGAATTAGGGTACTACAACTTCATGAAGTAGATACACAACGATGCAGAGAGTCTGAGATAATGCTCTGATAGTGTAACATCATTCTTCTATACATGGATGTGGGTAAGATAAACCACACAAATGAAGTAAATGTTTGAGGTTTTTCTTTTGTTTGAAGTGTTGTGAGGAAAAAGGGAGAGTTGACAGACAACAAATCAGTGCCTATTCTAGTTAGGGCAACAAAGTCTAGATACTCAAACAAATGGGACACCAATGTAATCAGGGTTTGTTACCTAATCAAGGCAACAACAAAGACAACAATTGATAATTGATCACATTAGCTAGGCTCATAAACAAGCAACTGGAAGATTACATAACTTGATTACAAGCATTCTTTAATAATACATAAACATACAACAAGTTTCATATATTTATATGAAAGGATACATCACAAAATCATTTTTAAAGGCATTTTACAATCTACAATGCTCAACCAATCATAAACAACATTTAGATCAACAAATGTGACCAATGTATATTGCCAGAATACCAAAAACTTACCATACATTCACGAAGACATTTGAAATAAAATTCAATCTGCACATTCAGTTCGTTCTTTGAATATTACAATGTCCTTTCATTATACCTGAAGGAGAAATCCAACAAAATATTACAATACAGATGTTCTAAAACCAACAACTAGGTGAAACCCTAGATTTCATACAAGATTCTCAATATTTGTTTACTCTACTTTACAACCATAAGTTCTTCCTTTTTTTTAAATGAATGTAAAAACACATTATATACTTTATTTCCCAACCAAAAACTGTCGTGGAAGGATTTGACCTTCAAAGGTGAAAAGTTTGTGCGACCACGCTGCATACATCACATTCATATTAGTCTCGCAAAAAAAATCATGTTGGTTTAGGGTGGCCACCCATGCCATTGTACAATAAATTCATTATTGGAGGGTCCACAATAGTCTTGGAGCATTTGGAGCTCACCTACCAAGCCATCGAGCTCCAAAATGATCATTAATGGTGGTCATGGGAGTCATTGGGACATCCTTTCATGATTTTTGTGCATTGATAAGAGGAGGTCCAGGCCGCGAAAAAGTTTCGGCCCATGCAGAATTGAGGATCAAGAAAGCGGGAGAAATAAGGATAGGAGGGCAAAAGGAAAAGAGGTTCAGTCCAGGGAAAACTTCCATCTTAGACTGGTCGGTGGGAAGGACAAAAGGTCAGGTTTAGGAATTAGGGAGGAACAGGGAAATGGGAATGAAGGGAACAAGGGTCTAGGCCAGGAAAAAGTTCCAACCTGGATAAGGAAACATATTGGGAAAATGGATCAGGATTGGAATTGAAGGTTGAATTAACCAAGGGAAAATCTCCTAAAAGGACTCAAAGTTTTGAAGGGATGACAGAAAAAAGGAAAAACAAGAAGCGGGAGTTGGAAGTTTGGAGGAACTAGGAACATTGGAACTGGAGGGAAAAGGACCAAGCCGGGGAAAAGTTTCATCCCAGACTAGGAAGGGAAGCAGAAAAGGAAAGGCATAGGAAAGGAAAAGGGTCTAGGCTAGGGAAAAGTTCTGGCCTATGCACTTGATAAAAGAGGGAAATCAAGAAAGCAGGGAAGTGGGGAAACTTGGAACTTTGGGAAAAAGTTCCAAGGGGCAAGGGAGACCCGAAAACCCACAAAGGAATGAATTCATCGAACAAAGGCCCAACACTCAGAAAAATTTTCATTGATCAAATGGACATCATGTTGACGTCATCAACACCAATCTTGAAGCCAAAAGAGCTCGCCACTGGGGATCATGATTTCAAAGGAACCACGACCACAAGAACCAAGCCAAACTTGTTAAAGGATACTCTTTGATTGTTTATCATTTCATCCAATATCTTAGAGCTTTTTCTAAATTTCAAACTTTTGTTTAAATGAGAATTTAGCTTTTCCAATTCCTCCTTCAAAGACACGACTTCAACTTGAAGATTTTGACATTCATTTGATTTATCTTTCAGTTCAGATGTCACAACTTTTGTAATTATTTTTCCTTCTACTTGAACTTTTAGATTTGCAATCATCTCCTCATATTCTTCAAGTTTTGCTTTTTGCTTTTGATTTTCTTTCCTCACAGATTTCAAATCATCTAGGGAAGAGATCAGTTCTCCTTCTAGATCTACCTCACATTCTTCTTCATCATGATCTAGCATTTCTTCACCATCTTCTACAGGGTTGTCTTCATTTACCAAAACCTCCATTGCCATAAAAAGAGCTTATTCTCTATCGCTTTCAAATGAACATTGATTATATTCCTTTGATGAATTGCTATCTATTTTGAGTAGAGGCTATTCTTAGCTTGTGAAAATTCTTCTTTTTTTAGTCCTTATGATTCTTATGCTAATCACTATTTTTACTTTCTCCAAAGGGACATTTTGAAGCATAGTGACCTACTTTACCACAGTTAAACACATTTGAAAGGTAACTTGCCTTTGTACTTGTTGGAGCCCTTCTTTAACCTTCTTACAAAGTTGGATTTCTCATCATTAGACCCATTGCTTGGATTAGTTGCATCATTCTTTTCTTTCTTAAATGATTTGAAAGCAACTTCCTTCTTAGATGTCTCCTTACTCATATTCCTCATTTCATAAGCAGTGAGAGATCCATACAAATCATCCATTGTGAACTTATTCAGACCTCTAGCTTCTTCAATAGTAGAAACTTTTGAATCATACCTTTGGGGAAGGGATCTTAGAACCTTCTTCACAATTATCGGTTCTTTCATTTCTTCACCAAGTCCTCTGATAACATTGATAATTTCATCCACCCAGAGCATACAATCAGAAATGTTTTCTTCTTCCTTCATCTTTAGACTTTCAAACTGACCTTTGTATGCTTGTATCTTAGCTTGTTTTACTTTATCATCTCCTTCATAAATGCTATGAAGTTTTTTTCCAAATATCCTTAGCTGACTTGCAATGCATCACTTTAACAAATTTAGTGTTTGTCAAATCACATAGAATTACATCTTAGCTTTAGCATTGTTTTCACATACTTTCTTACTAGTCGGGTCTGTTGGAGGATTTGTAGGAATAGTGACCATCCACAATATATTGTCATACATCAAACCCTAATGAGGTTAGATAGGCTTCCATCCTTATACTCCAGAATGCATAATTTGTTCCATCAAGTAGTGGAGCCCTACTTGAGTGATATCCTTCTTGACCTACCATGTGTTCCAATCCAAGATCTTCCTTTAGCTGTAAGGTTGTACCAAGGAATCTTGTTCTGATACCAATTGTTAGAACACACAGATATAATGAGAAGGGGAGGGTGAATTAGTATATACCAAATTTAACTTCAAAACCTACAGCAACATTAATATCTTTACCGCATCAATAAAGCATGAAAAAGAACTATGCAAAATACACACACATCCATGTTGAACGCCCAGAATACTGAGAGGGTATAACAATAAAGAAAATAAAACACAGAAGAAGTAACCATAAAGCATCACACATAAACACCAAGATTTTTATGTGAAAAATTCAAAACTAGGAAAACCACGGTGAGTGTTAGTTCACAATAATTATATAATATCAATACCAAATTACAAGGAGGCTCACTGCCCAAAGAAGTGCTTACTGCAAGAAGACTCACTGCCAAAATAGGCTCACTGCCAAAACAGGGTCACTGCCTAGAGAAAGAAAGAAGGAAAGAAGAATGGCTCACTACCAACTTGAACTACTCTGATTGCATCTACACATGCATGGTTACAACTCCAATAAAGCACAAAAATACTGTCTCAAAACTCTTCATCTCTGACTGCTCTGTTTCATTGCCCTGCTCTTACATGAAAATAAGATCTCTCTTCCTCTACACTTGTCGCCCTTACAAATCACCATACTTCGCATGTCAAACACATATACACTCATATTCACACAACATATCTCACAAACACTGAATTTGATCTCATATATATATCCGCAACACTTAAATTTTTCACATTAGGTCGGCCTACCTAGATGAAGCGTATAGTTAATAAACTTGTAGCTTGTCGGCCAAATCAACTCACCAAAATACATAGCAGACCCAAATAATATTTGAAACACCCTATCATATGTCAGCTCCAACTATAGAACCACTTAGGATAAATTTCCAATCAATAGCACTTACCGCACACAAATCAAACTATCATGTCAGCCTCAAACATAGATTGTTACTGACTCAGTCTAACTGTCAGATCACAGATTTCACTGCGAACCACAGGACTTGCTCAAAATCATATCAAAGACTCCTTAGACATCATAGATCATACCTCCAGAACCACAGAACATAATATCATCATGCGGTAAAATGCAGATTGCTGGAACACAAACTCTGTCACAGCCAGTCACCGTTAAACCATGTAGCGATACTCAGTGGCTCACAACTGTGTTTCCGGTGGACCTCAGACTTTGCAATGCTAGATTTAGACACTTCATACAAATGTTTACAACACCTCAAAATTGCATAACTAAATATATACCATCAGAGAAATGCGAACCAAAACAAATGTGTGTTCTTTTTTAATTAGCATTATATTCTGTTCTGTCAGACTTAGGCCATTTGAAGATATACTTTTGGAACTGATCAAAAGCTGAACATTTGGATATAAGATCATCTGAGAGTTAGGAACATCATACTAGAACCGCAATACCTGGTCTTCAACTGCAGACCGATGCCAATCCAAACATTGTCTCTATGTTGATGTCTCTGTACACTGCCAACACTTAGCCAAAATGACTAAGTCTTCTTCACCGAACCAAAATCTCTCTTCCAACCTTGTTTCTTTTCTTGTTTCCATCAATGACAACACCTTCAAACATCAAGCTCAGCCAAATTGCCAATGATCTCCCCCTTTGGCATTGATGACCACACTTGATGTGAAAAATTGTTATACTGCTCCCCCTTACTCTTTTTACACTTCTCCCCCTAACTTCATGCTTCTCTTTTTATTTTTTAGTAATTTTCTTTTTGTGTTTTTCACATGCTCCATTCTCCCCCTTTGACATCAATGTCAAAGGTGTATGGTATGGAAATATGTACAAGTGACCAAAACTTCAAAAATTGTTTGTATTATCCACATATTTACAAGTGAAATCAAAATACCTTATTGTTTTACTGGGAGAATATCTGAATAGAGTTTCCTCAATTGCACCACATCTTTATCCCACCTTACTTTAGTATCACTCAAAACTAATATGTGCCCATTAACTTGAGATAACAACTCTTCTGCCTTCTTCACAGTAGCGGGGACCTCAATAATTTTCCTACTGTGTTCTACTGCTACTACTAACCTGCCCATGGATGCAATTTTGAAGCTTACTATCTCCCAGAGTTGGCTCATTCTGTGGTTTATAACCTCCCTCTGGGTCTACAACTTATGTATATTAGAATGAATGGTCTCAACTTGTGCCCTCTGATTGCCAGTATCATCTTTTACTGGGTCATAAGTTTTGGAGATCTTCATTATTTGAGCTTCCCATCCATTTATTTTATCTTTCAGATCCTTTGTTTTCTTAGGCCATGTAAGAGAAATTTGATATATTTCACTGGCCTCTTCGATAGTAGTTTGAGCTTATTCTATACTCTTTTCCAACAAAATTTTATCTTGAGAAAATTTGTCATTTAGCTCCACTAACCTTTTGTCATAAATATCTGCCCTTACCTTCTTTTCTGCAACTTGTTCCAGGGACTCAAAATGAGAATTGATTGATTCCATAAGCTTTTTCAATTGAGCAGTAGGACCCAAATATGTATCTCTCTTAATTCCAGGCATTATCTTTTTAAAAATTGTCTATGCATCTCCTATTCTAGCTCACTATCCTCTATATGAGATTTTAGGATCTCTTCTTGCACAGTAGTTTGAAAAAGTGTCCCAAGTCTCAGCTTCTGTAATGGGGAAATTGTGGCAAGGTTAATTGGTCCTTGCAATAGCTCAGGTGCAGTCAAAATCTGAGATTCCTTTTGCTTCTCCAAAAACTCTCTTAAAGAGTCAACTGAATCATTCTCAGCAGTGTCTCTTTTGTCTTCTTCATGAGACACCTCAACATCATGCCCTTCCGGAGGGTCTTCTTGAACAAGCTCTTGCTCATTTCCCTGTATTTCTGGAGCAGGATTGTCATCCATTTGTTCATCAGCTTCTTCTCTTTATTTATCTTGATCCTCAAGGATATTTTCTTTCAGTGCCACTTTTTCTTCTTTAGAGTTATTTTGCTCTGCAGACTCTTTCATCTCTTCATCTTTCCTAGATTTTATTGGAGGAGCTATTCCACTTTGATCCACACTCTATTCTATATTCACTTCCTCTTCATTCCCTGTGCCCACTGGAAGAGTAATTGTACTTTGTTCCATATTCTGCTCAATATTCACTTCCAGAACACTATTAGTAGTGTCAACACCATTATTTTGTTCCTCTTCGTTAGTGTCTACTACAATTGAGATTTGAAGTTCATGTAGCACATGTAATGTTATCTCCTTAGTTTCTTTAACCAATTTCTCTATGTCTCTAGACATTAGAGCATTAACTCTCTTCTTGGTTTTGAATTCATCACTGAGCTTCTTAGTGACTTTAACTTTTTCTTCACTTGTGATGTTTGGGTAAAGTTTCAACAGAACATACTCCTTTATCTCAACATATTTGGCCATGCCCTCTTCTTTTCTTGTTGTCATGATACTGTTGATTATGATGTTAGTCACAAACAAACACAAAATAAAAGTTACACAACCTTTATTTATCTTGAAATATATGATGAATTCAAAGAATTCATGATCCCAAGTCTCCATTGATTAGTTCATAATCTACTGACATTACTCAGTGGTTGATGTGTGTTGTTGTTAATCATTCAAGGGCCTTACGTACTTCAGTAATCTCTGCAAAGTTCTTCAATATTTCTTCAAATATCCTATCCTTTATGCCTGCTCTGCATAAATCTTAAACAATTCTACCTCTATACTATGAATTTGCTCAAATAATGTGCCTATAAGTTGATATTTGCATGATTCTCATCATTATTTATGATTCTTTGCATGATATTTTTAATTCTACATGCATTTAGTTAAAAATATGCTCTGGATATTCAGTTATCTATGGGTATCAACATATTTACTCTATTCTGCTCATTATTTATCATGATTTGCAGTTATGAAAGTGATTTAATGAAATTAAAATGAGAAAAAGGGTTTAGAGAATGAGATTCCCAAAATTACTTGACTGAGATCATTGATCCACATACATGTTTTGATATAGTAATGAAGAGAAGAAAAACTAAATCATACTTCACCAGGACATTCCACAAATCCACATGACTTAGTGCAAATCTTCAAAGGAAAAGTTGACAACAATATGCAATAAAATGGAAGTGCTTCTATTGAACACAACATTCACCATTACATATCCATAAATCAACTTGAAGATTACGTAAAGTTTACAATCAGGATGTAATCTGTAGCTTCATCTCCATCCAATATGCTTTAGAACAAGTACATTTACAATGATCTGAAGAAAGAACCTTAAATATTTCAACAATTCAGTCCTCATTAGTCTCAGTAATCCGATCTCCTATTGGGTCTACAATAATTGGCCTTTTCTGCTAGATTTGAATCTGTCCCCCTTTTTTTTCAAATGATAAGTTATGCCCCTTTATAGAACAAAGGCCAGAAAATGGTTACATTGATCCAATGATCAGGATCCTCTCATAATAATCAACAACCTAGATGAATAGCACATAATTTCTAGTTGGCAATCGCACAGCTGGCATAGAATATTCTAGCGTCCTTGACTTGGTCCACCTTCCAAATGACACACCAAATTTTAGTGATATCTCTCGACTCCGGTTCATGTCGCCTTGTCTGCAACTCTACAATTTTATCCACTTCAGCTTCCTTCTACAACATCTAGCCCAATATGCAAATAGTTCCATTATCCTACGACATATAGACAAGAATTAAGCATCATCATTTAATATATTAGCAGGAAAATAGACATTACATTAAATTAGGCATTGAATGTGCAAACATGTATATTGGGTCAGAATATTAGTCTGAATGTGAAAATCTGCATATCTAAATGTCCATATGTGGTCAAGAGGGCTTGGTCAACTATCGTTGACTGAAAAACATGCTATCAGGCCCTAAAATGGCTTCAATTTCTTACATTTTTAGTTTTGTATCTCTCTGTGTATATCGCATGCATAGGATCATGCATATACAATACATGCACAATATACACTGTTATGTGGATAAGAAATGATGACGTCACTATCATATTTCAACTTAGTGACACTTTTCACTGTTAGGCTCACTTTTGTATCTTGTGCACTTTCTGCATATTTAAATCTTTGTATACGATCATGTATATATAATACAAACATCAGATATACAAATGCGGATCCCAACTTGAAGTTTATAGTGTTTAACTTTTCAAATGCATCTAGTTTGCATATATAATTGTATGTATCACCTTTTGTATATGCTACGCAGATGCGAGCTTCAAAAGGTACATAAAACAGATTGGAGTTTACCTTTGAATCTAACCCTGCATCTTCATTTTTTATTACCTTATGTATATCCATACATACAAATTCGGATCTCAACCCTTTCGTGCATTGAATTGGAATTGGTTTCGATTACGACTTTGTATGCACCTTTGTATATACTTTTGTATCTCAGATACATACAAGCCTTTATGCATACTCTTACTCATGTCTAAATTGGAATGAATAAATCCTTCAGGTCCGGGCATGCATATTAGTTAATATGAGGAATATTAACTAATATGATCCCTTTTATAGATCAGGATGTGATGATGATGTCATCATCATGTGAGGTTTCATTTGGAATGAAAAAGGATGATGTCATGGTCATCTTTTGAAGATCAGGCACGTTGAGAAATATGACCAACATTGAGAAATATCACCCTCCAAATAAGATGATGTCACGGTCATGTCGAGTCTTCTTTATATCGGGTTAGAATGACATCACCGTCATGTTGGGAAAGATCAATCATATTAACTAATATGATGGACATTGGAAATTAGCTAACATTTGGATGTCGGGCCGATGATGACATCATCATCATATCGGGTCCTTTGTGTAGTAGGATGAGATGATGTCACCGTCATATTAGCAAAGATGAGTCATATTAACAAATGTGACCCTCATGAATGTGGGGGTGCTTGACGGGTAGATGACCCTCGGATTTAAATTTGATGAGCGCATACAAATATGTGGATATAGATCTCTTTGTTAAAGCACAAGTTGGGAGATATTCGTGAATATTAGTCATATTAACGAATATGACCCATGAAACATGATGACATCACGGTCATGTTAACGAAGATTGGTCATATTGAGAAATATGACCCTGAGGACTAGGGATATTAGGTTTGACCAAACTTACACTAGCCATAACTTCTTCATTTTGGCAAATTTCAAGGTGATGTGAAAGGCAAACCTACTTAGAATTTTGTACTTTTTAACTTGGCAAGCTTCCTGGAATAAAATTTAGACTTTGAAAATTAGAGTTCAGACTTCAAGATCACTGATGTACCTAACATTAGGCATATGCATACTGACTGACACTACTTTTACCATTATAGCCCAGAGAGAACAAGCAAGGAAACATGCCAGAAAAGTTGGGTCCCTATTTTGCTAAGGCAAAATGGGGCGTGTTGTGTAACCACACAACAACTTGCCACCAAAGAAAACAACAAAATTCAAATAATTCAAGTGGTTAGGATAAGTTAAAACATAATGTTCCAACTCTTGTTAAACATAAGCACCCTAACCTTTCTGAATGGTATCATGTTCATCAATACAACCATGAATTGATAAGGGATCAAGTGTGTGCACGTGATTCATATACTCATCTTGAAGATAAGTTGAATAAACTAGTGACTGGCGTTAAGCTACATAGTTGAGTTCATCCCTCATAGCCAACCAGATAGAGCCTTGCTACTAGCAGGCATCCATAGCCTCGAAAAGGTTATCATTGCAATTCCCCTAAGTAGAGCCCCACTGCCAGCAGGCATCCATAGCCCCGGTAGAGTTACTTAGATTCATGAGATATGATCATTGTAAGTTCATGATGCAAGGTGTGGTCACTTGCTAAAATTAAGCTGAGAATTGCAATGGTAGCAAGGGTGACCTCTAATTTTTCACTTAACACCTACACTTGCATGTTCAACAAACCCAAGGCTGTTATGTGTGTCATTGTGAAGATCTCTTTGAGCAAGTGAAAGTAATACTGATGAATATGGTATCACAGACCTGACCAAGAGTACTTTGTCAACATGAATTACAACCTATGTATAAACTTATATCCAACCCTTGAATTCTAACAATTCGGTGGTGTTCTTAAGTAAGAAGGTGCACCAGTTTTGCCTAACCAAAACAAGGACTTAACAGTACAAAGCAAAAACAACACACAAAAGCAAACTTTACAAATAGCTAGCTACCAAAAGGAAACAACAGAAAACAAGACAGGAAAGCAAAGAAAAGAAACAAAACAACTACTCTACCAAACTATACACAAGACCCTACTAGGCAAATAAAACCCATGGTAAGACCCAAAGACACCTGTATTTGCATACTTCCTTATATTGTGCAGGAGCATCATGGCACTAGTTATGGTTCTAATCCTGCCAAATTCATCTTTGTATTCTAAAAAATATTTTTGTATTATGAATTCACTGTGTTTAACAAAATAATTCATAACAATCAGCAACTGAAGAAGCTCATCATGTTCATGACTGATCCATATGCATGTTTTATCTCTTGAGTTTCCATAATCAAAATAGTATTCAACATCATTCACTATGGAAAGGAGAAATACAACCTGGTGAATCTTTGATTCTGCTAGACATATTTGTTCATTGGTAGCTAATCCTCCATTCGACTTTGCATTTTCTCTATTTGAATTCATGTCTTCTCCTTCTTCAAATTGAAGAAAATACGGCTCCTGATGAATTATTTGTTCATCCATATCCACCTCTGTTTCTTCATTCTGTATGTTTATTTGATCTTCTAGTTCAGGTAACACCTCAATGTTCTCATTAGTTCCCTACACATCAACACTTAAGTGAGTATCTTCATCATTAAAATCTGATATACATAAATCCATCATTTCTAAGTAGACATCACAATCCCTTTCTGAATGTGCTTCGTCATGTAATCTGCACCAACTTTCAATCAAGATATCATTAGTGGGTAAACCTAATATTTGGCTACACTGTATATTTCTAGACAAGTACAATTCAAAATCCTTGAAGCGATCCCCTTCATCATTATCAAATTTCATCTCTTCATTTTGCAAACTTATCTAATTTTTGGCTTTAGGAAACACCTCAACATTTTCTTCAATTTCTTGCACATCAGCATCTAAATGAGTATCTTCATCATCATAACCTAATGCACATAAATCTATTGTTTCTAGATCAAGGAATTGTAAGGATGATTCAGCATTTGATTGATAAGAAAACTTCCCTGTATCTACCTCAAAATGGTGCTGGATTGACGTCTGATCATGCACAACAACAGAACTTTCTGTATCTTCCATCTCCGTGAATTGCTCTTCAAATAATTCATTTTCACCATCCAGTGGAGTGTCTGGTTCTATTGACCTGCAAGATTCTTGAATTTGGTTATTCAACTTAAAGATGTTAGAAATAAATCAAGATTTACTTTCTTCTCTATGACTCCTTTAGTAGCTATAGTAGAAACTTCTTCAGTAGTAGTGTATTTTAATTCACTGATCACTTGCTTACATTTCTTGTCCCAATCATCTTCATTAAAATTATTATGATAAGATCCAAAGACATTTTCTGATAACACATCTATATACTTATTTAGCATATTAGATATATCAGGTCTAATTTCACATTTCTTTTCTCTCATTAGATTTATCTTCCTGGTTATCTGATGACTGGAAACAAGATGTAACTTTATCTCCAAGATCTTCGAACTGTACATACCTAGACTCTGCTTCATTCACATGAAGTGAATAACATTCAATCTCACTGTATATTGATTTGTCGAAAGGTTCTTCGCTAGACTCATCTCCCAGAATTGGTTCGACTGTTCCATTCTTTGGACAATTCATAACCACTGGTGCTGCATCTGCTCGTTGTTCCAAAATTCCTTCATTTTTCTACCAAACTTCAGACCTGTATACATCTAAGAAAAGAATTAATCCTTTCAAATATAAATCCAACCTTGTGAGGAAAGTTAAACAATTAATTTCACCATGCTCCATAGAATTGTGTATCCTGCATTTTCCAGACAAACCGAAGTTAGATAAACTTTGAGGATAAAGCTTCTCATTTAAAATTTCCTGAAAGAAAGGAATGTTAACTTGAAAATTGTCTTCATATGCATCCATCGAAATGACACCCTATTTTAAATTTTTTTAAAATTTTGAAATTTTATTGATCCCTATAATATCTCATAATAAAACTTGAAAGTTCAAAAAATCAGACCAATCTTTGAAGTTTTGAGCTGGATCTTTGCAAAGATATAGTCACATCCTCTCAGACAAGAGATATTTGCAATCATTAAACACAAATGATGAAATATTTATGCAACATTTGCAGAAACCCTCAGATTATTTATTGGGCCCTCCTTCTAGCTCCAATTTATGTTGATTGGGTTAGAAGCGAGGGGCGTGCGGATCAATTACAAGATTTAAGGCAGGTTGCTATACAGAGGTAGGGGATATCACTTCAATAGGAAAGATTGTTTGGCCCTCCTTCTAATGCTAATTTATGTTGATTATGATGTTAGTCACAAACAAACACGAAATAAAAGTTACACAACAACCTTTATTTATCTTGAAAGATATGATGAATTCAAAGAATTCATGATCCCAAGTCTCTGTTGATTAGTTCATAATCTACTGACATTACTCAATGGTTGATGTGTGTTACTGTTAATCATTTAGGGGCCTTATGTACTTCAGTAATCTCTGCAAAGTTCTTCAATATTTCTTCAAATATCCTATCCTTTATGCCCGCTCTACATAAATCTCAAACAATTCTACCTCTGCACTATGAATTTGCTCAAATAATGTGCCTATAGGTTGATATTTGTATGATTCTCACCATTATTTATGATTCTTTGCATGATATTTTCAATTCTACATGCATTTAGTTCAAAATATGCTCTGGATATTCAGTTATCTATGGGTATCAACATATTTACTCTATTCTACTCATTATTTATCATGATTTGCAGTTATGAAAGTGATTTAATGAAATTAAAATGAGAAAAAGGGTTTAGAGAATGAGATTCCCAAAATTACTTGACTGAGATCACTGATCCACATACATGTTCTAATATAGTAATGAAGAGAAGAAAAACTAAATCATACTTCACCAGGACATTCCACAAATCTGCATGATTCAGTGCAAATCTTCAAAGGAAAAGTTGACAACAATATGCAATAAAATGAAAGCGCTTCTATTGAACACAACATTCACCATTACATATCCATAAATCAACTTGAAGATTACGTAAAGTTTACATTCACGATGTAATATGTAGCTTCATCTCCATCCAGTATGCTTTAGAACAGGTACATTTACAATGATCTGAAGAAAGAACCTTGAATATTTCAACAATTCAGTCCTCATTAGTCTCAGTAATCCGATCTCCTATCGGGTCTACAATAATTGGCCTTTTCTGCCAGATTTGAATCTGTCCCCCTTTTTTTTCCAATGATAAGTCATGCCCCTTTATAAAACAAAGGCTAGAAAATAGTTACATTGTTCCAATGATTAGGATCCTCGCATAATAATCAATGGCCTAGATGAATAGAACATGATTTCCAATTGGCAATCGCACAGCTGGCATATAATATTCCAGCATCCTTGACTTGGTCCACCTTCCAGCTAGCACACCACGTATTTGGTGATATCTCTTGGCTCTGGTTCATGTCGCCCTATCTACAGCTTTGTAATTTTATCCACTTCAGCTTCCTTCTACAACATCCAGCCCAATCCGCAAACAGTTCCATTATCCTACGACAAATAGACAAGAATTAAGCATCATCATTTAATATATTAGCAGGAAAATAGACATTACATTAAATCAGGTACTGAATGTGCAAACATGTATATCAAGTCAAAAGATTAGTTTGAATGTGAAAATCCACATATCTAAATGTCCATATGTGGTCAAGAGGGCTTGGTCAACTATCGTTGACCAAAAAACATGCTATCGGGCCCTAAAATGGCTTCAATATCTTACATTTTTGGTTTTGTATCTCTCTATGTATATCGCATGCATAGGATCATGCATATACAATACATGCGCAGTATACACTCTTATGCGGATAAGAAATGATGATGTCACTGTCATATTTCAACTTAGTGACACTTTTCACTGTTAGGCTCACTTTTGTATCTTATGCACTTTCTGCATATTTAAATCTTTGTATATGATCATGTATATATAATACAAATGTCAGATATACAAATGCAGATCCCAACTTGAAGTTTATAGTGTTTAACTTTTTGAATGCATCCAGTTTGCATATATAAATGTATGTATCACCTTTTGTATATGTTATGCAGATGCGAGCTTCAAAAGGTGCATAAAACAGATTGGAGTTTACCTTTGATTCCGACCCTGCATCTTCGCTTTGTATTACCTTATGTATATCCATACATACAAATTCAGATCTCAACCCTTTCGTGCATTGAATTGGAATTGGTTTCGATTACGGCTTTGTATGCACCTTTGTATATCCTTTTGTATCTCAGATACATACAAGCCTTTATGCATACGAACATGCATACTCTTACTCATGTCTAAATTGGAATGAATAAATCCTTTGGGTCTGGGCATGTATATTAGTTAATATGAGGGATATTAACTAATATGACCCCTTTTATAGATCAGGATGTGATGATGATGTCATCATCATGTGAGGTTTCATTTGGAATGAAAAAGGATGATGCCATGGTCATCTTTCAAAGATCAAGCACGTTGAGAAATATGACCGACATTAAGAAATATCACCCTCCAAATAAGATGACGTCATGGTCATGTCGAGTCTTCTTTATATCGGGTCAGAATGACGTCACCACCATGTTGGGAAAGATTAGTTAGATTAGTTAATATGATGGACATTGGAAATTAGCTAACCTTTGGATGTCGGGCCGATGATGATGTCACCGTCATATCGGGTCCTTTGTGTAGTAGGATAAGATGACATCACTATCATATTAGTGAAGATGAGTCATATAATGAATGTGACCCTCATGAATGTGGGGGTGCTTGACTGGTAGATGACCCTCAGAATTAAATTTGATGAGCGCATACAAATATGCGGATATAGGTCTCTTTGTTAAAGCACAAGCTGGGTGATATTTGTGAATATCAGTCATATTAATTAATATGACCCATGAAACATGATGACGTCAGGGTCATGTTAACGAAGATTAGTCATATTGAGAAATATGACCCTGAGGACTGGGGATATCAGGTTTGACCAAACTTAGACCGGCCATAACTTCTTCATTTTAGAAAATTTTAGGGTGATGTACAAGGCAAACCTACTTAGAATTTTGCACTTTTTAACTTGGCAGGCTTCCTGGGATAAGATTCAGACTTTGAAAATTAGAGTTCAAACTTCAAGATCACTGATGTACCTAACATTAGGCATGTGTATACTGACTGACACTACTTTTACCATTACAGCCCAAAGAGAACAAGCAAGGAAACAAGCTAGAAAAGTTGGGTCCCTATTTTGCTAAGGCAAAATGGGGCGTGTTGTGTAACTACACAACATATACTGGCCAAACTATCTAGTAAATCATCAATGACTTTAATCAATGCTTTATTGAACATAATAAAAAATCTTACAAAGTTGTTGTTTCAAGTATCACCTTGTCTACATCTAAACTGTCATCATATATAGGCTTCAAGTTCCCATGCTGAGCTATTGCATTGACTGTGGCTTCTAAGGATATTGTTGCTTCATCTTTTCTAGTCTCAGTCTTCTCTCCTTTCTTCTTCTTTTTGTCCTTAACCTTTCCGGAGAGCTTCTCCTTTTTGCTCGTTGTGGTCTCCTCTGTTTATGCCTTCTTGGCCTTAATTTTTTCATCAGTCTCAGTCTCTTCTTCTTCTTCTTCTTCTTCTTCTCTTCCACCAAGGCTCACATACACTCTTTTGGTGGCCTTTGCTGTCTTTTTTTTCTACTTTTTCTCTATAGGCTTTGTCTTTTCTTTCTCAACCTCAACTGTAGGGAGTGGACCAGATCTCTTAGATGTGTCTGTAGTAGAGGAGGAGGTTCTTGTTCTTCTTCTTGGACTGGAAGCAGGCTTTTCTGGTTCACATTTCTCTTTTTCTTTCTCCGAAGCCTTTGTTGTCTATCCTTCTGGAGCACTTGCAGCCTTGGATGCCTTAGACTTGGCTCTTACTTCTTTTATTTCTTCATCTATAAATCCTTTGCTTTTTGCAAACTCATCTACCCACTTACTTACATTCATTTTGATTTCAAGTTGTTTTAGTTACATAAACACCTTGTGAGACTTCTCTTTAAATGTTCCAAATCTTTCCTCATTGGGGTCCTTTGGTTTACTCAACATTAGATCAACTAGGCCAGTCATAACATCCTTTGTAACCTCATATCTCATAACTGGGACCCATACTGATCTAGGTTCTACTGCCTCCACGAGGCATTTATCTTTATCTACCATGAATACAATATCTTTTTCATATTTCTTCACAACCTTTTCAAGAATCCTAGCCCTAGTTTACATTTTCTTTTGGAAATTTTTAAAGTAGCCTCGTAATGCTACATTTTATTTATCAACATCTCCTAAACTTTGCAGATGATTTCTAATTTGGACTGCTACAAGAGAGTGATGAAGCCAGATAATATTGTCCATACTTGGTAATTCCTTCAGAAAATAGAAGAGAAGGCAAATGATTAGAGTTCCATACTTGAAGGGGTATTTTGTGTCCTTTCTTCTTTTCAAGTTCTCCATCAGTTGCCGAAGCAATTCACACAGGTCATAATCTACATTCTTCTTCACCATCTCAAATGTTGTGTATATAGCAATTGCCGAGACTGAATTCTCCCTGTTGGATAAGTAGACCTTATTACCAATCACCATTGAGGTAAACCTTACCGCCAGATCTTCAATATCATTCATAGTTAGTGCCCTTTTGTCAAACTTGGCACCAATTAATTGCATCATTGTGTTATTCTTCACAGACTTTAATCTTGAAACTATTCTGGTGGAACACATGCCAGTCACATCTTTAATGGCATCTTTAGTAATCATATGTGTCATGTCTAACCACATAAATTCATCATGAATTCTTCTTAGGGAATACCGGACCCAAGCATCTTTAGAGAACACAGGAAAATCAATCCATACATCCATCTTATTCTCATGCAACACACTATATTCTTCTTTTAGCTCAAATTTGTCATCAGTCAGTTCATTTAGATAAATTTTCCCTAATTTCCCATGATCATACTCTTTTAGGTTTGCATGTATCTATATGCCCTAATGTCTTTCGTATGCATAACACCATGCAGAATCTCAGAGAACGTACCATCTTGATCAGTTTCAAGTGATTTGTATGGGTGCTTCTTGAATTTAGGTCGGGGCCTCTCCATAATCTCTATCACTTGAGGGGTAGACATCTTTACTGACTCAACACATAATTTTTTCAAAAGAGAGAGAGAGAGATGTAAATACCTTTTGTTTCTGGTTAGGGTTTCTTTGCACTAATCGCTGAATACTTGAATTTGTCTTAGCTTCACTTCTCAGATCTCCTTAAACACTTGAGGGTTTGAATGCAATGTGATTTCATTTCAAATGAATTCACTTTTAACCCCTTTCCATCAAAACCTAATTGTCATAAATGCTTGATTCAAAAAGCTGTCAAACTCTTTCTCTACCACCCACAGTCGATCTAAATTGCTCTACAATCCACCGCATTAGATTCTTCTACCAAAATCTTCTTCAAAAGATCTGTTATCTTGTTTTCTATCTTATACCTTGTGCTGAATGTCAGCACCACCTTTCTAGCTGGGGGAACAAGATTTTTCATTTAGGCTCCCCCTGAGCCAAGGCTCCCAATTTACTTCCTGGAGGAAGTATCTGCACTAGAATCTGGTGCGGACTCATTCTTGACTTCATGTACTTCCTTCTTAACCCAAATCTTGTTCATCTCCTTCTTAATCTTTGCTAGATCTGCCTTTTGTATCGGTTTCTTCATCTCTACCTAATTATCCTTCTTCATATTCTTGCTTTTGCAGAATCTTACAGTATGTCCAGGCCTATTACAATTGAAGCATACAACATTTCTCTGACCATTGTTCCTTCCATTCATCCTTGATCTGCATTGTTTAGCCTTGTGTCCAAATCTAATGCATGCAAAGCAATTCCCATTGAAAGATTGAGCATTCCTTCCATTATTATAGTTGTTCCTTATCTGACTTCTGCATTCACTAGCTCTATGACCAAATTTCTTGCATATAAAGTAGTTACCTTTGAAAGTTTGAGCATTCCTTCCATTGTTGTAACCATTCCTTATCTGACTTCTGCATTCATTAGCTTTATGACCTACTTTATTGCAAGTGAAGCACTGACCAGAAAATGATGGAACATTTTGATTCACTCTGCTCCTACATTGAGTGGCCTTATGATCAAACTTATTGCATGCATTACAATAACCATTGAAAGAGGGGTACCTTTGATCATTTGGTTGCCTAATTGGTGGTCTTCTAGGTCTTTCCCTTTGATTATGGATTTGTCTGTCTTTGTCCTTTATCTCAGCATTCTTTTCTTGACTTGTTTTAGAACTTTCTCCTTTCTCAAATCCCAAGCCTTCTTTGTCATCAGGACTTTTCTAACTTGCAATTATTCTATCAAGTTTAGTAGCACTCACTTTGAATTTATCTTCTTGAATCCATGCCTGTTTCAAATCAACTTTCAGATCCACAACTTCTTGTTCAAGCTTTGTACATTCTTCAGACTTATTTTTTATTATTTCATTTAGGCTTTCTTCAGCTTTTGCTCTTTCTACAACTTCCACTTTTAGATCATTCAAGGTTTCATTTACTGATTTCAATTGTTCACTAACCTCCTTATGCTTTACTTTAAACCTCTTGACTTGCTCTCTTAATTTTCTGATGCACTCATTTGCTTCCTTTTTATTTTTTTTAGATCCTTATTTTCTATTTCAGTCCTTTCAAGATCTTCAAGAGCAATTTTGAGTTCTTCTTCACTGACAAGTATGCATTCTTCTTCCATAGTTTCAGTTGAATCAATTTCTTCAGGAGTAGAGTACCTTTTACCTGCCATGTGTTTAATCTCCAAGATCTTCCTTAAGCTGTTAAACTTCTTCCTAGGAACCAGGCTCTGATACCAATTGTTGAACACCCAGAATACTAAGAGGGGGGGTGAATCAATATTCTATTAAACCTTTTACTTATTAAACCATTACTCCATTTGTCACATATAACAATAAAGAAAATAAAACATAGAAGAAGCAACCACAAAGCATCACACATAAACACTAGGGTTTTTACGTTGAAAACCCAAAACTGGGAAAAACCATGGTGAGTGTTAGCTCACAATAATTTTGTAATATCAATACCAAATTACAAGGAGGCTCACTGCCTTAGGGCTTACTGCCCAAAGAAGTGCTCACTGTAAGAAGGCTCGCCGCCAAAATAGGCTCACTAACTAAAGAAGGAAAGAATAATGGCTCACTACCAAGTTGAATTGCTCTGATTGCATCTACACATGCATGGTTACAGCTCCAATGAAGCATAGAAATACTATCTCAAAACTCTTCATCTCTGACTACTCTGTTTCACTGCCCTGCTCTTACATGAAAATAAGATCTCTCTTCCTCTGCACTTGTCCCCTTATAAAATCACCATACTTCGCATGTCGCACCGATATACACTCATATTCACACAACATATCTCACAAACACCGAATTTGATCTCATATATATCTACAACACTTAAATGTTTCACATTAGATCGGCCTACCTAGATGAAGCATATAGTTAATAAACTTGTAGCTTGTCAGCCAAATTTGTTAGAGTAATAGGTTCTTTACTTAATTAATTTAATCATATTGATTAATTAATTAAGTCACCTTTACTTTATTTCACTTAAGCTAAACTTAGGAATCCCATTTTAGGGTTTTATAACTTACTAATATAAAATCAAGTTCTCTCATGTAATTCATTAATCCATTTCATTAATTGCATCTTTTTTTGTGCAAATTGCTCTCTTTACTTTTTTCTCTTGTGGAAGGTTTCTTAGGTTTTGCAGGTGTTCACTGGGTCCTGTGAAGTTGGTTTCACAACTTCTACATTGTATCAGAGCTCTAGATCTGCAAGCCTCTTCTAAGATTTGGAGAAAATTTTGAGCAAGAGCTTTTTTCTTGGTGCATTTTTGTGTAAAACAGAGTATTCCATTAGATTCAGAGCAGTCGAAATAGTTAGATTAGCCATTTACTTGGCTTGATTTGAGCTTCGTAGGCCATATCTGCAAGGGTTTCAGCAGGGTGTTTTTTTGGGATCCAGAGGAAAGCTATTTTTCAGAGTGTTTTGGGCCCAAACAGACCTCACTATCGCGCTCAGAAGGTCCAAAAACCTTACGATCGACTGTCAAATCGTCAAAATCGGCTTCGGGCTCATCTGGGGCAAAATTTTTTTGCCAGGCAACTCGTATGCCCTGCCCAGCGCACACATCGAAGTGAAAATTTTATTTAAAAAAAAAAATCATGTTCTTTTCCTGCATAATTTTTTTTTTCAAACTTCTATTAAATTTTTTTATTAAACACATGTTTTTTTGTGGGGTTAAACAACCCTGTTGTGTGCAGGGTGGGGCCCCTCCTTCATGGGCTGCGTGGGGGGGGGGGCGTTTAACCCCTCCCCCATGTTTTTTTTTTTTTTAAGTTTTTTTAAAATAAAAGCTTTTCATCTTTTTTTTATATGTTTTTTTTATTAAAAAAAAATGTCTTATTTTTTTAACTATATTTTAAAAAAAAAAACAATTTGTAAATTTTTTGTGTTTTTTTAAATAAAAAAACACATGTCAACTGTACCTGCATGCACCTAGCCTCGGGATTTATGCCACTTGGTGGCTTTTTTAACAGTGCCTCTATTTTAGAGGTTTATTTGGTATTTTTTTCCAGTTAGCAGTGCTCTAAATTTGTCTAGGCCCCTCTATACTTGGCGAACCTCCAAATCATTTGGCAAGTCTCTATTTTTGGCAGGCCTCCAAAGTTAGTGGCAGTTTTGCAAAATTTGGTGGAGATAGATTTTTTACCCCTCACTATTGGGCTTTTCACTTTTGCACTCGATTTTCAAATGACAATATCTTGGCCATACGATCATATTTTTCAGTGCATTTTTTTTTGAAAAGGGGTAGAATTTCGCACTCTTCGCAATGGTACATGTGGTTTTTTATTTTGAGTTCTGGTTTTTTCCATAAATCAGTTTTCTTAGTGTTGTTGCTGTGCAATTCTCGTTTTGGAGACTTTGACGGGCCATATCTTCTGCATCCAGACTCCTTTTTGGGTCCCTTTTTTTGAAAGTGCATGTTTTTCTGTGTACTTCATCATGGTGCTATTGTTTTCCTCTATTTCTATTAGAGAATTGTATTTTTAGCATGTGGTCCTTTTCTTAGACATTGTGAGCTTTCATTGTAAGCATTTATCATATGTAAACTCACTGAAATAAAGTGCTTCAGCAGTGTCCATGTATTATTGAGATCTTAGACATCATTGTGTGCCTTATTGTACTTGCTCTATGATATAAAGTGCCATGGTGGAGTTTATGTTTGCCTTTTATTTTGCCATCACACCTTTGTCATGCATGTGTGCCTTGGTTTGCACACCCTTTTATTTGTTGGTACTTTCATGTTTGCACGTTCAAATGTTCCTATTTCTTCTACATGCACTTCTTGGTCTCACATAGTTTCAATGTACCTGTCATGGCTCTCCCTTGTCCGCATTATGGGGGGTTTCTACTGTTGGTGCTAATGCTTCCTTGGTTTCGCATTGGAGTGAGTTATGTATCTAGTATTTGTTCCTATGTACTAGGCAGATGCAGTGGCTGGTTACCCATGCATTTCAGTGAGATAGAGCATTTACCATATGGACACTCTTGCATTCCTTTTGTGGAGGCGACCTTCTATTTTCACTTGATCAGTTCTTCAGACTTTTGGTACTTGTGCCATTTGTATCTTTGAGTTCCAGATGTTTTGCCTTTGTTTGCCATCTTATTTGAGTAGTGTTGTTAGGGGCACTCATGCAGATTCTTGTCTTCTTGATCCCGATCTTCATCTTGTTTTAGAGGAGGTTCTTCTTTCAGCACTATAGCAGCTAGTCTTTGACAGTGTTTGCAACTTCTTCATGCTTCAGTGGAGTTCTTCATGTTCCTATTCTTTTGGGACATCTTTTGTGGAGGCTTCTTAGTTCTTCACTCTGTCTCTCTCTTGTAGGGAGGTTTGTTCTCTCTTTTGGAGAGGAGTTCTTCCCATGTGGTTTTCTCCTTTTTCTCTATTTGTGAGAGACTCTTTTGTACATGGGTACCTCATCAGGCCTAGTTGTCGGGACCTATTTTTGCTTTCATGCATTTGTCCTTAGTTTTTTAGATTCTCCCTAAGTTCATCTTAAGGGGGGTGTTAGAGTAATAGGTTCTTTACTTAATTAATTTAATTATATTGATTAATTAATTAAGTCACCTTTACTTTATTTCACTTAAGCTAAACTTAGGAATCCCCTTTTAGGGTTTTATAACTTACTAATATAAAAGCAAGTTCTCTCATGTAATTCATTAATCCATTTCATTAATTGCATCCTTTTTTGTGCAAATTGCTCTCTTTGCTTTTTTCTCTTGTGGAAGGTTTCTTAGGTTTTGTAGGTGTTCACTGGGTCCTGTGAGGTTGGTTTCACAACTTCTACAAAATCAACTCACCCAAATACATAGTGGACCCAAATAATATTTGAAACACCTTCTCATATGTCATCTCCAACTATAGAACCACTTAGGATAAATTTCTAATCAATAGAACTTACTGCACACAAATCAAACTATCATGTTAGCCTCAAATACAGACTGTTACTGACTCAGTCTAACTGTCAGATCACAACTTTCACTGTGGACCACAAGACTTGCTCAAAATCATATCAAAGACTCGTTAGACATTATAGGTCATACCTCTAGAACTGCAGAGCATAATATCATCATGCGGAAAAATGTGGATTGCTGGAACACAGACTCTGTCACAGCCAGTCATTGTCAAACCATGTAGCGATACTCAGTGGCTCATAATTGTCTTTCCGGTGGACCTCAAACTTTGCAATTATGGATTTAGACACTTCATTTGAATATTCTTAAATGGATCAACATGGTCAGATCCATTGGGATTGGAACTATTACCACAAGCCATTTGGAACCTTTTGCCCGTTCCTTTGGAGTGGTATCTCTTGGATTCCCTGTGGAGGGATCAAAAACCTTTTCAATTACAGGCTTCTTAACCTCAGTGACCAACTTTGGTCCTTCATACTAAGCCTGTAAATATCCCTTTGCACTTGAAGGGAAATTCATTGTCTTTACAGTCTGCTGGTGCTTAATAGTTTGGACAACTAACTGAATCATTACAGATTCCTGTTGTAATGCAGACTGAATATCGGCAGATTCCTGCTTGACAGAATCTCCTATTAGAAGTTGTGACTGTGTAATAGAATGGACTTCATGATTGACTTCATCTAGTCTTTGTCCATTATGCTTGGCATGAATACTGACAGTATTTATTTGTGAAGCTAACACATCACAATCTAATTTGACTTCACTTCTGACTCTTTGCAGAAGTTCTCTTTGTTGTTCTAAAGACCGTTGGTGAGCGACCCACCATGTTTCCACTTGGGCTTTGAACTCATTATACTGAACTTTGAGTTCTTGGAGGTCTTTGTTAACAAAGGCCATCCACTCATCAGTAAGACGCTTTTCCAAACGTTCTAGAGTGGAAATAAGAGAATGAAGATTCTCTTGGTTACTAAGGCGGGCCTTTTCCACCTTGACTGCTTCGATCTTATGCCAGATCTTTCTATCCTCAGCTAGTAACATTGATTTCCTAAGACACATATTTGTCCAGTTAAGCAATTTGCTCTGGATGGAGCCTTGAATTGCATCTTTAATAGGAAATATGTGGAGGGGCCAGAAATCAGCTTGGTATTTGCCAGTGGTGTCATAGAGCATAAAGTCATGAAAATTAGGGATTGCACTAGGGACAAGATAAGGACCGACAAGAGTAGCTAAGACTTGCACATTGGTCTCCTGAATATCTTGCTTAGGTATGACAGCTTCCTTGGCTGAAAACATACGAAAATGGCCAGTTCTGGGAGGATTGAAAACAAAAGAGCAGTCTTCACACTTGTACATCCCATCATCAAGTTCAGAATACAACTTGTGGGAGCAAGAAGGGCTAGCAAATTTGGTTGTAGGTATTGAATTGCTAGGCTTAGCAACATAGGGGATTTTAAACAAATCTTCAAAACCCTTAGAGGGTTGCAATCTTGCGCTGTGAGTGCGCAGTAACAGAATCACAGATGGACCAGGTTGGTTATAATTAAAAACCTTTTCTTTTCTCATCAAAAGATTACTGCGCAAGGCAGACGGTTGACTAGATGAGAATCGGATCACGGCCTGATCATCTATTTCTTCAATTGAGATGCCTCTCAATTGTGGTTGTTTCTCTTCTTCAGGTTGTTCACCTTGATCCCAAAGATCTAATGCCCATTCTTCAGGTAGCTTAATATTTTTGTGATGGACTATCTTGGGTGCAGTTAACTACGTGCTGTCATTAGTAGATGTCCAGATTGTGGAAAGACCTTCTAGACCCTGTGCTCTTTTAGGATTTATCATCAAGGGTAGAACCTTGTTGTATAATCTATGGTGAACCAAAAAGACAAGGGAATGGTCGACTGAATTCCTTTTCATGAAAAGATTCATAGTCTTAAAATTATATTCAAGAACATCTTGTAGATTGCCATCTTTTAAACTGATTGGGAAATCTAATAGACAATCTAGGTAAAGTGCTCCTTTAGACATGGAGTCACATGTAGCACCTAACAAGGAATGAGACAACTTGTAGAATCTTGCATCTTTCAGCATCATCATAATGATGATAGGTAAGCCTTTACGGTAGTGTCCACAGATACCTATCCTAACATAGAACAGATGCATGAATTGGGAATTATCTGGACTTGCTAAGGCTTCTTTTTGGAATTTCTGGACTTGGGCATCGAAGAAGATTTTTAATCTTCCTTTGTTACCTCCAGTAACAACATGTAGAGTTGCAACATGACATCATTGAGATGTTTTCTATCCAAACCAATTTTTCAAACCTTTATTTTTATTAAACATATCTACTAAACTATTGGGAATATCCCTATAGATCTCAGAGGGTTTAATCTTAGGCACACAAAATTCCTTATTATCAAACTGACTAGAAGATACTTCATCTAATATATTACTGCTACTTTCACCAGTAGAAAATGAACTTTCATTATCAGCAAAAAAGTTTGTGAACTTAACTTCTGTGTTGTGATCTGCAGTATGATCGATGTCGGCCATACTCAATCCAGACGTGCTTGATCTATCCATTGCTGCACTCAAACCAACGCTCAAACCTGCGCTCAAAATACAAGATTACTACCTCAGATCTGCCCTAGATGCAACAAGCTTGGATGGGACTTACACAGAGAGGACCTACAACAGAGATCTAATTTGTATGAGCTTTACAAGGAGCAATATTAGAAGCAATACAGATAGATAGATTAACACTACTGAGTCGTTATGGTTAGACAACAACGATAACAACAGATGAACACATCATCAGCTCTGATACCAACTTTGAACAACAGCTGTAAATGACAAATGATATGCGGATGAACAGAGTATTTGACATTCAAATAGATCTTATGTATATTATTATTTTGAACACTCAGGCTCAAAACTGCATAACTAAATATCTAACACCGAAGGAATGTGGACCAAAACAAATGTGTGTTTTTCTTTAATTAGCACTGTATTATGTTCTGTCAGACTTAGGCCATTTGAAGATATACTTCCAAAACTGATCAAAAGTTGAACCTTTGGATATAAGATCATCTGAGAATTAGGAACATCATACTAGAACTGCAATACCTAGTCTTCAACTGCAGATCAATGCCAATCCAAACACTATCTCTTTGTTGATGTCTCTGTACATTGCCAACACTTAGCCAAAATGACTAAGTCTTCTTCACCGGACCAAAATCTCTCTTCCAACCTTGTTCCTTTTCTTGTTTCCATCAATGACAACACCTTCAAACATCAAGCTCAGCCAAATTTCCAACAATTCACACATATTCACAAGAGGACACAATATTTTATGTGGAAACCCAAAAGGGAAAAACTATAGTAAGAAAAGCTACTTGGATCTACTATCCAAATCTAGCCTCACAAAAGAGTATTGAATTACACGTATTTTGTAGGCACCAACCCACATGAGTTTCAACACAAGAGGACACCAATCCCTTTTACAGATTTGCAGGCACTGACCTATAAGGGACTCCAATCCCCTTATCAAAAACTGAGCACCGACTCAGATTATGAAGCACCAACTTCACACAATTGAAAACATGATCGAGTTCATTCCACATACATTCAATTATGCAATATCACATACTTCTCAACTCTTCTACTCTATAATTTAGAATAAAGCAATATGCTCATGCAGACATGGATACATCCTGTGCAAATTCCAAATTATCTTTAGCTCGTACCCTTTGCACACCACTTACACAATATGTTGCTTACATCTTACTGCTTACCTATCATACCAAACAACTTCAAGTCATACATATATATATCATCCGCAGCTCTTCCAAATCATCTGTGTTGGCTACAAGGTGGATCATAATTTTATGCCACATGAGGTGTGTAGTCGGCCTTGCATATACACTTTGATCCCAAATCAAATGTGGTAATGTAAGAATGAAGTATCATTACACGCTTCACATCAAAATCTCTTCCAAGTCATATGTGTCATCTTAGAACCACTTAATGCATATTTCCCTTAATAGATCAAACCTTAATTCATGTAATGTGTAGTCAGCTAGACTCCAAACCCTATGTGGTAACATAGGAGTGAATTCACGTTATGTACTTTATGCCATGAGCTCTCCTAGTCCCATGCTACCTTCACACGCTTGCTCTTGTTGGTGCACATTTCCTTTATCTGGCGCAACCATTAGAACATTTGTATAGATAACCAGTGAACATAGACTTCATTCTGTCACTTCTAGATCTCTCCTTGGTATTTAAAATCTTTTGAAATGAGAGTACAACATACTTCTTGACTATCTTTGCTTATATTCCAAACCGCAAGACAAAACCACCAACGGTAGAATGTGGTAGTCTCCAATAACACTTTTGATGACCGGTTTCACTATCTTGACTCAGACGCTTCTATATATCTTTGTGGTGATCCATAAATTCTGTAACTAAGATATAACATGCCTTCTTATTTTCTCTTCATAATCTCTAAACCACAAAACCAAACAATCAACTATGGTACCAAGGACTATGATAATCTAACACTACTTCTAAGCAACAAACCTGATAAAACTACCGCAAACATCTCCAGACTTCCGCAAATGTAGTAGACAATCAAGAATAATTGATTTTGGTATGAAAGCATAATGACAAATGATAACATTAACATCTTGCAACTATACTTTGACATCCATTGTCTTGACATCAATGACAACAATCTTCCAACAATCAATAATAATGAATTCCATCTTGACATCAATGACAACATTTGCAACATCAACCAAAGATATACCTAATATCCCTCCTCAAATACCTCTCATTATGGTGTTGATTTTCTTATTGTTTTATCATATTTTGATACATAATTAAATTATCCTTAAGGATTTGTAACATTTCCTTTTGGTGTTGAATATGATCCTCTACTGCATGAGCTTTGAGATGAGATCATAAATAAGTAGTAGATGGTGGGGGGTAGCCATAAAGATCCTCAAATGGAGTCATATTTGTACCATAAGAATTCTCCTTTCTAAACATACTTATCTAAAGATGGGTCTTGTTGAAGTTATTGGATAAGATTCTTTACTGGAGGATCATATTGCCACTCTTCTCATGAAAATTCTACCCATTTAGGTTTCAATAAATAAATGGCACAAATATTCGCTTCATCGACTTCCTATTAAGAAAGAGCATCACCTCCAATATTATCATTTCCTTTTTTGTAAATAGTTTCAAAGTCATACCCTAGCATCTTGGTGTTTACTATGAAAAAGGTGAATGATGACATCTAGGATGCACACTAGATCAAACCCTTTTACATATAAAATTAATGGACAAGACCAAGCCAAATCACTACCAAATGAAGTGGACTCAGCTACAGATCTTGTACTCAAGTATGCTACAGAGCAATCAGATTTAATTCAACTTTTTCATCAAACCTTAGGTTAACAATGCATGAAACCCTAGTTCTACAATGATTAGCCTATAAGAAAATAAGTACAACAACAATCCAGAAACTAATTGCACAGGGATGATCAGGAAGATGATAGAACCTGTCTCTTGAAAGTAGAGATGTCAGAGGACTAATTCGGGACCGCCCAAGTCCCAATTGGAAGATTCTGCCCAAGGTATGAACTGGAAAGATGTTGTAGATGCTACCTTGATGCCAAATCTAAAATAAAAAAGGGCAGAAAGATTAGGGCACCACCACTCAAGTCTTGGATAGAGGAATATTCTATAACTATTGTCAGATCTCGAAACCTTGATCTTCACTCAGTCTTCTTGTATCTTCATATTCTTCAGATCTCACTCCTATAACCTGCACACAAGAAGATAAGAGGGGGTTTGGGGGTTATGATGTTTAGGGACTTACCTTAGTCAAACCCCGGGATAACATTCAAGCTTCCCAACATTGTTGATTGGTAGAGAGTGCATGTCCTCGTGGAGGCAGAGGCTGAAAACAATGATAGTAAGATGAATCAAATGATGATAAACAACAAAGATATCACCTATGTGATGATCCCTTAGAATGATGAAGATCCTTCAACTCCTAAGGTGGATAGATGATAGCTTCATGCCTGTAACAAACATACAATAACAACACACAAATGTGCTCTAGAATCACAATGAATTCTCTTGCTTTCTTTCCTTCAATATCTCAAGTTAGCTATCTCCATCTTAGTTACAAATGAACTCAGAAACACACTTATATATGCTTTCCCACTCACAATCATGAAATTAAACCAAAAGATCTGACAAGGAGAAACCTTTTGAAAGGTCCTAGGCTGACATAAACTTAATTTTGCCTTGACCAATCAGAAGGGACTTGGGAGGTGGTGCCCAAGTCTTCCAGCTCCTTTTGGGTCCAGGATAAGATAAAATATGGGCCTCTTATTCCAATTTTGCATTGGTGTCGGGCAATTTTGCATCGGGATGAACATTTAGAATGTGTAATGTAATCACGCGGACCTAGGAGCTAAACAAGGAGGTAAAAAGAAATGTGGACACTTTTTACTCCATAACACTTGGTAACCCATTTTTGTTTCTCTTTTGAAGGCAATCGTTACTCCAAAAAATATTTTAGATTCTCATGTTCTATTTTGAATTTTAAATATCTTCTCATTAAATATTGACACCATTATTTGGTTGCATGTGTAAACACCTGAAAATGACCATGCACTCACATTCATTCTCGACACACTCATGACATTACTACACATCATGTCTTCTAATTAATTAAATAATTATAATTATTTAATTAATTTACCCTTAATTAATCTTTTTCTTCTTTTATCCACTTTTCTTCTAATAAAATAAATAAATGATGTTTTATTTATTTTATTCATTCATTTTCCTTATAAACTAATTAAATTAATTAATCCCCATTTTTCCTCCAACATCTAAATTAATTAAATAAATTAAAGATTTATTTAATTAATTCCACATTTGTCTCTATCTTCACATGACTAGAAGCTTCTAGAAATCCTTATTGGAAGCCATTTGACTTTAATCCTCTCATTCAACCCTCATGAGACACTTGTCACATGACTACAAGTCCAAGCATCACTTAATCCTAGCCCTCCACATCACACTATTCATGTTTTAATCTTAGCCATCCATTCACCATTCAACTCTATATAAATGGAGCCTCTCCCATCACATCAACAACATCTTCATATGCAAGTATATGTTATCGATTTTATCATTGCCTCCATTACAACCTTTTCATGTCTAGATTATGTTGGTTTGTGTAGGCATTCCACAATGCATATGTTATCATAAGAACAAAACTAGTAGTAGGGTGCATTCTACTCTGTTCTATCTAAGTGTGAGGGTTTGATTTGAGGTGAGGGTTTTGGTTTATTTGCATTAGCTTCCATTGTCCTTGGGTTAAATTTTTGCATTACATTTTTGGCATGCCCAGTGGGACCCACGTCCCTTTGATCATCTTTTTTGGAGGAAATTCTACCATTTTTGTGTTGCAGGTACAAAAATGTGCCTTTGACTACAGATCCATGCCTGTGATTCAGATTGACATGCCTATGGCATCAAGATGCGCACTTTGTCACTATAGGCGTGCCTTTGGTCATTGTCGACGTGCCTCTATTTCTGATTTTAGCCTAACTCTTGTTTTGTTGTATATTACTGATGATTTTTGGGGTTTTCTAGTAGGATATGGTTTCTGTAGCTTGCTAACCCTTAGATCTCTCTTGTCAACCATCTAATATTTGTTTTGCAGGGTTTAAATTAAGCTTTATTTGTAGGTTTTTAGCTATTTTCTCTAGATCCTCATCTGTGGTTCAAAATGACGTGCTTTTGGTTTGTGTTGTCATTTTGCAGCTAGTGCTTGATTAGCACTGACATTCACAACCACTAGATCATTCTCTGTCAGTCACTTTTTATTTTTTGCCAGATCTGATATTCTATTTTGACAGGTATCATTGATGCAAAACTGTCTATAAATCCACGCTTTTGGTTTGTTTTGGTGCATCTGTGGTCTTTGGCTACGCGCTTGTGGTCTCTATCGACGTGCCTACAATTTCTATCAACGTGCCTTCGGTTTTTGTCACCATGCCTCTGGTCTCTATCAATGTGCCTCTAGTCTTTGTTGACACGCCTATGCAGAAAAGGTAAACATGTATAAGCATTCAATTTTTTGATTTTGTTCATCTCTGTTTGTGCGCTTTTGACTGTATTTTTGTGCTTTTGGGTGATTTTCTATTTGGGCTAACAATCTAATTTATCTTGAGGATTAACTCTTTTGTGTAGCTTGTTTTCTACTTGTTAAAGATCATATTTCAAACTACTAACAAGTTTTGTTGCAACCTCACTTGTCAAAGATCTTGTTTTTCCACTAATTTAGGCACTAAAGTAGATTAGTTGGTAAATGAACTTTTGTTTGCCATGTCTTTGAAGTTGTGTGTTGGTGTATGATCTCTCCTTGCACTTTGTGTGATCTTGGAGATCAAAACCCACAAATTTCTTCTCTCTGTATCCTAAGATTTGTTTGTTGTGTGTATGCTCTCTCCTTGCGCTTTGTGCGATAGTGGAGATCAAAAACACCAAGAAAAATCTTTCCCTTAGGAGGCCAGCTTGGAGACACACCACTCCAAGGGACGACCTCAATTGCATGTTTCAGCGCGATATATAAACGTTGTGAGAATCGAAAGACTCACTTCAAAGGAAGGACCCTCTCCCCCTTTGTAAAGACTCCAAGACCCTTAGTTTATCGAGACTTGTGTTGGATAGGGACATCTCCATTCATAGATTCATCCCGCATACCTTGTGTATATTGGGACAACCCATAGAAGCTTTTAAAGCCCAGATAAGGTCATCAATCATTTTCTAGTGTGGTGCAAGGGACGCAGACTACCCCCTGTAGTTACTCACCATCGTAACTCCTTGAGGTAGAGATAGAAGTTTTCTTTGGGAAAGGTGTAAAAGCCTCCAAGGAAAGGGGTATTGGGTGCAATGCCATTATCCCTAGCTATTCGCACAGGGTGAAGTGTTCCTAGTTAGGTAAGAACATGGATAGGTATTCTATCGTGTGGGTCCACACTTGAAATTACTCGTACTTTAATAATTCTAGGTTTGTAATGTGTTTGGCATGTTTTCATTGTGCAAAACCAGTATGAGCCATTGTTAGTCATGAATCAATTCGCATCATTTCCCTTGATAAGTCACAAGTCAGCCAATGTGTTTTTGTGATTGTATTTCTTGCCAAAATTTCACAAATTAGTCACACAAATAGTGAATCAGAATAACTCCATGCCTATGACTGTGGTTACACACTTTTGGTCATTAATGATGTGCTTTTGTTCATTGTTGACGTGCCTACAGTCACTGTCAGTGCGTCTTTAGCTTATGACTGAGCACCTGTGTTGGAACTAAAACTGCCATTCAAAAGACTAAAATTTCAGTCTTCAGATCAGACTGTAGGGTGAACTAGTAGCCTGCAACAAACTTGTTTTCTAATTTACCTAGTGCATCCAAAACATTTCCTCTTTCCATGAGGCTTTTTGCTTTCATAACGATCCATTCATCCCATTAGCCTTTGTTTTGGACTTGACTACCTTGATGTCTTTTAGTTTACCTTTTAGCTTTTAGGGTCTAAACTTTGTCAAGCTTTGCCACTCATCCATCAACATATCTATTCATCTATTTCTTGGTTAGAGTCCATTGGTCCATTCACTCATTAGTTCCTTAATCCAATATTTTTCCCCTTTTTACATCATCTATCCACATACACCCATCATCATTTCAGTCATATTGTTAACCAAGATACCTATCAATCAATCACATTCCATAATCAAAATCCAACAATCAAAGTTATCAATCCAAATCCAAAGTTGGCTTTGGTCTAGCCTAGATCTTTTTATCCTTTTATCTTTAAAAGACTTTTGACTTAGGAGCTTAGACTACTCTTGAGTTGATAAGTCTTATCCTATATTTTAATTCGGCTCATGTCTACCCCAAGTACAAGATTTTATCATCTTTCTTCCCTCTTTCTTAGGCATTTATCAACCCTAAGTAGTGAAGAGAATCCCATCCAACATCCATAACAAAAGATCTATGTGTATCTTGAGCTATTTTAGTACCATCATCTTATCTTTTGTGTTGACTCTATCGTCTTGGTTATCACCTTAATCATATCATATCATTTCCATATCATCACATTATCCTCGGTGTCATCTTTTTACCATTTTGGATGGGCATCTTCATCATATCAAAAGCAACAACATCACATCATTATCTTGGTTGTCATTTTATCCCATATCAATATCTAAGTCATCATCTTGGTTGTCATCTTATCTATATCCTCAATCATCATTGTATCCTACACCTTTTTATCATACCATCATACCCTTGCTACATCTTGTGGTACAATCTCTTGACAAATTAAGGTCCTATTAATAATATTATTTTTATTCCAAGGTCATCCCATTCATGCCCATTACAAGGTCACAAATAAAGAGAACCATGGAATCACATCAAGAACCTTTATAAGAGTCTCATCAAGTCCAACAAGTCCATCATGAAGTCTATCAAGAGTTCCAACAAGACCCCCCTTCACAACTACATCAAGACTCTTCACAACAATCCCATCAAGAGTCCACTTCTCATGGAAAAGGGGCTATTATCACATTCAATATTACTCATGGATTATAGCCCCATTCAATATTACTTGTGGATTTCATCCTAAGTATGGGATGCTTACGGATGCATTTGAACCTGATCCTTATAAGGGCATTCTTAAACCATCATCAAATCCCATATATACCCATGAATTTGAAAATCCTATACAAGAGCCTCAAAGTCCTAGTAGTACTTCCCATGAGTCTCAAGATTTTGAGGAGAGAGAACATGACTTTTGTTGTTATATGGAGCCTAATCAGACTCGGAGGTTATATTTACCCCACTTTTATCGGCGCGGTTTCCCCCCCAAATTCCTATGGGGTCAACAGGCAGCGCCCCCAAGATGGGGTCAACGAGCAGCGCCCCCAAGACGGGGTCAAGGGGCAGCGCCCCTTGTGGGGTCCAGGGGCAGCGCCCCTAGCGCATTCCTTGTCGCGATACAGGGCGGGGTCAAGGGGCAACGCCCCTGAAACCTCACACGGTTTTTATTATTTCATAATGCACCGGGAGTTGATTTTTTCATTGACCGACATAAGAAAACCCTATTTTGTAACCGACAAAAAGATTGATAAAAAGTGGCTAAGGGTTAGGGTTTTGATATTATATTGTAGCATTTTGCAGTGGTATTGAGTTGCAGGGATTGCTGATTGTAATCGGTTTGATTTACTGGAGAATAATATTGGACTCTCTATTTGGTGGATGTAGCCCGAGTTTGGGTGAACCACGTTAAAGCTTGTCTCGCTTTGTTATTATTTCTGTGTATTTCCATTTCTCTGTTTAATCTTTATTTGCATTTAATTGATATCTTCTGCCGGCTAACCCTAACAACTTTATGGAGGAATTTGATAATCTTGTATTTTTGGAATGCATCATTACCAAAAAGCCTCAAGTTTACTTTGAAAAGTTACTACCTCTAGGGGTTAAGTTACCTCAAAATTTTGATGTGTCAATGTTACTCCCTCCAGATCATCCTCTCCTAATTGCTAACACATTAGGAGGATCTTCTCAACCGCATGTTGATGAATAATGTTAAGATGCTAAAATGGTACAAGAATGAGAGGTTGTGAAGGTTGGGAAACTTAGATTAGCTAAAAATAGAGAGTTTCTTAATGTAATCATTTTGTGATCCTAGATAGTGTAGTTGTAGGCCATTCCCATTATTTCTTAGGATTGATAGGATATGGTTAGCTATGGAGTACACTTGGTGCAAGTGTAGGGATGCTAGACTATTGTTCTTGAGAGCCCTCATAAAGAGATCAAGCTTGTACAATTTGATGATAGTGGACTCTTGTTGGAGTTTTCTTACTACATTGGCTTTCTCCAGGGTAAAATACTTGTGTTGGTCTCCTTTTCCTTATGATGTTGTTTCTTGCACTCACTATGCTAATCCTTGTAGTTTTGTTAATAATTCATAACATGAGTAAATAAGATGTAAGTTCTAAGGATGATAAATCATTGATAAGCATAGTTCTTGTTCTTCACAATTCATATTTGTTGAAATTAATCCCTACATAAGCATACTCTTGTTTGTACCATGGTTTAGTGGATTCTTTAAGCATTCACATTTGTGTAGTAGCATGTTTGGAGTATAATTTAAATAATGCAATTGATGTAGGCATGGATGTGGATGTTGAAATTTGTATAAGGATTCTATGGTGTTAGAAATCACTCATAGTTGTACTTAAATATTCATTTTGTAGCCCTTAAAGTTGAAATAAGCATAGAAGTCATGGACAATAAGGCCATGGAAAGAAGTCCATGTTGATGAAACTACCTATGGAATATCCATGGAGTTTATGGATCAAAACTAAATCTAGAGCATCCTTTATATTCACTTCATTCCCTTGAATGATATTTTCTCATGGGACTAAGATTCATTGTTCATGGAGCTTTTATTGAAGGTCTATAACTTAAAATATTTAGTCTATGTGGAGCTAAATGAAAGGATTTATATTCGGTGTGGGTTGGCACCAACCTCAACTACATAGACTTACACATTTTGTGCTTTGCTCTAAAAATTAGGGATTACAATACAATTGTGTTGGTGATTGATCTTGAGGTTACATGTGCATGCTATGACCATTTGATAAATGATATCCCATTAGTCTCTATGATAGAAGTAAAAAATATTTTCCATGTCTACTAATTGAATAGTTCTTGGTAAAATAACCTAACTTCCCTCACCCACGCTTTCTTGATGCATTCTCCCATACAACTTGAACCATCCCTTCTTCATTACAAATCTATTAGTTCCTTGCCCACCTTTAGGCTTATTGGATCTTGGCCTTGCCCCCTCTGAGGATACCATGGCCTTCTCTCAAGGCATCCTACTTAGTAGTCTATATCTTAGATTTGCACTTTTTAAAGACAACAACTAAGCCCCCATAGAGGATTTGTTGAAGTTTATACATCACCATACCTAAGGAAATGTTACAAGATATGTTTATCCCTCTAAGAATAATCATGTTATTTATGTTGGGAATTAAGGTGTCTCAACCTTGGTAATTCCTTGTATTAATTCATTGTATTTATTTGTTTGTTGCCTATTGTATTAATTGGATGCAAATCCTATGTTGTCATATTGTGGGAGTTGGCACGGTGATGTGTCATCCTACATGGCATATGACCACATGTAATTTTGTCCTCACATGAGGAGATAGGTGTCCCACTTAGTGGTAGGAATATTTTGCCATGTGTCGGCATCTTGGATGTTGTGTAAGGGAATATTGACCGAAACGGTCATGACAGATTCTAATGACAAAGTTATGACATGTAAGAGTCAGAAATAGAAGATTCTATGACAGGTGAAGACATGTGTCGAAGAGCATCTTTGAAAAAGGCATCTTTGGGTGCCCCAAGGTGGACTATGACATGTTGTAAGAGAATATGCTATTTATAGCTTGTGTATGACAGATTCTCTTACACCTGTAAGTTATGACAACTATGACAGATTCTATGATGGTCGTAAGAGTTGTAAGAGCATCTGTCATAGCCCATTTTAGAAATAGATGACCTCCTTGGGATGGGGTGACTTGACAAGTGTCAGAAGCATCCTACAGTGTTGGACAAGTGTCCATAGGCATGGGTTTTGGGCCATGAGGCCATGTTGGATGCCCATATCAATGTGGAGCCTTTTTTGCCTTGTATTTGGTATATAAACAAGTGCTTTGAGGAGGAGATGTATTATGTGATTGACAGGTATTGTTATGCTGCCGGTTTGTCTCTAGATATGAGTGTTGAAGACTCCTGAGAGCTTGCATTGCAAGTCTATTGTAAACAATTTCAATTTTGATAATACATTGTGCAGGTTTTGGAGTGTGGGGTTTTTCACTCAATAAGCGTTTTCCCTACGTATATCTTGTGTCTCTCTCTTCTGTCTTATTTTTGTGTGTATGTGTATTGCTGCAATATCTCTATTGTTGTTGTTAACATTTTGTAATTGTAAAGGTAAAATTAAATTTGCACTCTCCTCCCCTCATTAGATTAGTGTAGGAAGTGATTTCCTCACACCTAGCTTCCTTTCAGTTGGTATCAGAGCCTGGCCAATTTTGGTTCTAGCTTCTGGGTAGGGGTTTTTTGAGCTAATCTTAGGTTGAGTGGGAGTTTGTGTAGAGTATTCTGTATCTTGTTGTAGGAAGGAGATGACAACCACATCCAGAAGAGTAGAGGTGGAGAAGTTTAATGGCACAAATTTTGAGTTGTGGAAACTCAAGATGGAAGACCTACTTGTTGATCGTGACCTATGGGAAACCGTTGATGGAACAAAACCTATGACAATGTCAAAAGCTAATTGGGACCTCAAAAATTGGAAGGCTAACAGTCTCATAAGACTCTGTCTAGTTGACTCTGTGCTGTTGAATGTCCATGAGGAGAAGACTGCTAAAGAACTTTGGAAGAAGTTGGGATCTATTTATTAGGCCAAGTCCCTGGTGAAAAAGCTCTTTTTGAAAAAGTTGTTTGCTCTAAAGATGGAAGATAGAGGATCTATTGCGGACCATTTGAATTCTTTTAACATGATTGTTGCACAGTTGACATCCATGGGTGTGAAAATGGAGGAGGATCGATGTATGACCCTGCTTTGTTCTTTGCCAGATTCGTGGGATCATCTTGTCATGGCTATTGGAAGCACTACAACCACCTTCACGATGGGTCAAGTTTGACTACAAATACCAACCTTCATTTTTTTAAATCTATTTCATTTGCCTATTCTGGCAAGGAACGTGCGAAGAAAAACATCCGAGTCAGCCAAAGATGCTCTTGTGGTTCGTGGAAGACCCAAAGAGAAAGGGAAGAAGAAGGACAAGAAAGGTGAAAAGGGTAGATCCAAATCCCATGGGAGATCCAAATCTCCTGGAAATCCAAGGTTCTTTGTTGGAACTATGGGAAAACTGGGCATTTCTGAAAGGAATGCAAAGAGGAGAAGAAAAATAAGAAGAAGAATGCTCCTGATTCAGATTCTGACAAGTCACAAGATGATGGTGATGCCTTCATCGCAGCCCTGGCCACCCATGCATTTGATGATGTGTGGTTGATAGATTATAGTGCATCATTCCACATGACCTTACATCGAAGCTAGTTCACGAAGTATGAAGAGTTCGATGGTGGAAGAGTGTACCTAGATGATGACTCTCATATGAAGATTGTTGGTCATGGAAGAGTCTCAATTTGATTCCCTGATGGACGAGAGAAGGGGATCACTGGGGTTATGCACATCCCAGGCCTGGCACAGAACCTGCTTTATGTAAGTATGTTGAATGATGCAAGTGTGCAGGTTGTCTTTTCGAAGGATGGATGCAAGATGACTAGAGGATCTATGGTGCTTGTGAATGGTGCTCGGAGAGGTACTCTGTTTCAGCTAGAGGCATGCACTTCACAGTGCAATAGTTCTTTTGACTTGAAGAAAAGAGCTACAATCACTTCATCCCCACCATCTGAATGAGCAGTGAAGAAATCTATTGTAATACATTTTGATGGTAGTGCACATGCTTTGGAAGTTAAACTTCCTGTTGAAAAGACTATGTTATGGCATTTGAGACATGGCCACATTGGTGAGAAGGGTCTGCATACCCTAAAAAATAAAAACCTCATTGAGGGGTTAAATGATTGTAATTCTGAGTTTGACTTTTGCGAACACTGCATTTATGGAAAGCAAAATTGTGTTTAGTTTTACTCTAGTTCTCACAAGTCTTGTGGTTCCTGTTAATGTTCCTTCAATTTCAAAATATGTATATTTTGTATCTTTCATAGATGATTATAGTAGAAGGACATGGGTTTATTTTATCAGAAGCAAGACTGAAGTCTTTAGTCAGTTTAAGGAGTTTAAAGCCTTTGCTGAAAATCAACCTTGTAAAAAGATTAAGTGTTTGAGAATTGACAATGGTGGGGAGTTTTGTTCAGTAGATTTCGATAAGTTCTATAAAGAGCAAGGGATTGAAAGACATAAGACAACTCCATACACCCTGTAGCAAAATGGAGTTCCAGAGATGATGAACAAGACATTGATGGAGAAGGCTAGGAGTATGCTTAGTGGAGCAAGCCTCGAACAAAAGTTTTGGGCTAAAGCAACAGCCACTGCTTGTTATCTGGTAAACAGATCTCCTACATCAGCTCTTGTTGGTAAGACACCTATGGAGGTGTGATCTGGTAAGAAGCCTTCAGTTAGACATCTTTGTGTTTTTGGTTGTGAGGCATATGCACATGTGCCTAAGGAGAAACAGTCTAAATTGGAGAACAAGGTTGTTAAGTGTATTTTCATTAGCTATGGTGTCGGTGTGAAAGGATATAAGCTTTGGGATCCTGTGGCTGAAAAAGTGTTGTATAGCAGAAGTGTTATCTTCAAAGAGCTAACACCTTCCGTTGTTTTACAACCAGAACAGACAAAAAAGAAAGAAGATGCGGTTCAGTTTCCTTCTACCCCTGAGAAGACTGAACAGATAGACCCTGTGAGACCTGATGATAAGGAGAGCTCTAGCAGCTCTGAAAACTCAGAAGAAGAAGCAGAACCTCAACCTCAGCCATTGAGGAGGTCTACATGAACAAGAAAGCAACCTGATAGGTTTGGTTATTCATTACTTGATTCTAGTTGTGCTTTTACTTTACTTACTAACACTGATGAGCCTAGAACTATGAAAGAGGCTATGGGCATGAAAGATGGAGGTTCTTAGAAGGAGGCCATGGAAGATGAGATGGCTTCTTTGAAGAAGAATAAAACATGGGACTAGGTGCCTTTGCTTGAAGGATGGAAACCTGTTGGATGCAAATAGGTGTTCAAAAAGAAATTCGGTGCAGATGGTAGTGTTGAAAAATACAAGGCTAGATTGGTTGCGAAGGGGTATTCACAATTGGAGGGAATTGATTATGGTGAAATTTTCTCTCCTGTTGCAAAGCTGACATCCATTCGATTTCTGTTATCTCTTGTAGCTGCTTATGACTTACAGGTAGAACAGATGGATGTGAAGACAACTTTCCTTCATGGTGATTTGGAGGAAGAAATCTATGTCACAGCCAGAGCATTACATAGAGAAAGGTAAAGAAAATTTAGTTTGCAATTAAAGAAGTCTTTGTATGGTTTGAAGCAGTCTCCTAGAATGTGGTACTTAAAGTTTGATGCCTTTGTGTTGTCGATTGAATATCTGAGATCGAAATCAAATCATTGTATGTATTACAAATTTGACAATGATCGCATTCTCATTATTGCATTATATGTTGATGATATGTTGTTGATTGGGAATGGTAATAATATGATTTTTGATTTGAAGTCTCAGTTGTCAGCACAGTTTGAGATGAAAAATCTTGGGACAGCTAGGTACATTATGGGAATGGAAATCAGAAGAGACAGAGCTAACAAAAAACTTTGGTTAAGCCAGAGTAAGTATGTGAAGACCGTGTTGAACAAGTTTAGCATGGCATATTGTAGACCATTGTGTGTTCCTGTTTCATTGGGGACAAAGTTGTCTGTTAATGATTGTCCAAAATCTCCTAGTGAGGTGGAGGACATGAGCAGAGTACCTTATGCTAGTGTTGTTGGTAGTTTGATGTATGTTATGGTCTGCACAAGACCAGACATTGCCCAAGCAGTGGGAGTCCTTAGTCGATTTATGGCTAATCCTAGACGGGTACATTGGGATGCAGTTAAGCGAGTGTTCTGAAATTTGAGGGGTACTTCTGAGTATTCCATATGCTATCACGATAATGCTACAGGACCTCTGCATTCAATTTATCTTCATGGATTTGTGGACTCTGATTGGAAAGGTGACATTGACAGCAGGAGATCCATCAATGCCTATGTGTTCACTATGTTTGGTGATGCAATTAGTTGGATGAGTAAACGACAACCTATGGTTGCTTTGTCCACGATAGAAGTTGAGTACATGGAAGCAACTCATGCTTGCAAGGAAGCCATTTGGCTTAAGAGATTATGTTCAGATATTGCTGTTGATGCAGGACAGACTACAATTTGTTGTGACAGTCAAAGTGCGATTTGCCTTGCGAAGAATCCAACTTTCCATCCCAGAACAAAGCATATTGATGTACAGTTTCACTTCGTGCGAGACATGGTAGAGGATGGGAAAGTAAATTTGGAGAAGGTAGATACTTTGAAGAATGTTGCAGATGCATTGACTAAACCAGTGGGCACAGAGAAGTTCAGATGGTGTTCGGAGTCTATGGGCCTCTCGGCCTATAGTAGTTAAATCTTGTTATTTCTGTTCACTCTTACAAGGTGTTCGACAAGCGGGAGAATGTTGGGAATTAAGGTGTTTCAACTTTGGTAATTCCTTGTATTTATTTATTTATTACCTATTGTATTAATTGGATGCAAATCCTATGTTGTCATATTGTGGGAGTTGGCACGATGATGTGTCATCCTACATGGCATATGACCACATGTAATTTTGTCTTCATATGAGGAGATAGGCGTTCCACTTAGTGGTAGGAATATTTTGCCATGTGTTGGCATCTTGGATGTTGTGTAAGGGAATATTGACTGAAACAATCATGACAGATTCCTATGACAATGTTATGACATGTAAGAGTTGGAAATAGGAGATTCTATGATAGGTGAAGACATGTGTCGAAGAGCATCTTTGAAAAAGACATCTTTGGGTGCCTCAAGGTGGACTATGACATTTTGTAAGAGAATATGCTATTTATAGCATGTGTATGACAGATTCTCTTACAGCTGTAAGTTATGACAGCTATGACAGATTCTATGATGGTTGTAAGAGTCATAAGAGCATCTGTCATAGCCCATTTTAGAAATAGGCGACCTCCTTGGGATGGGGTGACTTGACAAATGTCACGATCATCCTACAATGTTGGACAAGTGTCCATAGGTGTGGGTTTTGGGCCATGAGGCCATGTTAGACACCCATCTCAATGTGGAGCCATTTTTGCCTTGTATTTGTTATATAAACAGGTGCTTTGAGGAGATGTATTATGTGATTGACAAGTACTGTTATGCTACCAGTTTGTCTCCAAATACGAGTGTCAAAGACTCCTGAGAGCTTGCATTGCAAGTGTATTGTAAACAATTTCAATTTTGATAATACATTGTGCAGGTTTTGGAATGTGAGATCTTTCATTTGATAAGGGTTTTCCCCACATATATCTTGTGTCCCTCTCTTCTGTCTTATTTTTGTGTATGTGTATTGCTGCAATATCTCCATTGTTGTTGTTAACATTCTATAATTGTAAAGATAAAATTGAATTTGCACTCTCCTCCCCTCATTAGATTAGTGTAGGAAGTGATTTCCACACACCTATCTTCCTTTCAATTTACACACAAAAACAAAAGGAGAGTGGATGCTATTTACACTCGAAAAATGTACCCAAAATGTCTCTATGGAGGAACTAGAGATCAAGGCATGACTTTGAAAACTAGCACATAGATTCATGAGAGCCTTTCCATGGCCTAAGATGTAATGTGCTTCGGTTCAAGAAAATTGGATGTCCTTGCAATCAATAGACATTTTAATAATGACCAAGGGCTATTTTATGGCTATATTCTCCACTAAGAGAAGGATCAAGCATTCCACAAAGCAAATTGTTTCATGAAAAAAATTGGGTTCTTCATAAAATATTGGTCTTCTATTTTTAACCCAATAAAGGACATCTCCATGTAAGACTATCCCTTCTGCCATGTGACTATTGGCAAGAATCCTCTCTTATGAGAATCCAAGGAAGTAAAGGGAAATGTGTCATTCCCTCTGAATTCACCAAAGGTCCAAAAGTTCTCAGTTATGCTCATGTGTCAATATAGTTATGGATAGCCCCTATATGATGGAATTGTTTTGGACATAGTAGGGATTGGATGGGAGCAACCCATTAGTACAAACATATTCCCTTTTGGTGCAGATTATGTGAAGAGCATGCATATCCAAGAAGGGTTTATCCTTCCTAAGAGCCCTCTAGCAAATACCCACTAACAACAAAACAAATTAGCAACATCAAACGACCACTCCAATAGAGGAAGAGCCTCCCCTTGTGTCAAGCAAGGGGAATAATAATAGAATATTTAAGAAATTCCAAGGTGTTCTAGACAAGAACAATAAGCTATGCATTTCCATATACTTATGCACACAAAGAAAAGCACTAACAAACACAAAGGGACAAATCAAAATCACAAAAGCTTCCCATGCTCTAGCCTCACAAGAAGACAATGAAGTGGAAGACAACATAATTGAATAGCCAAAGGAGTCAACAAAAGCATATAGAACCAACTTAGAGTCAAACAAACAAATGCTCCAACCAAATCAAATAATCTCCACACACCAAACTTTGATCAAACACTTTCCACATCAATCATTGATGCTTCAAAAATAATAGCCAAATCTAAAACTTCCAGAGGAAGTCAAAATGCTCAAACTAAATTTGAGAATTCTCCAACCACTCCATTAAAAAAAAGAATCAACCCCCATACCTCCCACCTACCCCCTCTCGAGGGAAGCACTAAAATCTTAAAGAGAAAAACCCACAAACAAGTAGTCATAGATGTGATTAGTGAAATCAAAATGTGATACAAAACACAAAACAAGTGCATAAAAATAAATGTTATACCTCACTATGATCCACAAATCCAAGATAGGGTGGGGAAGCTTGCACCCAAAAGCTCCTAGCTATACCCAAGATGATAGATTGTATGTGAAATTTGAGAATTCTCCAACCACTCCATTAAAAAAAAGAATCAAGCCCCATACCTCCCACCTACCCCCTCTCGAGGGAAGCACTAAAATCTTAAAGAGAAAAACCCACAAACAAGTAGTCATAGATGTGATTAGTGAAATCAAAATGTGATACAAAACACAAAACAAGTGCATAAAAATAAATGTTATACCTCACTATGATCCACAAATCCAAGATAGGGTGGAGAAGCTTGCACCCAAAAGCTCCTAGCTATACCCAAGATGATAGATTGTATGTGAAATGTGGATTGCTCCTTGTTTGCTCAACACAATAGGATGAGGGATTGGATGATAGATTGATAGATTAGATAGAGATGAGAGATAAGGCTAGAGTGATTTTGGCATTATGATGGCATGATGAGAAGATTTGAGAGAAATTTGGGCATGATAAGGATGCAAGAAGAAGTGATGAAAATGGCTTAGAGGAGGGTCTTATTTATGAATTTTTGGAAAGAAGATGGAGGGTGAGGATTAAAAGTTGAGATCAAGGGCTAGAAATGCTTGAAAGTTAGGGTTTGGATTGGAGTCATAGCCTTGTGACAAGTGTCACAAGGGGAATGGATGAGAGAGATTAAGGGTTGAGGTTTGGTCAATGAGATTGGATGGTTCCTATTATTTGTGAATTAAAAATTCACATTGGGAAGAGAGGAGGATTAGAAATGACTTAAAAATTTATTTTTGGGAAGAACTCCATTCATGGGGAAGAGTTTCATTAATGAGCTATGACATGTGTAAGGAGCAATGACATATGTACAATTACATGTGTAAGAGGGAGATGTGACCCTTTAAATAAAAGATTGATTTTTATTCAAAGTGTGTGGGAGAATGAGTTGAGTTGAGTAAGGTTTAATTAAGTGTTAAGTTTAATTAATTTAGGTCTAAGGGATAGATAGGCTAGGGTAGCTAATTAAATAATTGCTATTTAATCAACTAGGTTAGGTTTAGGTTGATTAGTAGGGTACATTAATTAAATAAGCATGATTTATCTAATTAACAAGGATTAAAAGATGGATAAATTAACTAAATAAATATTGAGAATATTTATTTAATTAATGAGGGATAGTGTTGTAAGGTATAATGATAAATTAAATGAATTAATTGATCACAAAGGATGGATAAATGGTTAAGGATATGGACTTGGGTCCATAGAGGTTTTCTCTTTGATAGATGATCAGGGATAAATTAATTAAATAAAATAAATTTATTTAATTAATAGGAGGGATAATTGGTGGTGTAGAGACATGGAAAATTGGTTTGCGAAGCAAGTCAATTTTAGGTGTCTACAATAGATCTAAAAGAAGCACTCATTCAAATATTTGGGGAGTGCCCCCAACAACAATTCTAAAATGGTCACTACCAATGTTCACGTGTGAGTGAAATTAAATTTTGGTAGATTTAGATGCTTAGAAATATCTTTCATTTTTATTTATTCTTTGTGTAGATTTATTTGAACTTTGAAGTTGAAATATGTTCTATAAGATCCTTGAGATTAACATATAGAGATCACTCCTCTTGATGTAATTTTTTAAACACTTTCTAATACAATAATTGTGGCTTTTACTTTTTAAAAAAGAATAGTATTTGGAATACAATTATGAATATTTAAGATAGTTTAAGATAGTTCATGTGATCCTTATTGATTGGATTTCCCTCTTGATCATTTGACACTCCTTTTTGTATACTGCTTACGAGCATCAATGTTATCTAGTATAGGAAATAGTCGTTAGATAGTGCGTATTGTACACATAATAGATATAGAAGGAACACATGAAGGGATAAATAGAATTGGAAACATAAACAATGTAATAGAGATGCTTCTATTAATGAATAAAATAGATGATGAAATGGTAGTCTATAGAATGAAGTAATTAAATTTTATTAGATGTCTCTAAAGAGATATTCAATGGGCTTGTTGAAGATGCAAATAAATTTAATGAAGCAATAAGCCAAAAAGTAATCACTAAAATTCAAACATATAAGCACGTCCATGTAAATGATCAGCACGTGTCCTCAAGGAATAACATTGAGGTTGTTGCGTGACTATATTTATGCTTATATGCTTTAATATGGTCAGAAATCAATTATTAATGAGCTTCAAGGATGCCAAACATCTCTCTACATGCTCGTTCAATTTCAATAATATCAGTTGAAGGCTACCACGTTGGTCTACATTAAACTGAAGTTTCAACTAAAGCTCCTAAAGAGAAGGTGACATGTGAGCTCTAAAGCCTCAACACTCCTAGCATCCCAAAAGGTCGAAATAACTTAACTAAACTATTTATCCAATCATGCCTCATATGCATCATAATGCCATACTCATGGTTTTGAAAGCCCTTCAACTGGTTTCTTGTCTTAGTTACAAAGTTGTTTCATAATTTTGTCGCTCAAATTTTCCCCTTATGTACTAGATGACTTAAGTGGCAATATGAGAAATATGAGTTCAATTTTAACATATAAATTCCTCAACAAGATACATCCTCACTATACCCTATATAATATTTCTAAAATTTTATGAAATATAGAAAACATGTGAACTTGGTTGCAAGTTGAAGGATAGAAATATCCATTTTATCCAACAGACCATTTTTCATATCTTTTGTTTTGGAGCACGGCTCAGTTGCTTTCTTATTGAAATGTTCTACTAACATAGTTTCTGTCTACATATATGTATAGAAGATTGGCTTCCTAAACATCACCCTTCAAGTATGGGGTTTCAACACAATCTTAATCTCTTATTTTAATATTTATGCCTATATTAATCGATGCATGAATAATTTCACGAGTATTCTCATTCTGATCTCTAATGATAATTTCTCCCTTGAAACACTTGGACATGCTTTACAAGATGCAGCATTTATAAATGTTTATTGAACCTGCCCATCTTTTATGGACTTCAAAGAGCATGAAATTGTTTAGAGATCATTTTCACTCTTAAAAACTGTAATTTAATATATATTTATCTTTGTTTCATCTCAAAACTAATGGGCGTGGAAGAAGCTGATTCCTTGTCCGTATTATTACACATCACATCCAAATTGAGAGCTTATTAAGAAAAAAAGGTGTGAAGCAATTAAGCCAATATAGGTTTTTGACCCACCATGCCAAACTTCAAATGTCACTAGATTTTTTTTAAGGGCCTACTAAATATTCAAGAAACTATTCGAGAAACTTCGGCCTTAACCCTTGCATTCACATTTTGAGAATTTTCTACTTAGAAGTTAACTTGAGTTCACATCCCGCTTAATGTGGTTTACTCACAAAAGGAGTGCACTCTTTAAGAGTAACCCGAGTTCAAACTTCATTTTGGATGACGGGTTGCCCACCTCTGCCTGAAGTATTGCAAAACAAAAAATGAGAATTCAATAGAGAGTTAATATTGATTTCATGAGCATTCCAATGGTCACTCAGATACTATATGGGAAGAAGCATAGAAAAATTGGAATCCTATTGCCAAAACCTTGGATCAAAATCACATATACTGGGTACAAAAACTACATATTTATCAAGGTAATAATCACATTTTTCACCTTAACTATAGCTTTAACAAAAGATTTGAGATGCCTTCGATAATAAGTATAGGTAGAAGGAAATAATCACTGGAGAAATCACATAAGGACACAAAAACATGGTTGGATACTAAATTATTCTTAGTATCGATACAACCCTTCTACAGATTGATAGACTATTTAAGTGCTCACATATTGGCTTCCAAGATGTGGCTCCTATTAGCATTGAAATTCTAAAAGAACATCGTGCAGATTTACCTTTTTGACATTTAAAAATGCAGCCATCATTTAGGCCATTTAACTTACAAAAGCCAAAGATTTAGCTCAAAATTTACTTGGCTTTGGAATAATTTTATAGATATTATTGTCAAACAACTCGGGGTCTTTAGCTTTCTGCATCACAAGAAGCAAAATGGCCTCTATGGTCGACCTTCCTTCCTCCCAAATATTTTTGTAGTCATCTGATTGCCACCAGATATCTGCTTTGAATCTTTCATCTCATGTTGACCTATATAACGAGGGATAATTTTGACTGGATGAGCTTCAGTGTTAAACACCCATTCGTCAAGGGGTATAACAGTGGATGGTGAGAAAAGAAGATACAAGTACTTCAATGTTTCTGCCAAAAAAAAGCTTTGCATCATATCATCCTTGACACCAGAATTCACCTGCATGATAAGCATAGAAAATGTTAAGCAATAATGAAAATGTACCAAAAATGCAGTTTCCAAAAATCAAGATATAACTTGGAACAATGCAATATTAGGTTTGTAATCCTTTACATTGATCAAGTGAACATTTACTAGCAAATTTTGAATTTGTTCACACACAAAAAAAGCATAGACAGATATCTCATTCAAATGCAAGTTTCCAATTCATGATCCAAACCATAATTTCTCATTGGACCATATCAAGACACCACCACTTCCTATCAGTTGCAAACCTGACAGAGTGTACCTTAGGTTGTAGGAGGGAAACCCCCACGCTAGAAAGCTGGGCCATTTCTATAGAGCCTTGGATGAGATTTTATTCAGCAAGATGCTTTGGAGATTCAATTGTTCTGAGGCTATCCCATGAAAGCAGACTTAAGATTTATCTACTCTGGACCCATGGTCAATTTGGTGTTTCTGGTACAGGCCCCGACAGCAGGGGATGTGAGGTCTTTTTTAGGGGATGGCAATTAAAAAAAATTAGAAAAATATTCATATGATACGGCATTCACCCTATTCATTATATAACCATATTATGAAACATCAGAGCTGAATTGAGAATTCACATGAGTCGACATACAAATTAACAAAATTTCAATGTCTAATCATTTGAGTTTTCATTAGCAATGTGCATATATGACAAAATGAAAAGGCCGAGAGGCTACAACTACAAAATGACAAAATGTAGACAACTAACTTCCACAATCTCTTCCTATAAAATCCCATTAGGATGTGTCTAAGAAGATTTAAGCTGCAAATTTTAGCATCCCCCAACCCCATTGGTCTATTGTTCTTTATTATTTTTTTAAGTTGTGGACCACCAAAACTAAGTAATATTTTTCTAAGCACCCCTGCCTTTATGTATACCCCACCCTCATTACCTTCTTTATTCAGATATTCATGTTTTTCATTCTATACTCAACCTTAATCACATCCACAGACCAATGTCTACGATTCCTACATGTATCAATCCCTCTTCCGTTCTATTGTTGTATCAACGGCAATATATCACAGTTTGATCTTAATCTCACAGGTGTTTTCGCAACACCTCTTATATGTCCCTTCATGGTCAAAACTCCAGCAAAGATCAGTGTTGTGCCTCCATGGAACTGCAGCACTCTAGCAGGGGGCACATATACATGAGTTTGGTTCTTATCTCTACAGTGCCCATCTCCCCCTATCCCTCCTATTTTTTTTAATCCAATCAGCAATTTATTTTTTTTAATTTTGTGTTTTCCAACCGGTGGCAGCCACCATCTCTAGATGTCTTTGAATGTTTTTGGTCAGCTTTGAGGGATAGGGGACGACCCGAGGACATCTCTAACGCGCTCCCGCATCCCCAAAACATCTCAGGTACGGGAACAACCGGAAAAGTCCAGTGGATGTGTCCCAATGGAACAGAGCTCAATTCTTTATCAATGACAACATAGCTATGGTTGTGAAAAATTGACCTTTTAGTGTCACCACCAAGCACCAAAAATTTCAACGTAAACCAGAAAAAATATTTTTGAGTATTTCGACAACGCTGAGCACAGTTCTACTTAACTTCTATCATTTTACATTTGCTTGAGGGATAAAATAAACCATAGTTTGCATACTTGAACTCAACTTTGGCAGACAAAAAATTTTCTGACTCGGCAAAACTCAGCAACTTAAAAAATACTTAGGGCAAAAAAGGGGAAGTTTTTCAATCTACAGCCATGTTTTAGGGCACTGTTTCAGCGTACAGGCATTTTAGTGTCACCCCACCAAGCACCAAAAATTTTCAACGTAAACCAGAAAAAAATATTTTTGAGTATTTCCACAATGCTGAGCACAGTTCTACTGAACTTCTATCATTTTACATTTGCTTGAAAGTTGAAGGAAAAAATAAACCATAGTTTGCATACTTGAACTCAACTTCGACTTGGCAGACCAAAAATTTTCCGACTCAGCAAAACTCAGCAACTTAAAAAAATACTCAGCGCAAAAAAAGGGAGTTTTTCAGTCTACAGCCATGTTTTAGGGCACGTTTTTCAGTATACAGACTATTTAGGGCACGTTTTTCACTGTACAGTCATATTTAGGGCACGTTTTTCACTGTACAGTCGTATTTAGGGCACGTTTTTCAGTTTACAGCCGCATTTTAGCGCACGTTTTTCAGTTTTACTGTCACATTTTTCGGTCTACAGTTGTGTTTTAGGGCACGTTTTTTAGTATACAAGCATTTTTTGGGCACGTTTTTTAATTTAGAGTTAGGGCATAAAAACTTGCTGAAAACTATGCCCTAGCCGAATCATGAGTTAATCTGTGAATTACTCGTTTTGGAGAAAAAATCACGAGTACTCGACAACTTTAACAAACCAGTCAAAAAATCAACTGCAACCGATGGTGTTTTATTAATTATATTGGCTGTCGAGAAAGGTATAGATGATCTGCAATGCCTCATATCTGGGTAGAAAATATATGATTAATCTTGATGCAAACGGTAACAATGGCTTGCAGTTAGGAAAGGAGGTGAAGAAGCATGTGAATTTCAAGAGAAAAATGAGAAGATAAACATTCATTCTAAGGTGCATCAGACTAGGAGCAGCAGCAACTATTTACATTAGAATTTTTTTTAGATTGATTAGTTAGGGTTCTATTGGGGACCTCTCACATGAAATAATGACAATACATTAAGCTGGGTAAGAACTATAAAATCAAGCCTTTGGCCTTCCTATCACCAAATCTAAGCATATAAGAAGTAATTTTCTTAGATTTACCAGATTTCCGATTGGAAACCAAAGTCCATTCCACCTCTACTGGAAATTCTAAATCTTGCAGCTCCATCAACATTAAATGTTGCTCCCCACAAGGAACCAAGGGATCATTTGAAGGATAACTTACAATCTCTGCAGGGTGAGCTAAAGGGGATGAAGGAAAAACGTCAGCCATCAAAGAAGCCTTTTAAATTAACCTCTTAGTAGACATAGATGATATTAAATGAATCTTTGTAGTGTGAGCTAAAGGGGATATTCAGTAGACAAGGAAGGAATTACAGGAGCCCCTAGAGGGGGTTCTAAAACATCAATAGTTACCTAAGAGGGCTTTGAAGATATCTAAGACTCCTTCAAAGAACCCAGAACATTTAAGTGGTGGGGTAGAGCTTCTCTTCACCAAGAAGCTTGGCTAGCAGATTTACAATTCAAACTAGAACAATCAGCAATGACATGGCCTGTTTCAAAGCATCTGCAATGACAGAAAGCAAGACCCTCATAGTCCCAAAGCTGCTTCCATGAGCAATCTTCCACTTTCAACAAAATATTTGCTCGGTGATCTTTTGAAATATCCAACTTACTAGAATTCAGATAGAAGTAGTAATGGAAGAAGCAGTAGTTGTATTTGTTGACAAAAATTTCCCCAAGGACTTGACAATCACTGCGAAGCACGAATCAATCCAAAACTGAAGGGGGAGGTTTGGAAGGCTAACCCATATTGGCATCACTTTAAAAGATTCCGTCAAAGGATTGAAATTTGGAAACCAACGCTTCATGAGAAGTGAATGCTTCCCCCAGATCCAAACCAGATCATTAAGAATAAAGTCTTCGTTGGGGGATTCAAACACTGCAATAGAATAGCCCTGCGCACAAGGGTAAATTTCTAGATGGCTCTTCATGTGTGGCTGCCAGTTGCTGGACAGCCATTTGTGCATATCCGAAACACTAGGCCACAAGTGATTGAAACAACAGATCAAACTATTTTTAGAGAAGTATTCCTCTACTTCCAATACTTCTCCCCCAAAAACTAAAATGGTGGACAACTTAGAGCATTTGAGAGGTTTAAAGCCTACATTGGAATTAGCTTTCCAGCCCTTTTTGTTCAATGCATCTTTAGTCCCAAAAGCTGCCACTCCCAGATACACAACAGAAGCAAAAGACTTTTTTGGAAGAGATTTACGAGGTGAAGAACCTAACCACTTCGCATATGCCTCCATTCACTGCCTTATCCACCCAAACCACCACAGGAAAACAATAGCAAGGGTCACCGCCAATGGCTGGCCCAGAGAAATCATCCCCCAAAGAGATTTCCACCCTCTATTTGGATCATTGGCACAACAGAGCCACCAGACGGGAGCCTTGTCCCGTTCTGCACATTAGGATTTGAAGGGCCACAGTGACGAGGAGAAGCTGCAGCCATTCAAGAGTTCTCTTTGATGTTGGTGCATTTTATTATTTATGCATTTCAACAATTTACATTAGAAGTTAATCATCCTAATGAATTACAATAATCTAGATAGGGAAAAGTAGTGCGTGACTAGAGGTTGGGTCTCTCAATTACTCGCCCAATCAATAAGACAATCTTTGGAAGGCATCCAGAGCTGAGTAGTAATATCTCTATGGTTTTGCTTTCAACTGCTGGGGGAATATTGAGATGAGCATATAAATGTGAAAGATTAATTATATTTCTTAAAAACTTTTACTCTGAATTTATTGTTTGTTTTTAGACCATTACATGTTGATAATCTCAAAATATGCTGTCTTCTGTGCTACATGTGACATATCTGCTTGTTCTCCAACTCACTGTAATGCTGTCTTCTATCCTAAGGAATGCTCTTATGGTTGTAGTAGCATTTGTAGACTTGAAAAAGATAGAAGTGCATAACTCCACATAGAGCTTAGCAATGCTCGACTAAGCAATACAAGCTCCATTCTTCCATAGTCCATGACTCCATATTGTGATTTTTGTTTTTGATGTCATGGATATCATAATCCATGAGTTTTGTACACTTAAAAACACTTGACAATATTTGTATATTTTAAAAATGTTGTTTCCTTCAGCTAAAATCTGACTTTATACTCATGTGATCAATGTATACTTGTGTATGTGATCAAAGTAGCTTCTATTTGATTAGTTTATTGTGTCTTTAAAGTTTATTTATTGAAGGGTGCATGATAAAAGTTTTAAATCCTTAAAAATCTCTATATTTCATGGTTTTTTCAATTTGCCGAGTCTGAGTGCCAAGTCCGAGTTCAGGTCAAAAATCAGCTCGCCGAGTTTGAGCCAAGTCCAAATCTTGTAACACTGGTATAGAGTATGTGTGTGTGTGTGTGTGTGAATCAAATGTGTCGGAATAAATAGGTTGTGAGAGCTCAGTATGCTTGTGTATGTAATGAGAATCCTTTTTGTTGGAAATGTTGTCATTGATGTCAAAGGTACATAGACATGTTGCCATTGATGTCAAAGTAGCAATATCATTGTCTGCAAGGTGTAAATGTTGTCATCATCATTCAGTGGAATGTCTAAGGTGAGTTGATAGATCATTGAGCAGAGGTTGATAGATCCTGATGTTTAAATTAAAGATTTTAACATTGGTTTGATATTGATAAGGCCAACTAAAAGTAGAGAAGTCTATATTCTTTATGAGGGAGATAATATATCTGTTGAAGAAGAAAGATAATGATGAGTTTGATAAGATAGTTGAAGAATAAATATAATAGAGGCCGACTTCGAATTGTGTTCATGCTAGTTGCTTGTGTTCATCATGGCACCGAGGATGAGGGATCAGCTGCTAGGGACATTCACAAGGGGAACTTCAATATATCTATTGGAAGTCAATCACCTTTGGCAAAGATAACAAAGGCAGCAACCATAATATATAATTCATTTAAATTGAAATTACACATATAGCAAAGGCAGCGATCAGAGTATTATTAAGGCAGAAATTACTTTATGAAAGGATGCTGAATACATAAAGGAAGAATGGATTTAAGGCAGAAATTAAAGAAGAGCAAAGAGCAGCAATGAGTGCCCAAAGTTGAAGTTTCAAAATATAATAAACTAAGTTTGTTGGGCATGGCCGACTCCTTTTATGAAGCAGCGCCCATACTTATATGAGACAAAAAGTGTCTTATTTAATAAGAGATAAAATAGAGGATGTGATTTCATAGTATGTGGTGCAATTTGTTTTGAGTAAATGAGAATTTCAATTAATTATATAAGGCAGCGATTTATATAAGAGATGCAATTTGGAAAAGGTGTGAGTTATGAAGAGTTGTATCCATATTACAAAAAGTCATATACATTCATAAAGACGCCTCCTTTGAGAGAGTATAAATGGTGAAAGAATATGTGATTTGAAGACAAGAAATAAATGAATAATATCTAATGTGAAGAGCAGATCTAGAAGAGATAAAGGCGCAGAAATGATGAGTATTTCAGATCTATTTTAAGAGGAGATGCTGCCCACATATGAAGGATAAATGCAAATATATATATATATATATATATATATATATATATATATATATATATATAACGAATATATGTGAAGATTAAGAGCAGATTGTTTAAGAAGTTAGAGCAGATCTTGAGGCAGAAATTTATGTGAAGTTAATGCCATGATTATGATCGGTTTTGTGTAAAGAAGTTGTGCATGATTTGGATCAGATTTGTGAGGGAACAAAGTGTGTGGTCAGATTTGTGAGGGAAGAAAATATGTGTGTGAACCCGATTTGAAAAGGAAAGACTTACATCATACAAAATCAGAAGTAGTGATCAGATTGTGAGTAAAGGAGAACGATATCATCCGTTGAAGAATTCGTAGGTTGGTGCCTAGAGATTGGTGTCTCTTATTGAGTTGGTGCTCAATTGTGAGGGTTGGTGCCTACAGATTCTACATGCGGGGATTGGTGTCTCCAGTGGGTTGGTGCTCACAAAAGAAGAATTGTAAGAGAAGTAGGTTGGTGCCTACAGAAGAAGAATCAATATATATATAAACAATATTTTGCCGTGGGTTTCTCCCGCAAAAATCGTGTGTTCTCTTTGTGTTCTTAAATGCTAGATCTTGCATATGTGTTGCTGTGATTGATTGAGTTTGGAAAAGTAAAAGTCTGTATTATACTGATTCACCCCCCCTCCTCTTAGTATAACCGTGTGCTCATCACCTTTAATAAATTCACCATGGGTAATTTACAAGATTCCATAGTTTGCAGGTTGGCGTTTTTGGTATTAATATTTGCATTTCTATCTTTTGATGTTTAACACAATTTAAAAGAAACATGTTACCACGTAAGTGGTGGAAATTGCAAAAACAATTTCTACCTCCTTAGGAGTGGCTGAGATCCATCTAACATTGCATGAAATTTGTCACTTAGCCATGAGCAAAAACTTAAAAAGGAAATTTTATGATTGGCCTGATGACTTGATTATAGAAATGCAGAATGCTATTAATGATTCTCAGACCTCAAGGGCTAACACCCCCACAATTGGCAAGCCCCAACACCTTTGTTATCAGATCTTCCCACCTTCAGTCTCCTGCTCGCCACTCTAACTCAATTCTTCCCAACCTAAACCACTCATCCTGATATTCACAACCAACTAATCTCTCTAGTGTTGTTCATCCAAGCCCTTGGGACACTTGAATCCGCATGCAAAGTCACTTCATAGGTTTTGAATGTCACAATGTTATTGCACAACAGGTCACCAATGGCACCCAAAGATGAAGAGGCCCTAAGTAACCCAAGGGATGCGCCCTTGTCTATTTTGCCTCCTCCTTGTCCACACAAACAGTGATCCTCCCACCTCCAATGCTACATCTTCCAGCCTTCATTCTCCTCATCACCCTCACTTCATTCTTCTCTCCCTCACCACCCTTATTCCACTCTTCCCAACCTCAACCACTCACCCTTACAATCACAACCCACCAATCTCTCTAGTGCTCTTCATTCAAGTCCCTGAAACACTTGTATCCATGTGAAGCATCACTCCATAGGTTTCGAATGTCATATTGTTGCTACACAACACGTCACCAATGGCATTCACCTTGGCAAAATACCTATCGTGGATGAATCAGTCAATAATGCTAATGGCACCCAAGGAAGCAGCATCAAGCAACTTCGTGATGGCAATCATTTCTCTTCTCCTTTGTTGATGAGGAATTCTCATTACAATCAGCAGCACTCTTCTCCAGTGCTGGAGACAGCATTAGTCACAATACAATGTACCCGACCCTTTTGGTTAGTATGGAATTATTTAGAACTATCAACACTCAGACAAACAAGTTGATAGAGCCATGAAGGAGTAAACTGACACCATTACCAAGCAGATAAAGTCCCAAGAAGAATACTTTCAATTTGTAGCTTAATTCAAGAACAAAACCTTCCACAATCACCAGGATCACAACCAGAACTTGTTAGTGAGCAATTAACATGAAAGATCAGTCTGTGGCTACTCACAAGCAAGTTAAAGCCAATAATGAATTTACCAAAGTTGGAGCAGATTTCCTGTGTAGTTCATTTCAGGTCTTATGGCAAACCATGGCCATCTAGAGTCAATGATGGAGTCGTTGTCCAAGCATCCCATGGACCCTTGGAACCAGTTATTTGAGCTCATATTTGCAACCTGCTATGTGCTATTTATTAGTTCAGTTTTGGTTAATGTTTTTGGCTAGCTATTATGGTTTGAGCAATCTGCCATAACAATGCTATACCTTGACTCTTATTGCAGTACTTAGGACTTTTTTGCCCAATTTTGATAATAAAATTTTTAATTTATCAAAATCTAGAAGATGGCATGCCTTGGACGATATGAAGTGAAATTTAAAACTTAGAGCAACTCAAAAATTAATAAAGCAATTATAGAGGTCTACAAGCTTAGAGCTGCACGCACTTTGACTACACCACCTTCCATTTCAGCAGATGCTGAAGTAACATCAACAGGGATGTCTCCTTCCCCTGATACCCAGTGAAAACATTCATTTTGTTTTTAATTGTCGCTGGAAGCTGACTTTTCTTTTAGGGGTGGGATGATGTAGTTTGTATAATTAAATTTGTTATGTTTGCTAATTTGGTTGTAAATGACTTTATGTTAATTACTTGTTGGCTTGTGGGTAGTTGCTAGGATTTGGTTGTAGGTAGTTGCCAATGGTTGTGTTCTATTTGGAAACCATTGGGCACTTTAGATGTGCTTCTCGTAGTTAGGGAAGGGAGTCTAATTTGATAGATACTCCCTAGTCTACTATTTTTTACAACCACTACCCTGAATGAATAAAACAATCAATGATATTGGTCTACAATCTCTTGGTATGTTCTGTTATATTCTGTTTACATTGCAATAGGTAGTGTTGTTGTTTGGCAGTAAACAGCAATCTGGGAAATGAGAGATCAGATCTCTATGGATTAGTGCAAATTGCATTAAACAAAGACATTACAACACAATTTGAGAGGTAATAAAACCTCTACGCAAATATATTTAATGCAACTAATGATTAAATAATAGATGTTTAAATTTTATCACAAAAGCCAAATTTAAGTAACATTGTCAGATCGTTGATCGACATCTCGTGATATTGCAATCTTCTTAAGGAAGATAATACTTTGCAGAGAAAAGATCTATGAGATTGGATACTTGTTATCTTGTAGATCCCACACCTCAAAAAAAATAATATACATCACAAAACATAGAACACTCTGCAAGATGCATGAGCACGGGCCACATCACTTATCAAAATCCCGTGCCACTTTAAGGATAAACATTTTCAAATCAAAGAATGAGTACGGTGCAAAAGGTGTTGAGCAGACACAATATGAGGACACATGTCCTTACCTTGTGGAAAGATATTGATTTCCTCTAGAGAAACTAGCAATAACTCTAGAGTGTTCACTCTTGGTTGGGTATTAGAAAAGTGTGCAGGGCGCAAGAGGATGGGATCATGACAGATGTTTCAATCACACAAAGCAAAGACAACAATAGATTTTGCTGCATTAACAAAATGTGGGCTGTGGATAAACAGGATTAAGATGTGTTAAGATCCCATGATTCTAGAAACAATATAGATTTAAATGCCATAAACTCAGTAAAATAGCAAAACTTTCCATACTTAAACTCAGAAAAATAACAAAACTTTGAATACTTCAAGTCAGAGAAATAATACTTAGAGAGAATGCAGTTAGACCCAAAGAATATTAAAAACAGAAGACAGGTAAATCCAAAATGAAATTTTAAATAGGAAACCAGGTACAAGAATGAGAAGAACTTGGAAACAATGAAGAACAAGAAACAGGTTAAGAAACCAAAGGAAGTTGAATTAAAAGATAAATAAATGCTCCTCAAGTTCACAAAGTGGCTCCAAATTAGGATGCACCACTCTCCCCAAAATCTCCATCCTCTACCCCACCTCCCTTATGATCCTTGGCCAATCATACTGCTAATGTGAAAAAAGAATCCAAAGCTGATTGTTCATATCTAAGTTACCTGTTCAGGTTCAGGTATAGGGGGGTTCAGTAACTGAATACAGCTAAAAAAAAAAATAGGGTTGGGTTTGTTTTGGGATCAGCCATACAAAAAAATATAAAAATCATAAGCATATACGAATTTCAACCTAAAAATGGGAATTAAGTTCGGAAAACACAGAACATTAAATTCGAATTAAAATAAATCTACGACCTTTTATTTTTATTTAAAAATATTAAAATTTAAATCTAACCTAAACATAATTTAATTTATAATTGTTTATAAATTATAATTTTTAAGAAATATTTTTAATTTAAAACCTAAAGGCATTCATGTCCATCACCAAAACAAGAGTCGTGGCCCAAGGTTTTGTCAGACTTAAGCAGAGGAGATTTACTGTTGACACACACCACCACCTTCCCCCAAACATTCACCAGGTCGAGCTCCTTCTCACTGTAAGACCCCCTATCAATTTTTTTTCCAAATAACACAAGTTTACTGGTTTCCCATGTGCAGACATTTTGTCAAACACTTTGCATTTCGCTTCTCACACAGTGTATTTCAGTATGTTTGTGCAGAACATTTTATCATGTAGTTTGAATCACAATTTATACAACATTTTACCAAAAATACACATGGAATTTAATGGTCATTTAGGCAAACAGTTTGCTGCACTATGTTATCATTAATAGTTTCAAAACAACACTTACAGATTGCTGCTAGAAAGTCATAAAATTACTAACTTGATTAGAAGCCTAAAGAAATCCCGTTACATACCAAGAGAGTTTCCAAAACAAAGCACAATGATTCCCAACTTGGGCGGCCAGCTAGTGCAGAAATACCAAATATATTTGAGTCCTAAGTAAATAACACATCGGCAGCTAAATAAAATTTAGTATGAAATCTTCCTCCATAAACCAGTGCCTTGATGAAAGAGTATAACCCTAGCTCTCAATCAGCTCCAATAATATAATATTACCCATATCTTCAATAAATATCATAAATCTATATTTGCTTACAAATCCCACAGATTTATCATTAAAACCCTCCGGTAACAAATACGTATAACCTGCAACAAGAATTGTCTTTCGCACACCAAGAAACTTCGAAAATCTACAACGAAGCGCAAGCGTAGACTCTATGAGAATCTACCAACAATCAACCAAGGAAGATCTTTCACCACTGAAGTTGATATTCTTCAAGAGGGTTTTCGTCCTCAGGAAGTCCTTGGAAGAACACAAGTTCAATCCAGCAGCATAACATTACTCAAAATCTTCAACATAGCCAAAATGAGGTTCAAAACCCCTTTTTATACTCCTTGGCGGTAAAAGGCAATTTTAAGATATTAAAATCCTCTTTAAAATCCAACACCCCTCTAAAGGAAATAAAATTAACTTTTAAACATAACACAACTTATCCCTCCCTAAGCACCAACTTCCACGGGGTCATAAAGTCATCTTTTTAAAATAAATAAACACTTAAGTCTAATATTAAAATTAACACTATAAACTTAAGTGAATATTTTAAATATTTCCCCGTAGTTACAGAAACCACTGCCAAGGCCCCGGAACCCAAACTAGACATGCCGGAAGTAATTGAGACCAAAGGACGATGACGGGTGCCGAAACAGTGACTTTCTATAAATAGGCATGCTCTCCACGAAATGTGGAGCACAGGTCGGGTGTCTGAAAACGCTTCTGAAAGCGTTACTGCTCCTAATGTTGACTAAGCTCAATGCTGCAAATAGAAAACTCGAATAAGTTGAACAACTACATCTCCAAGAACTGTGGAGTTCCTTTAACAACCACATTTGCCTACGGGAACCCGTGGAATAGGCTAACGGTCACCAAAGCTGACTAGGCATGAGAAGGGGACATTACACTCACATGCGGTGTCGTCACACAAGTAAACAAGTGGAACCTCCAATATTTTCAATTTGTTAATTCCACTTGGGCCATAGGGGAAGGAAGTGGCATTGAAAAGAGTGCTGTCACCCAGCCTCAATGTTGCAACACAATCTCTGTTGATGGTGGTGGCACCGACAGTGAAAATCCAAGGCACATTGTTATGAAGAAGTCCAATGATTTGATAGTAAAAACAAAAATTACAGTGCAAAGGAAAAGAAAAAATAAAATAAAATAAAATGGTTGCAGTTTGCAAAGGGTTTGTTCTGGGTGCGCAAGAGCAAATCCGTGGCCCTCTACCCACACCCTGCCCACACCCACTGCGGACCCGACTACAAACCCAGATCTGGAGTTTTTTCTGAGTGCACTAGTAACTTAGGTTCATATAATTCCCTAGAGGCTATGTCGTGCAAGACATCAGGGCTTGTGACCTAACTTTGCACAGCTAGACACATAAGAATTTGTCCCTGGTCTCACCTGTAAAAGGTGTTCATACTAAACATCCTGTTTTGAAGAATCTGGACCTCCATTGATCTTATGAGAATCATCTGCCAGTTATGAGATGTCACAATTATTACAGACTGGAATTTCGAAATTTTTTCTCTTCTAGCAATCAAAGAGGTGAGGAAAGCCTCCACACTGTACTAGATAATGCATGCTAGCAAGCTCTACTATAGGAAAAAGAAAATGATAAGAAGAGGGATGTAACAGAGGGAAGCAGGTGTATGCTTCCCAACAGTAGTCCAGGTAGAGCAACTTCAATAGCTCGCAAATGGCATCCCTGCAAGAATATTTAATCTATGCAACTGTCTACAATTGCATGAGATACTGAACATTAGTCAAAGGAGCAGCTGTTAGCCCAAAGTCTTATCTTGATATCGATTTCAGATCATTATAATGTTGTCATTAGTGATTATAATAAAGTGTCATCATGATATTAGTACTTTCTCAATTGCTAATTTCAATGTAATGGTCATTATGATAACGAATTAAGCTTATCACATTGTGATTATGATTATCTGTTTGGCAGCTGTCTGCAACTATGCAAAGAGACTTACTAGATAACACAGAGGATCCCTAATCAAAATTGGAATCTATCATCATGATAATGGGTTTCCTACCTCTCAGTCTGGTGATCGCATAGATATTTGTAGACATTGCTTACATCAATGATATACCATTACAATTGCTTGCATAGCTATAATGTTCCCTGTGCTTTCTCCGTCATAATGTTTTACGAAATTTGTACTCAAGGAAAACCCATAGATAACAGCATCAGAACAATGTTGTTTATAAATGTCATTAGAACATGGTTAAATCAACTAAGACTGACTGCACTCAAGCAGGGAAAATATCTGCACGTAAAGATTGCAAAAGTAATGTATAGATTTTGATCTTCTAGAAAAATGTGAATAGAAAATGAACAAGTACTTACATCTTTGAGTCCTACATACCCAGACTCAACACGACACTTTGCTTCAAATGCTTTGAATATCTCCCACCCCCAATCTCGATAAGTTCTATTTCCAGTTGTCCTCCAAAGGTACATGAGTGACTCAACAGTTTCTGGTCTCTGAATATTCCATGATGTACCAACCATCATATCCTGCAACAAAATCCAGGAGTTTTTTAGCTGCTTTTACAATATAGAAATTTACAAAATGCCTCATAAAATCTTTAATACTTTAGACAGAAACTCCCAGAAAAAAATACAAATTTCTCCAACATAAATCTACTCACCTAATCTGATTGACCACTTCTAGCATATACCTTGTTCTCTATTGTCTAATACAGTTGAATATTTTCTATGCATCGGTTCATTACTTGCACAAGTAATACAAAAAGTCCTCTCTGATACATCCTCACCTGCCCCTCTCGGAAATAATAGTTTTCTCCAGCTAACTTTGTTGGAGTAGATTGATAGAAATTGTAGCAAGTCCAAGCAAGCTGCAAAGAAATGAGACTGCTTAAATGACAAGAAGAAAACAGGAAAATGCCATTTACAAAGCAAGAAAAAATGAAGGTCAAACCAGATGAATACAATAAGTATAACCAATTATGGGGTAGCTTCTCTCTAACCAATCTCAAGTAACCTTTAATAGATATTGTCAACAAATAAGTGAACTTAAGAAATTATTATAAAGTTTATGCAAGAAATCTACTGATAGTATACTCATTTATCATTTTGACAAACTGCTATACACTTTTTCCCTGTATTGCTTGGCTGCATGCATTTGAGATCTTGTAAAAGATCTTATATAGTAATTGGACGCATTTTTGTTGAATTTAAATTTGTCTTAATGTTTTCCAGAATGGCCTTTACGACATGTAGGTTTTGTATGCAGATTCCATGGTATCACTATTGATTTCCAACCAGGCCTTTCCAAACCCAGCACATGACATGCTAAGTCGCTGATTTGGAACCAAAATACTACTGGCCTTGTGAGATGCATTTTAAAAAAGATTCAAAAAACAAAACATTCTCTTACCTTTAAATCTGAAAGGATTCCATGTTACCTAAACAACTCAAAACAGGAATAGATGATAAATAATGTGAAATGTGGCATCAATTCTGAAAGATGACTAATGCAATGTTCAAAACAATGTAATGATATAAAACAATTGAAAGACTTAAAAGACAGAGAATCTACCAATAACAAACGGGAAGGATGATAATTCATTGTACTTCTGTTTAAAAACTTTATTAATATTTGTGTTCATGAAAAAGATCTTATAGTTTGCAATGAAAATAAGAGGGGATTGCAAATTTCCATGGTAAAAACTTCGACCTGGTTGGGAAACACATATTCTAATCTGCAATTGCCTTAATGCAATGCCAATGTAGTGCAAAACACTAACATTTCAAAGCATCAATTGTCTAGTGTGTCAACCTCGCCAACAAACTGCTTGCATACAGACTATGCCTTAGTGCACACAACCACACCCCGCACAATGCAGAATGATACTGTTGAGACTCAGGAATGGCTGCTTCTCTAACTTTCATTCTGTAATATGTCATTTGAAAACCAATTGAACTACATAAAACATTTTGTCTTGTGATGTTTGTACATGTGGCATACTTTGACTTCAGTACATACACAAAATTATGTCAAAAGTCAAGAAAGAGCTCCCTAAAGTATGGACATTTTAATATTTTAAGGAGGAATGGTAAAATGGAAAACGTACAAAACATATATATAAAGAAAATCAACAAGGAGAAGGAAAAAATAGAGGCCAGAAAATATCATAATTATGAAAACCTCAATCAAATGTTTAGATGGTTGATAATGGCTTGCCTCATGAAACCTTCTACTTGGAGAATCCATTAGTTGTATTGAAAATGGTTGATTTTTTTAATTATATGGCTTATAATATGCAAATTATTTAAATCTGTTTATGCTTTATATGTCAAAAGTTTTTTGAAAAAATTTAGTTTGAAAAAGTCTCAAATTCTTAGTGTTTTGAAAATTTTCTGCACCTACACTTGCTCGTACTTTTATATATTTATTTTAGCACATGGAAGCAAGGCGTCAAGACCAGATACATTAGGAATTTGCTTGAGAACATTGGAAATATTATTTTCTAGCGTCTGCTAATATGCAAGGACCATAATTTACATTCATAGTTGCCAATCTCAAAGTGATCCAAAAGATCTGTCTTGACAATAAGGAGCAAGAGGGTAGAGCTCTGGTGTGAAGAACGAAGAATCATCCTCTATTGTTCTCCTTCCTGCTCCTAGGCCTAGCTTTCCTTAGTGTTCTTGGTCATTCTTGGTGTGATTTGTGTTAATGGCCTTGTATCCTTGGTGTCTAGTTGATAATTTGTTTTTTGTTTTGTTTAAATGTCTTTTAAATTTTCAAATTGGCAGTTTCGGCTCAGTTCCCAGGGTTCTTTCCTTTTTTTATGGGTTTTTTTTCTTTTTAACTCCCTTTGCCTTGAGTCTGCTATGCAGTAGTACACCCTCACAAAGAATTTATTACAGTATTCGGTGGTGTGGTTGGTGATAGTACATTACCAATGTTCTTTCCCTGCCATCCAAGATGGAAATAAGTGGTAGTTCTAAAACATTCATGGAAGCGCTGGTTTGTGGAGAGAAGATCAAAATTTGTGCAGGTGCAGAGTTTGTGGCAGCAGTCAATGGAGGCTCCTTTCAAGCATACGAGCAAGCAAATGGCAAACAAGGTGTGCATCCCCCTATATTATCCTTGACTTCAAATGAAGCTATGGTATCTGTTGATGATTGTTTTTCAACAAGTCAACAATTAGAGTAAAATACTGAGTATCTGACTCTCTCTTGAGCAAAGCCTCTCGGATGCTAAACTAGGTGATCAAACGAGATGACTCCAAGGTTCCTTCTGATGATTTCGGTAAGAGACAGCTCAGCGATTTAAGTATGATTTTGCTGTTTACACACAAAGGGACTTACACAATTGTTCAAGTAACTTGTTGTTTCACGGACTATGGAAGTGAATACTAGAGAGCCTAAGTACTGCAATTGATGGCGTATGATTTAGCAATGAAAGTTCTTTGGTCCTAATCCTAACTGAATGATAAAAAAGGGCAAAAGATGTAGGGTTTAGAAACACTAATCTAATCCTAAATGCAAGGACGTTTACTACTTGAAGTGAAATCGAACCAGATCCTGTTTCGCCAAGATAAAACAACTTCACAAGATAGGTGCAATCTTCAAAGGTGTACAAGATGTTTAAATCAATTATGCTCATGAAAGATTCAACAAGCATAAAGATCAAATTGACGTTCAATTGTTCAGACTAACCATGCACTGCAATCCACAAGCCGTAGACTACAAATGGTATGAACTTAAAGACTTCACCACAAAGCAATAAAGCAACCTTTCATTAACTAACTTAAACTTAAAGAAAACTAATAACTTAATTTAATGTTTGTTTGAAAATTGAAACCATGCAACACTCGGAAATATAAATAGAATCACCAAAACAATGAATCTTTTATTATCTCAGAGAGCTCTTACAACAATTTCAGAATTTCCAACCTCTTCAAATGAGAGCAATGAGAGCTCTTTTATAGACCTCAAAGGAAAGAAGGGTCAAGATCGATCGGCCGAATCAGCGGACCAGATCAAGCCACATCACAAGTAGTTGTAACAAACTATCCTTTATTAAATGCAGGAGGCTCACTTTATTAAATGAAAGAAGCCATGAAGGAGGGAACAAAGGCACGCTTTCCAAGAAGATAAGGAAGCCACATCATGTGCCTTCTATGTAGTAGTACTATGAGATACAATGAATCTAGACACAATTTGAACAATATCCTCCATTGGTACACTTGTCGCCGCATTAATGGATCCTTCTGCTACTGCTACATCTGACTCAGACGCCAAGTGTCTTCTCCCAGCCGTTTATCCAAGACTTATTTTCTCCAAGACGATATGCAAGTGTGAATATACTATCCAGTTGACCCTCATCAAGTCCATCATACTGAAAGTAGAATGCCTTAACTTGTTGCTTCATGTTTTCAATAGTAACATTTCCATAAGGATTACATATTGTTGTCAAAGTAGTGTATATATGATTCTCTGTTCTTAGAAGAACACATCTTATTCTGGACATATCTACTTCAATTTTATCAACCAGTTGCCCCTTGTTATGAAAGGAGAAATACCAAGTGATGAAGTCATGTGGAGTATTTCTATCAATCACCTTATCATGAATTAGATCTTCTAATGGAGCTTCCATTAAACTCTTGAGCTGTGGCATGTATTGCTCTTTGATCGGTTTGAACTCAGCACAATTTCTTAATAAAGCTTGAACTCGATCTTTGAGCCTAATGACTCTATCATACACTTGCACAATTTCTTCAAGGTGAGTATATGTCTTTTCTTCTGTCTTTTCTATCCATCATTTCATCATCTGAGATGTAGTCCTCATGTTTTCAACTTGGGATACTGTTTCTTGCGGAAGAATAGACAGAGGAATTGGAGTAGCTTCCTTCTGTCGGATAGGCTGCATGACTTGTTGGATGTAATGCTTCAATGTATTAAAATCTTGTTCAACCTTCATCCTTGCTTCTCTTTCTTGCTTCAACATGCTTCTTACACTATTCACTGACTCTTGAAGTTCCTCCTCTACCTGTTCCCTTGTGATTGGACCCATGCCAATAGTAGTCATATTGTAATCCTCAGGTGCCATATTTTCTAACTCCTTGTCAATTCTAGGAACAGCTATATGTACCTCTCTATTTCCAGCAGAATTTTGAGTGATTTTGGAAAAGACTGTTGCTTTCTTCTTCTGACTACTCTTCTGTGCATTTACAAGCAATTCCTCAACTGGAGCAGGCTGATAAGTTTCTACAATTGTACTTTCTTCAATCCTTTGCCGCAACCAAGGTGGAAAAGCGGAAAGATCTCGCTGTCCTTGAACTTGACTGTGTTGAACACGAGCTACTTCCTCATCAAATTCCGCTTGACCTACTTCATCTTGATCAAGATCATCATTCTCCTCCATTATGACAGTGGGGCTCGACTGAATCTCTTCTGACGGAATCAAGGCAACTTCTTCTATAACTTCTATCTCTTGTATTGGATTCTGAACAACTGAAGCACCTTCTTGTGGATTAGATGAAGTAGACGGATTATTCTTCTTTTGAGGTCTCCGGCTTGATTCTCCTTGATCTTGACTAGGTCTTTTCCTCTTTCTAGCTAGATTATTACTTTGATCATTTCCACTGTGTTGTGGTTGGCTATGTGTACTATGCTGTCCTAGTTCTCCTTCATCCATCTTATTATAAGTAAGAACTTGACCTTCATCATTCATCTCTTGCAATAGTTGATTTATACATATTTGTGTGATGGCTAAGACCGGCTTTATCAATTCTTCTTCAGACACATCCTTCTTTGACCAATCAACTGTATAAGGCAAATCCTTTATTTTATCAAATTCATCTATCAACAAAGTATCATCTTCGGTGAACTGGTCTGGAATCCTGAAAACTTTGGAAGCTCTGACTAAATCCCAGGTGAGTCTCGAACTTTGAAGTGTTCGGAGATCATCTTCATCTTGGGCACTGGCCCAGTGGTCTTCCAACTGCTTGACATGTTTGAATTCTCTGTTGTATTTCCAGCAAACTTGAAAAGGATCAAAGCTAAGCCTCTTGGTGCCATGAGTTTGCAAATGATATGCCTGTAGCTCTATCTCAGAATATTCAGCTGCTGACAATGATGGACATTCCAGATTTTGTCCAAGAAGAAGTGGAAACTGAATCCCTCCTTTTTTCTTCAACTTCTGCAACCTGATGAGTTCTAGGAGTTGCCTTGTAACCTCTAACATCACCATCCTGTTGGTTGGATATCTTGGTAATCTGTATGGATATGATGTAAACCCTTGGATCCTTAGGTAAGTGTACCTTTCATGCTGAGTATACCAGTGTCCATATGCTGAAATGAACTCTCTCGCAGCATTAGACAACCTTTTATGAAATTCTCCCCTCAGTTTCTTCATTATGAACATAGCAAATGCATCATTGAATCTTGTATAATGATTGATACTCTTAAGGTGTAACTGAGGATAACACTGATGCGATAGGTACTTGTTAGGCCCAATGCCGACTTCTCCTCTTTTGGTCAAACCTGAATAGACTTCATTTCTTGCGAGAAGGTATACCACATAGGAACTCATATAACAAGTCTTGGTCTTAGCAAAATTGATGAACTGCTCATGTATACTCTGACTGATAAGTCCAGCCCAATCAATCATCTTCCCTTTGAGAACTGTCTTGATGAAAGAGTACATCCAAGGCTGAAAGGTAGCAGATTGCGGCATCCCTGTCATTCTATTTAGAAACATAATCAAGTATCCAATTTCAGGGTGAAAATCTGACTTATGAAACTGCGGAGGATTATTCATATTGAACTTCATAGCTGGATTGGCCATCCATTCTCTCCTTATTTCCTGCAACTTTGTCTTTGAATCAACATCGTATTCCTGCTGACCTTGTTGTATCGAGATACTGATCATTCTTTCCCTTGTTGGAATGTTGAAAGTTTCTTCAACTGCCTCCTTTTGCAAATAGGCTAATATTGTTCCATCTTTGGCTGTAATTTGCCTTGTATCTACATCATACTTCTTGACGCATTCAATGATCATCTCTGGACACGGCAAAGCTGGCGGAAAACAAGCAACTTCAATGGCTCCACTCCTCATGATGGCTCGAGCAAGACTGCCTCCGTTAGGTTCCTCAAGGACTGACTTGATGTCTTCCAAGTTGCTGTTGCCCATATTCGTGTCTCCTACATTTGTCCACCTTGAGACGAGCTTTGATTCGGGAATTTTCCCCTTAGCATCCATCCGGATCTTCGCTTGTCGCTCCTTGGAAGTCATTGCCATGATCCTGCAAACTTGACGTGAATAAGTAATTGTAAACACAATCTAGACTTCACTTCAGCTACTTTAGTGGATTAAATTTATGAAGTTTTCCTTTATAATTATGAAGTATTGCTATCTAGACTCAAGGAATCTATGAAAATCCACTTATCCTCCTTAAATTTTACCAATACTTGAACAATTTTAATGCATCTAATGAAGGAAAAAGAAGAAAATCAGATCAGAAAATATTCAGATCAGACTTATTTGATAGGCTGCTTTGAATTTGATACCTTGAAATTTGATCCACCACTTGCTTGGATTGATAAAATCAAATTTGTACTTCTAAAAACCTTCTTGTTGCTGCTCCTTAAAGACAAATCTGCTCTTGGAAAACAAATCTGCTCTTTGAAAATGATAAAAAATGAAAGGAGATGAGGTATATATATATATAATTTGCTTTAAAAACTTTACCTCTTACCTAGGCCAACCTCCTTTATTATAGTGAAAGACATTTAATTTTGATTGATCTTCATTTAATAAAATATCATTTCCACGTTTTTCAAGGTGAAATCATTAAATGTTTGAACTTTCCTTTGATTGGCGCATTGGATGGGGTCTTGACGATCTCCTTGTGAATTGCAATTTTGATACCTTCTTCTTCAAGCGCATTGGATGAGGCATGGAAATCCTCTTGCCTTTTACATTTGATAACATCTTCGAGGTCTTCTTCATATTCCTTGGATTCGTGTTTGACTTTCTCCTTGCATTTCGCATTGGATGAGTAGATTGAAGCCTTCTTCTTTGAAATACCTTGATCTTTCTTCATAATCCTCTAGGCGCATTGGATCAAGGATTGAAATCCTCTAGCATTTGACATGTGTGGCGCTTTGGATCAAGTTTTTGATCCCTCCTAGCATTTCACTTTGGATGAAGGATTGAAATCCTCTCAACACTTCGCATTAGATCAAGTTTTAAGACTCCTCTCAACATTGCTTTAGTTTGAACTAGTTTTCACTTGCTTAAGGGAGTGGCGCATTAGTTGAAGGATTGAAATCCTCAAGTTAGTGTTTTGAAATACTCTACCTTCTCCCCTCTTAGCGCATTAGATGGGCAACTTGAGTTCTTTTCATGTGTGGCGCACTAGATAGGTAGTTTGAAATCTTCAAAAATGAACTTTATTCTCCCTTATGTGTGGCGCACTAGATGCCACCTTTGATTTCTTCTTGTTGAGCACTTTGATAACGGGTCTTGGAAGTGGCGCATCACTTCACTATGTTGAAATCTTCAAACCTTTGGTATATTAGATGGCCTTTACCTTGAAGTGAATCATGCATGGTGTTGGCGCATTAGATGAGACATGGAGAATCCTCTAGAAACAAATCTCATTCCTCCTTATGTTGCGCATTGGATGACCTTGTGGGAAGCTTCAAAACTTAGGGGTATTCATGATGTTGGCGCATTAGATAAAGCTTCAAAATCCTCTGAACTAAAACCTTGAAGGCTTGACCTTAGATGTCCACTTTCCTCCTTGTAGGGCGCATTGGATCAAGGATGGAGAATCCTCTGGATTTCGCTTTGGATATGGATCTTTCAAACTTCACATTGAAACTACTTGGGCGCACTAGATCAGCTTTTTGGAATCTCTGGAGTTTCCCCTCATGAGGTCGCATTAGATGAGGCATTGAAGATCCTCTAGACTTCGCCTTGGAGACTTGACATTGGATAGGCGCATTAGATGAGGGATTGAAATCCTCATGCTTTTAGCGCATTAGATAGGCTTTTTGAATCTTCTAGTCTCACATTGGTGAAGTGGTTCTAGCACTTGCATTGAATGTTTGGGAGTCGTCCATTGGCGCATTAGATGAGGAATAAAAATCCTCTAGATTTTGGCGCATCACTTGAACTTTTCAAATCCTCTCAAATTAGATCCTTCTCAAGCCAAAAACCTTAAGACTTCTTCTTCTTTCTAGGTGGCGCATCAGTTGAGCTTTCCAAATCCTCTAATACTCATCAAAATTTTAGATTTCGGGATCAATTCTTCTTCCTAGCGCATTGGTTGAGCTTTGGAAATCCTCTGACACTTATTATCTTTTAATTCGCTCCAAGATTCGCTCCAAGACTTGTCTTTGCATTTTCGCATTAGTTGAGTGTTTTAAATCCTCATCTGTTCCTTCAAAATGATACTTTTAGTTTGGGCGCAGTAGATCATTGATTGAAATCCTCATGTTGATTCGCATTAGATCAAAGTTTTAGATGGGCGCATTGGATCATGCATTCGAAATCATCATCTTCAAGCGCTTTTTTCCTCGTGATTTTGCGCCAAGGTTTTGCGCCACTTGGACATCCCGTCGCATTAGATCAGCTTTTTGAATCCTCTGGAAGCGTCAGGCGTTTTTCAGGATCGCGAGGGTAAAGGTATATTGAAAAATATATTTAAGTATAAGTTGTACTTTAAATATTTTTCAATATACCTTTCAGGATGTTTGAGATAGGTCCCGAATCCACCGGATTTAAGATGCAAAATATAGAATTTGGAGGATTCACCAGATTTCAGACTTAGCCATTTTTCAGGATTTTCCGGATTTCAGGCTCCAGGCTTAGTCTTTTCAGGGTCTCAAACATACTTCAGGAAAGGTCTCATTATTCAGTATTTGGATGGGATTTGATCAAGATTCTTCATTATTGCAAGTTCATCTGCCTCTTAATCATGAACCAATGATCGTAGAAAGGGGAATCCTTACCGGATCGGCAGAGGAAGATACCCAGGACATCATCAAAAAACTCATTGAAAACTCATTGAAAACCCATTGAAAGCACAGAGCTCAAAAAAAAGGGGGGTCCCTATTCCTAATGGGGTGATGTGTGATTTGGTCACAACAGTATCTTTGATTGAAAAGGAAAAAATAAGACTTAAATTGGTTGGTATAGTCTTTGTTTTCCTAACTCCTGCAGTCTTGCCCTCACAGAAGTTATTTAATGAATGGATTGCATCTATGTGGGGCAAGAAACTTGATATCTACATTATATTTTGTAGAATGCTGCAAAAGGGTTTATTTTTTGTTTGTTTAAAATTAAAAACAATAATATGCAGAAGAAAGTCATGGCTAAGAGCTTTTGGAATGTGGGTCGCTCTATGTTTAGAGCATTTGCTTGGGACCCCATTTTGAACCTTGAATATGTTATTTTGCAATCTTCTCCTAAATGAGGTTGAAATCTATGACATCCCACCTCTTTTGTGGTTTTTGTTGCCTCAGGTTCTCAAACTATTAGGAGAAGTTAATAAAATGGAGGATACTAGACCTCTTTAGCTCATATGAATGCAAGATTGTTGATTTCTTTGAAGACGACTATTTTACTTTCTTGAATGTATTCCTATTTCAATTCATGGCTTTGTTTATACCTGCAAAGTTAAAGGATTGGGTAGCTTAAACGTACTTTTTCCTGCAAAAATGATCGTCATTTATGGATGAATTGCCCTCTCTTAAATAAAGAATAAAAAAATAAGGAACAGAATGCTCTTGTTGGGGATTCTAACTCTATTGGTATTATGAATATAGATATTGATAATAAGACTTTGGGGGGCCATGATTCTGGTTGTGATATTGCTCCACAAAAAGGGCATTAAGCATCAAGTTGAATATGTGATTCTGACAATAATAAGGGGGCAGAGCCTGTTGGGTTGAATGTGAAGTCTTGCAATGAATTTGTCCTTTCTGTCGAGTTGTTTGTAGCTTCGATCAGATAACATATTCATTATGATCGAATGATATATTACCAAAGCATAAACATCTTCTGCATTCTAAACGGTGATTAGTAACTGTTAAAATCGGTGAAACCGATTATAATGCAAACGGTGACAAAGTCACACCTGTGATAGGCGTGACTCCTTGAGGAGTCACGTCTATCACAGATGTGACTCCTACCGTCACTCACATATTTATATCAATGTCTTTGCCCTGCAATACGATGGATTGACACAAAAATCGGAAGTGTATGAGAAGTGGAAATTGCATCTGAAATACAAAAAGAAAGTAATAAGTTAAGTCTGCTATATAAATATCCAACTTTCAGAAAATATCCAAGTCAGAGATTATAAGTTCAATTTGAATTTACACTTCCTTCCCAGATTGTTGAGTTGAAAGATAATAATAAAAGAAGCCTTGGTTATTTTGAATTACCTGATGGTTCAGTTTCAAAGGTAAATAACCCTAGGCCATCCTATAGAATTCCGAGAAAAGGGGTTGTTGGTAAAGGGCTGGATAATGGTTCTGAAGGCCCAGGAAAGGACTACTCTAAAAGGCAAAAAACCATTCCTAAAGCTGAAGGGTTGGGGTTGGGTTCTGGCATTTCAGGGGGTGGTAGGACTGATATTGGTTCAGGAAGTGATGGTAAGAGTGGTTTCATTGGGGAAGTTAATTAAAATCTTACTCTTCCCTCGTGTTTTTAAAGATTGTGTAAAGGGGGAGAGAACTCCCCCTCTATTCAGTAATGTTGCTTTCTTCTTTCCTTGTTTTGATGAATGTTATCAGTTGGAATGTAAGAGGGTTCGAAGCCATGGACATAAAATATATTGTGTTAATCCAAACCAAGATTAGATTGCTTACTTTTGTAATAAGTGCAATCTGTTGGGTTTAATCTTGAATGTGCTTGTAGAGTAATCTGGCCAAAGGATTGCATTTTTTCATCAAAACATGAGAAAGGGAAAGGGGGTGTTTCTTGTCACGCCCCCAACAAGAGAACATTTTGTTAGACAAAGAAATTAATTAAAATGAAACCCACCCACCAGCCATGATAAGACAAAGGCCAGCACTAGGAGACAAGTCAACACTAGAAGACAAAAACTTAATGCTAAGAAAAAGCATGTGGTGATAGTTAAAAGGCAATGGATATGTGTAAGAGGTGTGACTTCTTACCATGAAGGATATAAAACAAGAATCCAAAGACATTTGAAGGCATCGAAGGATCAGCAAGAAAACATATATATAAGGCAGAAATAAATAGTAAATCTGCAAGGAATAAATCAGCAGTGATATATATAAAATAATTGATATCAGCGGAGATAATATATTGCAACCGATTGGAGTAAACTTGTCAATCCACCAAGCAGAAATAAATAAAGACATATAGAAAGATCTACAGCAGAAATAGAATAAATTCAGCAGAAGATTATTTATTGCAGCCATTTGGAATAATTAGCCAATACATCAAGAGGTACTCTAATCAGCAATAATCTAGCAAACCTCTTAAGCAATCAGTTTTGAATTTAAGGAAAAGTCTTGCAAATAGGAAGGATGGCCCCCCTCTCTACTCTTATCAAGTTGGCCCAGAGTTGGAGGATGGCCCACCTGTCATGCTCTGGAGCTTGATCAAGGAGGATGGCCCCCCTCCAAGGTGGACTGGGAGATGTAAGGATGGCTCCCCTTACATGTTCTCGGCAATATTGAGGATGACCCACCTTAATATTGCTATTTGCAAGTATTTCTAAGAAATTCACTATGTGATTGGCTTTAAGGGTTGTGCTATGATGTATTGACTGAATATTGTTTATGCTATGATGTATTGATCTGAATATTGTCATAATTTTTTGATCTTTAATATATCTAATGTCATTTCTAGTGATTATTATTGTTTGCAGGTCAAGTAATCAGGTATGTCCCAAAAAGGGACATTACAAGTGGCATCAGAGCTTTGATCCTACCAGCCTGCGGATCAAAGATAGTGAATGCAATTAAGCCAAAGAACTCAACGGGCCTTAGATAGGGAAAGGAGAAAACTAGAAGCAAGTAGCAACCAAAGTAGTAGTAAAATGGGTGATCTTGAGGTTAACCTAGGAAATGAATTGAGGGCTTTAATGGAGCAACAAGGGAAGACGTCACAATTGCTTCTCCAAACACTTGAAAACTGTAAACATGAACAATACAATCACTGCTCTTAGGCCTGACCAAACCAATGGAAGAGATGTTAATTCCAACCATTCCGAGAATAACAATAGAATTCCATTAAGATCATCACCTAGATTAACAAGGCCTACATTCTTACCTAGAGAAGAGCAGCCAAGAGAAGAAGAAGAACCCAACATCGCAGCAAATGACATTGATGAATGTGTGAAAGCATATTCAAGAACTGATCCTGACCTTAGAAGAGATATTCCATTTAGAGAATATTGTGATGCAAGAACAAGAAATACCTAAGAAAAGAAAGAAGGCAGCCCAACAAAGATTTACAACGTAGAGTAAGTAAGACGATTCTTCCCAATTTTGATGGCTCGAGGAAGGTCTGTAATGTCCCCTTTTTTTGTAGTTTATATTTTTGTTTGTCTTCAGGACTATTATTGAAAAAGATTGTTGCTTTGCAGGATAGACTATGTCAATGATGTTGCCGTTTACAGTATGGATGTCCAGGTGGTCAACCTGGCGAGTCAGTTTGCTACAACGCTCATGATTTGTGAACTATAGAATGATGATTTACTTATCTTGCGCCCTCAGTGTGAATCGCTCAGGATTGAAATTACTTCAAGCTGGGCACTTGCCCATGGTAGAAAATGGAACACGTGATTTCCTTGTTATTCTGCCAAATGGGAAAGCGACCCACAGATTTGGTATTGTTCTTCGATAGAATCTGTTTCAGAATTGATAACTTCAGTGTCTTTAGACACAAAATCGCTCCCCTGAATGATATCGTTCCTTCTTTGGGTGATGGCGTGATGGAAACTAATATGATTTGCTCACCTTGATAATGGTGTCTCCTGTTAGGGGTTTCCTGAGTTTTCCCAGTCGTCTCAGCAATATCTGCTTGATCTATGACGGCGTACTAATATGCTTTAGCGCCCGGATCTAGACTTGGTGTTTGAATTGTATTTCCTTCTGCTTTCCTTGATTATTCTTGTTTGATGATTCGATTTGCTGAGTTGATCGATTCCTTAGAATAAGAGGATGATTGATTATGATCCCCCTTCGATCCTTCATTGATTCCTTTTATATACCTCATCTAATGTCTAAGAGAGGCGTCGATTCAAGGAGCCACGATTTCATATGAGTATGTTAAGGTGAACTCGGTCCATTTAATATGTGTATTATTTAAATATTTATTAATATTTTATTATGTTTATATAATATATATTATATTTAATATTATACTATTATTATAATAATATTCAAATTAATGATATTTATATCATATTTAATAATGTATTAATAATAATATTGTACTCATATTTATATTTTTATAAATACAATATTATATTTTGATTACTTATAAAATAATATTATTAAATATATATGTTTATTAATGATGTCGACAACATCATTGTCTTGACGAAGTGACTTCTTCGTTCTTATCATGATGTTTTTAATTTAAACAATGCCTTAATATGGGGTCATGACAAGGTCACTGCACAAGCATGGATCCAAAAATTAGATACATATTTTACGCTTAGCCCCATGACAGAAAATGATGCTATTAATTTTGCCATTCTACATTTAGAGGGGATTGCACACGATTGGTGGCACCATGGAATTGCCACACAAGGGCATCAACACGTGAAGACGTATGACGAATTTACACAAAGATTTATAGATCAATTTGATCAAAAGCATCTTGAAAGACATTTCAAAGAGTTGACACAATTAAAGCAACAAGGTTCAGTGGAGGATTATGTGGCAGAGTTTCAAAGAATTTCGGTCATGGTGCTGAGTGTTACCGAGGAAAGGCTCACATACCTATTTATTGAGGGATTGACAGAGCTACTCCGTGGCTTGGTGTGCACTCTTGATCCTACATCCTTACAAGAGGCAATCCAAAAAGCATTAAGGTTAGAAGTTACAACAACTAGAAATAAGCCATATTCTAAGAATGCACCAACCGAGCAACATAAGGAACCACTCCCCCAAACTAAGTCACTACCTCATCAATCCAACATATCAGAAGCAACTAGGAAAGAGCTTCTCAAGAAAGGGGTGTGTTTTACTCATAAGGAAAGATGGGAGCCCGGCCATTGATGTTCAAAAAAGGGACGAGTACATAACTTAGAAGCAATAACGGATGAGGAAGAAAGTGAACCTGAAAGGAAGAAGTGGAAACAAGATGAAAAAGGGTTTGCAAGTAGTGCATTAGCAACACTTTCAGGTGCACCCAAGTATCACCCTTTTAGGATTCGAAGTGTGTTACAAGGTCAAAGGGTAAATGTATTAGTTGATAGCGGTGCTACACATAACTTCATTGATGAGGGTCTAGTAATAAGAATGAAATTGAAAGCTGAAAACTTGGAAGGTTTCAAGGTAGTCATGGCGGACGGATTCACTACCCCTTGCACACAACAAATTCAGCAACTAAGCATTACCTTGGGGAGACACCAAATATGTGAAGATTTCTATGTGGTGAACATAGGCGATTCAAATGTTGTTTTGGGCATTCAATGGTTACATTCTTTAGGTAGATACTATCAAGATTTTCAAAAGATCAAGATGGACAAGTTTTCTTATCAAGATGGAGAAATCGTTTAGAGATGGACAAGTACAAGGTGGTGGATGAGCTCATTATATACAAAGACCGAATATACCTCATCCCAGGATCGAAGATCAAGATGTCTTTTGAGGATAAGAAAACTTGTCTTAAGTTACGGACCTTACCAATTACCAACTCTTGGTTTGGTTGTTGAGAGATATTAGGAAATACAAGTACATGAATCAGAAGAATATTGGACAATAAATTGTCTTCATACTTTAGAGAATGTTATCAACCTTACGATATTAAAGGACTATGCGGGTGGTTGGATCGAGGCAAGTATACTAACAACAATTCTTCAAGGCAGTTGATTTGGGATCCTAATTAGGAGCGTCCTAGTTTGAAATTGCTTGAGGACAAGCAATCTTGTGAAGGGTGGACTGTCATACCCCCGACAAGAGAAGATTTTGTTAGACAAAGAAATTAATTAAAGTGAAACCCACCCGCTAGCCATAATAAGACAAAGGCCAACGCTAGCAGACAAGTCAGCACTAGAAGACAAAAACTTTAACTAATGCTAACAAAAAGGCAGTGGTGATAGTTAAAAGGCAATGGATGTCTGTAAGAGGTGCGACTTCTTACCATGAAGGATATAAAACAAGAATCCAAAGACATTTGAAGGCATCGAAGGATCAGCAAGAGAACATATATATAAAGCAGAAATAAATAGTAAATCTGCAAGGAATATATCAGCAGTAATATATATAAAATAATTGATATCAGCAGAGATAATATATTGTAGCCAATTGGAGTAAACTTGTCAATCCACCAAGCAGAAATAAATAAAGACATAGAGAAAGATCTACAGCAGAAATAGAATAAATACAGCAGAAGATTATTTATTGCAGCCATTTGGAATAATTAGCCAATACATCAAGAGGTACTCTAATCAGCAATAATCTAGCAAACCTCTTAAGCAATCAGTTTTGAATTTAAGGAAGAGTCTTGCAAATAGGAAGGATGGCCCCCCTCTTTGTTCTTATCGAGTTGGCCCAGAGTTGGAGGATGGCCCACCTGCCATGCTCTGGAGCTTGATCAAGGAGGATGGCCCCCCTCCAAGGTGGATTGGGAGATGTAAGGATGGCCCCCCTTACATGCTCTCGGCAATATTGAGGATGGCCCACCTTAATATTGTTATTTGCAAGTATTTCCAAGAAATTCACTATGTAATTGGCTTTAAGGGTTGTGCTATGATGTATTGATTGAATATTGTTTATGCTATGATGTATTGATCTGAATACTAACCATGAATATTGTCATAATTTCTTGATCTTTAATATATCTAATGTCATTTCTAGTGATTATTATTGTTTGCAGGTCAAGTAATCATCAGGTATATCTCAAAAAGGGACATTACATTTCTATACTCTTAAACCTTCAAGTTGCTTCAAATGTAATGAGTTCTAGAGTTTTTCCATGTAATAGAGTGATTTGGATTGAGATGGCTATGCATGATAAGATATTTGGTATATGTTCAACGTATGCACCAAATGACTATAGAGAAAGGACAAACCTGTGAAATTGGATGGCTAATAACCTTAAGGATATCCCTTGCATTGTTGGTGGAGATTTCAATATGGTAGAAACCAGTGAAGATGAGAAAGGTGGTTGTAAGTTTGAATGAAAAGGCAATGAGCAACTTTTTAAGGCAAAGCTCAAAAGGAGAAGAAACCTAGTTGATCCTTTATATAGTTGCAAGTAGGATAGTAAAGGTATATGGTATACTTGGTAAAACTTTCAAAAAGGGTGTTTTCAAGGCTTGACAGGTTCCTTGTGGACAAATATTTCTTTAATTAGCTCCTGTGCTAGACAATAATGTTGTTAACGTGATCCCCTCTACTCTGTCAAGATATCACTCTATCGAGATGGACTTTCATCCCTTGCCTTCCCCCTAAGCCGCCTCCTGCTTTTAAAGGCCTGTATAAGCTGAATGTTTCTCGGTTAAAAGACACTTCCTGCGGTAATACATTGTTCAATATTTGGACTTTTAATTTTGGTAAATTCTCTAAAAGGTTTAAGATTTCTAGGTGGTAAGGAATAGGATAGTGTGCATCTGAGAAGTTTATGAGAATTTTTGGCAGAGATAAAGCTAAGAAGAGGGCTGAAAGGCACACGAAGTTGCAAGAAGACCTAATAGGAGTTGAATGCAAACTTCAAGCACCTGCTTTTGATGAAAGCCTCCAAAAGCATGCCATGGAGTTAAAACAGAAGCTTAGATGTGATCGGTTCTATAAAGCTAGAAGTGCTAAATTGAGATCAAGAATGAATTGACTCTAGTTGGGGGATAAAGGTACTAGATTTTTCTTAAAAATCCTTTAAAGCCAAGCATAGTAGAGAAAAATTTCAGCTATCGATATTGGAGGGGTGCTAGTGGAAGAAGATTATGAGATGAAAAAAGCTTTTCAATCTTTTTATACTGATCTCTTTTCTTGGGGGGATTCTGGACAAGACACCTCCAAAGCTAGAGACATTGCTAAGGTACTCCCGTGTAAGCTTGATTGTAAGGTGACTGTTGTTCTTGACAACAGTATTTATGTTGATGAGATAAAGGATGTAATCAGCTCCATAAGCAACGAAAAGGCCCCTAGTGTTAATGGGTTCCCCATGGAATACTATAAAGCAAACAAAAATTGAATAAGTCACTATTTGCTTGATGTGTATAAAGAGGCAATTTCATTTGGCTCCCTGGGTAGTGACGTTACTAAAGTGGTCATCAATCTGTTACACAAAGAAGTGGATTCTTCCCAAATAAAGAACTATTGACCTATAACTTTATTAAATGTTTCTTACAAGATTCTTGCCAAGATTTGGAGATATATCTTGGATAATCTTTTGAGGAGTTGGGAGGGGATGAATTAGGCCAAGATGTCAAAACAAAATGTATGTATGGGTCTCATTGACTTTGAAAAGGCTTATGACCGAATTGAATAGCCTTTTAGTCCTCTTGTATTGAAATCTTTGGGTTTTGGAGAACCTTTCTATAGATTTGTTAGTATTCTATTCAAGGATGCCTCGACACAAATATGTGTTATGGTGAATTGTCTTCATCTTTCGCATTACATAGGTCTATTAGACAAGAGTGTCCTCTTGCCCTTTCTTTATTTGTGCTTGCAGCAAAAGTTGTTCATTATCTGTTGCTAGATTATTCCCTTGGTCCTCTTGTGAAAGGACTTACTCTGCCTAGTGGGGATTCATTGTTAGAACTATAATTTGCTAATGAAACAACACTATTCTCTAAGATGGATGAAGAAAACTTAGTTGTTCTCAACAAGAGATTGGATGTTCTAATATTCTTAGCTAGAATGAAACCCGCCCAATTGGCTAGTTGACAAAGGGTGGAATTGGGTTGGCCCTAATAAAATAATTACGTACCTTGGCATTCCTTTTGCCCTTAACCCATACTTGGAAGAAATGTGGAGGCAGGTAATGGCAAAGGTGATAACAAGGTTTCTAAGAGGCAAGGACATTTGCTCTCTCTAGGAGATTGGTTCCAAGTTTGTCAAAAGGTGTTCCTCATATGCTTTATTTTTCTTCTTGTTGGTTAGTATGCTCTTCTCACTTGAATCAAATGAATATGGTGATTAGAAACTTCTTGCGGTCATATGGAAAGGGTAACAAGAAAAGGCATGTTGTTGCCTAGGATCTTTGTACTAAGCCTAAAGAAATTGGGGGAATGGGATTAAAAAAATTGTTTATTCAAGGTGTCACTCTTGTTGTTAAGTGGATACTCAAGGCCATTAACAAGATGAGCCTTGGATACAACTTTTTAAACATAATTTGGCAAGTAATTCTCCCAAAAAAGCCCTCAACAGTCTGTTCTGCACTTGTGTGATGTTTTGTTTGGTAATTCAAGGTTAAATCATTTGGCTCCCCTATTTTCAGTTCTATATGGAAGGCCTGGGTGTTTGCAAGAGAGTTTACTGAAAGACATAAGGTGACTTCAAACAACAAAGAACATGTTTTGGCTTTTAGGTCCTATTTGGTGGGGTCTTGAACATAAACATGCTCCTTTGGTCCGCACTAGGGGATGTTCTACTAAAGTTTGGAACTCTAGAAGTCTGAAAGTAATTGAGCACACTCTTGGGAAGAAGGGGCTGCTTCCTTGGGAACTTCTTCAAGAAAGAACTTATATATTGTTGAAAAGAGCTGGACTGGAAGGGTGTATAAAGAAGGTTCTTTGGTTTGAGGAGGATTTATAGTCCAATGTGAAGTGGGCTAGAGGTTGTAAATTGTTAAATGCGTCCACTACTCCTTGCTTTCCTTCTCTAAAAAATGGTTCACAAAGCTAATTCTCTGTGGGGGTTGTCTGATTCGACTGATGTATGGGCCACAAAGTTTAAGAGGATTTGATCTAGTGTGTTAGAACCCAAGAATTCATTTTTTCATTGGTTATTGCTGCATAGAAAAATGGCTGTTGGTGTCAATTGCCATTCTACTCTGTCTAATGTGTGTCTTGTCTGTGGTCAATTTCTGTGAGGATTCTATGCTGAGACTATTGGAGGCTCCAAAATGGCTGGAAAACAGATTGCAATTGATGATGAGGAGGCTCTTAATCCTGACTTGGCTGGTTATGATTTCTCTTCTGATAGTGGCAAGATGGATGATGTTTCTACCCTGTACCCTGTTGTTCCAACCCATGCCTATCCTGACTAGTGGCTGAGAGAATTGTTGACTTCGGAGTTGAATACTTTTGAAAATTATATTCAAAACTTTATCAAAGATTTGGATCAAAAGAAGATTGACAAGAAATGGATGTCAGTTTTATGAGTAATGGCTGTTGGTGCATAATAAATCAGAAGTGCCCTTCATTTTGGTCTCTTATATACACCTGCTTATATATTCTTTGTTGCATCTAGGTGCTTATTTTGGACTTTTATCTGGATTTGATCATATCATATGCACTTTGATCTGTGCTCTTTAGGAGCTTATTTTGGTCTTATTTGTACTCAGCTGCTCATATGAGCCATATTTGTACACTTTATCCAATATTCAAAAAAAATAATCCACAATGGCAATATACAGACAGCTAAAGAACATTATCGCCCAAAGGTTCATGACAACATCTTTGTAGTATTTACCAACAACAGGGAAGCTTTAAGACTTCAAGACAATGTGATGTGAGCATTGAAGGGAAACACCACTCTCAAAAATGTTAATATCAAATCTAACTTCAGTAAATTTCAACATAGGGCAACTATATAAGTATTACCTTTTAGACCTCAAGCAAAGGGCCTTCTCAAACATTAGAATGTGATATACGCTACAAATGGAATGTGGACTAACAAGATAAATGATCTCTTTCTAATTTACAATAGACCCAAATTTATCAAATATTAGCAAAGCTAGAAAGGCACTGCACTAGGTTTGGAAAACCCAGATACCTTGTCAAATTGTATAATTAGATATAGCCAAGGAAATCCCTATTGGAGCATGCATCTGAATATTTTATCCTTTGTTGATTACTGAGAACCTACAACATCACTCCCCATCGATCAGGACTCTCTGGGGATAAGAATGATGCTTTAGGACTAGTCACTATCTCTTTCATACTTGAGATCAGTTCACTGATATCCATTCTTCTATCTTCTACTGGGTACCTGATGAGGACAGACCATGTATTTGGAAAGTTAACTATAGTCCACATCCAAGTGGGATGATGACAATAAAGCAAAATTAAGACAGCTATATAAGTAGCTAGATTTAGAGTACTTGACAACTGAAATAGTTGTAAAGGACAGAAATATATGAAAATGTAGGTAGCTAGAAAAACTGTAGAGAGTAGATAGCAAAGTAGATGGACAGTTGAAACATCTGTAAAGGGTAGATGGACAGGTGGAACAACTATACATATTGCTAGGAATGTCATAAGTGTAGATGGACTATAGTCCAATCTTCTTCCTTGGGCCAATTTGCAACTCAATAACCTACTGATAAACTTCATATTGCTCATCCCATTCCTCAGTTGACAACGGATCCCAATTCTAAGAGAGCTTCCTCACAGCTCCATGATGGACTTTTCACAGCTTCAGCGTTGATATCTCCCCATGTTTCATTGTCTCCCATACATTATGCTCATAAGTGTAATGTCCCCATTTTCGGATTCTCTTGCAGATCAGTCAGAGCAGGCTTTCTGGGTTGGTTATAGCATAATCAGAGGAATATTTCGATGTCACCAAGGTGTTCGGGTGATCTAGTGGAGATGGTTGACACTTTCTGGAGGGATTTCGGACAACTTGTCCATACTTACTATTTATAGTAAGTGCTTGCATGTCAATCTTTCTAGGTTTTTTTGGGTTTGTTCTCTTTGGTCCCCAGTGGTCACTGCTATTTTTAGTAAGTGGCAGTTTAGCGCAGTTTGGGCGACTTGGCAGTCGGCTGTTGGCTCTCATAGACATTGCACTAAGCTCGGAGTTATTAGATGGTTTGTGGATCCAGTTGGCACCCTCTGAGTTGGCTGAGTTTGCTTATGGTCGTTACTATTTTTAGTAAGTTCGGAATTGGCACTGGAACAGGATTTTGAGAGTGGGGTTGGATTCGTCTTGTCAAGACCTTTCCAACGAGCTATAGATCATTGGTTTCCAACATCATCTTGGCCTCCGTTTTAAAGTCCGTAAATTAAACATTATTCTTTAATATTGGACCTTGGTGCCTAGGCTCGACAACTTAATGTTGTTTTAAAAGAGGGGATTTTAAGGATGATGTTGAGAAAAGAATTAAAGAGAATTATAATATTTCAAAATGTATTTTCCCTCTCATATTTTATCTCATATGCAAGAGGATTTTAGAGACTCCCAATTGAAAAAGTATAAAAGAAGGAAAAGAGCTCTCGTTTGAATATGCTTGGATTATTATTTTCTTCTCTCATTGAGATTTCCTTTGCTAGGGTTTTGGAGATTGGCTCTAGGGTTTGAGGATTCAAACCAGAGGCTCTTGGAGACGAAAACCTCCCTAAGTAGCGATATCCCACAAGTGTGAAAGATCACCCAACGGTGCCTTCTATGGTGGATACATTCAGTGTTCACAAATGTGCTTCAATGGAGTCCGATTGGTGAGACTTGTTGGTGCTTATTGTAATATCTTGCATAGTTATTTGATATTTGCTGATATTGAGTGACAGATTTCAGTAGTTTGTGAAGAGGATTCAGCTTGTCCTCTCTTTCTATTGCTGGCCGTACTACACCAGCGAACCGTACCTCTTTGGGGGAGTGTTTTTGATAGGGTTTGGTGCATATTTCTTCTCCCTTCTTGGTCGCCTATTCTCAAATGTGAGTGCAATTCAGAAACAAAAGCATTTTGAGAAGTTTTGAAGTTGTTTGCTGTTGTAACACATTCCAGCCATGGCCATATCAGCTCCAGCATGGAGGCGGGTCCTCTAGAAGCTTTCCATTCTCATTGCAACTCCTTGCAGGGTCTTGGTGAGGCGTTTTGAGCCATATTATTTGCTAATAATATTTGTATGCACATTCTATATCATTCTATGGAGTTTTAATTGCATTTCCAGCCATACCCACTTGGTGGTCCATTTCCGGCGGTTGTACCAAGTTGCATATTTCCATATGGGTATGTGATAGTAATTGTTTATTGGCTATTCTACTATCTGGGTTGTCATTAGTTTTTTTAGATTCATTGTAATTTTTCTGGGTTTTCTATATATGCTCTATATTGTATGCTTCGGAAACACATCTGCACGAAAACTAAAAACCCCTTCTGCATTCTTCTGTCTAGTCTGAAAAATCACACAAAAATTAATAAAATAACACAAAAAAAGATCTTAAAAAAAAATACAAACAGGTACGGCACATTACAATAAGCAAGAAAGAAACCTACTGGCTTTGTTTTTGGCAACTCTTATGATCAAGTTCCATGCCCCAAATCCAATGCTATCCTTGATACAAGAACATCTCCTTAATACAAAGGTCTTTCATGCAAAACATTAAATTATGGAGCTTGGATCCTCATAAAAAAAATTTCCTTTGCATCAACAAAGTATTTTAGTCTCCCAGATAGATAAATTCTAGGTGTTCCAACTCCTCCCATTTAACATTTAGATAATATCCATTTGGTGACTACTTCATCATGGTTTAAGGTTTACATGTTCTTGACACCCCTCCCACTTCTATTTTCTCTTGGCTCATCTTCACGACTACAAGGTAGTTCAAGTTTATTTGGCAAAATTTGGGACAATTTCCTCTAACTAGAGAGGAAATAATGAGAACATTCCATGTATTTAAAATGTTAACTATAGTCCACATGCAAATGGTAAAAGTAAGACAGCTCTCTAGGTAGCTAGATAAATATTAAAGAGTAGTTGACAGCTGAAACAGCTGGAAAGGGCAGAGAAATACATGAAAATGTAGGTGGACAGCCAGAACAGCTATAAAGAGTAGAGAACAATTAATTAAAAAGAAGATGGACAGCTGGAACAGCTGTAAAGGGTAGATAGAAATAAATTAAAAGTAGGTACACAACTAGGAACACTAAGTGACAATGCAAAACTTTTACCTATATATAGAAACTTCTCTTAGGTAATGAGAGCATGGAGAAACACATTCTGCAATATAGTCCATGAGCGCCTTTAGAAGTTATCAATGTATAATTGATTACTGTTTACCGCAATATGGTGTGTTTCACATAATATGAAGTAAATAGAATTAAGTAGTATAGTGCATAACACAGAGCATGAAATTATAACAGCATTGCACAGAATAAAACATTGTTCCATTCATTGAATATATCAGTATCACACTACAATGTCACAATGCTGTGGGGTCGCCACGACTACAAAGTATTAAGCCAATATATAACTTGGTCAAGGTTGGTTGAGATACCAACCGTTGGCAACGACTCTATAACTATCCAACCGTCAAGGTTAATTCCCAATAACACTCCTAACATAACAACACTAATTAATTTATGATTATTTGCTTGGCGACTACGGCCGACTACAATTATGAGCGACTACATCATCCCCCCCACAAAATTAGTCGTCTTTTAGATGACAAAAAACCATCAAGTGACATTAAGTAAGCTTTTTGCCGACAACAATGCTGAAGTAGGAGCTGTGTAAAAGTAGAACCAACACATTTGGAACACCTGCCAGTAGACCCACCAACCAAGGGACCCAATCTGATAACACACTGAACGCTGCGAATGTTGCACCCCATTGCTCACTGAATCAAGATAGTACCGATTTGATGGGGGTCGGGGGGTAGTGCCCCCAGCGCGCTCCCTGTCGCAATATAGGGCGGGTCGAGGGGTAGCGCCCCCGCCGCCAAGCCCAAATTAACACCTTCAAAACCATTCGGACCTTCATGGCGCACATCATTTTTCTGACAAAATCGAACACTCATCTGCAATCCAAAAACTCATATAGTCGTGTCTCCTGGCTTGAATTCGTTGTACAGCCTCAGCAAAAACTTCTTTCTCATCTAGCATTTTCTTTTAACTCCCTATCTGTTAGCTTTCATTGTTGAAATGAACTTGCACGGCGGGGTGGTTGGCCGTACGACGTATGGCGTACGACCCAACCATACATCGTATGGTCTGGTCGTACGACCTGCTGTCTTCTCTCTCTGCTTTTTGATTTTCTGTCAGGCCGTACGCTGTACGTCGTACGACTCAATAATACATCGTACGGCCTGGTCGTACGGCGTGCGACTCATCCGTACGTCGTACGACTTTTCTTTTAAAAAAAAATCTTGTTAGCCGCATGTTGTACAGCCCATGTACGGTTTGGCCACGTCGTACCCTTTTTTTAAAAAAAATTCCCAACATTTTTTTTTCCGTTTTTTCCAATTTTTCATCCATGTCAACCGGATTTTTCTATTTTTCTCCGACGGGGTCCATGTTCGATCTGCAACTTTGACTTTATTGATTTTATACTCATCTGCAGGGGTCGGAATTATTGCCAGAATTGTTGTCTTTCGGAAGCCACATACTATGTTTGGCAAACTGTCCAACTTTTTAACATCATTTTTTCTCTGTTGCTTTTCACCGATCGCCAAAAAATTGCAAGTCGGCTGAAATACTCTATAGTCTTTATTCCTTCTGTATGGTCTCTTTATGGCCGGCGTTTTCAATACTGGGTTCCCATCGTTAGTTCCATCACCCCGTTTCACCTTGCTTGCCACTGGCTCCTCATACCTGATCACCTTGTCTGGTTCAAATTTATGTGCATCATTTATCTTGGCTTCACCCTCTGTATATTCTTTTTGTGCCTCTCCTGGTTGACTTATCTGTTCTGGTCGACTTGTCTCTACCACTATTTGCTCTGTTACTTCCAGCCGATTACTATCTTCCTCCCCTTTGTCACTCATTACTGGTTCCCTCTTGCCAAGTGATCGAGTGTTTGTCAATCCATCAAGTGCTTCATTCGTGAACAATGTTTCACTTGTCGGCCGAGAGTTGTCGAGTGTTTCACTCTTCGACCGAGTTTTGCCAAGAATTGCACTACCATGACTTGCATTGCCAGGACTTGCACTACGAGGACTTGCATTGTTCATCGGAGAGCTTTCGCCGACTTCTTTTATTGAAATCATATTACATTCCGGTTGAAAGAACTCGTAATCCTCCATCTACCAGTGGAATAACCCGCTGAATGAATTTGTCTCATCTTCTGAGCATTCCTGTAATTCCAGCACTCCTTCATCATCGGGCCCCATTGGCCCCTTCCCACCTTCTGTCGAGTTCCCTTCATCCGAGTCAGAATCTGACGCCAACTCTTCGCTGACGGTTTGTGTCTTCAAATCAATGACAAACTTCTTACGTCTATTTTCTATGGACAGAGTGTTTTTCTTCCAGTTGTGGTTGGCCTTGGTGGCTATTAGCCATCCTCGGCCAAGTAATGCATCGTACAACGCATTCTGTGCTGTTATGACTACAAAATTTAACAAAAATTGCTGGGTACCGATTCTTACTTTTTGAGCCATTAGCACTCCCAGCGCCTTGATCCCGTGCTGGTCGGCTCCCACTAACTGGAAGTTTTGTGGCCATAGAGTAGGCTTCCCGAGGCTCTTCCAGGTTTCTTCTGGTAGTACATTTACTCCGGATCCACCGTCGACTATGGTATTTGTCAAATTTCGTCCAAGGATTTCCATATGTACTACGGCCGGTTTCTTTCCAGTATCAATCGCCAGCAACCTCGGGTCGAGTACTTGTTTTCCCGTTGGCAGTGGTTCTACTATAACATCTTCTGTTGTGTGGGCTTGGCCTTCGTGCGAGTTGTCTTCCATTACCTTGCATATTGCTACTTTTAACTAAGGCAAGCTTTGGAGGAGGTCTGCCAATTTAATTGGTATGGTAACTTGCAGTACTTGGCTTGTTATGTTCTTGTCCGATTCTGATCGTAGGGTTGTGGTTGCCTTTTTGTCTGAGTTCCTCCATTCGGTTTTCATGGCAGCTTCCACTTCCTTTCGTGCCTCACGGAGTTTGTCTTTTTCCGTATGGGGATCTGGATAAGTGGCCTTTTTCCACTGTGCTCAGGTGATAGCAAGGATTTCTTCATCATTTTCCTTGAAACTGATCATGTTCACCCCTTTTTGCTTTGGGCAATCTTTTTTTTCGTGATCTCCAGGCCCACACCACTTGCATAATGCATTTATTGTGTTCTGATTATTGTTTGGGCATTCTCTGGCAAAGTGACCCCATTCATTGCACTTTCTACATTGTATCATGGGCCTCCCCTTACTGTCGTAATGTATTCTGTTCCTCGGGCTATTGTTACTTCTGTAACCTCTAGGGGATGCATTGCTATTGTACTGGGGCTTTGGTGGTGTGTTTGGCGGTGTTGACGGTTCTCCTTGAGTGAAGAGTACTTGCGTACCCCTTGCTTTTAGATTGTATGGGCATTCCTTGATGGAATGTCCCATCACTTGGCAAATATCGCAGAACAACTTCTTCGGGCAGTTTGCCTTTGCGTGACCTTCCCCCTTGCAATCTGTACACCATAGTTTTCTGGCTTCCCTCATACTCTCCTTGTCGGCCTTCAATTCTTTCATCATTCTCATCATGCCCTTCCTGAGTGCTTGTACGGTCTTGGACTCACTATCGCTGTTGTCGTCCGTACTCTCCTCGTCATCTGTCTTCATTTTTCCTCGAAAGGATATTTTATTTTCACTCTCTATATCCATCACTCGATTGTACGCTTCATCGTATGATGACGGAGGCACGACTTTCATTTTCTTTCTCAGCGATGGACGCAACCCTTCGATGAACCATCGCTTCTTTAGCCCGTCAGCTGGCTGAGTCTCCAGTTTTCCCAACAATTCTTTCAGTCTTCAGTTGTAGGTTCGCACGTTCTTGTGCTTCCCTTGCTTTGTACTATAGATATCTGCTACAATTTCACTATCATCCCTCAGAAGTTTGAACGTCTTGGAATGCCTTCTTAAGTAATCTCCATGATGCCCTATGTGCTTGGGCCATGATGCCCTGTGTGCTTGGGCCGACTCTGTGTACCAGTCGATGGCACTATCTCTCAATGTCGCTGGAAATGCTTTCAGCCAGTAGTCCACATCATCTTGCCCATTGGCTATCCAAATCGTCTCGCACGTCTTACAGTGTCATACTGGATCTTCTGACCCATCCCCCGTAAATTTTGGCAGCTTCTGCCTCTCGGCTGGCGGAGTCACCATCCTTCCCCGATGCCCTCCTTGTGCGTTGGACTTGTCTGGACTGGTTCTCTCACAACGTCCCGGTGCGTCACTTGCACTCTCGGCCATGTGTCCTCTGTCAGCGTCCTCTACACCTTGAGTCTCCTCGTGTTCGTTCTGATACTCCCTCTGCCCTGGGGCCTTAGGCTCAGATCTTCCAACTCCCGGCTCTTCGTCATCCGATATGGATAACTCTCCAATGCGGCATATGTTGTTTTCAATTTCTTCTGTCAATTCATTTTCATTCCCTTTTTCTTTATTTGTCAGCGGTGTCTTGAAAATTCCTTCGTCGGCATGATGATGTTCATTGACAATTTGTCTCAATGTTTTCCTTCGTTCTTCTTGTTCCTTTAATCTCAATGATCTTCGTGTTCTTTCCTCTGGTGTTTCATGCCCACTTGGTACTCAGTTCTTATCCTTATTGAGTTGTATGGGCATTAATTACTACTCGAGTGAGGAAATGGTCGACCTCTTGGTCGATGTGCAATTGATCCCAATTGACCGACTGAGGGATCTCTCGTCTGAGAGCGTCTTCACGATCCTCGTTTGCTTGTACTGGCTCTTCGGTCGGCTGCCCCATCACGATTCCATCTTCATTGTGTGTGTGTTTTTTTTTTTTTTTCAACCCTGGTTACACCCAACGGTTTGCTTGTTTCTAACGATGCCACTTGTCCAATGGTTTCTGACGACTCAACTTGTCATCCGATGGTCTCAACTTGTCATCAACTTGTCACCCGATGGCATCAGACGACTCAACTTGTCATCGACTTGTCACCCTCGACCCGTTTTCGAACTGGCAACGGCGCCAAATGTTTACCGCAATATGGTGTGTTCCACAGAATATGAAGTAAACAGAATTAAGTAGTATAGTGCATAACACAAAGCATGAAATTATAACAGCATTGCACAGAATAAAACATTGTTCCATTCATTGAATATATCAGTATCACACTACAATGTCACAATGCTGTGGGGTCGCCCCGACTACAAAGTATTAAGCCAATATATAACTTGGCCAAGGTTGGTTGAGATACCAACCGTTGGCAACAACTCTATAACTATCCAACCGTCGGGGTTAATTCCCGATAACACTCCTAACATAACAACACTAATTAATTTATGATTATTTACTTGGCCGACTACGGCCGACTACAATTATGACCGACTACAATTACGGAATGACAAAGATAAATTGTACAATTCAGCATTCTACATGTAAAGAGAATGCATTTCAAGAAAAAGGTCAGTTTGTGTTTTAAGGAGAGTGTCTACCTCTTCTGCAAGTTGCATATATTTGGTTGATTTATCAGAAGCATATCCATGAGCCCCTAAAGCAAGCATACCAGGAGCAAAGCAAGCTAGCTCATCCATCTGCAGTTTAACAAAATTGACTGCAAGTAAGAAAAAGATTAGTTATATTCTATCTACAATTACATCACAGCATCCTTCTTTTATTGTCAACTTACCTTATGCATTAAAGATCCACCAGAGCGTTCTGTGATGTAAGTAAAAGAGGATGGGGTAGATTTCTTGATCAGGCTTGCTAATCCTTCCATGGACTGTTCCCACATGTCTCTGCATTGAGTTCAAAAAAGAAACCTTCAACGGACACATTCTGCAATAAACTCTATGGCTAATGATCATTAGTTCCCAAAACCTACAGAACCATGGTACAGACTAGATATTCATACATTTTTGGGGTGGGAGAGGATGAATCCTTCCTTCAATTCCTCTCCCTTTACATTCAAGATGTGTCTGCATATACAAGAATAAGTCTGTGTTTCCGAGAGGAACCATGCAATCCTGTATATGCAGATGTATTGAGACTGTGTGGATCTTGGTGAAATTTATACAATCACACTTGTAACATCCACAAATAGACAAGTGATTTGCTGTTTGTGCCAATTTCTCTGTTTAGAGTCTAGACAAAGCCTACATATGCATTTTACATAGAATTTTTGGTTTTTTTAGAGAGAACCAAAATTAATGTTCGGAAATTCTATTTTAAAATTTACATGCATTAAATGGATTTTTGTAACTACCTGTACTGCTGTACAGCCTCAGTTTTGTTCCCCTGGATCCATACCTTTAGCAGATATTCATAAAAGCTTCCAAGCAGCAACACGACATATTAGTAAAAGAGATAAATGTTGGGATGATAATATCCATGCCCTGTGTATGAATTCTCACGTTTATAACAACCCAAAGCAACATAAATGCTTCAAATAGTTCAGAGAAACAAAAAAATCTTCAAAAGATAAACTAAAGAGAAACAAAGCATAATTGAGGAGAAATTATATCATGTACTCATATTGCCGAAAATGTTGTGCTAGTATCTCTATTTTGCACCTTATTCTCACCTAAGGATCTTCAAAATTCATTAACAAAATATTCTCCACATTATATTAATTTAGTATATTCAAAATCTTTTTGGATGCAACCATGTTCCTATAAAAAATAACTTGAAATCCAGGATTGACTTCAGAAAATGGGTCTGTCTACACCCACGCATGACCTAAAAAGAAAAAATTATTTGCATGTAGAGGTAGATCTCCTCTCACATTCAAACAGTTTAAAATCCTGAAGCCAGAGCAATATTGTGTTCTTATCAGGATGATGGATGGAGATTAATTATAACTATTTTGGAACAATGGTTAATAAATTCATTATCATATAATCAAGGTACAGGATTTTATATTCTAAGGATTATTTTCTTGACTTTGTTATGTCTTTCCTTCAAGCTATGGAAGTCGTGCTTGTATTTTGTCCTCGTTGAAGTTATTATTATTTGTGTGTTGATTTATTTTGGTTATTGCAGGTATCCCTGATGTACTGTAGCAGCCCTTTGGAGTATACATGATTAAGTTGGAACAACCCTGTGTGGTATCCATGATTGATTGGATCAGCCCTTCAGTGTATTCAGGATTTATTGTATCAGTTCTTCATGGTACAAGTGATAATGGACTTTATTTTATTGGATTGGTCGTGTGAGGTCTCCATGATTAATGACCTCTGGTTGGAGAGGAAGGAATTGGCTATGGCTTAGTTGATTGAAGCAATGAACAATTGGAGCGATATGATTGAAAGCACTCCATTTGAACATGAGATTTTAAGATAATAATTGCAAGCACATATGATTACAAATTTACAACAATGCTTTCAAACTGAAGAATCACGAATTAATAAAATAGCTTCAGATTATTAGGCAATTCAAAATTCAAACTCATAGTAAGAAGTACCTATCACCCATTGCCCCAAAAGTAATCTTGGAGGAAGCTCTTCCAGTATAAGGATTTACATAAATAGGAACCAGACCATCAGCAGGAAAAATTTTGCGTATTTGCTGAATCACATTTTCAACCTGCATCAACATACAAAAGACTTGTCATCCAGGCTGATAGTTTGACAGGACAACTTAAACAGCTTTCTCATTTTTCTTCTTCCTGCTTGTAACTAATAATAGCAATTTTTAGAACTGTTTATCCAACACACTATACATTGCTAAACATTATTTTGTTTCTCACATTTATTTTGTTCATTGATGGAAAGCATTTACTACAATGAAAATAAGGAGATCCAATCTAAAATATTATTAATGCAAATGCAGCAACAAAATGGAAATCCATTCCCAGCATAGTAAATACTCATTTTCCATGCAAAAAGAAGGCTTCAAGAAAACCAAAGACGTAAAGCAATATTTACCTTCTCTTGGTAATTGAGGTTCCCAGTTCTCTGGGAAAGTGCAATAAATTCCACTTGTGTTGTTCCAATATCTGCCAGTACACTTGAACCCTGATCGCAAAAGAGCATTCCCAATTGAAATTCAGCTCAAATCAAACCATCCATATGACAAATGTTAACAACCTCAATAAGTATATAAAGAGCTACATTTGCAACCCCTTAAAACAATTTTATTAGCTTTACATACTACATGCAAAACTAACATCTGTAAGAATTACAGGTAGATCAACCAAATCAAAAACCATATCAAGACCATATTAACTTTCCATTCAGAAAACATGTACCAATTATGAATGCATGCAGGTCATGGGCTGCCACACCTATGGGCACATTTCTTCCTGTACAAACAGTTCACTTGTATCAAAATCAAGGAGCAAATGTAACTGACCTAAGGGGTAAGCGAAAAATTTCAATTGGCCAAGTCTATTTTTATTTCTTTGGAGATATTTTGTTGCTACAAGAAATATAGGGAAATTATTTTAAGATTTTTTTATCTTTTCTTTTGTGTACAAGAAACAGGCATCTAGTTCTATTTTTCTATATTTCACCATGCACTAAAGGAGGCAATAAATTAGTGAGGATCCTGAATTAGCAAAAGAAGATTCCTCAGTCAAAACACAGAAAAATAGCTCCAAAAGCAGAATGATAGACAAGCAGAAGGGAAATTATGTGAGTAACCTTAAGCCATGACATTGTTTGAATAGATATACATAGATATAAATATATGATCACAGAGATTTGGTGTAACTTGTACCCATACGAAATTGTCGTATTGTGTCAAATATCAGATAAAATTTGTTGTTTGTTGAACAAAGCATAAGCCATATTTCAAAACTCATCTTGTTTGTCTCGTCTTGCCATCTTTGTTGTCCTTCTCTAATATTCACAGGACCATGGAGTGAAATTTTTCAAATCATTCGTCGTGATGGAGGAAGTAAGTTGTTGTTGAAGGACTTTGCTGAATTTGCTCAAGTATGCGCCTTTGTGAAAGAATGGAGTTTTAAAAGGCAGGTCAGAATTGAAATGTCTGGGGTGCACCTGTATAAAGTAATAGAGAAAACAAGTTTTCATTGTTTGGGGTGCACTTGTAATGAAGAATCCAAATTCAAAATCCCCTTATCAAGTATGCACCTGAGTGAAGGAAAGTCAAGAATCCAATGAAGAGATAAGGGCAAGTTCAAGTTTCAAAATACACTCATAAAGCACACCTATCTATCGGAGGTATTCAAAGTTGAAAAGTTTCGAAGTATCGTGTACAAGGGCGCGCCTCAAAGTGTAACTTCAGAAGTCAATTTGCTGTTGAGGGGTACACGCCAAAGAGTATGCAAATTAAAGTTTCAAACTCAATACAGAGGAGTGCACTTGCATAAGCAAACAAAGGGATTGTATAGTAAGGTGCACTCCCTTGATAAGTAGAATATCAAAATCAGAAAGTGATTTAACATATGGAGAAATGTGCGCCCTTATTGGGAAAATTTTGAATTTGAAATCTAATACAGAGATGTGCCTCTGTGAGGGACTTGTATGAGCAAAGTGAGAAATTGAAGTGTATTCAGATGCGTGCCAGTCATAAGGTACAGTGTCAAGTTTGTCATACTGAGGTGCATGCCTAAACACAAGTTCGAAGAGCAGGGTGCGTTCCCAAGGGCACGCTTGATTGAGAGAATTGTTTTCAAAGTTTGAAGTCTAATGTTAAGTGTGCACCTGCTAAGGGTGAAGTAAAAAATGTAGAATACATTCCCAGGCACACACCAAATGAAGGAGAATGTTTTCAAATTTTGAATTTAGAGTTGCATACAAGGGCACATCTGAAGGTGTGAATTCTGGTATGCAGGTGCATGCATGAAATTATTAATGCAGGGGTATACCTGAGAAAAAGTTAAAAGCAATGTGAAACTAAATAGATGTGTGTGCCTGATAAAGAGGTTTTCAAACCAAAGACTAAATTTAGGCTTTAGAGAGGTGCACGCCTCCATATAGAAATCCCGAGAAACAAAATTCAAGTGTAGTTGCCTTTATAAGGTGCGTGTTTGTGTAGGCTAACTTCAAAGTGCGAAAATCAAACAAGAATTCTTTTAGACAAGTGTGCACGTCATTGAAGAAGTGCAAGTGTGAATTTCTAAAGTTTGAAACCCTGTTGCAAGGCATGTGCCTCGCTGTGAGATTCAAACTGAGATTCAGGTGTTGTTTATTAACAAAGGGGCACACTCAAGAAGGTAAAACAGCTGTACAGAAGAGGTGTGTTAAATATTAGCTGATAATCCGTGTTAGCTTTGTATCGCAATCATTATCAGAAGAGGTCTTGTAACTTTGTGTGCAATCCTTCCATCCTTCATTCATAGTTCTTATGTTCATGTTTTATATACAAAATCTCTTGTCTAATGCAGGAGTGTTGAATCAGCTTGTGCCCTAGAGAAACAAACAGATAGATTTTAATTTTAATTTGTTTGTATTGCATACTTATCCATAGGTTAGGTTGAAAAGGGAGCTTCCCCTTATAATTTGCAGTACAGTTTACTGTACACATTTCGTTTTGTGTCACACTAAAAGGTGTGAATTAAAACACTAACAAGAATGTCATTCTGATTGTAATCTCATTGAGATCAATGGCAATACCTAGGATAGAAAGTCATCTAAAGTCTGCTAGGTTGTGCCTCACACAGTGCACCCAACGATGACCAAATCGCCCTGCACCTGAGTCTGAAGAGCAGGTCGCACAGGCAACAGACCTGTTGAATCCCATCTAGAGCACCCTCAAAATTTCATTTCACAATTTCCCCCTACTCAAGAATCCTAGGATGAAATGAAAAAAAGATATATCAAAACTGTACGCACATTACCCTGATTTCACATTAGTAGAAAACAGCTATTATTCTCATTTTCATAAAGAAATGTGTGTAGCACAAAAAATCACACTGCTTTTGATGCAGCACTTCTAAGTCAAGAGCCAATGTAGTAGAGTTCAAATCTAAATCTCTAGGAATTCAGATCGTGAGGTACAAAGACATTCTAGTTAAAACTTAATCATTACTCATAAGAGTCTAAGATCATACTAATGCAAAAGTACAGCTGATTCGAGTACATCTCCAAAGATAGAGTTCATGAGACTGCAAGCATTTTCCATTGTTGAAAATTTTTATCAAGCATTCTTTTTTCTTTTTCCCTAGTTTAGGTGCATAGAACATCAAGTTTCACAGATATGAAGTTGGTTTCTAAGCTCATAACTTCACCTGTCAACCCAATCATTCATAACTGTCACTGAAAATTAAATCACATTACCTAAGCCGCCAATTAGTCAATGATAAATCAAGTCAGCTACAATATGCAATTTATTAATGATTGCTAATGGTTGCTCGAATGAATGGGCAGATAGGTCAATTTTATTTTATTTTATTTTTTTGGTACAGAGGAATCGGCACTAGCCAGGACCCCATTTGCAAGGCCCTAATTACTCAGCCCCTATAACTTCCAGCCACATGAGCTGCCCCTTACTCATGCAACGGTTGAAGCCAGGAATTTGAACCTGCGACCACTATCTGTGTCTTTCAATGGCTTAACCATCTGGTCTACGCCCCGTGGGCAGAAAGGTCAATTTTTTTAATTTCATGCACTGAAGCTTGTTTTAGAAATAGGAAAAGAAGATATAATTCAAGGCAGAAATCTAGATATGAAATGAATGACGAAGAAGTCAACAAATACTTTTTAGGCCAACTTACTACCCCAGATATGCCTGATCCCACTCTTCAAAATTCTTTAAAATGAATTGGATAACCTTGATATTGAAATCCATCCTTATTTCAACTTGTGTTAGCACAATGAAGAACTGTTAAGTGTTAACAAATATACAGAAAATCAGCTAAGTTGCCGGTTCGGGTGCAGGTGCGGGTGCGGGTTCGGTTCGTGGGTTCGGCCAAAATTTTTTTGGGTTTTTGGGTTCGTTTATATATATATATATATATATATACGTATATGCAAAAAAATTAAGCATAGAAGCAAGAATTAAGTGTAGAATTGCAAGAATAAAGTGTAGAACACCACATAGCATCATATAATCAACAAAACCATCATCAACTTGAATATCATAAAACATTAAACTCGAACTTCAAGTTCAATAACAAGATTCAAAATAATAATATCATGTTCAACAATCAATTTTCATTGTTTCAATGTCAAATGCCAAGTGTCAATCATCATATGGATTTGCTAAATCATCATCATCATCTTGGACATTAGCAGGATCATTTGAAGAACCACAACCAACACCACTGCCACTCGCGGCACTCATTGAAAAAGTGTGCTCACTCTCTGATCCCTCAAGTGCAACATGTTTGGATTGGGAAGTAGAAGCATCCATGTCAATTTGCTCTGGCTCCACATCCCACAACTTTGATTCCCCCTCCTTATAGTCTTGTTTTTTGTGTGAAAGGAGGCGCAAGTTGGAATGCACATACACTAAATTCTCCGCCTTTTTGGAGTGCAATCGGTTGCGTTTTATCGAGTGGATAAAAGAGTACGTGCTCCAATTCCTCTTAGATGCAGAGGAACTAGCAACCTATGACAACAAAGTAGAGAGAAAGAGTTAAAAATAAAAACTTACAAAGTTAAAACTCATAAAGTTACAAGTTATAAAATTTATAATAATTAAAAATTATGGAACTTCAAACTTCAAATTTTAAAAGTCTTTAAGATAAAATTATAAATCATAAAAAACATAGAAATTTAGTAAACTTACTTGTGATAAAACTTTGACTGCAAGAGGCTGTAGGCACCGGAATTGTTGGCCATGAAAGTACCACCAATTTTGAGCATCTTTCTTGAATCTACCATGAAGAGCCTCAATGCTTAGACCATTGGAGTGTACAAAATCAGTGACCATATCATGCAAATCTGGATCAGGGAAGAGTCTACGAAATGCTGCCTTATACCCATCAGACACTTCTAAATCTCTCCATGGGGGAATCCTATTTGTCACTGAAAGAATCTCACTGCTGTAATATTTTGGAGTCAATGCAAATGCAAGAAGATGCAGCGGGGTTGTCATTGTGTTCCATCTAGCCTCAATAATTTCATGCACTTGCTTGAAGAGAATTTCTTGAGGATTTTTCTCCTTCTCATTTATGATGTTCTTTATCTTCTCTATCATTGAATCAATGCCATCATATATCTCCCCCATGCAAGGCTTGTCCATGTCTGTCTAACGAATCATGCTCAAAATGGGCTCGGTGAAACTAAGGAGATACTCCACACGATCCCACCAATAGTCATTTAGGATCATCCCCTTAACATTTGCTGCCCTCTCAGTGTTGCTTTGCCTCCATACGGACCAAGTAGTGCTTGTTACCATGTTTATAAGAGCCTGTTTGACCTTCACAAGTCGTCTCAAGGCAATTGTGTTTGAGGCAAAATGGGTCTCGACAACCTATTGAAATATCAAAAATAAAAAGTACAATAAATAAAATTTAATTTAAACATTTAAAAAATTGAAAACAAACTTTAACTTTTAAGAAGAAATAGAATATGTGAAATTAAAAATTTAAAGCACTATGAAAAATTTAAATTTAAAAATATATTGCTTCACTTACCTTCAACAACTCCAATGTAGAAAATGATCTAAATATGCTTTGGGACATGTGGTGGTTGGTGACGAACATTCGTATCTCCTCGGCCTCTGCATACAACTCTCTAATCCAATCAATTTTTTTCCCAATCTTTTGTAGCATTAGATTGAGAGAGTGGGCAACACAAGGTGTCCAAAAGATATGTGAATATCGTTCCTCAACCAACAACCCAGCAGCTCTACAATTTTTTGTGTTGTCCGTTATCACTTGAACAACATTACGAGGTCCCACATCCTCAATGGCTGCAATGAGGATCTGAGCAATAAATTCACCATCCTTCACCTGTCCCTCACAATCCACAGCTCTCAAAAACATTGCCCCTTTAGGGGACACTGCAATGACGTTGATCAAAGGCCGATTTCTTGCATCTTTCCATCCATCAGAGACAATTGACACCCCTGTCTCACTCCATGAATCCCTTAAGGGCTTCAATGCATCTTCTATACTCTTCACCTCATTCTCCAATAAGGTGCCACGCACTTTCTCATAACCTGGGCTCTTATACCCTTTTGGAGCCTCATTAATTTTTCTCACCATCTCTTGCCAATATGGTGAGCGAACAACATTGAATGACATACCATTTGCATAAATGCATCTGGCTATATGTTGGTCAGCAATATCTCAAGCCTCATTTTGAAATGATGTTTCCAAAGGTCCCTTTGGTCTCTTGTTTGTAGTGCTTGTGGGTTGCTCTTGAGGAGTGACCAAAAATGGGTGGCTCTCTATCACAACATTCGAACTAGGAATAGATGGAGGATCCATTCTTTGATTTCTGCCTCTTTTCCCTGACATGTTTGCTACTGATTTACGGCCTGCTGCTTCATCTGTTGCTTCTTGCTCCGTGATATATGCCAGCACTTGCTCTCGTGGTATAGGTTTATTACTCTTTCCTGGGCAAGCTTTGATCCCCATCCTAGGGATGTTACACAAATGGGCTTTCACCCGACTATATGAATTGTTATATTGCACATCACAGCCATTGCATTTCCAAAGGTAACCCCCACCACCTGGTTGTTGTTGAATCATTTCAACATGCCTCCAAAGAGGTGAGTGTGGATCGATTTTGAATTTTGATTGTGATACTAAGCTAGAACTAGCTGCCATTGTGATTCTTGTCACCGGTGGGTGTGGCAATAAGTTTTGTAAACAAAATGGAAACAATGAAAACTCAAAACTTTCAAGAATCAAAACAAAAACAAAAGCATGTTGATACATTCATTACTCATATAAATAGTTTAAAAAAAAAATAAACAAGTTGAAAAGAATTTGTTTGTTGTTCAAAAATGCAAAAAAAAAAAAAAAGAATAGAAAACCTACCTCTTTGCAAAAATCTCTTCCTTTGATCTTCTTGGCAGCCTCTAAACTGTTGGAAATGAGTAGGAATGGTGGAGCAATGGATTTCCAACCTTCAGGATTCAATCTTCAGGTTTCTTCTTCAACCACAAATTTTTTTTTGAATTCAGCCACAATGGAGAGTTTTTGTGTTTTGGAATGAAAGAAATGAGTTGAAAATGGCAAAAATGTGTTTATAATGCCTTTTTAGGGTTTCATTTGCATTTGAGAATGTTTAAAAAATTATAAAATTGATGTTTAAGTTGAAAAAAAATTTTAAAAAAATGAATGGGGGTGTGGGTGCGTTCCGGGTGCTGTGCGGGTTCTCTTTTTTTAGGCTGGGTTCGAACCCAGCGAACCCGGGTGCGTCCGGGACGCACCCAGCCCCCTTCCACCGCACCCTGCCAGTACCCACAGGGCACCCGCACCTGCACCCGCACCTCTGGCAGGTGAACCCTGCAACATAGAGAAAATGTATTCAATTCTTGGAGCATACAAATTTTGGAACGAAAATTTGAATGCACGGGCTACAAGGTTTACAAAACAGGATGATGCCATTATTAACAGTCAAAAACATTCAGAAACGCCCCAAGAGAAGTATCAACAAACTTTGATTGAATCCAGAATATTAACAAAACTTCAACAGAATCAAATAAGTAAGATGATTCAGGATCCTCAACTGTGGTGAGTACAATACTTTCAACATCCAGCAATCCAATCCTATAGCAGATTCCAGAACCACTTGAGATTCCAGATCGGATTGCCACAACACCACATGATAAGTAAGCATTGTCTGTTCCACTTCCTCCAGTTTAAGAATGATTAGTTGAGAGTCTTAACACTACTGGCAGTGGCAGGTGTAAATGTAAGCTAACTATGGGTAGTTGGTAAGAAAAGTAACGACAGCTGAATCCAGTAAATGTAAAAGCATAACTATAAATTTATGAAAATGGAAATCTGAAAAATTTACTTATTATGGGTAGTTGATTAGTTTGAAGGACTTAAATTGGTTTTTTTTTAAAGCTTAATTATGGGTTCCATAGGGGTACACACCCAACTAGGAAAAGATGATTTCGATATGGCGTAAAAGCCAAATAGAGCCTCAACTCAGATAAAATAACAAAACCAAAAGTCCGGACAAGACACTACATGGACCACAAACAAAAAGTGGCCAAAACCACAATCATACTGGATTCCAATTACACAGTGGCAGAAGCGCCACCCTCCTTCTCAATCACCTTGAACCTAGGCTCCACAAAACCTCTCCAAACAGCCCTGGCAACCCCAGACTTGGAGAGTACAGGAAAGGTGAAGAGACTCAAAATATCTAAGCAGCCATCCTCTTAAATTATCAAGATGCAAGACTAGTACTTGGCTGAAAATAGCCAAATCCTTGAACCTCTTGATCAGAGATTGAGAAAAGCACCTAGCATAGCCCAAAAATCCTGCTGCTGAAACTAAACACACCCCTCACCCTGAGCCTGTTCACAATCTTCTGAGCTATTTGCAATGCAATACACATCCTCCTAAGGGATAATCTTGTGCAAAATCCACTCCTGCACAACAAGGCCTGTAACTCTCTCACCCAAATCTGAGCAAAATCCTCTGTAATAGAGGCTCTAGTTCACAGCATCCAGTATTGCTCAGCCCATCCACACCCAGCATGACCTTTACAAAAGAAAGGGTAGCGAAATCCACAATGTTGAAGGTGCATCTGAGTCTCTTGTTGAAGACTGCACCACTGTAGGGGGAATCCCTACCAACCAGCCCTCGCTTCATAGTGCCTGCAAAAGAACACCTCTCAGCCTCATGTTCTACTAGCCCGATGATCCCCTGCATACAAACAATGTTGCAAGCAAAAAGTAAAACAGATACCAGCGTGAAGCTGCCCACAGACTCTTTTAAAAAGGCCCTCACATGCAAAAAAATGAATGTCTTGCATGCAGTATGAATGCCATACACAGAACATTACTACTGCAAGGTAAAACAGCGGCCAATAATAACACTTCAGCTGGTAAGAGCTCTGAAATCTCCCAGTGACCAGGATCCGCACTGAGCTTACCCATGATGGGGAATTGGGAAATTTCAGCATTCGCTAGACAGTCAGCAATACTGTAACTTTCTTTGTAACAGTGCTTGTACATGATTCGTTCAAAACTGCTTCCAATTAAATCCACTTCTTCCAATATGATTTTCAATTTTCAGTTGTTAATGTCTTTCCTTAGGCATCCCAAGATAACTGCTTAAGAGTCTCCTTCGATTTCTAAAAGCTTGCATCCCAAAGATTTAGCCAATTTAACACCTTCAAGAAGAACCAAGGCTTCTACTTCATTGTTTGACTTCACTCCTAGAAATAAGGATCCACCTCTAACAAAAGTACCTGTAGGAGATCGTATCACAATGCCTGCCCCATACAGTCCCAGGTTCCCTTTTGCTACACCGTCAAAATTTAATTTGAGGGAATCTTCCTAAGGAGGCTTCCATTTGTTTCCTATACACTAGTTCTTTTTACCAATTTACCCATGAATGGGGGAAGACTTAATCAGTTTTGACAAAGAGGTTTCTGCACAATGCAGCCATTGGAACTTCAGAGTAACTTCTTAGTTTGTATATAAAGACTTTTTATTGTTTTCTTTTTAACTTGAATACACATAGACTAACAAAAGTCAAAAATATTTTTTATTACTGTTTCTCATATGTGATATAAGTTCTTACATTGTGATGGATAAATAACAACATGGGAATTCACCCTCATGCCTAACTAAGTGGGTCCTGTGTGGATTACGCCCGTGCTTTTCCTTGCTTCTATCTTCACTTCTGCACTGCTGACAGCTTGTAGGCTTTGTAACTTATATTTTAGGTTTGAATTTTTATTAGTGTATTTATATTTGTCATTTAATATATGAACATTAAAAACCTGATATTGAATGTCAAAGTATTTTTTTAATGTTTATATTGTTCAGTGCCATTTATAACTTTTTATGTATCATGCAGACTCCAGGAAGATTTTAATTTTTTAACACTTTGACTTTCATTTTTGTAATGCACAAGTAAAAATACAATTTTCATTTTTTGTATTTTTTTTTATCTATACAATATTCACAAGGACATCCCTTTAGTTGTGTAACCAAGTTTTGGAGGTGCCACCTCCAGCAAGATTTTAAATTTTATAAATTTTAGACACTTAGTTTTCATTTTTGTGATGCCTAGTACTGTTGTGACCTAATCACACATCGCCCCATTGCAAATGGGGACCCCCTTTTTTTGAGCTCCGATGCTTTTGCTTACGTTTTGGATGATGTCTTAGGTTCGTTTCCTTTGCCAATCCAACAATGAGAATCTCCTAGGAGGTTTTGTTTTAGAACTAGAGGTCTCACCTGGAACATGAACTTGCAATAATGAAGAATCTTGATCAAACTCCATTCAAATGGAAACTAGGAAGTCATCTGTCAAGGTTCAAATAAACATTGAGATCAATCCTGATGCATGTTTGAGATCCTGAAAATGACTAAGTCTGATATCCTAAAAATCCTGAAAATTGGCTAAGTCTGAAATCTGGTGGATCCTCAAAAATCTAGAATCTGCATGTTAAATCCAGTGGATCTGAGACCTATCTTAAACATCCTGAAAGGTATATTGAAAAATATTTAAAGTATAAACTTATACTTAGATATATTTTTCAATATACCTAACCCTGGGGACTTTCATTTCTAGGCGCAAATTTGCTCTAGTTAGTTAGGTGCATTTCTCCACTTGCAGTGACTCAAAATTGCGCCTAGAACTCAAGGCGCATTTCATCATCTAAGAAACCTCAAACTTGCTCCTTGAACCAATGATGCTAGAAGTGGTGAAGAAAATGGGTGCCTTGAAGAATTAAACTCCCTGAGACACCTTGCAATTGCTTAAAGTCCAAAATTCACTCATCTTGAGCTAGGTGCATTATACCTTTTGAACAACCCCATATGTGCACCTAAGGCAAAAGGAGGTATGAAAGCATGAAATTTGATGTCATTTGAGGTAGAGAGTCTTCTAGATACCTTCGCATTGGATTGAAACCTCTAATTTGAACATGATTGTCATCTTCAAGGTTAGGTGCAATTTTCAACTCATTTCACCTTAGATTTGCACCTAGCAATCATGGAGTTTAAAGACACCAAAATAGCGCCCAATAGTGAAGAAGTAGCTTATAAGACCTTAGGCACATTTTTCATTTCCCTCCACCTTGGATTGGCGCCTCACATGAAGTCACATTAACTAAGCAAATCTAGGCACAAAATCCATACCTTAACAACCACAAAGTGCACCTAGCAATGAAGGGAGTTTGGAATCATAAAAATGTCAAAAGACTAGCTAAGTCATCCTAGGCGCACATTTTCTATCTGAGCAACTCTAGATATGCGCCTCAGGTTCAAGAGCAGGAATCAATGAAGAAGGGCCTTTCTTTGTCAAAACAAACATCTTCAAGCGTTAGCAAAGGTTTGGAACCATTGAGATTCACTAAAACTACACCAAGAGGTTAGGCGCATTTTTCCACCAGGATGACCCTAAATGAGTGCCCTAATTGAAGAGACATGAATCAACTATTGAAGGGTCCTTGACAAGCATCTTTGAGCACTGATAGGAGTGTGAAGTCATGAAATTGTACTAAGTCATCCTAGGCGCACTTTTACTCCTCTGCAACCTAAATGAGCGCCTAGGAGGAAATTACATGAGATAGCACTTTTGAGTGGGCACCTTAAGAGATATGATCATTCTATGTCATCTCCCATTGCTTGAAATCATTGAAATATCAAAAATAAAGTCAATTTGATGATAGGCGCACTTTGCCTCTCTGTAGACCTAGATTGGCGCTTTAAAGAAGAACACCTAAACTTGCATCTTTAAATGGGCGCCTAGATAGGAAGGCTCATCCTAAGGCATGTTCAATCATTCAAAATCATTAAAATAGAAAATAAAGCCCAATTTGGCCTAGGCGCACTTTTCCTCCCATGCCAACCTAGATTTGCACCCTAAGGAAAATCACTTAAATTCATGTTTATAAGTGAGCGCCTTGAGAGGAGGGATCATTTTAAGCCATTACAATTGTTTGAAATCATTTAAAATGACAAGTATGAAGCTATCTTGTGTTAGGCGCACTTTGCTCCTCTAGACACCTAGATATGCGCCTAGACTTAAGACAAGTTATTTAGATGTTTAAAGATGATTCCTTTGTGTTATAAAGTGTTTATCATAAGGATTGATGTGTTTCTTGGTTTGCATTGCAGGAAGATTGAAGGAAAAGAAGTATCACAGAGGTAGGAGCAAGAGTTTGGAGTCACCTTCAAGCGAGGGGTGAGGCTAGAAGGCCACTACATCATGTAGCTGCTCCAAAGGAACCTTCCACCATTATCATGCCAAAACACTTGATTATCAATGACATCTAGAGAAGACATCCATCCACCATACTTCAAGTTCCTCCGGTACATTCAAGTCTCCTTGAGAAGTCATCTACATAAAGAAGGTGTTGTCATCAACATCTACTCTCTAGGAAGTATCATCAAGGAAGATCATTCATATACCCTGCAAGAAGAAGAAATATCCTAGAGTTAGTCAAATGAAGCAACATGTATTATACCTATCCAACTTGCAAAGAAGATCAATATTACATTGAACAAGGAGTAAACTTCCCACATTGAAGTTCATCAAAGTAGTCACATTTGAAGACATCACACAGATGATACAATTTGGGAATATGCCCACAGAGCAAAGTGAATAAACAGTTGAAATCCACAAATTTGCTGAGGTGGCGCCTATGTGGCATGTACCTATTATCAGTCCAATCATAATCAGCCACATCATATGTCTAGGTTCAATGTACCTGTTACACACATGAAGACAAAGAGGGTACCTATGTGGAAGATACTATGAAGATTCTATTTCATCCTTATCTTCTTGGAAAACGTGCCTTCATTGCCTCTCTTATGTACTAAAAATAGCAAGTTGTTGTAACTACTTGCTGAGATGGCATGATCCTGGCCCTTGGCTATCTGAATTTGATTTAGGCCATTCATTGTAATTCTAGACCTCTATATAAAGGCCTTGTTGCCTCATTTGTAAAGAGAATATAACTAGCGCAATAGAGTAGAGTAGAGTAGGAAGAGACTCTCAAAGTTCTCTGAGAGTACTTGAAGTTGTAAATATTTCTCAAGATTAATGCAAAGACATTAAAGCTTGGTTGGTGTTAAGTGTTGTCTTGTATCTTGATGAAGTGGAGAGATGTTTTCTAAGTAGATTAGAAGTAGATTAGAGCTCATTGATGTAATGTATGTTGTATTGAATATTTGATCAACTCCTAGCTCATGCTTTTAACATTCATCGTTGATGAAGTGTTGTGTAAAGCTAGTCTGAGCTTCATTATAATTTGCATAAGTTCGATTGTGGATGCTTGTTTGAGCTGAGCCGTCTAATGGGGTGCTTATATGAGCTTTCATGATTTGAAAACCTTTCGCTATCCTTAGGAGATTGCACCGACTCCATGTAGTTGTAGGGACCCTTGGCGAAGTGGAGTTAGGCTGATTAAGGAGTTTGTCTATTCGTACATCATCATTGCTTCATTGACCTTAGATTAGTTTCTTCTAAATCTTATCTTTTTCATTTTCTTTATCATTGAAGCATTGTACATATGTCATCCACACTGCAAGGAGAAATAAGCTGAATAAAGCAAGAAGAATTCTGCGTAAGTCCCTTTGTGATAATCAGCAAGATCACATCAAATCACTGAGTCTATCCAATAAAATCACGAATAAGGAACCTTGAAGTTACTTCATTGGATCACATCAATTAGCCTTTGAAGAACTTTATTCAAGAGAGAGTGGGATACTTAGTGTTTTACTCTATTGTTGAGTTGTCTAAAAACAATCATCAACAAGTACAAATATAATTTTCATTTTATGAAGTTTATTTTAATCAATACAATATACACAAGGACATCCCTTTAGTTGTGTAACCAAGTTTTGGAGGTTTGCAACAAGTGCCTTGTAATGTACCTTGTGTACCCCTGCAACTGTGCACCATAGTAACTATTTGCTATTTCATGCATAGTCATACAGGGGAAATTGCATAAACAACAATAAAGGATAAATCCCACAATTGGAATTCCGTGGATCTAGTTAGCCAGATGATATTTTGATCTAGTTTCTTATCCTATTAAATTGATTTTGCAGGAAAATTACATGGTTTATTCCTATTGGTACATTATTCCACTAATAACCACAGCTATGAAATCCTCCTCCTCTTTGTGCACACTGTGACTGCCAATAGGTGCGTCCTTGGAAAAAAATGAATCATTCAGACAGCAGATAAAATGATGCAAGTCAATGATGACACTTGTTTTGGAAGATGTGAATTATTGTTAGACACAACAAAATGCCTTGCATTTAAATTGAATAATAAAATCTAGCAGACCTGGTAGGAGCAACATTAAAACAATGTACCCCGTGCAAACATTGAATATGTTCCCTCGTGTCTCATTCACTTCAAGGAAAGGTTACCAGGTAAAAAAGGTAAAATTAATTTTTTAGGTCACCATCAAGCAAGACACCCATTTGGTATATGAGACCCCCCAGGGTTAAAAAAGCATCCCACAAGGGAATTGTTTTCTCCATTTACCATTTTTGTTTTGAGGTGTACAACCCTTACCCCCCTCTGGATTTGAACATGTGATCTCCATTATGGAGTACACATGCCTTCACCATCAAGCAAATTCAAGCTGTACTCAAGATGCCAGATCCTGCAAAAGTCCCCACAATCTCATGAGGAGATACGTGTCGCTAGGATCTGTTTGGATATTTGTGTCGGCTTGAACTTTCTACAACATATGACTAAATAATGAATTACACAAAAACAATCATATGTGTAGTGATAGATTACATAAGGAATAACATTTATGACACTGTGAATTGTACTATCAAACATAAACAGTAAAGCATTCAAGTAACTAAATATATGAACTAGCAATACCCCAGTCCATCCTGGATTATTTGCATGCCCATCACCCAAATTGATAGAAGAATAAGGTATCCCAGTTGGTGTATTCCAAGCAGGTAGCAGTCTATCTGCAATTTGTTTTGCCTTGTCAAGAAATACATTATCTCCAGATAAGTCATATGCACTAAGAAGCCCTCCTAATACCCTGCATTTTCAGAATGTGAAAGATATACAATATTAGACCACTAACTATAAAGCAATAAGATTGCCTAAACAATGACTTCAAATTGCAAAAACAGCAAGTCTATTACTAATCAAGTTAAATCACAACACGCTGGAACGTTTTTCATTTCACACTGAGTATGGACTAACAAATAAATACTAACAAATTAAATGCACATTATATGACGTAGCCTTAAGGACAAACCTAATTGTAGTCTCAAAAACACTAGCATCAACACCCTTGTTGAAATCCAGTGAAGTGATCCAACTGGAAAAGAAGTATCAAAAACAAATTTCAGATATCTGCTTCAAAATAAACTGAATGGAGTAATGATCAATGTCCTCTGAATTCTTGGAACAATGAAATTAAACTAAATCAACAAGTAGCTTTCAAATAAGACTAAACACTACCTTTTAGCTTTTTGGAACTGCTCATCTAGTCCCATTATGTATAGTGTGTCAAGAGAATCTATTATGCTTGCTCCAAGTCCCCCAAAGTTATTTACTCCTCTCCTCGACTGGGGCTGTTCAAAGATGGAAATAGTCCCCACTAAGTCATAGACAGAAAGCAAAGAAAAAGACATTTTCAATTGTAAATATCAATTTTTTGATAGCAGAAACTAAATATAACAAGTAATATAAGTCATAAGTGTCACGCATGACTTTCTCAACTGGCACTCAAAAGTCATCATCTGAACCTAATAAGGATATCCATGTAACTCTGGGATCAAGGAATCTGACTCCACAAGATTAAAGAATTGTGAATTAAATAAGAATTGGATTTCTGGATTGAATATGTTGTGAGGAAAACCATGAGAAATATCAATGTACCAACAAAGGTGCCTGAACTGAGATTGTTCTGTGGTTGTGCCAGCAAGCAGAGAAGTGTTCTGTCTACTTCACCATTCATTAAGATATCAACTATGCAAACCATAAAAGAGCATAGAAAATGAATGCAATCATCAACATATAATCACAAAACATATCATATAAGAACTGAAGCAAAAGTTTTACCCTATGTGACACTTGCAAACATAATAGAGCACAAGACAGAAAAAAATGCATAGCTATCAAGTTACAATCAAAAGAACAGGTTATAGTAGAAGTAAACACTTTATCCTATTTGACACTTGGAACTTCTTATATACAGTTAAATATAGTTATTCTCTGACTCAATCTATTAATAAGTGACCACTAACTAGCTACAACCAACGTAAACCAACCTTGACCAAGTTATGGTCAGCATGAATCCAGTAATGATCAATTTGGTCTATCCGTCTATGCAAACCAACTGAAGTCTATCTCCTATTTATATCTCAAATTAGGTTGGGACAACCCCTAACCCCTAATCAGGCCGCTTCATGCAGATTAGAAAATCTAGAAACTACTATATGACTAGTCAAAGGTTACACACTGAGTCCAATACTCCATAACCTAACAATACATAGTGACAAGAAGATGATTAGGGGCATGACATGCCCTCCCCTTTCACAAAAGTGGGTCTATCTATCTTGATATGAGGAGATGATCAGGGACACTGTTCATTGTACCATGACGGTACCATACATTATGGAGTAAAGAGAAAGACTCTTCTTGTTCATGTTATGTCCTCTGTGTCACAAGTCATTATCTACTAAAATATGTGTGATAAGTTCAATTTGTAGGATCTAATGTGCATATAAAGTTTAGCATACTACGCCTTGAGCACTAACATTCCCTAAACTTTGAATTTAAATCATCTTACAACTTGGTGAAGAACAAGAAGAATAGAATTGGGGAAATGCCACAAGCCCAGTAACTTGGAAATGCCTATAACTTAAAAAGGAGGAGAAATATGGATGTTGGAAATAGTGAACAGTAGACTCTAGAAAGCACATGGGTCTATCCAAGCAAAGTGTTAGGAGGATCTTCAAGGCATATAGCTTATGTAGCTAGTGAAATATACAAAACAAAAAACACTCGACCAACCATGATAGAACTAATCTGTAAGGGAAAAAACAAGGAGCAAATGACCTATAACAAACGGTCATGCAAGAGATTTAAGATGAATGAAGTGACTGTTACTACAATGCAAAAATCTTAAATACGCATCAAAAATCTTAACTAAGCTGCCACTTGATGACTACTTCAACAGGAAGAGGAACAGAGACAATTCACAACAAGAAATTCAACATCATGCACAGAAAGGAGAAGCAATAATTCCAAAAACCATGAAAATTCTGATCGACAAAAACTGCAAGGATATGCATCTTAATAGTTTTTATGGGCTATGATCTTGCAGAGAATTCTGCAAAATGTTGATGTGTTGGTATCAAGAAGGAAGCTGACCAGCTATGCAGGCCTGCAACACAAATATGAGACCAAATGACCATATCTATGATTGCAAGAAAATTCAAAAGAATAACAGATGCTGCAAAAGCTGCAAGTGTGTTTTTCACAGACAGATTAAGCAGCCTGTATATTCCAAGAAGTAAAGCAAAAGAAAGATGGAACAACTTGAAGAATGAGCTTATTATAACATTTTCACAATATTAACTGCCAAACTCTATACTCAAATTTGTAGCAAAAAATCACCAAGTTTTCATGCAAAGGAAACAAGTCATTAACTATCATCTTAAAACCTTTAAAAGTGATCCTTGACAAGCAATAACAGTAGGTTACATCCCAAAACCACCGACAAAGGAAGAACAAACTGAATTTATGTAGTACTGTTCTCATTCCACCAAGAAAATATGAAGTTATCTTTGAGGACCGATAAAATGAATAATACTACAGACCATAAGATAGTTGTGAATAGAGACTGTCCAATTTGAAGGTTAGTACAACACTCTCATATTCGCATCAGCAAAAGCAATAGTCTACAAGGCATTCTGAAGCATAAGAAAAGAAATAAGTTCAATAATATTTAAGGTCTACATACCTATAATCAAATAAATTAACTACAACAACAAAATTAATATTCATGGTCGATACACAACTCAAACTGTTAATAAATATTGAGATCATCATGTCTGACGTGGTAGTATTAGTAATATAATAAGTCACAATCTGCTTAGAAAGGCTACAAATAATAGCAGCATAATTTACTACCTACAAAAAAAGATTCTCTCCAGAATAAGTCTTTGAGGCAAACCTGAAGTTCATCAAAGCCCCATGCATACTTTTCATAGGAGGTCCAAGCATGTAGCATAGCTCCCTTTATTGCATTTCTCCTTTCAATGTTAACAGGATCATCAATTTCTTTTGGGATTTGTTGTGTATGGGTTATTCCTCTCACGTCTCCTAAGAGATTATTAAGCTCTTCTAACTGCAAGAACCTGATTGCTAACAGGTTAAGAATTCATTTTAAAATTTACGAGGCAAGAAAAAATTTAGCACATGAACCACACCAATTGATTTAATTGCAGATCACCTATTATATCAGCATGCCAAGAAAAATTCTCACAATGTATACTGAAAGTGAATAAATGGATGCTTTAGAAGACATTCAATTAAAATTAGGAAGAATGAAAACTTAAAGTGTTCAATGTATAGCAAGAACTTAAATGATCAAATAAACAAAACAGAAAATTTGTAATCTTAAGTTTTCACTGAATTTGTTAATGCAAAGGAGAAACTTCATTGAGCATGATATCCTAACTTGCCTGACTTTGAAGTTTTTGCTTTTCTTCAACAATCCTGCTGATTTCAGCCTGTAAATCATATAAAATGAATAACTTCAAATTCAATTAAGAATCTGATTCTTAGAAATAATATGTGAACATTATAAAATCATTCATGATATTAAAATTTTGATACAAATTCCATACCAAACAAAAACTCTCCCTTGGAAAAAAAAATAAACTCTAAAATTATACTCTAAAACCTCCATAACATGGTAATTGTGCTTCCATATTAATCTACTCAGTTCTAAAAGCATGCCAAACAAGGATTGTACGATACTACAATCTGTATGTTCTTTTTTGGACATTATAAATTTAGTCACAGCATCACGCCAAGATAATCTAGATTATGCTAGAGTCCAGACCACAATTAAGGCAGGGATTCTTAGTATTATATTCCACAACAAATAACCTACAACTGATTGCACTAATTTAATTAAAATTCTAGAAACAACTTAGTCACTGATTACCAGAATATTAGTATAATTCGCATAGCAGAAATTCAGAATTAAGGCGCATGGAGAATTTAGTCTAAAATATAAATATTCAATATCAAAAGCTGACCGTACAATGTCTCTGGCTGTAGCAAAGCAACAGTAGGGTATTAATAAGTTCACCTCACAATGTTGTTCTCAGATTGGCGACACAATTTCGCCCAAATCACTTGTGATAAATGCCCTCAGCAGATAAGGAAAGTTTGAGGGTTTTCGTCCCCAAACCACCCAGCAATTTCCAAAGGGTTTTCGTCCTCCAGGTCACGCCACCAAAAAGACTTCATCCTTAAAAGCTTGAAACTGAAAATTGAATTCGTAATAATGAGCATGGATGCAAGCCTTAAGCGCTTGATTTATCTTTATAGGCACCACCCTCGGGCCCTCAATTAGATTTAATTTTTACTTTTCCTTCTAGAGTCTAAAAATGCCTTTTTTAAAATAAAATATTACATAGGCCAAATAATGTCTCATGTAGACAGCCTCATTATAATATATATATATATATATATTTTCCTTATTTTTGAGAAGGGGTCATGACAATCCACCCTTCCCAAAATTGCTTGTCCTCAAGCAATTGTAGACTTGGATGCTCAAGAATCTTTGCACCTTCCCATTTGGCATCTTCTATGGGAAGATTCTTCCAACGCACCAAGTATTCAGTAATGCTTGTCTCTCGACTTTTTTTCTCTAATGTCGATGATGGTTTCTAGTATCAAGATGAGCTTCCCCTCATCATTCAAGGACGGCAACTTTGTTGAATGCATGAGGTGCTGTCCAAGTGCCATTTTGAGGCATGAAACATGGAAACATTGTCAATCCTATTGTGCTCTAGTAGCTCCAACTCGTAAGCGACCTCTCCAACTCTCCTCACAATCTTGTAAGGCCCATCGTACCTAGGCTTGAGCTTCTCAAATCCCTTGTTCTTGAAGGAAGACTGCTTGTATGGCTGCAACCTCGAACACCAAGTCTCCAACCTCGAATGTCCTCTCCATGTGGTTCTAATTGGAGTAGAGCTTTTGTGTACTCTATGCTTGTTGAAGATGATCCTTAAGTGATATCAAGATGTCTTGACTATGCTTGACCAAGCAACTAGCGGTTGGCACCTTGCTATTTGCAAACACCAAATCAACAAATGTAAGAGCATCATATCCATAAAGTGCCATAAATGGAGACATACCTATGGACATATGGTAGGAAGTGTTGTAGTAGTATTTCCCCAAATGTAACCATTTGACCAAGCTATTTGTCATGTCCCATTTTTCCAAATACAATTATTATTATTAAAATAAAAACTGTTTTTAAACATTAGCTAAAATAAAAAATATTAATAAATAAATAGATAAATAAATATAAAATATAAAAATAAAATTTAAATAAAAGTATTTTTGATTTTTGGTGGGAGTTTAGGTCCCATGGGTCCTAATTGAAGAAGTAGATCTACAAGCTCAAATCATTCATTTTGAATCATTCATTTTGAATCATTCAAATTTCATATTCGCATTGTTCATTTTTTAATACAAACCTCGATGGCATTTTCAGAGGTCAGGATGAAAACCCTACCTCTCACTTGGCAATTTTATGCAAGAATTGCTGTTTGCACTAACTAGAAATCTTTGTTCAAATTTTTAGGACTGGGTGTTGAAGGATTTGCAAGCAAATATTAGGTGATCATCAAGAGGTTTACAACCGTTGCATTTTTTTAGAGTTTTGGTTGTTGATTTAAACAACCTTTAAAGCACCAGTATTCTAGGAGATTCACACCACATTCAAGTGTGATTATTTATCATTGAGGTGGCGAATAGAGATTGGGTTTGTGTACCAGCATAACCTGCCGCGCCTTTTATTGACATCCACTACCTAGTAGAAGTGGTCACAGCTGTGAAAGCGGGGAGTCCTTACCCTGCGGCGTGCCTGCTAAGGGTTTGTGAGACAATCATAAAGATCGCAGCACACAAAGAAGTGCACACAGAGTCCCCAATGGACTCAAGCTCTCAAGACACCTGCATGACCAAAGATTACCTTCTACAAGAGAGAGACGAGGATAATTTGTTTGATTATGGATGCAATAATGATATTTGAATTTAATAATTACATGAGAGACCTTGCTTTTATATTGCAAGGTAAGAAACCCTAAATGAGCTTAAAAAAACGCTAAGTAAACTTAATAAAGTGTAATTAAATAAATAATTACACCAACACCCCCCCTTAAGTGCAACTTAGGGAGAATGAGAAAATGCAAATGATGCAAAGATGGCTCCCGGCTACAAGGCTTGATGAGGTACCCATGTACAAAAAGTCTCTCAGAAACAGAGAAAATAAGAAAACATGGGAAAAAACTCCTCCCCAAAAGAAAGAAAATATGAAATATGTACAAGTGATGGATCACAAACATCCAAGTCCATCACAAATACACAATGAATATCCCCCCATAGGAGAGAGCAAATGAATAAGATGGTAGATCCCCCCACAAAAAAGTAGCTCCTATACCAATGACGAATACCTAAAGACAAAACACAATCCATTGTCTACAAACAACATTTCTCCCCTTGGGAAGAAATAGATCCACTGGTGTATGTAGAAACAACTCCCACAATCTGGATGAAAGGGGAACCCAAAACCAAATGTATCTCAAAATACAACTTTCGTGTCCTCATGCTGGAAAAAGATGTCTCCTCTAAATCAGGAATTGAATGCCCAATCAAAGAAGTAGAATCAAGAAAGGAAAGATACTGAATTGCATCTAAAAACACTAAAGATGTGATGACATCACTGCCATCAAAGAGGAGTGATAAACCCTCAAATGTGTCCTCCAAATCTAAAATGTGAGACTCCACAAACAAGGATGCAATATATGATAAATAGGAATCCCAATGAGGTGGATCTGAAAGACTGAAACGATACTACTGCAAAGAATCACTGAAAGCTCTCAAAAAAGCAACTCTAAACTCTGAAATAGCAATAGGTGATGAAGATGTGATCTCGATAGGAGGAGTAACAGAAGAAATCTATGTCATCTGAACTAGCAAGACCTTCAACATTGGTGCAGGAGCACCCATGACATCAATGGGCCAAGAGGCCCATTCCAAGTTTCTCTCTATCATGTCAATAAGGTCTTGAAGACCATTTGAAGAATGTAATAAGGTCTTATGACCATTTGAAATTGTATTGAAGTCATTTTGTAGGGCCTTGATGCCAAGTAGTTGGTGTAGGCAATCAAGTCCACATTGGTAGATCCTCCATGAGTGTCAAAATGGAGACATATGTTGTCTTCGTTCTAGAAAGGCCAATTATGACATAACATATGATCCTAGAGGGGTTTGAGGCAGTAGTTTTGTCTAAGCTATAATCTGCCCCTAATACATATTGTAAACACAATACTAATTGACAGTTTTGGGCAGTTTGAGGGTGGTTTCCTATTGCCAACCGACCCCAAACTAATGGAGGAAGATGTAAACCTGTTAAGACACCCTCATGGATCGGGGGTAGAGGTGTGGAAGAAGTTTCAAAGTAGTAGAAATCCAATTCTCTGCTGTTCTCTGTATTTTTCCTGCATTTCTGTTAAAACAGTCCATACCATCTTCAAGTACGGAAGTGTCATGACCTCCAAACATGTGGAATGAGTAGTATGATGAAGTAACTTTCATTTGAATCTAGTTTGAGGCCTTGACATTGACTAGGAAGTGAATAACACCTGTTCCTCTTGGACTGATCGCTGGAAACCTCCATTTCCTGGGTTCAAACGCTGCTCCAGGCCGTACTCTGCACAGGTACAGCACTGTTTTCATCTCCTCATGATCTGATTGGTTAGAGCATGGAATTGTCTATCATTTGAATTTGGTTTGGTGTGTTGACATCTTTGTAGAAGGGAGATATAAGGGTTTTTCTGAAAACTGTCTTGTTAAACCCTAACCTAGGTTTTGCCAAAGTAATGGAATTTTAACCATCCCACTGTGTCTCAGTGCCACAAGACCAGTGGGATGGATGTGTTCCTTCACATTTCAGTTGATTGAAGTGTTTGCAGAGAGGAGGGAGTTGGCAGATGTAGAATTTTGATGAGGAGGGCTTAATATCCTCATGTATTAAGCCATTTAAGGAACCACATATGCATTTGAAGGTACAGTCGACTGTATGTGTCCAAAACCCACAAAATCCTTAGTCTTGGCATGAGTCCTAAGTGTTCCAATCATTGGTTGGGTTCTGTGAATGATATTTGTAGGGGTCTCTTTGTAAATTTGGGCTAATTGGGGCTCTAGGCTACTAGGGACAGTCACTATTCGGGGCATTCTTTCCAAAACAGCATATACCCACTTCTAAATATGTCAAAGGTCTCCAAAAAGGGTATCTGAAATTGGTTTGGTCTTGTGGAGTCAAGGTCTCAATCAAAAGTTATTGCTGACTGTTCCTATTTGGAGGGCTACAAGGAGTTTAGTGGCTTAAAGAAGGAAGTCCCAAGTCCAAGTTTGTCAAGCCTTAGCCAATGGTCTGGAGGTGTCCTATGGAATGCCAAACAAGTCTCAACATGATGGTTTTAAGGAAACTAACTGTTGTTCCCACTTTTTCATGTTGATCCATGAGTTAGGCTCTTAAATGTTCAAAGAAGGTCTTGTCAAATTGTCCTAGGTCCTCTACATCAAACATATTCAAGCTCCTCTAAAGTATCATCATCAAAGGGTATATTCTCTACATCATCAATGGGTAGAAGGCAATCCATAGCAGGATCATCTGGGAATGGAGAGATATGAGTGTCTCCATAGATCTCCCAAATTTTGGTCCAAAAAATGCGTGAGCACTCAATATATGAGATGGAACAGTGTGTCAAAATCCACACTAGAACCAATCAACCCTACAATATGATCAATATTATTTCTCCATGCAAATTTCCTCCCAGGTGTATCTGGTTCAAGTATGAGTCCATAAAGATAAGACAAAAGATTGAGCCACCTAAGATGTGTCAAGATGCTTTTTCGCCAAGACTCATAATTGTCCTTAGTTAGGATTACCACAGAAGGATGAATAGCAAAACCCATGATATCTCATCAAATAAATCAGATTAGAGATCAAAACATCCATATAGATTAATGTTGACAAATGAAGCCCACCCAAGAAAATATAACTTCTCCAAGTGTCAGGATGTCCATACAAATATTTGACAAACTGAATAAAAAGTACTTGGAGCTGAATATGAAAAAATTGCATGGATGGTTGTGTAGAGCTTGTCGATACCTTTCCAATGTTTGTTTGTTTGCAAAAAAAAATATTCTGGGCGAAAATTATGAGCTCGAAAGCCAATATGGGTGATTTGAACTTCAAACAACAATTAAATTCACCAGCAACAAAATCTGGAAAAAATACCAACACCACTAGATAGTGCTCAGAACCAACTTTCCAACATGTATTTGTTTACGAATTCTAACACCGTATGCCCAAGATATAGCCATTTCCATAAAATTGCTCCTTTAGGACCGTAAGGCAAAAATTAGCCCTCCAAAATAAGGACCTCGTCACATTCACGTGACCAGGTGCTGGTGGCTAAGGGTTGGCAGCCTTCAGTTTAGGGCTTGGTCATTGATGGGACCAAGGGCTGGGCGCTCAGGGGTGGCGACGGTCAGCAAGCAGCGGTGGAGCGGACTTTGACTGGTAGCAACTCCAAATATTGGTGGCGGGGTGGACATTGACTGGCGGTGGCTCCAAATATTGGTGGCGGCCTGTAGAACAATTCATGACGACCTAGAATGAGGTCGTAGGGCCGCTTTTTGGGGCCCGATGGGCCAAATTTGTGGCTAGCTTGGCCCGAAACTAGGCCTACGAGCCCTTTCTTTTTGAAAAAATTGTACAAGCCATACAAGAGTCGTACAGCCCTAAGGCATAATAATTTGCCCCAAATGCTTCCGAGCCCAATTTCAACGAATTGACAGCCAATTTTAGGGTTTTGGGGCCTTCTGAGTGCGATGGCAGAGTTGGATTTGACCCGAAACACTCTAAAATTGCGGCTACCATTTAGAAAACAAGCACCCACTTCAAACCTTGGCAAATCTAGCCTTTGGTGCTCAAATCGAGCCACATAAAAGGCTAATCTAACTTTCTCAACTGCTTTGAATCCAATGAAGGGGTCTGTTTTACATAGAAATACACCCAGCAAAAGGCTCTTGCCTGATTTTCTCCCAGATTTGAGAAGGGGCTTACAAATTTGAAGCTCTAATACCATGTAAGAGTCCCCAATGGACTCAAGCTCCCAAGATCACCTTCAAAACCAAAGATTACTTTCTACAAGAAAGAGACAAGAGAATAATTTGATTGATTATGGATGCAATTGTGATATTGGAATTTAATAATTACATGAGAGACCTTGCTTTTATATTGCAAGGTAAGAAATCCTAAATGAGCTTAAAAAAGCCCTAAGTAAACTTTATAAAGTGTAATTAAATAAATAATTACACCAACAATGGAAAGCATTTTAAGAAGGGTGATTGAGTCAAGGATACAACTTGCAACATAGGGCATGTAGATTCATTGATTCAAATTCAAGATTGTTCTTGAATCTGGGATCTGGGCAAATTTCTGAAGAACAAAAAGGATAAAGGGTCTGATACCATTTCAAATGAGGTTTTCATTCGATGCATTTAAGAAAAAAGAAATTTCATGAGGTATCACATAGGGTATGTTATGCATTCTAGCAAAGTTGTGAAGGATCCATGCTCACAATTCATAGGTCACTCCTTGGAGCTAAGTCCCACACTTGAAGACAAGGTTATAGATGAGGGTCTAATGGAGACAGTCACAACGAGATGCTTGATTTTGAAAGGTGATAAGCAAATTGCAAGTCATTTTGATATTAGAGATTTTCTAACAAATTGTGGTGTGGTGCTTTTGGGATCAAGCCACATACAGGTTGGATAATTCACACAAGACGAGATTCCCCAAGATGCCTTCACCATTCCTAGCATCACGATGGCAAGGCAATTGGTCATCACTTTGGGTGAGCTAGAGACATGCAAAGACTTCTATATCATGGGTCTTGGAAGGATCGGTAAAACACAGAGCTCGCAATGGGTGCATTCTATGGGAGAGTTCATTATGGAGTTGGAGGGAAAAGAGGATGACCTTCAAAGCATTGAAGATGGAGCTCCAAGAGTTCCCATGGTTATGTGGAGGAAATGTCAATGGGTGACAATCACGACCTTTTCCAAAGGAATGAGTATCGGTTGCAATAGACACGAGCCAAAGGCCACTTTGAGTATGGTCCCCAATTTAGATCTGCTGCCCTCAACATTTCCAGCACTTCCCACACTTTCCTTGCAGCCAAATAAGAGTTTTTAGTCACATGGTGGAGGAGTTTCCAGCCCATTATCATTGTTGAGGTATTTGCAGCTAGTACAAGGTGGTTTCCGATCATTATATTTCTGATTTTGAACAAAGGAATGTAGTGTTATAGCCATGGTATTGAGAAGATCTTTTTGCCTCATATTGTGAGTGAAAAGTCTCATCCTTTGGGGATACTATGTGCCAATATTCTAGCTGATATATCACCGCTTGAAAGGAAATTCCAAGCAAAATATGACTATTACAGTCATAGTTCACAGACTTGCTGAGTACTCACGAGTTTTTTGGGCTTGCAAGTACTTTAGATATTTACTCGCCGAGTATATCTGGCGAGTTTTTTCAAAAACTCGCCAAAACTCAGCGAGTTCCTGCAAGAAACCCGCCGCCCTATGTAAACATGCCCCAAACGTGGAAAAAACACAACATAAACACATTTTTTGGTCTCTAAAAGGTCCATTCGCCCCTCCTCACCACACACAACAGCAAGCAAGCATTCTACACCAATTTGGGAAGAATTTTTAGGGGATTTGGAGAAGAAATTTCTGCAATTTCGGATTAGCATCGAGTGACTTCGAATTTTTTTTTCCTTTTTTTTCAAGCATCTAAATTGTAAATCATTTCTAATTTTTTTAGCATGTCAAATTCACATATTTTATTGGATTGAATTGATTCAATTCATCTAAATTTGTGGATTGATTTAAATGTAAATGATTTATAGTGATTTTTTACAATTTTCAATTTAAATGTAAATAATTTAGGTTTAAAAGATGATATCTTTATCAAATTTGTTAATTTCAAATTATTCAATTACCATATTATTGTATTACACTTAAATTTTTTAAATGCATCTAAATTTTACATATTTTTTTAAAAATTTCACGTTCAACTTCAAATTGCTAAAATTTGTTTACTCACTATTTTTTCGTTCTTATCAATATTGCAGTAAATATATAAGTTTTAATCACAATGGCTTCCGGCTCTGCATTTGGTTCTGACTTAACAAGTGCAAGTCATCCCATTGAAACTAGACCCGCTAGAAGCCATGACCCTACTTGGAAACATGGCATAATGGGACCAATACCAGGGACTGTGATTTGTACCTAGTGCAAGAAGAGGCTTAGTTAAGGCATCAATCGCCTCAAATACCATCTTGCAGGCATTCCTAATCGTGATTCCAAGGCATGTCCAAGAGCCCCGGAAGAGGTGAAATGAGAGATGTTAGCCCTTCTTGCAACACTAGATGAAAAGAAATTGGAGAGGGCCAAGGCACAAGCAGCCATTGCTCCAAATTTGGCAAAAGAATCCGATGTAGATACACAAGGCATTGTGGGCTCTATTCGCGGTCCACGCATACGTGACGCAAAGGAGGGTACTCCCCTCTCACAGAACATATAACCAGTTACTTATACTACACATAGACAAATTCTCTACTATCATCAATCAAAAGACATTCACTAGATTGCAAACAACAGCAAATAATACTCTTTGAATTTGATTCTTATTCAAAACAATAAATCACACATCTGCAAACAATTATGTACATTGCTGGCCTTCAATGGCCTCTCCACAGGCACAAACAATTTATTTTCTCTCTACATGATACTCCTTTCAATCTACAGCCATAATCTTCTCTGTAACATCACTTTCTACCGTTCACTCCACCTAACTCCATCCGCACAGCCAGCTTATCAGATGTTCCTCTCCAACACCATACTCTGTCTCATTTTCCTTTGTTATTGGCGCTCCCTCTATTCAACATGGATTCACAAGTTTTATTGAGCCTCAGATGGGACGTTTTAGCTTCTTGTTTTGCTCCAAAAATGAAGCGATTCATTTCTGTGAGGCAGGCTGCTTATATTTTGTCTTCACTGCCCCAAATTATTATAGTTAAATAACGACGTTGTTTCAAAGAAGTTCAAGGGATCGCTGCCCTTAGCTTTTACCTTCAAGGACTTTTAAAACAGACCGTAATATTTGAGTATTCAAACCTCTTCAATCCTTACGTAGAGGAGGAACTATCGCCCTTTGCAAGATCAAAGTTTAAACTGAGAAAGAGTTGGAAAAGCGACTAGTACACTGAGCTTGGCTCGTTTTTGTTTGAGCATTATGAATTATCAGACCCATGCGTTTTCTCATTCTCCTCCAATTGCTTTTGGAATGCAGTATTCTAACTCCAGATGCTCGGCCTGCAAACTCTAAAAACCCCTTATGCTTTGATACCAAATGTGAATACTGATAATGTTTTTGGTCGGATGTAATACAAGGAGAAATAGCAGTCACTGCACTTCGCATACTAACATCTTTGTAATCAATGAGCTCGGAATCCCTGAATACTTCGATGTAACTCTATACTTCCCTTACTTTGTGACATTTTATCAAACGATGACAATGATAGAACTATGCAAAATTATACTTCGGCAATTCACTGGACTTCTTAAGAAACTTTGGCAGTGCCAGGGTATAAGATTCAAATGTGACTTGATATTTTCAGATTGATATCTTTGCCATTTCCAGATTAGCATTTGCCTACCTTGTAGAGAACGTCAACTAAATCAACGGAAACTAAACAAAGCAAAACTGAAAATTAAACCTGCAATTTTTATTTTGTTATTGATGTTGGATAACTCATTCACCCAGGATGCTCCTGCATCAATACGTGCCTCATCCACCTCAGCTAGCTCAAGTAGAGCTCAAACACAAGGTTTTTTCATGCCTAGAAATGTACTAGGAGCACAACCTTCATTGAAAGCTACAGGGTGGAACAAAGAAGTGCACAAATAAGCAGATAAGGCATGTGCAATTTTTTGGTATTTCAACAACCTTCCCTTCAACATGGCAAGGAGTCCATATTGGGAGTGTTTGGTGACAACATAAACAGTTGCAGGGAAAGGGTACAAGGCACCCTCTCCAAATCAGTTAAGTGGCAGGTTGCTCCAAGATGCTATTGTAGATGCAAAACAAATTATGGAAGATTAAAAGAAGCAATGGCGAAAGTTTGGATGCACAATTCTTTCAGATGGGTGGACAGATGGAAGGAACCATACTCTCATCAACTTTTTAGCGGCTTCAAATGGTAAGTTAATTTTTTTGAAGTCAATGGATGCCTCCAACAAAATAAAGAATGCAGAAATTTTGAGCTTGATGTTGGAAGAGGTTGTTTTAGAGCTAGCCATACAAAGTGTTGTCCAAGTTGTTACTGACAATGCAGCGGCATATGTGGCGGTTGGAAGATTGCTTCAAGAGAGGCATCCAACATTTTTTTCGACCCCTTGTGCAGCTCATTGCCTTGACATTCTTTTAGAGGACATAGGCAAAATTGATTGGGTGAGACGATTGTAGAAGATGTTAGAAATATAATAAAATATATTTATAATCACTCGTGGATTCTTAACTTGATGAGAAATCACACCAAGGGGAAAGAGCTTGTGCGATCGGGTGCTACAAGGTTTGCAATTAATTTTCTAACGTTGCAAAGTATTTCTGGTTTATTGACTGCCTTGAAGCAGATGTTTGTGAGTCAAGCATGGCTAGACTCAACTTATTCAAAGAAGGATGATGGAGAGAGGATCGCAAAAATAGTTTTTGATGGTGTTTTTGTGAAGAGAGCTCTAGAGATTATCAAGGTAACTTCAAACTTTCAATTGAATCCTTTCTTTTTAAACTTTAAAAATATTTAGTTTCGTTGGAAGTACTAAGTTGTAACTTAAATTTGTTTGTACTTTATACTTTGTAGGTATCGAAGCCAATGGGATATATTTATGAGGCCATCCAAAACTACTACAGGGGGGATGCAAGTGGATTTGCCCCTATCCACATGCATTGTGAGGATGGCACCTAAGATTGAGGACAAAGACCTCATCATGTCTGAGTTGCACTTTTGCACTTGGTGTATGGGTAGCAAAAGCCAATGGGATATATTTATGAGGCCATCCAAAACTACTACAGGGGGGATGCAAGTGGATTTGCCCCTATCCACATGCATTGTGAGGATGGCACCTAAGATTGAGGACAAAGACCTCATCATGTCTAAGTTGCAGAATTATAAGCAAACTAGGGGGAGGCTCTTTTCTTCACCATTAGTTGTACAAGGAAGATCCACTCAAACACCAGGTAAGAAAAACTTACAAAGTGAAGTCTTATATCTTGCAATTTACAAAATACAATTATTAATAGAATATTGTTTATTTACAAACTCTTAAATATCTTATTTGCAGGTTCTTGGTGGAAAGATTGGGGTGGAAATACCCCAAATCTGCAAAGGCTAGCCCTCCAATTTTTTGTCTCAACCTTGTAGTGTTTCTGGCTATGAGCGCAACTAGAGTTTGTTTGATGCCATTCACACAAAGAAGTGTAATAAATTGACTCAACACACCTCAATGATCTAGTCTTTGTGGAATACAACCTTTGGCTTTGCACAAGAAAGGCGGAAGACGAATCAGAGCAGCCTATTGATTTGGATGAGATTGATCCCTACAATGACTGGAACGTGCAGGATGATGAGCCCTCCTTGTTTACAGAGGATGACATTGCTGATTTCAAGAGGTAAGCTATGGAGGATGTCACTGCAGGAGAAGCAGGGGAGACTGGATTGTCATTGGATGCCATTGATATGGCAGAGTCATTGCCATCTAGCCGCAGGGTGGAGTCACAGGCACAGTCTTCTAGGCCAAGTAGGGAGTCACAACCGAGTGTGAGGACCATACCCTCTACTACCCAATATTCCACTAGAACGGGGAAGAGAAAATTGTAAAAACTTGTAATTTTTTACTTGCCTAGATATGAAATTTATGATGATGATTTTCAAAGACAATCATCATAAATTCATAATAGTTATCAGTTACCAGCTAGCTATTGTATCCAACTTTGCATGATGATGCGATTTGGTAATCCATATGTATTCAAGAATCAAATCTAATAGAAAATAGTTCCTCATGGTTTTTTATACTCATTTGATACATTTTGTAATTGAATTTTGCAAAATAATTATGTTTTTTAAGAAATTTAAGTATTTTTTAAAGTTGTCAAGTTTTGCCGAGTCAAAAATTTTGGACTTGCTGAGTACTCTCCGAGTCCGAGTCTTCAAACTATGATTCATGTTATCTTTTTTGCGTCCAATTTTCCAATTTGAGCAGTTTGATCAATCTAGGGCATCCAACGACAAAAACCCTTGGTTTGTTCAGGGTTTGAGAGGACGAAAACCCTCTTGAATTCCACATTTGGGAATTAAGGACAAAAACCTTGTTTCCAATCTTGGGCGATTCCATATGAGAATCACAATTGTGCTGAACTGTTGAGGATTTACAGATATTTTCAGTTTGCTACAGTGTCATTACAGTGATTTGTTTAAGGTTTCATCCTTTGGAGGGTTGTATGTTACTACTACAATGCTGCTACAGTGTCACTACAGTGATTTATCAACAAAAATCAGCATTTTTGGGTTCATTTAATGTCATTGTTAAGGCAGATCTGATTTTATTGCAGGTGTTTGAAGTTGGTTTGCTGCTGTTTCAGTCCATTCTCCAGCTGTACAGCCTATCATAACCTAGTCATACAATTTTTGAGTAATCATTGTCATTGTGGAGGCCGTACTACCTATGAAGCGTTTTTTGGGCATTATTGGAGGGCGATTTGCATTGGGAAATTCAAATCAAATTATGTGCAGGGGTTTCAAACCGTTTACCAGCTGTTCCAGCCCATATTCAAGCCATACAACCTCATCCTAAGTGGCCGTACCACCTTCTAGGTTGGTGGTACCATTTTCCAGCCTTTTTATCAGCTGTGTGATGAATTTTTGAGTGATTTCAGATCTGATCATTGTCCTATCAGCTGGCTGTACAAACCCTTGAGGTTTTCTGGGTTCAATTGCACTTAATGATTTGATGTTTCCAATCCTTAATAATCTGATTTGTTAGTTTCCAGCAATAATACTTGGTGAGAATCAATTTTGGGAGCTTCCATAATAGTTCGTGACTCAGATCTGCATGTATATGAGTTCTTGTTGCTTATTTCCAGTCACACCAATGTAATCAGATTTATGACAGCAGTTAATATTGATGCCATATTGCTCATTCCTCTCAAATCTAGAGCTTATATTGTATTTTGGAGTTGCATATCAATTTATAGTTTGTCATTTGTCTGCTCAGAAACCAAAAAAATTTACAAAAAAATCAGAATATTTGAAAATTCCTAAAATGGGGACATTACACGAAGCCATCCAATTGCCATACAGGACCGCAGGGTTGCCATTAAGACTTCAACCATTGCTCATAGAATCCTTTTTATAATTGTTTCTTCTCTATGTAAAAACCATAAAAAATTGCAATTCTGCTTTAGAAAATATCTGTGAGCGCAAACCATTTGCTTATATTGTTTGAACTGGGTGCAAGACCAACAGTCTGCACTAAGAAGTCATCAATATCTAACACCTAACATGCAGCAGCCAAAACAAATATGCATAGACAAGTTTGCCCGCCAGGGATAGTTTACCCACTAGCAAATGAAAAACCTCCACATTGCCCCCAACTTTATAGCAAATGAAAAGTCAAGTCCTTGGTTGAATAGACATACCAAGCCGGCCACTACTGCCAACTTGGATATACATACAACGCTCTCATTCGTTACGCACCTGTGGACCTCCATTTCATTTCACTCATCGGTCCATTGGACCAATAGGAAACAACCATGTGTAGAAGACAAACCAATGACAAAGCATAGAACAAGCAGCAGAGGGCTTAGAGAAAACGCTTGATGGCACTCTCCGCTGCAAAGGCTCCCTTCAAATGGGACTTGGCCATGCAACCACAATGCACAAGCCATCTCAATATTGTGCCCATTCACTCCCGCAAGACCACCATATGCACATGCACACACACATCCACCAATAGGAACCTAACGACACCGCACAACATCACCACGAGACCACCACCTATCAGCCACCTCAGATAATTGTTGACAAAGCACCCCAACAAGAACAACTAAAGGCAGCAGAGAGTGGGGAGGCAACCAGCTTAGCTGCTTCCCCATTGTGAAGACAACTTTCTGCCAAGCTGGTTGCCAATAACCATGTAGGCAAAAAGGCACAACTTAGGTTGAGGGCCACGAGCAGCAAGCAATCAACAAATGAATAGAACGTAAAGCATAGGGGTGAAAAGAGGAAGCTGAAGCAAATAACAAGGCTGCCATGACTGCAAGTTTAGAGCTCGGCTAAAACACAAGGGTTGTATTAATACACAAGGGCACCAACTTGAGCACAATAGAAAGATTCAATGGGGCCCATTAAATCAATATGCATCAAGCACACAACCACTACTGTTAGGGTTAGCTGGCAGAAGATATCAATTAAATGCAAATAAAGATTAAATAGAGGAATGAAAATACACAGAAATAATAACAGCGAGAGACAAGTTGTAACGTGGTTCACCCAACTCGGGCTACATCCACCAACAGAGAGTCCAATATTATTATCCAATAAATCAAACCGATTACAACCAGCAATCCCTACAACTCAATACCGCTGCAAAATGCTACAATACAATATCAACGGAAACCCTAACCCTTAGCCGTTTTTATCAAGACTTATGTCGGTTACAAAATAGGGTTTTTTTATGTCAGCTAATAGAAAAATAACTCCCGACGCCTTTATAAAATAATAAAAAATCGTTGGAGGTTCAGGGGGCGCTGCCCCTGAGCCCCCGCCCTGTACCGCGACAGGGAGCACGCTAGGGGCGCTGCCCCCAAACCCCAGCAAGGGGCACTGCCCCTTGACCCCATTAAATAATTTGGGGGGAAACCGCGCTGATAAAAGTGGGGTAAATTTAACCTCCGAGTCTAATTAGGCTCCATATAACAACAACTACAGGGAGCCAAAACAAGGCAACGCAAGAATTGATGTCAATACATTGTCTACACATAAGCCTTTGTATCACTAGGGCACTATCAGCATCAATCAAAGATATATATAACGATTTGAAACAACTATCTGTACATCAACATATTGCAACTAGTATGCATCTCAAGAATAAAAAGAGGTGCTGCTACATTAAAATTTATTATAACATCCATTTATTAAGTTATGTGCTTTTATTTATTAACAATATATGTACAAACTATGAGAAGTATGGCAAATCTCAATTTCCAAGACTTTGCCTACATCTATAAGGTTTATGTCGATCATAGCTCTTTCCCATTTGGAGTGCTTAATATGCAATCCAAATAATGGATCACAAAAAACCAATGGTATAGTGCATGTAAAACAATTTTACTTTCCTTCTAGACGGCAACTATAGGTATATATTGATAGTCCATTTCCTTAAGAATAAAGCAGCAAAAACAGATTGAACCATAATGTAGATCTGACAACCAATAGCACAACAAAACCAGCACATTAAAAGAATTAAAGAGATTTCTAATAATCCAGAATGTAAAATGAAGTAGTAACATGATTCTTAACGTATGTTTTTTTTATCATTTAACTATCCTCAAGGAGGTAAACTCAACAGGGTCCTACAATTACATAGGGTAAAAGACCTCTCCCACAAGCTACCTATTAATACTATTCCAATTAACTGTACCTACCAAGGGCTCAAGGAGGCAAATAATATATGACCTGTTACTCATAATATTATGGATAAAATGTTCATAACAATTTTGTATGACAAACCTGGCAACCCATTTGAGATTATGCCACGTTGATCTCTTAATGTCCACTGGCTGACACTAGTGTTGCACATGTGCACACTCATGTACAACAATGCGGAGTGATTCGCTCAAGGAACCTAAAAGAATGTTAAAACTAGACAAACGAATCAATTGAGGTTCTCTTTGGTATCCTCTTAGCCTTGATAAGAGTTCTTCCCCTGGTGAAATGGTTCTATCAGGGATGCTAGAACCCAGATGAATGTTAGTACTAGATGATTTAACATTCTCGCTGGGAATGTTAACCTATATTGGGGCCTCATTGGGTGGTGTTGCTGTAATAATTATTGTTCTAGATGTTTATCGGTTTAAATCACCAAAGCCCCAAAATAGGCTTTAGTGAACTAATTAATTGAAAAAGCAGTCCATGCTAATACTAGTTGTGCGTTCATCATGGGCCCTTCATTACAATTGGTGAACACTACAGCTGCACATCCAACCAAAACGCGGCTGATACAATCCATTGCGTGCACTTAGTTGTCTTATATGAATGCTAGTTTCATTTCCCCAGAAACATATTGGCAAAGAAAAAAGGTTAATGGTATCAATCAACGTGTGTAAATGGGTGTTTTTGAGCCCATAAACAGAGGGAATCACCAATATTGGTGCCTCTTTAGGACTGCTATTTCTATCCAGGAAAAGGTTATTTCCTTAATCTTCTACTCTCATGTTTTGTGTGTTAATCTAAGCTCTTTGATTCAGCAATTTTGTTTTCTTCTAGCTGTGATCAATTTATGCACGTTCATGTTTTTGGATTTAATGTTGCTACAGTAAAGTTTAAGATGGGTGTTTCAGTGCATCCTAGCTTTAAAAACCCCATTTTTTTTGGTTGGGAGGAAAAACATTTTGATATTTTTTGCAGCCTGTCCATATTAAATGTACAAATTATCAATCTCCATAGGCTGAGTGCCAAGAGCTGGAGTATTATGGCGGCCCCAAAATTTAACAATCATCATGTATTGAATTTAAGCACCATAGAGTTTAGAATTTTGCCAAGAAATGTCTGATATACTGCAGAAACAAAGAGAAAAAAAATTGAGTCGATGGGTATTGAAAAGCTTACCTCGTACTCCCGTGTAATGGTGAGACGGTCCCATAAAAGGAAGGTTCCGCAGAAGAGAAGAATGCACAGAGAGGCCAAGCGTTGGGGTTTCTTCATGTAATACGACACTGTCAAATATTGCCATGATGACGAAGAAGAAGAAGAAGTAGAAGAAGATCTCGCACGACCCATTGTTTGCAATGAGACTGCTCAATTCCTCCTGTTAAAATTATAACTTATAAAGAGGTTTTATCACCATGCTTTAGTAAATTCAAAGCCTGGTCTGACTTGACTTAGTAATAATAATTGCATCTTAACGGTAGCGAAGCATAAGCCATATCTGATTTTCTTTGAAATTAGGATTAGTTTTACCGTGTTGCGCTTGCTTCCATTAAATATATATTGACCCTGTCGTCTGTCTTTTCTTCTTTCATCATGGCTATCAACAAAGACACACTTTCCTGGGGTTTTCATGGGTCTGGCCCAGAAAAGTTAGTGGAAAGGTATATAAAAGGGAGTGAGATAAAAGAAAATATTTTTGAACAAGATAGTTTGTACCTTATGTGGGATGAATAATTTTAAAATGTTATTAATATTGGTATTGTCCAACCAATCAAATGTTTTTGTTTTTGTTTTTATTTTTTTATTTTTAATTGTTGATAAAGTAAAATATGTAATTTTTAATGAAAATAGATTAAAATATTATTTAGTTTAAATATTATTAGTTGAAAATTTTGAGTTTTTATTGCAGCATTTAGTAGATTAAGAGAAATATTAATTATGATTTTTTTTTCAAATTATTACAAAATAGTAAGTGTTTAGTATTGTTTAAGTAATCATAATTGTCAATTGGCATATGTCTAGTAGGGTATTAAATGTGGTCAATATATAAATTATATTAGTTATAATTTCCAAACATGTAAAGTGTAAATTTATTTAGAAGTGACATTAGAGTCAAACAAGGGTGTTTGTTGTCCTCCACTTTGTTTGGGCTATACATGAATAAGTTAAGGGAGAGGAGTCGATCGTGGGCATAGGACATATGGTGGGTATAGTATGTGAGAGCCTGGGGCCCACTTTTGGGCAATAAAAGAGCTAGCAAAAATTTCAAATATCTTATTTACTAGCAATTGGACCTATAGGTTCAATGGGCACGCTGATAATTTCTTTGGAGTAAGGTTCTTCCCAACATATTATTGACCTATCCTTCATACTTATTTGCCAAGTATTTTATGATGGCATTTGACTTTGCTAACCCCTTTCAAATTGTATTAAAATACATACACCACAAATAAAATTATGCGAAATAGTGAAGTTGAATCAGGTTTGTATCAAGGTTGGTCACAAACTGGAAATCCCTTCTATCATCCTCAATGTTTGAGGCAGAGGTCCATGGAACCAAGAAAATATTTGTTATTTTAAAATATTCAAACCAGAAAATTCCTTACCCCACAATCAAAACAAGAAGAGCAACAACAAAAACTAGCAAGGTCAAAAGGGTCATGAAAAATCCTAACAAAAAGTCCAAAGACCTTTTTTAGAAATACCCACTTCAAATTACTTCAACACTAATAGATTAATAATATATATACAAAGGTGAGTTGTTCCTTTGGGGTTGGGCCTTCAACGTCTAAACATTCCTCCCAATTTTATTTATTATCAATAATTTATTTACTTATTGTGATTTAACAATTTTTAAAACTAAAACAACTTTTTTTATTAACTTCACATAAACTCATTATTAACTTTTATTTATTAACTTATTGTAATTTCTATTTCTCTTGCCAAAAATAAACTCATTATTCCATGTTGGTTATCATAACATTGAATGTATTATCCATTGTTAAATCATCTTCAAGGATTATGGACCAATGGACATACTACTTTACATTTAATGAGTTGTATACTTAGGTCTATAATGTATGCTCTACTATAAATCATCCCCAAGGATATCCACCTAATTTGAACATCTCAATATTAGGGCCACTATGATAAAGTCTCTTTCTTCTCATGCCCAATTACCACTATCAAACTAACCTTCAAGTGTGATATCATTCTTCTATATTATGGGTTTGCATGTGATGTTGCCATGCTAATCATGGTAATTTATTTTGGTGTTATTGATACTGTAAAATTATGGATTACATTATGTGCATCTTTTTCCCAAAAAGTTGTATTTCTCACATGTTGCTGCCAAGATATGGCCCTACTCACAAGCCTATATAATTGCAATTGTAATAGTGACACGGTTAGTAGGCACATATGTAGGTCAACATCAAGAGAAGGCAAAGGAAAAAGGTGTTTGGTTTTAATATTGCAAAGAAAGGAGAGAGAGGGGGAGGGGAGATGGTAACAACTGAGTCATGGGGAAGCCAACATAACAATATATATTTAGACCATTTTTTCAAACCAGTAGAAAGAAAACATATCAATTAGTTAGATCATTTTTTCAAATTACAAAGAAGCTAACTTATCAATGTAGTTAAATAATTCCTTCTATAACTATTCTCTAGGAAGGCCTAAAGTAGAATGGTAACAACATTCTCCTATTAACTCTTTTGGATTGCTTGATTTAGAATTTATATGAAGCATAAACCCCTAAAACTGAATATAAGGCATAAGGTTAGCGGACACTACAATTGAGCCCATAGTGAGAGTGGTTGGACTGCATTTCCCTTGTCTTCATTGATTGTTTAATTAAACTTAAGATAAGTAGCGTAGTTATCAAATTCTCTTTTGTCTTATCATTAGCTTTTATGAGTTTCAGAGATTCAAGTCAATTAACTCCAACCACTTCCAATTCATTTTCACTAACTAATAGGTAACAAGTATCATGAACTTTGAAGAAAACTGCCTCAACCCCCTGACTTTGGTAGATACTACGTCTTAAATTAATAACCTACTTGAGTATGCTCATAACCTTCATCCTATATTTTAATAAACTCACTATCTTTATAAATATAATCATACTAGGACTTATTTTATTAAAAAAAAGACTTTTTAGACAATCAATAATGCATGCATGCTTCACTTCATCAATGAATGGTAGTAATGAAAGGTCATACCCTCTGGTTCTAATCTACAACAGTTACTGTTTCATCACATCCCCATAAATAGTATGCAACTCATGGTCACCAAATAGTGAAAATAAACATACCAGCAAGATTAAACCCTAAGCACAATGTGTTATTATAACAATTTTACTAATGACTAGGATTTTATCTAATGCAAAGTTAAAAAAGACTAAAAAAGGCATTTAGCTTAAATGAGAATAAAAAATCTTAGTCAAGGCCAAAATAAGAAATCAAATGGATAAAGTTTTACCATTTGGAAATTGAAAAATCAAAACAAAATTATACACATAAGTTGACAACCATAAACACGAACATTCTTTCTCAAACCAATTTATTGACAACCATAAACATGAACAGGGATTCTCAAACCAATTAGACCTTAAATTTAGGGGGATGAAGCCTTTGAATAAGGCTAAGAAAATTTAAGTATCATCTATCTCAAATTGTTTGTTTCAAAAATGACAACAGTCATTAACATATGTATATATCAAACCAAAGAATTCTGCAATAGACATATAGATGAGACAAATAGTTAAGAACCTTGAAAAAAAGTCTAGCTCAAGAATTTACTATAAAAAATCTTACAATTAAAAAATCCATTAAATATGGCCAATATTTAACCATAAAGGTTTTATACACACAACAATATCTTCCATTTCATCATTGGATAAAGAAGTCCAATTATCACTGTAAAGTTCCATCTATCAAAACCTTTGAGACATCTGTCAAACATTCCATATGTCTTGAGTAGACCTCCACGGTTTGTATACATGACTGTTGAAACATGATCCAAAATTAGGTCGCCCTACATCATAGACTATAAAAGGATCCATTTCCATTTCCATTTGCAATTTTGACATCCCACAAAAATCTACTCAATATTATGCCCTGATGGACATCTCTACTCTGTTCTTGAGCTCCCATTTTGACACAGGTTAGGAAATTGTTGGCGAAGATCGTGGAATTTGATTTTACATCTGCTAATTGCATTTGCTCGGATGCTTCTAAAGCCTTTTCAACAAATCCATTATGTGCATATCTTGCAATCATTGTATTCCATGAGACGACATTTCCTTGTGCATTCTGTCAAACAGTTCACGTGCCCTGTCCATGCTATTTCCATAAATTCTGATTGATCAATCTGCACCAACAACTGTATGAATTTCATCAAAATAAATAGAATGACCTGTCCATTTGATGTTGTCACTTCTTTTAAACTCTAATATAAAAATATATATATTTACACCAATTATGCTTTCATCTCTGGTTGCCCAGGTCCTAAATACACTGCTCTGAAAGGATTTTAGTGTTTAGAATAGTTAGTAGTGCATCTGCCCTGTATTTCTTTATTAAAAAAACTATGGTTAACCCTGGCCAACAGACAAACGTGATTTTGGAACTTATTGCCAGTTTGTACTTTGTAGACCTGTTGAAGAAGACATGCATTGAAACTAATAGAGGAGCCAGGGTCAATATGGAATGAATTTCTCTCAAAGTTTGTGGTTCCGTCATATTTGAGAAACATTGTGCATGACAGAAGTCTATACCCATGGAAAACAAAGGAATGAATTAGCTTCAAAGTCCATTATAGCAGCAAGTAGCGAGATTATTCAAAGGTTTCCAATGCTAATGGATAGCAACCAAATATATTATTCCGTAAGATCATAGCAGGGTATCAAGTATATTCTGTAGAATTCCCAAAAGCACCTTCCAAAACACCATTAAAGGACTAGTACAGAAACTGGAGAGAATGTGATGAGGTTCCATCAAATTTGAAATAGAGCCATTTTAAGGCAATTTTACTCGAGAGCAAGGAGAGGTCAAAACTCATTTGACCATCTGATTGGCAAATAATCTCAGGGCCACAAACAAAACGCAGTGATACCTGATACTTGAATCAAAATTTACTAATAATCTCTAACATATTGTCTGAAAAGTCATTGATCAAGCTTTTATTCAATTTAGCATGGAAACAATGAAGCTTTTGTTTTAGCTAGGGTACTGAGTAAAATCTTTCACTCTCTTTATTGGCAGCTTAAATCGCAATCAAGTTTCTTGATGATGCCAGGGATGAAATTTCCTGGAAACATTCATGTAACATCTGGAATACTTTGATTCACTCCACATATGAGCTGAATGAATAACTCTTAAAAGAAGCCCTCGTATGGGTTTGAGTTTTAATCTCACGATCAGTATTTATATGACTTTTCAGTACACAATCTATAAAAAGTGAATTCCTTAAAGAAACCCCATTTAACCTTTTGATGTAAACTTAAATTCACAATTATGCAATTCATTATATTTGCTTACATTAATCTTGGTGGAAGTTGTGATTAACTCGTCTGATAGGTACACCATTCACCTTGAATGGACCTAAGCCATTCAAACATATTATAAAACATAATAATCAGAATAAATAAGTATTCATTTCAAACAAAATTAGAAGCAATATTAAAGCTGCTCCAATAGAATCTCGTTACGTAGATGCTTCTCAAAACACAATAAAGTGGCCAGGCATAATGGCCCTTAGAAAATAACCAATGTTTATAAAACAAACTGAAATATTAGCAATTTCACAAAAAAAATCGTGTCCAAAATATATCTCCTCCACACACATAAAAACAAGCACTAAGCACAAGCACATAAAACATAAAAATGTTGAACAAATAACTGCACCTAATGGATTTTTAGCTAAATCCCCTGTGAAGTCAAGCGATGAAGTAGGATCTATTGTATAGAAATATTGCAATACACAACCTCCCACAGTAAACTGATGGGCTGATCTAAAATATATCACAGTATAGCATTGGATGCATAACTCCGTCACAGAAACCCATAAAATATTTCAAAAATTAAAATATGCATAGTGAAGGAACTACTCTGCATGTTCTAACTATCATTACTAAGCAAATATATTTCAACCAATAGAATATTATGATATGTAAATGGATTGAACATAAGTGTTGCCTACACAGACTTATACACTAGTGCTACATGCTCAATTAAAGGATCAAAGCTAAGCATTAACACAAGGAAAACCCATTTTTGAATCACCATGGCAACCTGTGAAGACAAGCTCTTTCAGAGGATAAAATAGTTTATACCCCCATGCTCTCAAGTGGGCATAGGGTTGATTTGTTCTTAGGTAGTAAAGTTTTGATGATGTACATAGTTTGAACTTTGAAACAGTCTGGTTGATGCCCACCAACAGTTTGATAAAATGCCCAAGAGAAATGTTCTATGTTGCAATGCAATGCTGAGAGGGTATAACAAAAGTGGGCTCTAGGGACAAACACTTGAACTTTATTACACAATGCTGAGGGAAGGGATGGATCTTGACTGTTTTACGTCTCCCTGAGTTATCAAGGCCTATACCAATTTGTCTGATTTGGTACAGGGTAGAGAGATCCATAATTTTATTGTTTCGAAGGGACTTGAGTCTGATAATTTTGTGGGCAGTGCCCTGGTAGAGATGTACGCAAAGTGTGGTAGAATGGAGTTTGCGAGACAAGTGTGTGATAAAACAAATGCAAGGGATGTTGTAACATGGAGTGCCATGATTGTTGGCCTTGTGCAAAATGGTTATTGTAATGAGGCCTTGAAATGTTTTCATCAAATGCAATCATTATGATCGATGCCTGATCAGATCATTGTCACTAGCATTTTGAAGGCCCGTATTGGACTATCATCAAAGCCAAAAGGTTGCTCCTAAAAACAAAAAAGAAAAAATTTAAAACTAATTTGGTCCTAAAAGTGCTAAATGTGCAAAACTCCTATGAAAAAAAATCTTCAGAGAACAAAAACCTTCAAAAGTGTAAAGATTTTGTGTTACTTGTACTGAGCAGAACACCTGATCCAAGCTATTTTGAGGAAAACAATACGCTTTCCCTTCTAATTTCCAGTCAAAATGATCACAATAGTTCCAGGGATGATGCTAGCCTTGCAAAACACATCATATATTAGAAATCAAACCCTAAAAATAAACCCTGTAAACGCCAAACCGTATAACCCAAAACATCTATTTAAAACAAGAATTAGAAAAAAAAAACCTAAAACATTAATGCTATAACTATTACCTGAGTTAGGTGGGCTTGTGCTTCCTCATGTTGATGAGAGGCTTGGGTACATCCTCTATTGGGTAAACCAGGGCACAGGGACTTGACCGCTGTGTTTTAAGGAGCGGCTAAACCAGCGCTTTTGCTCTGATTGTGACGAGTAGAAGCACAACAATGGTGCATCATAGTGTTCATGCCCATCCGCTTCGACAAGGAGAAGAATAGCCTCGATATTATTTAATTGTGGAAACTCCTTATAGACCAGGCACAGCCCCAAACCATCAATTAAATAGAATGGGGCAAATCTTGAGAGAGAAACCTATAGCTATAAAAGTCTTTGGTTCTTCCCTTGGCCGTAAAATATTTGCAGAGCAAGCCTCCCTTGACAAATCCAACCCTCTCCAAGACTCTCTGAGACGCCACATTGTCCGGCTCCACCAGGCCTTCAATGTGCTCTAAATCTGGCATGTCAATGAAGGCGATGGAGAGACACAACTTCACAGCTTGGGAGGTGACCCCTTCCCCCACCACTTGCATGCCACCATGTATCCAATCTCCACCCTGCACCATGCATCGCCCATGCCTTTGTTGAGGAGAATGCTGCCCACAGCCCTGCCCTCGACGCAAATAGCCTTCAACCAAGGGTGCCCCATGGCATCATTTTTTATGTACTTTTCTGCCTCTTCCCTCAATTTGTAAGTCTCCCGCATGGAGAAACAAAACACCTCCTCGTCCGTCGCGATGTCATTATAAATTTGATGGTATAAATTCAATGGACACGATCTTTTCCATCGTAGCTCTTTTAATCCCTTCCATTCATTTATATAAATCAAGTAGTGCTGCTCACTACAAGAACGCTTATCAGCGTAAATATGATAGGATAGGTTCATATAAAATTCACAATATGTCCTCTCATAGGTAGACTATTTTTTTACCACCTTCTTAATATTAGGTGAATGCAACTTGACATTTATTTGTCACCTTCCCAATATTAAGTGCATGCAAGTTGATAAACTTATTTCCACAATATAAATAATCTTTGCCACCTTCCCAATAAAAGGTTATTGCAAATGGTTATTTTTTTATCCAAAATATATGTCTTGTTGCATTCAAAGCAAGTTGACATGTACATAAGCCATTGTCAACTAAATAAGTTGTAAATATATTTTAACAAAATACATTAAATGATGTTCCATTTCTCATCTTTTTTTTACAAACTACTGGTTCCACCATGTTCATAATCACCAATCTTTTTGTGGATTTACCTGTAAAAATGAAAAAAAATAATAATATAATAATAACAAAATACTATAGTTCATTTCTATGATGATTGGGGAGACAATGAAGCTAATCAGTTAAGAGATGAATTGGATGATACAACTACTGAGGTGCAGGAAACAAATAATGAGGATTCGATGGAGCCTTTGGGAGGCCAAACAACTTCATGCATCTCATAATTCTTGAAGCTACTAGTTCATGAAGTCAAAGACAAGTCTAATAAGGTAGCTGACCATGCGATTGAATTGCCAAGATGATCCCAACTCCTGACCACTAATGACTACATAGCCTTGCTAACAAAACAAGAGGATAGGAAGAAGGAACTCTAAGAACTGAAAGAGAGGAAGAAGGAACAAGTTGAAGAGCGTGGGATAGAAAGGATTGCAACATTGGAGGTCAAGGCTCTATTGAGAATTGAAAATAAAAAGCAACGAGTAGCAGCAGAGGTTGAAAAAGAGTTGCAAAAGAAGGAGAGGGAGAAAAAAAGGGAGCAGCAAAGGATAGAAAAGGAAGCTGCAAAAAGGGAAAAATAATTGGAGAGGGCACGAAAAGAGGCTGCAAGGGAAAGGCGACTCAACAACCCTCTAAATCCCTTGCCTGACTGTCATAGGATATTCACATAATTTGTGTCTATTCAATGTCTCCAATATTGTCCATCACCTACCCAAAGTATCAGCCAACCATTTCAGAGTTGGAGTCCTTCTCATTCGTAGTCCTATCCACCCTCACCTAGCCCAAGCATTACCCAACCATTTCAGAGTTGGAGTCCTCATTCGGAGTCCTATCAACCCTCGCCTACCCCAAGCATAACCCAACCAGTTCAATCTCGGAGTCCTACTCGGTCACAGGCCACAAACAACACACAAGATAGCTTGGCTTCAGATTTTAGTTTTCCTACTTTTTTTGATTGATTAGAATGTTATGTATGAGCTTTTTTGTCGTGAAGGTTTTGATGGATTCCAAACAATGTTTGAACTTTTTTGTTTTGAATGTTTGTAACTTGAAACAACAGTATGATTTGAATATAAACAACATATTCCATCATGTTACAGTCACTGACTATTAGAGTTACTGTAATTGAAGAGCCAACAAGGCATACATCTAATTAAGTTGAATGTAAATGAAGAAGGCTATAGGAAACTTATGTATCTATCTATCTCTACAATATTTAGTTGTATATATATATTATATATATACATACATATTTATATACATATATCTATACATATAGATGTACATATATATACAACTATAGGAAACATATGTATTTATACATCTAATTAAGTTGAATGAAAATGAAGAAGGCTATATGAAACATATGTATCCATCTAACTATGTACATATATGTATCATAATGTTTTATCATACTATTGTTTGAAGTTATATATAAATTTCAATATGTTGTATCAGAAAGGGTTGGAAATATTTATAGCATACTGTTGTTTGAAGTTATATATAAATTTCATAATGTTGTATCAGAAAGTGTGGTAATACTTTTACCATAATGTTGTTTGAAGTTATATATACATTTCATAATGTTGTATCAGAAACTGTTTGAAATATTTGTACCATAGTGTTGTATGAAGTTATATATAAATTTCAATATGTTGTTTCATAAATGGTTATAACAGAAGTAGGAGTCAGCCATTATCACAGTTAGCAATAAGGGAGATGGACCAATAATTATAGTTCCTGTAATTGAATAACAAACAAAGCTTACATCTAATTAAGTTGAATATAAATGAAGAAGGCTATAGGAAACTTACATATCTATCTATCTCTGCAATATGTGTGTGTGTGTGCGCGCGCGCGTGCATATGCATTATATATGCATATATGCAATATGCATATAAATTTCAATATGTTGTTTCAGAAATGGTTATAACAGAAGTAGGAGTCAGCCATTATCACAGTTAGCAGTAAGGGAGAGGGGCCGATAATTACAGTCATTGTAATTGAAGAACAAACAAAGCATACATCTAATTAAGTTGAATGTAAATGAAGAAGGCTATAGGAAACTTACATATCTATCTATCTCTACAATATTTATATACATGTGCATATGCATATAAATTTCAATATGTTGTTTCAGAAATGGTTATAACAGAAGCAAGAGTCATCCATTATCACAGTTAGCAGTAAGGGAGGGTGGCCGATAATTACAGTCACTATAATTGAAGAACAAACAAAGAATACATCTAATTAAGTTGAATGTAAATGAAGAAGGCTATAGGAGAACTTACATATCTATCTATCTCTGCGATATATATGTATGTATGTATACATATCCTTATGTATATACATATGCATATATATGCATATGCATATGCATATGCATATGCATATCCATATATGAGGGGCCAATAATTGTACAGTCACTATAATTGAAGAACAAACAAAGAATACATCTAATTAAGTTGAATGTAAATGAAGAGGGCTATAGGAAACTTACATATCTATTTATCTCTGTAATATATATACACACACACACTTATACATATATATTTGCATGAAAACCAGTGATATGCATTGATATACATTGAAAGGAGTCTTAAGTTAATAGGAATGAGCCCTTCTTTTGTAATAAGAATGAGAGTAATTGAAGAACAAACTAACCATGCATCTAATTGAGTTGATTGCAAATGATCAAGGGTGTGTGTGCAATGAAACAAAAAATGCATGGTATAATATCACATTCCCAATTCTAACTCAAGTACAATTAAAAGAATGATACAAACTGAAATAGAAAATTCATACATGTAAGAGTGATTGTAATTGAAGAACAAACTAACCATGCATCTTATTGAGTTGTTTGCAAATGATCAAGGGTGTGTGTGCAATGAAATAAAAAAATGCATGTTATACTATCACATCCCCAATTCTAACTCTTACAAATCAAAGAATGATACAAATTGAAACAACAAATTCACACATGTAAGAGTGAGTGTAATTGAAGAACACACTAACCATGCATTTAATCAAGTTGATTGCAAATGATCAAGGGTGTGTGTGCAATGAAACAAAAAATACATGTTATACTATCATATCCCCAATTCTAACTCTTACAAAAAAAAGAATGATACAAACTAAAACAACAAATTCATACATGTAAGAGTGAGAGTAATTGAAGAACAAACTAACCATGTATCTAATTGAGTTGATTGCAAATGATCAAGGGTGTGTGTGCAATGAAACAAAAAATGCATGTTATACTATCATATCCCCAATTCTAACTCTTAAAAAAAAAGAATGATACAAATTGAAACAACAAATTCATACATGTAAGAGTGAGAGTAATTGAAGAACAAACTAACCGTGCATCTAATTGAGTTGATTGCAAATGATCAAGGGTGTGTGTGCAATGAAACAAAAAATGCATGGTATACTATCACATGCCAAAGGATAGGTGCATGAAACCTTTAATAGACAATGCAGTATGGAAAAAGTGTTATTATTTTGACAGACCGTGTATATATATACACATAAATATATACATATATACACACACACATATATATGTATGTACATGTATGTGTATATATATGTAGGTTTTTGTATATATACATAGTCGGCCATATTTTACCTACAAGAAACTCTTACTAGTGAAGCGTATAATAACTTCAAACACTGCCACTATACATATACAATTTGCAGAGGTACAAAAATGAAAAGAAAGGGCTATATTATGGTCGACTATGTGTATATGTGTGTATACACAAATACATTTGCATATAAATACATATATATGCATATATATTTGTGTGTACACACATATACACATAGTCAGCCATATATATATATATATATATATATATATATATATATACTCACATATACACATAGTCGGCCAAAATATAGGTGTAATATTGTTGCAAAATAACATTTGTTCGTCATTTCTATGTGTGTGTGTGTGTACACAGAAGCGGCCATGATAAAGCTGCAATAAAGCTTCATTAAATGAGCATATCATTACTTGTACATTGAAGCTATTTACACAAAAAAATATTGCATGAAAATATGAAAAAATCTTGCAATGGGTAGTTATTGCCTATGTGAGGTTGGAACACAACCTCACTTGCATAACTAGAAGGTAAATGGTTTCCTTATGCCAAATGTGGTGTTGATAAACACTTATATAAGTTCGATAAATGTATCACCAATATTCGCCCATGGCCTCACCACCATCGACGTCCATCCGAACCAGGACTGGTCATCAATGCAACCACTCAAAGTGCAAATTGTTCTCATGAATGGAGTTTTCATGAAGCTAAAGTAAGACTAAGCGAATGGTGTGCATGCCGAGGTGGTAAGCATTAAGACCAATGGCGGTAGAATGTTGGGAAGTTAATGCACATTAACTGGTAGTAAACAAAGCAAGTATTGGCGTGGTGCCAACCCACAAAGGGTAATACATATGTCCAATATTAGTCGATGACACATTTTACTACTTTTTTGGCAATTTTTGAAAAATGCACTGAAAACATTGATAAACGTGCTTAATTTTCACTAGGAAAAAATGGGGGGTGCCAGCTTGACTGTCAAGGGACGTGGCAAAAAAAATCCTGACTCGGATAATGTTGACGTGGACCCCTCACTCAACATCGCCCTACCCACCACCGGTCCCTCTCTCTTAGAGGGGTGAATAGACAAGTTGAGTGGTGGTGATTTTTTTTTCTAAATGGAGGATTTTATATCATCCACAAGATCATTTTTGCTACTTGATACAAGAGCATGAGCCTTAGGCTGAACCTTTTTGGTTGAAAGCCAAAAACTAAGGGTATCAATTCTACCAAATTCGCTTGAGGCACAATCTCAGCCTTGTCCCTTATGGTGTCGGGGCCTTGCACTCAGTAATACTTGATCCTTGGTGGGCTCAATCAAAACCATTCAACTTCACCAGTAGACCATGGGCCCATTGACGGTGGTGGGAATGTTCACTTGGGCACATATGTAATAAAGTTGCTATTATATGCAAATGGCCTTATTTTAATGGCAAATTTAGCACATAGTCTATGGGAACAATTGAGAGCTCTAGAGCTATTATGTCAAGAGGTGGGAATGTAAGTGAACATTAGAAAAACTAAGGTCATGATCTTTATCTTAAGAAGAAAAAAGGAACAAATAAATTTTGAGTTTAAAGAAAGCCCTTTACAAGTGGTAAATGAATACAAATATATTGGTCTTGATTCCACAACAATCCTAATTGGGAGACTTGTAGGACTAAAAGGATGAAAGGAGGATGGAAAGCACCATACATGCTCGAAAACAAATGTAAATTAGCTAAACTATGGGATTAGAAAACTAAGAAGACCTTATTTGAGTTGTTAGTCATGCCTATGGTGTTGTATGGTTGTGAAGTTTGGGGTAGCAACACATCAGCTTTGGAATGGAGACAAATAGAAAGGTTACAAAAATATATAATCACAAGTAGTTTCAAAATAAAAACCACGGTCCCATATGAGTTCATCCTAGCTAAGGCTAGCACATTCCTAATGGAAGCATATATGTTGATTCAGTTACTAGGATATTTGAAGAGAATAGAGAACATGGAGATGCACCACTGGCCCAAAATTGTAGTTGGGAAAAGTGAAATGGAAGGAAGAACACGTGAATGAACAAAACTCTAGGTGGATGAGTAAATGGGGTATCAACATGCAAGAGTGTCTAAACAACAATGTGGAAAACTTTGAAAAATATGTGAGAGAGAAAGTCAAGGTAGTCATGTGGACAAAACAACTCAATGGAAAAAGAAAATATTGTGTCAAACAATTCATTCCCACATGTGACCACGACCAAAAACATTATATAAGAGCATAAATAAAATGGAAAGCAAAAATGCTAATAGCTCAACTAAGAACTAACTTGCACCATCTTAGGTGTGAAACAGGGAGGTGGAAAAGACCCAAAGAGGAATGAGCAAATAGGGTTTGTCATTTCTACACACTCAAGATAGTGGAAATGAAGTGGCATTACATCATGAAGTTTACAACTTACAAGGACATTCAAATCAAGTACGTAAATATTCTAAAAGGTGAATCTTTAACCACCTTGTTTGAAGAGGAGAGGATAGCAAAGACAACATCTTATTTGATCAAGATCCATAGCAAGAGATCCAAAATTAGTAAGGAAATAGGGGATAGTTAGACATAACAATTATTGCTTTCTTGGTCCTAGGATTGTGTATTAGCAACACAATGCTACTCTTGAGTCCCATAGACTTCTTGGTCTCGTGGATGTTATTAAAAACTTTCATTTCATTTCATTTCCAAAGAGTTTTGTGTGCACTTTGTAAAGCTTGAGTGCATGTATATTGTCTTGTACAATGATAGGTAATTTGAACTGCTTTAGATTTTTTTATTATGACTTGTACATGAGCATTCAAAGCAGAAGTTTAACCTCTAATGACATCTCACAACCTTATTTCTAACAGCTATTTCTAAATATCACTTAGTTTAATGGTCAAAGGCAAATTTTGGCCAGTAAAAGCAGGACAACTATTTACCACGTTTTGATGGGGATGATGTGTAAAATTGTTATTGTGTATTTGACCGTTGAAAAGTGATGTTTAATTAGGTTTATTTCTAATGTAGTCATTGCTTCTACCTCTTTAAATCCACTAAGATTAAAGAAATTGCAATGAGGGTCTCTGCTACGATTAGCTAGGAATTACTAAGCTAGTGTTTGAGATTTTTCTTCTTTTATATACTTTTGTTGTTGCTGGATAAATTATGAGAAATTTAATGAGATTTAATGTTGATTGGTAATTTAGTTGGTGCATCGAAAATGACAAGAATTCAACTAGTAATTTGATCCTTAGACAAAACTGTGTTTCCATCCAAAAGAAGTACTAAATGTGTGACAAAAGAGTGAGAGTTGGGGCACTATAAATGAAAGGATGGTTGAACATTAAATGTGATAGGCACTCTTGGTAGAGCTTAAAACATTTTTTTGTATTCCATTTTTTTCTCATACATCAAATGAAAACATTATATCATTTTTATAAGGCCAGCTAGCTCTATGAAAACTTATTTATCACTAATTTAATTTTTGTTATCTCATGTCATTAGAATTCAAATCATGATATAAAATTAGACTAAAGATTTAAATATAAAAAATAAAAGTCCTTTGTGTATGTATGCATAGAGTAAATAATTATGAGTTATTTTTTTATTTTTCTTTTGGTTCTAGTTTTGTCTAAGTACATATTTAAATGATCATGTGATCATGAAGTCAAGCTTCATATTTTCTCCCTCTAACCTATAAAGGTTTGTCAATATTTATAGATCATCCCCCTAGTTTGCATTGGTTTATGTGCGGGAATATCAACATGTGTTATTTGCAGAAGATAGAGAATGCTTTACTGCAATGCAACGGTGTTCAAGTGAGCATGTGAAGAGGAATATCAACGTGGTTTTTTTCATGCTAACCAACATGGGCAATTATCTTCACCCATGATCTAGATTTCTTAGCATAATCTATTTGACATTCTTGAACCATTTGATGTTTAAGTAGAACATTTATTAAGTGGACCATGTCACATTTGAAAATTTTAAAAAAATCATTTTATCTAAACATAACTCTTCTTGTACTTTCAAGATGTTACAACACATCTAACTCACTTAGAATTTGCTTTTCATATGATGTTGTCTTTTGATGACGAGCTCATTTTGCTAGCAACCAATATTTTTTTTGTTGTTCTCTCAAGATCTTAAGCATTCTTCATTTTACAAAGAAGATATATTGAGAGCTACTCCTATGTAGCCAAATGGGCACAACTTGGAGCCTATATGCATTGACTGAAAAGTGGAGATTGGGTGGCAAAATAAAATTTCAATCTCCTTCACTCTAGGAAGGTAATGGGAAAATGTAATCCACCATAGAGGACAATTCCTAGCTTACACACTTCTAGATATTCTAGAATTTTCTATTGCCCATAATAAGTTCTTTTTCACTAAACAAGATTTGAACATAAGCTTGATAAGAAAATTTAGAGTAATGCCTTGGTGTGATGTTGCCCAAGATATATGTGGGTTATTTAAAAACTAACTAGACATGACAAATTGGTGTATATTATCTCATTTACAATTCATAAAAGACTTGGTGTGTTTGCATGGTTTGTTCAAAGAGTACCATAAAAAAGAATTGGTGTATGGTATTTTAAAATATGTGATATTTTGAAATTGTACAATAAAAAGAATTGTTTTGTTGTTTGTTCAAAGAATATCTTCAAAAAGAATTGTACCATCAAAGAATGGTATTTTAGTATTTAAAACATATAGCTTAACCAAACTACTAACACATAATCAAATAAACTAGTTTTCAAATATATTGCAATGGCAGGGACTAGTTGCTATGTGACACTTGTTTATACAAGTGTAAGGAAATAAATGCTTATGATACAAAATATTTTAGGATAAATTAATTATTTCACACTAATAAATAATTATTCTAAAAGATAGAGTTGACGCTGGAATAATGCTATTAAAACACATAAATAAGTATGTGTTGAAATTAATAAAGAAGATTATGATACTTAACTCTAGATTGTAGGTCAAAATATTATGTGATAAGTGTCAGTCTATAGTTTGTTTGTGCATCAATGTCCTAGATTATGTCAAATGGTTGTTGCTAGATTGGAAAATTCACTATGCAACTTTCTAGGTCATTTTTGTGCATGTCAAAATGATCTATGCACCTGATTTGACCTTTGCATGTGGATTTGATCTTTTGCACACATAATCAATCTACATAGTTCTAGTTACCTGTGATTCATTCCCTCTTGAGATATAACTATGCAAAACAAGTGGTGTTGTTGAACAACTTTGAGAAGTTTTCTAGGCAAGGTCTTCTCCATCGGTCAAACCCCTAGGATCCAATTTAATGATTTTGGAACAATGATCAAAGACATGTCAAGAATCATGCAATGTGCCCATATATGTGTAACTAATGAGGTCATGTTGATGTTATGCTCTAAAAATAATGCAATGTGTAATAGAGCTCATGTGTTAGAGCCTAGTTGATAGCTATATTCTTTAATAATGAAATAGGTGTTGGGATTAAGGTGCCATCAACCTTGTAAATCCTATGATATGGTTCCACTATTCTTGGAAATTTCTAAGGTTCTTGGAGAGTTCCAACATCCTTGGAGATAACTTGTTAATTTTGTAAATTTATTCATAAGGGATGAAGGTTCAATTGATAGTGGTAATTATTTTTTACTGGTATGGTAATTAATTATTTACTGTCAACGGTAATTAATTAGTTACTCCACCAATGGTTTACTATTTATTGGTTTGAGCATCTTTTACTTTGGGAATGTAAATAAGGTAGCAAGATAAAACTAGGTGCCTATCTTGGAGTGGTTATTCTTGGATTGTTATGACATGCGTAAGAGGGAATCTTTGCATAGTTATTAATAGTCTATGACATCATGTAAGGGCATCTCCTATTTTCAAGGGGTTGTATGACAAACAAGGTGCCCAAAATAGAGAGTTAATTTTAGACAGTTATGACAGACTATAAGATGTTGTAAGAGGCAATGTTTAACATCCTGGTGGGATTCCAAAAATGAGGCAAGTTTGAACACCCCATTTCATGTATTCTCATATTTTTCTATATATTATAGTGCTTGAGGAGGTAGAAGTAGAACAAAGTTGAACATAACACAAAGATTGTGAGGTTGCACTTGCAGGTTGAGGAGATGTGTTGAGATTGTTCATAGGTACACAGGTGTGCTGTCAGACTAAAGGCAATGAGGAGAATGGAAGTATGATTGCATTGTAAACTTGTTTTTAAAGTTAATACAAGCTTGTCCTCTCTTCTATGTGGAGTTTTTTTCTCGCAAGGGTTGCTCCACGTAAATCCTGTGTTATGTGAAGGTATAATGGTGTTCGCTGATTTTTCATATTTGTTGATTTAAATCCATTAACTCTCTTCATGTTATTTCAAGGATTAAGCAAAATTAATTTTAGATTTGCATACAATTTTCAAATTTCTATTTTGTAGTAGTTAAAGCCTTATATCTCTTCAATTAAAAAATTGGATTTGAGATTAAAAATTTCCCAACAATCAGTATCAAAGCAAAAGGTGATTTCATGGCATTTGCATGTGTTTGCATGTCATAGCATATGATGTATCCATGGAATTTTGATTATGGGTTTTCCTCCATCTTGATTTCTCTGAACTGGGTATTCCTTTTTTTTTTAATTTAGCTTGAAGAGCTTGTGAGAATTTGTTGGAAGGAATTGTGGAATGTTGGAGGTTTTTTGGACTACAGTGGATGTACTGTATGTTAACATTGCTTTGTAGATTTGTGAAATTGAAATCCATGGCATCTACCTCTAGATTGGATATTTCCAATAGAATCTATGTTGAGCACTTGAGGCTCAGGGTTATGGATCTTCATGGAGTTGGTCTTGTGGTAGTGATCTAGAGCTCCAACTTGACAATATGTGAGTATCCCCTTGTTTGGTGGTTTTGTTTCTTTACCATGTGGTCATGTGCAGTGCAAGGGTGTTCATGTTGGATGGGTGCTTTTGGTGCCCTAGGCACATGGAAGAACACTTACTATTTGGACTACAATATGGAGTACTTATGTTGGGTTCATTGTTTCAACCCCTGGTTACATGAAAGCTGATGAGGCTATGTTTTGTTTTATTTCTCTTACTTTAGTTTATGTTTTCCAAAGACATTCCCAAACTTTTACATACATTATCTATGCCTATAATCATCCTTAAGTCATTGAAAGCATTAAGATTGGTATATGATATGTTGGTAAATGATTGTGTATGAATTGATGATTGTTAATAAAATACGATAATACTTTCTGTTAATTTTAGTAGTTTGTGATATATAAATATCATGTGATGAACTAAACCCTATGCAACAAGCACATGGTTACATTTTATGAAGACCACCTATTAGCCCACAACAAGCGAGGTGTTCTCATCTATAGAAGACATTGCAGTTACCCACAACCAAAGGAAAAGGACTCCAAATTGATTAGGCATGAGTTAGCCATAACTCCCCACTCTTCGATGGTTATCCTTTGATAGTTGACATAGTCATAAATAATGAGGGAAGCTCAAATCGTGGTCCATGTTCTGTCTCCAGTTCTGATTGTTTTCATAATGACTAAAGAAGAGTTATAGTAGGACTATATTGTCTATAATTATCTTTATGGTAGTTTTGTTTCTTATTCCTAGTTCAATTAGTAATAATGTCTTCTCCCTATGTTGTGGGAGAATGGAAAAGTATGGTATTAATTGCTTAGCAATTTTGTTCAATTAGAAAAACCTGATCTTGCCTATATATGTTAGATTTTGTATATGACAAGGGGAGTTAGACAGAGATTGTGTTATCAAAGTTATTGTATTTTTCTCAGCATTCAATAAGGGAACGCGTGTTTTGATTTTAGTCAATGGTTTAAGTGATATAGTAGAGATCTAATTAGATTATGTGGAGATTATAGTCGCTCAAGCAAGGGGCACTTGAGGTAATTGTATCTCTCTTATATGTTCATGTGTTTAGTTTATGTTACTAGCTTATGTTTGCATGATTAATGCATGTTGCGATGAGTTTCTGTCATGTGGATTAGTTAGATATTGATAGTATGTATTGTTGCGTTAAGGTGATCACCAACTTAGTTATTAATTGTTCCCCTGTTTTGATTCACATAGACTCTTTTGATTTACAACCAACTAAATAGCATTGGTTATTTCTTATCAACATTAATTACTCATAGTACTTGTCAATTCTTGCAAAGTAGAGTTTGTTTTTATTTCAATAGTTTATTTCTATGCACAACTTTTAGATTACAATTTAGGAATCCTTGACTATACACATAGTATGGGCACCATCCAAGAAGAATACGATTCCTTGGTTTGACAATTTAAATGTAATACATTATAGCCAATAGGTTGCTTGATATAGGATCTATTGGTCTGTTGAGTTGTGTGCATGCCGTTTCTGCATCAATGTATTCGTTAATAATGGAGTTCGACATTTTTGGTGCCGTTTCTGAGGATGGTGCCGAGGTTTAGAGTTTCTGAGTTCTTTTTGATTCATGTTTGTATTTTCTTTCATAAGATATAAGATTTCTTCTTCAGCAATTAGGATCACTTAGATATTCATTCTATTTCCAAACTATCTACTAACATGGTGCACAATCAGAGCTATTAGCTTACTCATCATTGCATGCGGTGACCAAGAGACCAGTTGGGGAGATTTCTTCTATCCAATTCCACAAAAGGAGACAACCAATTAGAACCACCCCTTGGACCAAAGGATATTGCAGACTTAGAAGACATTGCCACTTGGCATCAAGACACAATGGTGGAAGAAGTAGTAGAAAATCCAGTTGAGCCAGTTACCTTTGCATTTCCTATTATAGACCGGGCAAGAGCTGATACCCCGAAGAACATTCCTCCTTCGGCCCTACCAAAATTTCATGGCCTAATCATTGAGGACCCAGATACCTTTCTTTTCGAATTTGATGTACTCTGTAGAAGCTATGACTACACTACAAATGCATACATACTCAAACTTTTTCTAGCCACCCTCAAGGATGCTACCTTACAATGGTTCATGGGGTTGGGTTAGAATTCAGTAACAAACTAGGGTACCATGAAGGAGGCGTTATTGCAAAAGTACAAGGACCATTGTCATGGCAAAGATATGACAGAAGATGATATCTTTAGGATGTCACAAAAGGAAGATGAGCCTCTTGAAGACTACATTGAAAGATTTTAGTTTTGCCTCAAGAAGTCAAGACATAATTGGCTCTGACCAGAGTCACTCAAGTTGGTCTTCTTAAGAGGTGCGACTGAAGAATGCATGGATGCACTGAATTTAATTAGAGCATGGTACATCTCTCAACTCGGATTTGATGAAATTTGTCAAATATGTAGAAACTATTCATGTTCCACCTTGAAGAAAAATAGAGGCTTGAGAGCCTTGCCTTCCATTAAATCATCTACTAGAGTCTCCAAAGTAGAGCTGAGCAATCTACTATCAAACATGAAAGAGGCCATCATAAGCCATCTGGCAACACAATTAGACACTCTACACATAAAGAAGAAGCAAGAGGTAGCAGAGGAAGCTTTGGCTGAATATTGTTCACATTGTCGACAAAAGAAGACCAGCTATAAGTGCAAATGTATTGCCAGCATTTATGAGGAAAGGAGTGAGAGAAGATTTTCGAACCATTGAAGATGAAGAAGGTCAAGTATTTTACATTACATAATGTAGGCCTTGGTAGCAAAGACAAGGTATGCCTTAGGACCCCTTGACCAATAATATGTCATTTCCATCATCTACTTCAAACACCCCTAATTGGAACAATGCACCTTGGTATAACATGGCACAACAACAATGGGCAACTATGCCACCTAGATGGAACCAACAACAAGGGGTATGGCCATAGTAGCCATTTCAAACCTTAAATTATAATCCACAATGGCAAGCCAATCAAAACCCATGGTCACAAGAGTGGTGTGGAAATCAACCTTGGCAAAATTCAAATATGAACTACCCGCAGCCACAGTAGGCTCTGCCTCAACAACCTGCCCTTATGCCAAATGTAGCTTCACCCACTCCTGTTCTGCCTAGAGCCACTCAATTGCCAACCCAACCTGCACCTAATCCTAACAACAAGCATGTTCAACAGGCTTATACTAATGAAGCCATCCAATACCCAACCTATACAATTGAGATTAGTGATGTGAACCCGCACTTAGGCAAAATGCTTGCTGGACCTTCATCTCCACTTATCACAGAACTTGTTGATGAGGAACCAACCTCCATCACTGGCACTCATTTGAATAACCAACATAGCCCTTCCAAGCAAACCCCTCCATAGGAAGAAACCATTACTAGGAGCCCTCCATTTCTAGAGAGATTAAACATGCAAGCACCACCTCCATCTGAACCTGACTTTGATTCCATTGGGCAATTGAAAAATGTCTGTGTAAAAATTCCCCTAATCCAAGCTATCAAAGATGTACCCATATATACCAAGCCGCAACAAAGGACTATATTAGAAGTGTTTTCAGATATGGAGGGTGATATAATATTATGAATGATGACTAGATAGTCCTTGGATGAATTGTCAGGGGATATAAGGGATGCAACGCTTTCCATTGCATCCACATGTCAATTGTCTTTTCGTGGGATCATGTCAATTGTGAAAGAGGAGAAATGTTTCAATAGTGATAAGGCTAAGTCACGATACTAAGATAACTTATCCTGCTTTGCTTGATAAGATCCAGTGACTTGTCTTATAATCAACTGAGAATCACCGAATGTGAAGATTTTTGATATTAAGTGACAAAATGGCACACAAGCCAACAATACGGGCTTCTTACTTTGTAATGTTGTTTGTACATGAAAAGTTGAGATGATAAGATAGAGGAATTGGCTTTCCTTAAGGAGGTACTAGTATAACACCATTGTCGGAGCTAGTTTGACACCTAGAACCATCAAAGAATAGATCCCAAACTGTTGATCAGTGTCCAAAGAAAGTATTTGATCATCAAGGAATGATTCTTGATTTAGAAAAAAAAATTGTGAAGGAGCTTCAGCTAAATGGTCAGTCAACACTTGACCCTTAATTGCCTTTTGGGAGACAAATTTTAGATCAAATTCCATTAACAACATAGCCCACTTAGCTAAACATCCTGAGAGATCTATTTTAGCAAAGAGGTGCTTCAAGGGATCAAATTTTATAATGAAATTAGTTTCAACGTTTAGAAGATAGTGTCTTAACTTTTGTGTTGCAAATACAAGAGCAAGACATTGCTTTTCAATTCTAGAATATCGGACTTCATAATTGAGCAAAGTTTGGCTGATGTAATATAAAACACGTGCGTTCTTTGCCATTGTCATCATGTTGTGCCAATAGAGCTACAAGAGCATTAGAAGAAGCTGATGTGTAGAGAAGAAAGGGTCATCCAGGGACAACAGGGTGTAAAACGTGAGGATTAGCTAAATGGATCTTTATGTTATGAAAAGATTTTTGGCAATCCTTGTTCCAACTAAAATGAGAACCTTTATTAAGAAGTTGTGTGAACAGGAGAGTCCTATCTGTAAGTTGTGACACAAATCAACGGATGGCTTGTATCTTCCCTTTTAAACTACAAAGTTGTGAGATGTTTTTAGGTGGCATGTTGACAATAGCATCAATCTTCTTCATATCCACCTCAATATCATGATGCGAAACAATGAATCCTAGTAGCTTACCACTATCAATGCCAAAGACACACTTACAGTGATTCAAGCGCATGTATTTTCGTATACGTTTAAAGATTTGACGAAGGATTTTGACGTGATACTAACACAAGACAAACTTGGTCAGAATGTCATCGACATAGTCCTCTAAGATATTATGCATTAAATCATAAAATATAAGGGTCATAGCATGTTGGTAAGTCATGCCAGTGTTCCTTAATCCAAATGGCATGAAAACCCAATAAAATGTTCCCCAAGGAGTTATAAAAGTTGTCTTATATTGATCCAAAAGATTGATGAAAATTTGGTTATATCCAGATAAGCCATCCATGAATGAGAGTAATGCATGGCCAACAGTGGAGTCAACGATCATATCAATGTTAGGACAAGGAAAATCATCTTTTAGAGATGCTTTATTTAAATGATGAAAGTCAATACAAATTCGAATTCAGTTGTCAGGTTTAGTGGTAGCCACAATATTTGAGATCCAAGGTGAATAGTCAATAGGGCAGATAAAGCCAACTTGCAAAAGTTTCTCAATCTCAACCTTAATTGACATTGCCACCTTAGGATTCATCTTTTGAATTTTTTGTTTTACAAGCTTGGCATCAAGATGTAATACAATGTTATGTGTTACAACCTTTGAATCAATGCCAGGCATATCAGAATATGTCCAAGCAAAAATCTCAGGATAGTCATGTAATAGAGAAGTATGTTCACGTTGTTCTTCTGAATCTAGACATTTTTCGATTGAAATAAATTTTTAGGGGTTATTAGGGTCCATCAAGACATCAACAATTTTTCTGTTAATGAGAGTATTGTGGTATGGGACATCAAGGAGATGAGGGGATTCCATAGGTATCTCATGAGATATCAAGGTATCATCAGGTAAATCAATGTCTTTCCCAAAGTATGCTTCTACATTTAAACAATAAGGAAATCTGCGATCATGATGGTGTAACATCAAAAAATGTCCCCTTGGGGGCTTTTCCCTCATAAGGTTTAACTCTTGGGTCTTTAGTATGCATTTAGGACATCTTAGTTCATATTTTGGCATCTCGATGGAATGAGACCTAGGTTCCATGGCAAATTGGACCTAGGTGGACCCCTTGAGTTGTACCCTGCCCAAAATAGGGGGGGACTTGGGCGCCCATGCCCTAGTTTTGCCCTATTTTGGGGCAGCCCTAATTTTTGGGTGTCAGTTTATGACTGTTATTTGGTCCTTTTGCTAACACGATAAGTTTTAATTTTTAAAATCTCAGCGGGAGTGCTTGTAGTTGCATATATAAGCATGCTTAGGCATTCATTTAGAAACTAGATGGCAATTGTGATGTTCAGTGTTCTCAAGGTGATTCAAGGCTTTCATTGTGTTGCAAGAGTAGACTTGTGTGTTTTGTGTGTTGATATTTGTAGATTTGAGCATCAATTTCCTCATAGCATGAAGAGCACCTTCCTCCCATGAGAGATTCACTACAAGGTGACATAATATTGTGTTTTCATCATTGATTCCTTTGGTTTTTGCCTCTACCTCACAAGGGCACGCACTCTTTATCTAACAACGGTGTTCAGAGACTTAAGTGTCCTCTGGGGCTTGACTGAGGCAAGTTTTTAAACACCACAACCCCCAAACCAAGTTTTGTGATTGCAGGTTACAGGTGTCACATTTGGAAAAATTGGAGTTGTAGGAAGGATTGGAAGGCATCAAGGATTTGGGATCTGAAGAAAAGAAGGACACATGAGCACTTCCAGGACTTGGGCGCTCGCTCTATTGTCCTCTGCATCTGAGTTTCAAGAAATAGAAGTTACAGGGATGATTAGTGTCGGAAGGAGGTCTGGATCCCGTGAAGAAACTGACACCTTGGACTTGGCTGCCCGCTCCAGTGTCCCCGACTATTTCGCTTTAGAACCTCGAAAATAGGTATTTTGTAATTTGTTATTTTACTCCTATCTGCAAGAGCTTTTTCTGTCATTCATCAATTTGTTGTCGTATTTGCATAATTAGGATTTTATTGGTTAATTAGACATAAGATAAGGAAAATTAATAATTAAATTCCCTAATCCAAGTTTCCCTACATCTGCAAGTGACCTAGGGTATGATAGTGCTCGTCACTCAATCTTAGATCTTTGAATGTATATTAGAGAGGCGGATTTAAACATCTAAAAATCTAGAACATTAACAAATCCAATTTTCCCCTAAACATTTTGGTGAACCCGTGTTTTTGGACTTAAATTGCAACTTGTTGAGTGTGTCTTCATATTTGGATTGATTTCATTTATTCATATAGTTATTCATTTTATTGCATTGAGAAATTTTCAAAACAATTGAAAATTTTGGAAAATACAAAAAAATTGCATTGTTTGGCTTACTAAATTGCATCAGTTCTTTCTAAAATTTCCTAATTCATGATATTTGCATTAGATCTTATATAAACTACAGAAAAATCCAAAAATTCAAAAATTTGCATTGCATTTTTATTAACAATTTGCTAGGTTTTTGTAGAAACTTTGACAATTTTCATATAACCTAATAATTCCAAAATCTAGGGTTTGTAGGCAAAATCTTTTTTTTTTTTTTTAGATTTTTCTACTGATTTTATTCAAATTGACATTTGGCTGTAGTCTTGCATTTTAGTGTGAATTTGCATTTAGATTTAAATATTTGCATTTTTGCATAGAAAATTTCAACAAAAACTAGCAATTTTGATGCATTTTTCATTAAATTTGCATTGGCATTTTGCATATTAAAGCTTGAAAATTATTTTCAAATTTGAGAGTAAGTTATTTTCATCATAAATCAGATTTCAAAACATTCACATAGCATTTTGTCCCAAGATTTCAAACCTAGGGCTTCAAAAATAACGATTTTCACTAAATTTGGCCTTATTGACTTTATAAATTTGCACCATAAGTGTTTTTTTTTTATAGATAAGTACTACCATAGGGGGTAGCTCCATTTCATTTAAATAAACGGGGATAGAAAAACCTGCTCTCGTGAGCAGCATAAGGTTGCCAAAGATGGCATGTACAATTAGGAGTGCCACAACACTCTTAGGCCTTCAGCCACTTCGTCAACCATTTCTACTTGCTGCGGGGATAGGAGGTCACCATACTAGCCTATGAAATAGGCAAAGGTTTCTAGATTGTTCCTCATGATCCCTTCCCGGAGGAGGACAAGAGCTTGGGCGGACACTGTCGGAGGATCCTGGTCATTGTTAACTGTGACCGCACTAAAGACCCCTCCTATCGAGCCCCTAGTGGGCCTCCTGTTAAAGGCAGTGATGGCTACATAGGAGGCCTCTTTCACATTTTCTCTCACCATTGAGTTAACCATAATGTGACCCCTTGACTTCCTCCCAAGGATGAGTACGCAGGTGGTCAAGAATTCCTCGTAGATGGTCGCATCATGCACATGACCTTCTGGGAGATTAGCTTTACCTATTACTTTGAGTATTGCTCTTGCAGTGGCGTCATCGGCTATGAAGAGCCGCTTGATAAGTGTGTTGTGAAAGGTATTTTGGCATTAATTTTCTGCCCCTCATAAAAAGCTTCACAACACCCTTTTATCAGGCTCTTGTAGTGAAAATTTTGCAAAAAACTACACATTTTGGCTATTTTCACCCTAGGGTTTGACCTAGTTTGCACTCCAAGTGTGTTGTCATCAATTTTGATTGAGGTGACTGATATTATTGATATTATTTGTTTTACCTCCTGAAATTCATTACAATACCTTTTTTGCTAGGTCTTGGAATTGAAAAACTGTGAAAAATAACCTTCTTTTGCTATATTTTCACTAGGGTTTTACCTTAAGTGGCACTAAAAGCATGTTGTGTTGGGTGTTTTGGCACCAAGTGGCTGTTATTACTGATATTATTTTCTGTCCATCATCATTTTCCTCACAATACCCTTTGTTATGCTCTTTTGCATTGAGTTTTGGTAAAAAAATTGCCTATTTTGACACATTTTTACTATATTTTGACTTGGCATTATCTTGGATTTGCATCAAGAGTTTGTTGAGAGTGATTACATTGTTGTTTCGAACTGATATCAAACATATAACTTTCTTCCCATTGTCTGGAATCTTTACAACATCCTTTGTTTCATTCATTGGCATTGAAAAGAGTACAAAATTCCAAGCATTTTTGGTCGTCAATCATATCCTTCTCCTAGGATTTGTTCTCTTAGTTTGTGTGTTATGTGTTGTATGATTTTATAATCTTTATGACATGCTGTACTAAAAATAATATCCCTTTGAGAAAAAGTAAAAGATTAATGGGATCTAGTGCTCTTGAAGAAGTTGGTAGTTTGGACACCTTCTTTACAAAGGGAGAAACTCAAATTGTGCAAGATATTAAACATCCTCCAATCTCAATGGAAGAACAAATTTTTCATGATATTGATAACACTACTGAGGCAATAGGATATGTATCTGATGAGCAAATAGAAAATTTGGATAAGGAGCTAGCTGAATATCAATCATTTATGGAAAATGAGAGAATAGCTGAAGAAGCTGTCCCTACAATTCATAACATAAGAGAATTGATAAAAGAAGGACAAGATGGTGTTAATGCAATTTGTGGTCTAGCACATATTGTACAAACCAATATCATGCCGGTGACCAAATGTGTGCAAACAATAAATAATACTCTATCACCCTCTCATACTCAAGTTTTGGCACCTATACCGACTACGAGAATATCCACTTTTACGTCAATGATCTTAACAACTAATGCGAATGCTGGCAGTAATGCTACCACTGGTATTGGAGTATCTAATGGCACTAATTACAAAGTTGTGGGATTTAATTATCAGAATTTGGTTTCCAAAGGGACCTCTTCTATGAATAATTGTTCTCAACCTCCTATCTATTCCACTCATCTCCAGCTACCTATTACTTACAACCATCTTCCACCTATCATTATGGCCAACCATTGTTGACAAATTCTTCGCAGCCTAGTCTACCAACATATCATGCCCATAATCCATTATCCTATGCAATCTTGAGAACCCCTACGCCTGAGAGGTTTGAGACTCCTCGCTTTGAAAAATATGGTGGAAAAGGTGATCCTAATATTCATGTGGCAACATTTACAGCTATGTGTAGTGATTTTTATTTTGAAGAGGATTTGTTAGCAAAACTTTTCCCGCGATCTCTCAAAGATACAGCTTTAGAATGGTTTTTCTTGTTGCCTCTGAATTCAATACACTTCTTTTCACAATTGATTGATCAATTTTTACAACATTTTCAAGCAAATATTGGACCCCAAGTCACTCTCATTGACTTGGTTCAATGCAAACAAGGTCCCAAAGAAAAGTTGACTGAATTCATTAGTCAATATCAAGGCCTTTATGAACAAATTCAATATCAGAAGAAAGATGAATATGTTCAAAAGATATTTATTACAAATCTACAACCTAATATTCGTGATAAGATCCTCTTGATGAAATATAACTCCTTCCAACATTTATGCACTGCTCTTCGTGATGATCAACTTTCGTCTAGTCAGCATGAAAACTAAAACTCATCAGCTCAAGTTGGCCAATCCATAGGTGGATCGTCACAAAACAATTTTAAAAGGAACAATAATAGGAGTTTCATCAAGATCAATGGACCAAATATGAATGTTTGCTATAAATAACCCAAATAAAGCATCGTATCAACCAAGAAAGTTTACTCTGATATCGAAGTCTTATCATTCTATCATTAATCAAGTTGAGTAATAACATTTTGAAGCTTCCCTCAATCAAGCCTGTTGGTCCTAATAAACAAGGACCTTACTTTGATGCTAACGCCTTTTGTCATTATCATTGGACACAAGGACATGACACTGAACGATGTATGCATCTTAAACATGAAATACAGGACCTTATTGATTCAAATGTCATCTAGGTATCGGGTGTGAATGATAGTGGAAATAAGTCAGTTGCTCCGCCGAATCAGAATTTACAAATCTTCACTAATCCTTTCCCTAAGCATACCGAAAATAATATGGTGGAACAAGGTTTAATGGAAGTAGACGAGGATGATTACTTAGACTATGATAGCATCGTAGGAATGATTGAAGTGGATAAGAAAAAAATAAACAATCCACCTCGTCCTTGAAGAAATGGAATTTATGCTAAGTTTCCTCCTCCGTTATCCTTATATGGATCAAGAGATAATCAAGATACATCTGAAAAACAAGAACAACAACCAATACAAACAAGTAAGATGGTACAAGATGATTCCTGTCCCCATGCTAGAAAAATCCAACAATGAAAACTCGATAAAAAATCAAAAAAGAGCTAGACGACTATCAAAAATTGGAGAAAATAGTGGTTCCCTTGCTCATAAGCAACAAAAAGTTATATTTACACAAGGAGTAACAAATCAAACATCACACGATAATCAACAAAACTTTCATAAGAACAAATCAAATTTTGCATTAAATATGATCGAATACCTCTCCAAGAGGTTCACGAGCTCTAGCATATAATATGAAGGCCCTACAGGTAAGTATCTCTAACCCTTTATCTCTCTTGTGATGTGCTTCCCCCATGATGTGTTATATGTTGTTCAGGCCTCCTGGAATGATCTCGGATTCTCCCGTAAGGTTCAGGATACCAGGAGACCACCTGTATTGTGACTTTCTCCTATTTGTATCATCATTCTTCTATATTACTTCTCTCTGATTTCATTGTTGAGTGTTGTGTCTTACGGACATAGTGTCGTGGTTGGTGACCTGGGGGCACCCTCCTACGTGACTATCCCTAAGACACTTGTTTCTCCTCTCTTATTTATTGTTTCCCTTCCTCTAGTGTTTCCATCTAGCAGGCAGATGACGACAAACATTTACACTGATGCGGACCTAGTGTCCCTTTCGAGAGCAATCAACAAATGGACTTAGTTCCTAATATGACGATGGGGTTGTATATCTTATCTGACACTTGGCTAGTGGAAGCACTCGTGCTTTCCGCGTAGTGAATTTAATGATGTTTCTATCACATTTACAAACCTTAACAATACTGCTGCTCCGTGCACCTTTGTTTGCCTTTGAATTTGGCCTTGGTGGTACTTGATTCAGAGAGCTTTGTGATATAGCCCTACGGTTATCCTCAAACTCTGAATTTGTTGTATAACCTTGGCTCTTTGTGTGGTTAATCATATGCATTGATGTTGTTGTTTATCATGATTTTGTAAACACTAACATGTTTCTTGCAGGGATGTGTTTGTGGGAACATTTGGCGATTGTAAAGTACATGTCACCTCCGAGGGGCATGGGCTTTGTGAAAGTCGATGTTACCTTGTGTGTCTTCTTCCTCCCTTAATGTGCTTGATATCGATAACTAATATCAACCACCTTAAGGTGGGGGCATATATAAGATAAGTTGTCTGTTGTAGATGTTAGCTATGTGCTTGTCCTTAGGTGCAGTCTAAAGACTTGCTCGATGAGTGCATCCTGCATCCTGAGTTTGTTTGTAATCAATCAATCAATCATGTAAGCCCTCTGCCGAGGCGGGATATCACGTATATCCTTTTTATCCTAAGCCCTCTGCGGAGGTGGGGATGGTGTATTTCTCGGAGCAGATTGCATCATCTTGTCATTTTCAAAAGTCCTCTGAGGAGGTGGGGAGCAGTTCTGTGACTAACTCAACCCTTAAGGGTGTCTTCGGTGATTGTTGTGGCGAAGCCCAATCGTCGGTGTGTGCCTGTAATGTGCCTGAGATGGTGTTGGACCTAGAAATACGTACACTCCATCGCTTATCCGTCGTGTTTTCTCCGTGTCTTCAAGTGTGTGTGTTTTGGTGTGCTTGTGTTGTGTGGCGTGTTTGTTGCCCCATATACAATCTAAAGACTTGCTCGATGAGTAAATCCTACATTTTGGGAGGTTTTGCGTGTCTTGCGTGTGTGTTGCCCCATATATATAGTCTAAAGACTTGCTCAATGAGTGTATCCTGTATTATGGGAGGTTTGTTTACTTCCTAGTACTTACATTTGCATTTTATATATATGAGAAAAAGAAAAGAAAAGATATCATTTCTATCTTCCATGCATTAATGTGTCTTCTATGCATTGACTGTCTTCTCCGTGTTCTGCGTGACTGTAATTGTCTTCTCTGTGTTCTACACGATTGTAACTGTCTTCTCCGTGTTTTGTGTGCCTGTTACTGTCTTCTATGTGATTGGTGTGTCTTCTCCGTGCTTGATGTGTTTGTGACCTTACTTTAATGCATATATTGGCCTTGCATTTATACATACATTAAAGTGGGGGCTAAATGTAACGTCAGAAAATGTCCCCTTGGGGGCTTTTCCCTCATAAGGTTTAGTTCCCGGGTCTTTAGTATGCATTTAGGACATCTTAGTTCATATTTTGGCATCCCGATGGAATGAGAACTAGGTTCCATGGCAAATTGGACCTAGGTGGACCCCTTTAGCTATACCTTGCCTAAAATAGGGGGGAGGACTTGGGCGCCCATGCCCTAGTCCTGCCCTATTTTGGGGTAGCCCTAATTTCTGGGTATTGGTTTATGACCGTTATTTGGTCCTTTTGCCGACACGGTAAGTTTTGATTTTTAAAATCTTAGCGAGAGTGTTTGTAGTTGCATATATAAGCATGCTTAGGCATTCATTTAGAAACTAGATGGCAAGTGTGATGTTCAAGTGTTCTCAAGGTGATTCAAGGCTTTCATTGTGTTGCAAGAGAAGACTTGTGTGTTTTGTGTGTTGATATTTGCAGATTTGAGCATCAATTTCCTCATGGCATGAAGAGCACCTTCTTCCCATGAGAGCTTCAGTTCAAGCTAACATAATATTGTGTTTTCATCATTGATTCCTTTAGTTTTTACCTCTGCCTCACAAGGGCACGTACTCTTTATCTAACAACGGTGTTCGGAGACTTAAGTGTCCTCCGGGGCTTGACTAAAGCAAGCCTCTAAACACCACAATGCCCAAACCAAGTCTTGTGATTGCAGGTTATAGGTATAGCATTTGGGAAAGGTAGATTTGTAGGAAGGATTGGCAGGCATCAAGGATTCGGGATCTAAAGAAAAGGACACATGAGCACTTCCAGGACTTGGGCGCTCGCTCTAGTGTCCTCCGCATCTGAGTTTCAGGAAACATAAGTTACAGGGCTGATCAGTGTCAGAAGGAGGTCCAAATCCCATGAAGAAATCATCACCTTGGACTTGGGCACCCACTCCAGTGTCCCTAATTGTTTCACTTCAGAACCCTGAAAATAGGTATTATGTAATTTGTTATTTTACTCCTGTTTGCAAGAGCTTTTTCCGTCATTCGTCAATTTGTTGTCGTATTTTCATAATTAGGGTTTTAATGGTTAATTGGACATAAGAGAAGGAAAACTAATAATTAAATTCCCTAATCCAAGTTTCCCTACATCTACAAGTGACCTAGGGTATGATAGTGCTCATCACTCGATCCTAGATCCTTGAATGTATATTGGAGAGGGGGATTTAAACATCTAAAAGTCTAGAACATTAACAAATCCAATTTTCCCCTAAATATATTGTAACAAAGAAAATGATCATATGCTCCTAGGAATTTAGCTAGAGCCTCATTCGTTGAGAAACTATCCAAAATAATGTCACTACAAGTGTTACTTGTGTCGATTAACTCAGGGTAGATTATATTAAGTGTGTTATTAACTGCAATTGTGTTTACATTAAGAGAAGGATGACAAGAAAATTTAGTGGGCTTCAAAGGGGTATCCAAGACCAAAAGAAGAGCTATGTGGATTAGCTTCTAAGGGAATTTTGATACCTTGTTCCTTTACACCACAACCATTACCTCTATATCCTAATTGAGATAGTATTTGGCTCACCATTAGTTGTCTAGTCAATATTATAAGTATAATCATCACATTGTGTTAAAATAATTTTAGGAGAAGGAGTGGATATTGTAGATACCTTTGAATTGTCTAGTTTTGATGGTGAGACTTTATATTCAGCCAAGAAGGTAGGTGTAAAGTATAACGAACCCTAATCATCACCGAAAAACTTATTTGAAGATGATCTAGACTCTTGCTCAACATTATCTGTGGCAAGAGGAAGTGTTGAATCTATTTTTGATAGAGAAGGAATTAATGTGTTTAGAGGTGTGGAAGAAAGAGGTTGATTTCTAGCTTCAACATGTAAACAACTATCCAAATTAGGATCAACCTCAATTGTATGGAGTTTTTTTTTATCGTACACAAACTTTATTGAGATGTGGAGGGTAGACGTGACTATCCTCATGGCATGAATCCATGGTCTACCTAGAAGAAGATTATATGTAGGAGAACCAGGCATGACATGGATAAGTGTAGATAAAGTCACAGGTCCAACTGTCACAGGTAGTGTGATTGTACCTAGTGATTGTCGACTAACATTATCAAAGCCACGAATGATAAGTGTATTAGGTTTTATAAGAGATGTATCTGCAGCAATTTTATGTAACAAGTCTATGCCACAAACATTAAGACCTGATCCATTATCAATCATAACTTGTTTTGCTCCAATTCTATTAATGATGACGAATATCATGAGAGGATCATTTTGGTTTTGAACTTCTATGGGATGTAATTCATGTTGTTGAAAGATAATGTCCAAATTTGTCACATGCGTACAATCTAACAGGGCTTCTACACCATTTGTCTTAACACAATGTGATACAATAACTTTTTGTAAAGCCTCTTGGAGCATTCTGTGGTATGTAGGTGATGTTTGTATCAACTCCCATAGTGAGATCTTTGCCGGAGTAGCGCGAAGTTGCTCAACAAGATCATATTCTTGACCAACTTGTTGAGGAATATGAGGAGCTTGAGGAAGAATAGGAGTAGCAGGTGGAAGAGAAGATGGAACAAATGTTATTTGTTTTCTTTGTTTGTTGTTTCGAGTGTTATGTGAGCAACCTCATGGTGAATGGGTTGCTGCGACACATTTTGATTGAATTGATTATTTTTAGTGATTTGTTTTGCAAAGTTTAGAATGTATCCAGGAGGTCTAGATGGTTTTGTCACGCCTCCTATAGTTAGCACAAGTTTAGACTATGGTTGAGGAGTATCAGAATGTAGATGCACAACAATTTTGTGTTTCTCAAGTTCTTTGTGGGAACCAGAAACATAAATTGTGGGGTGATCCCCTAATAGTGGGTTACACTTTTTAGCCAAACTTGACATTGAAATGAACATTTTGAACAGAATCTTCACTTTCGGACACCTATAGATGCTAAACTGCGAGGAATTTGAAGATGATACAAACTAGTGATTTGTGACATTTTGTCTGTAGATTCTAAATATGTATTTTTAAAATTTTTTGGAATCAAATTGCATTTCTTTTTCCATCTCCTTCGATAACTAGTTTTTAACAATAAATACTATTTTTAAAGAGTGATGTGTACTAGAAAGCACATAACTTTTTTTCTACAAAGTATAAAATTCTAATTTTTTCGAATTTAGATTTATAACTATGATATCTAGAGGATGCATTTGGTTTCATAATGTTTTATTGAATTTTTTTTAATTAAGTTTTGAAGTTAAACCAATTACAATTTAGACATAGGTGTACTATAAAGAGCATAACTTTTTTTGTAGGTATCAAAATTTATTTATTTTTTGTTGGATCAAGGACATCAATACCAACATGATAGATATTTTTAAGATTTTTTTTTGTAATCTACTATTTTTCCACATGTGCAGAACAGAGAGCTTAATTTTTGGTGAAAAACTTAAGTTTAATTAAACTAAAAAAAATGTATAATAAAACCAAAATATATTAAAACTATACTTGATGAAGAGCTTGTTTTGAGGACTATAATCCTGTAGCTGGGTTTGTCAAGTTGATTCCATTTTGATCCTCAACCTGAGCCTCGAAACCCAAAATTTGCATAAAATTGCAGCCAGATGGGGGCAAGGGCAAAATAAGGGGGTTCATTTGAAACCCCTTTTAATGAAGGGGGTTCATTCGAATCCTATAAAAATAACATAAAAAAAATCAAATAACATTAAGGGGTGTTCATTCAAACCCATTATTTTATTAACAAAAAATTGATCGACAGAAAGTGGGTTCGCTCGAACAGGGGTGTTCGAGCAAACCCATTTATGTGTTCTAGTGAACACCTCCATTCAAATGAACCTGTCCAAATTTTTTTTTTTCACATTCAAACAATTTTTGTTCCTCAATACAATTGTAACCCACTATTGTGGGATCACCCTATGTTGATTAATCTTTTCAAAAGATAGATGGTTTAGGAGTAGTAGAGGGTTTTTGTTGAGATGAAGTCATCAAGGGCTTCATCTAACATATCAAAATTATCACTATTAAACAGATCATTAAATGCACTAAAATCTTGAATAAAGAGATCTGACATTGTCACATACCTTACTTTTTCAAACACCAATATCTAATAAGAAATAGATGATATATAAAAACAACAATGTCTAAAATAATTAACCAATTAATCAACTAAGTAGACATAGATAAGATTAGAAGCATTGTAAGCTCACCAGGTTCACCAAAATGTTTGGAGTAAAAAGAAGGTATCTAGTCTAATACATCCAAAACTAGGTCTCACTTCCTTCTACATAAACATTGGGACACAAACTGAGATTAACTACAATCCTAAATATGAGAGCCAAGATACAAGGGTTCTGTCCCTTTGTTATATTTTTGAAGGATTGAATTAAGATGACTTAGATCTAGGGTTTTAACAATGAAATGTACTAAAACAAAGATTTTGTACCTTACAGAATTGAAAACCTAGAAAATAGAGGTTGGAATCAGCAGAGTAGAGTTGTCAGATGTCACTGCCAGAAATTAGGGCAAATTTGACTGAGCACTAGTGTCCTAGGGTTTCTGCCCCTCCAAAAGGGTTTTTCGAGAGTCTAGGCTTATATTCGTCAGTTTGCTCCTAGATCTTGCACACATGTTCCCAATCTTTTAGAATCTACAAAATAACAAGAGATGGAAGGGTTGTGGCTATATAGGAGTTTGCCTTAGTCAAACCCCCATTTTGGTATTTCTACCTCACAGATAGCCAGATTAGAGAAGATCAAATAGTGTGTGCTCCTAATCTCGTGTGCATCTAAGATTGTAATGAGTAGCAAACCAAAGGATTTATCACAAAACCCTAACCCTATATGACTCAATCATATAGAATGATCTACTCAAGATAAGTGCTTCACTTAAGGAAACACTAACCTTCAACTCAAGGAAGGTGCACTGATTTGAAGTTTGTAGAATAAGAAGGTGCTACAACCATACCCAATCATGATGATGTAGGTACTCAAGCCAAACTCAAGTTGGTGGTTCCAACCCTTCTCTCAAACATGCAAAGAGGAACAAGATAGACCCAAGATATTGCTTCCAAATCCACCACAATCCTTTTCAAGAGCATCAATATTCCAAAAACAATAAAACCTACAATAATTCACAAGTCTGTAATAATATTCAGATAGCTAATAGTTTTTCTAGATCCCTTTAGGTCTTTTCAAAGTCTTGTTTAAGTATGAAGCCCAAGGAGGGAAAATATTTGAATTTTAGAGGCCGACAGAGCACAAGACCCAAAATGTCAAAATTGAGGTCACGTCACACAAGACAAAGCCAACACCATCGAAGGATTTAAATCTCCATAAAATATGGGAGGACACTGACGCTTGGGTGCTAGTGTGATGGTCAAATCACCCCGGCAAGTTAGCATTGCCTCGAGACATTTCTAGAACCTTAACACAACCCTATATTTTGGTATTTGATCAACGAAAATAATTTAGTGAAGTTTAGGAAGATTTAGGAATGTTTAGGAAGGGTTAGGAAAGTTTAGGAAGGTGAAGCACCTCTCTAGAGTTGAGGGTAAAGCCAAGGCTAGAAAGTGGTCCTAAAGGTGGACTAATGAAATGGATACTAAGGCGGGTGCTAAACAAAATGTGAAATTGTGCTTGCACTGTCAAGGAGCACAATTTACAACATAACAAATAGCTTAGGACATTCAAAAGAGAAACTTTTACATCTTCAATGGGTTTACAAAAGAAACATGTCTTTTAATCTAAACAAAAGACGAGACTCAATTGTGGCATAAAATACTAGGTCACTTAAATAGCATAAGTTTAAATGATATTGCTCATTGTGATCTTGTGGTTGCTTTACCTAAAATTAAAATCAAACTAGAAGTATGTGATGGATGCTTACTAGGTAAACAACACACTTTATCTCTCAACAAAAATCATGTTGACAATTCTTCTAACCCCCAAGAATTGGTCCATAGTGAATTAATAAGACATTTAGAAGTCCTTTCTCTAATTGGATTTCTTTATGTCCTAACTTTTATTGATAATTATACTAAAATAATTTGGGCATCTCAAAAACAAAAATATAATCTTTTCTAAATTCAAAGAATTTAAAGCCCTAATAGAAAATCAATCCAATTTGAAATTGAAAAACTTAAGGACAGATAATGGGACAAAATAAATTAAAAATAATTAAAAATATGTACAAAGAGATAATAGGATAGAATAAATAAAAAATAATTAAGAAAATTATATACCTTATATGGGATTCTAAGGGATCTCACAACTCCAGTTATTCCCCCTAATAATATGTTGTGGAAAAAAGAAAGTAAATAATCATGAAAATTATTAGATCAATGATGCATACTACCAATGTACTTATTTTTTTATGGGTTGAGGCTATGAATATAGTCATTTTCATTCTAAATATGGTGCTTTCAAATACATTAAATTTTTCAACAACTTTAAAAATGTGAGGAAAAAAAACCAAATATCTCGGACTTAAGAATATTTGGAAGCCGTGCTTCTATATTCATTCTCAAAAACAAAAGGAAAAAACTTAATCGAACTTCATTTAAATGCATCTTTATAGCATATGGAGGAAAGACAAAAGGTATTAAGCTATATGATCCCTTAAAAAGAGATGTCATATTAGGTTGAAGTATTCACATTTTTTAAAAACAAATTTCTTCCATCTTACCTACTCAAATTAAGGATATTATAAAATCTCCATCTCAAACGAAGATAATCAAATTAATAGATTTAAGAAAGATGAAGCTCAAAGAAAAAGACTCAAATGAACTCAATTTTTAATCTAAGAAGCATATTTAGAGAATCATTCCTCTTCTAAAATGACTGGAAGTCAACATACATATTTTGTATTTATGACTTTCAATGAAAGTGAACCACAAATATTTGAAGAAATTATTATTGAACATAAATGGAAGGATGCAATGCACTTATAGTGTGATTCTCTAATTAAGAACATGTGTTTGGATATTATTCTTGCATTTTCATAAAGAAATATTGTTGATTGTCAGTGGTATATAAAATTAAATACAACTCCAATGGTGGAATAGACAAATATAAGGCAAGATAGTCGTTAAAGGATTCACTCAATAACATGGTTTAGGCTATGATGAAACTTTTGCCTCCATGGTAAGATGAGCACCATTTGGATGTTCCTCACCTTAGTAGCCCAAAATTGCTAGGAGATACATCAAATAAATGTGAAAATGCATTTCTAAATAATGATCTCTAAAAGAAAATTTACATGACTTGACCAAAATGATTTAAACATCCAAATAAAGAATTCTATGTTTGTAAACTTAGAAAAAGTCTATATGATTTAAAACAAACTCTTAGAGCTTCATTTGCAAAGATCAATAATTTTTTTCCCAATCTCTCAAATTCTCTATTTTCTACTTAGATAATGACTTCTTTATTAAAATTGATAATAGTCAAATCATTATAGTCATATTATATGTGGATGATTCACTCATTATGAGTAGTCTTAATTCTTTAATCTGCAAATACAAAAACAAACCAAGTCAAACATTCAAAATGATTGATTTAAAGCTTTTGCATCATTTCTTAAGAATGCTTATCTCTTAGGATCATTGCTTTATTGTGATATCACAAGAAAGATACATACAAAATTTGTTAAAAAAATTAATATGATTGACTACAAACCTATTGCTATTCTTATTAAAGTGGATATTAAACTTGACCCCAAACCTCCATGTGAAAAGACCAATCTTATTTTGTATAGAAAATTAATAGGAAGCGTAATTTATGTTACTATATCTAAACAAGATATTACTTATGCAATAAGTATTACATCTAAATTTGTGCAAGATCCATATGTGGATCACTAGAAAATGGCTAAAAGGATATTAAGGTCTCTTAAAATAACTATTAATTATGGTCATTATTATTCGTTCACAAAAAACACAAATATATAGTTATTGTGATGCTAACTATATTGAGGATTATGTTGATAGAAAATCTACTTCTAGTTGTATTTAAATTTGGTGTAGATGCTATAAAATGGAGTAATGAAAAGCAACCTACTGCAATAGCTCTTTCATTCATAGAGGCTGAAGATAGAAGTGCAACCAAAGTAAAAAAAAATTAGTGTGACTTAAAAGATTATTGGATGAGTTTCAAATAGATACTATTGAAAGCACCGCTTTGTTATGTGATAGTCAATATTGTATTGCTTACACACAAAAAAACATCAAAGAATAAAGCACATTGAAGTCCACGTGCATTTCATATGAGAAAATGTTCATAGTGGTTATATTAATCTCTAGTTGTATCAAACTAATGATCATGTGGCAAATATTTTCACAAAACCTTTATGTAATGCAAAATTTTCTAAATTTGGAACAACGTTGGTACTCAAGGAGTTGTCATTGAAGGGGAGTGTGCTTCACAATGCCACCTCCTAATTGTCAACTATTATATTATATGTAAGACCTGTAGACACCTAAAAATGTCTTGACCGTCTTACAGTCCTCCGACATCACCCATATCATTAATTCCTCCTACATTTTAATTAATTAAATTTTTATTTAATTAATTATTTCATCCATTCACCCTTTCTGCATCATTTAATCCCTAAAATTGAATTAATTTAATTAATTCAATAGTTACACTTACTAACATTAGCCTAATTAATTAGATAAATATGCAAATATTTATTTGGTTAATTTCCCCATCTCATTAAACCCAATTAATTAGATAAATCTTACTTATTTGATTAATCAACCCTACTAATTAGCCTACCCCTATCCTAGTTGATTAAATACTTATTATTTAATTAGCTACCCTAGCCTATGTGACCCCTAGACCTAAAATTAATTAAATGAACCCTTGTTTAATTAATTTTTACTCCTAATTAATCCATTCACTAATTTACTATAGCCATATTAATTAAACTAATCCCCTTGATTCGTTTGGTCAAACCCCACTTAACACTCATCCCCACACCTCACAAATAAAAAATTAACCTTTATTCTATACAAGGTATTTTTTTATTCTAATTTGTTCTACAAACCCATTAATGAGTTCTTACACACCTAACTTATCATACTTCACATTTAATAGAACTCTTCCTCAAAAGAATTAAAATTCCTTTCTAATCCAACTCATCTAACTTCATTAATGCACACCCCTTCCCAATGTGAATTAAAAATTCACTTTTATTCTCATCCATCCAATCTTTGTGATCAAATCCAAGCCCTCCATCTTGCATTCATTCTCATCCATTGATCTCAACATTAAATCTCAACCATTGGATCAAATCCCTCTCCAAAATGCCTATAAATACAACCTCTCCTAAGCCATTTTATCATGCAATCTTTGAGTAGTGTTATTATGCCAAAATCTTTCTCATCTTTTCATCATTGAGCTAGGCTTGTAGTGATTTGTGTTATAGTTTGAGAGCATTTCACATTTAGGAGCCATGGGTGAAGCTAGAGAGTAAGGGTGCACTCTCTACCTTATCAAGGAGGAGGTTCGCATTGAAGGTATAAACTTGTGTTTTTGTGCATTTTGTTTATGTTTTTAACCTTATTTGTTTTCCTTGACTTCATTTGGCACGCCTGGTGGGACCCCATGGTCCCAAGCTACTAATTTTTGTTTGAGTTTTTGTGAAAAAGACGCGTTTTGCAGGATTTAATGCTAAAGGCTCTCTATTTAGTGCTATTTGGTCTCGCAGTGGCGCCATTTCTTGGTTTCTTGGCACCATTTTCGACTGTTTTGGCGCCATCTCTCCACGACATCATGCTAACCTTTTATGCTTAAAAGTTTTTCTTAATAGTTTTTTAGAGGTTTTACTGGCTTTTTGGTTTCTTTCCTTTCTGTTTTAATCATACTAACATAGAGGCAAGGGGATATAATGGCAAAAGTTTTCTAGGGAAGCTTACAATGATTTTTCCTCTAACCCTAGCTTATTTTGATTGGTTTTACCTTGTTTTTCAGCTCTAATCTGGTCCTTTGAGAGTTGCTTGGCAGGGAGAGGCTATTTCTAACTTGTTTGGGTGAATATTTCTCAAACTAACTTATTTTTGAGCAGGTTTTAGAGACACTGCATCATTTTGGTGCTATCCATACACAGTTTGGCACTATTTGGTTTAGTCAACAAGGTAAGCATAAGAAAAAACACACAGTGACGCCATTTCTTAATATTTTAATGCCATTCTTCTAGATTTTGGCGCTATTTATAGCATTGGTGCCAATTAGGTTATATGTGGCGCTATCTTTATTTTATTCTCTATTGTCAGTGAGAATAGCTACTTGTTAGTCCTTTGACGCTAATTGCTTTTAATTTTAGTGCTATTTGCCTGATTTTTGGTGCCATCACTGTCTATTTTGACACTATTTTCTAGGCTGACTTTTGGGATCTGGCAGGTCATTAACACATTTTTGTAGGGAAAAAGAACGTTTGTCAAAGATCAAAAATCAAACTACTAACATTTCCTTGCAGGGTTTTTATTAGCTTAGAAACATTTACTTTGGTGCACTAAAATGAACTTGGGTGTTTAGCAAAAGAACTTAGACTTGTTTGACGTATTTGGTGCACTCGCACATTATTGTCTAGTAGATCCCAAGGGATAGAATCAAAGTATCCTCTCCCCTTGCCTTCATAAGGATCTTGGGTGAAGAGAAATGGATCTATTCTCTTCTTTTTCATTTTTGTAGAAAAGGGTATGCCTTGGTGGGAAAAGAGGTACTCACCCCAAGGGACGACCGTAAGCTATACTTTTGTTCAGTATTCTATATAAAAAGGATAAGGCGAAAGCCAAGTCTAACTGGTATTAGCGCTTACCGTATAGTGCTAGTTTGAACAGAGGCATACCTTATGTATATGAGACTCCTAATATGACTAGTTAAATCCTTAAGTGGCTTGTTGGATGCTTGTAATGTGCCGGTCCCCCAAATATCCCCCACTAAACACCTTTGGTTAGAAGCCCACCCCTTTTTGACCTTGTGGCACTTTGTTCAAGGCAAGATGACACATAATCCTCTCTAGATTCTCACCATAAGGCTCCCTTGAGATGAGACAGAAATCCCCAGCTTAGCATAAGTTACGTGTAGCTTTCCAGGGAGAGGGTGATTGGGTCATCCTTCCATTCTAGGAGGCCCCTACCTATCCTCTCTCACAAAGACGAAAGTATACATACCCACTCTAGGTGTCCTTATACTTGAGTGGACGGAGATTCCAAGTTGTGGGCTTGATAAGTCACCATTCACCTTGACCTTAGGTAGATTAAGAATTGTCTTCAAGTGTTTTCAATTGTACTTATACCCATGGAAATTTGGGCCTTGAGGGGCTTCTTGAACATACACATCACGATTGTACTTCCCATCAAACCTTTGGCCATTGTATTCTCTTGTTTGGAGTGTTTGTATTGCTTACCAAGAAACTATCATTGACATTATCCGAAGCCACCTTGATCATAGAACCTTTGAAACGTTTGACATCATCAAATCAATCACTTGACCTTCAAAATCCAAAATTTGAGACCAAAATCCAAAAAGTTGAGCTAAAACATCCAAAATTTGCCAAATACCCAAGCAAAATCCAAGACACTATCATACTTTGGTGCCAAAACTTCTCTATTTGGCGCCTAAAAATTCATCTGTGCCACCATTTTCCCTGACACCTTAATTCATTGTTTTGGCGCCATTTGTCAAATCCCTGACACCATTACCCTCTATTTTGGTGCCTTATCCCTAGGATTTGGCACCATCTAGAAATCAAATTGCACAAATGTCTTGAAAATTATTTTGGAATCCTTGGGTCTTGCCTAGTCATAATCCGTGGTCATCTTGTCAAAATCCATCAAAATCCTAGTTTACCATTTTGACCTTAGCTCACAACCATTTTGTCCAAAAATTCATCCATATATCTCCATTTTGACCCTAGAGAAAAAATATTTTGGCTATTGGACCCTTCATCTCATTTAATCACTAAGATTAACCAAAATTCCTCTTTTCCATCTCCATATAATCCAACCTAACTTTGCATTGTGATTTGCACCTTTTGGACCTTCACTTCATCCATTCCAAATCCAACATTTCCCAACTCTATCCAAATCTAATCCATCAAATTCAAAATCAAAATCATCCAACATCTAAAACATCAACCAACATCCAAATTAATTTTTGAGCAAGGAATTAAATCTAGATCTTAGTATCCTTTCAACATCCCATTTTTCTTGTGGCCATTAGTCTACCTACAAGTAAAATAATCATCCTCCTTTTACCTAAGGTCATAAGTCTACCTTAAGTAGAAGAAGCATTCATTTTGTAACCCAAGGATCTAGATTTATTTAAGCTTACCATTGATTTGAACATCCTCCCCAAACATCATCAAATCATCCAAATCATCTAAAGGTTCTTTTTAGTTGATTTTCATCCAAAATCCATTTATCCAAATCATTTAAGGTTTTCCTTGGTTGATTATTATCTAAGCCATCCTAGAACTATCTTAATCACATCATCACCACTTTCATCCTAAAAGCATTTACATTGCTTCATCCCCTCCCACCATCTCCTTTGGTCCAAATTTATTTGAAAAATCAAATTACCCATTTATCTTTGAGGTCCTAACCTCCAAGGTTTATTATCCATACATACCCTCCTTAGGTTTGGAACTTTTGAGATTTTATTCTCTAAAGCTAAGAACCTATATCTTACCATATCATATCCATATCACTATTCACCCTTAGGTTTAGAATTTGGGATTTCATTCTCTTAAGACTAAACCTCCATTCGCCTCTCATCACATCTCCATCACCACCTATCTTTGGGTCCAATAATTTAATCTATTCTATAAGGTCTCGATCATCATCCACCCAACCAAATCCGCACCCAAAACCATTGCATGCCCGTGAAAAGATCCCAAGCTAAGAAAAACAAAGACACAAAACCTTTTAGAATCAACTTTGGCATGGGAATGCTCCCAATCGACCAAAACAATGTCCCCGTAGTCCTACAACTACCATCATTTGATGCCAATGCTATGCTAAATCCCTTTCCCATGCAACCACAAGCACCCCCATCTAACACCAATAATGTAGATCAAGATGTCCTAGATTTCACGCAAGACATCGATTCCATGGAAATACTAAACAGAGTCCTAAAATCGGATCCTAATAGGTATCTTGAATTCCTTCTTCAAAATGGTGCCACCATACCTAATGTCACCACGTCGTCACAACCATCCACATCACATACCATCCCTAACACATCCCAAACTTCAAACATCACTACATCCACAATTCCTACAAACTTGAATATTACCACATCCACAATCCCCACAAATACATTGACCACACCAAATATCTCGACCATGTCAACATCCACCGTCACCACATCTACAACACATATTACCCTAAACATACCAAACAACACCACACACGCAATCACTTCCATAAGTTCCCCCCAACTTGACGCTAACACCATAGCTTTTATAATTCGCTTATTCTCACAACCACCCCATAACACATCCAACACTAACCCATGTAACAACCCCTCATCCAATTTCACGTATATACAAAATCCAATTTCCCAAGCACCCATCACCTCTTCCGTCCAAACCATACAACAAAACCCCAACCAAAATCAACAAATCCCACCACATGTTCTACAACAACTCTTTACATACCAACAACACGTCACTCTTCAAAATCAAATCGCCCAAAAATAAATCATGCAATGTAATGTCCACCCTAGTGTGTGTCTTGTGTGCTTTTGATTCATGTGTTATATGTTGTTCTGAGTGTTTATCATTCTACCATTTGATTATTATGCTTTGATGCATTGCACTGAACTTGTGGATGAGGTTTATGGTGCTATCGAGGGGTTCTGAGGGTGTATTCTACATGACCATTGAGGTGTTTCCAATGGCATTTTGCTTTATTATTTTGCTTTCCAACTATGCATTATGAATTGCATACGTTGTGTTCATGTGTGTTAGATTATTGTAGTGCTTCAGCGTCATTATTTTCAATTGTGTAATATGTTGGATGGATGTGATGTCTTCAGTATGATTGTGTTCATTGATTTATGCATATATGATTTTATGATGTTGATTGATTATCGACCCATGTTTATGATGCTTATGCAATATTATGCCACGTTGGGTATTATGATGTGCTTCGGCTATTTTATGTATGGAGCATGTATGCTTGATGGTTTACTTGAGTGTGCAGGTAATTACAGGTGTTAACTAATGTGGGAAATGTGGAGAAGGTTGACATGGGACTCTAAGCCATCTCACCCTTATCCTTGTGTTGTGGAAACCCGTGATGTGTGTTTGGTATCATTTGCGTGTGTTTCCTTAGCGTTCTTGCACTTTATTTTAAAATGTTTCAAAAAACGTGTTTTCCATGTTTTCAGATTAAATTAATGATTTTAATTTGGAATTTGCTATTTTTGCATCATTATATGCTTGTGGAAGAAATTTGAGTGATTTTGGTTTAATTCTAAAATTTGATATTTTTCTGTAAAAAGGTAGAAATTGCATTAAATGAAGAAACTGAATGCCTAGTATGGCATGTTTGTACTTTTCAAAATGAGATTGAATTAAATGGCAATAACTTGTTTGGAATAGTTGAGTTCATTCGACTAACTATTTCCCTATCTATTTGAGTGAATTATTTAGGTGTTTTAAGTAAAAAAGGGTTTATTAATGTGTTATTTGAATTGCCTATTTGATTTGCAAAAGAGACATTCAATTATTTAATTGTTGAATTAAATGATTTAGTTGTGCAAAGGCTATAATTTTGAATTGATTGATTAAATCACTAAAAGGATTAATTTATTACCAAAAAAGGAATAGTGTCTTTGGAGGAATAAAAGGAAAAATACATGTATTTTTCATTATTATTTTTCTCTCCAAAATTTGCTCTCCTTTGTTTGAAACCCTCTTGCTTGACAAATGGATATCTAATTGCTTGGAAGGGAGTTTTGCTTGGAATTGCTTGGAGTTTGGATTGGATTCATTTTTGCTTGTTGTGTGTGGATTGAATCTAACATTCAACCTCATTCTTTTCCTTGGATTTTGCTTGTATTGAAAGGTAAGTTTTTTCCAATCTTCTCATTTAAATTGTTTTATTTTGTTTCTTTCATGCCACACCACCTAGAATGGTTGAATATGGCTTTACTTAGTTGTAGGAAGCTTAGAAAATTTATTTCAGCTGTGTATGCTTTTATTTTTATGTATTTTCATTTTTGGAAACATGAAAATACAGACAAACCCTGAAAAATTTTCTGTGGAAATCCCCAACTCATTTTTATTGCATATATTGGTTGTTGGGCATGTTTTCTATAATGGGTAGTTGTTAGATCATTCATAGCTATTGAAAAACAAAAGTTAAAAAAATGGTCAAACTTGGTGAAGGTGCCAAAGAGAGCTCCAATGGAGTTTTTAGGGCCTTATGGTTATTTTGCACTTTTAGAAAACATGAAAACTGAATTCTATGCATTTCCTTTATGATTTGCTTTGAGGGATGAGTTGACTCCTTCATATTATGTGATTCTGCATCTTGTGAGACAATGTTATTTTTTGAGACATTTTGGTGCATTGAAATCTGTGCCACTTATTTCTCTATTTTTGAAAACCTAAAAATTGCTTTGTATGCATTTCCTTGATGTTTTAGTTTGTGGGATGAGTTGTCTCCCAATTAGAATGGTATTGTGCATCTTTTGAGAATATGTTGCGTTTTTGTCAAAATTGTGATTTTGTCACCTCGAAATTTGTGCCATGCCCAATTGGTCTAATTGGTGCTATGGGTGTTTAGGAAGAGGTCTACAGGTAGGAAAGGAGTGGCTTCCATCGTACGCCACGAACCAAAGAGGTTGTTGGAATTTATCAAATGAAAGTTTTAATCAAGAATAACATTTAAACACATTGGGTAATAAAAGTTAATAATAAGATCATCTACACCAAATTGCATGTGCTGGTGAAGTGTCTGCCTTGCTTGGGTTTGGGTGTAAAGAGCAATCTTTGGTGTAGTGTCCGGTTGCTATGAGGCGGTTATGCCCTCATGTTCTACCGTGAGGTGAGTATTGCCCTCGTTTGACACTCCTTGTCCTAACTACCTAGGTCTCTCTTCCTTCTTCCACCATCGGAGTTTAACTCGACGTGTGATGTTTACCATGTGATTGTATGTGCATTGTGATGCCTGATTCATGCTTGTATGTATCTATGATGGACTATGATTAATGCCTCATTTGACATGCATTAAAGGTGTGATTATTTCCCTTATGCTTGAATGTTGTGATGTCATTCTATTATGCTTTGGCAAGTGTGTCATATGTTACTTGAATGCAATTGGATGGTAGTTTTACTATGTGTTATTTATATGCATTGTCTTGGCAGTTGTGCCATGTGTGTTGTGTGCATTTATTGACGTGTATTCCATATGTTGCTTGTATACCCTGGATGTGTGAGATGTTCTTAGCGGGTTTGCCATGATCACCTTCTCCATATCTCGAGGGTTGCCTAGAGTTGTGTAGACATCTATTGCACTTGACGATGGCAATATGGTTGGGAGGTGAGCAACATTTCCCCATTGGTCCTTCATGATGATCTTCAGGTGCTGGATAGATTCCTTGATCTTTTTGCAAGTGGTTTACCTTGTGCTTTGTGCCTTGTTTCACCTTGGAGAGCATGTTGGTTTTGGGTGGTTTATGCACTTGTATTTTATCATTATTGATTATTGTAACCTTTGTAATGTAGGTCTTTTGAGACCCTTGTAATAAGATGTAATTAATGCTTTGAGTTGATTTATGATGTTGGCTATGATTCATCTATGTTTAGGATGAAGCCCTTCGAATATTGTAATTATTGGACATCGTCTTGTATTTTTCCATGCCTCAATTTGTGAGGACGTTGGCATGTTTTGATAGATTTTACATGTTAGAATCTAGCTATGTTAGCATGTTTAGACTCAATTATTTGATGTTTATGGATATGTTTGTGTTGGATCGTATTCATCCCACATAGGTGGTGAGGATCCTATCTTTTCTTTTGGCATGTGTCGACGTTGGTGTCGAACATGCATAGCCTTTTGTATCGCTTTTGTCCTTTTTCACATGTGGACATAACTGGTTCAACAACTTAATGTTTTTGGTTAAAATGAATCATCTTTGGCATTGATTACTATTTTTAGCCTTGTAGGTGTTTTGGTGTCATTTCCATGATGTGATATTCACTCTTGGATTATTCCCTCCTTTGCATTGGGATGTGTGCCTTTACATGAGTTTGACTAGTGACCATTCTAGTTGGTTGAGGAATCATACCTCCTAGTTGGACTATCCCGTGGGTGAGCATTACCCTTGTGTTTGGGATGTCTTGTGTCATCATGGAATAAACTGAGGTGGATGTCACCCTCATCCTACTCGATGTGTTCGCAAGGGAGCGAGGTCGTGGACATGTATCTAATCCTCGTAATGGAGTGAGCTGCACCTCTCTCTTGGTCATCATGGTGAGTTGTCACATGATGGGTGAAGTCTTCCACTTGTGCCAACTTACATTGTGCAATGGTGATGTCTTTTTAGGTGTTGTTGTACATGCTGCAACACCTTATATGTGTGTGAGTGCAATGCGACATGTAAATGTTGCAAGTTTGCAAATGCAAAAAAATTGTTGGTTCAGTGTTTGTTCGGCTAATGTCCTGTGTGAAAGCTTGGGGCATTACATGCAACATCAAAATCCACCCCAAAATCAAATTCCACCTTTCCTCCAACAATTAATCCAAAATCAACAAAACTACGCTCCACAACCACCACCAAAAGATTTATCTATCATTGTCCAAACATTAATCCAAAAGGTTGACAACATGCAACATGGAAACAAAAGAAAGCGATATTCTTTTGAGGATATTTGCCCATATCCATTTGATAGAACATTACACATGCCCCCCTTTCCCAAAATTTTTGAAACACCCAAATTTGATAAATACAAAAAAAAGGGAGACCCTAGGGAACACCTTAGGGAGTTCTACATAGCTTGCTTAGAGGTCTCATATGATGATACCTATTTGATGAGACTATTTCCTAGAAGCCTTGGTGGTCAAGCCACCGAATGGTTTGCTCATCTTCCTCCCGGCATTAAGACATTCCATGAGCTTGTGGAGAAGTTTGTGAACCATTTCTCCTACAACTTTGAGCATGAAATATCAATGACTGACCTATGCAACACAAAACAAAAGAGTGGAGAGTCCTTCACCACCTTTTTGCAAAGATGGAGAGGCTTAGCAAGCAAACTCCCATGGCCTATTCCTGAGAAACAACTTGTCACTATGTTTGTAGCCAACCTTAATCAAGAGATGGGATTCTATTTACAAATACAATGTGCATCAACCTTCGAGGAGGTTTTTGACAAAGGAACCACCATTGAAAGAGCCCTTATTGCTAAGGGCTCCATAAAACTTTATAATAACAATAATAAAACCAACAACAACAAGGTCAACAACAACAACACGAACAACAACGCACCATCAAATGACCAACCCTACTTTTGGGGAAAGAACAAGAATACCCTTAACGACGGCATCACCAATGTGAAAGCCGTTCAAAATGTACAAAGTCCAAGCCCACCAAGCACATCCACAACTAATAATGTCAATGTTCCCAAAGGACTGCCGAGACAAAACAATAACCCTAAGAGAAAATTCACACCCTTGGGAGAGCCAATTGAAAATGTTTTGAACAATCTTGTGAAGGCAGATTTGATCACCTTACCGCCTATTAGACCCTATGACAAGAATCAATTCAAACCCTCTTGGTTCAATGAGAATGCCTTTTGTGAATACCATCACATGAAAGGGCACAAAACGTCTAGCTGCATGAGGCTGAAACATTGCAACAAGACCTTATTAATAGGGGAGACATAACCATTGATGAACTGCTGAAACAATCACCAAATGCTAACTTAGGGGCATATAAGGATCCTCTTCCTGACCATAATAAAGGAAAAACATCCTCTTCCAATCAAGCATACAACGTCATGCCACCTCCCTCTTCTTTCGACTCCTTTGTGGGATGAATAGAAGATTCTTCCAACCACTTCAACACTATCACTATTAAAGCCAAACCCCCAAATTATGTCGTTACCACCCATCATGGCCGCGTTTCTATCTGTGGAGCTCCCACCGATGATCAACCCTCCACATCTGCACTTACCAATCCACCATCTTCTCACAAGTACAACCTTTTGGACCACCTCGGAAACCCCCGCACAAATTTCCATTCTTTAGTTGCTCTGCACATCTCCCCTCCATAAGGAAGTCTTTGACAAGGCCTTAATGGAGACACAAGTCCCTACCAATTTGAATGTTGACCAATTCCAAGCCATGGTAGGCCACATTGCCTCACCTCACCATCTCACTTTCTCTGAAAAAGATCTTCTCGCCTCTAATGACTTACATAATGAAGCCCTACACATTGAAGTCTACATCCACAAGCACACCATTAAACGAGTCTTAATAGATGGTGGCTCTAACCTAAATATTTGCACTCTAAAATTATTAAAACATTTGGCATACTCTGATATAGTTGTGGATTCTAGTGAATGCATAACCATAAAAGGATACAATGACACCAAGAGATTGTCTGAAGGCACCATAAAGCTTCCTATTCAAGTAGGACAGAAGATCTTGGAGATCAAATGTCAAGTACTTGATCTTGACCTCCCTTACAATATTCTCCTTGACCGACCATGGATTCATGTCATGCAAGCTGTCCCATCCACCTTCCATCAATGCTTGAAATTCCCCCACAACGGCATGAAAGTTACCATTTGTGCCAACCCTCGTCCTTTCCAATATTCCAATTTCTTGGAAGGACACAATTGTACTTTCTGTCCTTACAACAATGCTACCAAAAAATCCACCTCACAGACCAATCTTACATCATCTACCTCATATATTGATCCCTCCAACATTACATCACAAACATCCCCTCCTCCCGAGGTCAAGATCAAGTTAAGCGACATGGGATGTGGTGAATATGACCTACACGGCACCTTTTGTGTGGGACTATTTCCATCTCCTAAAACATTTGGTGCTCCTAGGGAAGAAGAAGTCTCTACAGTGATCATCAAGTGCAAGCCATCACCTACCTTAGAGAAGAAACACCTCCTTGAACAAGATGTTCTTGAAGATATATCTTTGTGATAATATAAGGAAGAAGAAGCAGAACAAGACGCTCCTACTATCCCAACCAAGATTTATGGGAAGGGTCTCGAAATTGTCAAATACATGGGTTACAAAGGACAAGGTAGCATAGGCCTTCATGAACAAGGCATTGTAGAGCCCATCCAAGCAACAAGAAATCCACATCTTCATGGGTTAGGGTATGGGAAACAAGAGTCTACCCTCGCTAATGACGAATATATCTTAAGTGAGTTTGCTAAGGCCTTCCCTGCGATCGACAACATCAATGAAGAAGACCATCAAGACTCCTTTAGTGACTTCACCAAATTCTTTGAATAATCCATATGTACCATTTATACCTTAACCACCATGCCATCCAGCTCTAATGACCTACCTCTTGTTTACTCTCAACTCATAGATTAGGACCAACAAGGACCTCCCGTCCTTGATGTTGCACAAAACAATGAAGCAATAGCCGAAATCATGGGGGTCAGAGATCACTTTCCCCTTGGAGATCATAGGGATAGTTATATCATCGAACTAAACACATCTGCATACTTCGGGGAGACAATCCAGACTCTTAATCACAAAAGCATGAATATAAAAATATCATCCCCTAGTGAAAACCACTTTGTGGCACTTTCGGATGAAGAAAAAATCAAACTAAAGGACGTATCACCTAGTGAAAACCTCCATGAGGCGCTAGGAGATGAGAGGATGGACCTCCCCAAAGTATCCAAGCTATATCAAGAAATATCGCCAATCCTAGTTGAAGCATCACAGGAAATAAATCTTGGAACAAAAGAAACCCAAAATATCACATTCGAAGCAGAATTCCTCACAACAAAGGAACATGAGAATTTCTTAGCCGTTTTCAAACAAAGAAGCCATAACTTCGCATGGACCTATGTCGACATGCTAGGGCTAGATCCTGTCCTAGTTGTTCATCACCTTGCAGTATGTCCTGATGCGAAACTAGTGAAGCAAAAGCTAAGAAAGATTAATCCCCAAATAGTGCTCCTTGTTAAGGTGGAGCTCAAGAAACTCTTAGATGTGGGGTTCATCTGCCCTATAGATTACCCTGAATGGGTACCAATATTGTACCAGTAGCCAAAGTCACTGGGGGCATTCGTTGTTGCACCGATTTTAGAGGCCTCAATAAGGCTTGCCCTAAGGATGACTTTCTGCTACCTAACATCGACATCATAGTAGATCTCACCGCCGATCATGAGATGTTGTCCTTGATGGATGGTTTTTCAGGGTACAATCAAATCAGGAATGCAGAAAAAGATCAGCATAAGACATCCTTTATATGTTCATGAGGGACATACTGTTGGGTCGTGATGCCTTTTGGTTTGAAGAATGCATGAGGTACATATCAAAGGGTGATGGCAGTCATCTTCCATGATCTCTTCCACAATATAATGGAAGACTACGTTGATGATCTATTGGGAAAATTCAAAACTAGAGAAGAACACTTAAATGTGTTGGCTAAGATTTTTGACAGGCTAGAACAATACAATGTGTGACTGAATCCAAAGAAATGTGTCTTCGGGGACTTCTGGAAAGCTTCTAGGATACATTGTGTCGAGAAGAGGAATTGAAGTGGATCTCGCCAAGGTCAAGGCTATAGTGGAGATGCCTCCACCCAAGACACTCAAGCAACTCTGAAGCCTACAAGGGAAATTACAATCTATCTACCGCTTTATAGCACAACTTTCCAATAAGTGTCAGCCATTTCAACATCTTCTCTACAAAAATATAGCTTTTGTATGGGATAGTCAATGTCAGAATGCTTTTGAATAGTTGAAAGAATATCTGGTTAACCCACCTGTCCTCATTCCACCAAAACAAGGGGAACCCCTCCTTTTGTACATTTCAACAATAGAAACAACTATAGGGGCCTTGTTAGCACAACACAATGAACAGGGAAAAGAAAGAGCTATATACTATATCAGCCACACCTTGGTGACCTACGAGCTGAATTATACTCCAATTAAACGAGCATGTCTCACTGTTGTCTTCACTTCATAGAAATTGAGACACAACATGCTTAATCATAAGACTAAGCTCATTGCCAAGATTGATCCGTTGAAGTATCTACTGACAAGAGCAACTCTTACAGGGCGAATGGCTAAGTGGGTTATAAATTTGAGCAAGTTTGACATTGAATACGCAGAAAGGAAATCCATTAAAGGACAGGTAATCGTTGATTAATTAGCTGATGCACCAATCTTAATAGAACATCCACTACTTGCATAATTTCCAGATGAATCCATATTGACAATAACACTACCAACAGATACATGGAAAATGTATTTTGATGGGTCCTACACGCATCGTGGCTCGGGGGCAGGCATCTTGTTCATCACCCCTCAAGTAGGCACTATTTCTAAGTCTTACAAGATTACATTTCCATGCATGAATAATGTCGCAGAATACGAGGCCCTCATCACAGAACTCCGCATGGAAATACAGTGGAAAATTGAAAAGATGATAGTTTATGGAGACTCCCAATTAGTCATCCGATAGGTGAATAATGAGTACAAGACAAAGGATGACAAACTCCTGCCCTATAAAAGAATGGTTGATGACTTCAAAGATTATTTCCACAATATCCAGTTGGAACAAATTCCACGATATCCAGTTTGAACAAATTCTGAGATTGAATAATAAAGAAGCAGATGCCATGGCCACAATAAGATCCTTGGTTGATATGAAGAAGGATAGCAAGAAGTGTGAGTTCCTAATCGAAGAGCTCCCCATACCGGCTTATGATGTTCTGCAATTAGAATTAGTGTGCGACATTGTTGGTCCTTTATCCCCCTGGTATCAGGAGACTTATATATACCTTCATGACAACATCATCCCACCAAACCTATCATCCGCACAATAAAAAAGCTTTATTCACCAAGCCTCCCAACTTTACCCTCATAGGAGACACCCTTTATGGAAGAAGTCTTGATGGTACGCTTTTACGATGTCTCAACTCTGGGGAAGCCAAGGTGGCCTTGCAAGAGGTGCATGAAGGCATTTGTGGGGAACACTCTAGTGGACCTACCTTAGTGAAGAAGATTATGAGGACAGGATATTACTGACCAACCATGGAACGTGATGCTTATAGGTTTGTGAAGAAATGTTTGCCATGTCAGCAGCATGGGGATCTCATCCATGCACCATCACAGAAGCTACAACTAATAATGATTCCTTGGCCTTTTTCACAGTGGGGACTTGACCTCATAGGTAAGATTCACCCTCCATCATCCAATGGCCATAAGTTCATCATCATCTCCACCGAATACTTTACCAAGTGGGTTGAATCCATTCCACTCACCTTCACCACAGGTATCCAAATAGCCAAATTTATCCTCCATTACATAATATGTCATTATGGCGTCCCTCGTTCTGTCATTACAGATAACAGGAAACCATTTAAAAACTACGAAGTCTACACCTTGTGTGAGAAATTCCATATCCAACATCACTTTTCCACACCCTACTACGCCTAAGGTAACGATCAAGCTGAGGCCTCTAACAAACCTATCTTGTGCATTCTGAAGAAGATGGTTAATGAAGCTGGTCGTGATTAGCACCTCCAACTCAACCCCGCCCTATGGGCTTGCTACACAAGCATCCACACACCTATAGGAGCCACACCATATTCCCTAGTATTCAGTTTCGAAGCTATTTTACCTATTGAGGTCGAGCTCCCGTCACTTAGGGTTTCATTACAAAAAATAACCATGGAGGAAGAATATTGCGTTGCAAGGCTGAATGAGCTAGAATTATTGTATGAGAAATGCTTAGATGATCTCAACCACCTTCAGGCCTACCAAAATCACCTACGCAGAAGCTATAACAAGAAAATCAAGAACCACAAGTTTAAGGTAGGTGACCTTGTTCTTATGGAAAACTAGAAAAATCTACAAGAGCGCACTAAAAAAGGAAAGTTTGAGCCTAATTGGTTGGGACCATATGTTATCACAACCAGCTATGGGTCAGGGGCATATCAACTTGCAACACCTGAGGGGCAGCCTTTAGATGAACATATGAACATCTTGCATCTGAAAAGGTTCTACGCATGACTCGAGTATCCTAAATCAAAAAAACCAAAAATAAAAATAAAAATAAAAACAAAAAAAATCAAGAAAAACCTGAGTGCAATAAAGCCATCCAATGCTGAAAATCACTTCAGTGACGCCTTGAATAAGTACTGTGGTGAAAACCTAATAACTTAGGCGCCATGTGTAGCGATCAGTTCCACCATCTAATGATTCCTCTTTCCATCACTACATTCCATATTGCACACATCCCATGGCTTGGAATCGTGTAAACATCATATCCTATCCCCCACCCCACATTATTCCACCCAAAGCTAATCCATGGAACAAGGATCCTTGTATGCTTCTCTTGTACATCTTAAAATCTCCAAAAAACCCAAAAATAATAGAAAATCCAAAAAATCCAAAAACAACACAAAAATAAAAAAAATTCAAAAAAATCACAAAAATACGTAAATACAAAAATAACCCCACATCATCATCACATCCATCTCGAACCATTCCCACATCATCAAGTCAAACAAGAACGACATATTCATCTCACCCACATCTTAAAATACCTTGATCCCGTGGGCATAGGGTATGTAGGCAGTTTGGAATACGAAGGAAGTATCTAGTACTTAGGTATATAAGATGCACCCATCCAACCTGTTTGGATGGTCCCTATCTTCTGAGCTTACTAAATTCACCAAGCAATGCACATGCTAAGCATACCATCAAAACATCACACCTCACGTAAAAATCATCAAGCAACAAACCAAACATAATCGTCACACATGACCTAATTATCCTTTTGCCCACCTTTTGAATTTTATCCAACAACATCCAACTGATTCTTGCCTTAACGGATATATCATTCCTACAATAGGCAGAATCCATCATTAACACTTATCTTGGCAAGAGATATAATGACTGTTTGTGTATTTTGTTGGTCTTTTTTATTATTGATTTTTATCTTTTGTCTTGTTCTAGGAGTCAATTCCAAAACTACCTTGGTCTCACTATATCATGGTATGTGATGGGAAAACACCTAGAATAAGCATAGTCATTGTTTTCGTATGTTGTGCTTGTGGGTTGATTTCATTACTCCATGAATAGTACTCATATCTTGAAGATAGGGTCAGTTCTAGCATAGTGTTTCCTATTTGCATATAAGGTCAATCATACCTTCTATGTATTAAAAGAACTTATGCTATGAGTCCCCTTCCCTCATCTAGGCAAGGTTATACTACCTTGGGCATGCAAGGAGTCAAACTTTTTGCTTGTGAGTCTAGTCCATGCAAAGATGGATATAAATCATCACCTTGGTCCTTTTTATACCTTGGTGAACAATATCCTATTTTGCTACAATAAACCTAGAAATGCTCTCAATCTTGAAATGCAAGTACTTTGCCTAGCTCATTCATCTCCATTTCTAAATCATCACCCACTCAACATAAAATCTAGACTTGGGACTTGAAAATGATCCCCCCCATCGATTCACCCTAACACAACCCCCCATCTAACATATCCCCCCCTTTTTTCGCACATTTCATCTCATCTCAACAAAGCCCCTCTAGTAGCATGGTGTCTAATGATCTAGTATTCCCTAAACCTATCCCAACCTATCCCAACCACCCCCTAAACATCCTGACCACTTAGCCCCATCGCCCAGGGTTACATAACTATCACATGTATCATGACATCCACCTATGACATCAACCCATCCCATTTCCCATCCCATTATCACTTACATTTATCATTATCATTTCATGAATCATTTGTCCACTTTGCATTATCATTATCATTTTAACATTACGCTATCATTATCACATTATTAATCATTGCATTATTTAACCATTTCATTAATCATTTCACTATTTCATTAATCATTTCATTTTGCATAATCATTCATTTCATTAACCACTACGTTTTTATTATCAATCCATTTATCATCAGTTGACATCATTATCGTATCTATTTATCCATTCATTCATCAATACATAATCATCCATTTGCATCCATAATATACGTTTATTAATCTGAGCATATATTTATTCATTTCACATCCATTTGCATTCATAATATATGTTTATTAATCTGAGCATATATTCCATTACATCTCATACATAATCCACATCATAACCCATAACATAATCCAAATGCATTGCATAAATCAACATCATAACATCATACATATAAAATGCATCCATAATCAAATAACATTCATAACATACACTCATCATAATCCATGTATCATAACCATCCATGTACATCATCATAATAACATTATCCATGATGCATAAGTATCATAAACAAAGCATAAACCATCACATCATAGCATTAATTATAACATACATGATCCATCGCATATCCATAACCATCATATGCATATCATAAACAAACATGGGATACATCATATCATCATCATAAACATTCAATAAACCACAAACACCATCATGCATAAACCATCATATCATCAAATACGTCACTGCAAAAATAATACATCGCTCAATGTCATGGTAAAAAAATGCCTCGAAGGGCCAAAATATATCAATACATATAAAACATCAACCCTGGACTAATGATTCCCTAGCAGAATCGGTAGGAGACCCGGGCTATCGTTGGGGTGGCTGATGTGGCTGTTGAGGTGGCAGTGGTGAAGGGACCATGGGTTGCTGAACTGACCAGATAGACCTCCTGGATCTGTGTGACCCAGACATCCTCAACCCACTGCTCTCACTGTAACTAAGTATCTGTTGATCCGCTGGAACCGCATCACAATAGGCACCATAATAATACTCGGCTCATCTGCTCTGCTCTAAGAGCTGACCCTGTATTTGCGTAATCTGAGCTTGAGATTGCGAGTATATCTGACCTATGCTCGATCTTGATACCAAACTCTGTAACTGCATCACCTGAGCATCTGCTGCCTGACGTAGGTTTCTCTCTGCATCCCTCTCTGCGGTAATGCTGGCTACTTGAGACTGTAATTGTGTCACCTGTGCCTGCACCTGTGCTAATTGTGCCTGTATCACACTAATCTAGCTGTCTGATCCACCATTACCATCTAGCAGTGTGGTTGCTCCCTGCAGCTATACCAGCTCCTGACTTTGTCTATGTATTGTATCCTCCAGGCTAGAAACTTGGGCCCGTAAAGTATCTGTATCCTCCTCATCATCTACTCGGTTGCGTCAACGTGACGTGCGCCCTCTCAGAGCAGGCCCAGGCCCTATCCTCGAACTCCCCGCCTTTGTGGCACCTGCCCCTGTGAATGCTATATTAGTCTCTAAAATGTGATGTTTTTGCATCTGTGGCCTCACCTGCTGCTGAGGTGTCTAATGTGGGGGTGCTTGCCTCTACCCCTATTGTCGCAATGGTGCCTGTGGTAGTAGCATCTGCCCCCTTTATGCCTGTTGTTATAGGGACACCCGTGGCGGTAGCATCTGTCCCCTCTGTCCTCCCTGTGCCTACTGTACAGGTGCCTATTGTTGCCTCTGCTGTGGGGCCTATCCAACTGCCCTCACCTACTGCCCTCACCCCCATCCTCTCCAGGCCATAACCTGCTCATAGGTTGTCGCAACTAGTATCCCAATGGGATCATCCTCATCAACCTCTACCTCCTCGACCACTATCTCCTCCTGCACCTCCTCCCCCTCTCCCACCTCCACTGTCATATCTGGCTCTACCACTGGATCCGTCAAAGAGATTGGCCTCCATATAGCCCACCACTGGTCATAGGCAAGAGTAGTCCCTGTGTCTGCCAACCTGCTCCCCCAATCCCACCGTTGAGCCTGTAAACCTGCAAAATCATCTATCGCCACCTAGGGCACGATGGCTAGTGGCCACCTAACATCTCGGGTTGTCCTAGCAAACACCACCATCGCCCGGGGAAGGTCCTGGCGCAATCCAAACTGTCGAATCACCTGAGAGGGGAGATACATGTCAATTGTGTGGTCCCCTCAACCCATCAAATAGCGTGGCTGAAATGTATAAGGCATGTGAATGTGATCATCAGGCCACGCCTCTACTTCGATGTATGGCCACCATATCACACGAACCAGGTCATTAAAGATGCGACACCAGTACCACAACTGCCCAACATAAGAGTACTGGATGGGTTGCCTGTAGAGAAAAACATAGGCCTCGAATTGTCTTTGAAAATAAGCCCCTTGTGGCCTCGTAATCCCAATGTGCTCAAAGGTCCACACATGCATCAGTGTGACCCTTGCAAAGAAAGCCGAATCATACAAATATACCACAGTGTGCATCTCATGGTATAGATGTCCCAGCATGCACGGTCCCCATGCTTAAACCGTATCACCCAACACCATCTACTCAATTGCCTCTCCCCAACCTAAAGGGAAGCCTTGCGCACGTCGATTTGGCATCACCAAACACCCAATCACCGTACAAAGTACCAAAGTAAACTCATCTGCTCCCACTGCCAACGTCTGATCATAACTCATCTCCTATCGATCCCGCATCAATACTGGGTGGCCTGGGGCAAATGCTCTATCCAGCATTGCTCATCCTCTACCAGTATCATAGGTCACTTGTGCTCCGTGAATGGGCAACCTCAGAATGCGATATACATCCTCCAGGGTAATGGTAATCTCACCTGTAGGAAGGAGGAAAGAGCATGTCTCAGGACGCCATCACTCCACCAGGGCCGTCATCATTGCCCTGTGTGCCCGTATGATGGGCATCTCAGCCACTGTCCTTAAACCCAATCTCCCTAATCTAGCTAGTGTAGCTGGGTTGAAACCATCTAGCAGCTGCATAACGACAGGAACAGGTCACTCCCACAAAGCTACAATCCCCCCATCGACCTGCATCTGCAAAATGTGAATACAAAACTTGACATTTTTGCAAATCAATGATATAGCATTGATTTTTCTCCTTTTGGCGCCAAAAGTCCATTTTGGTGCCAATTCTCCTTGACATGGCGCCAATCCCTGGGATGGTGCCAATCCTGCCAGGTATAGTGCCATTTCAGAAGATGGCGCCACTCCTTACCTATATGGCACCATTCGAGAGAATGGCACCAATTATTCTTCTTTGGGCGCTAATCCAGCGCCTCAACCTTAAAACACATTTCCTCTGCCAAACCCTAGGTGCCATTCTAGAGAATGGCGCCACAAACCCTGGGTATGGCGCCATTTTGGAGAATGGCGCTCGAGCGCCCTGATATAGTGCTAATGTACTAAATGGCGCCATTATTTCTCAACATAGCGCCATTTCGGTGAAAAATGCCCTAGCGCGTATAGCGCCAAACCCCATAATGGCGCCAAAAAATTAGGTTTTGGCACCAATTCTCCCCAATTTCTCCTCTGGTCGATGGCACCATTCTAGAGGATGGTGCCATTCTGATCGCCGATGGTGCCAAATGGCCCTCCAATGGCGCCAGAGCCCTAATCTACCCATTTCTCGATGTCATAAATGCTTGAAATTAAAAAATTGACAAAGTAAAAGTTAGTCGACATACCCGAGGTCCCACTAGAGGTGATCTCATGTACATGCGCACGCGCTCAAATAGATGCTCATAACATGGGAAGGGTGGGTTCGCCATCTCGTCTCTTTTTCTCTCCTTTCATCCAAGTGGCTCAATGAGTGCAAATGTGGCACTTTGGGCCCACAATTTCTATTTATAGAAGGCCATGCCATCTTCCAACACAATTTTTCCCTCCCAAGGTGCAAATCTTAACCTTTTTCACTCGTTTTTCTTTCTGTCAATCTATTTTCGTGCCCTCTATCCATTTTTCATCACCATTTCCTCCTTTCGAGAGCTCACCCAAATTTTTTTTCATCTGACCACTTGTGGGGGCATCCCTCATCCATTCCATTCCTTCCTGGGGTAGCTGGGGCAAATTCTTTGACTTGACGCCATATCCCTACTAGGTCACGATGCCACGTCAAAGAGGGACATATGTAGACACCTAAAAATGTCTTGACCGTCTAACTGTCCTCCGACATCACCCATATCAATAATTCCTCCTACATTTTAATTAATTAATTATTTCATCCATTCACCCTTTCTGCATCATTTAATCCCTAAAATTGAATTAATTTAATTAATTCAATAGTTACACTTACTAACATTAGCCTAATTAATTAGATAAATATGCAAATATTTATTTGGTAAATTTCCCCATCTCATTAAACCCAATTAATTAGATAAATCTTGCTTATCTGATTAATCGACCCTACTAATTAGCCTACCCCTATCCTAGTTGATTAAATACTTATTATTTAATTAGCTACCCTAGCCTATGTGACCCCTAGACCTAAAATTAATTAAATGAACCCTTGTTTTTATTAATTTTAACTCCTAATTAATCCATTCACTAATTTACTACAGCCATATTAATTAAACTAATCCCCTTGATTAGTTTAGTTGAACCCCACTTAACACTCATCTCCACACCTCACAAATAAAAAATTAACCTTTATTCTATACAAGATAATTTTTTTATTCGAATTTGTCCTACAAACCCGTTAATGAGTTCTTACACACCTAACTTGTCATACTTCACATTTAATAGAACTCTTCCCCAAAAGAATTAAAAATTCACTTTTATTCTCATCCATCCAATCTTTGTGATCAAACCCGAGCCCTCCATTTTGCATTCATCCTCATCCATTGATCTCAACATTAAATCTCAACCATTGGATCAAATCCCTCTCCAAAATGCATATATCTGCAACCTCTCCTAAGGCATTTTATCATGCAATCTTTGAGTAGTGTCATTATGCCAAAATCTTTCTCATCTTTTCATCATTGAGCTAGGCTTGTAGTTATTTGGGTTATAGTTTGAGAGCATTTTAGATTTAGAAGCCATGGGTGAAGCTAGAGAGTAAGGGTGCACTCTCTCTACCTTATCAAGGAGGAGGATCACATTGAAGGTATAAACTTGTGTTTTTGTGCATTTTGTTTATGTTTTTAACCTTATTTGTTTTCCTTGACTTCAAGACCTATGAACATTATGTAATCTCTTCCTCTATATTTATTTTTCCAATTATAAAGCATTACGTTGCATGTAAAACTCAAACATTATGTAAATAAATTTTATAAGACCTCTTTGTGAGCAACATTGAGAAAACTAGAATTTAAATTGTGACAAGAATTTTATCTTGTAGTCCAGAATACATGATCTTTATCTTGGCATATATTTTATTCCTATTGTGTGTTTCCCAAAGAAGTCACATATTACTAGAAATCACACAAATTGTGCAATGGGCACGCCAATAGATATTTTAGAGAAGTGTTGCTATTTTAGAAGGATAAGAGTAATAATAGAAAGCTGATTTTCCCATGCACAACAAAAATTTGGAGGAACAAACAACTGGTGGAAAAGTACACACAACAAAATTTACATGATGGTGTAATTTTCAGGAGGAGATAACTAATAGAATAAACACAATTAGAATAAAGGATTGTGCTTTAGATATGCTACAATCAAGCAAGACATAATTTTGGTCCATGACACTTCCTTGGGAAAGCACAAGGAAATTCTCAAGTTTTAGGTGATATAATGAATCTTACCCTTCTACCATACCCCACGCAATCCAATGTAGAAAATAATATAACTTAGTTATTGGTGTTTACACATTTTATATCAATGTATTTTAATTGATTGAAACTAGGCTTTAAAGGGAGAACATGGAGGAACAATGTCTAATTTTTGTGTCCAAGTTACATAGTACAACAAATATTTGAGCATCATGTCAATGTAGGTAATGTGCCAAATATGTCAAATCCTTTGCTCCTTGTTGTGGAGTTGCATATTAATTTTAAGAAAAAGGCAATTCATCTTTGCTCCATAGAAGACCATCTATGCATGACCTATTCACAAGGAAAGCAAGATATATACAAGGAAAGGTTGGAAAAACATTTGTAATCTATGAGGTAATTAACACTATATTCTAGCCATATATTTTGCAAATGCACGCAATATCTCGATCGATGCACTTCCTCCATACAACTGATCATAATAGAGCTCTTTAAACCAGAAGAACAAATGATCAAGTTTTTCATACACAATTGTAATCTCGGCTAAAGCACCCTAAAATACTTTCATCTCACCCTCCAACAAATATCCAGGAAGAGACACATTCATAGCACATTAAAATTAAGAAAAACACAATCCATCTTTAAAAGTCGCTAGCAATTTCATTCCATTAATGTCATAAGACATGCTCTAGATAATCTTGCTTGTCTAAATCAGGAAAAACATGTAATTATTCAATGTGAATGAACAATTTAAAAACAATAAAGTACAAGCCTGAACTAAATGTTGATCAAAGGAATGTGCTTTAGATATACTACAATCAAGCAAGACATAATTTTGGTCCATGACACTTCCTTGGGGACGCACAAGAAAATTCTCAAGTTTTAGGTGATGTAATGAATCTTACCCTTCTACCATACCCCACTCAATCCAATGTAGAAAATAATATAACTTAGTTATTAGTGTGTACACATTTTATATCAATGTTTATTAATTGATTGAAACTAGACTTTAAAGGGAGAACATGTAGCAACAATGTAGTTGTTGTGGAGTTACATATTACAACAAATATTTGAGCATCCATGTCAATGTAGGTAATGTGCCAAATATGTCAAATCCTTTTCTCCTTGTTGTGGAGTTACATATTGATTATAAGAAAAAGGCAATTCATCTTCAAAAGTTGCTAGGAAGAGACACATTGCTAGCACATATTACAAGACAGTGCAACATTGCAAGAGGAAAGAGTTACCTGAGGCGGTTAACCTGGCACGAAGAAATGTTGCAGGGTAATCGCAGAGAGATGTAAAAAATATTCTAAGCCTAGAATATGCAAAACCTTGGGGAGTAGCTTAACCCTCCCATCTTTAAACATCAATTTGACCTTACCACAACCAATGGTCTTTTGAGTTGATTTATCACCTACAAAGACATCATCTCTATTATACCTTATATTTTAAAAAAATTACTATTTTTCATCAGTCATATGAAAACAAGCACTAAAACTAATCAATCATGCACCATGGCAAGCATGTGGATTTGAAGATTCCAAGTAAACATCCCCAACTTCTTCAATGGAGAACTACTTCAATGGAGAGCTTTGTAAATTACTTTTTGTTTCAATCAAAATTATTGAATGTGTCTTTTCAAAATAACTTGGAAAAAAGTGATTATAATATGTCATATCAAAAAAAGAGTAAACTATATATACTAATGAATTAATATATAAGCTATGGTCCAAACTGCTTCCCTTTGTACTTAAAAGTTCATCTTACAAATATTTTAAAAAGCCTTAAACCATTTAATTTAAATGTTCCAAATAAAAATGTTAGCTTGAATAAATACAATTAATTGTGGCCTAAAAGCTTGATTCACCAATATAACTCCAAATAAAAATAGTAAACCCATCAAAATCATACCCCACCTACAATTAATGGTGTTGATGGTTCCAAATAAAAACAACAAACCCTTCAAAGTCAAACACCCAACTAGAACTAACAACTCTTATCCCTTAACATATTTGTACTTTTATATTAGTAATTTTGAATAATATATCAAACAATTTAAATGTTAATCCTTGATTTTATTAGACTATTTTATTAACTAAAGAAATAGACAAACCACATTTTAATATGTTGAGAATGAATTCTACTTTGTATCCAGGAGGCCTTTATTGATTATTAGATTTATTTTTTTTAATTCATATCTAGACTTATTTAAGAGTAAATTTGAGAGTGATTTGTACTACCTACATAAATATTAGGAAATGGTAACGGAATCAATTTTTAATTTTGGAATGGCTATGTTGTTATGTGTCTCTCCTATTTGTTGTTGATCATGTTATGTTCTGAATATTTGATTATTACTTTTTAACTTTTATCTAAATTTTGTTGTAAACTCTGTCTTTGACTTCTTTAATATAAACAAGACTACTTTTAATATATTTTAGAAACTAATTTTATAATTAATATGATATTAATTATATTATTCCAAATGGCTTTGCCGATATATCATTTTAGGGTCCATATCTAGAATGGTTGCTAGTAGGGTTTTTAACACTTTTCAACAACCTTCTTTTACTATTAAACTCTTTAAAACTAAAGAGAACACCGAAGGGTTGTAGTTCAATTGGTCAAGAGGATTGTATGTTCCTTGATTGTGCAACCCACGATCCCCTATTCGTGGTAGCTTAGCAAAAGGACTTCTTGTAGTTTAGGTGTATGTTCCCTCTTAATGTTGCAATCCACTAAATAAAGCTATATATGTCAATTGTTTCCATAAAAAATAGGAGTGAGGATATCCGAATTCAAAACACAAATTTGATGAAATATGTTGAAGTGCCTAGACTTGTTAAAATGCTCTCTGTGCCTAGCAAAATTGGTAAACTCTTAAAATGAAGACAAATTAAAAACACAAATTTGATAAAATATGTTGGGTAACCTATTTTAATAAACTATATTTTATTGTTAACTAAAAATTAAATTATATTAGATTCACCTTTAAACAAGTTATTTTAATACAAAATATCTGTGTGAACACATAAAATATTTTATATATTAACAATTTTTTTAATGATATGATCCAATTAAAAAACCACTTCTTAATATGTTCTTCACACATTTTTCTTTGTCCATCTTCACTGCTCCTACTTCAATAAGTTCTAATTTCAACCAAACATTCAAGCTAATTTATTCAAGCTCTTGCTGGGCTTTGCCCAAAATGTTGGGTTGCTACATCAGAGCTGAGAGTGCCCACTGGATGGTCACAGAGGATGTTTCAGCACCTGCCATTATCATGGTTTGCAAAATCAAGAGAGAAATTTTGTATTTAAGAACTTAAAAAGACTGTTGCGATCAATTTATTGACGTTGCAGCAGAACCTTGTTCCATCTCTACCGTTAGAGAATATTCGGCCAAGATGAATGCCGTACAAAGCTCTGCAATCTTCACCCTGCAATCTCCACAGACCTGCACCCTGCACGGAAGTCTTCAGGCATTGGAAGAAGAGTGAGAATATTACAGTCTTACAGAGGAAGTTTCTTTGGACGACCCAGATCATTCCAATGGTCGTCCCTGTACCTACAGGGAGATACAAACCATTGATCTCCTTCTGACGCTTGTACGGAGCTCGACTCCTTCCAGAGTTAAATGCCTATCGGCGTAACTAAAAAACTTCATTTTTTATTTTTTTAAAATTAACAACATAAACCCCCTGTAAACATTAAGAGGAAGTTTTAAAACATAATATTTACTAGGGGTCCACACTTTTATAAGTGATCCTAGATAACATTTATAAGGCTCTAACTATAGAGTGTAGACCTTATAACACATATTATAAAAGATATTTAATTAATCAATATAAAAAATTATCTTTTATATCAATTAAATGTTAATGCTTTTAGAAAAACTATGGTAACTTCCTTAATAGGTGTAACCTATATTTTCACCTTATATTTTAGGGAACTCAGTTATGGGATTTGAAATTTTGAATGAATACCTTGATATTCAATCTACGCAAAAGAGGTTTGTGTGAGGCCATTGGGAAGAAGGAGAAAGGAATTGTGAAACACTAGGTTCTTATGTCTGGATCAATTGTAAGTTTTCTCATTAATGATGCTTGTGGGTTTTTTTTACCTTCATAGTTTTTCCTACCATAAATTTGTGTCCATGTGTAATGGTGTCATTTATTTCTTGCTTTGCAAATTTCACTTTTGCACAATATTATTTTATATTTAATTTAATATTCATACCTAAATATTAAAGTTTATAACAAGAGGCAAATTCCCAAGTTTCTTAATTTTTTTATGGCCAAATATTAGATATAAAAAGCATGAATGTAACAACTTCAATATCACCTAATGTTGTTTGCTCTCACAATTAGATGCAACAATTCCTACAATCAATCTACACTTCAATCATATGACACTCCCATCTACACACTCATGTTCACCTTTGACAGCTTGTTCTCCTCTTATTATGCCCAGGGAGTGTCCTTCAATGCACTAAAGATCTTTCAAATTTATTGGAAGTGAAGAGAGCCACTTACTCTATTGTTACTTGTATGGATTCTCATGGAAAACCAACACTTTGTGCAAATTGGTAGTTGTGTTTTCAACTTAGCAAATTCAAAACCACCATGTGTTAACAAGAGGTTTAGTTATCAACAACTTGTTGATTTCTCAAACAAATGGTCTCAAACCCACCACTTCTGTTAACTAGTGGTTTCATAATTGACACCTATTGTACTAAGTAGTGTTGTCACCATTCAAGAAATACTCTATTTTGATCCTTGCTATTGACTAATTCTTGGTTGAATAATAAAGTGATTATGTTTTCTAAACCTTATAGATTGTATAGATAGACTATAATTTGCATGTAATGTGTATTTAGTATAGTATAAATAGCAAATAATGTGTATAAGTAGCAAACAAGTAAAGTATAAAGATAAAATCATGGATTATATGCTTGTAATTTTCAAATTGGTCATCCCAATGGCATCATTAATTGTTTGAATGCTAATTATTAGTTTCTATTAGAAATAATTAAGGCCAACTAGTGCCCTTAAACCCAACTAATTCAATTGGAAACAAGGGCAAATTAGGCCTCATTAGGGTAGCCTACACATATTTTCACCAATTCCCTTGATTTAGTGATTGATTCAAATAAAATTTGAGAAAAAACCATGCAATCAAACCAAATTAGCCTCAATTACATTTGTTTTACCCAAATTGTCCAATTGTCTTCACTTGTGTTGATCAATACAAGGAAATGGGGCAAATTACGACAATTAGCTTAATTAAGATTACTTGCCTCAAGTTGACCCAATCACTTGTACTAGTTTGCATAAGTAAGGTGGATTCATGCAAACATGGGCTAATGAGCTATAACGGGTGAGAAGGCCTTTTAGCCCAAGGAAGTTAGGGGCATTTATCCTCTTGATTGATATGTGGAAGGAGAACCTTTAGGTAAAATAAGGAGGGCAACAAGTAGGAGAAATGGAAATTTGGGCATTAGAAGACCTTGGTGTTGCTTATATTTTACATGAGATGCTTAATTCAAAATTTGAACCTTTTGAATGCTTGTGAAAAAGTATTTGGTGCAATGCTCATTGGAGAACCAATGCCTAAGATCATCCAATCTAGAACTACAATCTCCAACTCTTAAATTAGAACATTCTATTCTATCTAAGAAAGGACTTCAAATCGATAGGAAATAAACTTGATCATTTTTTTAATTGCTAATTGAGCACAACTCCTCTTAGCCCCATTTTTGCTTTACTAAATTGCATAAGTAAGGCAAAGTGAGAAGATGGGGGCAACCCACCATGTAATATATTGCAACTTGCATTGCACCACAAGTGGATAGAGGTTAAAATAGGTTTGAATGAAAAATAGTGATAAGACAAAAACGGTCATAAATAACTTTAGATGGTAGTCATATAAGTTCCTATATTAAAATTTGTATCAACCAACCTTAATTGAGCTTAATTAAAGCCAACTTACATTATTGTTTAATCGTTTCCCCCCTAGTGTTTTCCCCAAGTTTGACCAATTTATAATAACAAGCCAATTTTGGCCTCATTGGGCCCAGTTTCACACATTTTTACCAATTTCACTCAATTTACCATTCACGTGCCTTGGGATAGTAGAGGTCATTAGAGATGCTTGTTGCTAAGTTCAGTTGTCTCACTCTCCATGTTGATTTCACTATGAAGATCTAAATTATTTGACTTTGTATATCAAGAAAACAATTTAATACGAGAAGCACCTTCTAAAATTAATTCAATTTTCCATGTTGGTTCGAGAGGCATTTTCAAATTAAATCTCTCTTAAAGAATTGCACATTGGAACATTCAAGCTAGTTACTTACCAAAGACACTATTAACAACTTAAAGTGTGAACCAAAGGAATGCCAATAGCACCTCCTACAAGTAAGTTGTGGGAAGGAGGCAAGTACCTACCCAACCCAAGCTCAAATACATTAAAATAAAAGAATTGGTAAAACAATTGAATGCGAGATGCTTAGTGTGTAAAATGTTCGCTTGGTGATGTGATTGTTTACCTATACATGAAGTTTGCCATGCTTAATGGTAAAGCTAATAAGGTTATTTTGGATTTTGTCTAATGCATTGAGTGGAGTGAGGAGGCAACCCTACATTTGGTATGGTGGATATGAAGTCGACATAATGCTTGATGGATGTAGGATCATCCTTTACATCCAAAGTTCTACAAATGCTTTTTGTCTCATTGTGTTTTGAGTTTAGGTTGAAAGAAACATGAGATAAGACAACTATAGACTATCATCTACTTCTTCAATTAAATTTGTAGTGTGTATGCATTCCGATACATGCCTACAACAAATCACATTTCTCATCCCATTATACTACTAATGTTGATCTAAAAATCGGATCTTGAAATCGATTGAAAGGTCATTTTTTGTCCATTTCAGTCAAGGAAGACTACTCAAGGAGTTCTTTCTTGTGGATAAGTTAGTTTTCATCAATTTTGACACATTGAGGACTTGTATGCACGGTTTTGAAGAATTTAAAGACTCAAGGTGATCCAAAGAAAACTTGGAAAGAAGATGGACTTGTGTGCAAATCTAAGAAACTTGATATTTTGCTATTTTTGGCGAGTTCACTGCTTACAAAGGTGGTGGATAGGAAAACACCTTGGCAAACTCATTAGCCGTTGTGGTGAACAACGATTTGCCCCAACGAATTCATCTAAAGTCACAAACTATATCTCTAAGAGTTGGCAAACTTGTCACTGTACATGCAAAAAGAGGAATTTGAAGGGTTTTGTCTATTTGTTTCCACTTCCAAGCATGGGTTTTCATGGACACTTATTTAATCCTGTTTTGATGCTTGCATATGAGTTCGCACTCATGTTTAGCTTCAAAGCAAGTGGTTTAATGCATTCTTGGTCATGTTTGAGTAGGGTATGAAAATAGAACTGTAAGAGTCGTCAATGGACTCAAGACAACCCAGGATCACTTGCAATCAACACAACTTCCACAACAAGAGAGATAAGCACTAACAAAGCTTTGTTGCCAAGGAAAATATGATGCATATAATGGTACAAAATATACAATATATGACTTACACACAATGTACAAGAGAGACCTTGCTTATAAAGGCAAAGTTGAGAGGTAGGACTCACTAAGATGATGACAAGTGTCTTAATCCTATGATATGAGACAACTAGAGGATAAGATGCCAACTAGAAGATAAGATCACACGACAACTAGCAACATCTAGAAGCTACCTAAGTCAACTTAACATGTGAACATGTGTGAATAGATTCTAACTAATAACTAGTTAGATAATGTGCCTAGTTCACACTATAAGGGGAAACTTGTTAGGTAATACCATTATTCACACTAACACCCCCCTTAAGTGCAACTTAGGGAGAAGTAAACAAATACAAAGATGCAAAGATGCAATGGTGGGCCCTGGCTACTAGGCCATGTTAGGTACCCATGTACAAAAGATCTCTCACAAATGGAGTATAGGAGAAAAACCCGTAGGAAAAAACCCCTCTCCAAAAGAGAGAAACAAGAAAACAAGTATGTACAAGTGATGGAGTGATGGAAGGACTCATCAAGACCCCCTAAGGACTACATCCATTGCGAATATACAATCAATAGCCCCCCATAAGAGGGAAAGAATGAGACTAGATATCGTCCCCATAATGAAGTAACTCATATGCCAATGGTGTATGCTCGAAGAAGAATACCAAAGAGGATCTAAAATCGGCAAACTGCATTTCTCCCCTTGGGAAGAAATCAATCCATTGGTGTATGGAAAATAAAATTCAACTCCAAAACAAGAGATGAGGGAAGAAGTCTCGTGAAAGATGATGTCTCTAAAAACTGCTCAAGTGTCCACATGTTGGTGTTGAAAGATGCCACAACCAAATCAAGAGTCCCAGACCTACTTGAAGAGTGTGACAATCGAGGTCAATAAGAAAACTCAAGATCATCAATCTCCAAAGACAAAGATGGTGTGATAATAGTTGTGTTATGATTGTCATCAAAGAGGAGAGTTAACCCCTCAAGTGTGTCCCCCAAATTTGCAAGATGGGACTCACAAAACAAATCTGAAACAAGTACTCATCCCACAAAGTTGAATCTGGAAGACAAGAAACATCCTACTGAACTAAATCACTGAACTCTGAAGGAGCAGGAGGTGGAGATGGAAGTGTAGCACAAGTCTCAAGAATCGAAGAGGATGAAAGAACACCAAGGTTCAAGTGACCAAACTTCTCCTTAGAAATACAATTCACACTAGGAGTGTGAACACCTATCAAAGGAATTGTCATTTCATCAGGGGAAAAATGTGAAAAAGTATACAATCGAGATGCATGATCAACCATCCCAATGGAAATGATCTCTTTACTCTCCAAGTCTCTAATAAACACTGAATCAGGTGTAAACTCAACACTTTTCCCTATCCACCATGAGTAATTTGCTATATAGAAAGGAGATTTGTTTCCAAAGAAGGCACACACAATACATCATTGAAAGTACCATCCCCAATAGCAATAGATCCCTTTCCAATTACATTCATATACGTATTGTCACCCATCAATATAGGTGGCATAGTACAAGGCTCAAATGAAGAGAACATATCCTGTGAAGAATCCATATGATAAGAAGCTCCTGAATTAAGAAGCCAACTCTTTGACTGAAGACTTGTTAAAGCAAAAAGTGCCTTACCCTTCATCTTTTCTGTCTCATTAGCAAATCTAGTTGTCCTTGACTGTGTAGATGATGATGGAGTAGAAGAAGGAGATGAATTAGATTGCATGGTTGAAGGCAATTGGATATGGTTCTTTTGAAGATGTATCAACTCATCAATCTATTTTTTTTTTATAACAATGATGTTCATCATGTCTAGTTTTCTTACAATAAGCACAAAGTAAGTTTCTCCTTCTTAGATTTGTCCTCTTTGGAAGAGGTGGGAGGCTCATTAACTGGTTTTGATTCTATCTTAGGTTTGGGTTGCTTCTTACCTTTGCCTTTTGATGATTGATCTACCAATGCATGACTCTTGGGAAGTGCATCTAACTCAACAAGCATAGCATGCTCTCTAGTCAAATGATCACAAAACAACTCAAGAGAAGGTATAGTGAATGCATCACCTAAGGAATCCATAGTGGAATAAAAGGTAGAAGAAAAAACTGCATATGGCCCTTTCAACTTAAACAAAATCAAGACTATGCATTCCTTATTAGATTTATCTTTCCCACAATTTGCCAATTGAGATCTCAAAGCTTTGAGATTAACCAAATAATCTTCAATGGAAGGAAATGTATCAAGAGAAAGAGAAGTCAATTTTGCCTCTATTTGCAAAGAACGAAATTCACTAACTTTACCAAATAGATCTTTGTACTCATCCCATACTTGCTTAGGTGTCTCACAAGCCTCAATATGAAACAACAAACTATCATAAACATGAAGAGCAATCAAACCCATAGCTTGATCAAGTTTGTTCCTATAATCAAATTTCTCATATTCCTTTGTAAATTCAGTTTGCTTCTCATCCAATGTAGACACAAACCCTTAGATCTAAGTAATCTTTGCATTTTTGTTTCCATGAATGGTAGTTATGAGGTGTGAGGAGCTCTATGAATTTGTATCATCCATTATAAAATCAAACACCAATAGAGAAATTAAACAATAATTTGATATGCAACCTCCCAAATCTGAATTAATGCTGAAATTGAAGCTCCCCAAAGCAAAAATAACCACTAATTTCAACGATTTTTCCAAGCAATGAGTGCAATGTACCCAATTAACCTCAAACTGAATAGCTGATGTCTAAGGCAAAATTTGGAAAAATGGCATGGATAGAACTGTAGAGCACAGAAATACCTTTCCAATGCCTATAAGAAATTAAAATTTGACATCGTGAGTGCAAGTTATGAGCTAGGAGGTGAAAATGCAAGTACGGGCTTCAAATAGCAAAATCTGTCACCCGCAGCAAAATTAGACAAAATGCCCTACATCACTGTGAAGTGCTCGGAACCAACTTTCTAATGCCTATTCGTTTGTGAAAATTTGACTCTATAACAAAAAGTTATGGCTCCAGGAAAAAAATGCCCTATTAGGGCTTATAGAGGGCTAAAAATGGCACCTGGTGGCTAGTCGACGGCTCAGCAGCGGTGCTTGGGTTGTGTGCCGGTGGCTAGCTAAGAAATTAGGTGATGAATCGGCTAAGCCACCTCGTGAGCGGTGGATCTTTGTTGTGCATCAACATCTAGTTGAGAAAACTAGTCGTTGGAGGGTTGAGAGGTGTTTTGGGCCGCTAAGGGCGGCGTCTGGGCGACTGCAGAGTGGCGGCCTGCGAGATCCCATTGGCAGCGATGAGGTAGAGCCGCTTGCTGAGCACACCGCCTGCACTGATCAAGCCTTGAGGCTAGGCGGAACTGACGACCAACAGCCTTGGTGACCTAGGGCTAGACCTTGTTAAAATAAAACCCCACATAAACCTTTGCCCAACGGTTAAAAACTACTAGAAAATAAAGAAATCCGCAGACAAAATATATCCACCACCGCATAAAACGACGGCCTGCGCAAACTAAGGACTGTAGAAGCAACCCTCTGCATAGATTGATTCCCTACTTGCGCAAACGATAGAGAAAGGCAGAATATTCCGCTAAATATGTCATTTGATCGCTGGTCCAAGCCGAATCTACAAAAAAGGAAATACCCACTGAACAGAGACCAACGATTTGATGTAGACACTATACAGAAATCATACCATCAATCGTACAGTACAGATTCATATGGATTGTATGAATTTCTTAAATGATGAAAAATCTGCAAACCTTCAAAAATGAGCAAAAATCAACCTACTCAAAAATATGAGTGCTATATGTCAAAAAACTCAAAACAGACCATCCAGATGCAATTGAGTAGTCAATTTTGCACCAGGATGCACCAATTTTATTTTTACAGAATCTCTCGAAAAAGAGGGAAGGAGATCACGGATCTGGCGCTCTGATGCCATGTAAGAGTCGTCAATGGACTCAAGACAATCTAGGATCATCTACAATCAACACAACTTCCATAACAAGAGAGATAAGCAATAACAAAGCTTTGTTGCCAAGGAAAATATGATGCATATAACGATACAAAATATACAATATATGACTCACACACAATGTCCAAGAGAGGCTTTGCTTAGAAAGGCAATGTTGAGAGGTAGGACTCACTAAGATGATGACAAGTATTGTAATGTCCCCTTTTTGGGATTGCCCTAAATCTTGCCCTAGAACCACAAGTCGAATGTAGTTAGGGTTATAACTTACCAATTAAATGCTTTAAGTAAGATAAATCATGGTTTAGGTCTTGCAATCATGTTAGATAATATTGGAAATATAATTCATATGATCCAAAACATATATAATAAGTGTCTTATTTATTTAAACCATGTAAAAATACATAACCATTTCCATATTATATATACTACACAATATCTATAATGCATAGTGGAAGTTTAATCATAATAGGACTTGGATGAGAAACATGATAAGTCCGCTCGAAGCTATCCATGCTAAGCCCAAGAGCGGTTATACCATCCCTCTTGGCCCCAAGTGGCAGACATGTAGGCATCCAACATGGGGTGGCGTATTTAGTGGATAAACTTGTATATGCTTTCCCTATCCATGCTATCTTATCCATCCCTCTTATGATTGAGACTCCTTGAATCCATCTCAACAACCAACCCATGTAGAGATTGGGGAAAAACTACAATAGGAGGCTCGTAGATTCTCTTTTCTAAACCCAAGGGCAGACACTCACCCCCTTGGCTCCAACTGGCCAGCTTGGAGTGGCGTACTTAGAAAGAAATCTAGTAACTGTTCACCCTACTGGTATTTCCTCCACTCTTCCTCATGATTGCTTGATGAGAATTACAAACACTAAATATATCTAGATTCATAGAGATTATACAACAATAAATATATCCTTATACACAACAATCATGATAGAGCATACCACAATATGTATTTAAACATAAGACTGCTATATTCTCATGAGCAAATGTATTGACTGTTGATTCTGCCCTTATCTGCTGAGTGCAGATATATTTCTGTATGTAATCCAATTCCTTGATTCCTTTCTCTAAATCACAAAAACTACCACCTTTTATATCTTCACAATGAGTATGTCTCTTATGAGAGATTGTATCTCTTACCTTGATTCCTTTCTCTAAATCACAAAAACTACCACCTTTTATATCTTCACAATGAGTATGTCTCTTATGAGAGATTGTATCTCTTACCAAGAAGTCACACCTTTTTAATTAGATTGTTGTCCTTTCATTAACTGCTGCGTCCTAAATGCTAATCACAACACTTCTCATATGACAAATCACACCTCTTTAGACCCAATGCAAATCGTACCATGTATCAATTAACTGCTACTCTTAATCGTATGTATTATCTTACAACACTCATTTTACATATATATATTCTTGGCACTGCTCATATATGTGGTCAAACATAGAATGTGCAAGAAGTCAGCCTAGAAGAAGTCAGCCACCTTGTGTTAAGACATTTATGAGGTCGGTCAGACTTAAGAGGAATTCAAATTAGTTTTTAAATTTTTTGCTTTAGGCGCCAGAGGATAAATGGGTCGGCCAACATTAAAAAACGAGACATTTCAAGTGTCTTAATCCTATGACATGAGACAACTAGAGGATAAGTTGCCAACTAGAAGATAAAATCACATGACAACTAGCAACATTGAGAAGCTACCGAAGTCAATTTAACATGTGAACATGTGTGAAGGTTCTAACTAATAACTAGTTAGATAATGTGCCTAGTTCACACTACAAGGGGAAACCGGTTAGGTAATACCCTTGTTCACACCAACAAGAACGATGTAGAGATGCATAGTTTGGCTCTTGTAACATGTTAATAACTTGCATTGGTCATGTTAAGACCTACATGCATCATCCTTGATTGTATTTGATTGGTTATAGTATGGTTGTAGAGTGATCTGCTCTTCCAAATTGGGGTTTTCTTCCTTCTAAGTTTTTTCCAGACCAAAATTTTACGTTTCAGTCATTGTCAAGTGTTTGTTGCTGTTGTTTCAGGTTTCTCAATGCTTTGTATTGATGTTTTGGATTCTTATTTATGGTTGCCCCATTGTTTCAAGGACCATACCACTTGTTTTAAGCAATTTGGAGATTGTTTGAGTAGTCAAAGAGCTAGCATCCGTAATTGGTGAGCTGATTAGGAGTATCTTAATCAGTTTAAGAATCAAATGTGTGTTTCTTCCTGCCCACAAATTTAATGGTGTAACAGAAGTAAACTGATACTTTTAACTTGCGACTGAATTTACCTCTATTTGCTGTTATTAACTTTATCATGGACCTAAAATGTTTGCCTACATACTGAAATGAAGAGAACATAAAGGAAATGAGTAATTGAGCAAAGAAGCAACACAAATCACATCATAGAATAAGAGAGATGCATGGTATACTGTGAACAAACTGATGTGGAAGCACTCCAGCTTGGAAATTGGCTGTGCATCCTTATGTCAACTGAAACCAGAACAATTAAAAAGTTTTGAGTTTTCAATGGGGCCATCAAGAACATTGTGGGTTGCATCAACACCTCTACAATGCTTCTCCTTGCTTCTTCTGTTCTTTAACTCCTTCAAGTTCAAATTCCACCACAAAAGAAACCTATCATTAAAAGAAAATCGTATTGTCTCTGATAAATAACATTTCAGTTAATAATGTACATGCATCACACTATGCTAGATTGCCAAATGCAGGTCTTATGAGAAAACCCAATAGCATAACTAAAGTCTAAATATTCCTGCAATATCCAATAATAGAATAAGAAAAACCAAAAGGAAGTTGACATATAGTTAGGGCAAATGTAAATAGAGAAGATAATGTATCAATTGAAGAAAAGCAAGGTCACCTCAAAATCTTGTGTTAAAATGGGGGTCCAACTAAAGTGACAGACACTGTCCAAAACAAGTGGGAAAGGAAAACAGAATTCCCAAAGGGCCACAATGAATGTGACCGTACTGACAGGAAACTTGAGCATCGTAATCATGCAAGAAGATAAAACCAAAGAATTCTTGTGTATATCAGAATCATTAAAAATCTTTAATTCCAGCAACAGGTTAGTTAGACGTGCAAGGCAATTAGAGAACAATAGAAACAATTTAAACCTGAAGCATCTTTCAATTCTAAGATTAATTATGTATAGTCCTCAAGTAAGAAGAATGTTGCCATTTGAAGTAGACACCTCCACATAAATTGCAAGTGCAGTGATTACTTTACCTCTTGCTAAACATATGATATTGTCTTCCTGAATTGACTGCTTTTCTTCATTGCCTTTCCTATGCACAAACTGAAAAAAGCTTAAGAATCTAGCTGATACTTTGCTATAGGCTGTTGAAACCACTATGAACCTCCGATGGTAAATTAGTGTTGTTTTACTGCAAGGAGTGTTTTCTTCTTATTTATTTTTATCTTTTTAGAATTTTGGATGCTCATTTGTAGCAGTTTTTTCTTCAGTTAGATATGCTATTACAAGATTTTGCCAACAACACAAATTGTGGCTTTTACCATCAACACAATTTATCAAAAATTGAAGGGACGTCATCCCTCACAAATTCAGCAACAACTCTGAGGAATCAATTTCTTAACCCTATAAAGCCTAAACCCTTGTAGACCATTAAAATGGTCTATGTAACCAGCCAAAGGGGTCCTGGAAACCACAACCAATCTTTCCCAACACTACTCAATATCAAGTTAAGCACACATGTTTTGTATCGTGTCAAACAAAAACATTATATTTAAGCAAGTAATTGGCACACTCTAGCGATTAAACAAATGGTAACCAAATAGGAATTTCTATATTGACCTGAAACTATGGCCTTCTGAATAAATGGTTCTCCAAAAATCATTTTATCTGGTGCCTCAAATGCTGATCTGCCTAAAACTTCTTCAACTATATCGGGAAAAATAAACAGTTCATTCTATGTTATATGCATTAAGTCGGTAAATGTTTTTAATTCCTTTCACCTTCTCTAACCTATCAAATTTACATGCATAATTTTTCCTTGTGTAACTTCTTATAAGCAGCAGATTTCCTTCTATATTCAGAAGCAACAGACATGTTTGTTTAGTATGCTCTGTTAAACTGGTATTTTAAAAATCCAGTTAATCTAGTACATGCATTTACATTACTCGAAGAATAACTTAGTCTGTTTTTTTCATGAAGAGGACATACAACCTTTCACAATTTCCAACTTTATCATCTTCGTCTTCTATCCATTTTGTCTTTCATATATTAGCCATAGTTTGGTGAGTTTGGTTACTGAAACATTACCTATTTTCTAAAATTCTTTTAAGAAATCCTTGATTAGCAATTTTATGTCTCCACAGAAAACTCTTTCATTTACTAATAAAACAGCCTTGAAGAATCTTGACATTCTTCACAATCTCAGACACAATTGTGGACTGGTGTCATAAAAAACAAAAGAGAGTGAAAAATTTCATTTTCATTGCAAGAAAATTCAATTTATTACTTTTAATAAGATTGTCTAAGAGCTGAATCCTGTTCATCTGTCACACGTGTTTATAGACTATGGATAATAATGGTATAGCCAAGTTCTAGGTAGATGTGTCTGGACAACTAAGGATGTTGCTGTACAACTCAGCAAGCAGATAAGATTAGCTGCAACAAAAGTTCAGATTTCTTTAATGCTTTCCATGTTCCCAAGCCTAAGTCATATTTCTAGACACTGATATCATAGAGTTTATAATGCCAATCAAAAACAAGTTTCTAACATTATTTTTTGAACAGAACAGCTAAAGATGAATATCTGATGAATCAAAAGGATACCAATAAACTGTATATATTAATACTGTTTTTGTTACCAGTGGTATCAAATGGTGAATCTTTTGTACATTTCCATCAGTATAAATGGATTATGATCTTCACATACATGCTTTTAGCATTAGTAAAGCTCCAATAAACTGACATTCATATACAGAAGAGTCAGCCTTTGTTCACCATAGATGTAATGCATTTTTTATGAGAATCTTCAAGATGGCAATGGACAACGAAGACCTACAATCAAAGAACAGGGGCAGATCCCCTTGAGAATAGATAAACAAGTCCAACAAAATGAACACAAATACAATTCTCTAAGGAGCAAAACTCAATTGAAATAAGCAATATTTAAAAGAGATAAGCACCTAGCAGATTTACATTAAGAAAAATGGCATACAAGTCTAATACATCTCAACCTTAGTGACTTAGGCCGTGACTTATAATAACACAATAATTGCCGTCAATCTTGTAAATAAGAGATTTCTAGACAGTGGTGATAGCAGAAATTGAAAACAGAAAAAAGGGGAAACCATATGCAAAAATTGTTGAAGCTTTTACTAACATCAACGAAAATTAAAATTCTATGCATACAAAGATTTATCATTATTAAAATTCATCGTTGAGAGTTGATAAGCTATAAAAAATGTTCACACACAACAATTACCTTAACTGCCACACATTTTCAATTTCACTTAATCACATTCTTTAAATGAGACATAAAATATAAAATATATAGTACAAAATCTGTGGAACCCCAGGGAAGAAACCGAACAGAACTTCATCCCAATGGAAAGCTCAGGGTAAATGATTAAAAGATTATTAAGAACTTGTTGACATGGTTGCTAGATGATGGACAGGATTGCTTTTATTCCTTAATGTCTTTTGCCGGCTTGCCTGGCAGGCCACAAATGGCCCACAAAATACTATTTCTTAAGGAATATGGTTCCTTGCCATTTTGTTTCTTGTAATATAGCTGGCTTAGAAAATGCCAGAAAAAGATAGATTTGGAGTCACCAAGTTTCAGAAAGTTACAATTTACTAGTCACAGCAAGGTACTTTGTGTGACGCCCCTGGGCAAGCAGTTCCCCTGTTTCCTTCTTCCTCAAGTCAACAGTAACAAAGGCAATTGCCTTGCCAATCCGGAGAACCTTGGCTTCAATTTCAATCTCCTCCTGAGTTAAAGGGAAAAAAACTCAACAATCTAAATCAGCCTAAAGTTTCTTGATCATGCAAAAAACAAAAGAAATCCAGACCATCAAGAAAATATTTACAATGAGAATATTCAAAATTTACCCCCAACTTTGCAGCATTAAGATATGAGACATTGATTTCAACTGAAACACCGGATGATTTAGCTCCTGTAGTGAATATTGCTGCACTACCTATAATATCAACATATGCTGCAGTAGCTCCTCCATGAAGAAAATTCCCCGTGTTCTGTGCACTCAAGTAGAAACATGGTAAGACAAACTTCCTAGACGATTGAGCCCTCAGGTAAGAATCACAATTGTCTGTAGAATTAATGTGGATATCTAATAATCTATTGTAATTTACCTTAAACCATCTACTTATATGGAATATATAATTGTATTTAGAGATTCATCAATCATTCACTTTGCTGACTGTTCAAAGATCATAAACGTCACATTGGTCAGACCTAGCAAAAAAGAAAATTTTGACAGGATGGAAAACACATCAACTATTGAAAATCCGCTGACAATGAGAACTGGCCCATTTGCAATGCAAAACCATTTCCATGGCGCAAGAAACAGAAATATGAATATCATGTAACACTTCTTGTAACTAGGTGCTAAGCTAAGCTAACTAGACAATTAAGGCTCCAACAACACTGTATGTAAAACTAATGTGGTAAAAAAACTATTATCATTGAGAAGAAAACCAGAGCATTTCCTTAATTTAACCCTAAGCAATACCCCATTTAGAAATGCTTTCTGTACACTATGAATTGCAGCAGAAAGAACCCGAAAATTTTTATTTTCCATGGGCCTGCTCCTAACCCATCCTAAAACCTCCCACTAACATGCTGCTGAGCGCTCCACCATTGAGCTCCTAGCCCCTTTGCAGTTTGGAGCGTGGATTGGTCTTTCAACACAAGCTACCAATAAACCCAACCTACTCTGTCCTATTATGAGAGGCATGAATCTACTTTAAAGCAAGTGAATAAACCTAACTCACTCTATCCTTTTAGGAGAGGCATGATTCTACTTAAAAGCAAGTGAATTTGTATTTGGGTATAGGGTTTCAACCCCTAATTTAGATGAGGTCAATGGTTCAAACCCTATCGAAGATCAAATCAATACTTGATAATAAAGCTGCCACAATTGTTTTTGGGGTTTACAAGTGATTGTTTATGAGATGAAACTTCCTTTTTCTAAGGTAAAGAAGAAATGGGTATCTTACCAGGAGGCGTGGAGGGACTTTGATAGTGCAGAGAAGGCGTCCATGCTCTGCATGATCGACCTGCAGGCCTTGCAGAAGAAGAGCATCGTAGAAGCCTGACGGCAGGTCATCGATGGATGAAGGCAACTTGTTGGCCATCCCTTCTATCCATTCTCTGACTACCTCCATACTGTTTTTGGATGTCTTCTGCTTATCTGCCATTGCTGAATATGTGCCTTTTTTGGATGCAACAAATCTCTTGGGATGATAATATGTTAGAGTGTTTCAGACAAAGGGGTATTTTGCCATTTTGGAATAGATCCAGGGAAATGCCCCTGGAAGATCCCTTAATATTTCTTTCTGATAGTTCGGTAAGTATTAATGGGAGGTTTTAGCTGTAAACCAATTGATTCATAATGGTTTGGTTGGAATTATTCGGAAATTGCAATTTGTAGCATTTCCGGAGATTCGTGATAAAATTCTAGTGTGTTGGGTCATACAGTGGTGGATTTTGCCAATTTGGGAATAGATCCAATGAAAACATACCTTGTGAGGTTTGTTTATTTTAGTTAGGTAAGTACTATAGGAATCTTTTATCTGTAAGCCAACTGATTAAATGCCGTCCGTTTCGGGTGGACAGCGGGGCAAATTTGCACTTAAACCCGTTTATGTTTAGTCTTATGTCTAAGTAGACTTTGGTCAAAATTTTATGGTAAAAATATTGAAATAATTGTCCATATTAAAAACAAGCGTATTGTCTTTCAGGGTGCACATTTGACCGTATTTACTACCAGTTGCACGACGGATTTGCCAATAGGCTGTTTATAAAGTATTTTTTTTTTTAGAAGTGTTTGTGTTTTATGACTTGTTGGTATTGCATTGTTTGAGGAAGGTAGTGTAATTTGTGATTTATAGGCATTGCAAGGGAGTATCAATTCTCAGAATTAAAATGATGGAAAGCTAACATTGGGCTTGCTCCACAAATGACAACCTCTGCCTCCTCCAAATCATCCTCTATAGCCATTGCATTCTTAGAGTGGAGGAGTAGCAATTCCAACCAACCATGAACATCCTCTGACTAAACCGCTTGCTCAAGCTTCTTCCAAAAAACAACATTGGTGGCCTAAAAAATTAAGGACCTATTATTAGCAATTCCCTCCTCCCTTAAAATGAGCTTCACTAGATTCAACAACATTAATTTAGGGCATCAAAAGATCTTACTCATGTGATGGTTGAAAAGCCAACCATGCTTTTTTTTTTTTAATATATATTGAAAAAATGCGTAAGTACAAATAATATAAACTGCTCAGAAGAGCAGCAAGAAGAAGATACATATAGTAGAACCAAACAGCCATACAACCATCCAAACTACACTCTCAATTACAAATATGGCTCTAAGTGAACCAAGAGACAAATATCGCTGAACAAGATCTAATAAAAAGACATGCTTCAAGGAATTAAATAAGCCCATAACACTGCCCAGCAACCATAGAGAAGCCATTGCAACCAAAAAGCAGAGAGTAGAGAACATTGTCGAAGAACCCAGCATCCAACCCCAAGCTGTGAATAGCAGTCCAAAACAGAACAACAAACCACATAACTAAAAACAAGAGCCTTCGTGCAATGGAGAAGCTGGAACAAAGCCCGTGTACCCTGGCATCTGTAACCAATTTAAACTTTGAAACTAAAAAGAGATTGAAGTCATCTTGAGCATAAGATATCACCTTCATGGAGTTGAAGGCATTACAGTTTAATCTCGTCCAGTTGGTTACCGATCTGAGAATGCCTCTTAGAAGCCCCCTGTAATTGAAAACAAAGAGAAACAATTTAAAACAAGATATCAGAGTAAAACTTTAGCATTTATGATTCGTGATGAATATTATGATTTGAAAACACTTGCAGGCATCTACTTTTCCAAATATGCAATAAAATAGACTTTCTCATAGAATCAGCTATAACATTTTTATGAAAGCCTACACCAAATAAAGCCTCCTTCCAACTCAAATAATGATAAAAAAATAGCAGGTAAGTGCCAAAAAATAGCATTCCATTTTTTTCTTGTCCATGGACACTCCCATAAAATATGTTTTAAGTCTTCATTATGCTTACAATGGGGGCATTTTACTGGCTGAATAATCATACATCTCAATCTATCCCCAACATGTAGCTTGTTATGTAAGATTTTCCAAGCCAAAATTTGAGCATTTGCATCAGCTTTTGACCTCCAAATTTGAGCACTTAGTTTTCGCCAAGTTCTTTCTTGAAATTTGTATTTCCATTTTATATTAAGTCTTGGATTCGATGGCAGTCTCAGAAGAAGGCTTAGATAAATCTTTTTCAATGGAAAGAAAAGAAATGGATATTTTTCCAGCCACAACCAATCTTTGAAGAAATTATAATGGATAGGAGTACGTAGCTTCATCATTAAGTCCACAGGCACCAATGATTTCAGAAAAATTAAAAAGTGTTTCAACTTGTTATTAAGATTAAACTTGTCTTTGATGTTCTGCCAAGTAGACCAGTCATAGGCAGAGAAGTCCCAAATATCACCAAACTGTTGAACACCCTTTTTAAATAAATAATGAGCTTGTTTGGGGAAACTAATAGTAAGAGGTTGTCCGTGATATTGGATAAGTTTGTTCCACCATATAGAAGAAGTGCCAAAACTGAAACCATGCTGCAAAGAAGAGCCTTTCCAGCTTAAAAACTGATAGACTTGTTTCCAAGCCTTCCAAATAGATTGTAACTAGAATGACGCTTTAAATTGAAAGAAGGAAGCCATAAGGATTTTATCCAACCATTTGACTGAGTGCCATTTTCCCTTACCTGCAGCAAGGCTGATGTGATGACACACCAATATTTTCCATGTTCTTCCCCTGAAACAACTCTGATTATCCATTTAGTAGACAAACACATACCTTGCGTCTTGGGAACCAGAATACCCAAACCACCTTTTGATTTTGGTTGAATACAATGTGACCAAGAAGAGTATCTATAACCAGCTTTACCTTCCTAGTTAGACCACAAAAATTGACAAATAATTTTGTTAAGATCATCGTATCCTTTATTGGAAGGCATCTAACATGAAGAGTAATAAACATGAGAAGCGATGAATATATGATTCACAACCTGGATCTTGCCAGCAAGTGATAAAAATCTGTTACCCCAGGCAAAGAGTTTATTTTTCAATTTGTTAATAAACCAGTTCCACATCTCGGAAAGAGAAACACCAAGCCCAAAAGGAATACCAAGGTACCATGTGATCTGTCCATGCTGTATCCGTTTCCATTATTTAGGAATCCATTGGGGAATTAGATCAGATTGAATCATGAAAAATTCAATTTTTTGATGTGCCAATTGAGAACCACAAACTGAACAATATAAATTTAAGATGTCCAAAACATTATTAATCTCCTATTCAAAATTATGAAGAATAAGCATACTGTCATCAACGAAATGCGAGTTAATCACAGCAGAATTATTGGGAATGGAAATGCCCTTTATCAGGTTCATTTCATTAGCTTTTTGCAATAAGTAACCAAGTGCATCAGTTGTAAGCACATATAGAAAAGGAGATAATGGACAACCCTGCCTGACTGAGTGTTGTAGGGGGAAGGAATCAGTTAAAGACTTATTAATAACAATTTGTGCATTGGCCTCATTAAATAACATCTAGATGTGTTTACATATCTTAGGTCCAAAGCCCAACCATTGCAACATTTTAATAATAAAGCTCCATCGGATTCTATCATACGCTTTGTCAAAATCAAGATTTACAAGCAAAGCATTTTGATTCGTTTGCTGAGCCCATTCGCTAGTTTCCCAGGCCAAAATTAAATTATCAAGAATAAACCATCCCCCAAGAAAACTTGTTTGCTCAGGCCTTACTATACCTTTCACCACTAGTTTAATCCTTGTTGCAAGAGCTTTAGCAATGATTTTGTAAGATGTATTAAGCAAGGTAATTGGTCTCCATCCTGCAATAATGTCTTCATTTTCCTTTTCGGGATAAGTTTAATTAGACCTTTGTTAATAACAGGCCCTAGAGATCCTTGTTCCAAAGCTTCCAAGTATAAAAGGTAAAAATCCTCTCTAATATGCTGCCACATGGATTGGTAGAATTCAATTGAAAGTCCATCAATACCAAGACTTTTATTAGGGGTTAGAAGACAAAAGCTAACCATGCTTGAGGGGGCCCTTACTACCACTTTCCATAATTCCAAGCAATACCACTTCACAAAAACCAAAGACCATGCCAAGATCATTCTCACACCACCACCCAAATAAACCAAAAAAGACACCTATCAAACTATTGCAAGGAGAGTGAGGATTCAGGAAATGCAATAGCTAAAACCAAAACACATGCACTAACCTTGCCACATTTAAAATCAAAATTAATATGATCTATGGGACTTAGGAACTATCATTACCAAATCACACCACTTGGGAAGCCAACCAAAAAGGTGTACTACAAGGCACCTATAATACTGATCATGATGACTTAAGAAAAATGTGTTAGTCTATTCCTTTCTTCACAAGCAAATACACCACTTCATTCCATTCACAAAAATAATGGGAGAAGGAAACAAACTCATTTATTTTACAAATGAGAATAACTTCTTCCAATAAACCACATAGTTTCCAATTTGGTGTCATGCCTTAAATAGATTGGAAACAATTTAATCTTTGTACAATTATTGTTTGGGAATGCATAGAGAGAAGAAATCCTATGGATTGTCAAAATTTCCTTGAAAAATAAAAAGCCATAAAATTAGTGTTTGGAAAACATAACATCTTCATTTATCTCATAAGGTACATCTTTTGGTGTTTGCACAAAGGTATCTAATGTAAAGTGGTTAGCATCAATTGGCTTACAATAAGCCCTTTTAATTGAGACCACTTTTCCTTCATGAACAAGTTTAACACATTGATGCAAAACACAAGGAAAAACTCTACATTGTTCAATCCACGGTCTTCCAAGTAATACACCAAATCTATTAGAATATGGTATCACTTGAGACATTAAATAGATAACTTAATAATGCATGCCAGAGTGTTAATTAATAGTCCATTATTCATTTTCAATGAAACCTCAAAATGGGTATACTTTTGATCTCTAATATGGGTTTTAAATAATGTTTCTTCAATGCAAATATTGTATTGGGATGCAGGATCAACAAGAAACTCAAAAGATGATGAACTTATAAAATTGCCTTGTATATATGGTGGACCATATTAATTATTTTGTGTGATCCCTTAATCGTCATTTGTTCAACCAACAAGCCTAGATTTTCAACATCATTGCCATAAACCTTGTGAAGAAAATGAATGGCTTCTTTATCATCAGTAGGGTCTTACCACTTTGTAATTGGAACCATGAGCATATTTCTTCTAAATTTGTTGTATCTTGGTACACTCCATACATGATCATGATAAACTATGAACCAAATGAACAAGGATACTTATGAAAATGTTAGTGCCAATATGTATCCAAAAAATTTAAAACAGGATGTTAAGAGGGCATGACAACAATAGATAGAAATTCCTTACTTTCAAGTGCAGCCAAATCTATGAGATCTTTTCTCTCTTGGCCAGCCAGGTCCTAAAATATAAGATCTCTCATCCACATGGGATAGGCTTGATGCCCCAGAGATACCATCATCCCCTCATTTCCAATTTTTGATAAATTTTTTTCTATGCCATTTGTTCAACCAACAATTCTAGATTTTCAACATCATTACTATAAATCTTGCGAACAAATTGAATGGCTTCTTTATCACCAGTAAGTTCTTGCCACTTTGTAAGAAAAACCATGAGCATATTTATTCTAAATTTGTTGTATCTTGGTACACTCCTTTCACGATTATGGTGAACTATAAACCAAATGAACAAAGATACATATGAAAATGTTAGCACCAATTTCTATAACATTTTTTAAAACATGACACTAAGAGGGCATGACAGCAATAGATAGAAATTCCTTACTTTCAAGTGCAACCAAATGTACGGGATCAGTTCTCTCTTGGCTATTTGAGTTGTGACATATAAGATCTCTCATCCACGTGGGATAGGCTTGATGCCCCATAGATACCATCATCCTTGCATTTCTACTTTCTGATAATGTCTTTTTCTCCCTAGATTCCTATTATCTGCCTTAGACCCACCATGGCATACCTCTCCTAACCACACCTCTATCTCCCCATGCATGCTCAAGAGTCCAGGGAAATGTTGCACTACATTGTGAGGAGACTAATCTGAAAGGATAAGAACATAGGTGATGATGGATGCAATAGATGAGAGGTTTGTGATAGTTGGGTGGAGGGGTTTAAGATGTGATGATAAGGCGAGGTGATACTTATGAGGATGCATGATAGGGAGAATGCTTGTAAGGGATGGCTAATGTGTTGTTTCTATCTTTAGTTATTCAAAATGCATTTAATATATAGATTGTGTTTAATTTGCATTCTATTTTGCTCTATGTTTTGTTTCCCACTTTCCATTCACAACACCAACCAATTTGTGAACAAGATTTTTTTTTAAAATCCCAGCATTGAAAAAATGATTTTTTGCTTCGGCCTTGTTGTTTCGAGCTTTAAATAGCTATCAAGGATTGGCTGCTCAGCAAAAATTATTGTTCGGTTGCCATTATTAATTTATTTTAAAATCTGCTAGAATTTTGAAACAGTCTATGGGCATCCATCAAAGAATAATGGAAACTGGATTTCCCAAAAAGATTGTAATGGCAACAGCCCTGATAGACATCTACACAACATAGATACTGCAAGCAAAAGTGCACAATCATTGCATACAATGCATCTGTAACAAATGTATGCAAAATCAATGCATTAAATCTATTTGCTAGTTTACATCACAACGACTCAATAGACTTCTTTGCATGTTGCCATATGCCCATGGTTGGTTGCACAATATCACTTGCCACTACAATATCTACTTCGATTTTCAAATCCACTAAAATTTTAACCATTTATTTCATTTCTTGCACTTGTTTTTAACAACATCCACCAATCGACCAACATAAAATTGGATTTTACTTAGACCTTATTTATTAAAACACTCTGACATAAAAATAAATCGTATGAGGGTGTTTCTCTTTGTTCCTACATGTCATCTCCTACATTTCTAGGTTGACAAAACAATAAACAACTTTCATGATAGGCAACTTGCATATGACAACCCCAAAGTGAAACAAAGCATCTGTAGCATCTACCTGTGGTTTTATTGATACAAACACTTAATAGATATTGGCCCATTTTTGCATGTATGCATCACATAAACCTATTTATCTTGAACATGAAGTAGAAAATAAGTAATTAAAATCCACTGCAAATGGCAAAAGACCATTGTCATTGCAAATTTATTCCAAAAAAATACAATGTCAAAAAACCACTGCAAAGAAAATGCATTGAAAATTATGTTTCATGAAACATCGAAAAATCAACAAATTCGTTTAAGTCATTGTCCTTTCTAAACAATAGCTAGTTTTGCCTTATTTATATTCTAGTTCATTATGTCATCTTCACTTGTTTATAGATGTATTTAAGATATCTATACCAATAATTAAATTAAATATAGTATATATGATATTTTATTATTTAAAGACTATTTTATTATTTTTATTTATATAAAAAGTATAATTTTTTTAATTATTTAAACACTATTTTATTATTTTTATTTATATAAAAAGTATAATTTAAACACTATTTATTATGTATTGTTGTTTTTAAAAAGTAAAAAGCTTTTGCTCTGCATATTTATATAAAAAGTGTAATTTAATAGACACACTTTTCTTTATCTACCCACAACAAACACTAGTACCCCTCTTGTTGCTCTATTCCTTCATTCCCAACATATCTTTTTTGTTTGTAATGAAACTTTGTTCATTTTCATTCCCTTGTCTATGGTAGCGACTTTCTTCATGTATTGACTCCTTTTTTAGCAATGAATTCATCAATCTCTGCTCACTCTTTTCATTCCTCTTGGGCAACGAATTGCAATTTCTCTCTTGTTTATGTTTGGATAGCTATCACACTTCTTTTCCACAATCTCTCTTTTTCCTCTCTTTGGCAAAGACTCCAATTTTTACCTCTTTATTTTTGTTTAGACAGCTTGGGCGTTAGATCTTCCTCCCTGTACACCTTTCACTTCTTACACAATTTCTGATTTATTGTTTCTCTCTCTTGGTTGTAGCTGAGCGTGTACCCTCAACTTTCTATTTCATTTTCCTGGACATCCCAACATTTTTCCAAAGCAATCCACTACTCTTTATATTATCTGTGTATCTGAAATAAATATTTTTGAAGTGGAAACGCCATACAATGGAGGAAATAATGTGATTTCCAAAAAACTCTTAGCATTCAGCATCTATTTGACTTAAGTCAATTCTCCCAAAACTTTGGTATTTCTCCCAATTCAAACCACAAGAAATGTAATTTATAAATGTGAGAGCTTAAAGACTTCAACGTATAGAATTACCTTTGTTCTTTTAAATACCTCATGGAGCTGTATAAACAATTTTGAGGAATTATGACTTTGATAACGTGCAGAATCAGGTGCGACAGATAGAAAATACAAGCTTCTTGGAATTGAACAAAAAATTGGCTAGTAGGCTCAAAATGATGTCCCAAGGTCCTTTGCAAACTTATTTCGCTCTAACTTACAAGAATTGTGAATTTTTAAACTTTCTGCAAACCCATCAACACAAATTACTGGCATTAAGTTCTCTCAAATGGTGAGGAATTTTGCATCGATTCCTTTTGCAAATTAGGTGAAATGCTTTCAAAAATCTTCCCCTAAAACAGTTTTTAACCATCTCTTACAGAACTCTGGAAACAATTGTTTATGCAAAACTGCCCTATAGAGCCTTAACACAGTGATTCAGCGGAAACACCAAAAATGCTATTTTAACCATAGGAGAGTGTTTATGAAATAGATAGATTCCAACTGAAACCCAATCCATGCCCAAAACAAACCAACAATATTTTTGATTGATATTGATCGCCAGTCCTCCCAGATGCTCCTGCATCAACTATAGATCCATACATTGAAAGACTTGAAACTACAATTAATACCAATCATTGAGTGTCAAGCTCCTCAACATAGAAGAAAAGTAAAACAATCATCTCCCCCTAAAGGATTTTGGGTTATCTAGGATTCTTCTAAATGTTTTTAAAAGGTAGATCCTACTTTTGGGGGCAAAAGTCTAACAATGAAGTGGAATGGGATGCTATAAGTGCTAAGATTGGCTCGTAGAAGGTAGAAAATTGTAGGAATGTATTGGTTGAGGGTGATTCTACTAATGTGATACAAGGTTGACAAAAGTGTACTGCCCTAATTGGAAACTATGTGGTTTATTGGAAGACATTATTCTCATTTGTAAAGAAAAATGAGTTTGTTTCCTTCTTCCATTATTTTTGTGAATGGAATGAAGTGGTGTATTTATTTGTGAACAAAGGAATAGACTAACACATTTTTCCTAAGCCATCATGATCAGTATTATAGGTGCCTTGTAGTATACCTTTTTGGTTGGCTTCCCAAGTGGTGTGATTTGGTAATGATAGTTCCTAAGTTCCATAGATCATATTAATTTTGATTTTAAATGTGGCAAGGTAGTATGTATGTTGTGGTTTTAGCTATGGCATTTCTTGAATCCTCACTCTCCTTGCAATTGTTTGATAGGTGTCTTTTTTGGTTTATCTTGTTATGGGTTTGGTTATTTGGGTGGTGGTGTGAGAATGATCTTGGCATGGTCTTTGGTTTTTGTGAAGTAGTATTACTTGGAATTATGGAAAGTGGTAGTAAGGGCCCCCTCAAGCATGGTTGGCGTTTCAACCATCATATGAGTAAGATCTTTTGATGCCCTAATTTAATGTTGTTGAATCTAGTGAAGCTCATTTTAAGGGAGGAGGGAATTACTAATAATAGGTCCTTAATTCTTGAGGCCATCATTGTTGTTTTTTGGAAGAAGCTTGAGCAGGTGGTTTAGTCAGAGGATGTTCATGGTTGATTGGAACTTCTACTCCTCCACTCTAAGTATGCAATGGTGGTAGAGAATGATTTGGAGGAGGCAGAGGTTGTCATGGGTGATTCAAAAAATTTGGTTGACACCAACATGGATAGTGTTGAACTTAAAGTGATTAAGAAAGAGTTGTGTGCAATGAATAATGGAGTTGAGACCCTTACAATGTTTGTCAAAATTTATGTTTGGTTGTCAAATTCCTATTGGTTTCTCATAATAAAGGCAGTCTTGAAGTTACCAATGCATATACTTTGCCTCATCTTTATGGTGGTCACCTACATAGAGCTTTAGAGTGCTAAAAAATTATTCATGGTATTAAATTCTTATGTCTTTTAGATGGGAATGGTGATATGAAACCAAAATTGATGATCATGGTAGCTAAGGGTTGGAACAATTGCATGTTAGGCAGGGAGTCTAGGGTCTTGGGTCTAATGTTGGTGTCAATCATTGGGGTCTTTTTGAACTCTTGTAGCTTGGTCTATGTCGGTGGTATATGGTTGGTTCAATTTTTGTTCATTATTAGTTCCAATTTGTTGTTTCACTTTTCTCTTTTCCTACTACTACCCCTACGTGGATTTTCTATGGCAACATTTTAATAGTTCTTCTCATATTATACTCTTATTTTATGTTAGTTTTATGGGTTGGGTGCCTTATAAATCCCCACCAATATGATCTAAAAAAACTAATTACTTAATTAATTGAAGTTAACATAAATAACAATATATATTTCCAAATAACAACTCTAAGGAGACTTTAAAGACAAATTGTGATATCATTTATTTAAGTTACATAGTTATGTTGATATTTTTTAATAATTTATAAATTAGGTAAATTAGATATATTGTAACATGAGATACATGTTCCCTTGAAATATTTAGTATCTTTGAAATGTCATTTGCAAAATCTGTGTAAGGTTTAATACTAATTGAGTTACAAAATATATGGAGAATTTATATAATAGTCACTCTTACATTGAAGAAATGATTGTATTAGTGTTGTAAATGCTCTTAAATTTATGCAATGAATTTAAGTTAATTGATTTTAAAAGGCAAGATTAAAAGGTAAGGGATTTTACCTATATAAAAGATCATTTATTTTTCATTGTATTTTTTATTTATATTTTAAGTTGGAAGCTTTTTATATCATATAGCTACTAATATAGCAAAGAATTAATGATGCTATTGAGAATGTAAATCATATATCTTATGAGTGGACATTTAAGGTAGTTAATATAGCTCAAAATGTAAAGAAAAATGTGGAAGCTAGTCATAACACTTTTTAGAAGTTTAAGTACTTTCCTAAATTTTTTTTATCATTTCACAATCTTTTTTTCTAACAATTATAAAAATCTAAATATAAGTTAAAATTGTGTTATTTGTGTCACTCTATATTTTCAAAATAGTTACAATATTATTTTAAAAAGGCACTTTAAATGTCCACACTATCATTTTCACATTTAATTATGTAGTTACTAGGAAAGTATAACTTGCAAACTATATATTTGATAAATTAAATTATTAAAAAATTAACAACAAGTAAGAATATTTATTTAGAAATAAAAATACAACAATCAACAAAAAATTAAATAAATAAATTTTATAAAATTTTAAAACTGTGAAAAATGTTGAAAACAATATTTAATTAAAAAAAAAATATATCATTGCTCAATAGTTGCGATGTTCTATTAAAGGTGGGGAAACTAATCCTCCATGGGGGTTTCCATCTCATACAATGCTAGTTGAATTCTCATTTGCAGGGTTCAACCAATGATGTCTCCTATATATTAGATTAACTTTGTGTAATCTTTGTTGTTTGGTTATGCTTGAAGTTGTATCTAGTATATTTTGGTCTTAGTTTTATGTTCTTAGTGCACTGAGTCTTTTGTTTTCTCCTATTTTAACCTATGACCTTAGAGCATTTTCTATATCACTATGTGTTTCTATATCTTAAAAAAAAAATAAAAATCCCTTAATAAATTCTCATATTAAAAAATAATAATAAAATATTATTAATATTATTTAAAATTATTAAAATTCAATCAATATTATAGTTTACTTTTAAAAAAGACATTTCTTAAACCATTCAATTTTTTTTTAATTTAATTGTTTTGAAAGGAACATGTAGAAGGCTCTATAATAAAAGAATAACAGTGATCTGCTGATCACAAAACAAACAATTACAAAAGCCCAAATTATCTTAGAGAAGAAAAGGCGGGGCATCGATATATAAACTTTCAAAAATACAAGAGTTATGGCACACAACCATGATGATCAATAACTCAACTAAAGTCTAATGAGCCCAACAGAGATTAAAAAAAGTCAATAAAGATTGCTGCACATGCTGAAAATCACTGCTAATTGCTGCACGTTGATAAATCTTTTCGTAGGATACATTTTGTAGTATGAAATGCATGTTCTTCTACCTTGAACGCGTGTTGATCTATTAAGCATTAACCTCCTAAGCAATTGAAACTTTTATATATTTTTACTTGTTATTACTTGTTTTGTGATCAAAATTTATTTGCCTTCCCTCATTTTCCATGGGAGCACTTAGCTTTTCTATCATCTCCAATTCTACAAACTATGCAAATACTAGTCTGCCATCTCCATACCCTCCTGCCAAATTTTCTCAAGGGCAGTCCAGAGATGCAAAATACCATGTTTTGATGAACTCTACAGGTGAAATGACGCCATTTTGTTCTGTAGAAAAATTTCAAAGTACATCTACTTTTTTTAGTTGATTGTTGGTATGAGTGTCCAGTTTGCAAATGGGCTTCTCCATCTACCTGCCGCTTGTTAGTTTTATAATCATATTTAAAGCAATCAAAAAATGCAACACAATGAACAATGAACACAACAAGATACCCTGGGAAAACCCTCCAACTTGAGGGGAAAAAACCCAGCAACAATATATCTCTTATATATTGAATGATAAGAACAACAATCTGCTTTACAATGGCCAAATCCAAGGCCTACAGGTATGGCTTCACTTCTTGAAGCACAATGAATAAGTCTACACTTGATAAATCTGATTTGATCTTGAAATAACTTGATCTGCTCCTTAGAAGTCTGCTCTGCCTTAGAAGTCTGCTCTGCCTTGTGAATTAAGCTTGTAATTGAATGTATTTGAATTGTGTATCTTGAACAATGAGTAATCATTATATATACAATTTAGAGTGAAGAGACGCATCTCTTCAATCTCCCTGTCGGTTGGAAGTGGGAGCCCGATGCTGTCCTCCAACATCAACACTCCCTCTCAGCTAGGGAGGATACTTCCAGCTACATAAGATATATCACCTCATCATGATGTCAACCATAATGGCTGCACTCATATGTGAAAAGAAAGATACCACCACATTGTGATATCAGATATCACCTCAATATGATATCAACCATAATGGCTACAACAATGTATAGTTTGTACAAGTGTTCATCACTTACACGACATCCACCATGGCCCTCCCAGAGGGTGGAATCAAGGGATTTCACCTCAAACTTCTCTCACAGAGAAGAACTTGTTATCAAGGGATTTCACCTCGAACTTCTCTCACAGAGAAGAACTCGTTATCAAGGGATTTCACCTCGAACTTCTCTCACAGAGAAGAACTCGTTATCAAGGGATCACTGATACTGAGACTCTTTCTCAGTTAAGGCTGTATTCTCCACTATACCAAGCTTATCTTGAAAGTACACAAACTTTAACTTGGAGAGAGGCTTGGTGAGAATGTTTGCCGACTGCTCATCAGTGCTGATATACCTCAACTCTATAGCTTTCCTCAATACCATATCTCTAATATAATGGTATTTGATCTCAACATGCTTGGTTCTGTCATGAAACACTGGATTGACAGAAAGCTTCACACAACTCTGGTTATCACAATGAATGATAGTAGGCTCCATTGATTGTCCAAACAATCCTACAAGGAGCTTACGAAGCCATACTGCTTCTCGAGCTGCCATACAAGCTACAATATACTCTGCCTCTATTGTACTCAATGCTACAGATGACTGCTTCCTGCTACACCAGGAAATCATAGCAGATCCCAAACTAAAGCAACATCTAGAGGTGCTCTTCCAATCAGTGACACACCCTGCCCAATCAGAATCAGTATATCCATGCAGCTTCAAGTCTACACCAGAAGAATATCTCAAGCCATACCCAACTGTGCCACACAAGTATCTTAGGATATGCTTCACTGCAACTAGATGTATTTGCCTTGGTTCACACATGAATTGACTAAGTGCACTCACTGCATAGCAAATATCTGGTTTAGTATTAACTAGATACATCAATGATCCAATCATTTGTCTATACATGCTAGGATCCACCAGATCGGAACTAGTTGCAGCCTCATTTAACTTCAACAAATTTGTCTCCATATGAATGCTCTTAGATCTTTTGAATGCAACATCCTCTTCAAATGTAACATCCCTGCTGATCTCAATCAACTTCTGACCTGGAATGTAAATTCTATAGGCTTTTGAAGTCTCACTGTAGCCTACAAATATTCCCTTCTTGCCAGATGGATCCAACTTTGTCCTTTTATCTTTTGGTATATGAACATACACTGGACAACCAAAGATCCTCAAATGACTTACTTCTGGCTTCATCCCTGTGAATGCTTCTTCAGGAGTCATGTTCTCTAAAATGCGGTGAGAGCTTCTATTCTAAACATAAATAGCTGTCCTAGATGCTTCAGCCCAAAGCAAGGTTTGCAGATCTTGGTCATGAATCATAGCTTTGGCAGCTTCCACAATAGAACTATTCTTCCTTTCTGCAACACCATTCTATTGAGGGTTGTAAGGGACACAAAACTCCCTCTTAATCCCTGCTTCAATGCAAAAGTTACGGAAATTCTTCAGAGGTGTACCCCCTTCCGTTGTCGGATCTCAAAACTTTGATCCTCTTCCCAGATAAGTTCTCTACCTGAGCTTTAAACTCTTTGAACCTCTCAAGTACTTCTTTAGATTCTTTAGATTTCAAGAAATAAATCCAAGTCTTTCTAGAGTGGTCATCAATAAAAAATAATGTACTACAAGAAACCACTCAAGGAAGCAACAGACATTGGACCACATAAATTAGAATGAATGAGATCTAGAATACATTTAGATCTACTTTCTCTACTATGAAATGGACTTTTAGTATTCTTACCCATGGCACAACCTTTGCAGGTACCTTCATGCTCCTGGTTGAATTTCGGAAGACCCGTGACCATCTTCTCCATGAAAGGTAGAACCCGAAAGTGTAGGTGAGCCAATCTTCGATGCCAAAGATCACACAAGCTTGAAGAATCATGTACTAATGCTTGAAGTGGACAAGTGAGAAGCCTATAGAGGCTCTCATGTCTAACTCCAATTACTCGAGCAGTCATGAAGTTGGAATTCTTTATCCACACAAGAACTTTGCCTTCAGAGAAGGCAACTTGGTATCCCTTGTCTTCCAAGGCAGAAATAGAAACCAGATTTCGTTTGATGCTTGGAACATAGAGAATGTCACTTAACTTTAGGGTAATGCCAGAATCCAAGTGGAGAGTGGAGATCCCAATCCCTTTCACCGAATAGCTAGCATCATCTCCAATGATGACTTGTTCACTAGAATTTCCCTCCACCAAGTTTGATAAATGCTCCTTAAAACCAGTGATGTGCCGAGATGCACCACTATCAATTAGCCAAGTGTTAGTGTCGGTAGGTACATTGCTTGACAATGCCGAATAGAACAAGTATTCACTTGAGCCCTTCTGAAGAGAGGCATCATCAACATCTGCAATGGTGGCCTGATGCTTAGGCCTGGATGGACAATACTTGGCAATGTGACCATACTTGTCACACCGAAAGCATTGGATTTTGGAGAGGTCCCTCTTCTTCTTGAATGTGGGAGCACCATCAGTTCCATTATCTCTATTCCTCTTGAAGAATCCTTTCTTCCCATTATTGTCTTTCTTCTTAAATGATTGAGAGGCAAGGACATGAATGTCTTCATTTGTAGAGCTTTGACCAATTCCTCTAGTGGCCAATCTAGACTCCTCTTGAATGCAATCTACCCTCAATCGATCAAACTTGGGAAGCTTCGATCTTGCACTGATTCCTTGAATGTAGGATTCCCATGATGAAGGAAGACCATTGAGAGCAAGCATGGTCAAGTCTTTGTCATCAACCACATGACCAATTGAAGAGAGCTGATTTCTCAATTCTAAAATCCTCATGAAGTAAGAAATGACCGTTTCTCCTTTCGACATTTTCACATGATGTAGTTGTTGCTTCAGTGCAAGAGCCCGGCTAGTGTTGTTAATTTCGTACATCTCCTCCAAGGTTTTGAACATGTCCCTTGCCGTCTTCAACTTGGAGACAATCGGAACAATATGATCTTTAACGGAGTCAACCAATATCTTCTTCGCCTTGATGTCTTTCTTTTTGCACTGCAACTTCTCTTCTTCCTCCGAAGGTTCGGGAACTTTGGTTTCCACAAACTCAGCCAAGTCATTTTCTTCCAAGGTGAGCATGATTCTAAACCTCCATGCTGTGAAGTTGGATGCTCCTTCGAGTCTATCCTCAATTTTAAGACCGTTCACCATCTTGCCTAAAATGGGGATAATAGAGAGTATTGCTACAATGACAAATCTGATCACGATTTTCTTCAAACCCGCTCTGATACCATGTTAGTTTTATAATCAGATTTAAAGCAATTAGAAAATGCAACACAATGAACAATGAACACAACAAGATACCCTGGGAAAACCCTCCAACTTGAGGGGAAAAAACCCAGCAACAATATATCTCTTATATATTGAATGATAAGAACATCAATCTGCTTTACAATGGCCAAATCCAAGGCCTACAGGTATGGCTTCACTTCTTGAAGCACAATGAATAAGTCCACACTTGATAAATCTAATTTGATCTTGAAATAACTTGATCTGCTCCTTAGAAGTCTGCTCTGCCTTGTGAATTAAGCTTGTAATTGAATGTATTTGAATTGTGTATCTTGAACAATGAGTAATCATTATATATACAATTTAGAGTGAAGAGACGCATCTCTTCAATCTCCCTGTCGGCTGGATTCAATCTCCCTGTCAGCTGGAAGTGGGAGCCTGACGCTGTCCTCCAACATCAACACCGCTTGCGTCTGGTTTGACTGATTTGTTGTAATCATTTATTAATAGGGCCTTCTACTTTCAAGTTCACCAATGAAAGAAATGCATTCGACACAAGAGCATACCAGAACCTCAAATCTACAAGTACATTATTCCTTAAAGATGCCTTCAAGGTATTCAATTTTATAACCCCATCTACTTTTTATATTATTCAAATTATTGTTTTCCAATGTTCCAGAGAATACAATGTAATTTTTTTTTGACAATGGTGAGAAAATACAACTCTGTTAACAACTGGGTTTGTTTATTTTGCTTTGAAAATTGTTATACCCAATTGTTGCAGTATAATTGATTACAATAAATTTTATAACATAGGGACCACCATGATGTTTGTAGTAGATTTGATAACCATCCATCTCACTATTTCAGGTTGCCCACGAGAACAGAAAGCAACATCCCTCTGTTTCTATGTACATAGATGATGATATTGCAAGGATAAGGAGGTTATTCTCAGAAATTGAGAGCAGATACACATCTGTTTCTGCTTATGATACAGCTTGGGTAGCCATGGTCCCCTCTTTACAAAACTCTCAATTACCACAGTTCCCACAATGTATATCATGGATAATGGAAAATCAACTGTGGGATGGATCTTGGGGATTATTAGACTTGCCTTATATTAAAGACCGCCTCTCTCACACTCTGGCATGCCTTATAGCGCTTAGAACATGGAATCTTGGCACTGAAAATGTGGAAATGGGTAAGACTCTTTCTTTCCCCTTGATCAACTTTGGTCTATGACAAAATTTTCTTATAAGTATATGCTGTTCTCATGAATGTTTTTCATTAATAACGTTCTGTGATTTGGCTTTCCAACTAGCTATAAGGCAAGATGAAGCAAGAGACAAGAAGTGTTTGAAGGAAAATGTAATGAACAAAACCAACATTAGTTCTACATCCACACACAATTTATCTCAAGATAAAATATTTTGTTCAATACTTCTTTATGGCAGAGGACTTATACTTAGGTGTTAGGGTTAATTTTGCACCCTTCAAATATATACTTGGTAGACAAAACAGAAAAACCTGATCATATTATTATCATAGACTTCATATAGAATCATAGATACATATGGATTCCATCCCTTTGTATGACAACCAATTAGTCACGTACAGGGACTGTAAATGTACTTGCATCTCCCTGTCTATTAGTTAAGGGTAATAGAGTCAATATCCTTAGGATAAGTTTCTTTGGAAGAGGCTTGACCTCCTATTTTTACTTTGAAGACAGTTTCATATAATTGAAAAATGCAGCGACAAGAATTAAATGAAGAGCTTGGTATATATAACCTATAATAGCCTTAAACACATACACCCATATCCCACTTCTCCTCTTGTGTATGATTTAAACATTTGGGCCTGAACTGTGTTGTCAAGCCTTCAAATTGCAGGATATCACTTCATGAGTAAAATTAAATTTTGATTCTATGGATACATGAATCTAACACCTAATGCTCTTAAAATTTGAGGTCATTTCTTGGTTCTTCCACAGGTTTGAGATTTAAAAAGAAAATATTGGAAAGATAACCAGCGAGGACAGATACAATCCCACAGGCTTTGATCTGATCTTCACTGCAATGTTAGAAGATGCAAGAGGCTTGTGTTTGGAGCTCCCTTATGATTCACCTCCTATAAAACTAATGCTCACTAAGCGAGAAAAAGTCCTTAAAACGTAATTTTGTGATTAGTTTGTACTTTTCCAGCACTTTTCTGTCCCCGTCACTATTTTTGTTGCTTTTTTGTAATTTTACAATTATTTTTATTTTTGCAGTATTGAAATAGACCATATGAATGAGTATGACACATCCCTCATTTTCATAGTTGAGGGTATTCGGAGGATAGTTGATTGGAACAAAGTTTTAAGACATCAGAACAAGGATGGCTCACTCTTCCATTCTCCCTCTGCAACTGCTTGTGCTCTAATGCACACTAGAAAATCTAGCTGCCTTAAGTATTTGAATTCAATGCTAGAAAATTTGGAGAATGGAGGTCGGTCCTTAAATGCTCATGTATATGGTTTGATGAGATTTTTGTCATGTTCATGAAAATGTAACAAGTATTTTTTTTGTTGGTGCAGTGCCTAATGTTTATCCCATAAATTTGTTCGCTGGTCTCTCAATGGTAAATAGTTTGGAAAGCTTAGGTATAGCAAGACATTTCAAATGTGAGATAAAACAGGCTCTAGATGATGTCTATAGGTAATTGAAGATCTCTTGCTTATGATTGGATATTGTACTTTCTATGCTTGGTTTCCATATTGTCTGAAATCAATATTCTCTCTGGGCAGATGCTGGACACAGAATGAAATGATTGAGGGAATATCAGCAGCATCAGACATAATTAACATTTCTGTCAGTTTCAGGATTTGCGGTGGAATGGATATGATGTGTCTCCAGGTCTTTTGAGCAAACCGCGCCCTGTTTTCCTTAAGCTCTGCTCTTGAATATCTCACATGTTTTTCTTTATTAAGCATGAATACGAGTTATAGCTTATGAAAGATATGTAATTTTGGTAATGGTAGTTTCTAACTCAAACATTGATTATTTACCAGAGTTATGTATAGATTTTGGGGAGATTTCATGTGACGTGTGTATTTCATTACATCTTCATTTCCTATTAATGAAACCAACAAGAACTGTGTAGATGTCTTTCTCAGTAACCTGAAGGATGGTGACTTCCTACCATCTCTAGAAAAGAGCGGCCAAGCTGTTAGAGCATTGCTGAATTTATACAAAGCATCTCAGTTGATGTTCCCAGGTGAAAGAATTCTTGAAGAAGCAAAATCCTTCTCCCAAAACTATCTTGAAAATATTACAATGGATGACCAAAATATAGTCCTCAAAGACCTTGACAAAGAGGTAATCAAGTTATTCCTTACGGTGCAATGACTAGTGTTTGAATTTATATTTTTGTCATTAAGCTTTGTGGGTCAATCTTTTCCTTACAGGTGAAGCATGCACTGGCTGTCCCTTGGATGGCTAGTTTGGAGAGAATAGAACATCTAAGACACATTAGAACATATGGTTTTGATGATATTTGGATTGGAAAGACATCTTACAAGTAACTTTTCACGGAACTCATTGCTATGGATCCCCCCATATCTACATAACCCTTTAATTTACTCTGGTTTAAAATTTATATGCTTCTAGATGACCTACTTCAATAGTCATAAATATCTGACCTTCGAATTGGATTGCAGGATCCCCTGTATAGACAAGGGTTGTTTTTTAACGTTAGCCAAAAAGGACTACCAAATCTGCCAAGCAGTACAGCATGAGGACTTGAAGGAGTTGGAAAAGTAAGTAGGCAGTTTCTTGAATTTACAACAGGAATAATTCCACTATCACCACTGGTATGAAAACTTTATAGTTACATTGAAAGTCTGATAAGAGTTTCTATTGCTGTCTACAATAACAGATGGAGTGTAGACTCTAAGCTTGGTAACCTATACTTTGCTAGACAAAAGCTTGTAGATTGCTATTTTTCTGCTGCCTCAACACTTTTTAGCCCTGAAATGTCTACTGCGCGCATCGTGTGGACTAAGAATGCAGTTCTGACTACACTAATGGATGACTTTTATGATGTGGAAGGCTCCATTGAAGAGCTTCAATGCTTTCTTGAAGCTGTTAGGAGGTAATTGTATCATAAATATCCAAAATTATTGAATTGAAAAGCTATCATAATGATTTCAATAGTATAGTCTATTTTAAAATTAATTCTCATTGCAAATGCCATTGTAGAGAAACATGGCTCTATTTAAACATCATCCACTTCAATGGTCGAACAGTCAATAGTAATTGTACATTTCATCCATAACAAAAAGTGCTAAATATTTGTCCTATTTTTATTGGCCAAAATTAATTTTTGACTGTTGAAGTGAATGATGTTTAAAAACAGTTGAGAAACATAAGTTAGAGGACTAATTAAAGCTCTGCTCTTATATAGGCCATGGATTCCTTCATCTGTGAGGAGTCACCAAGTACTTGTTTCAGATGTCTTGCAGGTGGGATCCAACGGGGATATGTAATTATTCAGACAATGTGAAAATTTTGTTCTCTGCAATTTTTAACACTGTCAATGATATTGCTCAAGATGCCTGGGCTTTCCAAGGCCGGGATATCGGCACCCATTTAAGGGAAATTGTGTGTATATCTCCCTTGAATACAATTTATTTGTATACTTCATTTATTTTGTACAGATGCCAACAAAATTTCCTTCAAGAAGCTTTGAAAACAACATCATTAGAGTAACCCTAAAACTTTTTTGTGCTTATTTTTATAGTGGTACAGACTAGCAATCTCAATGATGAAGGAGGCTGAATGGACCAAAACTGGATATATACCATCAATGCAGGAATACATCGAAAATGGAAAAACATCAATTGCCTTGGAACCAATTGTTTTTACATCAGTCTATTTTGTAGGGCCTAAAATTTCAGAGCAAACCATCCGCCATCATGAGTACAGCAGCCTTATGGAACTCGTCAATACTTGTGGCCGCCTTTTGAATGACATTCAGAGCTACAAGGTATTGAATACTTATCCCAACCAAGCCATGCCTTTGCAATACTTAACAAATTTCATCTTCAAAGAACTAAATTCTTCATATGTTTTTCAGAGGGAGATCAAGCAAGGAAAGCTCAACTCCGTGTCATTGTTCATGAAAGTTATATCCAGCGACATCTGCTGAGAATGCTACTGAGTGGATTAGATTAACCGTAAAAGAAAGCACACAGAAATTACTCAGAAACTTGCTGCAACCTAGTGTTCTCCCTCGTGACTGCAAGCAGTTATATTGGAATCTGGCCAAAATTATCCAACTATTCTATCTCAACACTGACGAATTCACATCTCCCACTGCAATGCTTGAACGTATAAAGGCAGTTCTTTTTGATCCTGTATTATAAATTCTAAAAGAGAGCGTTGAGACAAGATCGCCTGGTTCTACTAATAAAGAAAATCCTTGTGAATGGCTTAAAGGAAACGTCCATAATATTGGTGTAATAATTTATTGTAATTTTTTATTAGGTTTATTTTGGAAATTTGTTTTACTCCTAAGTAGTTATAAGAATATGTGCCATCATCGATTGAAAGCAAGTAGGTGTCATCTCTGCCTTATCAGTCTCTTCCTTCTCTCTCTCTTTGTTTTTTATTTTTTGTTTTTTTGTTTTTACTTTTTTTTCATTGAAATTAGCTCATTTTTCAAGGGGATGTAAAAATTTATATTTTCTTTTAATTAGGAAATGAGAGGCAATGAGAATGTCAATTTCTATTCATTTGGATTTTCAATTTCGGCTTAAAAATTCTCCAAATAATTAGTTTAGTTGTCAAAAATCTTGGGTATATTTTAAGGTTGTTTCTAAAATTTTGTACATAGCACCAAGAATTTTAATCTTTATCTCATGTAGATATAATCTCCAAATTGAAGTCAAATTTGCTATATAGTTTGCACATAATTTTGCTTTATTTTAGCATTGATAACTTTCCCTTAGCATAGCTCAGATCATGGTGGTAGGAACACATTACAAGTTTCTTTTCTCTAGTAGTGTCATAGATTCATCAAAAGTGGAAATTAAGAGATGTCCTAGGGGAAATACTTTTGATTTTTACTTTGGCATCCCGGACTTAAATTTGATGGCCGTATGACCGTATTTAGGTATTTTTGCCGTAAAATACAATCAAAATTTTAAACAGATTATATCACATTAAAGGATAGATTTTAGACAAACCGTCAAAATTTATATAGAATTATGATAATATATATTTAAGTTATACATAGATTTATTATACTAAAATATGCCTTAGTATTTTAAGGGCACCTTCAAATAGATAACCGTCATTAAAAAAATTGTTGACAGGTAGGGTTGAGCATCAAATTTAAGCCCTATAATGGCATCCATTAGCTCTAAGAATTCCCCTATGAACATGTATCATATCTAGCATTGGTTATTTGTCACATCCCCACCAATTATAATTATTTTATAAATAGGAAGAACATTTAACAAATCATTGTTGAATATCACCCTGAGAAGGATTTGGTGGATTGCACGTTGCTTCCCGAGTAAGATTGAAATGTTATTTCTGGTGAGTATTAAGCACAATGGAAAATCCTTTGGCACCCATCATGGCCTCACTTTGATTGCCCCACGCAAATAACCGACATGTTGTCATGCCAACTATTTTCAAAATTTTCGACCCCGTTCCATGTTGACTTTTCTCATCGACTTGTTCAACTGACCTCTCTCAACTTTATCAACCTTGTTGTTTGTTGATAAAATTTTGACAAAATGACATGTTGATAAAATTTTGACCATTAGGTTGTTTTATAATGTGCCAGTTGTTTAAGGTTTACCCACTTTGATTGAGGTTAACAATGTCATCTTCAACCAATTTTTGGATAATAGGATGACTATTTGAAGGAGCTTTGATGATGAATCTCATCTCTACACTCCCTCAAAAACTTATGCCATCAAATTTGTTTCCACTACAAACTCTATTTTATTGCTTCCCCCTCACGACTTTCTATCTCAAGAGGGCAACCCATGTAATGAGCCTAAGAAGACATTGCCACTACCATTAAACTAGCTCTTAGTCATAAGGAGCCTACCCATGTCACACCCAAGTTTGAGAATCTCAAATCCCTTATCAGATTGAGACATTATAGAGAAGAAACTGAATCAGAAATGGGGAATTTAGAGTGCCTATACAAGTGGGAGTTTCTCCTAGAAAATGTTCAAGCTAGAAAGGAGTATTTAATTGAAGTTTGACTTCCTTAGCAATAATTAAAATTGATGGTTACTAGAGAATAGTGGATGAGATATTCATGTGTTGTTTTCTAGATGTACTTATTCTCATTTCTATGTTGTGTTAGGACAGTAAAAATTTTAAAATTTTACTGTTTTCTCACTTCATCATATTTGAGCAAATCCTAAAAAACATCTCAAAACCATAGCAAAAACTGATATGTCTCACAAAATGTCTATAGCTAAGCAGTGCAAAATTACTTAAATGTCAATCTATCGGCAAGATGTTATGCTGTTTATACCGATACATAAGAAATCATTTGAAAATAACCATCGGCATGAGAATTGAGATCGAAAAGAGATTTATAGAAGTCGCCAATAGAAGAAGTAATACCGATGACCTTTCATCGGCAAGAGAATCAAATAGTCATACCAATCGATATGACTGATAACCATCGGATGGTCCTTCAAAAGCTACCCTGATGGTATATATCATACTGATGAAGTATTTCGGCAGGAGTCTCATCGAACATCCTGCGGGGGCAATGAAATAATAGCCATCGACGAGAAATGAATCATCGGGATGAAAAACAAATAAGTTTCCGATACTCAATGTCTTGGCGAAACAATAAAGAGAACTTTCGGTGAGACTCACAATGATGCAAATATCCATCGGGATAACTTAACATATCAGAACAAGGGAATTAGGTCTTGCCAACTCACAAGTCATGGCGGTTAAAAGGTGTCGGCGACACTTTGATTGACTCTCTCCGATAAATAATGTAAATGGCCATTGGGGAGATAATTGGGATCAGGTTACCTTTTAAAAACTATCCCGATAATGTATCTCATTCCGATGAAATAAAATCATACCCGTTAATAAGAAATTTTTTAGTGAGACATTAATAGATTCATTCCAATTCAAAGTAAAGAAGATTATCGGTAAGACGACAAAGCTCGGGAAAACATAAATATGTTATCCCGATGGTATTGATCACCCCGGTAAACAAATTATTATCGGTGAGACTCTTACCGATAGTCATATCGGTAAGACTCACTATATCGGAGGGAAATCTAAATCACACGGCGATGAAACAAGTCCTACCGATGGTCGCACCCACTTAGAAATGATTCAACATAACATCAGGAAAACTATTGAGGGGTCACGCCGATTGATTGTTCGCGCCATAAGAAGTATTAAGGTCACCGAGACATTTTAAAAATCACGCCGATGAGAGGAGTTATGGCGATGTGACATTTCACAACGATGAACATTGAATTGATCAGACAATTAAATGCAAACGGCTACGAAATCTTTTACGATCATTGTAATTACAAGGTCGTTTAAGAAGAGAATACAGAGGAACTCTTGAAGCAAAAGCAGAGGATTTCAATTATAGCCACTGAACGACAGGTACATTCATACAAACCATTGTATAGCCTGTGTTTGAATTTTCTACCAAAGTTTAAATATGGAGACTCCGGGAAAGGGAAAAGGAAGAAAATCACAAGGGGAAACCAATAGGTCTAAAAAACAAAAAACTGAACAAACCCCTGAGGAAAAAGTAAAAGACAGAAAACTCAATTAGGACTTAATTGACCGATTGCCTGGGTCAACTCCCAAGGCCAGAAGGTCTGCTCAACTCAGGGCAGAAGTTGAAAAATTAGAAGATAAACATAAGCGCTTGGGAGATATCTGGACCCAATTAGGGGATATGAGCTTTTCAGATTCCATTATAATAGAAGGTTTAGGAATGCTCCTGTGTCAAACCCATGGCACTTAAATTTAGGAAAACTAGTTGTGCCTAACGTATTCCTGAATGTAGAACTCCTCCAACTGCTTGCCAAGCATTACAATTCAAGCTTGAAAACCCTATGCAATCCACAAGGAGAACCAATTTTATCAAAAAATGCTATTTGTGAAGTGTTTAATCTAGATGATTTGTGCACTGTCCCTATTATTTATGAAGAATGGACACAACCTACATTGGATGGAGGTTGCCCATTCATAGGCCCAGGGTTGAAGGTGAAGTGATGCCCTTAACTGAAAATGATGGCCCTCCTTTTCATGTAGCTATATTTGAACCATATATACAGCATACTTATTATTCTGTGGGCCAAGTCCTTGGTTCAGAGGTCCTTGAGTTCATGACTATTCCTCTAATGGTTATAGCCTCTGATATTCAGTGTCATAATGCGAGGTAGTTTGACTATGCTGCCTATATTGCTAATAGAATAGATTCTGGCTTATCTACAATAAGAAACAGTGCCCCAGCATGCTCTTTTGAGCATTACTCATTGCTTATGCATATGGTGTTGTATTTCGGCTAGGAAATAGGGTTATGGCCAAGTGAGCTTAAAGTTACTGCTGCAGATAAGAAGGGGGAAAAGATACCCATACAAATGTGGACCAGAATATGGGATAGTAGGTATGCCCATTCCAACTATGCCCAATTTGAAGAACACTGTGTAAAAGTGCTGTATAGGTATTTCAACCACCCTTGTGAATACTCAATTACAACTGAAATAAAAAGGTTCCTCAGGCCAAAGGATTTTGGTGGCCCCCCTACTATCACTCATAATTGGGGAGACTGGTATTGTTTTGAGGATGCTACCATGATCAGAATCTATGGTTTTGAGGATACTCCATTCATATTGCCCAAGACTGTCCCTGACAGACTTGCATATTTAGAGATAATCAGGCAAATGCATTGCTCAAATGTAATGCATCTGAGTTCACATGATAAACAATCATTTATGCCCAGCACTTTATGTTTTGGAGATTTTACTGTGGTTTCAAAAGAAGGTTACAATCTCATTTTGGATAAATTAATGCATTATAATATGAGGAGTGCTGAGGCAAGGAAAGGGTTTGACCCTAAAGGTTTTATTGACTCTGCACACAGAAAACAAAATCTTAGTGGATACATGCACATACATTATCCACATGATGATGTTATTAGAAACCTAGAAGAGGCTGAAGTTGAATTGGTGGTAGAAAAGTATAACAGGGATTTAAGTGAAAAGAAAAAGCAACTAGCAGAGATTGAGGTTGTATCCTCTGAAGATGAAGAACTGGCGGGGCAAGAACAACCACAAGACAAAACAATAGAAATGTCCAAAAGGAAAATGCTACAATATCAGCCTCCTGTTGTGCTACATGATGAGGAGGGGTCTGCTGATGAGGATCCACGCCAGACAGCTTATGATTCTTTCATCTCTGATGATAAATTTATTCAGTCAAAAGAATTTAAGTCATTCTTGTATAAATACAAAGGGAAAGAAATCAGAGAGTCAGTAGATGATGTTTCTGCTGATAATGAAAGACAACTATTAGATATGCTGAAGGTAACAGTAGATAAGGAGATGCAAGACATGACACCTAGCATGGGTAGACAGTTACTTAAGGACGCAGGGGTTATGATTTTTCCTGGTCTTGATTTAAATTCTGCTTTGGTTTTTGATAGTTTTCTGAATAGCGCAGATGATAAGTATAAACTTATTCCAGAGGGGGTTAATGAAGTATGTATGGGAACAAGATACAATAATGATGAAAATTCCTTAATGATATGGGCATTATATCCTCCCCATAAGAAGACAGCCATCATAGATACTGAAAAGACTTTTGGCCATGTCATGACTTTGAAAGCAGGGGAAACTGACCCTCTGATTACAACAGACATTGGCATCAATGTTGCAAAATTAAACAAGGCACAAGCTCAAATGTTGATCAAAGAGAGAGATGCATACAGATTGAGCTGTGAAAGATTGACAAAAGAAAATGACTACTTGAAGGATGCTGTTAAGAGTACTTTTGGCCAATCAACAAAGAGAATAATCCAGGGTGAGAGTTCACAAGACCCTCACGCATTATCCCCTGACCAGGCAACACAAATCCAAATAGATGCATTTGTCACAATGCTGCAGAGCAGATATGCTAACATGGTACAGTGGTTAAACTTGTTTTGGGATAACTACTCTCAGAATTATAAAGCAATTAAAGAACATGAAAGACTTGAACAAAGAATACAGGAAAAATTGATTGAGATGCAAAGCAAAGGTGCTTCTGATAGTGCAAATATCTCTAATACAGAAGCACTACTTGAACAACACCAAAAATACCATGACAAACTCAAAGCTAATGCTAAGGAAGGTACTGAAGCTTCAAATACAGGAGTGCCCGTGTTATTTAAAGACAATGGAGATGTAAAGAGCAAAGAAGAATGGATTGTTTATTGTCAAGTTATCTTACATGAGGCTATAGGAGCTCTGAAGGACAAAGTCTCTGCATCTGGAGAAGCTTGCAGACAACTGGAAAGAATGGTCACACTTGATGTGATTACTAGAAGTGCTATTGAGCTTACTGATTCTCATCATGATCAGGAGTACTTGGATCACTTGGCTAAAGTTTACTTATGGCTGAATAAAGCCTAATCATGATTATGTAATAGTTGTTGATGCTTGTTAAGTTCCCAAAAGACTTATTGAAGAGTTATGTCTCTTCATAGAAATGTCTATATAAGTTCAAATAATTGGTGCTAAAAAATCATCAGCAGTAGAATATAAACATATACATAATATACAATGTCTCATAATAACCATGTTGTATATTTTATTTGAAGAAGAAGTTGAAGTTCTCTGATTCAGTGGTTTTACTTTGGCATCAGTTGTTTGTTGAATTTATTCAATTGTGTGGCTGTCTCCATTTCTGCATTTCCTTGTTATTCAGATTAACATATCAAGTATATATTTAATCTGTCAATACACATTTGCTATATTTGTGTGATTAAATAGGTTGGTGTCCATTTGAGGAATTAAACCCTTTTGACTTAATCACAGTAGCCTAGAAGTGTTAAGTTTGGATTACTAAGTAGAGCCATATAATTAGGATTGCCGTTCTGTCTCCAAGACAATATTATCTGTTAAATCTTGCTCATTCATTTCATTTGGTTCCTTCAAGTAAGGATTAAAATACCTTCTAGTGAATTATAAGATATCTAATTATATTGGTTGGATTATTAAGAAGAGTTTGTCAGTCATTCCCTTGCACGTTTATACAAGTTATAAACTAAAATTGTGCCAAACAATTAGAATTTGTATCCATTGTAAGCCACTAGTCCTAGTCCTTCAAATTGACTCTGTTACCCAACGAGGCACTGGTCCTATTTAAACTCATTATTTGAATCCTTTTTACCTTGATATTGCTTATACAATTTCTACCAATCATTCATTAGGCATTAGATATAGAATTAGTTAGCAAGCTCTTTATCTATCCTACATCCTTTGCCATTGTAGATAGATTCAATTAGTCCATACATTCACATTCAGTCTGCTTTAATTTTCCAAGGTTCACTAGCCTAGGTGTAGCAGGACCTGAAGTGTAGGAAACCATCAAACCTTGAAGGTTGATTTCGTCAAGTTAGTTCAAAAATGTTGCAAATCTAAACATAGAGCTTGGCATCCTCTTAGGATTGGCAACCTGCATTTTTGAGACCTAACATGTTGCATGATTGGCCTCTCAATGCATTGAGAGCTAACGATGTTCTTCTTGTGCTTGAGCAAGATGACTAATCCAATATATGTACTCTGCATTACTAGAGATGTTTGGGAATAGAGTAGATTCCAATGATGGGTTTGTAGAAAATAGAGGAGGGAATAAAGTCTGGTCTTTGAATGAGAGGCTTGTTTGTTTACACTATGCTATATAGGTTTTGAATTGGAAGTTAGATGGTTTTATGGAAGCTTGGATGTACAATTTACCTTCTAGCATGCAACCCTAGATGGAGATGCTCAAGGGTGAATCTCTAATGGAGAGATTTGGTGTCGATACATGGGTTCATCCATTTAGTGTTTCATCTCTACCCACAACTCTTGCAGAGCAATTTGTCCCTCTATTTAGAAAGTGGCCAAGGTGGGAATGTAATAACCACCCTGGTTAGTACTAATTGTTTTCTTTTACACAACAATACTAACTTATCAACCAAGCATTTTCTATTTGATTTAGAAGAGCTAGCTTCATTGATTTACCAACCACAGCCATGACAATAATTCCATGCCACAACTCATATACTTGCACTAGAATATGGTAAACTCACAATGTCAGGGTCATCCCTAAACCCAGACCTAAACCTTAAGGGTTCATGTGTAATGACCCTACCTACATATCCCCTCCTATGAATCAAAGGCTTTGTAGTTTGTACACTACAATAGAGAGAATTTTGTCCTCTCCTCTGATATAAAATATTTGATTTCACTTTTAAATCACAACCATTAGTTGATCTTATGCTTCCAAAAATATCCATACACAATAGTAGGATAGCAAAGCATTCCAAACAAATCTTAGTCCAATGCCAACATCAGTATATAATTACACACAAAACTACTTACGAACCAACTCATAAAAACATCACATGTTCACACATAATGAGTGGCTCAATCATACATCACGTATACACACTATTGTTATATGGAGCCTAGTCAGACTTGGAGGTTAAATTTACCCCACTCTTATTAGCACGGTTTCCCCCCAAATTCCTACGGGGTCAAGGGGCAGCGCCCCTTGTGGGGGTTTGGGGACAGTGCCCCCAAGACAGGATCAAGGGGTAGCACCATAAAGGCACCGAGAGTTATTTTTTTCATTGACTGACATAAAAAACCCTATTTTGTAACCGACCTAAGACTTGATAAAAGTAGCTAAGGGTTAGGGTTTTTGATGATGTATTGTAGCATTTTGCAATGGTATTGAGTTGCAGGGATTCCTAGTTGTAATCAGTTTGATTTACTGGATAATAATATTGGACTCTCTGTTTGGTGGATTTAGCCCGAGTTTAGGTGAACCACGTTAAAACTTGTCTCTCATTGTTATTATTTCTGTGTATTTTCATTCCTGTATTTAATCTTTATTTGCATTTAATTGATATCTTCTGTTGGCTAACCCTAACACACACTATGAATAACTCCCGCATGCATCACATAAACACAATGTGACTAGCTCATGCATACAACATACATACTCATTGTGATTAGTTCACTCATACATCATAGGCACACATAGTAACTAACTAGCAAAAAGGAAGAGGTTGCAACCTTACTACAAGCAACTTCCCCTTCACCCAATTCACTAACATATATGCCCATTTAAGTACATCCCAATCAAAAAAGGAATGTCAATGCATCTCATGCTACAACGTGGGTCCAATCCTTTTTCTTAGTTCACTACCAATTGCGATGACAAGCAAGCATCTCATACTACTTGTGGTCATCACTAGATAAGGTGTAAGTGTAACAACATATAATAGATGAGGACATTAATAATATTTTCATAGCCCACTAAATATTTGAGTCATCTTATAACAAGATAAATATAATTAGGAGGTCTTATGAGTTTACCTTGCCTAAGTCTAGCAATCACTTGGACTAGTTTAAAAGTTGGAACCATGAGAAACATACTTTAGGTAGACACAACATAGGAAGCATACACAATCATTCCTATACCTTAATGCCAATATTGAACTCCTGAAATAGGTAGATATTGGCATCCATTGCCTGTATTCTGATGGTGAAAGCCAAACTAGTCCTAGCATCTGTCGCTTGCATGCCACTGGTGAAAGCCTATCTATACCCTATGAAATCAGGAAGCTCCTGGCATCTATCACCTGCATGCTACTAGTGAAAGCCTGCTAATCCCCATGAAATTTGGTAGCTCTTGGCATCTATCACCTACATGCTACTAGTGAAATCCTACTAACCTTATAATATAGTCAAATACTTCTTTAAGTAGAGCACGCTCCCTGACTCCTATCAAGTTGGAGCAATGAAAATATTAATCTATAAGTGGCTCATTGGTTTTACAAATTTTGGTGATCACCTCAGGATTAGTAGGATAGGCTACATCAATAGAATTAATTATTTTCTACATGTTCCCTCATAGAGTCCCTTACTCAACCCTAGTTGTGATGCCAAAAAGTTGGCTCCTATATCGATCTTGGTTCAACATTCTAATATTTAAAAGGTAATAGAACATTTATCTAACATATATTGTCCTAAGGATTTACACCTTAGACTAGTTAATCTAATTACAATTACCACACGAGGATCCATAAACCTATACACATGGTCTTATAGGTCTTGGGGTCAAAATTACCAATATGCAAGTAACACATTGTAACCATAGGAGTTGGGTCACATATACATAAGAAAACAACTCATAGAGTAGTCTCAATGACCATTCGCATCATTCTATTGTCACCTGAAAACACCAGTTTTATTAAACAAAAATTTAAACCTTCGGTAATAATATCATACAACATTATACTTCTGAGTACGTAATGTATTTACATATTAATAATCATAAAGCTTAACGTACAACCAAAAGATATAAAGCTAAACACCATACCATATTTTATAATACTTACTATTAGTTGCCCACATTTGGCAAAGGAAATCATAAGGAATTCCATTCTCTAGCCAACATAAATATAGGAAAATATTTAGAGCAGGCATATCATCCACACATATTAAGAGTTGTTCACACCATTAGATCATAATGGCTTCATTCAACATCACCATTAAATAACAAGTTTTCATAACACATTCATAACCTTGTCATGGCCAAGTTTATCAATCCCTTTGGAAGAACAAACCTCCCTAACATCTTGAGGTTAACCAACATCTTCCCATACTTATCCTTAAGCCAAGACACCATGCCATAGTTCTCCACACACAAAACCCTAATAATTATAGTTGGACAAGTCTAGAGGCACTATTATACATCCACATTAGAGACAAACCATGATGACATTATGGAGTAGATTATGGAAGCCAAACACCACAATCCTTAGAGTAGATAAGCTTAATGATTTGATGGAGTGCCCTTTTTCATCTCAAGTCTATATGGTGAGGACACATTAATTGGATGGTGAGTTCATAATCAATTGATGCAAATTTTAGTATCAAGATGAAGAATACAAAAGAGGGAAGGTTGATCAAGTTTACAAACACTTCAAACCTTGGAGATAATCCCCCAAACCCCTCCCCTATGGAATTGGGTCTAGAGGCATGCTTCACCCAAAGATTGCCTACATAGTTGCTTCCAAATGGGATCAAAGTCCCATGTAGTTCTTCTCACTTTATCTCTCAAGGAACATACACCTAGATTCCTATACCCAAGGTTTCATAACCACTCAAGAAACTTCCTCATGCAAGAGGAACATAAAGAATACAATAGAAGGAAAACCATAGAGATTAAAACCAAGCAACACAATAAAACACCTTTTACCAACACTCAATCTAAAACAAGGCCATAGATCATAGAGTTTCATTGATTACTATTGCATAACCCTACAAGGCTCCTTTTAACGATTCCCCTCAATTAGTAAGACTCAATAGTAGGTATGGGAACTTGACTAAGTTCCCAATAAAGTAAACCTACACTAAAGATCTTTCACCCAGGGTAAGTGCAAAAAGATAGGGGGCCAAAAAGTGGCCAAATTGATTTCAAAAAAAATTAATGCATAAAGCGAGCGCGTTATGGTTTGGTAATGACGAGCCTAAGGCTTGTCAAAACCAAACCATAACGCGAGCGCATTATGACCTATTATAAATTAAAAAAAAGCTTTTCATCTCATTTCATTTCTTTTTTCTCCTCTATCCCCGTGGCCTGCAAAACCTAGGAAGCGCGCTCGCATTTTAGAAAAGTTAATTCAACACCAAAACCTTATCGATTCGTCGCCAAAATGCCGCCATGATGTCAAGCACACCAAAGGGGTGAGTTTTATTTTATTTTTGTTTGAATTTGTTTCTAAATAGGTACGTTTGAGTTGATTTTTGATGTATATTTCGTTAATTGTCAGGAAATGTTAATGCACCTCCTCCTCCTCAAAATCCACAAAATCTTGAGGAGGAAATATCTACGGAACAACAACCTCCTCCATCCATTCCTCAACATGCCCCTGGAACACAAGAAAATATAATGGGGCAAATTGAAAACAACAAAGAAGAAATTGAAGATATAATTGCAAAGTTGAAAGATCCTTCCACTTCAACCTTGCATAGGTCCACGCTTGCTGAATCTCTTGAATCTATGTTATCAAATGTAGATTCAATTAGCAAGCAAATATCTAGTTGGACGGATAAGAGGAGAGAGTTTAGAGACTATTATGCAGACAAGCTGTCATACCAAGATGTAAAAAAATTACAAATTACAAAATTAGACTTGTGTTCGATTTTCACAAACCCACAAACAAATCAACCTCCACCCATTACATGCAAGACGTTCCCTATCCATTGGTGCAACAACCAAGCGATAAGGGACAATTTTAGGTAAAGGTGGTGGATGGTTTTTGACCATCCTCCATGCAATAATAATGAGGTCTCGCAATACTTTTTGAGGAAACTCTACTACGAGTTTGTCCTCAATAAAGTGCCAAACTATTTTGATATGCGGGACTTCCAGGGTAGAGGTGGGGGGTTAGCACAAGATAGACTAGGGGCACATGTTGACCCATAGTGGGCAATGAGACGAGTAATCAGCAGACTAGCCCATGAGCATGTTTCTATCCCTTCCATTGTGAAGGCGAGTGTTGAGGTCGATACACTTCAGTCCATTAGTGCCTTGACCTAGAGCATCATAGAGCATGCCAGTCCTGCAACAGAGTGGGTTAGGAGATAGTGCGAGGAGTAGGGTCCCACCCCATGCTTGTCAGACTTGCTGGTCAGCCTGTGGTTATGACCCCATGGATAGTCAGGACGTAGGTGCAGATGCTACATCTACAACTAAGCAGATGGTGATGACAGATACCCTCTCAAGTGAGACTTTCGACCTTGATACTCAGGTAAATATTAGCAAGTTTATTGAATTTAATTTATTAAATTTTATTTTTGAAATGCAAGATTAACTAATTTAGTTTGATGATTTTAATGAAATTTGAGGGTCATAGCGTTGATGCAGTTTTCAGTGGTTCTCCACTTGCATATTACACTAGATCATCTACTGTCGGGGTATATAACTAGTAAACAATTATAAATATTACATGTGAATAGCATCGTTATATGAATGGTATTATAATATCTGATTTTGGATGTTGAATAGGTTAATATTAGAGATTTCACGGCAACACTTGCCAACGGTGGTGGACTTCAAAGCTTCACAGAGGTAATAAAATAAATAGTTTAATGAATGAATTGTACTTACTAGATTTTTGTATGTGACTTGTGTGCTTTATTGTGTGTACTTCCATGTTTAGATGAACATGTGTGTATGTTAGGAGCCATGATTTGCATCACTATTATAGTTTTCGTAATTGAATAATGTTGTTTTATTTCCAGATGATGCAGGCTGTGGAGACACCTCCCGATGTTCATAGGGCAATGGAGCATGGTGTGACCTCTGCGATTCATAGCTCCATGGCATTGACAGGGGTATAAGGCAGATTAGTAAATTTCAATTTACATTCATTGTTATAGTTGTTTATTTTTGAAAAATCAAAAGATTATTGATTTGAAGTTTAATTTCTATCTGGATGGTTTCTATAGGACATGATATCACCACGGCCTATTCCTGCTACTGAGGCAAGTGAGGAGACAGATTATATGGTAGCGATAAGTGATTATTTTGTTAAATGTTTTATTTTTTATAACATGTAATTTCTATATATTAATGACTATACTTTTTATTGTAACAGCTAAAGATGCAGGAAGAACTAAATAGGAGGAGCAGCCCTCGGGTTCGTAGTAGACCACCCACATATGCATCTCCATCCCCTAGAAGATCAAAGGCTACCCGTGATCTATTCTCTTCACCAGCCAGAGGGAATGAATTTTTATTGTGTTCCTTTGTTGTATGCCTATATGGCATTTGTGGACATATATTTTGTATTACATATAGTTGACATTGTATGCCTATATGACATTATTGTAAGCCTATATGGCTATTTTGTATATATGTTATACTTATATCGATAGATATTGATGTATGCCTATATGGATATTTGGTTAATACAAATCTTTTTTATTGATGGCGTCCATACTTGCATTATAAATCCATGTTTGAATGGATATTTGTAGATGGCTACTTCAAATATTTAAAGTCCAATTGTATTACATAAGATGTTTGTTGATCCAATAAGCTAGCTATTGTTATTCAAGTATCACCTAAACCTCATTTTGGAACTAAAAGATAAAAGTTGTATTTAAAAAAAAATGAATCATCATGTTGAACAGAAAATATTAATATTCTTTATGAGTTGCTCAATTGAAAATATTCAAATGAGTATGCTTATCCATATTCTTTATGAGTTGGTCAATTGAAAATATTTCTTAATTTCTTGTTATTATACCATATTGGGATGCAAAGAGTATGTTTGTTGTTTTAAATAAGATAGTCAAAATCATATGCTTATGAGCACCTGATGACCATTGTGGTTATTAAATGTAATTCCTCTTGCATATAAGGCGAGGTTATGAGATTACATTGAGTCTTACCTAATTTTAGTATGCAACATAACATTGGGGCTATAGGCTTCAATAAGTCATACCTCAGGGATTTTTAGTTTTAGGCACAAATTTGCTTTAAGACCTTAGGCGCATTTCTCTACTTGCACAACCTTAAAACTTCACCTAGAACTCAAGGTGCCTTTCATCATCCAAACAACCTCAAAATTGCGCCTTGATATTGAAAGGATGTTTCAAAGTATAAAGGAGGGTGCCTTAAGGGAGGCAATTCATCTTGATTATTAAAGTTGATCAAACACATCAAACTGAGCATCATACCTCTAGGTACATTTTTGCCTCTCTAAACTATCCATTTTGGCACCTTGATGTAAAGTGAAGTCTAAACTTAGTGAAGATTGAGCCTAGAAAGATATCACCTTGTATATGCACCTAGAGTCATCCTAGATCATCCATTTGTGCCTAAGGGTCAATATAACATAATATAACTTAGGAAGACTTTGAAAATCATCAAAAGAAGCCTAGGCACCTTTTCTTGTCTCCACCATCCATTTTGGGTGCCTAGAGGAAAATGAACTTCAAATCACTTCCAACTGTAGCACCTAGTGTTAGAACCTTCAAAATGACTAAATCTTACCAAAGGAAGTCTAGGTGCCTATTGTCACTTGGATCATCATGAATGAGCACCTAAGTGGAAGGAGAATAAGCATCTTGTATGGAGGCGCACTTTTGTGTCTAAATAACCTCATTTTGGCACCTTGAAGGAAGATGGTCTAAATCCTAAGATCTAGCGCCTAAGTGTAAAATGGTCTCCTATAGGTTTGAACAAGTGATTGAAGCCATCAAATTGCCAAGAAATGAGCTAAGTATACTAAGGCACCTTTTCTTGTCTAAACTATCCATTTTGGTGCCTAAGAGGAAGGAGATTCAACATCATGAATCAAGGTCCCCTTTGCCATCAAAACAACCTCACATTGGCACCTTGGAGGAAATCAACTTAAAACTTGCACCGTGGAGCAGGATGAAAGTTACATCCCTTTGCAACTTTACACTGCCTCCTCCTGATGATTTTTGGGGCAGCAGAAAACCTTTCACCACGGGCAAATGCCTTAGAGATATAAAAAACTGAGAGAGGTTATTGTAGCGGCACGTTACGTGATTGTGTTGCCTCAGACAGAATGTTTCTAAGTGATATGGTTTTTGAGTAACATCTCATCAAAGATTGCTGCCTTTTTGCACTTTGGACTCTTCAGGGATATTGTTGGTATAATGTAGCTTGGACTGTTTCGACATGTTTGGGTGAAAAACAGGACCATGCCTAGCATAAATGTACCCATCCAGACGTGTTAGAACTATCAGTTTGGTCACGTCAGGAGCAGGACAAAAGTTACACCCCTTTGCAACTTTACACTGCCTCCTTCTGACAATTTTTGGGGCAGCTGAAAACCTTTCACCACAGGAAAAAGCCTCAGAGATATAAAAAATTGAGAGAGGTTATTGTAGAGGCACTCTACATAATCATGTTTCCTTAGATGGAATGTTTCTAAGTGACACAGTTTTTGAGTAACATCTCGTCAAAGATTGTTGCCTTTTTGCACTTTGGACTCTTCAGGGATATCGTCGGTATAATGTAGCTCAGACTGTTTCGACATGTTTGGGTGAAAAATAGGACATGCCTAGCGCAAATGTACCCATCCAAACATGTTGAAACAGTCAGTTTGGTCGCATCAGGAGCAGGACAAAAAGTTACACCTCTTTGCAACTTTACACTACCTCCTTTTGACGATTTTTGGGGCAGCAGAAAACCTTTCACCACAGGCAAATGCCTCAGAGATATAAAAAATTGAGAGGTTATTGTAGAGGCACTCTACATGATCGTGTTGCCTCAGACAGAATGTTTCTAAGTGACATGGTTTTCGAGTAACATCTCGTCAAAGATTGCTGCCTTTTTGCACTTTGGACTCTTCAGGGATATCGTCGGTACAATGTAGCTCAGACTGTTTCGACATGTTTGGGTGAAAAATAGGACCATGCCTAGCGTAAATGTACCCATCCAAATGCATTGGAACTATCAGTTTGGTCGCATCAGGAGCAGGACGAAAGTTACGCCCCTTTGCAACTTTACACTGCCTCCTTTTGATGATTTTTGGGGCAGCAGAAAACCTTTCACCACGGGCAAATGCCTCAGAGATATAAAAAAATGAGAGAGGTTATTATAGAGGAACTCTATATGATCGTGTTACCTCAAACAAAATGTTTTTAAGTGACATGGTTTTTGAGTAACATCTCATCAAAGACTGCTGCCTTTTTGCACTTTGGACTCTTCAGGGATATCGTCGGTACAATGTAGCTCGGACTGTTTCGACATGTTTGGGTGAAAAACAAAACCATGCATAGCGTAAATGTTTCCATCCGGACGTGTTGGAACTATTAGTTTGGTTGCATCAGGAGTAGGACACCAAAAATGCAAAAGTTGCTTTGTGTAACTTAACAATATTGACACTTTTTTGCAACATGACTCAAAGACTCAAACTGACCCCAAATGACTCAAAGTGACTTAAAAAGAAATGAAATGGTCTTAGAAGACCTTATTACATACAATTGACTCAATCAAAACAAAATTTTATTTTTTGACCCCTCTTGGAGGCATGACAACCTAGGTGCCCCTGCACCTTTAGTGCAACTGAAGGACTATGGTGGTGGCATGAAACTAGAGTGAGTTGACATTCATTTGCATCTAGTTTGGCATCTTGAAACAATTCTAGAGTAGAGTAACTCATTTTCCTAAAATAGTTTAAGAAACCCTTATCTAGGGTTTTGGTAAGAATCATGCATTTTTTGGCCATTCCACTGATTTGATTCACTTTTGATCAGTGGAATGGGCTGTAGTAGGTCTGTTCTAGTATGCTATGATGATTTTCTAGCAGGAAATCTAAGGAGAAGAAGTTTTCTTTGAGGAAACCTAACAAAACCATGTGTTAGGTGATGTTTAGATACATAGAGAAGGAACCATAGAGGCATTTTTGGGAACAACAGATTGTAGGAGGACAAAACCCACAAAATTCATAGTTTTGGCATGAATACTAAGTTCTCAAGTCATTGGTTGAGTTCTGTGTGTGAATTTAGGGGGGGTCTCTTTGTATTTTAGGCCTAATTGGGGCTCTAGGTTATTGAGAGGAGTTATAGGTTAGGGTATATCGTCCAAAACAACCTATACCCAGTTTTGGATATGTGATAGGGAGTCCAAATGGGTATCTACTGATTGTCCAAGTTCTGTGTTTGAAGATCTGTATCAAAAGCTATTAGGACTGTTCTCTTTTTTTAGGACTATAAGCCATTTCTTGGGTTTGTGAAAGAAGTGTTAATCTTGAGTTTGGTCTACCTTTGGCAATGATTGGAATGGGTCCCATAGCATTTGAAATCACCTTTTCTATGAAGAATTCAGAGTCTCTAACTGCTATTCCCACTTTTGTATAATGATCATGAAATTTGGGCTTTAGAGCATAAGCAAACCTTGTCTAGTTTACCATCCTCCAACTATCCCATTGCCTCTACATCACAATTAGAGACACCTATTATCTAGTTAGAAACCAAGACACCTAAGACACCTATATTTTATACATTACCTAGATATTATACATTATTCTCAGGATTGACTTCATCCATCACTTAGGTCTAACCCCTTGAAGCATAACATGACATGATGTAAAAATGTGTATATGTGTAAAAGTGCATCAGAAAATAAAAAAAAGACAAACCTTACAAATTAATGTGCATACTTACAACTCAATGTAACATGACTTTACAAAATTAATGTGAATACTTACAAATCAATCCAATGAACCATCCAGGTCTACTCTACTCTTTATTGTGTCAAGTATTGTTTCATGGTTAGACTCACACATCTTCCACAAGATTTTGTTCAAAGGTCTATCTTGATACTATATCAAATGAACATTGGATGCCACGATAAGGTTCGAGTAATAAAGAGTCTTTTGATGTGTGTCAAAGTCCTAAAACAACCAAACATTAACACTCTTATGTGGGTACCTTCAAAGCCATGTTCCAGTAATAAGCACTAAGCCATGTTCTAGTAATAACCATGAACCTGCAATTGAGCTTCTAAAAGAGTGCATCTCATTTGATCCTGTCAGTGTACAACAGTCCTCATATGGTGCAATGTTAGTATCATCTATCAACCAAAAAAATCTATGAACTGAAGAATTACCTTCATTATTTGGACCCATGGAAGCATTACACCACTCGACAATCAATTTTGCATCTGTCAACTTTGCATTGTATTTTTACTTTAACTCTTCTCGTGCTATGGCTCTTTTGATACATGCTCCTGCACCATCATGCTCCCCCTTTCCATGCCTGGCCTCACAAAAGTTCCACATATGTTGAATACCTGTAAAATTATGCCTCCTACTCAACCAATAGAAATTCTGTGAGTTCTTGAATTGTGACGCACAGTTATCTGACCATATGATATGTTTATTGAATGATATGCCCCTTCTAGCCAAATCATTATAGAACACCTGAAAGCAACCTTGCACGAACTCTGTAGAATGCATGCAATCATCACTAATATATAAATTATACTCCCTTATGATCTTTCTGTCATCCTCTGCACTATCATTCACATGGATGAATGCGATGTGCACAAATATAGAAACCTGTGTGGAGTTGTAATATTGTGATTGCACCTCACACTGTGGCTGTAGACTGTAGTTCTCTGCAAAGTCAATGACTGAAACAATGCTACCAACCAGGAATGTGTCCTTGCATAGCTTGAATTGCAAGTCCAACCATCGAGCTCTATGGGCATGTCTTGCATACTCACAGACTATGCTATCACAAAATATAGGCATAAACTGATACACTGGAATCTTTTCAATAACCAATTCACACCTCTTTGCTTCTTTACCATCTTTTGTATTGTATGCCACTGTTTTATGCTTGCCAAACTCTACTAGTTCGTTTCCAACTGCATGTGTTATTTCCATATGTTCACATATTGGCAAATGTTGCAAGCCACCGCAACGATGGCATGTGCCATCCAAGCATAATTTCTTGTAGAATATTTGACCTTCCTTTCTTTCACATAAAATTCTTGATATGAAGTCACTTGAAGATGTTGGTGGGGCACATATGACACAACCCTGCAAAACATTGTTAGTATGCATATCTAAACATATAGACCTATAAACATCAAAATGGTTAGAAAATTTAATATGTAATCTACAACAACAAGTAGTGCGTGTGTGATTTATCTTGACATAGAAAGGTTTTAGCATTTCAAAATATCTTTGACAAATTTTAATTTGAGGATACTTCTCTAGAAATTTACCATAAAACTGTGTTTGAGTCTCATCCAAAAAATGATTTGGATGTGGCTCATGGTTCTGACTACCGATTCTCCTTCTTACCACATCCCTTTGATTTAGAGATACCCTTGTGTTATTCTTCCAAAAGTCTTCAATTAGTGATCTCAATGCTTCAACAATTGGTTTATCTTTTCGTGGTAGTCTCCCCAAGAACGCCCATAATTCATTGGCATTATTGTCCTCAATTCTTTGGCATCTTCCAACAGCTCTTGATAAAGTTTTCCTATTAATTCTCAATTCTTGACTCATCTTTCTAATGAGACGAGCTTTCCTCGTTTGACTACTTACTATAGTCGATGTAATCACACACCATGTTGCATTACTATCTTTTGTGCGTGAGGTGTTACCCACACTCTCATACGCACTCATTAGATTCTTGACAATAGATTTTTCACTTGAAGCCTCTGATGTTCTCAACCCAAGAATCTTCGTGATGGACCTATACTTTATACTTCGCATCATTTCAAGGAATAGTTGACATCTTGTAGTCTCATTTAACTTTTCAAAGAACAATCTCTAAATCTTATGAGCATATCTTCTACAAGTGCGTTTTGGAATCTTACCTTCCATTGGCTGCAAAATATTCTCATCAATATCAATCAAATATTTTGGCTTTCTATGCAAAATTCTAGGTGGTGTTAATTTAGATAAATTCATCTCAACATTAGGAATTTCATCAATATTTAAATGAGATGGGCTATATGGCATACTTTCGATCAAAGATGGAATAGATGACGTACCTTGAGGTTGAGGTGGGAACGATGGCGTACCTCCTTCATCACATGTGAGTGATGATGTACTCTCAACTTGAGATGTGGTAGATGGTGTCCCTACATGTTGACTTGCGATTGAGGACATGTCTCCAACTATGGTATTCAAATCTCTCGTAGCACGAAGTTTTTGCATTCGCTCTCTTTGTGCCGCCAATACCATATCTCTTTGTGATAGTTGTGGTTCCTCTTCAATTGGCATATCTTCATTTATCGTGTCCAATTTCCTTTTCTCATAAAGTTCCCTCATAGCCACTGCTTTCTTCGCATTCTTAGCTTCTATCTCTTCCTGTGTTGGTTTAATTCTTGATCGTTTCCTAGGCATGATGAAGAATTTGTCTAAAGCATGATAAAGAGACCAATATTAGTTCCTAAGAAATGAATCCATACAAATAACTGAAATATATGTCATTCAACCCTTCATAGTAAATGTACATACAATCATCATGTAAAAGAGTAAATGTCACTCAACCAAAATAGGTACAAAGCATACAAAGAAAATTATTGTAGCCATGAAAAGAGTACATGGGACTTCATGCTTGAAAAGGTTGAGGCAGACCCAATTTGTCATGTTTGTTGTTACTAGGGCTACTAGGATTTGGAATTGAGAAGGTGTTTTGTTGGTACTAGGGATACTAGGATTTGGGTGGCTTGTGAAAGAATAGACAACAATTGTTGTGTCATGTGCATGTACAAATCATCATGAATAGGTGCATAAGGTGTTGCAAGTATGAGGTGATCCAGTGTTGTCATTGATGTCAACATACTCATATTGCATTGACAAGAAGGATTTGATGAGCTGTGTGCTGAGGATATTGAGAAAATTAGCCTCAGTCAGGAACAGTGAAGAACAGTGATGAGAAGAAGGTAAATGTACTGTATAGGATGAGAACCGGAGGATGCGGATTAAAGGGTTAGTTGATATGAGTCTTGAGATGCTACAGCTAAGATTTCAGAGGTCCGCATGAAGATCTGAAGGAGTTGTGGCTGCCGGTATAGAACCGGGTCCGGCAAGTATCCGGAGGTGACAGAGGATCACAAAAAGGTCCGGTGAGGTCCGGAATTGTATTACCCTAATCTGCGGATTGGAAGGAGTGTTTGGGATGTCCTTGTGATGTGTCATCCTGATTTGTGTATGATTTGGAGGTCCGGAAGTACCTCTTGCATTATGACAGTGGCGACAGACTGTGTTCTTGAAGTTCCAGATGAGGAAGACAAGAGATCCCAGTAAGCAGAGGAAGTGCGGATGTATCCGGACATTCAGACAGGCTTGTGAAGGTTCTTGGATCATGTTTAGGTTGTGTTGTTGGTCCGCATTGATGGTAGAGCCCGGAATTGAAGTTATTCTTCCGGATGAAGTTCTTGCTCTGTGTAGCCGACCGGATGAGTTGTTCATCCTGCGAATGTTCTTGTGATGGCCGACCGGATGTGTTATTCATCTTGCGGATACTCCTATGGTTGTTTGCCGACTTAGATGTTTGTTCCTGAGTCGATGTCTTGTATAAATAACGGTTTGTAAGTTCATTTCAGTGTGTGGTATGTGGATGAGTATGGCATAGCGAAGAAACGTGCGAAGGGCAGAGCAGAGATGTTGGGCTTAATTGGAACTGATCCGGACATGGTAGAGATGTCATTCTCCAGTTCAAGACTGTGATTTTCATCACTTTGTAGACAGTGTGTCTCCTTGTAGGCAGTGGGCCTCTTTGTGAGCAGTGTGCTCGGGCAGTGAGCCCTTATTGGCATGTGCCATTCATTTTTCTTTATTCTTCTAACAGAGAATAATTCTTGGGTTAATCACCCCGTGGTTTTTCCCTTAACCGGGTTTTCCACATCAAAATCTTGGTGTTCAATGTGTTGATGCCTATCTGCTCTTGTGTTTATGTATTATGCTTCCATGAATGATTATTTGATATGCTGTTAACTAACAACAGAGAATTAAGTGTTTGAAGGAAGAAGAAGTTTTATACAACTGATTCACCCCCCCTCTTAGTTGTATACCCTAGATCCAACAATTGGTATCAGAGCCAAGTTCCTCTGACAAGAGCTTAACCGCTTGAGGAGATCCAGGATGTCGTCATACAAGAAGGATAGTCCGAAGTTCGATGGAACCAACTTCACTCTCTGGAAAGGTCGCATGAAGTGTCACTTGGAATGCATGGGAAAAGCATACCTGGGTATGATTTCAAAACCATATGTACCTCCACAAGGTGGTCCGACAACTCTGAATGAAATCACAGAAGCTGAAAACAATCTGCGGACCAAGGAAGCTCTTCTAAGCGCATTGAATGACTCAGATCTCTCGAATGTCATTGACCTACCCACTGCATATGAGATCCTAACTAAACTGGAACTTCTGTATGAAGGAGATGAGTTTGTCAAAAGTGCAAGGTTGCAAAGTCTGAAAGGGAAATTTGAAAGATTGAAAATGAGAGATGATGAAAACATCACTACCTTTATGCCAAGAGTAAATGAGCTGGTATGTGGAATCAGAAATGCTGGTGGAACTTTAGATGAAAATGAGATTGTCTGCAAAATCCTAAGATCCCTTCCTGCTGCCTACAAAATCAAAGTTGCTGCCATTGATGAATTCAGAGCCCACACAACTGTCACAAGAGAACAACTGGCTGGCAAACTAGCTGCATTTGAAATGACCGAGTTTGGAGATGATCCTCCCAAGACTGAATCTGCTTTCAAAGCCAGTGCCTATGTGAAAGGCAAACAGAGATTTGATCCGGGTGAAAACTCATCAAGGAAAATGTCATGGTATGATCAAGCAAGAAGAGACATGGAAGAAGAAGAAGCAGAAACAGCTCAACTTGAAGCCCTCATTGCAAAGAGACTGCCAAGAGGATCCGGTAAGTATGAAGGAAAACTACCTTTTAAGTGTTTCAACTGCAATAAGATTGGTCATTTTGCCTCAAGATGTCCGGAGAGATCTGCAAGATCTAATACTCACAGACAAAGGTTTCAAAAGAATTGCTATTGTGTTCATGAAGAAGATGACAATGAAGGAGTAACAGATGATGAATCAGAACTAGGAAGCAAATCCGGAAATGAGTGGGTGTTTATAGCCATCAAGGAAGAAGATTCAATACTCTCTGAATCTGTCAATCACAAAGTTGTTGAAAAAGCCTTGGCTGCTCAAGTGGAAGAAAAGGATGATTGGGTTATTGACAGTGGATGTTCTCACCATATGACTGGTGACAAGAATAAGTTCTTAGATTTGGAAAGATATGAAGGAGGAATGGTAAAGTTTGGTGACAATTCTGCTGGCAGAATCAGAGGTAGGGGAACTATATCCTTTGATGGTAAGAGCAAAACAGGAAATGTACTGTATGTTGAAGGATTGAAGCACAATCTTCTCAGTGTTGGTCAGTTAGTGGACAAAGGCTATGATCTCGGGTTCAAGAATGGAAAATGCAGAATCTTTACAAGCTCCGGAACTGAAATTGCATCCGGTACTCAGACAAGAGGTAACATCTTTCATCTGGTTGGTTCAAATAAAAGTTGTTTGTTTGTTCAAATTGATCAGAGTTGGTTATGGCATAGAAGAATGTGTCATGTAAATTTTGATAACATCATCAAAATAAGCAATACTCAGGCTGTGAGAGATCTTCCAAAGTTGATGAAACCTACAAATAGTGTGTGCAAAGAATGTCAGTTAGGCAAACAAAGCAGAGTCTCTTTTAAAAGCAAAGATCAGTCTTCTACCGGATTGTTGGAATTAGTACATACTGATCTATGTGGTCCGACAAGAATCAAGAGTCTGCAAGGTGATAGATATTTCATGTTGTTAATTGATGATCATTCCCGGATGATGTGGGTTACCTTTCTAAAAGAAAAATCAGAAGCTTTTGAGAAGTTCAAAATCTTCAAAGCTATGGTGGAGAATCAAACCGGATTGAAACTAAAGTGTCTAAGGTCTGATAGAGGTGGTGAATTTACATCTGGTGAATTCATTGACTTTTGTGAGAAACAGGGTATAAGGAGACAGTTGTCTGCTCCTAAGACTCCACAGCAGAATGGAGTAGTTGAGAGAAAGAACCGGACCATCTAGGAAGCTGCTAGGACAATGATGTTGGAAGCAAATGTTCCTCAAATGTTTTGGAAAGAAGCTATCAACACTGCAGTCTACACTCTCAATCGAGTTCAAATCAGAAACAACACCGGTAAGACCCCCTATGAACTCTGGTTTGGCATCACTCCTACTGTGAAATATTTCAGAGTATTTGGTAGCAAGTGTTATATTAAAAGAGATGAAGATCTAGGAAAGTTTGATGCTAGAAGTGATGAAGGAATTTTCTTGGGCTACTCCACTCAAAGCAAAGCATACCGGTGTTACAATAAGAGATTGAGGAAGATGATAGAAAGCACCAATGTAAAGGTTGATGAAGGAATTGAGAAGCCTTCAAGATTTTATGAGTTTGATGAAGATGACCAAGACAGTGTTCAAGGACCTCAATCCTCTCCGGTGAGACAGAGTCAGCCTGATCCGGTAAATCAGGAAGAAGAGATAGGTTTGAATGAGCCTGATCAAGAAACAGCAGTGCTGGATACTCCCAAAATTCCAAGGTATGTAAGACTGAATCACTCTGAAGATCGGATCATAGGTGACAGAAGCAAAGGTGTACAAACTAGAAAGAATATTGCTCCAAATCAGAATGAATGTTGTCTGATTTCAAAGATTGAACCTAAAACAATAAATGAAGCCTGCAATGATGAAAACTGGACCAAAGCAATGGAAGATGAATTGATGCAAATTGAGAAAAATCATACTTGGGATCTTGTTCCCAGACCTAGAGACAGGAATGTAATTGGAACCAAGTGGGTCTTCCGGAACAAACTAAATGAAGCTGGTGAAGTAATCAGAAACAAAGCTAGATTGGTCTGCAAAGGCTACTCTCAAATAGAAGGAATTGACTTTGAAGAGACTTTTGCTCCAGTAGCAAGAATTGAAGCAGTCAGATTACTTCTTGCATTTGCTGCCTTCAAAGACTTCAAGGTATATCAGATGGATGTCAAGTCTGCCTTCCTAAATGGTGATCTGGAAGAAGAAGTCTACATTGAACAACCGGATGGATTTCAATTGTCTGATAATAATGATATGGTCTGCAAGTTGAAGAAAGCTTTGTATGGATTGAAGCAAGCCCCAAGAGCATGGTATGAAAGGTTGGATAAGCATCTTGTGCAGATTGGATTCAACAAAGGTACTGCTGACAGTAACTTATATTTCAAAATTGATCATGAAAACATTCTGATTGTTGAAGTGTTTGTGGATGATATCATTTTTGGAGGAAGAGATAGTATGTGCAAAACTTTTGCAAATCAGATGAAAAGTGAGTTTGAAATGTCTATGCTTGGTGAAATGAATTTCTTCTTGGGTCTGCAAATTACTCAAACAAAAGAAGGGATCTTCATTTCTCAGACCAAATATGTGAAAGAATTGTTAAAGAAATTTGGTATGGAAGACTCAAAGCCTATGAACACTCCTATGGCAACCGGATGTAAGTTAAGCAAAGATGATGATTCTCCAAAGGCAGATCAGACAAAGTATAGATCAATGATTGGTGGATTGTTGTATCTCACTCAAACTAGACCAGATATAATGCAGGCTGTTGGTCTTGTGGCAAGATTCCAGGCTGATCCTAGAGAATCTCATGTTATGGCAATCAAAAGAATTCTTAGATACTTGAAAGGAACAGTTGAGTATGGTCTATGGTATCCTAGAGATCCGGATTTCTCTCTTCATGCTTACACAGATGCAGATTGGGCAGGAGATGTGGATGACCGGAAGAGCACTAGTGGTGGAGCATTCTTTTTGGGGAAGAGATTGGTTTCTTGGCTAAGCAAGAAACAATATGCAATATCTCTGTCTACAACTGAAGCAGAATACATTGCAGCAGCAGGTAGTTGCACTCAAATCTTATGGATGAAGCAGATGCTAAGAGACATCAAAGTTGAATATGAGAAGCCTATCACAATTTTCTGTGATAATTCAAGTGCAATTAATATCTCCAAGAATCCGGTATTGCATTCTAAGACTAAGCACATATCTATTAAATTTCACTTTTTGAGAGAACAAGTAAACAAGGAAGAAGTCAGATTGGAGTATGTTCCCTCCAAGGATCAGATTGCAGATATCTTTACAAAACCTCTTCCCAAAGACTCTTTTGAATATCTCCGGGAGAAGTTAGGGGTCATGGCCCCTCCGGTGATGAACTAAGATGCACTGATGTGCATCAGTCCGGTGGCTATCACAGTCATATCTTGTGATCCGGACTAATGGGGAGCTGCAACTAAGGGGGAGCAGCTAGTATGATTCTGATGCATGAGAATTGCAAGTATGAGCCCTTTGCCATTGATGTCAAAGGGGGAGAGAAGACATGTGAAAAACAAGTGGTTGATGATCAAAGGGGGAGCAGTAAAGGAAGAGAAGACATATGAAAAGTTGAAGTTCTTGTCTTAATGGTTTTTCACATCATATGTTGCCATCAATGACAAAGGGGGAGATTGTTGCAAGTATGAGGTGATCCAGTGTTGTCATTGATGTCAACATACTCATATTGCATTGACAAGAAGGATTTGATGAGCTGTGTGCTGAGGATATTGAGAAAATTAGCCTCAGTCAGGAACAGTGAAGAACAGTGATGAGAAGAAGGTAAATGTACTGTATAGGATGAGAACCGGAGGATGCGGATTAAAGGGTTAGTTGATATGAGTCTTGAGATGCTACAGCTAAGATTTCAGAGGTCCGCATGAAGATCTGAAGGAGTTGTGGCTGCCGGTATAGAACCGGGTCTGGCAAGTATCCGGAGGTGACAGAGGATCACAAAAAGGTCCGGTGAGGTCCGGAATTGTATTACCCTAATCTGCGGATTGGAAGGAGTGTTTGGGATGTCCTTGTGATGTGTCATCCTGATTTGTGTATGATTTGGAGGTCTGGAAGTACCTCTTGCATTATGACAGTGGCGACAGACTGTGTTCTTGAAGTTCCGGATGAGGAAGATAAGAGATCCCAGTAAGCAGAGGAAGTGCGGATGTATCCGGACATTCAGACAGGCTTGTGAAGGTTCTTGGATCATGTTTAGGTTGTGTTGTTGGTCCGCATTGATGGTAGAGCCCGGAATTGAAGTTATTCTTCCGGATGAAGTTCTTGCTCTGTGTAGCCGACCGGATGAGTTGTTCATCCTGCGAATGTTCTTGTGATGGCCGACCGGATGTGTTATTCATCTTGCGGATACTCCTATGGTTGTTTGCCGACTTAGATGTTTGTTCCTGAGTCGATGTCTTGTATAAATAACGGTTTGTAAGTTCATTTCAGTGTGTGGTATGTGGATGAGTATGGCATAGCGAAGAAACGTGCGAAGGGCAGAGCAGAGATGTTGGGCTTAATTGGAACTGATCCGGACATGGTAGAGATGTCATTCTCCAGTTCAAGACTGTGATTTTCATCACTTTGTAGACAGTGTGTCTCCTTGTAGGCAGTGGGCCTTTTTGTGAGCAGTGTGCTCGGGCAGTGAGCCCTTATTGGCATGTGCCATTCATTTTTCTTTATTCTTCTAACAGAGAATAATTCTTGGGTTAATCACCCCGTGGTTTTTCCCTTAACCGGGTTTTCCACGTCAAAATCTTGGTGTTCAATGTGTTGATGCCTATCTGCTCTTGTGTTTATGTATTATGCTTCCATGAATGATTATTTGATATGCTGTTAACTAACAACAGAGAATTAAGTGTTTGAAGGAAGAAGAAGTTTTATACAACTGATTCACCCCCCCCTCTCAGTTGTATACCCTAGATCCAACATAAGGAATGTCCTAGCCTAAGATATGTGCATACAAATCATCATGTCATGTGCATACTTGTATGATCTTGGCATCTATTCATTTGTATTTTGACTTGTTAATGTGACACAATAATAGTGGGATTGTATTTTTATTATGTTGTAAGGATTTATTCTTGTATAGTTTAGCATCATGTGAGATTGTAGGATGCTTTCTTGATTGGGAATGTGTCTATTTTAAACATGTATGATAAAGCATGATAAAGTAATTCAAATAGAATTAAGGAAAATGTAAAGAACATGCATGTAAAGACTTGACATACCTAAACAATGAAGATTCGAATGGAGAGAGTACCCAATTACGTAGTATTTTTTTCTTCTTGCATCAAACTCCTTAACAATTTGAGTTTTTCACCACTTGCTTCCTTTTCAATGTTAAATTGAATAACACTCAAATATAATTACTAACAACAATACTATTAACCAATCTATAATGTTAAATTCCTAAAATTGAATCACAATTAACATTGCAACACTACAAAAATTGAAACTTGAATAGATATATATCAAACTTGGTATGAAAACTATGTTATTTCCTCCTTCTCAAGTTGGCAAAGCAGAAAAGGTGGTGGAAAGATCATGCAAAGGTGGTAGAATGTGTAAAATGTGCATGTGAACTTCCCAACAACATGAAAGCACTTCTTTTTTGTCAAAGCACGCGCATAATCAGCATGAAAATAGAGCATGTGGGCTTGGAACATGGGGGTCAACACTTTTTTACCATTTCTATAACAGGACAAAACACAAGCACGTTATAATGCGCTCACGTTTTATCCTGCTATAGATTGATCCATAAATATTTGTGCCTATCTCACCTTCCATAGCACCTTTACAATATCTCACCTCTAGTTCCATTAGTCATGTTCTATATCTCACTTATCTCTCCCCCTCACCTCTCTACCTCTCCCCTCTCTATGTCTCTCAGTTGCTCCTTGTCTACCTCAACCCTAAACCCTAATCCCTCATCCCTAAACCCTAAACACTTTCCCTATTCCTAAACCCTCAACGGGTTCGATACTATACCTTAAACCCTAATCCCTTATCCCTAAACCCTCCAACCCTATCCCTAATCCTTATACCCTCGACACTCTACTTTAACCCTAATCTCTCAACCCTCGAACCTCAATGTACTCAACCCTCAATGTCAAACTCTAATCCCTCAACCCTTAATTCTGATCCCTCGACCCTCAACCCTATCCCTAAACCCTAAACCCTAAAGCCTCGACCCTCAACCCTCAACGTCAAATCCTAATCCCTCAACTCTTAACTCTAATCCCTCAACCCTCAACCCTATCCCTAAACCCTAAACACTATCCTTATTCCTAAACCCTCAACAGGCTCGATACTATACCTTAAACCCTAATCCCTTATCCCTAAACCCTCCAACCCTATCCCTAATCCTTATACCCTCGACACTCTACTTTAACCCTAATCCCTCAACCCTCAACCCTATCCCTAAACCCTTGACCCTCGAACCTCAACCCTCAACCCTCAACGTCAAACCCTAATCCCTCAACCCTTAACTCTAATCCCTCATCCCTCAACCCTATCCCTAAAACCTAAACCCTAAAACCTTAACCCTCAACCCTCAACGTCAAATCCTAATCCCTCAACCCTTCACTCTAATCCCTTAACCCTAAACCCTATCCCTAAACCCTCAACACTATACCTTAAACCCTAATCCCTCAACCCTCAACCCTAAACCCTAATCCCTCAACCCTCAACCCTCAACTCTAATCCCTCAACCCTCAACTCTAATCCCTCAACCCTCAACCCTTAACCCTAATCCGTCATCCCTCAACTCTAATCTCTTATCCCTAAACCCTAAATACTATCCCTATTCCTAAACCCTCAACGGGCTTGATACTATACCTTAAACCCTAATCCCTTATCCCTAAACCCTCCAACCCTATCCCTAATCCTTATACCCTCACCGTCAAACCTTAATCCCTCAACCCTTAACTCTGATCCCTCAATGCTTAACCCTTAAAACTTGAACCTTAAAACCTATCCCTACACGCTCGACACTTGACACTATATCTTAAACCCTAATCCCTTAACCCTCATCCCTAAAGCATCAAACCTAAATCCTTAAACCTTCAACCCTAAACCCTATCCCTAATCCCTCTACCCTCGACACTCTTCTTTAACCCTAATCCCTTGACCATCAACCCTATCCCTAAACCCTCAACCCTCAACCCTCAACTCTCAACATTAAACCCTAATTCATTAACCCTAAACTCTAATCCCTCAAACCTAAACCCTATCCCTAAACCATCAACCCTCAAAACTATACCTTAAACCCTAATCCCAATCCCTCAACCCTTAACCCTTAAAACTTAAACCCTATCCCTGCACCCTCAACACTTGACACTATATCTTAAGCCTTAAACCCTCATCCCTAAAGCCTCAACCCTCAATCCTTAAACCTTCAACCCTAAACCCTAATATGTCAACCCTAAACCCTATACTTAAAGCCTTAACCCTCAACACTATACCTTAAACCCTAATCCCTCAACCCTTAACCCTAAACACTATCAATAAAACCTAAACCCTCGACACTATACCTTAAACCCTAGTCCCTCGACCCTCGAACCTCAACCCTCAACCCTCAACATCAAACCCTATTCCCTCAAACCTTAACTCTAAACCCTCGACACTCAACCCTATCCCTAAACCCTAAACCCTAAAGCCTCAACCCTCAACCCTCAACATCAAATCCTAATCCCTCAACCCTTCACTCTAATCCCTCAACCCTAAACTGTATCCCTAAACCCTCAACAATATACCTTAAACCCTAATACCTCAACCCTCAACCCTAAACCTTATCCCTAAACCCTAATCCCTCAACCCTCAACCCTCAACCCTAATCCATCATCCCTCAACTCTAATCTCTTATCCCTAAACCCTAAACACTATCCCTATTCCTCAACCCTCAATGGGCTCGATACTATACCTTAAACCCTAATCCCTTATCCCTAAACCCTCCAACCCTATCCCTAATCCTTATACCCTCGACATCAAACCCTAATCCCTCAACCCTTAACTTTGATCCTTCAACCCTTAACCCTTAAAACTTGAACCCTAAAACTTATCCCTACACGCTTGACACTCAACACTATATCTTAAACCCTAATCCCTTAACCCTCATCCCTAAAGCCTCAACCCTAAATTCTTAAACCTTGAACCCTAAAGCCTATCCCTAATCCCTCTACCCTCGATACTCTTCTTTAACCCTAATCCCTTGACCATCAACCCTATCCCTAAACCCTAAACCCTCAACCCTCAACCCTCAACTCTCAACATTAAACCCTAATTCATCAACCCTTTCCTAATACCTCAAACCTAAACCCTATCCCTAAACCATCAACCCTCAACACTATACCTTAAACCCTAATCCCTATCTCTCAACCCTTAACCCTTAAAACTTAAACCCTATCCCTGCACCCTCAACACTTGATACTATATCTTAAGCCTTAAACCTTCATACCTAAATCCTCAACCCTCAATCCTTAAACCTTCAACCCTAAATCCTATCCCTAATCCATCTACCCTTGATACTCTAACCTTAACCTCGACATTAAATGCTAATCCGTCAACCCTAAACCCTAATCCGTCAACCCTAAACCCTCAAAACTATACCTTAAACCTTAATCCATCAACCCTAAAACCTAATCCCTCAACCCTCAACCCTAAACACTATCAATAAACCCTCAACCCTTGACACTATACCTTAAACCCTAATCCCTTGACCCTCAACCCTCGACCCTTGAACCTCAACCCTCAACTCTCAACGTCAAACCCTAATCCGTCAACCCTTACCTCTAATCCCTCGACCCTCAACCCTATCCCTAAACCCTAAACCCTAAAGCCTCAACCCTCAACCCTTAACATCAAATCCTAATCCCTCAACCCTTCACTCTAATCCCTCAACCCTAAACCCTATCCCTAAACCCTCAACAATATACCTTGAACCCTAATCCCACAACCCTCAACCCTCAACCCTAAACCTTATCCCTAAACCCTAATCCCTCAACCCTCAACCCTTAACACTAATCCATCATCCCTCAACTCTAATCTCTTATCCCTAAACCCTAAATGTTATCCCTATTCCTAAACCCTCAACGGGATCAATACTATACCTTAAACCCTAATCTCTTATCCGTAAACCCTCCAACCCTATCCCTAATCCTTATACCCTTGACGCCAAACCCTAATCCCTTAACCCTTAATTCTGATCCCTCGACCCTTAACCCTTAAAACTTGAACCCTAAAACCTATCCCTACATGCTCGACACTCGACACTATATCTTAAACCCTAATCCCTTAACCCTCATCCCTAAAGCCTCAACCCTAAATCCTTAAACCTTCAACCCTAAACCCTATCCCTAATCCCTATACCCTTGACACTCTTCTTTAACCCTAATCCCTTGACCATCAACCCTATCCCTAAACCCTTAACCCTCAACCCTCAACTCTCAACATTAAACCCTAATTCATCAACCCTAAACCCTAATCCCTCAAACCTAAACCCTATCCCTAAACCATCAACCCTCAACACTATACTTTAAACCCTAATCCCTATCCCTCAACCCTTAACCCTTAAAACTTAAACCCTATCCCTGCACCCTCAACACTTGACACTATATCTTAAGCACTAAACCCTCATCCCTAAACCCTCAACCCTCAATCCTTAAACCTTCAACCCTAAACCCTATCCCTAATCCCTCTACCCTCAACACTCTAACCCTAACCTTGACATTAAACGCTAATCCGTCAACCCTAAACCCTAATCCGTTAACCCTAAACCCTATCCCTAAACCCTCAACCCTTAACTCTATACCTTAAACCCTAATCCATCAACCCTAAAACCTAATCCCTCAACCCTCAACCCTAAACACTATCAATAAACCCTCAACCCTCGACACTATACCTTAAACCCTAATCCCTCATTCCTCAACCCTTAACCCTAATCCCTCAACCCTCAACCCTAATCCCTCAACCCTCGACCCTTAAACATCAACCCTCAACACTATACCTTTAACCCTAATCCATCAAACCTAAAACCTAATCCCTCAACCCTCAACCCTAAACACTATTAATAAACCCTCAACTCTCGACACTATACCTTAAACCCTAATCCGTCGACCCTCAACCCTAATCCCTCAACCCTCGACCCTCGAACCTCAACCCTCAACCCTCAACGTTAAACCCTAATCCCTCAACCCTTAACTCTAATCCCTCGACCCTCAACCCTATCCCTAAACCCTAAAGCCTCAACCCACAACCCTCAACATCAAATCCTAATCCCTCAACCCTAAACCCTATCCCTAAACCCTCAACAATATATCTTAAACCCTAATCCCTCAACCCTCAACCCTAAACCTTATCCCTAAACCCTAATCCCTCAACCCTTAACCCTCAACCCTAATCTGTCATCCCTCAACTCTAATCTCTTATCCCTAAACCCTAAATGCTATCCCTATTCCTAAACCCTCAACGGGCTCGATACTATACCTTAAACCCTAATCTCTTATCCCTAAACCCTCCAACCCTATCCCTAATCCTTATACCCTCGACGTCAAACCCTAATCCCTCAACCCTTAACTCTGATCCCTTGACCTTTAACCCTTAAAACTTGAACCCTAAAATCTATCCCTACACGCTTGACACTTGACACTATATCTTAAACCCTAATCCCTTAACCCTCATCCCTAAAGCCTCAACCCTAAATCCTTAAACGTTCAACCCTAAACCCTATCCCTAATCCCTCTACCCTCGACACTCTTCTTTAACCCTAATCCCTTGACCATCAACCCTATCCCTAAACCCTCAACCCTCAACCCTCAACTCTCAACATTAAACCCTAATTCATCAACCCTAAACCCTAATCCCTCAAACCTAAACCCTATCCCTAAATCATCAACCCTCAACACTATACCTTAAATCCTCAACCCTCAACACTTAAACCTTAAATCCTAAACCCTATCCCTAAACCCTCAACCCTCAAAACTATACCTTAAACCCTAATCCCTTAACCCTAAACTTTCAACCCAAAACCCTATCCCTAATCCCTCTACCCTCAACACTTTACCTTAACCCTAATCCCTCAACCCTTAACCCTAAACACTATCCCTAAAGCCTCAACCCTAAACCCTAATCCCTCAAGGTCCTAAACTCTAATCCCTTATCCCTAAACTTTAAATCCTATCCCTAAACCCTCAACCTTAAACCTTAATCACTCAATCCTTATCCACCCCTCTCCTCCCCTATCTGGCTCACTCCCATCTCTACCCTCCTCTACCCTCGACACTATACATACATATACATAGGCATACATACATACATACATGATCAATAACCTTGAACATAAAAAAATTCAAGGGGAACATAATGCGAGGGCGTTAAAACATGATAAACAACACAAACTTTTGCGGAGAAGGGAAAATGCAAAGCATACAATAACGCGAGCGCGTTATAACGCGCTCGCGTTATTTTTTGCTTTGGGAATCCCAAGCCTTGGGCTTGGGATTTGCTTTGGATTTCCAACCCAAAGGCTTGGAGTGCCTTTTCAACATCCACAGATGTGTTTTTCCATATTCTTCAAGATTTCACATAATTTCGTTCGTGCTAACCCTCAAATTTGCACGTGTTTTAAGGTCGAACAAATCAAACACCTAGGTAATGTTAGGCTTTCTCTTAGCTATTTGACGATGTGATTTTTCTCACATTTTAACAATGTTAAGCCTTTCATCTTTAATTTCTTTTGTTTGTGTGTCTGTTTTTGGGCAAAAACCACTGTTTGGTCTTTTTTTCATTGTAAATTAATGATTCATTGAAATTTCAAAAAAATTACATATTTAGAAACTAGATTCCATTCTACACATATTAAAAAAAGAAAAAAATAATTTTCAATTAGTTTTCAAAATTTATAGGGGTAGCATGGCCAAAATTCTATTTTTTAGGATGTGTCCACTTTAAAAATTAGTAAAAAATCAAATATTCATCAAAAAATTATAAAAAAAATCAGGGATAAACTACATGGTATTAGCTAATTTCTCACTAAAGCGATTTTAAAAATACCCAAAAAAAGTTGACCTTTTGAGGTAGCCACAAAACATGCTATGTTATGTTTTTTTGATAGAAACAACACCAATTTCTGTGGCTCCCTCTTTTGAACCCCTTAATCTATGCCTTTTTAAAAAAAAATAGTGGTTTAGAAAGTAGACTCGGAGCACTACGAACATTGTTTTGGTTGCATCTCTAAATTTTGAGTGTATCTATGCTCAATTTCTCATCCAAGGCCAACATTTCCTGATTTCAGAAAATAAAGTGGCCACTTAAGACCCCTTCTTGGCCCCCCATCTTCTTGCACTTACCCCCCAATGACACCAAGATCTCAAGTTTAGGCCTCTCCACAATCATTATGGTAATTCATCATAAAAATGCTAGAACCCTTACAAGTTCCTCTCCTTAACATAGAGGGAAGGTTGATTACCTACCAACATGTAATTATGTTTGTTCACATAGTCATATTGTGACCAATTTCATATAATTATTAATACTTTTAAAGTCAAAGTAATCACCAGTTCAAGTATCATTGTTTTATATTATATTATAAAATCCTTCTCGAGGGAACACAACACGCATTTGCAAGGTCACATATACATCATCTGAAACCTCAAAGGCTTGCAACAATATTCAAATATGTTCTTTAAGCATGATTAATACCCGAGAATACTCAAGACAGTTGGCAACACTATGATCATTAGGTCATCATACATACACTCAATAATATTAACAATAATATTCTTAACCTTCTTATTTCATTTACCTTATGGTGAAACCCAATATTCTTATAATAATAGAATAGTTCACTATCTAAATAATATTCACACTTGTCACACGTAGCTAAATATGATCCTAAGGGTCAATAGTATGTGATCTCATATAGCAACACTATTATAGTAGCAACCACATAATAAAACATTTCATAAAAGGGTACACTCTGAATTCTATTCTCTCAAGAACTAATGAATTCTTAACTTTATCTTGAAGTTCCATGAGATATGTGACTAGATTCCATGACAATAGACATTTTAGCTAGTATTTACAAAGAACAATTCTCTACCCTTGAGCTTCCACCCTAACGTTCTGCAACAAGACGTTATGGTCATAGTACCAAGATAGAGTATAGCTAAAACCCAACCCCTATATATTCCACTAGAATATATCACACTCAACACCATCTATGGTATAGAATACTTCTTAATTGTGCTTTATAACTTTTTACTAAGTCTATCCAGAATTCTAGATTCAAAATTGAGCAATTTCACTACCTAGTACATAGTTGCATCCATATTACACTATAAGAGTTAATAATAATCATTATGTGCTCAACCGTAGACCCTAGGACCAATAATAATAACATATGCAACCACCTGTAAATCCCTTACATCCTATTCAATTACTCATAAATAGTGAGATTTACATTCAAGCATTGTTGTTAATAACATTTTATTCCCAAGTGTCAAGTAACTAACACAAATAATCAACTACCCCATCCTAATGATCAATAATGTGAGGATTGATTCTATCCTTTCAAGATTAACTTACCCTACTTGTAGTAATAAAGGTATTAGAATACAACATCCTTTCTTAACTCTACATCATTGACTTATGCTTTTGTGAATAAGGATTGTATCATAAGACCATCAATTACTACCATAATGTGCAGTGAACTTGCCATTAAGATGATATATAATACAAATCTGATGTTATTGAGATTCTATGCCTCAACAAGTAAGATAGGTAGTGTTTTTGATAATATTAAGCTGCAAAGCCAGGTGTAGGTCCCAAAAACCAAAGCCAAAAAGGCAGTAGAACAGGCCCAAAGCCTCAAACAGTCAACCAACAACAGATTAACAACATATCAAAAACCAAAGTATGAATTTTTAAACATAATCTAAAGAAACAACTAAGTAGTTATTTCCAATCATCAGTGATCAAATTAAACATTTTCTCCTTATCCTCGAGCAGAGAATCCACGCCGTTATTCTGGTCCACCTACAAAATCAAGAAGGCAACAATAGCCCTATGAGAGGACTTCAGAACTAGCTTGATCAACACCTTGACTTTGCCCTCCATGGCTGAAAGATGAGTCTTGACCTCCACGAGCTCCATCTCAAGATTCTTTTTATCTATCTCCCTTCTGGCACTCATCACTTCCTTATCCAGAGTCTCTTGAATTTCAGTGTCCTCATTGTTTGTGTCATAGAATGAGTTATTCATGGACATGAAATGGGTAGCACCCTCCTGATCCTACATAGGGGTGGTTTTCACTTCCTTTATTTCAATATCTTGCTCAATGGCCTCCTGATCTGAGGCAGAAGAGTAGTCAATAATCTTCAACACTTGGCGCTTTTCCCCAGCCAACCTGGAAGATCTCCTGATGCTCGGTCTTCCAACAGAATTGAATTTACCCATATCCCTCTCTTTACTAGCAACCACCTCCTCTTTCAATTATTTCTCCTATTTTTCTATCTTATCATGAGCATGTTGTTCATCAATCTCCCTCCCCTCAACACTTCTACTGCAACTTTTCTTACCACTTTTGATTGGAATAGGTTTCCCTCCTTTACATTTTTTACTACCCTATATAGGCGTGTTGTTCTTAAGATTACATAGACCCTCTGTCGCTTCCTCATGTGATTGGCCATTTGAACCATCCAACTTAACAAGAATGAGGACCTTTGGAGTACGGCTGCCAGATTGAGTCTTTGAAATGGAGGTGGCCTTAGACACAGGAGGGCTAGAAAAAGGGACCAAACGACCACTCACGGGAGGGTTAGAAGGAGAATTATGCTTTGAAGGCATTGGGGTTTTCAGTTTAGAGGGCTTTCCAAGCCTAACACTAAGGGGGATCTTATCCTCAGGGTCTTCATTGGAGCTATCATCCACAAGCTAGACTGTAGGGGGTTTAGTAGGACACAGAGCTAGATGGTAATGATACAGATGAAAAATGAGCCCCTGGTGCAGGGGTAAGTCAACCACCTTGGGACTACCCTCGCGGGCCTTTTGGTTTGGAGCACAAAAGCCTCAAGACTAGAGAGCAGAAAAGAGGGAAAGTTGACCAAGATTTTTTGACGAAAGTGGTTAAGAAATGCAAAGTGATAATGATAAAAAACTCTGTATCTCCCTTCTGGAGTAAAATACTTCATAATTTAAGAAACATACCCAATTCCAAGGGCTGATCATGCTTTCTCATTCGAATCCACCTTGGAGTCTAATTTGCTTCTCCCCTTCCCTGTAGAGTAATTTCAAGCCATCATTATCTTGGACTCACATCTTCTTTTTGAGCCTATTCCCTGAACAAGGCAGGCTCATAACGTTGGCTATGGAGTCCTCAGAAACCACAAACTGAACTCTGCCCACTTTCACCTTTTGATTCACATCCCAAGAGCCAACAAATTAGGTTGATAAGTGTTCATCATAGCCATTCAGGATTTCCAGAAAAGGGGTCACTCCTCCCTCATAAGCTATGCTCCAAACCTGTAAATATTCTTTAAATTCACCACAATTCATGGGCTCTGTTCTAACTTTTGCACCACCCATTTTCCTAAACACACAATGCACAACACTAGGAAGGTAGTGTTGTTATATGGAGCCTAATCAGACTTGGAGGTTACATTTTCCCCACTTTTAACGGTGCCATTTCCCCCCAAATTCCTACGGGGTCAAGGGGCAGCGCTCCCAAGACAGGGTCTAGGGGCAGTGCCCCTTGTGGGGTCTAGGGCAGCGCCCCTGGCGCACTCCCTGTCACGATACAGGGCGGGGTCAAGGGGCAGTGCCCCTGAAACCTCACATGGTTTTTTATTATTTTATAAAGGCACCAGGAGTTATTTTTTCATTGACCGACATAAAAAAGCCCTATTTTGTAACCGACAAAAGCTTGATAAAAGGCAGCTAAGGGTTAGGGTTTTGACATATTGTATTGTAGCATTTTGCAGCGGTATTAAGTTGCAAGGATTGCTGGTTGTAATCGGTTTGATTTATTGGATAATAATATTGGACTCTCTATTTGGTGGATGTAGCCCGAGTTTGGGTGAACCACATTAAAACTTGTTTCTTGCTGTTATTATTTCTGTGTATTTCTATTCCTCTGTTCAATTTTTATTTACATTTAATTGATATCTTCTACCAGCTAACCTTAACAAGTGGTATCAGAGCGGGTTGTGTTTGATTATCGTTTGCAGGAAGGTCTCACGGTTGAGTGGGAGCAATGGCGGACGAGGGTAAATTGAAGGTTGATAAATTCAATGGGTTGAACTATTAGTTATGGAAGATGCAGATGGAGGATTACCTCTATCAAAAGGATTTATGGATGCCCTTGGAAGGAGTAGCCAAGAAACCGGCAATAATGTTTGATGAGGATTGGAATCTTCTTGACAGAAAGGCACTGGGAACCATTTGGTTGTGCCTAGCACCATCGGTGGCATTCAATATAACAGAAGCGAAGACAACAAATGGTCTAATGAAAGATTTGGCTAAATTGTATGAAAAACCCTCAGCCTCAAATAAGGTATTTCTCATGAAGTGTTTGTTTAATTTGAAAATGGTTGAAGGTGGATCTATGACAGGTCATTTAAATGAATTTAATACAATTGTCAGTCAATTGACTTCTGTAAATATAAAATTTAAAGAAGTTAGAGCTCTCTTGATATTATGTTCATTGCCTGAAAGCTGGGATAGTTTGGTAATGGTGGGTAGTAACTCTGTTTCTGGTTTAAATACCCAAAATTTGATGATGTTGTTGGTGTTAATTTGAGTGAGGAAATTTGTAAGAAAAGCTCATGTGGATCCACATCAGGCAGTGTTTTGAATGCAGAAAGCAGGGGCAGATCAAAGGAGAGAGGAAAAGGTTCTAGAGGTCATGGGAAATCACAAGGAAAATCAAAGGACAAAAGATCCCAAACTAGAGGACAAAAGGATTGATGGTACTATGGGAAACCAGGTCATCTAAAGAAAGATTGCTGGTCTCAGAAAAAAAAGAAGGAGACAAACAAGAAGGCAATAAGGAAGCAAATGTGGTAAGTAATAAATCTGAAGATGATGCTTTGATTCTTTCCCTAGATAATGCTGATGATTCATGGGTTTTAGATTTAGGGGCCTCATTTCATGCTACGCCCCATAGAAGTCATTTTCTTTATTATGTCCAAGGGGATTTTGGGCTGGTTTACTTGGGAGATAACGAACCCTGTCAGATTGTTGGAAAGGGAAGAATCAAGATTAAGTTGCAGAATGGGAATCATTGGATACTACAAGAGGTAAGGCACTTTCCAAGGCTCAGTAGGAATTTAATTTCAGCAGGGCAGCTAGCTGAATAAGGTTACATTGTTACATTTATTGATAAAAATTGGAAGGTTTCAAAAGGTGCCTTAGTAGTACCAAAAGGTGTGAAAGTAGGCACCTTATATCTTTGTACAGGTCATACTATTCCTTCTACTTTAGCTGTTACAAAGAAAAAACAAATAGGTTTAGGAACAGTTGCTGCAGGTTTGCAGGAAGTGACTGGAAAAGTTGCTGCAGGTTCTAAGACAACATTGTGGTATAACAGACTTGGGCATATGAGTGAAAAAGGTATGAAGGTACTTCATTCTAAGAAAGTTTTACCATGTCTGAAATGTATTAATATGGATTTCTGTGAAAGTTGTGCATATGGAAAACAAAAGAGAGTCAATTTTCTCAGAGATGGGAAGCAAAAGAAAAATGAAAAGTTGGATCTTGTGCATATAGATGTATGGGGATTGGCTCAGGTATCTTCTCTCGACAACTCTTAATATTATGTTACATTCATAGATGATGCAACTAGGAAGGTCTGGATTTATTTCCTTAGATAGAAATCTGATGTATTTGAAACATTTAAGAAATGGAGAAGCTTGGTTGAAAATGAGACAGGTAAAAGATTAAAATGTCTCAGATCTAATAATGGTAGTGAGTATTGCAGAAAAGAATTTGAAGATTATTGTTCCTTTAATGGAATTTGTAGGCAAAAAATGGTTCTAGGGACTCCACAAGAAAATGGGGTGGCTGAATGCATGAATAGGACAATAATGGAGCATGCAAGGACCATGAGATTGCATGCTGGGTTGCCTTTAAATATGTGGGCAGAGGATGTCAACATTATTGTATATTTAATTAATAGAGGTCCTTCAGTTCCTTTGGGCTATGGTATTCCAGAGGAAGCATGGACAGGTAAGAAGGTGAGTTATTCTTTTCTGAAAACCTTCGGCTGTGAAGCATTTGCACATATAGATTCTAAAAATAGAACCAAGCTGGATGCAAAATCAAAAAAATGTACCTTTGTTGGATATGGCATTGATGACTTTGGTTATAGGCTTTGGGATTTTGAAAATCAGAAAATTGTGAGAAGCAGGGATGTTATATTTAATGAGAAGGTGTTGTACAAAGATCAGTTGCAGCAGCATGAGAAGAAAGAAAAGGATTATGTGGTACTGGATGATACTCCAAATAGTGATGTTCCAATGATTCCTCATGCTTCGCAACAACAACTAGAAATACCACAAACTCTAGTGAATGTTAGATGGTCAACAAGGATAAGTAGACCTCCTGAAAGGTTTTCTCTCTCTCTTTGTATTCTATTTTGTTAACAGATGCTGGTGAACCAGAAGGGTATGATGAAGCTATGCAGGTGGATCCACAGGTTCAATGGGAGTTTGTTATGAAAGAAGAAATGGACTCCTTGATGAAAAATCAGACTTGGGAATTATGTAAGTTACCTGCAGGTAAAAAGGCTTTACCAAACAAATGGGTTTACCGGCTGAAAGAGGAAGATGGAGGTAAGAAAAGATTTAAGGCTAGGTTAGTTGTAAAAGGATTTGCATAGAAAAATGACATTGATTTTGATGAGATATTTTCTCTGGTTGTTAAGATGACTTCTATTTGTACTATTTTAAGTATTGTGGCTACTGAAGATTTGCATTTGGAACAGCTAGATGTGAAAACTGCCTTTCTCCATGGTGATTTAGAGGAGGAGATATATATGGAACAGCCCTAAGGATTTGAGGTCAAAGGTAAGGAGAAACAGGTGTGCAAATTGAAGTAGAGTTTGTATGGCCTAAAACAAGCACCTCAACAATGGTATTTGAAATTTGATAGTTTTATGGCTGAGCAAGGCTACAACAGGTGTAATTCTGACCATTGTGTTTATTTTAAGAGGTTGGATAATGACAACTACAATATTTTATGTTTATATGTTTATGACATGCTTGTAGTTGGGTCTAACATGGATCACATAAGAGAGTTAAAACAACAGTTAGCACAGTCATTTGATATGAAGGATTTGGGGGTAGCAAAACAAATCCTTGGTATGAAAATTTGCAAAGATAGGATGAACAGAAAATTGACTCTATCTCAGGCTGCTTATGTTGAAAAGGTGTTGCAGAGATTCCATATGGAGAATGCAAAAGCTGTCAGCACACCTTTGCCTAGTCATTTGAAATTGACCAAGGAGATGTGTCCTAAGATATAAGAGGAGGAAGAAAAAATGTCCAAGATACCATATGCTTCAGCTGTAGGAAGTTTAATATATGCCATGGTATGCACAAGACTGGATATTGCACATGTTGAAGGAGTTGTCAGCAGGTATATGAGTCATCCTGGATTGGGGCATTGGAATGCGGTAAAATGGATTCTCAGATATTTGAGAGGTACATCCAATAAACACTTATGTTTTGAAGGCTCTAATAATGATTTAGCAGGTTATGTAGACTCAGATTTGTGACAAGGGAGAAGCTGATCTCCTCTTCCGCTTCGGTTGGTCTTCTAGACTGAAAATAACCAAAACAGAACAATAGAGTCTAGGGTGCTTATTTCTAGTGGGAGCTATAAGGTCAGTGGTGTTATGATCAGTCTCCGAGTGGGAGATGATATGGTGTGGAGTTTGATCAGTCTCCAAGTGGGAGATTGTTGTTATATGGAGCCTAATCAGACTCGGAGGTTACATTTTCTCCACTTTTAACGGTGCGGTTTCCCCCCAAATTCCTACGGGGTCAAGGGGTAGTGCCCCTTGCGGGGGTTTGGGGGCAGCGCTCCCAAGACGGGGTCAAGGGGCAGTGCCCCTTGTGGGGTCCAAGGGCAGTGCCCCTGGCGCGCTCCCTGTCACAATACAGGGCGGGGTCGAGGGGCAGCGCCCCCGAAACCTCACACGATTTTTTATTATTTTATAAAAGCACCGGGAGTTATTTTTTCATTGACCAACATAAAAAAACCCTATTTTGTAACCGACAAAAGCTTGATGAAAAGCGGCTAAGGGTTAGGGTTTTGACATATTGTATTGTAGCATTTTGTAGCGGTATTGAGTTGCAGGGATTGCTGGTTGTAATCGATTTGATTTACTAGATAATAATATTGGATTCTCTGTTTGGTGGATGTAGCCTAAGTTTGGGTGAACCATGTTAAAACTTGTCTCTCCCTGTTATTATTTCTGTGTATTTCCATTCCTCTGTTTAATCTTTATTTGCATTTAATTGATATCTTCTGCCAGCTAACCCTAACAGGCAGTTGTAGAGAATAAAGAAGCGTCGAGCAAATAATCTAGAAATGGAAATAAAAAACTTTAATTCCATTTCCCTACTCAAGTTTCCAAGCATGTCCTTCCAAATCCTGGGTCCAGTCAGATCATTATTGCCTTTAGGGATCAGCTCGTGCGAGCCCCTCGTCACCAGCTCTTCAAGAGGTGAGTGAAAAGACCTTTTAAATGTATCATGCCCCCAAACATGTTTATTGCTGAGTTGTTCAAGGTCCACATAAATCTCCATAGTCCACATCATCAGGGAGGGATGAGTGGGGTTCTTAAAGATGTCATCAATGCCACTTCTTCCCTCGAAGTGAGGGAACCCTGAAAAGACACCACACCAAGCAAAACAAATTATGATAATAGCCATTATGAGTTAGTGGTGCACCTCAAACTGAATGGTATCATTAACATTCAGGGGAAGATTGTCTATGTTTCTCCAGTATCTTAGGGGATTAAGATTAATCCTAAGGTTTGCCATAAGATCAACAATTCTATTGCCCTTTCTATATATATGTTTCTCCTCCCTTCCTTCAAAGTTTAAGAGAAGGCCTTTTATATCCTCAATAATATCCTCCATCTACTAATCGACTTTAACATTTCCTTTAACAACTTCAATTACAATCATGGAATCACCTTCTACTATAATATGTTTCATACCTATAGCCAAGGCAATTTTGACCCAAAGGAGAGTCATGACCTCCACAACATTATTGGTATTTGCACCAAGGCTCCCAACAAAATCAGCCATGAGAGCACCCTTATCTGATCTTATAATTCCCCCTCCACTTGCCAACCTAGGGTTACCTTTAGTTGCACCATCAAAGTTAAGCTTAGACCAACCAGCTGGGGGTGGGGACCAATTAGTGCTAGCCTTAGCTCTTTTCTTACTATCATCCACTCTGCAAATACTTATCAGGATAGTCCACTGGTTAATGATATTTGTTTCCAACACATTTGGGGGAGTTTCCACCGTTTTTAGGGAACTGTTGATGATGTTGTCTTGCAATAGTTTGACAGCTGAGCTGAACACTTCCTTGGGCTCTCTGAATTTCTCTCAAAAGAGTCTATTGTTCCTTTCTTTCCAGAGACACCAAGACAAAATGGGGAGGTCCTGGGCCCAAATTTCCCTACAAACAGGATTGGAGAAAGGAGGGAAAAGACCTAATGCAATCATCCATATTTCTATTCCAACACAAAGAAAGACCCAAAATACTCAAGATAAATCACCATACCTCCCAAGAGAAGTCACAGTGTAAAAGGATATGAGAGACAATATCCTCTTCTTTCATACAAAGAACACATCTATTGGGGATCTAGAACCCTCTGATCTAGAGGTTATCTATAGTTAGTATTTTGTTCTGCACAACCAACTACTAGAAGTGGTTAATCTTTGGTATAAGATTGTAATTCCAGATAATCCTCCATAAGTTATCTCCATTTTGTGTTAAGAATAGATTATAGGACAATTTAATAGTAAAACACCTAGACTTCTCTTTGGTCCATATAAGTCTATCTTTTTGTGGGAAAAGAGGAATTCTGCATCCCTTTAGGGAAAGTTGGATCTCATCAGCTATCCCAACAATATCAACCTATCTTTGGCAGCACTCTGACAGCTATTTCCATCCCCTTTTGTCAGGAAGAAAATAGTCCCGGACCAGGCAACCAAAGTGGTGAACAGCTAAGCTCTTCAACCCTTGAATATTTTGAAGCTTCTCTAAAGGCCCGCCATTGACCCAATTGTCTTCCCAAAACCTTACAATTTCACCATCCCCCAGTTTCCACTTAACACCCCTCAGAAGAACAGTTCTACATTTTAGAATGTTATTCTAGATTATGGAGCCTTTGAGAAAGTTAGATGAGATTAAAAGGTCCTCAGGAGCTAAGTTCCCAAAGTATTTGGCTCTCATAATGCTACCCTAGTCTTTACCCCCAGCTATAAGGTTCCAACCAACCTTGGTTATAAGGGATTTATTAAGCAGGTTCAACTTCCTTAACCCTAAGCCTCCCTGCATCTTTGGTCTACAAACTTTATCCCATCCCACAAGAGCCAACCTCTTTTTACTTTCCACACCTGTCCATAAAAAATTCCTTTGAATTTTCTCCACCCTCTCAGCTAAATACTTCAGAATTTTAAAAAGAGACAAAAAGTAAACAAGAATCCCTTGAAGCTAGGCCTTAAATAATTGCTCAAAAGTTTTCCTTTCCACCCTGCCAACTTCCTCTGAATCCTTTCCATAATGGAATTCCAATACTCAGGAGGAGCATCTCTCACCGAGAAGGGAGGCCCAAGATATATACCAAGTAGCACACGCACAGAACAACCCAAAATCCCCATAATATTTTGTTGCAGCACAAACAGGGTGTTAAAGAAGTACACTTTGCTTTTGTTGTAGTTGATGCATTGGTTGGTTGAGCTAGCATACTCTTGTATCACTTTTTTCCACTTTCTAGTGTCAATCACCGAAGTTGACCCAAACAGGATGGTGTCATCCAAAGATTGTTGAATAACAGTTGGAGTTGCTGTTAAAGTTGGTTTAACACCTTTAATCTCTTTGTTGTTTAATAGAGAGAGGAAGCATTTGCTTAGGGATTTAGCCAATAAGATAAAAAGGTAGGGGGATAGGGGGCCCCCTTGCCTAATCCCCCTGCCAGCACTGAAGAAACCCCTGGGAACTCCATTCACCAAAATAGAGAAGCTAACTGAAGTGACACAAATCTTGATAAGTTGTAGGAATTTGTCTTGGAAGCCCAACTTCCTCAAGACAGTGAAAAGGAACTCCCAATTAACTTTATCATAGGATTTTGAGATGTCAAGTTTAAAATCCATTCCTAGGATTTTGCTTCTCTCCATGGAGAAGATAATTTCATGAGTTGTAATGGTCGCGTTTGTAATCTGTCTGCTCGACACAAATCCTTTTTGGTAGCTGCTAATGAGCTTATCCAGTATAGGTTGCAGTCTAAACACTAAGATTTTGGAGAAGATCTTGTAAACAATATTACAAAGGCTTATGGGTCTAAAATCCCCCATACACACTGGATCTTGTTTTTTGGGAATAAGAGAAATGAAGGTATGATTTAGTTGCTTCAGCAACTTACCCGTCCTGAAGAAGTCCCTAGTAGCATTTGTCACATAGTTTCCCACAATATCCCAAAATTCCTAGAAGAAAGCAGTGGGGAAACCATTAGGCCCAGGGGCTTTAAAGGCACCCATGGAGAAAAGACTAGCCCAGACCTCCTCCTTAGTAATTAACCTACCAAGCTATGCTTTATCTTCTTCATTCAGAATAGTAGGGATGATATCAATGAGATCCTGGTTAATGCAACTGTCTTGAGCATCTAGAAAGTTCTAAAAGTAGGAAGCAACCACTTGCCCAATCTGAGTGTCCAAATCAACCATAATACCTCTGTCATCCATCAGTTTAGTTATACTATTTCTTTTCTTGTGCTTCATAGTGGATTGATGGAAAAAAGAAGTGTTCCTATCCCCCTCCTTTAGCCATTGCACTCTTAACTTCTATTTCCAAAAAATCTCCTCTTTCAACAACTCTTTCCATTCCTTTCTCAAAAACTCTTCTTCTTTAGGAGTGTCCTCTGAAGTGTCCCCTTCCTCCATCCTCTTTTGTAACTCCTCCAATTTGGTATTAATTCTCCTTTTTTCATCAAATATGTTTCCAAAATTGAACCTATTCCATCCTTTAACCTTTTTCTTAACCATCAGTAGCTTCTGCACTAGTCTAAACATATGTGTTCCTTGGACTTCTTCCTTCCACCAACTCGCTAGTTTATCCTTAAATTTTGGGTGTTTAGTCCACATAGGTAGTGTTTTACAATAGATAGTAGCAATTTATATGGCTTAATGCACAATAGGCTCATATTGGGTCAATCTTAGTTATAGTTACTAAAATTGTGCCAATAGTTTGCTATTAAAACTTCAACATTCAAACTAAACAAAGCCTTTATTGTTCATTATTGTCACGTCTCAGACTTTGATGCTTCATGAGCTTACTTTATGTGGAATTGATTTATGGATAATGTGTGTGGTTGAATAAATATTATGTTATTTTGAAAGATGAAATAAGTAAATGATTATTTTATTTTGGAAAAGATGAAATGTAATGAATATTATTTTGGAATGATAAATTATGGTGCTTCGGCTATTTGGACACTAACCTATTAATGGGAAATATGAGTTTTCATGAGTTGCAGGTTGTCGAAGATAAGGGTGTGGTTAAGGTAGAGGAGGTTAGCAACCTGGCAGGGTTAAGATGGAGGGATTTCTCACACACACAACACTTAGAATCATATAGATGCATTAGAATTGCATTAGTTAATTATATTATATAGTTTCTTATTTTATTGTGTTATAGTTGGATTATTTAATTAATTGACATTTAATATTATAATATGCTCATAGAAAAATAAAAGAAATAGTTTTATTTTGTTAGAATTAATATTATTTATTTATTTTTTAGATAATTGTGATGCAAATAAATAATAAATCATGAGCTCTATTTGATAATATGAGATAAAATATAGAATAAGAAAAGCGAGATTTAGAAAACAAAACAATGAGAACGAAAACAAGAGAAAATTAGAAAAAATACAAAAGAAGACTTAAATTTAGAAAATAAAGCACAAAAACAAAGCAAAATAAAAATAGAAGAGAGAAAGAAAAGAATAAAAGAGAATGAACTCTCATTCTCACAACAACAACAACAACAGTCATTCACAACTTCAAAATCTAAGAAAAAAAGAAAAACAGGAATAGTGAAGAGAAGATTGGGGTTTAGCAAGGAATCAAAAGAGGAAAGAAGATCGAGGAAAGGATAAAGAGACAAACCAGTTTTTAAGTGCTGTGGAGGATAAAATTACTAGGTTCCATTTCTTTTTAGTCCATTTCGTTGTAGCTGGAATAATTTAATTGTTAGATTTTTATTGCAATTTGTATTGCTAAACTATAAACCTCTATGTGAATTTGATATTATACTGTTATTGTTATGTCTAAATAAGTTGCTATTGTTGTTCTAAAACCATATATATATGCTATCATAATATTAAATTAATTTAATATATATATACAGAACTATACATATATATATTTATATATAAATATATATTCAATTTATTGGAAATACATATAAATTAACTACTAGTAATGTATAAACAATAGTAGTGATATTATGAAATATAAATATATACAAATCACATATATTAAAAATTATTAATTGCAATGGTAATTCATTGTTTTATTGTATTTGTTTGGAAGTTTTATTAATAAAAATGTGAAATCGACACTTAGGTTGTAGGTTCGCCCATAGAGGGGCGTGGGGAGGATGCTGACCCTTCCCACATGCTTAAAAGCCTGTGGGGAAGGCCGATGCCATCCCCATGGTATCTATTGATTATAATTTTTATTTATAAATCTTTAAACTTTAATTCACTGGGCCAGCAGGCCGCCGTTGATAATTTTTATCGCTGTTTAAAACTTGCTTATGTTATTTCTATTTCCCTAGTTTGTGATTTACTTTGTTACTTGTTAATGACTGGGTGTATACATATATCAATCTTTGTCTGATATACTTTTTCTTTATAATTATTTTTCCATTCTCTCAGGCAGATAAACATATATAATGAGAAATATGTATATATATAAATGGCATATAAATAAGTTTTTGTATTTGAATTCCTACTGAATGTATATATAAGTATTTTTATTTGGAAAAAATGTTGTAACTATTATAAATAGTTTTGTTTAATAAATTATATGGAAAATATGTAAAAGTTTGTTTTATTGTGAAATACTTGTCCAAACTGTAGAATTTGCCAAAACCACTGAAATGAGAATGAAATGGCACTAAGTAAACTAATAGATTCAATTTTTGTTTCAAATAATTATTCCATATCAAACCTAGAAAATCTCTTTTGATGAAATATCAATATAAACCATTGAAATTTAAAAACTTGGACAACATGCAAACCAAAGCAGAGAATTGGTTGATAAAATTTGTATTTGTTTTTTGGAATAGACATTTTGATTATGAATATTTAATCTTAGAAAAACTATTCTTTGTATTTATTTGGTAAAGTAATGTACTTTCAGGACAGGATGCCAAATGTGGGTTCCCAGAGATGGTAGTTTTACTTTTTCTAAAACTACCACTTTTTGTTATTGCTTGGCCAAGCTACTGTACCATTGACATAGATGAAATTAGAAAAAGCCTAGATTCATGTTATATATGTCTCTGCCACATCCTGCATGCAAGAGTTATGTCATTCTAGGTTAGGAATGCATACAGGCATTAGGCATGCATTGAGAGATTCCCTCCTGCTTATACCGTTCCAGGTTGCTAAGTTCCTCGTGCAGGGTCGGTGTTTTCTTTGAGATAGGAAGAAACTCGGGGAAGTCCAGTACTTCATGGTTGGGTGGATTTGTCTTGCGGAAGACTAGTGGGGTCATGGCAGTCAAGATCATAGATTCTCATGTTAGATGATTCATTATGGATATTTATTTCATTGTATTACTCTCGTTTGGCTAGCATAGCTAATTTGTAATTACTTTCATTGATGTATTGATGCAATATCTTATTTGTAACATTGAAAGAGATGTATTGTAACACCCTGATTGTGTATGTAACTGGGAATGTAACACTCTTTAGTGTATGGAATTATACTTCATTAATGGAAACTTGTTATTTTATACAACTATGGATGTTTAAATATTATAAATGATTTAATTTCCTCATTTGGAATGGGCATTGCTTTTTGGAATACTATTTATAGTATGTAAGATTTCTGCACTTTACAGTTACATTCAACCCAACAAACAAACCATGACATAAAGTGTAAAGGAAATGAGCATGAATTAACAAACTTTGTAACAATAAGAAAAATGGTAAGTTTAATGCACCTCTTAAAATCATGGACATTGTCAGGAAGAAGGATGTCGTAAATGCCAGTGATGACCAGCTCATTGAGTAGATCCTTATTGCTTCAGGGAATCATAAAAACATCGAAGCTTATGATTATTAGTCATGGATTATATCATGAAATCTATGCACCATCTAGAAGCCCACAAACCCACTATAGCTATGGATGACCACCGTTACACTTTTCACTTGCAACTACTCTAAATGTGCTCTTCACAAACTCCACTTGGAATATCTCTAACCATTTAGAGCTTCTTGTGGTGGAGTCCTCAAAAGAAAAAGATCTAACATGTAAAACTTGAAATTATTTCCTAGAGCCCCAATTTAATTCTGTAGCTCACTTAATTCATCTTTCCCACAATACAAATTAGGAAATGGGAGTCTTACAACTAGAATCTAATTTATCTATATTAGCTACATGATTCTTAGTCTCAAAGTCAACTCCTACCACTCATGTAGCATCTCAATCCTTAGTTGTATATGCTTTTCCCATTATGTATGTTCTCTCCCACTACAAACTACTCTCTATCCTTTTGCTTTGATGGACAACCATACCCTACACCTATTAGACTCTTTCTTTGACCACTTTCTATGGTAGAAATGGACACCATACTCTCTTGAATGACACTACAAGTGACCCCCCTCTACTATCATTTTTTTACACAACTTTTATGAGAAGTCATGATGTAGCCAAGGTAAATTTCTTGACCTTTCAGACCATCAATATGATATTTGTTCTTTCCTTGACAAGGTTAGACTCTTCACGTGATGTTCCCTTTTTTCCTTTAATTCTAACGACTCTCTGCATTTATTTTGATCAGGTAGCCCATACTTCACTATAGGTGGATGCCATACTTTCCTAGCCTCTCCAGCTATTTATTTACTTTACCATGGCATCCATACATGCACCATAATTTTTTCTCAATCCTTCTTATAATTTTAACTCCTCAATATACTTGACAAGGGTCTTCCTATTGAACTGCACTAGAAAACTGAGAGGGGGGGTGAATTAGTTGTCCTAAAACTTTCAACCAATTATGAACATCAACTTATCAATTCCTTTTATTTTGATATAACCATGAAAGCATAAAATGAGAAGCTCAACACAATAACATAATCAACACTGAAGACACTAGATTTTTACGTGGAAAACCCTAAAAGGGAAAAACCACGGTGGGTGTTAGCCCACAGAAATATATAAGTTATATCAATACCAAAAAATAGACGCTCACTACCTACACGAAAAATAGACGCTCACTACCTACAAGGCTCACTGCTCAAATTTCTCACTGCAAAGAATGACTCACTGCCAAAGAGGTGGCTCACTTCCAAGGGTGGCTCACTGCTAAGGGTTGGCTCACTACCAAAATGGTGAACTAATTAAGTAGCATCTACTCCATGCCTGAGTTTAGTTCCTTTGAAGTACAATAAAACTTCTATGCCTTGTTCTTTCACTCCTTCGCACTTATCTTCTCATTTTCGCACTCATCCATCTTTTCGCAATTCATTACATGTCTTTATACAAGTCATCAACCTTAGAATGTACATCAAGGTTAGCAATACATTCATCAACCGTTGGAGCAATCTCCAAGGTTGGCATTACAAACATACACAGAATAGGACTGAACCTAATACAACATTGACTAAGGAAAATATGTAAAGATGTATGCGGATCACATTGCTCCTTAGTTGGGACTCAAATGCAATATGCCACATCACATCACTCATCTACAATCTTCAAAGCTTCTCCACAAATAATGAAATCAACCAAGTTAGCCAAGAGTGGTGAGCACATTAGGTCTTCTAAGAGCATTCTTTAACCACGATCCAAATTTCTCTCCGCGGACTAATCTAAAGGTAGGAACACAATCAGGAGACATCCACAAGCACATTATAATCATCAGAAACATCCGCACAATACCCAGACACTTTACCCATCAGATTCTCTAAACCAGAGCACAAGAACAACATTGTCAGCCACTGTCATAAAGAAAAGATAGCTTGCGGATGGCCAAATCATGAACCATTGGAGTTGAAGGTACTTAACATTATCTCAGACTTATCTCTAGAACCGCAGATCAAAATACTTCAATGTGGAGGAATGTAGAGCATAACACTTTCTCCCTGTCATTGCCAAACATATAGAAAAAGCTATTTTCACTCTGGTGAACATAAATCACTCAATTCTTCATACTGGAGGTTCAAACTCAGAACATAGCATCTTCAGATGGACTTATAAATAACTTCCAATCTAGAGACGAGGATATGCATTCTACAAAAAATATGGAGCATTCTTCTAGACTATTTTTCTATATGCAATACACTGTTTCCACTGCAACTCACTGTTTCTGCTAGAGAGGCTAATTTTCTCAATATCCTCAACATCAAGGTTGCTTAGATAAGTAAACACAAAGCATCTTACTCATTGCAAATAGACAACAAGTTAGGAGCATAGTTGACACTAATGACAACACAGATATGTTGGCATCAATGACAACACTGATTAGGCACATACTTGCAACAATATCCCCCTTTGTCATTGATGGCAACATATGCTGTGAAAATTTGAAAAGACCATCAAGACAAGATTCTCCCCTTTCTCTTTACACATCTGCATTCTTTTTCCCCTTGGGTTTTTCACATGATTTCTCTCCTCCTTTGACATCAATGGTAAAGGGCACATACTTGCATGCTGTTGCTCTGATCCACTGACTTTATAAAAAATATCTAGCTACTCCCCCTGAGAGGTAGCCTTTAGAACATCAATCCAAATCAAAGAATGACACTTTGAGCTTCACTAGATTGATGCATTCCTGTGCATCTTAGTTTAGGGTAGGAGGGGTAATGACCCCTAACTTTTCTCTGAGATACTCAAAGGTATCTTTAGGTAGAGGCTTAGTGAAGATGTCTGCAATCTGATCCTTTGTGGACACATATTCCAATTTTACTTCATTCTCTGTCACCTTCTCTCTAAAAAAGTGATACCTTATTGATATGTGCTTTGTTCTTGAATGCATCACTGGATTCTTTGAAATGTTTATGGCACTTGTATTGTCACAAAATATTGCAATTGGATCTTCATACACAACTCTTATGTCCTTCAAAGTCTTTTCATCCATAACATTTGAGTACAACAACATGCTGCTACAAAATACTTTGCTTCTGTAGTTGACAAAGAGATTGAATCTTGTTTCTTGCTCAGCTATGAGACCAATCTATTACCCAAGAAGAAGGCACCTCCACTTGTACTCTTCCTGTCATCAACATCTCTAGCCCAATCATCATATGTATAAATATTGAGAGTGAAATCACTATCCTTTGGATACGATAAGCCATGATCCAGAGCACCTTTTAAATATCTCAGTATTCTCTTAACTTCCATCACATGTGAGTCTCTTGGATCAACTTGAAACCTTGCAACAAGACAAACCACATGCATAATATTAAGTCTGGTTTGAGTTATATAAAGCAATCCTCCAATTATGGATCTATTATTTTTCTGATTAGCCTTAGGTGATTCATCAGTTTTTCTCAACTTATAGCTAGTCACCATGGGAGTACATACCAGTTTAGAGTCTTCCATCTGAAACTTCTTCAACAACTCTTTCACATACTTAGACTGAAATATGAAGTTTCCTTTATTTGATTGGTTTATTTGCAGACCTAGAAATAAATTTATTTCACCAAACATGGACATCTCAAACTCTTTTTGCATTTCACTAGAAATTTCATACACATACTTTCATTTCCTTCGAAGATAATATCATCAACAAAGACTTCAACAATCAAAATTTGATCACTATTAATTTTGAAATAAAGATTACTATGTGTAGTACCTTTATTAAACCCTAACTATAACAAGTACTTATCCAACCTTGCATACTAGGCTCTAAGACCTTGCTTGAGTCCATACAAAGCTTTCTTCAATCTGCACACAAAATCACTTTGGTTTGATAACCTAAATCCTTCTAGTTTCTCAATGTAAACTTCCTCTTCCAACTCACCCTTCAGAAATACAGACTTCACATCCATCTGATACACTTTGAAATCTTTGTGGGCTGCAAATGCCATAAATATTATGATTGCCTCAATCCGAACTATAGAAGTAAAAGTTTCTTCAAAATCTATTCCTTCAATCTAAGAGTATCCTTTGCATACAAGCCTTGCCTTATTCCTTACAACTTCTCCATTCTCATTCATCTTATTCCTAAAAACCCATTTGGTTCCAATAACATTACTGTCAGTAGGTTTGGGAACTAATTGCCAAGTATCATTCTTTTCTATTTGCATCAGCTCTTCCTCCTTGGCTTTTACCCATCTTTCATCATTGCATGCTTCATTCATAGTCTTTGGTTCAACCTTTGAAAGAAAATAATAATTGACTTGTTCCTCTACAACTCTTCTCCTTGTCAGCACACCTTTGTTTTTGTCACCTATAATATGTGTAGACACCTAAAAATGTCTCGACCACCAAACTGACTCCCGACATCCCTAAACACATCAATTTCCCTTCTAACCAATTAATTAAATTTTTATTTAATTAATTATCCCTCCATTTCTCAAATTCATATCATTCTATCCCCAAAATTGAATTAATTTCATTAATTCAATAGTCCAAACTTTAGCCAAGTGATTTAATAAATATGCAATATTTATTTAATCAATTTCCCCTTTCTCACTAAACCTAATTAATTAGTTAAACCATGCTCAACTAATTAATTCAACCTATTAATTGACCTATCCTTACCCTAGACAATTAAATAACTATTATTTAATTGCCTACCCTAGCCTACCTCATCCTAGCCCTAGGGTTAATTAAATAAAACCTATATTTAATTAATCGTAAACCTGTCATTTGGGTGGTCAAACGTAGTTTAACACCCTTCCCCACATCCTCCAAATAAAAAATTGAAATAAATCCACCTAAGTCAATTTTTATTTTAAAAACATCCCACATCACAATTAATTCTCCTTACACCCCCCATACCTCATTTATCTCCACTTATCCCCAAATGAACATTCCCCCATATGAATCTTTAATTCTAAAATAATCTTTCACCCCCATGCTCATTTAATAACCCCTTTTCCCAAAATGAATAAAAGATTTACTTTTATTCATAGCCCTCCATTCCTCTAAGATTGAATCTAGGCCTTCCACATCACTTTCATCCTCCACCATTGATCTTCCAAATCAATCTCCACCCTTGGATCAAAATCCCTCCAAAAAATCTATAAATACAACATCTCTCAACACATTTTGGGATCCAAGTTTTATGCAAAGTTACCATGCCCAAATGTCAATTGAGCTAGTCTTTTAGTGAGTTGCAATTAGAGTTAAGAGAAATTTCACATTTGAATCAAATAGGGTTATCTAATCTAGGAGCTTTTGGGTGCATAGTTTCCTCTCCCTCTTTGATGAGATTGGGTTACATTATGAAGGTATAGCTTTTTGTGTTTTATTTGCATTTAGTTAGTATTTCAACCTCATTTGTTTACCTAATCTACATTGGCACACCCGGTGGGACCCACAAGGTCTAAGTCTAATCTATTTTGTTGAGTTTTGTGCAAAGGATGTGTTTTTACAGGTGCAGCGCTATCCTACCTGCGCAATGGTACTATCACTGGCGCCTTTTAGCGCTATCCTCTATTTTAGCGCTATTTTGCGCAACACGTTTCCATTTTATAAACTCATTCACATGTCATATTTTAATGATCTTCCTACTATTTTTTGTACCTAACTGCTCTCTGTTTTGCAGGAATATTGGAAAATACAAGGGGAAGTTATGCCAAAATTTTCATAAAGTTTAAACATGCATTTTGGCTTCTCTTTTGTCTTGTTTTTCATTTATCAATACTAACAATGCTAACGAGATCTCTTATGTGTGTAGCCTAACACTCTGTTTTGGTTAGGAGAAACTCCTTTTTTGTAGGTTGGACGCATTCAAGCCTGTATCGATGCTATTCAAGCCCAGATTGGCGCTATCTGCAGTGGTAACTAGACTGTCTGACAAGTTCCGTAGTGGTGCATTCTAGGACCTATTTTAGCGCTATTACCTCCTTGAGCACTTTCTTTCTATTGTATTAGCGCTATTCATTGTATCAGTGCCTTCTATATAACTATGTAGCATAATACTCTGTTTTGGCACCTTCTGGGTCTCGTATTAGCGCTATCTGATGTATTAGCGCTATTTGTATAAGGTGTCAGCTTTCCAGTCTATTTTCTGTCAGTGTCACCATTTGTTGTCCGCAGTGGCGCCATTTGACCTCTGTAATAGCACTATTTTCCAAGACTAATATTTTATCTCTGTGAAGGGACTGACAGCTTGTGTACAGGTCCTTATTGTCATTTTGAGGATACTAACGAGTTTTTGCAGGGTTCCTTCATCTTTGTTTAAAACACTTCAATTTGGAAACTTAAAATGAACCCTTGCATGTTAGCTTAGGCACACATTTAGATTTGGTGTTATAAAATTGAACAAACAATCAAACAAATCTTTTTATGTGTGTGTGTGTGTGCCAAACATTTAAATTTGGTGTTCTAAAATTCACAAATTGTGTGCCAACAACTATCAAACACTTCGATTTTGGGCTTTAAAAAGAACCACAAATTGCATCAATTGAAATCATTAGATTAAAAAGAACAACAATCTGCATTTTTCACGCATATAATCAAAAAAATCAATCTAATTTGTGTGAAGTGTTTTCGTGGTTTATGTTTGAAGAGTGAAAAGTGTATACTTTTCCCTCGCACCATTTGGTGACCTTGGGAATCAAAAGCTTCCCACAAAACTTGCATTAATCACCCCCAACATAATCCAAAGAACTAAAATGAAGCATGTTTAATGTGATGCAATCATAAAGAATACATATGCTCTCCCCTCACATCTTGTATGAACTTGGTTATCAAAAGTATTGTTGTGATTGTGTTGCTTTTGTTAATCCTTAGAGGGCCTGCCACCCCGCTTTGAAAGGTGGGAATGACCTAAGAGGCATCAAGCTAAAGCCAAGCTCTTCCAAGCTGCTATATAAAATAAGGTGTTTGGGATGAAAGTCACAAGCAACAGGTGTTGTTTTGTTATATCGATAGCCAACCTCCCCCAAAACCCTCCAAGGCATAACCCTTGGAGGCTAGGAGATTCCATAATGGAGAGTAGCGCTGCCGCACGTATAACCACCTGAATGGATGCCCTTACTACGAACCATTGTTTAGCAAGCCAAAATCTTTCTATTTGTTGGCGTAGAAGGGAAACCTTTGAAGAGGCCTTGATTCATGCGGTTCTTAGCCGAGGTAGCAGGGATAATCTAAAGGTTTGGTGAGGGACAAGCCTTATAAGAAACCCAGATCTTGGTATGCGTGAGAAGTGTGTGCAATTGTAAGGAGGAGCCTGGTGCTACCAAGATCCTGAAGCTACCCACTTTGAATAGGCGCAGCAAGGGGATTCAACAAATACTATCATATCTTCACCTTAGGTTGTGCAAAATGCTTGTTTGAACAAAATCACACGTCGTTTTACAAACAAAAACTTGGTTATTGTGTGTTCATGTGCTTAATTGTGTTAATATGCTTAAGTTAATTTCAAACACCTGCCAAGAGACATTGAAAATCATTTGATCAAATTCCAAACAAAGCAAAATCCAAAATTGCCATCAAAATCTATCTTTCTCAGGACCTGACCAACACTGCCTAGTTTTAGCGCCATCTCTGTCTGATTGTGGCGCCATTTCACCTGTGGATTGGCGCTATTTTCAGATTGACTTGCCTAAAACTAAGATCCATTCAGTTGTGATCTTCACCATCTACTCTGCCATAATCCATATCCACCTTCCAAAAAACTGACAACAGTCCATCCATTTTCTCTTCAAATTCCAAATCATACGTTCTTTTTGACCTTAGATGATCAAATCACTATCATTGTTGGACCCTCTTCTATATTAAAAATACCTCAGTCCATAACTATCCATCCCCATTTAATCTTTTTGCATATCTCCTTGGACCAAAACAAATCATTTCAAAAAATCAAAATCCAAATCAAAACACCCATCAACAAAATCATCAACCAAAAAAAATTGTCATCCTTTTTGAGCTAAAGTTAAATCTAGATCTCATCATATCTTGCTTGAAAAGTCATTAGTCTACCTTTCAAGTAAAACAATCATCTCTCTGTGTAAGGTCATTAGTCTACCCCAAACAAAGAAGAACATCCATTTGTGCCAACACAAAATCTAGATCTTACCTAAAGCTCAACTTTGTTGACCATCAAGTCCTTCCCAAAAACATCGTCCTAATCATCCTAATCAATCAAAATCAACATCAAAGTCAAAACCTCTTCCATCAAAATCATCCTCAAAACAAACATCACCCATCATCCATCCTTTGGTCCAAACATTTGTGCAAAAGTCAATATCGTTCTTTCTTATCACCCTTAGGTTAACACCTTTGGTTTATCACCCTCTCCGTCTTATTACCACATCCATCTTTAGGTCCAACACAATCAATCCGATTCTCTAAGGTCTTCATCCCACATCTCACTCTACTTCTAGAAATTGAATCCATACGCGTGCATGCCCATCACAAGATCACAACATAAAAAGAATCAAGAAATGGCAGAATCTTGGCAATATGGCATGCCTAACACCAATAGCAACAACATACCCATCAATCAAAAATTCAACCCACCTACGTACTCTTACATTCCCCCATACAATCCCAACAAAAATCCTTTTCATTTCTTACAACAATCACAACCCCCACCACCACCACCACCACCAACACAAAATGTCCCCACCATATCCCAAGATGATCTAGATGTCTTGAGCTTTATGCAAGACACTGATAATATGGACCTACTTGATAAAATCCTAAGGTCGAACCTAAATAGATATCTTGATCATCTTCTCAAAATTGGTGCTCAATTATCCCCCATCATGACATCATCACAACCATCCACCTCTACAATCATTCATTCTACATCAAATACCCAACCCACCACCTCTCAAACGTCAACACCTATCGTATCTACCACCTCCACAAGCTCAACTGCTACCACATCTACAATTCCCACAAGTACCGCCATCCCTACCATCTCCCAACCTGTCATCACCTCTGCTACCACAACTACCATAAACCCTTCCATCCCACAAATCACCCTAGGTGTACAAGGGAACACCACACATGAAAGTACTTCCACGAGTGTGCCTCCACCTAATCCTAAAACCATCACCTACCTAAGACAGTTATTCTCACAGCCACCTTACAATACCACCAACCCCTCCAATGTCCACTCATCTAACGTCAATCCTTCCAATGTCACGTATCCACATAACCCCATAACTTCATCAACACAACATCAAACCAATCCCCAAATTCCACCACATATTCTCCAACAACTCTACACATATCAACAACATCAAGCACACATCAACCAAAACCCCAACCCGCAATAACAAAACATCAGCCAAACAAATCTCCAACATGGAATCCCACCCCACCTCCAACATCTCACCAATCAACAAGCCTACACACCCCAACCACGACAATCACAGGATCTCACAACCGTTGTACAGTCCTTGATCCAAAAGGTAGACAACATGCAAACTGGGGGCAAGCGCAAACACTATTCCTTTAAGGATATTTGCTCCTATCCATTTGATTGCACATTGTACATGTCCCCTTTCGCCAAGAACTTTGAAATGCCAAAATTTGACAAATACAAGGGAAAGGGAGACCCTAGGGACCACCTTAGGGAGTTCTACATCACTTGCTTAGAAGTCTCAAATAACGATACCTATCTAATGAGAAATTTGTAAACCATTTCTCCTACAACTTCGAGCATGAGATGTCTATGACAGACCTTTGCAACACCAAACAAAAGAACAAAGAAGCCTTCGCTTCTTTCTTGCAAAGGTGGAGAAGCTTAGCAAGCAAACTCCCATGGCCAATTCCAGAAAAATAACTTGTCACCATGTTTGTGAACAACCTCAACTAGGAATTAGGGTTTCATTTACAAATCCTTTGTGCATCTACCTTTGAAGAGGTCATCAACAAAGGTACCACTATCGAATGGGCCCTCATTGCCAAGGGCTCCATTAAACTGTACAACTACAAATCCAACAACAACAACAATAACAACAACAACCACAAATCCAATAACAACACCCCTAATACTAACAACAACACCAACATGCAATCAACTGACAAGCCACGCTATTGGGGGAAGAACAAGAACAATTTGAATGACAGCGTCATGGATGTGAAAGCCATCCAACATGTACAGAACCAAACAACTGCACATACATATGCAACCAATGTTAATAACCCAAGGGGACAAACTAAACCACACAAACCTCGAAGGCAATTTACACCCTTAGGGGAACCCATCGAGGACATCCTCGACAGATGCCTCAAGAAAGGTTTGATCACACTTCCACTTGTTAGACCCCATCAAGAGAATGAGCTCAAGGCCACATGGTACAATGAAAATGATTACTGTGAATACCATCGCATTGTGGGTCACAAGATGACAGACTGCATGCAACTAAAGCATTGCATCCAAAACCATATAGATAAAAATCTAGTCAGCCTTGATCAAACTACACAACCATCGCCAAATGCCAATCTTGGAGCTTACAAGGATCCACTTCCTAACCATAATAAATCCTCCTCATCTAATCGAGCATACAATGTCAACCCACCTCCTACAAACTATGACTCTATTGTAGGATGGATAGAGCCATCATCTCACCATGTTAACACAGTCACCATTTGGACACAAGCACCCAATTGCACTGTGACAACCTGCCGTGGCCGTGTATCTATCCGCACCACCCCTACCACCGAATAGACGCCCACATCCACATCAGATCCTGTCCCCCCTCATCCGAACACACGCCCATCCCCTTCCAACCAGTATAACCTCCTAGAGCATCTAGGAAAGACCCCCACACAAATATCCATACTTGAAATGCTCCGCACATCCCCCCTTCACAAAGACATCCTTGATAAAGCCCTCTTAGACACTCAAGTTCCCGCCAACTTGAATGTGACCCAATTCCAAGCCATGGTAGGACATATCACCTCACCTCACCATCTCACATTTTTAGAAAAAGGACCTTCTCGCCTCTGAACACTTACATAACAATGCCCTACACATCGAAGTCCGTATCCACAAACACACCATTAAAAGAGTCTTAATAGATGGTGGCTCTGACCTAAACATATGCACTCTTAAACTATTAAAACACTTGGGATACTCAGATGTGGTTGTAGACACCAACGAGTGCATCACAATCAAAGGCTATGATGACACCGGATGGTTATCAGAAGGCACCATCAAGCTCCCTATTCAAGTGGGACAGAAAATACTTGAAACAAAATGTCAGGTTCTTGATCTTGACCTCCCCTACCAACATTCTTCTCGGCAGACCATGGATTCATGCCATGCAATTTGTCCCATCCACATTCCATCAATGCCTCAAATTTCCTCACAACGACACAGAAGTTACTATCTACGCTGACCCCCGCCCCTTCCAATACTGTAGTTTTTTGGAAGGTCATAACCATACCTTCTGCCCATACAACAAAGCTACCACCAAAGCCAATCCAACAGCATCCACCTGATATATCGATCCCGAAAATATTTCCACCACTTCATCCCAAGCACCTCCACCACCCGAGGTCAAGATCAAGCTCAGTGATATGGGATGTGGGGAATACGACCTACACAATACATTTTGTGTGGGCACATTACCCAATCCTAAAACCTTTGGCATTCCAAAGACAGAAGCAGCCAACACCATCATCATCAAATGCAAACCATCACCCATCTTTGAAAAGAAACATCTCCTCAATCAGGATGTGCTTGAAGATATCTCATCTTGGCTATATAAGGACGAAGAGCTTGAGCAAGAAGTCCCCACCATCCCAACAGAAATCTATGGTAAAGGGTCTGAAATTGTCAAAAGCATGGGTTATAAAGGACAAGGCAGTATCGACCTTCATGAACAGGGGATCGTGGAACTGCTGCAAGCAACAAGAAATCCCTATACTCAAGGGCTTGGATATGGTCAAAGACAACGTATCATTTAGGTTCATTTTAAATCCCTTTGCATAATCATATAGGTTCATTTTAATGCTTTAAGTTGCATATCATTTAGGTTCATTCCAATCATTAAATTTGCATAGTCATTTAGATCCATTTTAATCCTTTAGATTGCATAATCATATAGATTCATTTTAATCCTTTAGATTGCATAGTCATATAGATTCATTTTAATCCTTTAGATTGCATAATCATATAGGTTCATTTTAAATCCCTTTGCATAATCATATAGGTTCATTTTAATTCTTTAAGTTGCATATCATTTAGGTTCATTCTAATCATTTAATTTGCATATCATCTCATTTAGGATCATCTTAGAATCATTTTTAGATTAGATTCATTTTAAATCCTTTAAATATCATATCATTTAAGTTCATTCTAATCATTTAACTTGCATATCATATCATTTAGGTTCATTTTAATCCTTTAAGTTGCATAATCATTTAAGCTCATTTTTTAAAATTGCATAATCATTTAGGTCCATTTTAATCCTTTAGATTGCATATCATCTCATTTAGGTTCATTTTAGATTTTCTTAGATTGCATATCATCTCATTAGGTTCATTTTTCATTCAGTTACACATTAACAAAAACATTCCAAATCATATCATACTCATTTAAGTTTGTCATCACATAAGTGTATTTTAAATTTGTATCATCACATTGCATCATCTCATAAAATATTTAGTTACATTACATCATCACAAACATAAATCATTTAATTGCATTTAACAAACATTTAACTGCATATCCATATTTCCATACATAATAGGTGTTTAGTTAGATAAACATACATTTCCATTTGCATCACATTTTTGACATCCATAATAAATATTTATTTGCATTGAACATCATATAGTCCATAGATCACAAACCATACATATATCAAGATAAGTAAACTCTCATTGCATCCATCATAAGTACATCCATAACATCAAAAACAAAATTGAATAAACAAAACACATCCATAGCATATAAACCATACAACATAGTGCATCCATAATCATAAGTATCATCAATAAAACACATAGGCCATCAAAAATCTCCATCACATCATATATCATCGCAAAAAATGTACATCGCTCATATATCCATCAAAAAATAAAATGTCCTGATACAATGCCTCCAAGGGCTAACATGATATAAACTGTCACAAGGAGGATCCTCTATCTGATCGGGTAGGGGATCCAGGCCCTATCTGTGGCTGAGGCCCTGCCTGTGGCGGCGACTGTGGTTGCGACTATACCTGCACCTGTGGAACCTGCTGGGGCACATACGAGGGAGGTGGCATCGTTTGCTAAACCAATTGAACTGATCTAGATCTATGTGACCTAGCTGCCCACGATCCATTGACCTGACTATAGCTTGACGCACACTGCTCTGCAGGCACTGCCACATGATATAAGGCCCGATAATAGTCTGTTTGTCCTCTGGCCTCCAACAGCTGTGCCTGTGCCTATGACAATTGTGTCTGCATCAATGTCAACATAGGGGCCTGTTAGATCTAGGGCACACAACTGAGAGGGGGGGTGAATCAGTTGTACAAAAACTTGCTTCTACTTCAAACACTTGAATCTACTTTGTTAGTTAACATCATATTAATTAACCATTCATCAAAGCATAAAGCAAGAACACCAGAGCAGATAAACATCAACACATTAGACACCAAGATTTTGATGTGGAAAACCTAGTTACGGGAAAAACCACGGGGTGATTAACCCAAGGATTATTCTCTATTAGAAGAATAAAAAAATAGATGGCACATGCCAGTTAGGGCTCACTGCTCAAGCACACTGCTCATAAAGAGGCACACTGCCTACAAGAGCCACACTGTCTACAAGATCATTGGTATTACAAACTTGAACTGGAAAATGACATCTTCACCATGTCTATATCAGTTCCGTTTAAGCCTGAGTCACACCTGCTCTGCCTTTCACTCTTTCTCTATACCACACTCATCCGCTCCACAACACACTTTGAAATGAATTCACAAGCCTTTATTTATACAAGACATCAACTTAGGAACAATCATCCAAGTCGGCAAACAACCATAAGAACATTCGCAAGATGAATAACACATCCGGTCGACCACCATAAGAACATTCGCAAGATGAACAACTCATCCAGTCGGCTAGTCTGAACAAGAACTTCATCCGGAAGAATATATTCAATTTTGGGCTCTATCACCAATGCAGACCAACAACACAACCTCAACATGATCCAAGAACCTTCACAAGCTTGCCTGAATGACCAGGTACATCCACACTTCCTCTACTCACTGGAATCTCTTCTCTTCCTCATCTGGAACTTCAAGAACACAGTCTACCACCACTGTCATACTGCAAGAGGTGTTTCTGGACCTCCAAACCATGAACAAATTGAGATGACACATCTCAAGGACATCCCAAACACTTCATCCAATCCGCAAGATAAGACAATGCACTTCTAGATCTCACCGAACCTCTTTGTAACACTCTGTCACTCTGGAGCATCTCCCAGAACTGGTTCTACTTGATTGATCACAACTTCTTCACATCTTCATGTGGACCTTTGAAATCTTAACTAGATTATCTCAAGACTCATATCTACAAACCCTTTAATCCGCATCCTCTGATACTCGACCGATTGAGTACTTTTGCCTTCTTCTCATCACTGTTCTTCACTATTCCTGATTGAGACTAATTTTCTCAATATCCTCAGCACACAGCTCATCCAATCCTTCTTATCAATGCAATATGAGTATGTTGACATCAATGACAACACTAATTAACCTCATACTTGCAACAATCTCCCCCTTTGTCATTGATGGCAACATATGATGTGAAAAACCATCAAGACAAGAACTTCTCCTTTCTGTCACAGCTCCCCCTATCAGCAACAACTCTTCACATGTCTTCTCTTCCTTTACTGCTCCCCCTTTGATCATCAACCACTTGTTTTTCACATGTCTTCTCTCCCCCTTTGACATCAATGGTAAAGGGCTCATACTTGCAATGCTAACACATCAGAATCATACCAGCTGCTCCCCCTTAGTAGCAGCTTCCCATCATCAATCTGGATCACAAGATATGACTGTGATATCCATTGGACTGATGCACATCAATGCATCCTAGTTCATCACCGGAGGGGCCATGACCCCTAACTTCTCCTGGAGATACTCAAAAGAGTCCTTGGGAAGAGGTTTAGTAAAAATATCTGCAATCTGATCCTTGGAGGGTACATACTCCAATCTGACTTCACCCTTGTTCACTTGCTCTCTCAGAAAGTGAAACTTGATAGATATGTGCTTGGTCTTAGAATGCAACACCGGATTCTTAGAAATATTTATTGCACTTGAATTATCACAGAAAATTGTGATAGGCTCCTCATATTCTACTTTCATATCTCTTAACATCTGCTTCATCCATAAGATCTGAGTGCAACTACTTGTTGCTGCAATGTATTCTGCTTCAGTTGTAGACAAAGATATTGCCTCTTGTTTCTTGCTTAGCCAAGAAACCAACCTTTTTCCCAAAAAGAATGCTCCTCCACTTGTACTCTTTTGGTCATCCACATCTCCTGCCCAATCTGCATCTATATATGCATGAAGAGAAAAATCCTAATCTCTAGGATACCATAGACCATACTCAACTATCCCCTTTAGATACCTAAAAATTCTTTTGATTGCCATAACATGAGATTCTCTAGGATCAGCCTGAAATCTTGCCACAAGACCAACAACCTACATTATATCTGGTCTAGTCTGAGTGAGATACAATAGTCCTCCAATCATTGATCTGTACTTGGTTTGATCTGTCTTGGGAGAGTCATCATCTTTGCTCAACTTACATCCGGTTGCCATAGGAGTGTTCATTGGCTTTGAATCTTCCATTCTGAATTTCCTCAACAACCCTTTCACATATTTGGTCTGAGAGATAAAGATGCCTTTCTTTGTCTGAGTAATTTGCAGACCCAAGAAGAAATTCATTTCACCAAGCATTGACATTTCAAACTCAAATTTCATTTGATTTACAAAAGTTTTACACATATTGTCTTTTCCTCCAAAGATGATATTATCAACAAATACTTCAACAATCAAGATGTTTTCCTTATCTATTTGGAAATATAGATTACTATCAGCAGTACCTTTGTTGAAACCAATCTGCACAAGATGCTTATCCAACCTTTCATACCATGCTCTTGGGGCTTGCTTCAAACCATACAGTGCTTTCTTTAACTTGCAGACCATATCATCATGATCAGACAATTGAAATCCATCCGGTTGTTCAATGTATACTTCTTCCAAATCACCATTTAGAAAGGTAGACTTGACATCCATCTGATATACCTTGAAGTCTTTGAAGGCAGCAAATGCTAGAAATAATCTGATTGCTTCAATTCTTGCCACCGGAGCAAAGGTTTCTTCAAAATCAATTCCTTCTATTTGAGAGTAGCCTTTGCAGACCAATCTGGCTTTGTTTCTGATTACTTCACCAACTTCATTTAGTTTGTTCCGGAAGACCCATTTGGTTCCAAGCACATTCTTGTTTCTAGGTCTAGGAACAAGATCCCAAGTATGATTTTTCTCAATTTGCATCCATTCTTCCTCCATTGCTTTGGTCCAGTTTTCATCATTGCAAGCTTCATTAATTGTCTTAGGTTCAATCTTTGAAATCAGACAGTATTCATTTGAATCTTGAGCAATTCTTCTCCTTGTTTGTACCCCTTTGCTTTTGTCACCTATGATCTGATCTTCAAAATGGTTTAGAGTTACATACCTTGGAACTTTGGGAGTTTCTTGCACTACTATTTCTTGATCAAGCTCATTTAGACAAACCTCTTCTTCTTGATTTACCGGATCAGTCTGTATCTAAATTTTAGAGGAGGATTGAGCACCTTGCACCAGAGAATCATTTGATCATCTTCATCATATTCATAGAACCTTGAGGGCTTCTCAATTCCTTCATCAACCTTCACATTTGTACTTTCTATCATCTTTCTCAATCTTTTATTGTAACACCGGTATGCTTTGCTTTGAGTAGAGTAACCCAAGAAAATACCTTCATCACTTCTAGCATCAACTTTCCTAGATCTTCATCTCTTTTGATGTAACACTTGCTACCAAATACTTTGAAATATCTCACAGGAGGAGTTACACCAAACCAAAGTTCATAAGGAGTCTTACCGGTATTGCTTCTGATTTGAACTCGATTAAGAGTGTAGACTATAGTGCTTACAGCTTCTCTCCAAAACATCTGAGGAACATTTGCTTCCATCATCATTGTCCTGGATGCTTCCTGGATGGTCTGGTTCTTTCTCTCAACTACTCCATTATGCTGTGGAGTCCTAGGAGCAGACAACTGTCTCCTTACACCATGCTTCTCACAAAAGTCTATTAATTCACCGGATGTGAATTCACCACCTCTATCAAACCTCAGACATTTCAGTTTCAATCCGGTTTGATTCTCTACCATAGCTTTGAAGATTTTGAACTTCTCAAGGGCTTCTAATTTCTCTTTTAGGAAGGTAACCCACATCATCTGGGAATGATCATCAATCAGTAACATAAAATATCTATCACCTTGCATACTTTTGATTCTTGTCAGACCACAGAGATCAGTATGAACTAATTCCAATAATCCGGTAGAGGACTGATCCTTGCTTTTGAAAGAGACTCTGCTCTGTTTACCTAGCTGACATTCTTTGCACAAACTATTTGTAGGTTTCACCAATTTTGGAAGATCTCTTACAGCCTGAGTATTGCTTATCTTGATGATGTTATCAAAATTCACATGACACATCCTTCTATGCCATAACCAACTCTGATCAACTTGAACAAATAGACAACTTTTATTTGAACCAACTAGATGGAAGATATTACCTTTTGTTTGAGTACCAGATGCAATCTCAGTTCTGGAGCTTTCAAAGATCCTGTATCTTCCATTCTTGAACCGAAGATCATAACCTTTGTCTACCAACTGACCAACACTGAGAAGATTGTGCTTCAATCCTTCAATATACATTACATTACCGGTTTTGCTCTTTCCATCAAAAGAAATAGTTCCCCTACCTCTGATTCTGCCAGCAAAATTATCACCAAACTTTACCATTCCTTCTTCATACCTTTCCAAATCTAAGAACTTGTTCTTGTCACCTGTCATGTAGTGAGAACATCCACTGTTAATAACCCAATCATCCTTTTCTTCAACTTGGGCAGCTAAAGCTCTTTCCACAACCTTATGATTGACAGATTCAGAGGATATTGAATCTTCTTCCTTGATGGCAATAAACACCCATTCATTTCTGGATTTGCTTCCTATTTCTGATTCATCATCTGTTACTCCTTCATTATCATCTTCTTCATGAACATAATAACAGTTCTTTTGGAACCTTTATCTATTAGCATTTGACCTTGCAGATCTTTTCGGACATCTTGAAGCAAAATGACCAATCTTATTGCAATTGAAGCACTTAAAGGGTAATTTTCCTTCATACTTATCAGATCCTCTTGGCAGTCTCTTTGCAATGAGGGCTTCAAGATGAGCTGTTTCTGCTTCTTCCTCTTCCATGTCTTTCCTTGCTTGATCATACCATGATAGCTTCCTTGAAGAGTTCTCTCCCAGATCAAATCTTTGTTTGCCTTTCACATAGGCACTGGCTTTGAATGCAGATTCAGTCTTGGGGTGATCATCTCCAAACTTAGCCATTTCAAATGCAGCTAGTTTGCCAGCCAATTGCTCTCTTGTGATAGTTGTATGAGTTCTAAATTCATCAATGGCAGCAACCTTGATTTTGTAGGCAGCAGGAAGGGATCTGAGAATTTTGCAAACAATTTCATTTTCATCCAGAACTCAACCAGCATTCCTGATTCCACACACCAGCTCATTCACTCTTGGCATAAAGGTAGTGATATTTTCATCATCTCTCATCTTCAATATTTCAAATTTCCCTTTCAGACTTTGCAACCTTGCACTCTTAACAAACTCATCTCCTTCATGCAGAAGTTCCAGTTTAACCCAAATCTCATATGCAATTGGTAGGTCAATAACATTTGAGAGCTCTGAATCATTCAATGCGCTTAGAAGAGCTTCTTTGGTCTGCAAATTGTTTTCAGCATCTGTGATTTCATTCAGAGTTGTCGAACCAACCTGTGGAGGTACATAAGCCTTTGTGATCATGGACAAGTATGCTTTTCCCATACACTCCAAGTGACATTTCATGCATCCTTTCTAAAGCGAGAAATTGGTTCCATCAAACTTCAGACTATCCTTCTTGTATGACGACATCCTAAAACTCCTCAAGCGGTTACACTCCTTTCAAAGGAACTTGGCTCTAATACCAATTGTTAGATCTAGGGCACACAACTGAGAGGGGGGTGAATCAGTTGTACAAAAACTTGCTTCTACTTCAAACACTTGAATCTACTTTGTTAGTTAACAGCATATTAATTAACCATTCATCAAAGCATAAAGCAAGAACACCGGAGTAGATAAACATCAACACATTAGACACCAAGATTTTGACGTGGAAAACCCGGTTAAGGGAAAAACCACGGGATGATTAACCCAAGGATTATTCTCTGTTAGAAGAATAAAAAAAATGGATGGAACATACCAGTCAGGGTTCACTGCCTGGGCACACTACTCACAAAGAGGCACACTGCCTACAAGAGACACACTATCTACAAGATCATAGGTATTACAAACTTGAATTAGAGAATGACATCTTCACCATGTCTAGATCAGTTCCATTTAAGCCCGAGTCACACCTGCTCTGCCTTTCGCTCTTTCGCTATACCACACTCATCCGCTCCACAACACACTTTGAAATGAATTCAAAAACCTTTATTTATACAAGACATCGACTTAGGAACAATCATCCAAGTCAGCAAACAACCATAAGAACATTCGCAAGATGAATAACACATCCGGTTGGCCACCATAAGAACATTCGCAAGATGAACAACTCATCCGGTCGGCTAGTCTAAACAAGAACTTCATCCGAAAGAATATCTTCAATTCCAGGCTCTATCACCAATGCGGACCAACAACACAACCTCAACATGATCCAAGAACCTTCACAAGCTTGCCTGAATGACCAGGTACATCCGCACTTCCTCTACTCACTAGAATCTCTTCTCTTCCTCATCTAGAACTTCAAGAACACAGTCTACCGCCATTGTCATACTGCAAGAGGTGTTTCCGGACCTCCAAACCATGAAAAAATCAAGATGACACATCTCAAGGACATCCCAAATACTTCATCCAATCTGCAAGATAAGACAATCCACTTTCGGATCTCACCGGACCTCTTTGTAACACTTTGTCACTTTGGAGCATCTCCCGGAACTGGTTCTACTTGATTGATCACAACTTCTTCACATCTTCATGCGGACCTCTGAAATCTTAATTGGATCATCTCAAGACTCATATCTACAAACCCTTTAATCTGCATCCTCTGATACTCGACCGATTGAGTACTTTTGCCTTCTTCTCATCACTGTTCTTCACTGTTCTTGATTGAGACTAATTTTCTCAATATCCTCAGCACACAGCTCATCTAATCCTTCTTATCAATGCAATATGAGTATGTTGACATCAATGACAACACTGATTAACCTCATACTTGCAACAGGGCCATACCAGCACCTAAAGCCTGCAAGCTACCCACCGACGCCTCTACCTGCTGTGCCCTGGCAAGCGCTGCATCCTGCTCCCCTATCAAAGTGACAATCTCACCCTGAGCCTAGGGTAGCTATGCTTGCAACGCAAGCACCTGTCCATCTGCTCCATCCAATAATGCTAAGGCCCCCCGCAATTGAACCAACTCGGCCTCCCAGCTCTCTAATGCCTCCTGCAGGCTAGCCACCTGTGCCCGTAGGGTCTCCATCTCCTCCTCCTCATCTCGAGGCAGCCGACGAGGTGTAAGGCTCCCTACCTCTGCCTCTTTGGCTGTCCCTGAGGGGCCTGCCTGCTGCCTGCTGCCCCGCTTCCTATTGTCCTATAACTTGCTGATGCGCTACTTGTGGTGGGGGTAGATCACCCCTGTCCACCCTCGGCTGTCCTCCATGCCGCCGAGGTCCTCTAGGCTGTCGCCCCACTCTGATCTACACCTGCTCAACAGGCACCTGCTGAACATGTATCTACTGCCCCATATGCCCCAGTCCTGCTGCCACTGCCGCCAGCACATCTATCAGCTGACCATCCCTACCAACCACCCTCTCCTCCCCATCCCCCATCTCCAATAATCTCCTCCCCCTCCTCTAGCAAGTCATCCCCATCTGAGTTACCATCCCCACCGTCATCTGAATCATCATCCCCTGAGCCTGATGCCTCCTCCACGGGTATTGCCTCGGCAGGATCTGTAAACCAGGTCGGCCACCACATCTGACACCATATGTTGTATGCAGGGGTAGTGCTTGCATCCCTCACTATGCTCCACCAATCCCACTGTACTGGCTGTAGAACTGCAAAATCATCTTGAGCAACCTGTGGCTGTGTGTGGCTGCAGGCCAGAAGGGTGCATCCCGGGGAGTCTGAGAAAAAATAGCCATCTGCTGTGGCGTGTCTTGCCTCAATCCAAACTACCGCATCACCCGTGACGGTAGGTACATATCTATCATGCGGTCTCCTCGACCAATCAAGTAGCACTGCTGAAATGTAAAAGGCAGGTGGATATCATCATCTGGCCATGGCTCCACCCCGATGTAAGGTCACCAGGTAAATCGAATGTAATCATCTAGCATCTGCCTCTAGTAACACACCTGTCCAGTGTAGGTGTACTCTACATCTCGATATAAAAACATAAATGCCTCAAAAGGATGGTGATAATACCCGCATGTTGGCCATGTAACTGTGATGTGCTCCTAGAACCACACATGCAACAGAGTCACCCTAGCTAACAACGCTGAATCATGAAGATAAGCAACTGTGTACATCTCGTGATATAACTGCCCCAGCATAGTTGGCCCCTAGGCATACACAGTCCCATCCGCGACCATACCCTCGATCATCTCACCTCAGCCAATTGGGAAACCCCTACCTCGCCTATCCGGCATAACCACCCCACCAATCAACGCACACAGGAACACGACAAAGGGATCTGCACCCGCGGCCAATGTCCCCTCGTAGCTCATCTCCCAACCATCTACTGATAGCACAATATGGTCCTCTCCAAACACTCTGATCAGAGCACTCCACCCTCTCCTCGTGTCATATCTAACACACCGACCTCGAATAGGTAGCTTGAGGATGCGATAAACATCCTCAAGTGTGATGGTGATCTCGCTAGTTGGTAACAGAAAGCTGCAGGTCTCCGAGCGGTACCACTCCATGGCTGCTATCATCAGAGCTTGATGAGCTCGTAGAACTGGCATCGACGCCACGGTCAAAAGCCCCAACCTCGATAGTCTAGCCTGCATAGCATCATCGAAATGGTCGAACAGTGCCATCACAGATGGCACGCATCGCTCCCGTGAATACACTATAAATGATGTCATATCATGTGGTGGTGATCACCTAAGTTTAGCGTTCTAAAATTAAGTTGCAGGTTGATTGTGCATTGGCGAGTCAGAAATTTCCATCTGCCTTTGAAAAAATGTGTTATATGCATTTTTGAATGCATATTGGGCTCAAAAGGAGGATGTACAAGGGTGGAATATACATTGAAGATTCTAGGAATATTCGCTGCTTGCACATTCGGTTGCATGTATATTTGGTTTGTATGTTCAGACATACAATGGTTAGATACAAAGAAAAGATACATTGTAGGTATATTCCGTGGAAGATTCTTGTTTGTATGTTTGACATACAATGGAAATATGCATTGAAAAATATTCAAGGGCACAGATACATTTGCTACAGTTGCGAGGCAGGGACCCACCACTTGTATATTTGTGGTTGTATATTTCAATATACAACCAAATATTCATTCCTAATGTACATTTCGGACCTGAAGAGGAAATCAAGCTGCAATGGATGGATTTTGAAGTTTGCGGGTTGTATGTATGTATGTATTGTATATTGCGGATATACAAAGGTGAGAGATACAAGCCAGACCATAATAAGTTTCCAATCCGCTTCATAAAAAGTTTCAGGTCCGCCTTGTATGTTGAGCAGTTGCGTGTATATGCATCCTGCATATACAATGATTTAAAAAGGGATTTGTATGTGCATATGTTTATGCATATTCAAGGGCGAAAAGGCAAAAATGAAAGGCGAAAAGCCAACAATAGCAAAAGGTGCCTACATGGCAAGATCTAATTGGTTGGTGACCTAGTCAACATGATTTTTAAGCCGTGAATCTCAGCGATGGGAAGTAGATCGATGATCATGTTTTGGACCAGCAGCGAAGGTTTTTCCTATGTATTTGCAATCATTTTTTGAGCAGGAAGACAACATATGCGTCCACTGTTACATTTCAAAGGGGCTGTGGGTAGTTGAGGCTTTAATGGCAGATTGTGCAGGGAAGTATGGGTCGTGTTGACAGTTTCAACCACCCGATTGATGAAGCAAGTCCCTGAGCAGCGGCTTGGATCCTGATCTCACCTACTTTGTCCTCTGTTTCTAGCTACCGCATTTAGTTTTGAGCGCCAATCTGATCATGCATTGTATCTGGCGAATTCTTAGGTTGACCGTTGTAATTTTGCTGAGTGCACAGTCTGTGTATTAAGGCCAAACTGTGTTACTCACTTTGTTGTTGAAGACTTGGGCAAATTTTTGTGTGAATAATGAAATACATAGCATTTCCTGGCTGTTGTATCTCTGTGGAGTTTATGTGTTGCATTTGAGTTGTATCTTGCACATATGTTCAGTTTCAGTGTTAATGTTATATGAAAAATGCTCCTTGCATGTGTTTTGCTGTCTGTCTCCACTTGTTGTATGCATTTCTTCTTCTGAATTTGGTTGCTAAGGGTTTCTCAAATTCTAGAATACAAATTTATGTATTGCATGCTTAATCTCTAACTTCCATTCAAGGAGTGGATTAAATTGTTTTAGGTTGAGTATGGAGAAGATTGTATGTCAACTGGGGTATTTGTAAGTATGGACAGTTAAATACTTATCCTTGGGTAGTGTTTGTAAGGCGAATACCAGTCCTAACCCCTTGAAACTTGAATGCCAGTTGCAAGCCATTCTTATGTATACGTCTAGTTGACTCCTTGCCCTGGGATAGGCACCGGTCTGTGCTTGTAAAGTAGTTATGATCCAAAACCCCTGTCTTGATTCCAAACCATCAAATTCAAACCATTTCATAACTTCCACCTATTAGTGTAGGAGTAGGATTAGGAACCCCCTGCATATTCTCATCCTTGACCAGATAAATATGTCCAAGAATGTTGCCAACCTTGTGATCTATCATGCAGATCTTGGTCCATACACGAGAGTATTCTGCCTGTTGCTGTCAAGCTAAATCTTTGTCATTGGTCTAGTCAATGTTACATCTTTAGCAAATAGGGACACCCCCTTGGTGCGGCAGAACCAGAAGTGAAGGGGAGGAGCTCACGCAACCTCCTGTATTAGTTGGCTGAATTTGCCTGTGCATTAGAACTGGCAAACCCTGATGCTGATTTAGAAGAAAAACCAACAAAATGGCGACTCTACTGGGGATCTGATAAAAAAAGGAAGTGTTATATTTTATCCATCTGAGTCACCAACAAAATGGCGACTTTGCTGGGGATGAACAGAAAAAGTGATATCTTGCAGCCTCTGGTGAAGTTTTGCCTTGCTTTGCTGGTGGTATGAACTCAGAAAAAAATATGTTGAGCTTTCAGCTGTTGTAAATTTTTATCCTCTCTGGAGAGGTGGCGACTCTGTAAAAAAGATTTTAGTGCACATGAAAGGTTGATGTATGTTGTTGTGATAAAAGAATGTTCTGTTCAAGCTTTCAGCATCTGGATGAGCAAAGGTACCTAGCTCCTTCCCATTTATATTTGTTGTTTTATTGCATAAGTTAGATGTCGAGGGGAAGCCTTAGGTTTTAGGTAGATTAAGATGTCTAAGAGTGAAGTTTATATGAATCCAAGTATGTATTCATCCATACTCAGTCAAGAGGAGGATGATGTATTGAGTAAAAAAATTGAAGAGATAAAGAATAGGTTGATATCCTTAGAAGCCCGACAGGCTCAGTTAAATGGTAGTAACCTTGTTGTGTCTGCCAGTCAAAATGATAACCCTCTTGTAAGCTCTTTTGATCCTTTGTATGACCAATTAGATTTGTCATGGGTTGATTATCAAGTTGAAAATATGCCTGCTAAAATTTACAATCAGATGCCTAGATTTAGTGGTCACAGTGTATGTGATGGGGGTGCACATATCAAAAACTTTCACTGCTTTATGGAGAGACATTCATTTAGGGATGAGATTATGTGGATGAGGTTTTTTGTTAGATCCTTTGGTGCTAAAGCTAGAGATTGGTATTTGAGCTTTCCAAAGAGATCCTTTGCTTGTTGGGATGAACTTGCTGTCTATTTCAAAGAAAAATTTGCAAGAGAACCTGCTGATCTTGTTGCAAGATTAATGGAAATTAAAAGACAAGATAAAGAGCCTACTATTGATTTCAGTCATAGATTTGCAGTAGCCCTTTCACAAATCCCTGAAAACTTCAGACCTGATATTTTAGCCTGTGTTGGCATATATTTTGAAGCTTTCGAGGAGGGCTCTAGTGCATTGTTGAGGGAATTCAAGATAACAAGTATGCAGATGGCATACAAGTTCGTAGAAAATATAGAAAAAATGAGAAATGAACATATTCTGAATTCCCTGTCCACAGGCTTTGGTGTGAATAATAGCTGTGAGGCTGCAAGTGACCAAGTGATCAAGGCATCATGTGAAGATGAGGATGCCAAAGAAAGGATCAATGATGACTCCCATTGCAAGGTTGAGGTGTCTGGTTCTAAAAATAATGATGAAGTTATGGACATAAATGAACATCTGTTTGAATAGATTTGTGGAGATGATTGTGATTATTGTGCTCAGGATAGAGAAGAAATAAGCAAACAGAGCAGCACTTCCATGTGTGAATCAATGCCTTCTTTTCAGACACATGGAGATGATGAAGAGTAGTCAGAAATTGAAACAAGTGCTAGTGCTAAGCATGATTGTTCCTCATTTGATTATAGTTTTGCTTATGCCATACAGGCTGATACTCCTCCACAAAGAGAATCCATTGGTAATGAAAATGCATGTTCTGCTACCCATGAACTAGCGACATACCATGATGAAGTTGAAACACCTGGACCACCCATTTATGACACATGTGATGATGAGGATCTGTCTGAGTATGGTGAAGATTTGAGCCCTGCTATTGGTTTGGATTCTGTTTCTCATCTTGATGAAAGAGAGACCAACATACATCATGAAAACTACTGCAAAGAGATGCCAGAGCTTGATCTTTTCCAATTTGGTGTTGTTGTTGGTTGTGCGCATGATGTGCATAATTATGAATTTGAAAGCTTCTCCTTTGATATGCCAGCTCATGAAGAGAGCCCTGATTTTCCTAGCTGCGTGGTGGACTTTGAGTGTTTTCAGTTTTCAGTCCAGCTAGGAGATCATTTTGCAATGCATAATGCTAACACAGATGATAACATGTGTTATATTTCATTTGAATATGCATTGTTTTATAAATATGACACCCACATGTCACATGATGCTGAAGGTTGTTTGCATAGGGGTGACGGTGACAAGCTAAATCAGAGGGTTGAATATGTAGATGACAAGATTTGTTCGTGGGTAGGTCATGACAGTATCTCCAGGCTTGATCCAGTGAATGCAGATGAAAATAAGGTGTTTGATAAGGGGAGATACATGTTTTTCTTTTCTTGGTGGCCTTAGGCCATCAAGTGTGTTTGGTGATGCAGGTTGGTGCAAGTTTGACTCTGTTGCCGAATGGATAGGGACTGGTCTGCATCCCAGAGATCTCAGGTTCTTTCCATGCCTGCAAGAGGCATGCGTCCCCAGATGGAGCCACTGGTGGTGATCACCTAAGTTTAGCATTCTGAAATTAAGTTGCAGGTTGATTGTGCATTGGTGGGTCAGAAATTTCCATCGGCCTTTGAAAAAATGTGTTGTATGCATTTCTGAATGCATATCGGGCTCAAAAGAAGGATGTACAAGGGCGGAATATACATTGAAGATTCTAGGAATATTCGCTGCTTGCACATTGGGTTGCATGTATATTTGGTTTGTATGTTCAGACATACAATGGTTAGATACAAAGAAAAGATACATTGCAGGTATATTCCGTGGAAGATTCCCATTTGTATGTTCGACATACAATGGAAATATGCATTGAATAATATTCAAGGGCGCAGATACATTTGCTACAGTTGCGAGGCAGGGACCCACCACTTGTATATTTGCGGTTGTATATTTCGATATACAACCAAATATACATTCCTAATGTACATTTCAGACCCGAAGAGGAAATCAAGCTGCAATGGATGGATTTTGAAGTCCGCAGGCTGTATGTATGTATGTATTGTATATCGTGGATATACAAAGGTGAGAGATACAAGCCAGACCTGAATAAGTTTCCAATCCGCTTCATAAAAAGTTTCAGGTCCACCTTGTATGTTGAGCAGTTACGTGTATATGCATCCTGCATATATAATGATTTAAAAAGGGATTTGTATGTGCATATGTTTATGCATATATAAGGGCGAAAAGGCAAAAATGAAAGGTGAAAAGCCAGCAATAGCAAAAGGTGCCTACATGGCAAGATCTAATTGGCTGGTGACCTGGTCAACATGATTTTTAAGCCGTGAATCTCAGCGATGGGAAGTAGATCGACGACCATGTTTTGGACCCGCAGCAAAGGTTTTTCCTGTGTATTTACAATCATTTTTTGAGCGGGAAGACAACATATGCGTCCACTGTTACATTTCAAAGGGGATACGGGTAGTTGAGGCTTTAATGGTAGATTGTGCAGGGAAGTATGGGTTGTGTTGACAGTTTCAACCACCAAATTGATGAAGCAAGTCCTTGAGCGGCGGCTCGGATCCTGATCTCACCTGCTTTTTCCTCTATTTCTAGCTTCTGCATTCAATTTTGAGTGCCAATCTGATCATGCATTGTATCTGGCGAATTCTTAGGTTGACTGTTGTAATTTTGCTGAGTGCACAGTCTTGGTATAAAGGCCAAACTGTGTTACTCATTTTGTTGTTGAAGACTTGGGCAAATTTTTGTGTGAATAACAAAATACAGAGCATTTCCTGGCTGTTGTATCTCTGTGGAGTTTATGTGTTGCATCTGAGTTGTATCTTGCACATATGTTTAGTTTCAGTGTTAATGTTATATGAAAAATGCTCCTTGCGTGTGTTTTGCTGTCTGTCTCCACTTGTTGTATGCATTTCTTCTTCTGAATTTGGTTGCTAAGGGTTTCTCAAATTCTAGAATACAAATTTATGTATTGCATGCTTAATCTCTAACTTCCATTCAAGGAGTGGATTAAATCATTTTAGGTTGAGTATGGAGAAGATTGTATGTCAACTGGGGTATTTGTAAGTATGGACAGTTAAATACTTATCCTTGGGTGGTGTTTGTAAGGTGAATACCAGTCCTAACCCCTTGAAACTTGAATGCCAGTTGCAAGCCATTCTTATGTATACGTCTAGTTGAATCATTGCCCTGGGATAGGCACGGGTCTGTTCTTGTGAAGTAGTTATGATCTAAAACCCCTGTCTTGCATCCAAACCATCAAATTCAAACCATTTCATAACTTCCACCTATTAGTGTAGGAGTAGGATTAGGAACCCCCTGCATATTCTCATCCCTGACCAGACAAATATGTCTAAGAATGTTTCCAACCTTGTGATCTATCATGTAGATCTTGGTCCATACATGAGAGTATTCTGCCTATTGCTGTCAAGCTAAATCTTTTTGTCATTGGTCTAGTCAATGTTACATCTTTAGCAAATAGGGACACCCCCCTTGGTGTGGCAGAACTAGAAGTGAAGGGGAGAAACTCACGTAACCTCCTGTATTAGTTGGCTGAATCTGCTTGTGCATTAGAACTGGCAAACCCTGATGCTGATTCAGAAGAAAAACCAACATCCTGCATCCACAACTTTCTAGTCAGATATCAACCTAACTTTTTCTGAACCAACCCTTTTCTTCTAATGTCTAAAAAGCCAAAATCATTTGGCGCCAAAACAGACAACTCTTTGCATCATTTTCAAAATGGCGCTACTGCTTCCTCTAAATAGCGCTATTTCAGAAAATAGCGCTACTGCGCAAACCGCTTTGCGCTAATCCAAAACATGGCACTATTGCGCACTATACATTGCGCCATTTTACCAAATGGCGTCGCCCTAAACTTTCATGCTAATCTAGTGAATAGCGCTAATGCCTCCAAAAGCACTAATATCCTATATTGCGCTTATCCCCTAGATGGCGCTAAAATTTAATATAGCGCTACTACCCTAGATGGTGCTATTCTAGAAAATAGCACTACCCTAGCACCATTTTGGCGCTAAACTGCTAAAATCCATTTTCTTCTAAAATAGCGCTATTTCAGATGATAGAGCTAAAAACCTAGGTAAATGGTGTCAAATTGTCCTAACCCTACCCTGGCGGATAGCACCAATCTAGAGGATGGCGCTAATCTGCCTGACCCTTGGTGTTATGCGCTCTAAACCCTATTTCTCGAACCCCAAAAAGTGACATAAACACAAAAATAAAAAAGTCAGGGTTAGACCCTACCTGGGGTCCAGCTTCCGGTGCCCTACCAAACGATCGAAACCGCTCTGAGATATGTCGAAGCCAATGGAACTGGGGGTTGCTCTCTGCCATCTCTCCTTCACTCCTTCTCTATAGTCAATGTGTGCAAATGTGGTACTCTAAGGGCCCACTTTTCCTAATATAGTGGGCCATGTCATCCTTCCACCCCCTCTTTGTCCTCCAGGGTGCAGATCTCAGCCTTTTTCCTCCATTTTTCTTCCTCCCATCTCCTTTTTCCATCCCCTATCCAATTTTTACTCCCATCGCATCCTTTCGAGAACTCGCCCAGAAAATTATTTATTTTCCTGTTGACCTCTCAAGGGGGCATCCCTTACCCATCTCATTCCTTCCCTGCAGCTGGGGCATATTTTCTTCAACCTGACGCCACTTCCCTCCTAGGTCCTGACACCACGTCAAAGAGGGGCAAATGTAGACACCTAAAAATGTCTCGACCACCAAACTGACTCCTGACATCCCTAAACACATCAATTTCCCTTCTAACCAATTAATTAAATTTTTATTTAATTAATTATCCCTCCATTTCCTAAATTCATATCATTCTATCCCCAAAATTGAATTAATTTCATTAATTCAATAGTCCAAACTTTAGCCAATTGATTTAATAAATATGCAATATTTATTTAATCAATTTCCCCTTTTTCACTAAACCCAATTAATTAGTTAAACCATGCTTAACTAATTAATTCAGCATATTAATTAACCTATCCCTACCCTAGACAATTAAATAACTATTATTTAATTGCCTACCCTAGCCTACCTCATCCTAGCCCTAGGGTTAATTAAATAAAACCTATATTTAATTAATCCTAAACGTCTCATTTGGGTGGTCAAACCTAGTTTAACACCCTTCCCCACATCCTCCAAATAAAAAATTGAAATAAATCCACCTAAGTCAATTTTTTATTTTAAAAATATCCCACATCACAATTAATTCTCTTACACCCCCCATACCTCATTTATCTCCACTTATCCCCAAATGAATTTTTAATTCATTTACATTCCCCCATATGAATCTTTAATTCTAAAATAATCTTTCACCCCCATGCTCATTTAATAACCCCTTTTCCCAAAATGAATAAAAGATTTACTTTTATTCATAGCCCTCCATTCCTCCAAGATTGAATCTAGGCCTTCCACATCACTTTCATCCTCCACCATTGATCTTCCAAATCAATCTCCACCCTTGGATCAAAATCCCTCCAAAAAGTCTATAAATATAACATTTCTCAACACATTTTGGGATCCAAGTTTTATGCAAAGTTACCATGCCCAAATGTCAATTGAGCTAGTCTTTTAATGAGTTGCAATTAGAGTTAAGAGCAATTTCACATTTGAATCAAATAGGGTTATCTAATCTAGGAGCTCTTGGGTGCATAGTTTCCTCTCCCTCTTTGATGGGATTCGGTTACATTATGAAGGTATATCTTTTTATGTTTTATTTACATTTAGTTAGTATTTCAACCTCATTTGTTTACCTAATCTTCAATATGATCTTCAGAATGATTGATCCTTACATACTTGGGAGTCTTGACAATATTTTCCGGAGCCTCTTCTTCATCTTGACTATCTTCTTGCTCATCTTTTTCTTCATTCATTATAGTCACAGGTTCATAGTAATTTAGGTCGGATATCTTTTCCTTGCCTTCATCTACCTTCACATTTGCACTCTCAACAATCTTTTTGAGCCTTTTGTTGTAGCACCGGTAGGCCTTACTCTTGGTAGAGTATCCAAGGAAGATTCCTTCATCACACCTTGCATCAAAATTTCCTAGATCTTCATCTCTCTTGATATCTAGCATTTGCTTCCAAAGATTTTGAAATATTTTACTGTAGGAACTCTTCCATACCATAATTCATAAGGAGTTTGAGTACCATTACCTTTCACTTGAACTCTATTTTGGATGTAAATAGCAGTATGAATAGCCTCTTTCCAAAAGATTTTCAAAAAATCTGCTTCCTTCATCATTGTCCTAGCAGCCTCTTGAACTATCCTATTTTTCCTTTCTACAACTCCATTTTGATGAGGATTCCTAGGTGCAGATAGCTGTCTTTTTATCCCATGCTCTTCATAGAAATGTTGAATTCATTTGATGTGAATTCACCTCCTCTATCAAACCTCAAGCATTTGATTTTCAATTCTATTTCATTCTCAACTATTTCCTTGAAAGATTTGAACTTCTCTAGGGCTTCTGTCTCTTAGAAAAGTAACCCAAGTTATTCTAGAATAATCATCAATGAGCAACATGAAGTACCTGTCTCCTTGTAGACTTCTCACCCTTGTAGGACCACAGAGATCTGTATGCACTAGATCCAACAAACCGACAGAGAATTGCTCTTTGTTCTTGAAACTTGTTTTTGTTTGCTTCCCTAACTGACATTCCTTGCAAATTGTATTGGATGGTTTCACAAGTTTTGGTAAATCTCTCAGAATCTGACCTAAACTTATCTTACCAGATTATCAAAGTTTCTATGACACATCCTTCTATGCCACAACTAAATTTCATCTGTCTGGGCCTATAAACAATAATCATTAGCTCCTCTTAATTGATAGATGTTACCTTTTGTCTTCTTACCGGTAGCAATCACAGTTCTGGAGCTTTGCAAGATCTTGCACCCATTATCTTTGAATCTTAGATCATATCCTTTGTCACACATCTGACCAACACTCAAAAGATTATGCTTTAGACCCTTCACATTTAGCACATTTTTAGTATTATGCTTTCCATCAAATGAAATAGATCCTTTTCCACAAATCTTACTAGTTGCATTATCTCCAAATCTAACTAGTCCTCCATCATACTTTTCAAAACTTACAAGCTTACTTTGGTCTCTGGTCATGTGATGTGAGCATCCACTATCAATAATCCATTCATCCTTATCCTTTTCAACCTGAACAACCAAAGCACTTTCTTCCACTAGTTTTTCTTCCTTCACATAGCTAGTTGAATTAGTAGACATAGGATCTTCTTTAATAGAAATAAACATGCATTCATTTGCACTGGTAGTAGAATCATCAGATTCATCATCAGTCACTCCTTCATCATAAAAATCTCTAACATAGTAACATTTCTTTGGAACTCTAGGCCTGCTCTCATATCTTTTCTTATTTCTTTCAATTCTTTCAAGACGTCTGGAAGCATAATGTCCTACTTTACCACAAGAGAAACACTTGAAAGGTAATTTACCTTTGAACTTACCTAAACGTCTTTGCAACCTGTCAACAAAGTTAGCTTCAATTTCATCAAAGTCATCATCTACTTTATATTTCTTAGCTCTGGAAATCTTTTTTGAAGTACTGGCTTTAAAAGATGATTCAAATTTTGGTAGGGCATCACCAAATTCTATCATATCAAAGGTTGTAAGATTTCCAAGTAACTGATCTTTGTTAATAGTTTTCACAGTCATAAATTCTTCAATATCAGCTACCTTGTGATTGTAGGACTTTGGTAGTGATCTGAGAATTTTCTTCACAATTTCCTTATCACTGAGAGTTCCTCCCATACCTTTTATTCCAGTGGCAAGTTCATCAACTCTTTGCATAAAGGCTATTATGTTTTCATCTTCATTCATCTTCAAACCCTCATATTTCACTTTCAGGCTCTGTAGCTTAGCTTCTCTTACAAAATCATCTCCTTCATACAGATTTTGCAGCTTATCCCATACCTCATTTGCAAATTCAAGGTCTACAACTTTTTTCAACACCGAGTCCCTTAAGGAACTTAGCAAAGCATCCTTTGCTTTAACATCTAGCTCATATTCTTTGATATCATCCTTAGTTGTCAAACCACCTTCAGGCATGATAAATTGTGACTGTGTAGCTAGCCATACTTTATAACCAAGACAGAGGAGATGGCTTTTCATTTGTACCTTCCAAAGAGCATAATTTGTCCCATCAAACTACGGAGCTTCATTCTTATAAGACATCCTGGATCTTCCTCAAGCTGTTGGGCTTTCTTCTGAGGAACGTGGCTCTGATACCAATTGTTGAACTACATCGGACAACTAAGAAGGGGGTGAATCAGTTGTCCAAAAACTTTTAACCAATTATGAACATCAACTTATCAATTACTTTTATTCTAATATAACCATGAAAGCATAAAATGAGAAGCTCAACACAATAACATAACCAACATAGAAGACCAAATTTTTACATGGAAAACCCTAAAAGGGAAAAACTACTATGGATGTTAGCCCACATAAATATATAAGTTATAACAATACTTAAAAACAAAGGCTCACTTCCTACAGGGCTCACTGCAAAGAATGGCTCACTGCCAAAGAGGTAGCTCACTGCCAAGGGTTGGCTCAACTCCATAATGGTGAACTAATTAAGTAGCATCTACTACATGCTTGAGTTCAGTTCCTTTGAAGCACAATAAAACTTCTTTGCCCTACTCTTTCACACCTTCGCACTTATCTTCTCATATTCGCACACTCATCCATCTTTTCGCAATTCATTACAAGTCTTTATACAAGTCATCAATCTTGGAATGTACATCAAGGTCGGCAATACATTCATCAACCATTGGAACAATCTTCAAGGTTGGCATTATAAACATACATAGAATAGGACTGGACCTAATACAAAATTGACTAAGGAAAATATGTAAAGATGTATGCAGATCACATTGCTTCTTAGCTGGGACTCAAATGCAATCTTCCACGTCATGTCACACCTCTACAATCTTCAAAGCTTCTCTGCAAATAATGAAATCAACCAAGTCATCCAAGACGGGTGAGCACTTTAGGTCTTCTAAGAGTATTCTTCAACCACGATCCAAGTTTCTCTCTGTGGACTAATCCAAAGGTAGGAACATGATTAGGAGACATCCAAAAGCACATTATAATCATCAGAAACATTTGCACAATACCAAGACACTTTACCCATCAGATTCTCCAAATCAGAGCACAAGAACACTATTAGCCACTGTCATAAAGAAAAGATAGATTGCGGATGGCCAAATCATGAACCATTGGAGTTGAAGGTACTTAACATTATCTCAGACTTATCTCTAGAACCGTAGATCAAAATACTTCAATGTGGAGGAATGTGGAGCATAACACTTTCTCCCTGTCATTGCCAAACATACAAAAAAAGTTATTTTCATTGGTGAACATAACTCACTCAATTCTTCATGCCAGAGGCTCAAACTTGGAACATAGCATCTTCAAATGGACTTCTAAATAACTTCCAATCCGTAGACAAGGATATGCATTCTATAGAAAATGCAGAGCATTCTTCTGGACAATTTTCTATATGCACTACATTGTTTCCACTGCAACTCACTGTTTCTGCCAGAGAGGCTAATTTTCTTAATATCCTCAACATCAAGGTTGCTTAGATAAGTAAACACAAAGTAGCTTACTCATTGTAACAAGGTAGGAGCACAGTTGACATTAATGACAACACAGATATGTTGACATCAATGACAACACCGATTAGGCACATACTTGTAACACCTCCATCATTCAAACAAGGCATCACTTGATTATCTACTACAACGTGACCTTTATTTTTCTTGTTGACAAGTCTTCCACTTTTGTATGCATTGGGGATGTGATAGGAAATGGCAAGATTTAGATCCCTACACTCGAGATTTGTGGGTGCCTAGTCTTTATGTTGAAGGTTTATTTATAAAGCATGAAAGAAGAAATCAACCAACTACAGTTGCAAATCTTGTATTCAATTCTAGATAAGTTATTTAAATATGTCAAGACATTTGCCTAAGGGTATGCTTGAAAGTTAATCTTTGCACTTCCTAGGCAAATTTAATTATTTTTGTAGCTAGCAATCAATATTTAATTGAATGCATTGAATTGCATAGTTGTGATTGGTGGTCAAAGTGAAAGAAGCAAACAATGCCCTATTTTTAAAAGTTAGGTTTGTAGATTTATTCTAATTATATTATCACAAAAATGTAATGAGTGTTAAAAAGGAATATTATATAGTGATTTTGTGATTATGTAATAATATTTTGTTAGTTTAATATATTGTGGTTGATATTTTCCACAATCTCATGGCATGTAGTATGCCTTCTTCCTTACATAGTAGTCTTTTATTTTGAGCATCATAATCTATAAAATCATATATCATCTTTATATAGGGGCAGGACTGAGTGTGGGTAGAGTTCAACATAGTTATGTTAACAATTACTTTTGCTATATCTAAAGTAACAAAACTAAGATCTGGGCTAAGGTAAGACTGTGATAACTTTGAGTGGGCTCTTAGAATAATGATTGTGCATGTAAAATGTGTTCTAGTTAGTGTTCAATTGTATTGTGGTACCTATGATACCAAGGTAAACTAGAGCATTGATCTCCTTTCCTTTTGGTAAGATGTAGAGATCTTTTGGCTGTGTATGTAAAAAATGAGTGGTGATATTGTTGGTGTTGGAAGTTTGTACCACTTTTCCATATGCTGACCATGATCACCATACTAATCATTTGCTTCAAGAAACATATTGGGGATATACAATGGTAATCCAAGAATTTTGAGATTTGTTATTAATTAATAAAAATCTATGAGTTGTGGCTTCTTTTAGAAAGGTTATTGGTAAATAGTAAATTGACACACTAGTTGGTCTTAATCCATTCTATGGTTTTCCTTCTATAGTATTATTTGTATTTCATTTCCATGAGGATAGTTGCTTGAGTGGTTATGAAACTCTAGGTAATTGATTGTAAGGTCAATTCAACTAAAATTTGAGTATAGGAGTTGATTTGCAAATATATTGTTGTTATATGGAATCACTTACTACTAACCATTAAGGTCATGTTTAGCATAAATGGTAAGTGCAAGTATTATCAAGTCCATGAATTGGACTATTATTAGAATATGTGGTTGCACTATAGGGCAACTGATATTAGAAGCTTAAGAATATTATTACTAATATGTTTGAGTGTATATCTTCGTATGATGATTTAATGGATATAGTGTTTCCAACTATATTGAGTATGACTTAGGTATTGATCATGCTTAAAGAAAGCTTATAACTACTATTTTGTGTCCTTCAAAGTTTAGATGATCTTTATGTCGCCTTGTTGATGCATGTTGTGTTCCATCAAGAAGGATGTCTTAATATAATGTAACTATGATACATGATCTCATTGAATCATATTATAGTAGGTCATCCCTTGGAGTCATATTGGGGCTTTTGCATAATTTTTTCTAGATGATGATATTTCAACTAATTCTACCTTGAGTTTAATATGAATAGATTTATTTTATATTGACTATGTTGTTATGCTAAATTTCTATGTATGGATTTGATGGTGACGATTTCTCCTTAAATGACAATATGGTCTAAGGTAGGTCATTTAAGATGGGTGATATTTTAATGTCAAACTAAGTACAAAGATGGTTAATAATTGGGACCATTATGTGTAGAGGTAGTGATGCATGAGCATCCAGTGGTGTAAAGGCAATCTTGCATCACCCAAAAAAATAATGATTTTGTTTTTTGTTGTTTTTAATTTTGGTATTTATGGATACCCATTTTCTTGAATAATGATTTAGAACCTTCAAAATTTCCAACCTGCTAAAAATAGAAAACTGTTATTTTTTGAAAGTTTGCATTTGAGCATGTATGGAAATGAAATTTTACTCAAATCTATGGAATGTAAAAATATAACCTTTGGTGAAGGAATTGGCCAAAGATCATTTGTGGGTTGAAAGGATATTAAAGTTTATGTTTCTTTAAAAATGCCTAAAAAAGTTTCCAAGTCAATTTTGAGGCACTTAGAGGCCCTGTACGACCCCAAAAATGGGCATAATCAGTAGAGAAGATTACAAGGGCGTAGATATCTTCATGAGATTTCAAACGCATCAAATAGTTCATCAATCAGACACCTGGATCAAAAGTTATGGCTCTCGAAAGTTGGGCTATTTTTGGAGGGAGTTACAAATTTCAAAATTTGGCTAGAGGGCACCAAAAGGGGCTATTTATGACCATTTTTTGAGAATCCTTTGGTAGTAGAGAAGGAGGGGAAAGTGATGAGTCATGAAGAGGAGGGAAAATAGAAAACCCTAGTAGATTTGAGTATCCAGAAGGCAGAAGACTCCAAAATCCAGAGAAAAGGAAGTTGTAATGTGTTGCAGCCTGTTGAAGATTTCATCCTCTAATTTGATTCCAATTTCTGTAATGTAATTTGATTTCAGTTCAATAAAATAAAATTCCTATTTTATTTGTGTAATCTATGTTGTGTGTCTTGGGTTTTACCCCTCATCAAGTGGTATCAGAGTAGAAGTTCCTGAGTGTGTAGACAAATAACTGAACATGATTCAGTTTACACCATGACTTGTGGTTGTGGGTTGAATAGACAAGAAGAAGATCAGGGTACCTCGTTGGTGGGAGAAATGATTTGATAGAAGAGGGTTTTAGATCCCTATAAAGGAAAATTGATGCATTGCAAGAGGAGCTACCAAGAGGCCTTGAGCCAAGAAGAAGAGAAGAAAGTGAAGATGAAGCTAAAGAAGAGCCATCTGAAGAAGAATAAGATGTTTCAAGAGATCCTGAGCAGGTTAGTTGTTGAAGGCCATTTCAAAGATTGGAAAGAGACCTAGGAGTGAAGTTTATACCTATTCTGGGGATCTAAATCTAGAAGAGCTTAATGATTGGATAAATGATATGGAGGAATATTTCGAGTATGAAGAGGTGGAGGATCCACAATGGGTCAAGTTTGCAAAACTTAAGTTGAAGGACCATGCAAGTATTTGGCAGAAAGAGGTCTCGTTAGAGGAAGAGGAAAAGGAAAGATTAAAAGATGGGATTGGATGGTGGATAAACTAAAGAAGCAGTTCATTCCTATGGATTATGAGTTGGAGCTGTTGAAGGAGTTGTAAGGATTAAAACAAGGTAACAAGTCTGTTAAGGAGTATACAAAAGAGCTTTAAAAGATTATTATCAGAATAGGCCATGCAGAGGCAACAAGGAGAAGGTATCCTGTTACATTAATAGGTTGAGACCAAGTATTCAAGAGGAGCTGAGCCTGGTCATAATGAACACCATAGAAGATGCATACTAGTTTGCTCTGATGATGGAAGAGAAGCTAAATAAAATATTTGAAAGAAAGAAAAGAGGAAGAGGTCATGGTGGAAGGAATGGTGGAAGATCCTACGTACGCTGAAATGAAGATCAAAATAAAAGTGAAGAATCAAGCACCAGTCAAAATCAGAGAGGAGATAATGCCTACCACCCTCATGACCAAAATAATAGGGAGCAAAGAAGAATAGGAAGAGGAAGACCTACACAAGGACCTAGAAGAGGAGGCTTAAGAGGAACTTGTTTCGAATGTGGAGAAGAATGACATCGATCCTATGAGTGCCCACAACATCAAGGAAGGATAAATAGAAGACCCAAAGGTAATGCATGAGTTGCACATGTAGATTAAGATACTTAGTCCAAGCATTCTGAAGATGTTGAAAGAGGAAAAACCTAGTTTTCAGAAGAACCTTGTTAAATGAGGATAAAGAACCAAATTAGAGGAAGATTTTATTCCACACAAGGTGCAAGTGTGAAGTTAAGTATTGTGATATTATTATTGACAGTGGAAGAGTTGATACTCTTGTCTCAGAAGAGATGGTTAACACGTTGAAGTTGAAAAGGAGAAGGCATCCACATCCATTTACATTGATTGCAAGAAATTTTTGGAAGGTATGAAGCATGAGCTTCAGTGATTTACATTGATTGCTAAGATCAACCAAGAGAAATGTGAAGATGTACCAACAGAAGTCTCAGATCTATTAGAAGAATTTTAGGACATTGTCTCTGATAATGTACCATAATTTTTACCACTAGAGAGGAAGATAAGTCACCAAACGGATTTGATACTGGGATCTAGTTTGCCAAATAAGGTAATCCATAGAATGACTCCTATAGAGAATGACGAGCTCAATGGACAAGTTCATGAGATGTTAAGGAAAGGAATGATAAGGGAGATCCTAAGTCCATGTATAGTATCTACAATACTAGCATCAAAGATAGATGGAGAGTGGAGAATGCATATAGATTCTTGATCCATCAATAAAATTACAATCAAATATAGATTTCCAATGTTGAGGATGGATGATATTATGGATTACTTGAGTGGAGCCAAGTACTTTACGAAGATTAATCTAAATTGTGGATATCACCAGATCTGAATCAGAGAAGGAGATGAATGGAAGACAACCTTCAAGAGTAATGAGGGCATGTATGAATGGTTAGTAATTACATTTGGGCTAACCAATGCATCGAGCACATTCATGCGGCTTATGAATGAGGTATTAAAAGAGTTTTTGGGTACATTTGTCATTGTTTATTTAGATGATATTTTGATTTTTAGTAAGACTTTGGAGGAGCACTTGATGCATGTTTGAAGAGTTTTTGAGAAACTGAGGATAGAGAAGTTACTGATTAATCTAAAGAAACGTAGTTTTGTAAAGGAGATGGTGTATCTGGGATTTTTTCTCTTAACTAAGGTTCTTAAAATGGATCTAGAGAAAGTGAGGGCTATCATTGATTGGCTTATCCCAAGGAGTGTTACAAAGGTATGATCTTTTCATGATTTGGCAATTTTTATAGAAAATTTATCAGGAATTTTAGTAGCATTTGTGCACCCCTAACTGAGACAATGAGAGGGGACAAAAAAAAGTGTAAATGGACTACAGGAACAGCCAAGATTTTTGATACATTGAAGCAAAAATTCACAAAGCAACCTATTTTGGCACTTCCAAATTTCAATAAGGTATTTCAGGTAGATTGTGATGCTAGTGGTAGTGCTATAGGAGTTGTTTTGAGTCAAGAAGGTAAGCCCATTACCTATTTCAGTGAGAAGCTTAATGATGCAAAGAAAAAGTATTTTATTTATGATTAGGAGTTTTATGCTATAGTCCAGGCTTTGAAGATATGGAGACATTATTTGTTGCCAAAAGAGTTTGTTTTGTATATTGATCATCAGGCAGTGTAATATCTTAATAGTCAAGGAAAGTTAAATTAGAATTGTTAGAAAATAATCAATCTATTGAGAGGGAGTGGTGAATCAGTAGATAATCAAAACTTAAAACTCAAACACTCAAGCATCAACACCAAATTTATATGGAAAACCCAATGTGGGAAAACCATGGTGAGAACAAATGCTACTAGGATCTACTGTCCTAATCCAGACTCACAAATGAATCCTTCGATTACAATTTTAAGAGCACCCACTCTAAGGAATCACCAAATCGCTAATTTTAGAGCATCAACCCTAAGGAGATTACAATCCCTTATTCTAAGCACCAACTCAAACCATCAAAGGCACCAACCTTTGAAATTACATTAACTGGTATGCAAATTATTGGTTCTTCCTTAACTTGAGATGCACATCTTCAATTCTTTGCTTTTCTCTTACTTTTCTCTTCTTTGCTTCAAAACATGCACTCTATCATTCTTTCTACATAACTTTGTTCAATTTTTCTTATATATATATAATAGAACATTTTACTTCAGTTTGATTGATCCTTCACTCCAATCATGCATTCACTTTGCATGAAACCTTTAACATGCATTTAAATCCTTTCTTCGGTTGATTTCCAGTTAGTTTGCATGAGAATGCCATGAAAATCACATTAGAATTATTGAATTTTGTAAAAAACTAGGTGCATCAGATTTTCACTCAACAGGCTTCCTCCCTTTCAGTCTTCACTATGCGAAGGGTGAAGACTGAAACTCTAAACTCTGAAACTCTGATTTCCTATTTCAGAGTTCTCTTTTTGGGCCTTCCTCTTTTTAGTCTTCCACTATGTGAAGGGTGAAGACCAAAACTATGAACTCTAAAACTCCAATTTCCTTTGTCGAAGTTCTCTTGTCAGGCCTTCCTCTTTTAAGTCTTCCACTATGTGAAGGGTGAAGAATGAAACTCCGAACTTTGATACTTTGATTTTTGATCAAGAGGGTAAATCATAAAACACAACAATAGAAATTGTACACAAAAAATAGAATGTTCTCTTATTGATTTGGACTACCCATTACATTACAAAATCTCAAATACAATTAGAGGATGAATCCTCCATAGGCTGCAACACATTACAGGTTCCTATCTCAAGACTCTGGAATCTTCTGCCTTCTGTAACCCCAAATCAGCTAGGGTTTCTAATTTCCTACCTTTTCTTGACTCTACACTTTCCCCCTTATCTCTACTACTCCCAGGGTTCCCAAAAATAGTCATAAATAGCCCTTTTTGGTGCCCTCCAGCTAAATTTTAAAATTTGCCACTCCCTCCAAAAATAGGTCAACTTCTGGGAAGCATAACTTTTGATCCGAGTGTCCGATTGACGAACCGTTTAAAGTGTTGGAAATCTCATGAAGTGAAATATCACACTAGAAATATATAAATGGATTTCCATAAACTTTTTGGGGTGTTATGGGATGTTTTAGTGCCTCATATATGATTTCAAAACTTTTTAGGGGACCTCACAAAATTGAAACTTTAATATCTTGAAATCTAAACATGATCTTGAGATAAAATTTACCAAGAATGCTTATTTGATTATTCTGAAGCTTTGGGGAAAATTTTGGGCTCAACCACTTCTCTGATAAAGACTTACAAAAATAAGTAAATTCTAGTATTCTTAGCCCTGTTGGAAACTTTGAAGGTTTTGAATAATTATTCAAGCAAATGGGTATCCAAAAACACAAATTTTAAAAATAAATGAAAACAAAGGCATCAATTTTGAATCAACATTGTTTTTGGGTGATACAAGATTGCCCTTACACCTCTAGATGCTCCTGCATCAGACACCCAGGATAATTTGAGAAGTGACCGTATCACATCTCATGAGTTAGAGGGAAACCAAGATGGTTAACCTCAACCTTAGATAACCAAGATGAATCTTCAATAGGCCTTCCTCTCCATTTAACTAAGTACTCTTCATATTGCTTGTTTCTTGTGCTTCTACCCACATGGTTATCCAAAATTTCTTCTATCTCCTCCTTTTCTGAAGTAGGTGCCAAAATACTCCATTGTTCTTCTTTGGTCCATCCTCTGTTCCACCTTCATGATATTTTGTTAAATCAACAATGTTGAACACAGGGGAAATATTGTTCCCATTCAGTAGCTCTACCTCATATGCATTTCTTGAATCATGCTTCTTCAGAATCCTGCATGGTCCAAATTTCTTCATTTTCAACTTATTATATGTTCCTACTGGAAACCTTTCTTTTCTCAGGTGAACCATGAATTTATCTCCTACCTGGAATTCCTTATACCTCCTCTTCTGATCTTCCTTAGCCTTGTACTGAATATTCATCTTATTAATGTGCTTCGTTGCCTCTTCATGCAAATTCTTCAAGTGTTCTGCAAATTCTTCGGCTTCAACACTTGTCTTTTCTCTTTTGTCTAGCTTCCTTAACTCTGAAGCATATCTTGGACTACTCCCATATGCAATCTGAAATGGTGATTTAGTAGTACTCCTATTGACATAATTGTTGTAAGCAAATTCTACCTATGGTAAAATCAAATCCTATCCCTTGGACTTATCTCCTACTAAGCATCATAGCAAGTTACCCAAACTCCTATTCACCACTTCCACCTATTCATCAGTCTGTGGATGGTGTGTAGAACTGAACTTCAAATTTGTCTTTAACTTCTTCCATAATGTCCTCCAGAAATATCCAACAAACTTGGTATCTTGATCTAAAACTATGCTCTTAGGTAAACCATGTAGTCTCACCACCTCCTTAAAAAATAACTCTGCAATATGAACATCATTAGTCTTCTTACAAGGAATGAAATGTGTCATCTTCAAGATTCTGTCCACCACCACAAAAATAGAATCATGTCCTCTTTGTGTCCTTGGTAAATCAAGAACAAAATCCATACTAATATCATCCCATGGCCTCTCTAGTACAGGTAATGGATGATATAACTATGTATTCTAACTTGTTCATTTTTCCATCTGACACACTCTGCAACTCTACACAAATATCCTCACATGCTGCTGCAACTGTGGCCATAATAATTCTCACCAACAATAGCAATGGTCTTATCTTGACCAAAGTATCTTGCTAATCCCCCACTATGCTTCTCTTTAATCAGGTTCCTTCTCATGGAACTCCTCAGAATGCACAACTATCTTCCTCTAAACAACATGCCATCTTGGATTATGAAATCCAACCATTTTGTCTTGTCCAAAGTAACAAGTTCCAAACAAGCTTTCCAAGCCTCTGCAAAATATTGATCTTTAGGATACAAACTTTTGAGCTCATCAAACCCAACAACCTTTGTCTTCATTTATATCAACAAATTTTGCCTTCTTCTCAAAGCATTTGCAACTCTATTGGACTTCCCACTCCTGTGCTTCAAAACAAAAGTATAACTCTGCAAAAACTCAACCCATTTTAATTGCCTCTCATTCAAATTTCCTTAACTATTAAGATATTGTAAAGCCTGATGATCAGTATATAAAACAAACTCTTTTGGCAACAAATAATGTCTCCATTTATTCAAAGCTTGAACTATTGTATAAAACTCTTGATCATAAATAGAATACTTTTTCTTGGCATCATTAAGCTTCTCACTAAAATAGGTAATAGGTTGACTCAAAACAACTCCTGTTGCAAGTATGTGCATAATCGGTGTTGTCATTGAAGTCAACATATTCTTGTCGTCATTGGTGTCAACTTTATCTTATTCTATTACTTGTTTGAAAGACTTCTATGTTGAGGATATTGAGAAAATTAGCCTCTCCGGAAGAAACAAGTGAGTTACAGAGAAGTGAAGTTGAGACAATGAGTTGTATGCTGAAGAACAGTTTGGTAAACTGCTTTGCATTTATTCCTGCTTGAAGATCGTGGTCTATGGATTGGAATTAAGTTAGAGGTATGTCTAAGGATGCTACATTTCAGGTCTGAGCCATCCACATGAAGATATGAGTGAGTTGTGTTCACCATAGTGAAACTTGCTTTTTTCTATAAGTTCAGTTGAGATAGGAAGACAATATTTGGCTCCACATTCCTCTGCAATATAGTATTTTGCTTTGCGGTTCTAGAGGGAAGTTTTGGATGATGATAAGTGTCTATAGTTGCAATAGTTCATGGTTTGGTGGTCCGTAAGCTATCTTTTATGATAGTTGAAGAGAGTAAAGTTCATGTGTTCCGATGAGAAGATTCCTATGGATAAAGTGGTCAAGGTTCATGCGATTGCTCTTGATGATTATAGCATCCTTGTGGATGTCTACTAATCATGTTCCTATCTAGACTTTGGTCTGTGTTAAGAAATTGAGATGGTGTGTGAAGATTGTTCCCAGATAATGTAGCGTGTAACTAGTCTTGGCCGACCTGGTTGATCCGAATGATTGCGGAGATCTCTGGAAGATTGTGGAAGTGTGTTGTGGCATGGAAGATTGAGTTTGAGTCCCAGCTAAGGCATGACATGATCCACATTTCATTCCCTTTGCATGATATTGCAATAGGTTAGGACCTATATTGTAAATGTTTGTAATACCGACTTTGGAGATTGTTCCAATGGTTGATGCCAACCTTGATGATCATTCCAAGGTTGATGTAGTGTATAAATACTTGTAGTTGAGTCATGGAAAAGGTATCCTTGAGCGGAAATGGAAAGATATTAAGAAAGGTCCAAAGGAAGAGCAGAGAAGGGGCAGAGGAAAGAAGAGGAAGAGAAGAACAGAGGAAGAGAAGAGCAGAGGAAAGGCAGAGCAGGGAAATTGTTATACTTCAGTCGCAAACAGAGAAAAGTGTTGATCATGGCAGTGAATAGGGTTTAACAACCCTCAGGGTTTAACAACTCTTATTGTAATCTTTCTAGGTTTAGGGTTGAGGCAGTGAGTCTACTAGATCTAGTTGTTCTTCATGGCAGTAAGCTAGTATGTTTAGGCCTGTGGAGTGACCAAGCCTGAACATCACTATTTCAAGATTGCAATATATATTGAGAGTTAATCCTTTCCATGGTTTTTCCCCACCTTGGGGTTTTCCATGTAAATCTAGTGTCTCTTGTGTTTGATGTTGTATCTGTGGTTAAGTTTCCAATTTCATACAAACATTGTTAAATCATAATAATTGTGGATAAGTGATGAATGATTAATTGCAGGAAGTGTTTAAGTTTTTGTGACAACTAGTTCACCCCCCTCTCAATTGTTCGGTGCATAACAACAATTGGTATCAGAGCCAAGTCCCTTTGGAAAGAGTCTAACAACTCAAGGGAGATCCAAATGGAGACAAAAGGAAAACAAATACTCTCTGATACAACTGAATGCTCATCAAGAGATATCAAGAGTAGATTGTCCAAGGAGTCAATTCACGAAGAACAAAATGACAACCATCAAAGATGGTCTGAAGCTTGTACTAGTGATGAAGATTGTTGGGTAATTGATAGTAGCTGCTCAAACCATATGACAGGTGACAAAAGTAAGTTCGCTAGTCTAGAAGAATACAATGAAGGGCTAGTCAGGTTCGAAGATGACTGCACTGCTGGAGTATGTGGAATAGGATCATCAAATTTTGGCAATAGACAAATTTTTGAAGATGTTCTTTATGTAAAAGGTTTGAAACAAAACCTCTTAAGCATCAAACAGTTATGCAGGAAGGGATTCAAGTTTGTATTTGAGAATGACTCTCTTGAAGTCAAAGAAAAATCTAGAGCTACAATAGCAATTGCAAAAAGAACTAAAAAGAACCTCTATCATCTCAGAAAAAAGTGACTTTCTTGGATACACATCTCAAACAAATGAAAGCTGGGTTTGGCATAGAAGACTTTTCCATACAAATCTTGATGACTTAACAAACTCAATTTATATTGTGAAGGATCTACTAGAGATTGATTACTCAAGCAACATCAGTTGCAGGAAATGTCAAAGATTGTCAAGAAAAGCATGGAAAGATAAAGAAAGATCTTCCACTAAATGATTGGAATTAATTCATACAAACTTTTGTGGTCCTACAAGAATATCAAGCCTCCATGGTCAAAGGTACTTTATGTTTTTCATTAATGACTTTTCTAGAATGACTTGGGTCTATTTTTTAAAAGATAAATCAGAGATTTTGGAAGAACTCAATTTTTTTAAAGAAACCCTTGAAAATGAGCTAGGCATGAACATCAAAGGCCTAATAATTGGGAAAGAAGAAGAACATATCTCCAATGATTTTAGTATATTTTGTGAAACATATGGGATAGAAAAACATCTCTCTGCCAAAATTAAGATAATAGAAGAAGCAAGTAAAACTATTTAGGAGAATGCAAAATTAATGATGGAAGAAGCAAATTTACTAGATGTATTTTGGAAGGAGGTAATACAAACCACTGTCTACACATTGAACAGAGTTCAGGTAACAACCAAAGAAGGAAAGACCCCTGTTGAGTTATGGTGTGCATCAATACCCACTGTGAAATATTTCAAAATCCTTGGAAGCAAATGCCTCATCAGAATGGAAAAGGACAATGGTAAGTATGAGGAAGTGATGGGGAGCACACAGTAGGAAACGCAAACGGGCCCTAATTTCCTTAAAGTTGGCGAGACTAACAAATGAACCATCGATACATTTTGATCGACCAGACAACCGTCATCGGAAAGACTTTCCTAAGTCTTATCGTTATTCAAACTTATACCGATAACTGTCTTTACTTTCTCTTCAGGGAGGTACCACGGGACTCACACTGAGTCATTCAACTCCTTACCATCGGTGGGACTTCTGCTATCGGCTGAGTCTTTCATCCTTCTGCCGATGCACTGATGATGGTTAAGTTTCCCCATGCCTCAACTGTGACAGCTTCCACACCAGTTAGTTGTGACCTTATTGGTGAGACTCTTCTCATTGGTGAAACCTTTAACTCATCTGCCAATGTCACACCTCTTCCTGATGGCATTTACCTTCGGCGAAACTTTCACTATTAGTCAGACTTTCTTCAGAGCTAGTGATAAGCTGATCAGTCCGATGTCACTTCAGAGCTTCACTCATCGATGTGATAATTATTATTGGTCACCTTAGGGTTTGCTACGCTGATACATCGATGCATAGTTTACCTTCTTCTGAACCCTAGCACATGGAGATGCTAGGTCAACCTACTGTGTAAAATGCTCTATTTGGATCCTCTGCACTGTCGAACAAGAAAAACAAAACAAAAAGAAAAACAAATATTCATACAATGAATCCATTCCACTGATTTCGACAGAAATCTCACCAGTGGAATGCTTCACATCGACATATTGCAACAATGGAAAGCATGGAAAAGAATGGAAATCTACAGCTATACATTTTACAGTTACAGGAAATGGAAAACAAATTGATGGAACAAAATTGTTCTATTTCTCCTTAGCTCAATCACATTCAATCACACTTCTTTGATCTGATCATAATGCATAATGATTTGGTTCATTCCTTTGGGTTTATAAACTCGCTTTGAGGAAAAAAACAACCGGCTCCAAGCAGTTGGGATAAAAACCAACCGATTCCAAGCGACTGGGAGAAAAACCAACCGTCTTAACTGCCCTACTGCCCTATTTTGGCATTACGTGATTACAATTTGACAAAAGTGTCCTAAGTTACTTGGGAGTTACAAAATGAACCTAGATACAAACTGAAATGACATGCATTGGTCAAATAGACCTTATTACAAAAGAAAACATGATTTTCTAGGTGCTCCTGCACCATACTCCTCGGGTGAAAGTTGTCTCAAGTCCTCTTAGAGACTAACTGCTGCAAATCACTACCCTTCTTTTTGATGTCTTCTTCCAGCATCCATGTGGCCTCTGAGTCTAGAAGTCCTTGCCATTTGACTAAAAGCTCAAAATAGGTCTGATTTCTTGTCTTCTTGGCTATCCTGCTATCCAAGATGCACTCCATCTTTGGTGGTTCCTTAGGTGGTAAATACTGCACCCACTCTGTATTATCTTGGACAAAATCTACTGTACCTTCTCCTATATCAGGACTCTTATATAATGTCGGATCAACAACATTAAATATAGGTGAAATAGCAATATCATAAAGGAGTTCAATTTTGTAAGCATTAGAACCATATTTCTCCAGATTCTGACAAGGTCCAATTTTCTGCATCATCAACTTGCTATGTTTTCCTGTGGGCAATCTGTTCTTGTTGAGATGAACCATGACCATATCTCCTATTTGGTACTGCACATCCCTTCTTCTTTGATCCACTCTAGCCTTGATCTTCTAACTGTTCTGGTATAGAGTATCTCTGACTTGTTGATGGAGCTCTTTCATAGCCTCTGCAAATGTATCAGCATGTCCACTCCTTTTGTCCAATCCTTGAACATCTCACAATTCAAAAATGCCTCTAGGATGACTACCATAAACAACTTCAAAAGGACTTAGACCTATAGTGCTATTTGTAGAATCATTATAGGCATACTCTGCTTGTGGGAGTACCACATCCCAACTACTGCCATGTTCTCTTGTCAAACATCTCAATAGATTGCCTAATGACCTATTCACAACTTCATTTTGGCCATCAATCTAAGGATGATAGGCTGAACTAAAAGATAAATTTGTACCCAATCATTTCCACAAGATTCTCCAGAAATGTCCCACAAATTTGCTATCTCTGTCAGATACAATACTTAAGGGTAACCCATGAATCCTGACGATTTCTTTAAAGAACAAACCTGCAATGTAACTAGCATCATTTGTGGTTTTACTAGGAATAAAGTGAGCCATTTTGCTGAACCCATCGACCACAACAAACACACTGTCATAACCTGTCCTTGTCTTAGGCAATCCCATCACAATATACATACTCAAACTTTCCCAAGGTCTATTTGTTATGGGCAAAGGTTGGTACAGTTCGGCATTGGTTGAGACCCCCTTTGCTCTCTGGAAAATCATACAACTGTCAACAAACCTTCTGATATAAGATTGCATCCTTGGCCAAAAGTAAAACCTTCTTACAAGATCTAAGGTCTTATTGAACCCAAAATGTCCTCCTAAACCACCACAATGTTTCTCCTTCACTATATTATCCCTCATTGAACACTTAGGAATACATAGTTGACTTCCTTTAAACAAAAGTTCATCTTGCAATGTATAATCTAAAAATTCACTGTGAAAAGCATTGGCAAATGCATTGCATACCTTATAAATCTCCTTGAAATCTTGATCCTTTTCATACAATCTTTTGAGTGACTCAACACCCATGCTTTGTAGCTGCACTTCTTGCACTATCAACACCCTTTTGCTTAAAGCATTAGAAACCTTGTTGGTTATCCCTTTCTTATGCTTATGATCATGGTGTATGCTTGAAGACTTTCCACCCACTTCATGTGTCTATGATTGAGCTTTTCCTATCCATTCAAAAAAAATGAGAGCATGATTGTCAGTGTATACAATAAATTCTTTAGGAAGCAAGTAGTGCCTCCATTTTTTTAGAGCTTGTACCATAGCATACAACTTTAATTCATAAGAGGAGTACTTCCTCTTAGCTTCATTCAATTTTTCACTAAAAAAGGCTACTGGTCTACCTTCTTGACTCAACACTGCTCCTATGGCCAGCCCACTTGCATCACATTCAATTGTAAAACCTTATTGAAATCAGGTAACACTAAAACAGGGAATTTGGCAACTTTCTATTTCAGACTCTCAAAGCTCCTATCTGCTTCTTTTGTCCACACAAACTTCATCTTACTGCCACCCTTGATGGTCTCCAACATAGGTGCACAAATATCACTATAGTTCTTAATAAATGTTCTGTAAAATGTGGCCAAACCATGGAAACTTCTGACCTCTCCTACTGTCCTAGGTGTAGGCCAATTAAAAATAGCCTCTACCTTAGAAAGATCCATTTTCAAATCACCCTTAGAGATGACAAAACCTAGGTACACCAATTCTTGTTTCATGAAATCACATTTGTCCAAGTTTATCAGTAACTTCTGATCTTGCAGCCTCTTCAAGACTATCTCGAAATGTTCCAAGTGTTCTTCCTTGCTCTTACTGAACACCAAAATATCATCAATGTAGACTACCACAAATTTCCCTATGAATTCCTACAACACCTCATTCATCAGCCTCATAAAGGTGCTAGGGGCATTTGAAAAACCAAAAGGCATCACAAGCCACTCATACAACCCTTCATTGGTTTTGAAAGTTGTCTTCCACTCATCCCCTTCTCTTATCCTTATCTGATGGTACCCACTCTTCAAGTCTATCTTAGAGAAATAGGTAGCACCCCCCAAATAGTCCGTTAGGTCTTCAATTCTAGGAATAGGAAACCTATATCTGATGGTTATCCTATTTATTGCCCTAGAATCAATACACAGTCTCCATTTCCCATCCTTCTTTGGGGCTAAAACAATAGGTACTGCACATGAGCTAAGGCTCTTCCTTATCAGCACTTTGTTTAGGAGTTCTTGAATCTGATTTGCTATCTCTTCATTCTGCTGTCGGGTCATTTTCAATGCTGCCTTATTAGGAAGTACTGCTCCTAGTATGAGATCTATCTGATGGCTAATGTCTTTGACAGGTGGTAGGGAATCAGGTATATCTTTTGCAATTACTCCTTTGTAACTCTCAAGCAAATCTCTAACCTCCTTAGGTCCTACTTCCCTCACACTTTCTTTCCTTTCCCCCTTAGGCTTCACAATCAAAGCAAAACCTACTCCATCACCTTCCTTTAATGTGTCCATGAATTCTTTTTCTCCTACCAGCATTACACTAGATCCTACAGGCTATGGATCCTTTTCTACCAATGATTGTATCCTATAAGTCACACCATCCTTTTGGAATGAGTAAGCATTCTTTTCTCCATCATGATGAGCCTTTTTGTCAAACTACCATGGTCTGCCCAACAAAAGATGGCAAGCATCCATTAGAAGGATGTCACACAAGATTTTATCTCTATACTCCCCAATACTAAATTCTACCCATGCTTGTTCATTAATGAGTATGTGTTGCCCCTTATTCAACCAACTGACTTTATATGGACTGCTATGGGGTATCTTTTCTAGATTCAACTTATTCACTACTTCCAAAGATATAATATTATCAGTAGAACCAAAGTCAATAATAACTTTACAAACCTTACCTTGGATCTTGTAGTTGATTCTAAACAAATCCCTTCTTTGAGATGGTTCACTCTACATTGGTTCCTTGAGCAACGTCCTCTTGATCATTAGATTTTCTCCCATTTCGGATGCTAGATTCACTTCAGGAGATGTCACACTCCTTGCATCTTCTTGAATCAAAGTGGTTCTCTTCTCACCATCATGAGAAGTTGAGGCCTTCTCTGGACACTTGTATGTTGGGTGCCCTATCTGATTATAGTTATAACATCTCATATTGGAGAGCTTGGATCCTCTACCTGATCCATTTGTCCCACCTCTTCCAATAGGCCTTCTTCCTTGGTAGCCTCCTCTGCTACTTGAGTCTCCAACTTGCTCTTCTTGGCTAGACTCACCACTAGGCCTCTGGTTAGGACTTCTTCCTCCAAAACTACCTCTACCTCTAAAATTTCTTCCACCTCCACCTCTATTATTCTTCTCACTCTTTCTCTTTATCTTCTCTTCAGCCCTTAAGGCCATTTGGAAACACTTGTTCACTATTTTTGGTGCTAAGATACTGATCTCATCTTGGATGTCCTGTTGCAAGTATGGGCCTAACCGGTGTTGTCATTGATGTCAACATAATCTTGTTGCATTAATGATAAGGATTGAAAGAGATGTGTGCTGAGGATATTGAGAAAATTTGTCTCAATCAGGAATAGTGAAGAACAGTGATGGTAATAAGGTAAAAGTCTAAGATAGGATGAGGATCAGAGGATACGGATTAAAGGGTTTGTAGATATGTGTCCTAAGGTGATCCAATAGAGATTTCAGAGGTCCATATGAAGATCTAAAGAAGTTGTGGCCGCTCTAGTAAAACTGGTTCCGACAGATGTTCAGTGGTGACAAAGTGATACAGACAGGTCTGGTGAGATCCAGAATTGCATTTTCCTGTTCTGTGGATTTGAGGGAGTGTTGAGGAAGTCTTTGTGGAGTGTCAACTATATTGGTTCATGGTTTGAAGGTCTGTAAGAATCTATTCCTTTGTGACAGTAATGATAGACTGTGTTCTTTAGGTTCCAGATGAAGGAGAGAAGGATTTTAGTAAGCATATGAAGTGTGGATGTTCTTGGTGATTCAGGCAAGCTTGTGGTGGTCTTTGGATCATGTCCAGTTCATGTTGGTGGTCCACATTGAAGTTGGAGTTCACATTTGAAAAACAACTTTCAGATGATGGTGTTCCTCCTGAGACAGGCCAACTGGATGAGTTATACATCTTGTGGATGTTCTTGTGGATGTTTGCTGACTTAGATGATCATTCCTAAGTTGATGTCTTGTATAAATAAGGGATTGCAAAGTCATTTCAAAGTTGTCCTTGTTGAGATGTGTGTGTGGTAGCAAGGAGGAGAGCGAAAGGCAGAGCAGAAGTATTGGGCTTAAATGGAACTGATTCAAGCATGGTAAAGATGCTATTCTCCAGTTCATGTATGTGATACTTATTTCTTTGTAGACAGTGTGTCTCTTGTAGGCAGTGAGCCTCTTGTGAGTAGTGTGCTTGGGCAGTGAGCCCTAATTGGCATGTGCCATTTGTTCTTTCTATTCTTCTAATAGAGAATACATTCTTGGGTTAATCACCCCATGGTTTTTCCCTTAACCAGGTTTTCCACGTCAAAATCTTGGTTTCTCATGTGTTGATGTGTTTCTGCTCTTGATTTGTTGCATTGTGTTTCCATGATTAATTTATTATTATGCTACTGAATTGCTAAGTGGAGTTAAGTGTGTAATTGGAAGAAAGTTTTGTACAACTGATTCACCCCCCCTCTCAGTTGTGTGCCCTTAGTCTAACAATTGGTATCAAAGCCAAGTTCCTCTAAAAGGAGCTTAACCACTTGAGGAGATCCAGGATGTCGTCTTACAAGAAGGATAGTCTGAAGTTTGATGGAACCAATTTTAATCTTTGGAAAGGTCGCATGAAATGTCACTTGCAATGTATGGGAAAGGCGTACTGGACCATGGCTACAACATAGTATGCACCTCCACAGGGTGGTCTGAAATCCCAAAGTGAAATCACAGATGCTGAAAATAATCCGCAGACTACAGAAGCTCTTCTAAGTGCATTATCTGATTCAGAGCTCTCAAATATTATTGACCTACTAACTACTTTTGAGATTTGGCAAAAATTGAAACTTCTACATGAAGGAGACAAGTATGTTAAATGGGCAAGGTTACCGAGTCTGAAAGGGAAATTTAAAAATATGAAGATGAGAGATGATGAAAATATTACTACTTTTATGTCAAGAGTAAATGAGATTGTTTGTAGAATTAGAAATGCTGCTGGAGTCTTGGATGAAAATGAGATTGTTGGCAAAATTCTCAGATCCCTACCTGCTTCTTACAAAATCAAGGCTGCTTCCATTGAAGAATTCAGAGCCCATACAACTATCACAAGAGATCAATTGGCTGGCAAATTAGCAGCATTTGAAATGACAGAGTTTGGAGATGACCCCCCCAAGACTGAATCTGCATTCAAAGCTAGTGCTTCTGTAAAAGGTAAAAAAAGGTTTGATCTAGGAGAGAACTCATCAAGGAAATTGTCATGGTATGAAAAAGCAAGAAAAGATCTGGAAGAAGAAGAAGTAGAAACTACTCAACTTGAAGCCCTTATTGCAAAGAGACTACCAAGAGGATCTGGTAAGTATGAAGGAAAATTGCCTTTTAAGTGTTTTAACTACAATAAGATTGGTCATTTTGCCTCAAAGTGTCCGGAAAGATTTTCAAGGCCAAACCCTAACCGATCAAGGTTCCAAAAGAATTGTTACTATGTTCATGAAGAAGATGATAATGAAGGAGTAATAGATGATGAATCAGAGATAGGAAACAAATTCGGAAGTGAATGGGTGTTTATTGCCATCAAGGAAGAAGAACCAATATCCTTTGAATCTGTCAATCATAAAGTTTTAGAAAGAGCTCTGGCTGCCCAAGTTGAAGAAAAGGTTGACTGGGTCATTGACAGTGGATGCTGTCACCATATGATAGGTGACAAAATAAGTTTGTAGATTTGGAAAGGTATGGAGGAGTGGTAAAGTTTGGTGATAATTCTGCTGGTAGAATCGGAGGTAGAGGAACTATTTCTTTTGATGGAAGAAACAAAACCAGTAATGTATGTATGTTGAAGGATTGAAGCACAATCTTCTCAATGTTGGACAGTTGGTGGACAAAGCCTATGATCTCCGGTTCAAGAATGGAAAATGAAAGATCTTTGAAAGCTTTGGAACAGAGATTGCATCTGGTACTCAAACTAAAGGTAATATCTTCCACTTGGTTGGTACTGGTAAAAGTTGCTTTTTTGTTCAAGTTGATCAGAGTTGGTTATGGCATAGGAGGATGTGTCATGTGAATTTTGATAAAATCATCAAGATAAGCAATACTTAGGCTGTAAGAGATCTTCCAAAATTGGTGAAACCTACTAATATCTTGTGCAAAGAATGTCAATTGGGTAAGCTAAGCAGAGTCTCATTCAAAAGTAAGGAATTGTCTTCTACCGGATTATTGGACTTAGTTCATACTGATCTTTGTGGTCCGGCAAGAATCAGAAGTATGCAAGGTGATAGATACTTCATGTTACTAATTGATGACTATTCCCAGATGATGTGGGTAACCTTTCTAAAAGAAAAATCAGAAGCTCTTCAGAAATTAAAAATATTCAAGGCTATGGTAGAGAATGAAACCGGATTAAAATTGAAATGTCTGAGGTTTGATAGAGATGGAGAATTCACATCCGGTGAATTCATAGAGTTCTATGAGAAACATGGAATAAAGAGATAATTGTTTGCTCCTAGGACTCCACAGTAGAATAGAGTAGTGGAGAGAAAGAACTGGACCATCCAAGAAGCTTCTAGGACCATAATGATGGAAGCAAATGTTCCTCAGATCTATTGGAGAGAAGCTGTCAGCACTGCAGTCTATACTCTCAATCGAGTTCAAATTAGAAGCAATACTGGTAAGACTCCTTATGAACTTTGGTTTGGCATCACTCCTACTGTGAGGTATTTCAAAGTTTTTGGTAGCAAATGTTACATTAAAAGAGATGAAGATCTAAGAAAGTTTGATACTAGAAGTGATGAAGGAATATTCTTGGGTTACTCTACTCAAAGCAAAGCATAACGGTGTTATAACAAGAGACTGAGAAAGATGATAGAAAGTACAAATGTGAAGGTTGATGAGGGAATTGAAAAACCCTCAAGGTTTTATGAATATGATTAAGATGATCAGAATGGTGTTCTAACTCAAGGAGCCCAAGCCTCCTCCGTAATTCAGATTCAAACCAATCCGGTAAACCAGGAAGAAGAGATGAGTTTCAATGAGCCTGATCAAGAATCAGAAGTGCAAGAAATTCCCCAAGTTCCCAGGTATGTAAGACTGAACCACTCTGAAGATCAGATCATAGGTGATAAAAGCAAAGGAGTACAAACAAGAAGAATAATTGCTCAAAATTCAAAAGAGTATTGTCTGATTTCAAAGATTAAACCTAAGACATTGAATGCAGCTTGCAATGATGAAAACTGGACTAAAGCAATGGAGGAAGAGCTGATGCAAATTGAGAAAAATCACACTTGGGATCTTGTTCCTAGACCTAGAAACAAGAATGTGATTGGAATAAAATGGGTCTTCTGGAACAAACTGAATGAAGTTGGTGAAGTAGAAATAAAGCTAGATGGGTCTGCAAGGGTTACTCTCAAATAGAAGGAGTTGATTTTGAAGAAACTTTTGCTTCGGTGGCAAGAATTGAAGTAGTTAGATTATTTCTTGCCTTTGTTGCCTTCAAGGATTTCAAGGTATATTAGATGGATGTCAAGTCTGCCTTCCTGAACGGTGACTTGGAAGAAGAAGTGTACATAGAGCAAGCGAATGGATTTCAATTGTCTGATCATGATGATATGGTCTGCAAGTTGAAGAAGGCACTGTATGGACTAAAGCAAGCCCCAAGAGCCTGGTATGAAATATTGGATAAGCATCTTTTGAAGATTGGTTTCAACAAAGGTACTGCTGACAGTAATTTGTATTTCAAAATTGATCATGAAAACATCTTGATTGTTGAAGTGTTTGTTGATGATATCATTTTTGGAGGAAGAGATGGTATGTGTAAAACGTTTGCAAATCAAATAAAAAATGAGTTTGAGATGTCCATGCTTGGTGAAATAAATTTCTTCTTGGGTCTGCAAATCACTCAAACAAAGAAAGGAATCTTCATTTCTCAGACCAAATATGTGAAAGAATTGTTAAAGAAATTTGGGATGGAAGACTCAAAACCAATGAATACTCCCATGGCAACCGGATGTAAATTGAGCAAAGATGATGATTCTCCTAAGGCTGATTAGACAAAATATAGGTCAATGATTGGAGGACTATTGTATCTCACTCAAACTAGACCAGACATTATGCAAGTTGTTGGTCTTGTTGCTAGATTTAGGTTGATCCTAGAGAATCTCATGTCATGGCAATCAAGAGGATTTTTAGATATCTAAAAGGGACAGTTGAGTATGATTTGTGGTATCCTAGAGATCATGATTTCTCTCTTCATGCATATACATATGCAGATTGGGCAGGAGATGTGGATGACCGGAAGAGTACCAGTGGTGGAGCATTCTTTTTGGGGAAGAGATTGGTTTCTTGGCCAAGAAAGAAACAAGAGGCAATATCTCTGTCTACAACTAAAGCAGAATATATTGCAGCAGTAGGTAGTTGCACTCAAGTTTTGTGGATGAAGCAAATGCTAAGAGATATCAAAGTGGAGTATGAGGAACCTATCACAATCTTCTGTGATAATTCAAGTGCAATAAATATATCTAAGAATCTGATGTTACATTCAAAGACTAAACACATATCCATCAAGTTTCACTTTTTGAGAGAGCAAGTGAAAAAGAATGAAGTCAAATTGGAGTTTGTACCTTCCAAGGATTAGATTGCAGACATCTTTACTAAACCTCTACCTAAGGATTCTTTTGAGTATCTCAGGGACAAGCTAGGGGTTATTGCCCCTCTGGTGATGAACTAAGGTGCATTGAGGTGCATCAGTTTGGTGGATATCACAGTAATATCTTGTGATCCGGATTGATGATGGGGAGCTTCTACTCAGGGGGGGCAACAGGTATGATTCTAAAGTGTTGGAATTGCAAGTATGTGCCCTTTGCCATTGATTTCAAAGGGGGAGAGAAGACATGTGAAAAACAAGTGGTTTCTAATCAAAGGGGGAGCAGTAAAGGGAGAGAAGACATGTGAATGGTTGTTGCTGATAGGGGGAGTTGTGACAGTGAGGAGAAGTTCTTGTCTTGATGGTTAAAACAATTTATCACACCATATGTTGCCATCAATGACAAAGGGGGAGATTGCTGCAAGTATGGGCCTAACTGGTGTTGTCATTGATGTCAACATACTCCTGTTGCATTAATGATAAGGATTGAAAGAGCTGTGTGCTGAGGATATTGAGAAAATTAGTGTCAATCAGGAACAATGAAGAATGGTGATGGCAATAAGGTAAAAGTCCAAGATAGGATGAGGATCAGAGGATGCGGATTAAGGGGTTTGCAAATATGTGTCCTAAGGTGATCCAGTAGAGATTTCAGAGGTCCACATGAAGGTCTGAAGAAGTTGTGGCTGCTCTAGTAAAACTAGTTCTGGTAGATGTTCAGTGGTGATAGAGTGATACAGACAGGTCCGGTGAGATCTAGAATTGCATTTTCCTGTTTTGCAGATTTGAGGGAGTGTTGAGGAAGTCTTTGTGGAGTGTCAACTAGATTGGTTCGTGGTTTGAAGGTCTGCAAGTATCTATTCCTTTGTGACAATAATGACAGACTGTGTTCTTTAGGTTCTAGATGAAGGAGAGAAGGATTTCAGTAAGCAGATGAAGTGTGGATGTTCTTGGTGATTCAGGAAAGCTTGTGGTGGTCTTTGGATGTCCAGTTCATGTTGGTGGTCCGCATTGAAGTTGGAGTTTGCATTTGAAGAACAACTTTTGGATGATGGTGTTCCTCCTGAGACAAGCTGACCGGATGAGTTATACATCTTGCGGATGTTCTTGTGGATGTTTGCCGACTTAGATGATCATTCCTAAGTTGATGTCTTGTATAAATAAGGGATTGCGAAGTCATTTCAAAGTTGTCCTTGTTGAGATGTGTGTGTGGTAGCAAGGAGGAAAGTGAAAGGCAGATCAGAAGTATTGGGCTTAAATGGAACCGATTCAAGCATGGTAAAGATGCTATTCTCCAGTTCATGTATGTGATACTTATTTCTTTGTAGACAGTGTGTCTCTTGTAGGTAGTGAGCCTCTTGTGAGTAGTGTGCTCAGGCAGTGAGCCCTAATTGGCATGTGCCATTTGTTCTTTCTATTCTTCTAATAGAGAATACATTCTTGGGTTAATCACCCCATGGTTTTTCCCTTAACCAGGTTTTCCATGTCAAAATCTTGGCGTCTCATGTGTTGATGTGTTTCTGCTCTTGATTTGTTGCATTGTGTTTCCATGATTAATTTATTATTATGCTACTGAATTGCTAAGTGGAGTTAAGTGTATAATTGGAAGAAAGTTTTGTACCACTAATTCACCCCCCCTCTCAGTTGTGTGCCCTTAGTCTAACATGTTCATCCTTAGGCCATTCAAATACCTTGCCACCTTCTCTAACTCTTCTTCCTGTCTCTTTGATCTGAGACTGAGTTTATGAAACTCTTGTGTGTATGCATTCACATCAAGGTCTCTCTATTTGAGGTTCTGCAATTTCTTATACATCTACATGTTATATTCCAGGGGTAAGAATTGTGCCTTGATTTTGGTCTTCATCCTTTCCTAGGAGGTTATCATATTCTTCCCCTCCTTGACTCTCTCTCCTTGCTCATAATTCCACCATGCAAGAGCAGATCCCTTCAATCTTGCCTTTGCCAACTTAACCCTCTTATCATCAGGGACTTCTTTGTATTCAAAATGATTGTTCATTGCCTCAATCCAGTCAATCACCTCTTCAGCTTCCATACTTCCACTAGACATAGGTAACCCATCTATGGTGTCCCTATTGACTGACTTCAATGCATTTACAAATTCCCTCTGGTCTACTGGTATCTCCTCTATTTTCTTATTAGTTTCCTCAATTTCTATATCGCCTTCATCACTGTCACTTTCATCTTCCCTATCTTTGCTTTTGGACTGCTTGAACTCTCCCAACTTGGATTCAAGCTTCTCCTCGATCAACTTCTTAACGACGTCCTACAACATACTTTTGGGAGGCATCCTCTCCGCCTCTGTTTCACTTTCTTTGTCTGACATACACTAAGACCACGCCACCCAAGTGATCTTCAAAACTTAGCTCTAATACCAATATGATGGGGAGCACACAACAGGAAATGCAGACGGGCCCTAATTTCCTTAAAGTCGGCAAGACTAACAAATGAACCATCGATACATTTTGATCGGCCAGACAACCGTCGTCGGTAAGATTTTCCTAAGTCTTACCATTGTTCAAACTTATATTGATAACTGTATTTACTTTCTCTTCGGTGAGGTACCACGAGACTCACACCGAGTCATTCAACTCCTTACCGTCAGCGAGACTTCTTCTTTTGGTTGAGTCTTTCATCCTTCTGTCGATGCACCGATGACGGTTAAGTTTCCCCATGCCTCAACTGTGACGGCTTCCACACTAGTTAACTGTGACCTTATCGGTGAGACTCTTCTCATCAGTGAAACCTTTAACTCATCTGCCAATGTCACACCTCTTTGTGATGGCATTTACCTTCGGCAAAAATTTCACTATCGGTCAGACTTTCTCGGGAGCTGCCGATAAGCCGATCACTTCGATGTCACTTCAGACCTTCACTCGTTGGTGCGATGATTACTGTCAGTCACCTTAGGGTTTTCTACGCTGATACACCAATGCATAGTTTACCTTCTTCCGAACCCTAGCACATGGAGATGCTAGGTCAACCTACTATGCAAAACACTCCGTTTGGATCCTCTGTACCGCTGAAGAAGAAAAACAAAACAAAAAGAAAAAAAATATTCATACAATAAAGCCATTCCACTGATTTCAACAGAAATCTCACTAGTGGAATGCTTCACATCGACATATTGCAACAACAGAAAGCACAGAAAAGAATGGAAATCTACAACTATACATTTTACAATTATAGGAAACGGAAAACAAATTGACGGGCTAAATTCGTTCTATTTCTCCTTAGCTCAATCACAGTCAATCACACTTCTTCTTTGATCTGATTACAATGTATAATGATTTGGTTCATTCCTCTGGGTTTATAAACTCGCCCCGAGGAAAAAAACAACTGACTCCAAGCGGTTGGGAGAAAAACCAATTGATTCCAAGCAGCTGGGAGAAAAACCAACCGTCTTAACTGCCCTACTGCCCCATTTTGGCATTACACAATTACAATTTGCCAAAAGTGTCCTAAGTCACTTGGGACTTACAAAATGAACCTAGATACAAACTGAAATGACATGCATTGGTCAAATAGACCTTATTACAAAAGAAAACATGATTTTCTAGGTGCTCCTGCACCAGGAAGGCATTTTTCTTGGATACTCATCCTGGACCAGAGCTTATCAGTGTTACAACAATAGATTGGGAAGGATCGTGGAAAGTACAAATGTTAAGGTTACTGAAAACATCTAGGAGAATTCAGTCTCAACCAACAAGAGTTTGCACATTGAAAAAAAAGAAGGCTCCCAGACCACTGAATGTGATATGGAAGACCACAAAGCTACTGTAAATCAAATGAATATGTGCTTAATTACCAGTATTGACAGAGACAACTCAAGAACTACAAATGAAGACATGGATTTGAAAGAAGATTTAAGAAGGCAAATCGGGCAGTTACAACAAACTCTAAAAGAGAACATTGAAGAAAAGACAAAGATTGAGAATTATCTGAAAGACAAAATTAAAGACTGCATGAAGCTTAAAGAAGAAGTTGAAGACTTGAAAGATGATCTGAAACATGTACAGGATCAAAGAGATCAATTCAGTGTGAGTGCTGCCAGATATGATAGGTTAATAGTAGAACGAAAAAATGATAGAGAAGGCATAACATTTGGAAAAAGAAAAAGGATTTAGAACAAGTCAGCAAGAGGACAAGATCAGACGGATTCAGAATCAAAGAAGCAGAAGACTATCAATCACACAACCAAATTCTTAGAGGTACTGTTCTTTCAATGGTTACTACAATTTATGTAACAAATTTGGTCACAAGGCTAATTGGTGTAGAAATAGGGTGAATCAAAATATCCCATCCTTCTCTAGTCAGAATTCTATTAGATGCTATGCTTGGCACAAAATGGGACATAGAGCTAATGAGTCTAGAAGCCAAGTGAGAAAAGACTATGGGACAAATGGGAAAATGGAATCCTTCAGTGGCTACTGTTATATATGCAATAAATTTGGGCATAAAACTAACCTATGCAGGTCAAGGATGAATGAAAGGAACAATGGTCAGAAAAATACTATGAGCTTTAATTGCAACAAGCTTGGACATGTTGCAAGATTTTGCAGAAGTAAGAACATGAAGAGGGATAATCAAGAAGAATTGAAGAATTCATTGAAAAAGGTTGATCCGACAGAAATCAAGGAAGAAATGAACAAGGTTTGGGTCAGGAAGGAAACAAATGAAGGAAGAAATGAGTCTGCTCCAGGCTCCGGAGAAGCCACTTCCTTCTAGAAGTAGATTGTGAGTCATGGCTCAATGGGAGCTGTATTGAAAATTCTAAATCCTCCAACCAGATAGTCAGTGTTGAGATTCGACACAAAGGTATGAGGACTTACATGGCAACTTGAAAGGAACTCTGTAGATCAAGGCACAAAAGGATTATGGTCTGGAAGCCCAAAATGACTAAAGTATGAACAATATATTAAGTAAGTAATAGAGATTGCATCAGTATGCTTTCGCAGTTGATGACCATTATATGTAGTTTAGAGTTAAGCCTGAAACAGTATAAAGCATCTGAGTATTTTTGTCCGCATTCTTTCTCTATTGAGTATTTTGATGTGCGGTTCTGAAAGTATGTTAAGAGGTCAATGATGATTGTTGGATATGAACTTTGGAGTCTCATGTGGAATTATGACGTGACAGATGAATTGGTCAAGTATGTACTTAAGGGACAAGCTGACAGGTCATGAATTTTGGCTAAGTATCTAACCAATAAAATCAAGTGACAGGGCTCTGGTATTCTGGTCCACTTGGGTTTGCCGTTGAAGATAATGCTCTATAGTTCTAGCATATGGTTATTAATCAATGATTACATCTATATCCATAAATTTGTCTGATCTTGAAAATAATGAGTAACAAAAGTTTAGGATTATTTTTAGTACAGAGCAATTTTCTTTGGAAACCATTTAAAAATCTACAGATGAGCTCATAGTTGAATGATTATGAACTAGACGACCTTTCAAGGCAATGACTGGAAATGAGATACAACTGAGGATCTAATGCTTAAGGTATGATAGTGGAGGTGAGTTCACATCAAATGAATTCAATATTTTATGTAAAGAACAAGGGATAAGGAGACTATTGTTTGCTAGGACTCCTCAGTAGAATGAAGTTGTTAAAAGGAAATATAGGATAGTCCAAGAGGCTGCTAGATCAATGATGAAGGAAGCTGACCTACCGGATGCATACTAGAGAAAATATATACATACTACTATCTACATTCAAAACAAAGTTCAATTCAAAAGTGATACAATAAAAGTCTGGGAAAGATCATTGAGAGTGCTATTGTGAAGGTTGATAAAATCAGAGAAAGAATATCATATCTGAGTAGCTATAAATCAAATGGACCTGTTTAACAAGAAGATTGTCAAGTTGAAGAAGAAGTATTGGAAAGAATTCCTGAGATCCCTAGAGATTGTACAAAAGTACCACATTGAAGACCAGTTCTTGGGTAAAAAGAGCTAAGGTGCATTGGCAAAGAAAAAGAATTGCAGATGAATAGATAAATCTCTAGATGAGGTATGCAAGGATAAGTTTTCAATCAAAGCAATAAAAGGAAAAAGGTGTAGTAGTGCAGGTAATAATCAAAGATGGTTGCTGAAGTCAAGAAGATTATGAAATTATCTCCCAAGGGAAGTAGGTAAATGATGCTAATATAAATTTATGATAAAGAGTAGTAAGTATTGTAGTGTTGTTGGAAGAGAAAACAGGGCAGTAGCAGCAAGATCCTAAGGTGAGAATTGACAAACCAAGAAGGAAAAAACTTCACATAAAGAACCAAAGTTGCAGTCAGGAAAGCATCAAGTAAGGGGGAGCAGTCAGTTGAAAAAAGTTCAGAAGAGAGATTAGATCAGAGCAGAAGAGTGCAAGTATGTGCCCTTTGCCATTGATGTCAAAGGGGGAGAGAAGTCATGTGAAAAACTTAGAGTGCAGATGTGTAAAAGAAAGGGGGGGGGGATTTTGGAGAAAGAAAGAAGTGCAGGTGTGTAAAGAGAAAGGGGGAGAATCTTGTCTTGATGGTTGTTGCAGTTTTTCACATCATATGTTGCCATCAATGATAAAGGGGGAGATTGTTGCAAGTATGTGCCTAATCAATGTTGTCATTGATGTAAACATATTCTTGTTGTCATTGGTGTCAACTGTATCTTATTCTATTACTTGTTTAAAAGACTTGTATGTTGAGGATATTGAGAAAATTAGCCTCTCCGAAAGAAACAAGTGAGTTACAGAGAAGTGCAGTACAGACAGTGAGCTGTATGTTGAAGAACAGTCTGGTAAACTACTCCACATTTATTCTTGCTTGAAGATCATGGTCTGCAGATTGGAAGAAAGTTAGAGGTATGTTTGAGGATGCTACATTTTGGGTCTAAGCCATCCGCATGAAGATCTGAGTGAGTTGTGTTCGCCAGAGTGAAACCTACTTTTTTTGTAAGTTCAGTTGAGACAGGAAGATAATATTTGGCTTCGCATTCCTCCACAATAAAGTATTTTGCTATGTGGTTCTAGAGGGAAGTCTGGGATGATTATAAGTGCCTACAGTTGTAATGGTTCATGGTTTTGTGGTCCGCAAGCTATCTTTCTTTTATGATAGTTGAAGACAGTAAAGTGCATGTGTTCCAGTGAGAAGATTCCTATGGATAAAGTGGTCAAGGTTTGTGCGGTTTCTCCTGATGATTATAACATGCTTGTGGATGTCTTCTAATCATGTTCCTATCTAGACTTTGGTTCGCATTAAGAAATTAAGATGGTGTGTGAAGATTGTTCCCAAATAATGTAGCATGTAACCAGTCTTGGCTGACTTGGTTGATCCCAGTGATTGCAGAGATCTCTGGAAGATTGTGGAAGCATGTTGTAGCATGGAAGATCATGTTTGAGTCCCAACTAAGGCATGGCGTGATCCACATTTCATTCCCTTTGCATGATATTGCAATTGGTCAAGACCTATTTTGTAAATGTTTGTAATGTCGACCTTGGAGATTGTTCCAATGGTTGATGCCAACCTTGATGATCATTCCAAGGTTGATGTGGTGTATAAATACTTGTAGTTGAGTCATGGAAAAGGTGTCCTTAAGCAGAAATGGAAAGATATTAAGAAAGGTCCAAAGGCAGAGCAGAGAAGGGGCATAGGAAAGAAGAGGAAGAGAAGAATAGAGGAAGAGTAGAGCAGAGGAAATGCAGAGCAGGGAAATTATTATACTTTAGTCACAAATAGAGAAAGGTGTTGACCATGGAAGTGAATAGGGTTTAACAGCCCTCAGGGTTTAACAAGCCTTATTGTAATCTTGCTAGGTTTAGGGTTGAGGCAGTGAGTCCGCTAGACCTAGTTTTTCTTCATGGCAGTAAGCTAGTATGTTTAGGCCCATGGAGTGACCAAGCCTAAGAATTACTATTTCAAGATTGTAATATATATTGAGAGTTAATCCTCTTCATGGTTTTTCCCCAACTTGGGGTTTTCCACGTAAATCTGGTGTCTCTTGTGTTTGATGTTGTATCTGTGGTTAAGTTTCTGATTTCATGCCCTCATTGTTAAATCATTATAATTGTGGATAAGTGATGAATGATTAATTGCACGAAGTGTTTAAGTTTTTGTGACAACTGATTCACCCCCCCTCTCAGTTGTCCGATGCATAACAATAGCTCCTATAGCACTACCACTAGCATCACAATCTACCTAAAATACCTTATTGAAATTTGGAAGTGCTAAAATAAGTTTCTCAGTGACTTTCTACTTCAATGTATCAAATCTCCTAGCTGCTCTTGTAGTCCATTTAAACTCTTTTCTACCCCCTCTCATTGTCTCAGTTAGGGGTGCACAAATGCTACTAATTTTTTTGATAAACTTTCTATAAAAACTTGCCAAACCATGAAAAGATCGTACCTCTGTAGCACTCCTTGGTGTAGTCCATTCAATGATAGCCCTTACTTTTTCTAGGTCCATCTTAGGACCTTCCTTTAAGATAACAAATCCCAGGTATACCAATTCCTTCTTTGCAAAACTATATTTCTTCAGATTTGTCAACAACTTCTCCTCCATCAGCTTCTCTAAAACTCTTCTGATATGCATCAGATGTTCATCCCAAGTCTTACTAAAAATCAAAATGTCATCTCAATAAACTATAATAAAACTTCCCAAAAACTCTTTCAATACCTCATTCATGAGCTGCATGAATGTGCTCGAGGCATTGGTTAGCCCAAATGACATGACTAACCATTCATACAAACCTTCCTTTGTCTTGAAGGCTATCTTGCATTCATCTCCTGCTCTAATTCAAATCTGGTGATACCCACTCTTCAAGTTAATCTTTGTGAAGTACTTGGATCCACTCAAGCAATCCATTATGTCTTCCATTCTGGGTAATGGAAATCAATACTTGATCATGATCTTATTTATGGCTCGGGAATCTGCACACATTTGCCACTCTCCATCTTTCTTTGGTGCTAGTACTGTAGGTACCACATATGGACTTAGGCTCTCCCTTATCACTCCCTTCCTTAATAGCTCATGAACTTGTCTGTTCAGCTCTTCATTCTCTACAGGAGTCATTCTGTGAGATGCTTTATTTGGCAAACTCGCTCCTAGTATCAAATCCATTTGATGACTTATCTTCCTCATTGGTGGTAAAACTTTTGGTACATTATCAGAGACAATGTCCTAAAATTCTTCCAATAGATCTGAGACTTCTGCTGGTACATCTTCACATTTCCCTTTACTAATCTTAGGAATGAATGCAAAGCAATGATGCTCATGCTTCATACTCTCCAAAAATTTCCTACCATCTACCAAGAAAATTCTAGTAGTACTACATACCTTTTCTTCTACCTCCTTCAAGGGATTCAACTTATGACGAACTCAATCCTTTGTTAAGGAATATGTGTTTGCATGGCCATCATGGATAGCACACCTATCATACTACCATGGCCTTCCCAATAACATATGACATGCATCCACCGGTATGATGTCACACAACACCTCTTCATGGTAGTCCCCAATCTTGAACTTTACTAAACACTACTCATTGACCAAAGCTCTATGGTCCTTCTGCAACCATGCAATCTAATATGGATGTGGATGCCTTCTGCTTGTCAACTTTAGGTTGTTAACCATCTCCTCTGAAACAAGATTGTCAGTGCTTCCACTGTCAATAATAATATCACAACACTTACCTTCACATTTGCACCTTGTGCAGAATAAACTCTTCCTCTGATCTGGTTCTTTCTCCTCATTCAACAAGATTCTTTTGACAACTAAGGTTTCTCCCCTTTCAGCATCTTCAAAATGCTCAGACTATGCATCTTCATCTACATGTCCAACTTGTGCATTACCTTCAGGGTTTCTCTGATTTTGACTGGTGCTAGCTTCTTCACTTTTCTTTTGATCTTCATTTCAGCCTCCATAGGATCTTCCACTAGTCCTTCCACCTTGACCTCTTCCTCTTTGCTTGCTTTCAAATCTTTTATTCAGCTTCTCTTCCACCTTTAGGGAAAAATGGTATGCATCTTCTATGGTGGTCATTCTGACCAGTCTCGGCTCCTCTTGAATACTTGGCCTCAACCCATTAATGTAACAGGCCACCTTCTCCTTATTGGCCTCTGCATGGCCTATCCTGATAGTAATCTTATAAAAATCTTCTATATACTCCTTAACAGACTTGTTACCTTGCTTCAATCCTTGCAGCTGCTTCAGCAACTCCATTTCATAGTCCATAGGAATGAACTGCTTCTTTAGCTTTTCCACCATATGATCCCATCTGGTAATCTTTCCTTTTCCTCTTCTATTTCTCTTTAACCAGACCTCCTTCCACCAAATACTAGCATGCCACTTCATCTTTGTTTTTGCAAACTTGATCCGATCTGGGTCCTCCTTGTCTTCATACTCAAAATATTCCTCCATGTCATTGATCCAATCAATAAGTTGTTCTAGATTCAATCTCTAGAATAGGTAGAAACTTTGATCATGGGCCTCTTTCCGATCTTTGAAATGGCCCTCAACAACCTAACTTATACACGATCTCCTACAACTTCTTGTTCTTCCTTGGATAGCTCTTCTTCAACTTCATCCTCGCTTTCTTCTCTTGTTCTTGGCTCAAACCCTCTTCGCAGTTCCTCTTGAAATACATTGATATGCCTTTACAGGGCTCTAAAACCCTCTTCCATCAAAGCATTTCTCCCAACATGATTTCTTCATGGAGGCATTTTGATCTTTGTGCAAACCCACAACCTTAGGTCCTAGTGCAAACTGCCTCACGGTGGGCAATCTGTCTACATACCCAGGAACCCTTGCTTTGATACCACTTGATGAAGGGGGTAAATCATAAAACACACAACATTAGAAATTGCACATAGAAAATAGAATGTTCTTTTATTGATTTGGACAACCCATTACATTATAGAAGTTCAATTACAATCAGAGGATGAATCCTCCACAGACTGCAACACATTGCAACTTTCTATCTCAAGACTCTAGAATCTTCTGCCTTTTGTAACCCCAAATCAGCTAAGGTTTCTAATTTCCCACCTTTTCTTGACTCTATACTTTCCCCCTTATCTCTACTACTCCCAAGGTTCCCAACAATAGTCATAAATAGCCCTTTTTGGCGGCATCTAGCTAAATTTTGAAATTTGCTACTCCCTCCAAAAATAGGTCAACTTCTGAGAAGCATAACATTTGATCTGAGTCTTTGATTGATGAATTGTTTGTAGCACTGGAAATCTCACGAGTGAACTATCATGCCTAAAATCGTAAACAAATTTCTATAAAAATTTCAAGGCATTATGGGACATTTTAGTGCCTCATATCTAATTTCAAAACTTTTCAGGGGACCTCACAAAATTGAAACTTTAATATCTTGAAATCCAAACATGATCTTGAATTGAAATTTACCAAGAATGCTTATTTGATTATTCTGAAGCTTTGGAGAAAATTTTAGGCTCAACTGATTCTCTGATAAAGACTTACTAAAAATATTAAATTCTTGTATTCTTAGCCCTGTTGGAAACTTTGAAGGTTCTAAATCATTATTCAAGCAAATGGGTATCTAAAAACACAAATTTTGAAAAGAAATGAAAATAAAGGTATCAATTTTGAATCAACATTGTTTTTGGGTGATGCAAGATTACCCTTACACCTCTAGATGCTCCTGCATCAATTTTCTTTGTCGAAGTTCTCTTTTTAGACCTTCATCTTTCCATCTTCCACTATGTGAAGGGTGAAGACTAAAACTCTGAACTCTAAAACTCTGATTTCCTTTGTCGAAGTTCTCTTGTCAGGCCTCCCTCTTTTCAGTCTTCCACTATGTGAAGGGTGAAGACCGAAACTTCGAACTCTGAAACTTTGATTTCCTTTGTTGAAATTCTCTTGTTGGGCCTTCCTCTTTTTCAGTCTTCCACTATGTGAAGGGTGAAGACTTAAACTCTGAACTCCAAAACTCTGATTTCCTTGTCCAAATTTCATCAGAACTTCACCAAATTTGAACCAGGAACACCCATTTGGCTCTTTATCAACTTGAAATCATCATTTTGACCATACAACATAATAGCCCTTTGACACCCTTTGACATCAATGACAATTATATCAACAATCTCCTCCTTTGTCATTGATGGCAACACTTATGCAAAATCTATTTTTGGTGTTGCTCTTTTGTCTACAACAATGTTGTTAAATCTCTCTTTTCTGCATCTACATTTTTCTCTTCTCCTCTAACACTCCCTCTAACTCTAACTCTCCCCCTTACACTCTCTCTCCCCTTTTGACATCAATGGAAAAGGAGGTAATCGACCTCTTTCTTGACAATAATCAGTTGCCATCTCTCTACCTTCTCCCCTTGAGAGGTAGTCACTGTCCAAAACAAGGATGAAAAAAGAATGCCTTGATCTACTCTCCCTAGACAGTGTCACACTTGCAATTCTACTTGAAAGAGAGAGGAGCCATAAATCCTAGCTTCATTCTGAGATTTTCAAAAGTATCCTTGGGAAGTGCCTTTGTGAAAATATCTCATATGCTCTCCTGAGTAGGAACATACTCCATTCTAACTGCCTAGTTTTCAACCTTTTCTCTCAAGAAATGATATTTGATCGATATATGCTTGGTTCTTGAGTGCATTACAGGATTCTTTGAGATACCAATTGCACTTGAGTTATCACAAAGAATATGAATAGGATCATCAAACTCTACCTAAATATGTCTTTTAATGTCTTCTTCATCCATAAGACTTGTGTACAACATGAAGCAACAACTACATACTCTACTTCAGCAGTGGATAATGTGATCGAATCTTGCTTCTTGCTAAGCCATAATACTAACCTATCACCAAGAAAGAAAACACCACCACTTGTGCTTCTTCTGTCATCTAAACTTCTTGCCCAATCAACATCTGTATATGCTATCAACATGAATTTATTACTTATTGGATACCATAATCCATATTACCTTTTAGGTATCTAAAGATCCTCTTCACTGCTTGTACATGAGATTCCTTAGGAGCAACTTGGAATTTAGCCACCATGCATACTACTTGCATGATATCAAGTCTGGATGCAGTTAGATACAACAAGCTATCGATCTTAGATCTATACATTGACTGATCTGAATCTGGTGATTCATCATTCTTGCTCAATTTACATCCTGCCATCATGGGGGTACTCATAGGACTTCCATCTTAAACCTTGTGAGCATTTCCTTAGCATACTTGGTTTATGATATGAATATACCTTTATCTAACTGTGAAACTTGTAACCCAAGAAAGAATGACAGTTCTCCAAGTATGCACATTTCAAACTCTTTCTGCATTAGCTCAGAAAATTCCTTGCACATCTTGTCATTACTACAACCAAAAATAATCTCATCAACGTATACAACAACAATTAACATGTGCTTACCTTATGATTTGTAATACAAATTGCTATCTACACACCATTTTATGAATCCCTACTGTTGGAGATAACCATCCAACTTAGAATACCAAGCCCTAAGCACCTATTTAAGTTCATATAATGCCTTTTTCAACTTGCACACATAGTCTTCTCTCTCTGAAAGCTGAAAACATTCAAGTTACTCAATGTACACCTCTTCAATAAGGTTCCCATTTAGAAATGCAGACTTGACATACATTTGATAAAATTTAAAGTTCTTGTAAATAGAGAATGCCAAAAACATTCGAATGGCTTCTAACCTTGTCACTGGCGCAAATGTTTAGATTCAAAATCAGTTCCTTCAACTTGTGCATACCCTTTGTACATAAAACGTGCCTTGTTTCTCATGACCTCTCCATCTTCATTCAACTTGTTTTGACAACCAATTTTGTGCCTATTACATTCTTATCGGCTGGTCTTGGAACCAACTCCCAAGTTTGGTTCTTCTCAATCTGATTGATTTCCTCTTCCATTGCATTGATCCAACCTTCATCTTTACTGGCATCAGTGGATGTCTTAGGTTCAATCTTTGACAGCAATAAAAAGTTTGATTGTTCATTTGCCCTTGTCAAACTCCTTGTTTGAATGCCTTTATCCCTGTCTCTGATTATCTATTGCTGAGAATGATTTTGTTGCACATACTTGGTAGGTTCGTTTGCAAGCGTGCTTTTTGTTGCAGCTGCCTCATCTTCTGATGAGTTCTTAGGTTCGCTGCCAGATGTTTCTACTTCCTCCTCTGCAATGGTTTGTTCATCTTTTTCCTTCTCTCCTTTAGAAGTTTGATCTAGGCAACCAGCTTTGCCCTGTTTTGAAATTGGTTGCTCCTCATCAACCCTAACATGAGCACTCTCAACCATTTTGTGCAGGCACTTATTGTAGCATTTGTATGCTTTGGAGCTACTAGAGTAACCAAGGAAAATACAATCATCACACCTTGAATTGAAACTCCAAGCCCATCTTCATTCCTTTTGATGTAGCATTTGCTACCAAACACTGTGAAATGCTTGACTAAAGCTGATTTGCCCTTCCACAACTCATAAGGAGTCTTATCTGTATTAACTCTCAATTGAACTTTGTTTAACACATAGACTGCTTTATGTATAGCATCTTTCCAATAGATGTCTAGTAACTTTGCTTCATTCAGCATTGTCCTTGCCATTTCCTTAACAGTTCTATTTTTTATTTCCACTAGACCATTCTGTTGTAGAGTCCTAGGCGTTGAATACTATCTCTTTATGCCATGCTTTCCACAATATTCCACGAACTCATTAGAGGTGAACTCTCCACCTCTGTCTGATCTTAGGCATTTGATTGCTATACCACTCTCCTTCTCAACCATAGACCTAAAGGTCTTGAATCTCTCGAAATCTTCTTATTTATCCTTAAGAAAAGTAACCCATGTCATTCTTGAGAAATCATCAACTAAAAGCATAAAATACCTCTCACCTTTTGGTCCTTGAGTTCTCGTTGGTCCACTCAGATATGTATGAACTAGCTCCAAGATCTTTGATGTAGAATACTCTTTTTGTTTTAAAACTTGACCTTGTTTGCTTCCCATGCTGGCACTCCTTGCATATGATGTTTGCTAGCTTACTAATTTTAGGCAGATTTTTAACAACAACTTTTGAGATTATCTTCATAGGATTGTCGAAGCTGATATGTCCACATATTCTATGCCAAAGCCAACTCTCATCAGCCTACCCCATCAAACAATTCCTTCCTTGAATCTCCTTGAGATTGTAGATGTTGTTTTCCATTCTAATTACTTCAGCTACTAACTTACCAGAGCTTGCTTTCCTGATTTCACATCCTCTTGCATTGAAAATCAAATTGTATCCACTGTCACACATCTGACTTATACTAAGAAAATTATGTTTTAACCCTTCTACATAATAAACATTATGGGTTTTTGATTTTCCATCAATGCTAAGAGTTCCTTTTCCACAGATCTTTGCTCATGAATTGTCTCCAAACTTAGTTGAGCCTCCATTCCATGCTTCCAAGCTAATAAAATTGCTTTTATCTCCTATCATGTGACTAGAGCAGCCACTATCAATCACCCATGGATTCTGTCTTTTGGCATGAAAAGTGGTCTGCACTATCAAAGACTCTTCTTTCTTCTTCCAGACCCTCTTAGTTTGCTTCTCCTTCTTTACAAGAGATTTTGATGTAACATCTTCCTTAGGAGAAACATTTTCCTTTCTTTCATGTTTGTTAGTTTTTACAAAATTTGATCTACAAAATTTTGCAATATGTCCAAAATTGTTGCATTTATAACAAACCATTCTAAAATTTCCTAGAGGTGCAAAAGAATTTTGGCTAGTGAAATGGTGTAGTCACAATTAGGAGGGTCCACAAGGTGAATAGTCCAGACTGTGTAGCAAGAGTAAACACAACTGAAAAAAATCAATTATAGAATGCAAATGCAGATTCAATCATTCAGTATATCATTAATTCAAAATACAAATAGGCCAACAACATGCGAACTTACAATTAGGGCTTATAGGCCTGATTCTCTAGTTACAATGTATGCATAAGATATAGATTTGAAGGGCCTTCTCAAAGAATTCAAACGATCAATTATCCGTAATGTTGTTATCTATCACTAACTGACTTCCTATGCATCTATTACATGAATATATATCATCTCTAGGTCATAAGGGTCCTCCGTGTTGGCCAAGGGAGATCACAAACTCCAATGAAGAGCTATAACATTTGTACATGGATAGGTCAGACCTAATCAGCTTGTACTCCTTCGCAAATGGATGAAACAATGTGCGGATCTTAGGGAAAGTCGGCCAAGTTCCAAACAACATTGAATGATGAGTCATTTAGCTCCACAAGTCATGAAAGTGCTCCGCAAGTCTTCTCGTTTAGCTGATTGTTTGAGACTGCCAGGATGCTTTGTTCTGAGAAAATAGTTGATCTTCTGATAGCGATATCTTTACGGTACCTAATCCAAATGACTTGAATTTTGGATATGATGTGCATGAAGGTGTCTAGATGCTAAGTCCAGCTCTGCAAGGTCTAAAATGAAATTGCAGCAGAATGTGGACCAAAATACAGAAACTGCTACTGACTGAACTAACTATATTGAAATAGAAAATGAAATAAAACAAACTGAAATGCAAATGTTTTTGGTTGATGCAAGATTGCTCTTGAACCAAGGATGCTCCTGCATCATGAAATTAGTCGTTCTTCTAGGAACAAGTCTACAACTATCAGTCCTATGACCATATTATTAAAATAATAACAATAGCCATAAAATGATTAAGGAAACCTAATCATGCCCAAATATCTTGTAGGAAGGGGACCTTTGTATCTTTTCTCCTTCAGATCTATGACTTTTGTGAAGCTATCATCTTCCTTTTTCTTCTTCTTCTCTTCATTCCTTTTAGGAGGATCATTGGATTTAGAAATTTGTCCTTCAAACCCTAAACCATCCATGGTCTTAGGAAATCTCTGATTGCTTATCATTTCATCAAGCATGTTGCTGCTCTTTTCAAACTTCTTGCTTATGTCACTTTGATTTTTGGATTTTTCTAAATCTTTTCTCAAAGATACCACTTCTGATTCTAGCTTTAAACATTCTTCTAATTTAGCTTTTAAATCAAATTCAGTGACTTCTTGTATTCTCTTGGCTTCTTCCACTTGTTTCTTCAAGCCAACAATTAGCTCCTCTGAATCAACAAGCTTTTTAGACATCACATCTTCTTGAAGTTCTTTTTCCTTAGACTCTCAAGTTCTTGTAGGGCACACACCATCTCTCCTTCCAAGTCTATTTCACCTTCTTCTTCAATTTCAACATCTTCTAATTTAGTATTGTTTAGATCTGTATTAGTAGCTTCCATTGTTGTGAACAAACTTTTATTTCCCTCATCCTCTGAAGCTTCTTCATTGAAATCTTCTGAGATAGGGCTTTCTTCATGATGAAGGGGGATAAATCATAAAACACACAACATAAATTGTACATAGAAAATAGAACTTTCTTTTATTGATTTGGGCAACTTATTACATTACAGAAGCTTAAATACAATTAGAGGAATCAACCCTCCACATGCTACAACACATTATAGCTTCCTCTCACAAGACTCTGGAATCATTTGCCTTATGTAACCCCAAATTAACTAGGGTTTCTAGTTTTCCCACCTATTCTTGACTGTACACTTTCCCCCTTAACTTTACTATTGCCCAGGGTTCCCGAAAATGGTTATTAATAGCCTTTTTGGCGGCCAACAACCTAATTTTGAAATTTGCATCTCCCTCCAAAAATAGGTCAACTTCTGAGAGCCATAACTTTTGATCCGAGTGTCTGATTGACGAACTATTTTATGTGTCAGAAAGATCATAGAGTGCTCTACGTGCTAAGAACCATCTCTACTAGTTCTAGCCATTTTCAGGCCCGTACGGGACCATTTAGTGCCTCAAACCTAAGTTTGAATAATTTTCAGGCATTTTTCAGGAAATAAAAACTTTAATATCTTTCAGCTCGCAAATGATCTTTGCGTGATTCCTTCACCAAAGGTCTTATATTTATGTTATGTAACTTCCTGTAAATTTTTACTTCAATCCATGCCCAAATGCAAACTTTCTAAAAATAGCAGGTTGCTATTTTTAGTAGATTGGAAAAACTGAAAGTTCTATATCATTATTCAAGTGATTATGGAACTAGAACCACAAATTTTGAAAAGAAATGGAAAGAACATCAACAATTTTGAAACACATCTTTTTTTGGGTGATGCAAGATTGCCCTTACACCACTAGATGCTCCTGCATCACTTCAGATGAATCATCATCACCTCTTATGTACAAGCTCTTCTTGTTCTTCTAAAAGAACTTCTTCTTTGGATAGAATAGCTTGTTACTCTTCTTGTTATCATGTTCATCATTCTTTTCTTTTCCTGCATGAGGGCATTTAGCAGCAAAGTGTCCAACCATTTCACATTTAAAGCACTTATAGGGTAGCTTACCTTTATACTTCCCAAATCCTCTCTTTAATCTTGTTACAAAATTAGCCTCTTCATCTGCTTTAGATTCATGCTCTACATGATTTTCTTTCTTTAATGCTTTGAATGCAACTTCTCTTTTGGAGATTTTAGCAGCACCAATTCCCATCTCATAGGCAGTAAATATACCATGAATCTCATCAATAGCCAACTTATCAAGCTCTTTCAATTCTTCTATAGCTAAAAATTTAGAATCATACCTAGAGGGTAAAGATCTAAGGACCTTTTTGACAATTACTTCCTCTTTTACTTCCTCATCTAGTCCTCTCATGGCATTCACAATCTCATCAACTCCGAGTAGGTAATCAACAATAGTTACTTCCTCTTTCATCTTCAAGCTTTCAAATCATGATTTAAAGGTCTGCAACTTGGCTTGTTTAACCTTTATATCTCCTTCATAAATGCTTTTAAGTTTATCCTAGATTTCCTTAGCAGATTTATAGTGCATTACTTTCACAAATTAAAAGTTAGCCAAACCACAAAGAATTGCATTCTTAGCCTTAGAATTACATTCACATGCTTTCTTACCATCCACATCTATTGGAGGAGTTGTAGGTGTAGTATATCCATTTTTAACAGATTGCCATACATCAAATACAATTGAAGTTAGATAGGCTTCCATTCTTATGCTCTAGAATGCATATTTTGTTCCATTAAATAATGGTGCTTTGTTTGAGATAGATCCTTCTTGACTGTCCATGTGTTCACTCTTCCAAGATCAACCCTAGCTGTTATGTTTTTCAAGTAACTAGGCTCTGATACCAATTGTTAGAACATGATCAATCTACTGAGAGGGGGGTGAATCAATAGATAATCAAAACTTAAAACTCAAACACTCAAGCATCAACAATGAGAAAGCACACATACATGAACACCATATTTACATGGAAAACCCAATGTGGGAAAAACCATGGTGAGAACAAATGTTGCTAAGATCTACTATCCTAATCCAGCCTCACAAATGAATCCTTCGATTACAATTTTATGAGAACCCACTCTAAGGAATCACCAAATCCCTGATTTTAGAGCATCAACCCTAAGGAGACTACAATCCCCTGCTCTGAGCACCAACTCAGACTATCAAAGGTACCAACCTCTGAAATTACATTAACTGGTACGCAAATTATTGGTTCTTCATTAACCTGAGATGCACATCTTCAATTCTTTTCTTTTCTCTTACTTTTCTCTTCTCTACTTCAACACATGCACTCTATCATGCATTCTACATAACTCTGTTCAATTCTTATTTTTTATATATATTTTGATCTTCACACTCAAGAGATCATAATAGAATGTTTTACTTCAGTTTGACTGATCCTTCACTCAAATCATGCATTCACTTTGCATGAAACCTTTAACATGCATTTAAATCCTTTCTTCAGTTGATTGCTAGTCAGTTTGCATGAGCATACCATGAAAATCACTTTGGAATTATCAAATTTCATCAAAAACTAAGCGCGTCAGACTTTTGCTCAGTGACCTTCCTCCCTTTCAATCTTCACTATGCAAAGAGTGAAGACTGAAACTCTGAACTCTGAAACTCTGATTTCCTTTTTTGGAGTTGTCTTTTAAGGCCTTCCTCTTTTTAGTCTTCCACTATGTGAAGGGTGAAGACCAAAAGTTCTCTGAACTCTGAAACTCTAATTTCCTTTGTCAAAGTTCCCTTGTTGGGACTTCCTCTTTTCATTCTTCCACTATGTGAAGGGTGAAGACTGAAACTCTGAACTCTGAAACTCTAATTTCCTTTGTCAAAGTTCTCTTGGTGGGCCTTCCTCTTTTTAGTCTTCCACTATGTGAAGGGTGAAGACTGAAACTCTGATTTCCTTTGTCGAAGTTCTCTTGTTGGGCCTTCCTCTTTTTAGTCTTCCACTATGTGAAGGGTGAAGACTGAAACTCTGAACTCTGAAACTCCAATTTCCTTTGTAAAATTTCTCTTATCGGGCCTTTCTCTTTTCAATCTTCCACTATGTGAAGGGTGAAGACTGAAACTTTGAACTCCAAAACTCTGATTTCCTTGTCCAAATTTCATCAGAACTTCACCAAATTTGAAACAGGGACACCCATTTGGCTCTATATCAACATTAAATCATCATTTTGACCATACAACATGATAGCCCTTTGACATCAATGACAATTATATCAACAAGAGACACTTAAAATGGGTTGAGTTTTTGTAGAGTTATAATTTTTTTTTAAGCACTGGAGTGGAATGTCAAATAGAGTTGCAGATGCCTTAAGTAGAAGGAAAAATTTGTTGACAGAGATGAAGATAGAGGTTGTTGGGTTCAATGAACTCAACAATTTGTACACTGAAGATCTAGACTTTACAAAGGCTTGGAAAGCTTGTTTGGAGCATGTTACCCTGGATATAATGAGATGGTTGGATTACATAATCCAAGATGGTATGTTTTTCAGAGAAATTCAGTTATGCATTCTGAGGATTTCTATGAGAGAGAACATGATTAAGGAGAAGCATAGTGGAGGGTTGAAGCATAGATAAGACCATTGCTCTTGTTAGTGAGAATTATTACTAGCCATAGTTGCACCAAGATGTGAAGAAATTTGTGCAAAGTTGTAGAATATGCCAAATGGCCAAAGGAGTGAGTCAGAATACTAGGCAATACCAGCCATTACCTATACCAGAGGGGCCATGGGAAGATATCAGTATGGACTTTATTCTTGGTTTACCAAGAACACGGAGAGGACATGATTCAATATTTGTGGTGGTTGATAGATTTTCAAAGATGGCACATTTTAATCTGTGCCAAAAGACTACTAATGTTGTTCATGTTGCAGAATTATTTTTCAAGGAGGTGGTTAGACTACATGGTCTTCCAAAGAGCATAGTTTCAGACCAGGATACTAAGTTTGTTGGGTATTTTTGGAGGGCCTTATGGAAGAAGTTGATGATTGAGTTGAAGTTCAACTCTGCATATCATCTGCAGACTGATGGATAGACAAAGGTAGTGAATTGAAGTTTGGGCAACCTGCCGAGCTGCTTCGTAGGAGATAAGCCCAAGGGATGAGATTTGATATTACCATAGGTAGAGTTTGCATAAAACAATTCTATCAATAGGAGTACTGGTTAATCTCCATTCCAAATTATATATGGGATTAGTCCAAGAAGTGCTTCTAAGCTAAGAAATATAGACAGGAGAGAAGAGTAGTACCGAGGCTGAAGACTTTATAGAGCATCTGAAGAGCTTGCATGAAGAGGTACGAAAACACATTAATAAAATGAATTCTTAGTACAAGGATAAGGCAGATCAGAAGCAAAAGTTTAAGGAATTCAAGTTTGGTGATGAATTCATGGTTCATCTAAGGAAAGAAAGGTTCCTAATGGGGACATATAATAAGTTGATGTGAATGGGAAAATGTGATAAATCTATTAAGATAATTAATCCAAACAATCAACTGAATAATGAAAACAAGAAAGATAAAAGGAAATGAAGCAACTGAATAACAATGCAAACCTTCCCTGTTTCAAAGCTTCTGTTGTTCACCTATTCTCTCTCAATCTTGGATGATGCAAATGGGCCCTCAGGGAGCTTGCTTCCTTTCTTCGATTCCTCAAGATGACAAGGGGGAAATGGCTATGTGATATGATTCCTGCATTACGATGGTATGAAGAAGAAGATCCTAGAGAAAATTGGGTATAGATTCGATGCCAGAAGAAGTCTCTCAAATGGCTTAGAAGAGGGTTCTATTTATAGATCCTCTGAAAATAGAATGGAGGGTCAGGATCAACTGATGAGATCAATGGCTCTCATTAATTGTGAATCTTTAATTCATAATGGATGAATTAAAAATTCAGAGTGGAGGATAGTGAGTTATGACAATTGAATTGAAAATTCAAAGTGGAGGATAATGGATTATGACAATTGAATTGAAAATTCAAAGTGGAGGATAGTGAGTTATGACAATTGAATTGAAAATTCAGAGTGGGGGACAATGGGTTATGACAATTGAATTGAAAATTCAGAGTGGGGGATAATGGATTATGACAATTGAATTGAAAATTCAAAGTGGAGGATAATGGGGAACATTGAATTAAGAATTCAATTTTGGATTTTGGAGGATATTAGGTAATTAAATATTAGGAATATTTAATTGTATGTGCAACATGGTGAGGTGGAAGGGATGAGGTGGATTGATGAGGTGGATTTTGTGAGGTGGATTTGGGATTTGAGACATTAGAAGAATTTAGGGATTTCAATTAAATGAACCAATCAAATAAAATTTGAATATTTATTTGATTGATAGAGGAAAATAAGAATTAAGATAAATATCCGAATATTTACTTAATTCGACCTGTACCAATTTTAGGCTATTACATTTTGCCCCTCTTTGAAGCAATGTGTTTTATCACGTTGTTTCAAAGAATAAATAGTCTGATAATGATGCATGCCCCAGTTTGGCCTTGGTACAGGTTGTGATGATAGGATGCCCCCTCAGGACATTAGACGGGGAGAAGGCGGAAGGCGTGAGACGGACAATCTCACGATAAGATATGTTGACAGGAATGAAATGGTTGAATGCAGAAGAAAGGGATGAATGATATGGAATGCAAGATAAAAAGATGACACACAAGCAAGTAAGCAAGTATGCACAAATGATACAGGAACAAGCAAGGTATTGCCCCTGTCGAGCGGTAAACCACTGATATGGGTCGATGATGTCTGGTTTTAGGAATGAAATATGTCGTATAAGACTCTGGGTCTGGTTTCGACAATATAACATCCTATCTAAGACATTTGATACGATAGTGTTGTCATGGCGAGAAATGATATATCCCTAGAGCAACACAAAGGATAGTGTCTGGTTTCAAGAAATGAAGCATGTCGTGTAAGACGCGTGTGTTGGTTTGATTTCGACAATGCAACATCCTGTATAAGACCATTGATTGATTAACTGATCGAGTTGGTTTACGACTGGACAAGGATCAAGACCATTGATTGTGATTGGATCATTTGACAAGATTGACTTGACTTGATTAACATGGATTAAGGATAGACTTACAATTGGGTACGGTATGGATATGGATATGGATATAGATATGGGACACAATTTGATACGGTATGGATATGAGATGTGATTGGATATGGATATGGATATTTGTCATCTTGAGATAGCAAGTATTTTGAAGCGCTTTCATCATTGGGCTTTTATTATGTTGTAAGAAAATACAAGCATCTAGGTATAATGGAACCGAGATGACCTGAGTATCACTTACATGGATTTTTCAACAGACAAGGATTGCCCCTTTTCATGTTCAGACCTCGGAGTCCTCGATGATCTTTTGCCGATCATGTCGTTAGACAAAAGTCATCACATTACTAAAGTTTAATCCACAAGCAGCAGACAAAGAAAATAATCATGCCCCCATCATAGCATCTCTAGCTTTTGGCATCCTCAAGTAGCATAGAAAGGCATGATAGCATAAATCAAGACTCTTAATTTAACCAACACAAAACGTTCTGGCATTAGATGTGTTTGTTTCTTGCCATAATTGATATGAGATTTAGCTTGAGTGTTTCAGTATGGTGCTCTGTTTTGCCTTGGTTGATGTTTTTCTTCAAGATTTTTGTTTGGATGTAATTCTGAAGCAAATGATATTTATGGAAGCTGCAAGGGAGTGCCAATAACAGAGGAGGACTTAAATGTTGATGATCAGGTGTGTAAGATGAGTAAAATCCATACTCTAAGAACACAACCAGAGATCTATAAAGAGTGCATAGAGGTCAGAGAAAGCTGTGAATTTATGCATAAATTGGAATATAGAAATGAGGAGCTTCGTATACATCTTTTTCGAGGTAAAGAACCTCCTAGGTCCATTTTAGCTTCCTCTGGGTCTTTATCTGATGTTGAATGGTGCACATCAAAGAGGTCTCGGAAGACATCGACAAATGGTAGCTCAATTAACTTGAGAGTTTTTGGATGCGCAACCGTGTATCAATTGAAGATGATGAGGGATTTTTGTTTGGAAGTGGACTTTGTTGCTCTTGTTTGTCTAGCAGAAGGTATCACAATCCTTATTGGTGGGACGGACAACAAGACATGGATGGACTAGAAGAAAGACAACAAGAAAGACGACAAGAAATGGGACGGATGGGGAAGCGGAGCGGACTCAGACAGATAGAAGGACTAGACATGGGACGAATAGGGAAAGTGGAGCCTCAGGGGCGCATTGATAATGGCCTTGCCTACATGACAATGCAGAGGCAACGTAGTTCGGGGTGAACCTTGATGGACCTAAGACCTAGGTGATGGTGGATCTGCAGAATTGGTAGGGACTTGGATAGGAAGACTAGATATGGGACTGATGGAACAGGTATGTAGAAGGAACCAAGGATGTGATCTCCAAGGACTATGTCGCATAAGTATAACATGCCCCGTTGTAGGTAGAATACTTAGGATTTTTCATGGCAATGTTTATGATGATAGGAGGATGAAGGATTTGCATGTTTTGGAGGGATAAGGTATGTCAAGAGCCTTTCAAAACATTTGTCAACAGTGTGCCCCCAATCTTTATCAAGACCAAAGAATAGAGGAAAGGAAGTTTGGATGGATGGACGGGACATGATAGGTATGTAATGGATAGAGGATAGGATGGGAAATGGTATGAAAGGAAATTGGTAGGAGAAGATTGGTATGCCGATGAGACAAGGTGCCCCCAAGTGTAGGTGACATAGAAGATCGACTTTACACATGACGCCTGTTTACCAGGTTTTCATCATGGTACTTATCCAAGGCGCCTATTTGCCAAGTTTTCACCATTGGATGAAGGAATTTCTCTTTACTTTTTCTTTTTTCTTTTTTCTTTTTTGAATATTGAGATTGGAGAAGGTGGATATGGAAAGACTCAAGTATAGAGTTCCTTGAAAGGTGATAGTCCCGCTAGATATATACTGTCGAATGGACAATGTCCAGTGCTCTCACAGATGTTGGTAGGGGAGCGTATGAAAGTGATATGGCATGGGAAGATAGTGGATGAATATGGAGGGAAGACTTATGCAACAACATGGACCATAGGCATAGGATGAGGAAGATGTGTAGGATAATGGATGTAAGATGGGGAGATGTAGTTATGTGGAGGTGTTGTGAAGTGGAAGGAATCATGACCAATGATTGCACATACCATGGTAAACATTGAAGCTGGTGATGGGAAAGTAGTGTAGGAGGCAACGAAGACTTGTGCTTGTGGATGAATGATTTAGGAATTTATGGACCCACATAGACTTAGGATTTTTCTAATTTTTGTTTGCCATGTGGGATGGAGGAATTTCAGACTTATGGATGGAATGGGAGAAAGTGGATGGTTGAGATTCTTGAGAGGTGGATGCCTCATGTATCTTTAGGGATTTTTGCTTAGGTACCCAAACCATTTTGTTTTTAGATAGTACCTGTGAAGGTATGGGTTTGGGTGTATACAACTTTTGTGTAACTTTTGGATTAATCATTTGTTGCTTGGGGACCCACACCGTTTTTAATTTGGCATTGAGGTGTATGGGTGTATGCAGCTGTTGCGTAACTTTTGGAGTAATCATTTGTTGCTTGGGGGTCCACACCTTGTTCAGTTTGGCATTGAGGTGTATGGGGACATGCAGCTTTTGACATGGATAATTCTTTGATTCTTGTCTTTTATATCCTAGGTCATGAGGACTCTTAGGATTTTTGACTTTATAGGTAGAGGCATCCACATATTTGTCATTGAATCCCCGTGGGATGGTAGAAGTGAGGTTGGTGGAAGCTCCTTGTTTAGACCATATGTGCATTTGTCAGCCATGATTGGGATACTTGGAGGATGTATAGATAGATGGATAAGGTGTTGGAAGCAGTGGTGGTAAACGACATGGGGGGATATTAGGAGTTGGAAGTAGCAGAGGGAGTTTGGATGGTGGAATATTAGGAGTTGGAAGTAGTGGAGGGAGTTTGGATGGTGGAAGGTGTATGGTCACATGTTTGTGGGATGTGTATGATAAGGGAGGTGGGATGGCGACATATGTTTTGGGAATATGATAGGGTTTGCGATGGAAAGTGGTAGACTTAGGGGGAGTGGAGGAAGTACCAACATCTTGAGTTTGTGCACCTTGGGGTATGTATCCAAGGCCGTATGAAGGAGGAGGAACATTGACATGGATGGGCTCCAAAATACCTTGTTCATGAAGGCCTAAGCCTTTACCTTGGTAGTTCATCTTCTGGAGTATGCGGTGGACAGCGGGATTATGTGTACGTGGAACACTAGGCACAAGTTCTTTATTGGATGGAGAAGGTGAGATATATGATGATGGTTGTTGGTGTTCTAAGAAAGAACATTCATGCATGAATGTAGTAAGCCCAAGGATATATGGTGCAGAATTTGCCGCTTGGTCCATAATAGATGGCAGAGGAGTATTACTGGTTTGATCTTCTATGTTTGCTTGGGAGGCAAGTGTCTCATTGAAGGAAGTGGAAGTTGTTGGATCCTGGGTAGGACTAGATGGGGTGCTAGGCTCAGGACCACAGAATACGTAAAGTGGGCTAAGAGGATCATCATGGTCTGCTTGATCATAGATAGGTTCTTCATCATAGATGGGATTTTGATCATAGATAGGTTCTTCATCATAGATGGGATTTTGATCATAGATAGGATTTAGCATGATGGGATTAATGTTCTCTTGTATAGGTTCGTCATCAGCTATAATATCTTGATCATAGGAGAGATATAGGTTATGCATGGTTGGAAACTGAATCTCTTGCTCATGTATAGGATCAAGTGGCTCCTGGATAGCTTCTTCATCAACACTAGTATCTTGGTTAGGGAAAAGATATAGGTTATGGATGGGTTGCATGAAAGTGTTTTGATCTTGAGTTGGACTAGGGCTTAATGTTTCCACATGCTTAGGATTAAACTCTTGACATACCTCTTGGGTTGCTTGAATGGAAGTGGAAGGTTCTCGGATAGGCTCTTGGTCAACAACATGAGAACATGATGACTCTTGACTTGGATTCATAATAGGAGACTCTTGAATAGGCTTGATGGCTTGTTGGTCACATGATGGGCTTGAAGGGCTAAGAATGTTAATTGAGGGCTCTTGGATAGGCTTGTGGTCAACAATATGAGGGTGTGACGGTCCCTGACTCTGGGGCATGGTAGAAGGCTCTTTGAGAAGCTCAAGGGGTTGTGGATGACATGAAGGGGTTGTAGGATTTGGCATGGTATTGGAAGAATCTGTGGTAAGGTCAAGGACCAGAGTTTGGGAACATGGTTGACTCTCAGCTAGTAGTCCTTGGATCACATCCTTCGTAGGTGTATGGGTAGATGAATGAGGTAATGGAGGTTGATATGAGGATTTTGGAATTCTCCCTAGCTTTTCATATTTTGCATATCTTTCCCAAAAATCATCCAAGAATGTTTTGTTTGTCAGTTTAGATGGTGGGGAACTTGAGGTCAGTCTTGGTGTAGAACTGGTATGTTTTGGAATAGGTGTCTTAGAGTATGGTGAAGGAGGACTAGTAGACGGGGTGATATGTGATTTCCCTCTTGAAGTGGCGGTTGCCTTGTCGATAGTATCATTAAGACGGGAAAAGAAGGTATGATTTTGGGACGAGGCATAGCTAGTACTGGCCCGTTCAGCTTGCAGGCTTCTCAATTCTTGTTGTAAGACATCTATTTGTTGAAGAATTGCTATGTACTCTTGGGGTGAGGGACCTAAGTTTGCTTGCATTTGCAGAGATTGAAGTTTTTGATCAAGATATTCTAATTTGTTTGCCATTTGGAAAAGCTTACTAGTTTGGATGTGCAAAACAAATGCATCAGACCAGAGTGCGAATGCGTCACAAGTCGAGACAAGTGTGCTTGGAAGGATGAGTTGAATGGCTTGTCTTATGTGTTTGATGTTGTAGTTTGATTTGGCAATGTTTAGTAAAAGATCACATGTATAAACAAGAAGCACTCACACAAGACACCAACAACTTTGAATTTTTAATTGGAAGAATATGATAATGATTAAACAAGCACACTTGCAAAGCAAATCAACATGCCCTAATGCCTAGTTTGATGTAAGGTATGGCCAGTTAGGTTTGATCAATGTTTAGACAAGGTTGACTAGGAATTTGAAAACAAAATCTTGCCACACAGCTGGGAGAAGGGGGTAACCCACCCTTCACCTTCACTTCCCAAAGGTAGAAAATTCTTTGGGGCTTAGCCAAGAGTGACAGGATTCTGATTTCAAAGAGGGTGTCTTTCGATTCAGCCTTGAATGAGGTCATCCCTAGGGGTGATGAAATCCCCTAGTAGGCCTCCTAGGATAGGGATTGACAAAAGCGAATCAAGTGAGGTGTTTTTGATCTCCAAGATCACCTTGCGGTGCGAGAAGAGAGCATACACACACCCACTTGATTCACACTCACAGTTGATTAATTGACCTTAGAAAATTGAAATGTGATGAAGACAAATCAAGCAATGGTTCTTTTTTAGCCCCAATTTCAAAATGTGATTGAAGACACTGGTTGATTTTAAGTCCGATTTCAATGTGTGATTGAAGACAATGTTCGTTTTATAGGCCCAAATTGAGATGTGTGATGAAACCAAGATTATGAGATAAAGGATGAAACAAAGGCACCTAATTAAATTGCTATCCAAATTGATGTGTAGGCTACTCCAGATGCTGCTCCAGTCTCGAATGATCACCTGTAAGTCACGAAACCAAAAACGGAGCAAGTAGACTAGCCAAAAAGATGCGTATGTGAAAATTGAGAATCTGATAAAATTTGATGAAAGATGAACTAATACTAGAAAAATAAGTGCATGAACATATTCTACGCAAAATTCTATGCAATTTGAAAAAAAAATTCACGAAAATTCGATCAAAATTGCAAAAGATATGACGATTTGAAGTTTAGATGCAATTTGGATTTTGACTGAAAAAAATGGTGGGAAAAAGGTACATTCACCTGAAAAAAATCCCACAACTGTGAAGTTTGCCTCTCCAGCTTTTCAACGAGTCTTTGTTTACGAAAATCTGCCTCCGTATGCGAAAGTTGTGCCTGTTTGAAAAAAACAGCCTCCTTCATTGTGTAGAAGGCACAAGAGAGAAGCTTGACTGTTAAAAGGTAATTGCTAACTATTTGCTGCGTGTGTTCACATGTTGGCGGTTAAGGATCCATTTGGTAGTTAAAGGTAAAAGAGGCCCCTGGTCGCGGATATGACCAGGGGCTTAAATTTTTGAAAAAAAAGAAAAAACATATAAAAGACAAGGGGCTTTTAAGAGAATTAGGGTTTGATTTGTTGTTCTTTGCTGTGTGAAAGAAATTATCAATGGGTGGCGGCAGGGTGTGACAGGCGGGCGGCACGGGATCGGTGGATTGGTTGGGAGTGGCGAAGGGAATGTGGATCGGCGGTGGGAATGAGCGGAGAGTGGTGTATGGGGTGGTCAGGAGATGGCGGGGCGGCAGTGGAGGATGGTGTCGGGTGGTTGCTCCGCGGGGAGGCTTGGGGAAGCGGTCGTTAGGTGAGGCGACGGTGTGGAAGACGGGGGGATCGGGGAGCTGGTGGTGAGCAGGTGGTAGAAGAGGTGGGGAGATAGAGGTCGGGGGGGAAGGGCTTTACCAGAGCGGCGGGAGAGGAGTGGTTCGGAGGGGACGGCTACTGCGCGGGAGTGGCAGGGGCAGGAAGTGGTGGCTGGCGGGTGTTGGGAGTCTGACGCGGGAGGTATAAGGGTTTGTTTTAGTAGAAGAAGGTGGTGGCCAGTGGGTGTTTGTGCGCCAGTGGCGGCGGTGGAAGCGGTTGTCGGGCTTTGTTAACCCCTGCAAACAAAACTGTTAACTCCTGCAAAAAAAACATAAGACCTACAAACCAAACTGTCATGAACAAGGTTAACCTGCAACAGACCAGAGATGGGGGTTGTGGGATCCATATGGTACGGATACATACAATACAGATCCGTATGGTATGGCCTAGGGCCCCTAAAAAAATTTCAAAAAAATTTCAAAAAATATATTGAAGTTTATAGTCAAAATTCACGGAATCGACATCTGGAGCGCGAAAATGATGTCTGTTTTTGCGTAGGATGCAACCTGCAATAGCTTATCACCAAAACTTGCAAAAATTGTTAGAAAAAGAAGATTTTGACAACAAAACCTTCTCAAATTGACGATTGGATTCGATACCGGGCGTGCCAAAATGTGAATGGGAAAATGTGATAAATCTATTAAGATAATTAACCCAAACAATCAACAGAATAATGAAAACAAGAAAGATAAAAGGAAATGAAGCAACTGAATAACAATGCAAACCTTCCCTGTTTCAAAGCTTTTGTTGTTCGCCTATTCTCTCTCAATCTTGGATGATGCAAATGGGCCCTCAGGGAGCTTGCTTCCTTGCTTCGATTCCTCAAGATGACAAGGGGGAAATGGCTATGTGATATGATTCCTGCATTATGATGGTATGAAGAAGAAGATCCTAGAGAAGATTGGGTATAGATTTGATGCTAGAAGAAGTCTGTCAAATGGCTTAGAAGAGGGTTCTATTTATAGATCCTCTGAAAATAGAATGGAGGGTCAGGATCAACTGATGAGATCAATGGCTCTCATTAATTGTGAATCTTCAATTCATAATGGATGAATTAAAAATTCAGAGTGGAGGATAGTGAGTTATGACAATTGAATTGAAAATTCAAAGTGGAGGATAATGGATTATGACAATTGAATTGAAAATTCAAAGTGGAGGATAGTGAGTTATGACAATTGAATTGAAAATTCAGAGTGGGGGACAATGGGTTATGACAATTGAATTAAAAATTCAGAGTGGGGGACAATGGGTTATGACAATTGAATTGAAAATTTAAAGTGGAGGATAATGGGGAACATTGAATTAAGAATTCAATTTTGGATTTTGGAGGATATTAGGTAATTAAATATTAGGAATATTTAATTGTATGTGCAACATGGTGAGGTGGAAGGGATGAGGTGGATTGATGAGGTGGATTTTGTGAGGTGGATTTGGGATTTAAGACATTAGAAGAATTTAGGGATTTCAATTAAATGAACCAATCAAATAAACTTTGAATATTTATTTGATTGACAGAGGAAAATAAGAATTAAGATAAATATCTGAATATTTACTTAATTCGACGTGTACCAATTTTAGGCTATTACAGTTGAAGATGAAGAAATTTAGCCCATGCAGGATCTTGAAGAAGGATGCTCCAAGAAATGCATATGAGGTAGAGCTACCAAGTGGAATCAACATTTCTTCAGTGTTCAACATTTATGAGTTAACAGAGTATCATGAAGGTGGCACAAAGGATGGACCAATAGATGAATAGTGGAGTATCCCAGCACTTGTTTTAGAGGAGATAGAAGAAATCTTGGATAGCTGTGTGGGAAGAAGTATCAAGAACATGCAATATGAAGAATACATGGTTAAGTGGAAAGGAAGGCCTATCAAAGACTCTTCCTAGTTGTCTAAGGTAGAGCTTGACTATTTGGGTTTTCCTTGAACATTTGAGATGTGACAAGATCACTTCTCAAATTACGTTGGGTGTCTAATGTAGGGGCATCTAGTGGTGTAAGGGGAATCTTGCATCACCCAAAAATGATGATTTTTTTAGTTCTTTTCAAATTTGGTATTTACAGATACCTATTTTTATTGAATAATGACTCAAAACCTTCAAAATTTCTAACCTGCTAAAAATAACAAATTGCTATTTTTAGAAACTTTGCATTTGAGCATGTATGGAAACAAAATTTTACTCAAAGATTCAGAATTGAAAAATATAACCTTTGGTGAAGGAATTGGTCAAAGATCATTTGTAGGTTGAAAGATATTAAAGTTTTTGTTTCTTTAAAAACCCCTGAAAAAGTTTTAAAGTCAATTTTGAGGCACTTAAAGGCCCCGTACTACCCTAAAAATGGGCATAATTGGCAGAGAAGATTATAGGGGTGTAGATATTTTTATGATATTTTTAATACATCAAATTGTTCGTCAATCAAACACGTAGATCAAAAGTTATGGCTCTTGGAAGTTGGGCTATTTTTGGAGGGAGTTACAAATTTCAAAATTTGGCTAGAAGGTGCCAAAAGGGGCTATTTATGACCATTTTTTAAGAATCTTTTCATAGTAGAGAAGGAGGGGAAAGTGGTGAGTTGTGAAAAGGAGGGAAAATAGAAAACCCTAGCAAATTTGAAGCTCCAGAAGGTAGAAGGCTCCACAATCCAGAGAAAAGGAAGTTGTAATGTGTTGTAGCTTGTTGAGGATTTCATCATCTAATTTGATTCCAATTTCTATAATGTAATCTATTTTTAGTTCAATAAGAGAACATTCTTATTTTTTGTGTGCAATATATGTTGTTGTGTGTTCTGGGTTTCACCCCCCATCAGGTAGTTCAAGAAGCTTGTTCTTAGTAATGTACCATCTTAACATGTTAAACTCATTCATTAGAATGATATTATGTATATTGGTGATTTTTTTAGTTTATATGAGCTTCCTTAATTATGGTTGTTAGGAAAGGTGTTTCAACCTTGCACCTAATGTTAAGATTACAAATAGTGTGATTTTCAGGTTAAATAATAGAAAAACTAAATTTTTGGGCTATAGAATTAGTTTTTGACCAAAATACAAAATTTTGGGTTGTTTGACACCAATTCCTAGGTTCTTGTCACATAACCTATTTGATCTATATAGTTTTAAAAAATGGGCCCAATCAACCTCTAGGATCAAAACTTATGGCCTTTGAAAGTTGGGCCTCCTACATTAGAAATGTAAAAGCATCTAGGACACATAAAAGAGTTGTAAGGGGGAGTTACACTTGTTGACCAAGTTATAACATGTCATAAGGATTCTTTAGATGAGGATATTGGAGCCAAAATAGAATGCCCAATTACAAGGTTATGACAAGTGGAAGGAATATGCTATTTTTAGCTTGTGGACTCAACTTAAAAATTTGGTGTTGGATTTATAACTAAGGATTTTGGTGCCACTATTTTGGGTGGTTTTAGTTCATGGTTTTCTAATTCCTATTTGATGGTTTCATGTATTGTATCTCCTTTTACTGGGTCCTTGAAATGGAGGTTTGATAGTGAGTTTTGTAGGTATTGTTATGGTGTCAGAATTTCTCTAGATCTCTGGTTGGTGATAAAAGGCTTAAACTTGACAAGTGCATTGTAACTACTTGATTACTAAATAATACATTGAGTTGATTTGGAGTGTGTGGTTTTTCTCTCAAAAGGGTTTTCCCCACATATATCATTGTGTTTGGTAACTTTCTTTTGTGTTTATTTCTTTGTAACTATATGATTTTTAAAATTTTTGCACATATCTCCTCTCATAGATTAGTGTAGGAAGCATTTTTTGCATCTCAACTTCCTTTCATTTGGTATAAAAGTCTGATCACCTCAGGTTCTAAGTGTTAGGGACAAGGGTTTTTGTACCAATCTTGGATTGAGTGGATGCTTGTGCCAAAAAAGATCTTATTGTAGGAAAAATGGAAAGCACATCAAGGATAGAGATGGAAAATTTCTCAAGAACAAACTTTGATCTTTGGAAGCTCAAGATGGAGGATATGCTCATGAATAGAGGTTCCTCTCATGAATATAGGTCTATGGGATGTAGTATCTAGATCCAAACCTATAGCTACATTGCAAGAAAACTGAGACAAACTAGATAGAAAAGAAAAGGATCTCACTACACTGTATTTGGCCAATTTAGTATTATTGAATGTGCATGAATATACTACCACAACAAATATTTAGAAGAATCTGGGTGAGATTTATTAGGATAAATCCCTAGTAAACAAGATTTTCTTGAGAAAGAAGTTGTATACCCTCAAGATGGAAGATGATGGATATGTTGTTAAACATCTAAATACGTTCAATGTAATTGTAACCCAATTGCACTCCATTGGAGTGAAGATGCAGGAGAAGGATTGGTGTATAAATTTGCTTTATTCTTTGCTAGATTCATGGGACCACCTTATTATGGAAATTAGGAGCACTACCACCAACTTAAAAATGGATGAGGTGGTGGCATCATTATTTTATAATTACTTGTGAAGAAAGACTTATAAATCTACTAAGGAGGCCCTTTTTGTTCATGGTAGATGGAAAGAGAAATGTGAGAAGAAGGGCAAGAAGAAAGATAAGTCTAGATCTAAATCCCATGAGAGACCCAAATCTCCTAGTAATTCCAAGGATAAATGTTAGAACTACAAAAATAATAGTCATTTCAGAAGAGACTACAAGGAGGAGAAAAATAATCTAAAAAAGAGAGACTCTAATTATGAGTCCAAAAAGTCCTCCCAAGATGATGGTGATGCCTTTTTTATGACCTTGGGTACACATGAATTAGAAGGTTCATGGTTGATATAATCTAATACCTCTTTCCACAAGACACCACATCAAGGATGGTTTACAAAATACAAAGAATATGATGGTGGGAAGGTGTACCTTAGAGATGATTCTCATCTAAAGATTGTTGGTCATGGAAGAGTGATTACTCGATTCCTTGATGAATGAGTTAATGGGATCAATGGTGTATTGCATAGCCCTAGTTTGACACATAAGATACTTTCTATAAGTGAACTTAATGATGTGGGTGTTTATGTTGTTTTCTCAAGTGGAGGGTTTAAGATGGTGAGAGGGGATATGGTGCTTGCTAAGGGTATTCTCATTGGCATTCTATTTTAGTTGGATGCATACATATTTTAGTGCAATAATTCCTGTATTCCTGGAGTGAAGATATCTATCGAATATACACCTTCACCATTGGAACTAGCAACAAAAAGGAGTGTTGCATCCATCTCTGGTGGTCATGCTTTTTGGGCATCTAAGGGTGCTCATGTTTTGGAGATTAAGATACCATCAAAGAAAACAATGTTATGGCACTAGAGGATGGGTCACATAGGTGAGAAGGGTCTAAGGACCCTAAAAAATAAAAACCTTGTTGAGGAGTTAAATGATTGTAAACTTGAATTTGATTTCTATGAACATTGTACTTATGTAAAATAAAACTGCATTCAATTTTAATCTAGTTCTTATAAATCTTCTAGGGTGTTGGACTTAATTAATTATGATGTTTTTGGTCCTATTAATGTTCCTTCAATTTCAAAATCTATATATTATGTATTTTCATTGATGATTATAGTAGAAGGACACGAGTATATTTCCTTCGAATTAAATCTAAAGTCTTTAGTCATTTTAAAGAGTTTAAGGCTCTTGTAGAGAATCAGATTGATAGGAAGATTAAGATTTTGAGGACTAATAATGAAGATGAATTTTCCTTAGTAGATTTTGATAAATTTTGTAAGGATCATGGGATAGAAATACATAAGACAACTCTGTACACACCTAAATAGAATGGAGTTGTAGAAAGAATGAACAAGATGTTGATGGAGAGGGCTAGGAGTATGCTCAATGGGGTTGGCCTGGAACAAATTTTTTGGGTAGAAGTTGTAAGATCCTCTCTAATTCAAATTAAATAAAACATTATTACTTTTAATCATCTAATCAATTAACAATTAAATAACAATATTTATTAAATGAAAATAAATTCTTTTGTCATTTAAGCATAAAGCTTATCTAATTACAAGAGAGTCAAGATTTATTTAAGTATATACAAATGATTCAATAATCAATTACAACTAAGGACCAAGTCCTTTTACTTTAGTTTATGTCATGTAGATTAAACTCAAAAATCTTTACATTTACTTTCATAGTTTCATACTTCTTGTAGCCATATTTCTTGAAACCTGTAGAGGAAAGAGAGAGCATCATCAGAGAAATTTTCTCCCCAACCACGAACCAATAAAATTTCTTGTGCTACTCCATCAAAGAAGCCCAACCCTTCACAAAGGATCTAGTAATATGTAGCCAACATGCATGAAAGAATCTGATGCAACATGTAATCACTGACAATCTACCATAATATCTAATGCCCATCCCAGCATACTTATATCTAATACACATGTCCTTAGATTACACAATATGACAGAGAATAAAAATCAAATTAAGGAATACTCATATATTTAACTTTAAATCTTTGTGCAAAGCATCTTTTATATGTAGAAGTACTCTTCATACTCTAGTTTATAAGCTAGTAAACTATCCTATGATTATCTGTTACACCATATTTGACACCCATTTTGTCTCCCTCTCAAGTGTTGATATGTAATACTATACTAACATATTAGAAAATAACTCATATAGTTTAAACAGGTTGATAAAATTATCGAATACAAATCAGTTGGCAATCAAATACCTCAAGCAAAATTGAGTTGCAACTACAATGCAGTGCAATGATGTCCTCATCAAACAAAATGGTAACATTACATTCATATTAGGATGGAAAGTATTTCAATCATCAACACACATTTCTCCCACATTTTAGGTGATATCCAAGTTACAATACAATTTCTGTACAAGTTCAATATGTATCACAATCCACTATCAAATACCAGACCTATCAAGGTAGACACTAGTTATGTTGATAAGGTACCCATGTTTTTAGTATTATCAACATTTCATATGCCCTTAAACGTAAAGAGTTTAATATTAACTCAATAAATAAAAATATTATCATTTAGTCACAAACACAGTTCCATCATCTCTATGGACCATTTTTACCAACCTTAATACATTGACCATAGCCCAACATATGTCAATGGTAGGTTATATTCATATACAATAGGAAATATAATTATACACATTGGTTTTGACAACCACAAAAACTCAAACACGATTCAATGAATTAAATTACTAAAAGTGAAAGTTGATTTGACCCAAATACTAGATAGTAGTAAAACTGCCATAACTACCTTGTTTCTCAACAAAATTTAAAAATTTAAATGTTTTGTAACGATCATATTAAGAGGAACAAAACCTTGAAAGGAATTAAGGATATTCCTTAAGACATGAGAACATTTTTTACTGCAATCAACCTCATTAGACAAACAATATTTAAATCATAGACAAAATATTTATTCACAAATCACAATACAATTCATAAGCATATGATCAGTAAAGAGGCATTCATTATCTTATAGTAATGGGAAGAAATAAATAAAAATAAAAAGCATTTCCCTTGTAGATTAACAAATCTTCCTGTGAGTTCATACTCCATTTATAGATAGACTTATAACATATAATGAAATTGTGATATTATGAAGCAATAGCATAATCATTTTTCTATCACATGATATTTTATTGATTCAAGATATTACATTGAGTTTTAACTTATAATCTTGAACTACCAAAATATAAAATATATATTTAAGAAATGAAAGATTATGATCCTAGGACTTTTTCATGAAAATTGTTATCGACATTGTAGCTAGAATACTAATATCCTTACATACTCTAAATGGCACAAAGAACAATTGGAGTGTCTCTACAATTGTAAGATAATACTGACATTTAAACCACAATGGTAAACATAAAGAGATGCTGACTCGTGTAATGCTTGCATGATATGCACATAATTGATTTGTTGAAATTTCTTTAGAAAGTTTCAAGCAAATGCAATATGGCAAGGGTAAAGCCAAATTCTCAACCTTGATAGCAAGCTCCCTACCAACATGGAAGCTTATCCATGACAACAATTGAAAGGAAGCTTTTTGTAGATTCTATAGTTGGATTGTTCTAGTATTATATTTGGATACAATGATTTGCAAGATAAGTATGAGAAGGAAATTAGTGAAAAGGATATAGAAACTTTCAAACAAATGCAAAAAGGTAGGTGTAAAACTAAATTCCTCAATCTTAACTCATGACCTCACTATCTATGCCATTATGGAAGCTTTGGAACCAAGTAAGAACACTCATCATCGCATAAAGGTAAAGGTAATTTTTTAATAGCTACTAAAGTTGCAAAAGTTCTAGTAAATGTTAATGCAAATGGGAAAGCACAGACAAGACACACTTTTTTATAGAACGCCTCCATGAGATGTCAAATCCTAAATGCAATGATTGTAGATTGTGCACAAAAAGGATTTGATGAGGAGGTTTTATGAGGCAAATGAAAATACAGAAATATGATCAAATTCCTGTTGAATTCCCATTTATATCTAGGAGTAACGACTTGTTATAAGAGTGTGTATGTCTATATTAAAACTAAATATACATAACTACATCTAGTAAAAGTAATTAAATAATCCAGAGTTCCTTAGAATAAAACCCACACATAAACAAGGAAACTTATCTAGAACACTTTCCATATTCTTTATAGCATCTTCCCTATTCGCTTCATTCTCTAGCCCTCTCATAAATATTTTTTCTAAAATTTGGATTCGGTGTGCGAAAAATGGTGTGGTTGGACATTAAAATGTAAAAATATTCACAAAAAGAATTAAATTATTTTTCTATTAATATTGTCACTCCTCTCTCCACTTTGCCCACTCTTAACTCCCATCCAAAACATCTCTTTATCCTATGGAATTCCTTTGAAACTACATCTTCTTATCCTTTAAATGTTTTTTTTCAAGCTTCTTCTGATCCCTTTTAATAAATAATTTGTTTGCTAAATACTTCTTTTTCTTATCTTTCCCATTCCTAGTTTTTTCCTTTATAACTCATTGCTTTTTATTTTTTATTTTTTTTTAAACAAAAAATCCTCACTTTAAAGCATGATATATATGTTATTTTACGTAGAAAAGGAAAAATTATCTAATTTCTAACTAAGACGCTTAATAGACAATTTATTCTATATTATCCATTAGATATTTCACAAGTATTTATAATATACGTTTAAGTTTTACTAATCCTATACAAAATATAATTCTTTTATTTAAGCATATCCATAGAAAGAAATGTTCATTAAATCATTTCATTAAATATTTATATTCACACAAAATGCAACCTAAATTATGTGAATCTAAGTGTGTGTCTATAGATTTTTCAACTCAATTTGCCTTCAAACTACTAATGCCTTCTCCCCGATGATATTATATCTCTTTGTACTTTGTGAGAGTGCTAGTTCTTTCCTGTCACACTCAAGAACAATAGAAAAATAAAGTTAGTCATTATCAAAACCATATTTAAATCTAACATTTAAAATAACAATTAAACATGTCATAATTTGACAACTGCAACATTTCTCAAAAGTTTTAAACCTTACTTGCAATCATTATCATTAGCAAGTCAAATAATAATCAATATAATCATAATTTATTTTCCACATTGTTAGCTAGTCAATAATTAACTACATTATAAAAGTATTTAAAACTAGGCAGAACAATAGGGATGTGACATCCTTCCTCTCTAAGAGTCGCCATCATCCTGATGGCCTATAAGTATGCATAATTAAACATCAAACAATGCTAAGCATTCAATATAAAAAAATAATTCAACATCTCAATAAGTGTGAGGTTAGAAATTTACTATAACTTCTTAATACCTGAGTTTATCATACCTTTACAACTTCCAAACTTTAACCATAATTCCAATAACTCTAAAATGTACCTATATGTTCTTAACAACATGGTCCATGTGTCTAAACACTAATCATGCACTTCCACAAGTGTTAAAATATTAGCATGCATGATTAGTGACCTATGAACAATTTCATCTAGTGGACTAAGTCAACATCCAACCATTGCTATATGCAAAATAAAAACATATACATGGATTCAACATATCTTATTATCAAGGTCAAATAGATAGACAGTACCTTTAAGCTTGATTATAAATTTAATCATACTTTATTGACTAGTTAGACATGATATAATACATGCAAACTAGAAAGCTTACAAGATATCATTACTATTATCCTTCTTAGACATTACTAACTTTAATCACATCCAAGGGAGTAAACTACACTTAACATGGATTTAAAAATCCAAAGGAAATAATAAAACATACTCAATAATTCCATGCAAGTGAGTCTTTCAATATTCTACTCATATATCCTAATCCTAAGATCGTCATTTTCACTTATCTCACTAAACATGGTTAAGTTATTATACAACTAAGATCTCTTCTAAACCTAAACATATCATCATGCAAAAGGTTTAAACAAGTCTTATTGATGTTGTCTAATACATTCACCTTTCAAAAAATGAGTCACAAACTATCTCACTCAAGAGATTTTTGTGCAATTGCACACATTGTCACATATACATAGAAAGGATATCATATAATATGTTCATCTTGTCATACATACCTACTCACATGTGACACCAGAACATATATGAATAGTTTTGTAATACTTATTGTTCATTTCCAATCCTTATCTAGATTAACTAGACCACAATTTATCTCAAGTGCACTGTCGACTATGATTACAAACAAGCATCTCATACTACTTTCTATCATCATTGGCTATGTATTTACATCAAGGAAACCACACCACACGGATAGAAAGAAATAAAATATATGCATCTTGTCATACATACCTGCTCACATGTGACACTAGAACAAATATGAATAGTTTAATAATACTTATTGTTCATTACTAGGACATAGTTTCTCCCTAGTTCACTACCAACTATGATGACAAACAAGCATCCGATACTACTTGTGTTGATCACTAGAAAGTATATCAACACTAAATTGTAAAAAATTATCAACACTGAAATAATAAAAGTGCATCAACATTAAATCACAAAAAAGAGCTTCAACACTAAACTACGTAAGGAAAAAGCTTTAAAAGCTTAGATTAATTTTCATAAAAGTATGCTAGTGCAAAAAATTGCATGGCATCAAAATGCACAAAATTATAAGATCCAAAAATTGTATCCCCTGAAATCCTTAAATGTTTTAATGAAATCTTGAAACAAAATTTCAGTTGTGAAGGCCAAAGTCAAAATTACAATCATGAAGACTTAGTCAAATTCACACTCACAAAATCTTAAGTCCAAAATCGCACATAGTGAAAGGTTTAATTAAAATTGCAGTTGCAAAAAGAGAACATAATAGTTCCAAATGCAAAATAATGGTCAATGTAGGGTCCAATTAAAAGCATGACTACAACGGATATCAAGCACACAAATAAATTATTTTCTCAAAAGTGCATCAATTGTAAGAAAGTACACAATGTTTGAGTATAATTTCAAGAATAATGGTGTTAAAAAATCAAACATGACTTCATACATTATTTGTTCATGCATATAAAATAGGGATTATTATATTTCTTACAATTTTATTTGTTCATGCATATACAATCTAAGATAAAATAACTTCTCATTCTAGGTCAACAATGTAAGACCCTAAGGGCAATACCTAGATTGACTTACATAATTGAGCTTAAAAGCTCTAATCTTAGTAATTACCAATCAATGATCCACTTTTCCATACTCAGTTCCCATAATGAACCCTCCAAGAAATTAGACAAGAAACCAACTCATCTAGGTAACTTAGATATGATCCAAGAATTCACATAACACTCTGTGTGCTTCTACTATCAAGCCAAACAAAAAGTTTACACTAAGAGGAATGCAACTTTAGTGAAGAAGACTCTGGGCCCTAGAGTTGAAACTAGAGCTTTGATACCATATGCAAGATCCTCTCTAATTCAAATTAAATAAAATATAATTACTTTTAAGATCATCCAATCAAATAAATGAAAATAAATTCTTTTCTCATTTAAGCACAAAGATTATCTAATTACATGAGAGTAAATATTTTTTAAAGCATATACAAATGATTCAATAATCAATTACAAATAAGGACCAAGTCCTTTTACATTAGTTTATGCCATGTAGGCTAAACTTAGAAATATTTACATTTACTATCATAGTTTCATACTTCCTATAGCTATACTTCTTGAAACTTGTAGAGGAAAGAGAGTCCATCATCAGAGTGATTTTCTACCCAACCAAAAATCAATAAACTTCCCTGTGCTACTCCATTGGAGAAGCTCAACTCTTCACAAAGGATCTAGCAATTTGTAGCTAGCATGCATGAAAGAATCTGGTATAGCATGTAATCACTAACAATCTAGCATACTATCTAATGCCCAAGCTAGCATACTTATATCTAGTGCACATGTCCTTAGATTAAAAAATATGACAAAGAATAAAAATCAAATTAAGGAATACTCTTATATTTGACTTTAAAGATTTGTGCAAATCATCTTTTTATATGCAAAAGTACTTTGCATACCCTAGTCTATAAGATAGTAAAATAGCCTATGATTCTTTGTTACCCCATATTTGGCACCCATTTCTCTCTCTCTCTCTCTCTTACACATTGATATGCAATACTATACTAACATATTATACTATAACTTAGTTTAAACAAGTTGACAAAATCAGCACATACAAATCAATTGGCAATCAAATACCTCAAGCAAAACTGAGTGAGAACTACAATGTAGTGTAATGATGTTTTGATCAAACAAAATGATAACATGATGTTCATATCAGTATGGAAAGTACATTCCAGTCACCAACATGCATTTCTCCCATATTTTAAGTGATGTCCAAGTTACAATACAATTTATGAATAAGTTCAATATGTATCACAATCCACTATTGGATACTAGACCTATCAAGGTAGACACCAGTTATATTGATAAGGTACCTATGCTTTTAGTAATATAAACATTTCTTATGCCCTTACAAGCAAAAAGTTTAATAGTAACTCAATAAATAAAAATATTATCATTCAGTCACAACAACATTTGCATCATCTTTGTGGACTATTTTTAACAACTTTAATAGGTTGCTCATAACCCAACATATGCTTATGGTAGGTTATATTCATATATAATAGGAAATATAATTATACACATTGGTTTTAAAAACCATATAACCTCAAACACTATTTAATGAATTAAATTACTAAAAGTGAAAGGCTGATTTGACACAACTACTAGATAGTAGTAAAACTACCATGACTACCTTATTTCTTAATGAAATTCAAAAATTTAAAATTTTCTATAAAGGTAAGATTAAGAGGAACAAAACTCAGAAAAGAATTAAGGATATTCATTGAGACATGAGAGCAGTTTGTAATAACTACCCTGGTCACTACTAATTTTTTCATTACACTTCAAGTACTACTTAATTAATTAGGCATCTTGTATCTAATATAGAAGTGCCAACTTCATAGACTTACTATCCATAGCCATGGAAACAACTCCATTCTACAACACATATACTCTCACTAGAATATGGGAAGCTCCCAATGTTAGGGCCATCCCTAGACCTAGACTTAAACCTTGAGGGTTCATTCATAATGCCCCTGCCTATGTATTCCTTCCTGGGAATTAGAGGCTTTGTAGTTCGTACACTAGAATAGAGAGAATTCATCCTATCCTTTGATACAAAATCTTTGATCTAAAATTTAAATCACAACCATTTGTTGATCTTATGCTTCCATAGCCATCCTAAAGAGGGTGTTCTCCACTCGACACACTTACAACAACAAACTAATAGAAGAAAAATATATGAATTCAAAGATAAAAGAAATTTCATTCATTGAACATGGAAGCATCTTGTTACAAAAATATGGCTATCAAATAATAGCATATTTAGATCCCAATGGTCTTGTATGTACAAAACTCATCCACAACCTCCACGAGGACCCCTATGATGATTCAAATCCTTGTCACGTACATGTAAGAGTGAAATAATATCCTTTAAGTAGTGATCCTCTTGATGAAGTGTCCTCTTTTCTTGTCTTGTGTTGTTTCTTCTTTGTCGATTTCTCTCTCTCCCTGTTTGCAACGCTTTTCGACACTTGTTGTGACATTGTCGACTTGCGTGTTCAGAGCTTTTGACCTTGCTCCTAAGCCTTGTGAGTGTCTTGTATGTGAGTTTTCACCTCTCCCCTATGTTTTTCATCTAGTGCACCTCCTAGAAACCTTCTAGAGGCCTCCTTTTCCATCTCCCACTTTCAGTTTTTAGTTTCACCTAACCAATCCAAATCTCTCCCTATTATTTCCAGATCTCCCCCAAGAGATCCTGTGGACGCAAGTAGAGATTTGGATTCTTCCACGTGACTGACCTATTTCTTGAAGCAAAACCCCTCCTTTTCTTCTCTTCTTGCATCTCCCAACCTATTTTTCTGCTTCTAACCCTGTCCAACCTGGATCTCCCTCGGGTGACCCATAGTCACCCACGGGCGACCCTGCCGTTTTTGTAGCCGTAGAGAAACTCAAGTTTCTCACTCCTTTTTACTCTGTTTTTGCCCCTTTTTCTTCCAGTTTACATGATTTGTGATGCCTAATATAGAGTTAACTATTTCATGCATCCACACATTCATAATTAGCTCTATTTGATCTCAAATTAACTCTTCAATTAATCTCATGCATTCCCTCACCTCCATTTTCCTCTTCAATGATAAGCTATCTTTTCTTCATCACTCTCTAATCAATTGAGTTCACTGTTCAATCAATCTAGTTCACTCCCTAATCATCCTTGTTCACTCATCAATCAAATGAGTTAACTTCTCAATCAATCCCTTCTTCTAAACCTATAAATACACCCCTCCCTCAAGTACAAAGGGAGGCAAATTCATTGTGCACATAGTGCTTGCCAGTTTTTCTCTCCAACTTAGTATTCAAATGCTCTTGTAAGATGAAGGTGCCTTTTCCTTTATTTGTTCAACCAAGTAGTGTCACGCTGCTTCATTCTATGCCATTGTGCTCAATCCAAGCTCTCATTGATCTCATACAAGCTTCATTAAAGATTCCTTTTTCTTCTTTGTGTTGTTTTGTTGTCAAGAGGATCACCCGCTACCACAAAAGGATTCGAGGTTGCCAATTACAAGGATTACTGAAGGTGTGGAGTTAACAAATCTTCATTTCTTCCAGGTTCCTTCATTGTTTTTGTTCAATTAATAGTAATTAAAGAATCAAATTTTCTCTTAGGAACAGTAAAACATTATTTTTTCCTTGACAATTAGATCTTGCATGTTAGATTAACTACTTTCATATTTCTAGATCTAGAGTATTAGAAGAAGCATTTTCCCTTTTCTTTAGATTAGATTACTTCAAAATCATCAAAAACACAAAAAACATAGGTTACCTCTGCATTAGAAAAGTCATATAGAATTGCATACATATTTCCCTTTTCATAGATTAAAAGCACTTTCATTTCCAAAAATACCAAAAAATACCAAAAAATACCAAAAAAAAAATGTTTTGCATATCATTTAGCTTGCATGCATATAGAAACCCTAGAATAGACAAAATTGCAAACCCTCGATACCGTCACGAGGTAACCACGGTTAAAATGATTCAATCAAATCCTCGATCCCATCATGAGGTAAAAACAAGTCAAAACACAAATCAAACCCTAGGTCAACAAAACCCTAGGTCAAAACCCTAGATTTGGTTAAGGTTAGCATTCACACGACTACCTCCATCCTGATTCACGAATGTGCTTAGGAGTGAGAGGAGAGTGGGTGAGGGCTATCTATGATGAGATTCAAGAGATCCATCCAAGACCACAACAAGAAACATTTGTTCTACCACAAGGAGACCCATTCGTCCTCTTATTGTTAGAAGAAACTAGACAACACCAGATACAACAAGAACTCATTCAATGAATACAAAGACAAGAGGACATAAACGAATAGAACCACTTACCCACACAAAGGTGGAATCTACCCAAATAGGAGAAGAGAAACTAGTGACCCTTCAGGTCATAGGGTTATCTCAACTACAACTTCAATCAAACAAGACATTCAACTTAGCACACAACAACAAAGGCCGTAGTACTTGCCAACCCCTCTCTGTGAAGTCCAACTCTCTAATGAGTCAGACCCCCATTGTGTCTTGCCTCCTCTCGACTAGCTATTTCCACATGAGCGAAAGTGATGTAGCAGATCACCTGTGGCAAGGAGGGAAAGGGTTCATGTGCGTACCGAAATTTGACTCGACAGGCCTAGGCAACTGGAGTCATGATTTTGAGCGTACATATTTTGGTGAACCTAATATGAAGAGCAAAGCCTCTTGGTTATGCTTTTTATGTTCCCATGTCAAAAAAAACTTTGAAAACATTTAACAAAAGCTTGGAAACATTTTCACACCATTCTTCATAGCTGCTTTAGCTTCTATCGCCTACGTCATCATCCATTCCATTTATTATGTGGTGTCTATGGCACCCCCGAATATGATGGAACCTGACTTAAACCAAGGGAACATTCCCTCAAGAGAACTAGAAACTCCCTCATTTGATAGGTATGTGTTACCACATCCTGATGCACTAATCACCAACTGTCATGATTACAAGGATTCCAATTACGAACTAGATCAAAGAGAATCAAGGCATTCTCTATATTTCAACAACCCAGCTTGGGAAAACAACCCAACTATACCAAATGTGCCACATAAAGCAAGAAGGATAAGGTCAGAGATACATCAAACTGAACAACCTTCCACAAGCACATCAAATACCCATCTTGATGAGGAGGTTAAACGGTTAGAAAAATGCCTTCAAGAAACCAAAGACACTCAAGAGGCATTAAGGATTGCCTTACAAGAAGAACAAAAGGAAAATGCCCCATGTGAGGAAGCACATTACCATGAAAATATTCAAATAGAACATCCTAGAAATGAAGAAACACCTAGGGCTGCCACTCTTGTAGACTTGATCGTAATGCTAGTACAAAGAATTAGAATCCTTGAAGCAGAGCAAGTTGCTCCTGAAAGAAGACAAAAGTCCCATGAACAGGACTAGGGGGCATCACAAAATCACCCTACCTCAACTACTATTCACAGAATGCTAGAAATGACACATGTCTGAATGGGAATCTTCTTGTTCAGAACAATCCAACAAATCCAACAATGGGTTATTAAAACCCACCCACGGGGTTATTACTATCAACCTCGCAATCTCAAAGTTCCTTTCTAGGAAAACATCTTGAATATTTGAAAGAACCTTTGGACCAAAACATAAGAAGTGTCCAATTACCTCGGTCACTGCCAGATCTCCCCAAGTCCAAAGGAGAAGGAGATCCAAATTCCCACATTAAAGCCTACACCACAGCCATAAGAGAACTCCTCCCTTGGGATGGGGTTGTAGCAAAGATCTTCTCGAAAAATCTTGAAGGCATCACTTTGGATTGGTATTATCATCTCCCAGAAGCGTCAATCCATTCATTCAGACAACTCATCAAAGAGTTTGTCATGGCATTAGACATGAACAAACTTGTTAAAACAGGGATTAGAGAGTTCCTCACAATGAAACAAAAGCCAAATGAATCTGTAGCCCACTTTGTCACTCGATGGAGGCAAGTCCTTTATTCTTCAATGAGTGCTCCGAACATGGACCATTGAGAACTGTGTGCCCTCTTCTTGCATTACCTTAACAAGGACATGAGGGAAGATGTTCAAAAATTACCATACAAGTCTTATGAAGAGGCATTGGAAAGTGCCTTAAGGATTGACCAAGCCACCATCGACAGTGGTAGAAAGGTCTATGGTTCAAATGAAAAGCTAAAAAAGGAACACACAAGAAACAATACTTCTGTCATTAAAATCCTCAAAAACAATAGGAGTGCAACCACAGATGGGGTGACGGATCAACCCCCAATCAAGAAGATAAAGTATGACTATAATGGGAGAGATTACTATCCTTCTAATGTAAATGCCATAGATCGACCTAGAAACAATAGGCACTAACCTCAAGACAATTACCAAAGTTGGAATGGCAACAGAAATGGGAATGGCAATGATGGAAGATACGAGAGACCCCCATATGACTTCAACCAATTTTGTTCTTTTCATAGAACAAGGGGGCATAGAACAAAATCTTGTAGGGAATACAATAGATTCATAGAAAGACTACTGAAAGACCAATAATGTTTGTTCATAGAAATGTTCTTTAACCCATAGAAAGTCACACCGGATAACAAAGATACAAGAAAAAATCAAGCTCCAATAGTGCCACAAAATGCAAACATGAGAATTTTTCAGGACCCATTCCCCATGCATAAAGACACAGACATAATGAACCAAAACAAGATGACTCGGAGTAGTAGCGCCAAAATCCCACCACAACTGGGACAAAAAGGAGAAGCTAGGATGATGGGATTAGTCAAGATTATGCACAATGAAGAGGAAGAGGAAGACCGTGAGGATCCAGAAATGAGAAAATAGAACCATATGAGGGTACCATCTCAATAGTAGAACCAATACTAGCTCTAGTTGGACCTTATGAGCTCACAGAAGACTTAAAGAAAACATATGCGCACATTTCGTTCATTGATTTACTCAGGAACTCCCCTTCACATCACTCCATGTTACTATGAGCAATAGGTCTAAAATACCTTGACCAAATTATGCCAACACCTAGTGAGCAAATTAATCATGTGGACTATGATCTCAGCCCACCAAACTCAGAACTCAAAGATCTAGGGTTTTTCTTTGACTTACAACAGATGCCTTCTGAGGCAGAGTTAACAAAAAAAGGGGACCCGACACTATATCTTCAAGTGTGGATCTATGATACACGCATCAAACGAACATTAATCGACAATGGGGCTGCAGTGAATATAGTTCCTTTCTACCTACTAGAGAGGATGGGCTATGGACACACCTATATCACCACCTCACGAGATACTCTAAGCGGATATGATAATCTAAAAGCTACCACCATAGGGAAATTTACCCTTCCAATAACTTTGGGACCCAAAACCATTCCAACCACTTTCTACATCATAGATAAAGACATGTGATATAACTTGATTCTTGGAAGACCATGGATAAACAGAATGAAAACTATGCCATCCACATTATTTCAGGAAGCTCAATTCTTACACTTAGGGAAAGTATATGTTGCAAAGGGAGATCCAGAACCTTTTAGTATGTTAAAATCAAACACGCCAAACAAATGCATAGGTATCCCCATAGACTAAAAACTCCCTACCAACAAGTTAATCATCCTAAATCCTACATCTCAGTCGATATGTATCAAATGAATGGAAATCCTAGAAAAGACTATAAATGTTGCAGAGATCAAAACTTTAGAGAACGAACTGTTTCCTAAGCAAAAGGAAATAGTTCTCAAAGAGAAGACTAAGGAAATCATCGAGTTGATAGAGTGAGATGGACCACTCCAATTTCCCCTAGAGATACTCATGATCGACGTCCAAGAGGCTTACAAACTCTTTCCTTGCATAGGGGAAAAGCCTCACAGAACTAAAGGACTAGTATTTCAAACCATCACATTGGATTTAAGAAATGTGGACCTACATGCTTTCTCACATGTAGAGGAAGACATGACAAAAGGTTACACACCATTGTCACCACTAAGTGAATCACGTGTCCCTGAGACACCAGAAGAAACAAAATCATATGAACCTCTCACACCAATGGAGGATTCACATCAACCAGTGATACCGATGGAAGAGGCGCATTCCATAGATAATGAATCAACCAATGCTATAGGGATTTTACCTAGGATGTTTATGGTATCCAAACCACAAGAAAAACCAACCACCTCTACCTCGGTCCAATCAAATGAACTCAGTGAATGGGGAGCAACCTAGGTACAAATAGAAATGGTCGAGAGACTTCCTGATGAAGATGAAGAAAGCAAAGGTATCTTTCATAGAGAATGGAAGATGAGAGTGACGGTTGGTGTTGACGACCCTGTCATTTTCAAATTACCAAAAAGTTACATTAGATATGCCATGGACTTAAGACCAGAACCAAATAGGAGGACAAGTATAAGCTTTGTCCCTCCTAATGAGAAAAGGGAGCCACAAACTCCCCTAGAGTTGTTCCAATTTTTACAAAGAATCCAAGAAAGACCAGATGTGAAGATCTATATGCAAGAACAATTTGACCTATTAGCAGAGCTATTGAATTGTGATGGAGTCTTGTATTGGACCCCTTCTCATCAACAAGCCTTTCGAGACTTACTTCGTCTCAAGATACCAAGAGAAACCACTAAGTTGGTAGCAATAGATTCAAATGATAAACCTTATAGGATAGGAGAACTTGTCCTAAGAAGAGGTAACACGAAGAATAAGAAAAGAAGATGAAAAAGAGCTTTTTCGGAAGACTAGAAAGGTCCTTACATGGTCAAAGAAGATGTTGGAAATGGTTCCTATCTTTTGTACACAATGGAGGGAGAGGAATTTGGTGAAACATTCAATGCCTTTCACCTCAAGAAATATTATGTCTAAAAACCAAAAAAATCATAAAACATAAAAACACAAAATTTTTTTAAAAAAAAATCAAAAATGTCAAAAACAATTTGTTTCTTGCATTTTTGTATCATTATGTTCATCTTGCATTACTGTCAGTGACTTCCTCTTATACTATTTTCTTTTTAGTAAGGAGTTTGAAGTTGTCTAGACATGCGTCATCTTTTCAGGACCTAGAGATTCCTCACTTCCACAATTACCATTATCCCCCTTCATTCCCAGTGATTCTAATCAAAACCTAGCTCTTAGCTATACACTGATCCCAGTCTTAATGAGTCAAGATGTTAGGTCTAAACAAAGTCAGTATTCAAACCTACAGTGTTCAAAGGAAGCTTCCAAGTAGACCTTCCCAATTCTTCCCTAGTGGTAGAGAAGTCTATGTTGAGTACTAGTGACTATGATTACAGGTTCAATAGCTCAAAGGTTCCTTGGTTCAACGACATTGGTTCATTGGTTCCTTGGTTCAATGGTTCAGCCGATATACATTGTTTACTTTGTTGAAGGTTTGAACTTCGTCCATCGGGTTCAACGATTCGACATTGGTTCAATGGTTCAATGGTTTGGCAGCATCAGTTCATTGGTTCAATGGTCCATCGTCTTAGCTGAAGATATCGCTCTGTTGAACCGTTGAACCTCGTGTCAAGGTTCAATGGTTCAACAGATTCAACAATATGCGAAGTTGGTATTGGCAAAGAACGTTGTTGACAAAGGGTGAAGTCTTGGTATCGGTGGGACATGGAACCATCAAAGTAAATGATGGAGAGATGGCCAATAGTTTGGGTGTTGCCGATGAGGTTAGACTAGCGTCGTCGGCAGCAAAAGTGCCGATGATAGTCTTACCGAGTCATCGGGTATATTAACTAGGAAAGGAACTGACGACGGATGCATGTGGGACTAAAGTTTCTCACGGATATACGAACAGTTATATGAATGGTTAGACAATTATGCGAACAGTTAGAAGTGACTGTTTGGATGGTTGGATGATAGCGATGCCTGTTGGAACGAACAGTCAGTCACATGTGTCATTTGGACTGCTAAAGAAATGAGGAAATAAATTGACTGTGGGAGTTAGTTCAATTTGAGAGATAGAGCTCTGGGTTTTCTTCTTCTATGAAGTCTTATACAATTTGTTGCATACAACATGTTAACTGTATGTAAAAGGATCAAGGAGAGATGAAAAGTAGAGAGCCGAGAGACTAATGTCTTGTACTATATGTGGTTTGAGGCATAATAACAGTATGAAGGACTAACCTAGTTGCTGGAGAAATTTGAGTAGGGTTGTGCTGTCAATTATTATTCAGATGAAGCAAGATGTAAATCTCCATGAAAAGGCTTAGTGCCAGATTTGTATTGTAACTATTTTTCTATTGCTGAATAATACAATCGCGTCTGGGTTTTTTGGAGTGTGGGGTTTTTTACCCGTAAGGGTTTTCCCCATGTATATCTGTGTCTTCTATTCTATCTTTTGAGTTAGCATTTCTGTTGTTGAAATTCATTTTTGCTACTTGTAATTTCCTCTAAGGGTCAATGTTGGAAATGTTCTATGTCTGTTTCCGCTTTAATGGCATAGTTGTGCGTGTTTTTGAAGAAATTGAAAAGTATTTAAATCTGTCGAAGACACCACTGTTCTTAGAAATATGTTCTGAGATGCCCTCATTTCCTTTCAACTGGTATCAGAGCCTTCGTCTAGGATCTACTTTGTTGATCACATTTGTACATTTGTGTGCTGCATGTGTTTGCATGTAAGAGTTCCTGGTGTATAAGGTCTGGGTATTCCTTCTGTGATGATTTCTTAGTGTGACAGGCTTGACAAAATTTGAAGGAAATGTCTATTTATTTGATCCTTGTTTGAGTGGAAGTCTTGCAGTTAATCTTGTCTTCATGTTACAGCAGGCGCTTGAAGGATGGTGAAGATGAAGAGACTGGAGCTAGTCATGATGTGCCCTAAGGCTCTTATTTGACAGTATTTGATCCTGTTGCATGGGGTTTGGTTTGTGGTTGTGTTGCTACAGTAACTTTCATATTAGGTGTCTGTGTGAGAGGCTCTCTAATGATATCAAGAAGTTTGTGTTACTGCTCAGCCATGGAATATTGTGCTTATGCTGGGTGTTTTGTTCCTGATATTGGAAGGCATAATTTTCTAATACCCTGATTACATGTAGGCTATGGAGTTGATTTTTGGATGGTCTGAGAACTTCTATAATAGCCTGATTCTCTCAGATGCATGTGCATGTTGGTGGTTGAGGGATTGGTCTACAAGTGGGCCTGAAGCTCTTGAACTGTTGTTTCCTTAATTGGATATTTTGTACTTGCATGACTCAGATTCATGTTTATTGGATTTGAGGGGTTTTATAGTTTTTCCTTAAAATCTATGGTTATGCATATTCATGATGATCCATTATTCTGGTTTAATTGTTATGGAGTTTATGTTGCAGACCTGTGGGTATTCTAGATGTGAAGTGGGTATGGATGTGCATGGGTGTTTTTCAAACACAATGGTTTTGCAGGTTTTACACGGTCAAAAGAAAAAACTTGTGGTTTTGTGAAGCTGCAGTTAAGCTATTTCTAGACCTTGGCTTTTGGGGTGTTGCTGGATGATATAGTTGCAGTTTTGCATGCATGCTTTATGCATGGTGTGAGGAGGTGAAACACTTTCTCTGCATGGGAGTGCTGGTATGTGATATGACACTCAGCATTTCTGTGGTAATGCTTCTGGTTTCTTGACTATGGTGCTCTAGTTGTGGACATGTTTGGCGAATCAGATTTTGGGATAACTTGGAAGTGGACGGTCTATATCCACAAGATTGAGTATTTGATTGTGCAGACTTGTTAGCTGGCCTTGTTTGTGGTCACCTGTGCATTGGTGTGACTATTTCGAGATGAGAGGATGGATGTTGTAGAGTATCTGATTAGTTGGTTATGGAGACCTATAACATGTGTATCATGATGTCATGTATAGCTTGAATACACAGTTTTGTGTAAGCTATTGACAGTGATAGTTAATTTCCTTGGTTTGGAGATCTTGGTGTCACTTAGTTTTATTGTCACATGGACATGTTAATGTGTGGACCTAGAAGATTTTTAGATTAGGAGATGTTTGGTCAGGATGCTTGGAAAGCTCTGTTGTTACAATTAAGAGGGAGCTTTAGCATTGACTGTGCATTCATCACTTAGTGGTGAATGATCTTCTTTAGTGTTACAGATGTTACTAGGAGGAGCTCTTTGATCCTGTTGCTACAGAAGGGTTCTTTTGCATTTGCAAGGGCACTATTTGAGGATGAGTAACATCTTGGAGTCATGGAGGATTCATGAAATTCTTGACTGAGGTGTTGGTGATGCTTGACAGGTGATGTTGGTTTAGAGTTTGAATTGTTTCATGTCATGATATACTCTTGTTTAAGCATTTGAGGTTTTGGCATGATATGTTGCTCTTGAGACTTTGGTTAAGTTCACCTGAAGCATGGAATCTTCTAAGGGAGATGGTAAGATCATGATGTCATGATAAGTTCCTGATTCAGATGATTGGAGCTTTGACAGTGGTCTGGTAACTTCTCTATGTTTGGGTACATTTATCAATTGCTTGATTACTTCATAGTGTTGTAGTGATGCTTTTGGAGTTCAACATGAGGTGATTGTTCATAGGTACTCATGGATACATGGAGAATAAGGTGAGACTGTATATGCTGTGCTTATTCAGAATTTGCAGCAAGAAGTCCGAGGAGTCTTTACCTTGGTTGGACATGAGTTCAACAGAGACCTATGAGGAGATTGCTCTTGGAGGAGTCATGATGGCTTGTATATCTTGGAGGAGCATTCTTATCCCTGCTCATGGTCTACTCGGCAATTTATAACTTGAGAGGTATTGCACATTGTTTCTCTCAGGTGTTTTATGCTTTCTTTCATAGACATGGATCTTGAACTATTCTGGAGGATTCATTGTGAGAGATGGATAGCATGATTAATCTCCTTGTGCATTTGAGTTTAAGATATCATTCATTGGTGAGAATTGTTAGGAGATGGTTTATGGGATGATTTCCTGAAATGGGAAATGCATTAGTTTGATCTTCTTTCGTTTGAGAGGCTTACATCCAGGTTAGATACATGATATATATACTAAATTTGATCTCTTGAGATTGAATGTTTGTTTGGGTGTTGTTTTTCTATTCTCTTTGGGGTGTTTTTGAAGGAGATCATACTTGACACAGTTAGCATTCAGAGGTATATGTAGAAGGATTGTCTATAGGTATATGATGTGCAGTGTTTCTCTTGGTCTCAGTTATTGTCTCTGATGGTATGTTTCACATTACATTGTTTTGAGGTTTTGGTCCGAGTTGAAGTGATAAATATTTTGTGATCATGTGTTTTCACTTATGCTTTTGGGTGATGACATGGAGGTTCTGTTATCTCTTTCATTATTGGGTGTGAAGAACGTAAAATATTTCTGGATTGGTGGTGTGATGTATAGGTTATTGATTTATAGTTTTTTGCATATCATGGTGGATGTGGTACTACATGATGTTTACACTTTCTGTGTTATGTTTTTGGTAGACTTAGTATGTCTTGATCTTTTTCAGATCTATATTATCCATGCAGTGGGAGTTCTTGATGTGTTTGGTCTTCTTCGACTGGTTGACACATGGAGCTTGTTTTTGCAGTTGATGCCCGTGTATGTGTAGGTAGCATGAGTCTACTGATGTTCATACCTTCAACGTATGAGTGACTGGTTGTGTGTGCTATTTTCAGTCAAGTGGGTTTTTTGGTTTAGTTGGATGGGAGCAGTCAGCTTTCTGATTGTTGTTCTAGCTGATGGTTTATCTTGTTTCTGGAGGCAGTATCAACCTTGATTCTGTGACTTGGAGCATTGATGGTTTCCTGTAATTCCTTCGTCAAGTGGGAGATTGTTGAGTACTAGTGACTTAGATTATAGGTTCAATAGCTCAAAGGTTCCTTGGTTCAACGGCATTGGTTCATTGGTTCCTTGGTTCAATGGTTCAACCGATATACATTGTTTACTTCGTTGAAGGTTTGAACTTCGTCCGTTGGGTTCAACGATTCAATATTGGTTCAACAGTTCAATGGTTCGGCAGCATCAGGTCATTGGTTCAATGGTCCATCATCTTAGCTAAAGATATCACTCTGTTGAACCGTTGAACCTTGCGTCGAGGTTCAATGGTTCAACAGGTTCAACAATATGCGAAGTTGGCATCGACGAAGAACGTTGTTGACGAAGGGTGAAGGCTTGGTATCAGTGGGACATGGAACCATCAAAGTAAATGATTAAGAGTTGGCTAATAGTTTGGGTGTTGTCGATGAGGTTAGACTGGCATCATCGGCAGCAAAAGTGCCGACGATAGTCTTACTGAGTCGTCGGGTATATTAGCTAGGAAAGGAACCGACGATGGATGCATGTGGGACTAAAGTTTCTCATGGATATGCGAATAGTTATGCGAACGGTTAGAAGTGACTGTTTGGATGGTTGGATGACAGTGATGCCTGTTGGAACGAATGGTCAGTTACATGTGTCATTTGGACTGCTAAAGCAATGAGGAAATAAATTGACTGTGGGAGTCAGTTCAATTTGAGATATAGAGCTCTGGGTTTTCTTCTTCTGTGAAGTCTTATACAGTTTGTTGCATACAACATGTTAACTGTATGTAAAAGGATTGAGGAGAGATGAAAAGTAGAGAACCAAGAGACTAATGTCCTATACTGTATGTGGTTTAAGGCATAATAACAGTATGAAGGACTAACCTGGTTGCTGGAGAAATCTGAGCAGGGTTGTGCTGTCAATTATTATTCAGATGAAGCAAAATGTAAATCTTGATGAAAAGGCTTAGTGCCAGATTTGTATTGTAACTATTTTTTTGTTGCTGAATAATACAATGGCGTCTGGGTTTTTTGGAGTGTGGGGTTTTTTACCCGTAAGGGTTTTCCCCACGTATATCTGTGTCTTCTTTTCTCTCTTTTGAGTTAGTGTTTTTGTTGTTGAAATTAGTTTTTGCTTCTTGTACTTTCCTCTAAGGGTCAATGTTGGAAATGTTCTATGTCTATTTCCACTTTAATGGCATAGTTGTGCATGTTTTTGAAGAAATTAAAAAGTATTTAAATCTATTGAAGACACCATTGTTCTTAGAAATACGTTCTGAGATGCCCTCATTTCCTTTCAGTCTAACCAGATTACAAAAACTTGAGGTGGCGCTCAACCTCTTATCTTTCCTGGCCAAAAATGTCAGGAAGATCAAAAATCTGAACGAAGCAATCTAAGATGCGAGTGAATAAAATAATGAGTGATCAAAATAAGAGTGTCAAAAAGTGAGAATTGAGGGATCAAAGCATTGCATATTAGAAGTTTTAAAAGCATTCATTTCTTGAAAAGTCAAAATCCAAAAAAAATGAGAAAAATCAAGTGAGGAAAATACAAAAAAAATTGAAAAGAAAAAAGAAAGGGGTACAAAAAAAGAGTGAAAGAGAGAAGATTGTTGAATGTCCGTACTTTTGGGTGGAGATCAATCTAAGCTTGAAGCCTCAAGGGTGACATTCTAATAGAGAAAGAAAGCCACAAAGCACACACACACACTAGCTGAGAAAAACTGAAGGTCTAGTAATCTCTAGGATTATCTTCTATCTAGGGACCCTTGTTCTTTCCCTTTTATCCTTTACCCCAGGTCTACTTTGCTTGCCATCTATAATGTAAGTCTAACGAACACCAATAAAATTTGTTGCTTGTCTAAGTTGAAAGCTTGTCAGCTCCATATTCATTCCCACTCCCCACTTGAGTTTTCTTGAATCCTATCACATAGCCTTGGATAGATCTCTTATATCAAGACAACTCGCAATCCCCTGAATTGAAAATCGTATCTAAGTTAAGTCACATTGTTTGTTCCACATTGCATTCATGCCAAAAAAAAAAGTCTCAAAGCAATAAAGTCAAATGTCATAACTCATGACATTCAGTATGAGTAGAAGTTTTATTTACAACATTCCTTGTGTTCTTGTATTATCATATTGTGAATTGCATCTCATTCATATATATATATATATATATATATATATATATATATATATATATATTCTAAAAAATTACAAAAATATGTCATTGTTATCATGCTTGCATCGTTAAAAGAGTTGAAAAGATCAGACATAATCAAAAAGTTCCTAAAACTTCCAAACATGCACAAGAGATGAGTACAAATTTGATAGGGAGAAAACCATAAAAGGATAAGCTTTCATAAGATACATATGAAGTTTACATATACAATACTATCAAATAGCTAAGACAAAACACTCTTAAGAGAAGTAGAGGCTCCCCATGCAAGGGGGCACAATTTCAAGAAAGAAAGTCAAGGGCAGTTCCCTCCAACAGAACCCTTAGGACTCTGACTCCTCCATCTGCAAATACCACTCGTCGCTCCATGGGACCTATGAGAGTGAGGTGCTCTGTTGTGAGCATGTGACTATGAAGGCCCCACCATACTAGCATCACGTCGTCCAAAGTTAAGGTGAGCCATCTCTCAGAGTACCTGGTTCTCACTCTTAAGGGTGTCGACCTGGGCCTTTAATTCTATATTCATCTGACACCCATGGTAGACACAAGCAAAAATGCTAGTGTGTCACCCTGCAGACAAGGATCATCTAAAAGATGATCATGAGTCATCCTAGTGAAGGGAGAAGCTAATCCAACATTGACCTCATGAACAAAGTCCCTTCACTCTCTGACATTGCCTAAAATAGCAAATTGAAAGAGGACCAAGTCAATTCCCCATGAAAAGAGAACGGACAAAGGTACGTAAAAAGTGAATAGGCAAAACTTACGTGGATCACCAGGCTGTCAATCAAGGTCAAATTGACGCATCACCTCATCTAAATGAGGAGGTCGAGGAATAATAGCAGGACCTTCGGGGATATCAGGAACATCATTTGAATCGTTGAAATCCTCATCCTCGGGAAGAGCCTCATCTAATGAATCATTACTATCTGGAACGTAGTCCTCATCAGTGGACTTTGAGTCAACAGTCACAATCAGAGATTTAGAAGGAGTCCCTTTTCCTCCCCTCCATCCTCCTTTAGAGACCCTAGTAATGAAGATGCTTAGAGTCAAAGGAGTCCAAATGACGTTTCTCTATCCAATCTCACCCATTTCCTAAATGGTCTTGTAAGAAGTAGACACTAGGGACAAGTCCTCAGGGACATCCATGCCAAACTGCTATAAGACATGATCAACCTGATGGGCCTCAACCAGACCATTGCAATCTGTGATCTTAGATACCTCGCGACAATACTCTCTGATCTCACCATCTCGGGCCCAAGTTCCCTCCATATCGTGATAAGGATCAAAGATCATGTCCTCATCAATAAGAGTAGCAACAGTGGGTAAAGTAGCATCGAAGTGACCAACATGAATCCACCTCACTGCTCTTGGTAACTACCTATCTAGAAGAAGAATGAGTTTCTGGTAGGGCCTCATGTGCTCAAATATCCATGCCATAATCAAAGAAGAGTGGCTAAAAGCTAGATCCCCTCGTCATGAAATCTGATAGAAGTCTCTGTAAACCATGGCCAAAATGTTAGGACCCCAAGCATAGACTGTTCCCTCCTTAATCTTACGAATGATTAGTGCCTAGCACCATCTCAGACGAGTCGAGGCCTTGTCTCCCGACAGCCTTGAAGCAATCAATCCAATCAGGAACCTCCTCAAAAGTGGGATGTGAAGTTGTAACACGGAAGTAATCTAAACTCCTGTCTAGTCCCCAGGGTGATTCGCCCCCATGAATGCAGCCCAAGAAGCCTTGTCCTCATAGGACTCACTAACTAGAAGAGACAAAGGTTGTCCTCTCACAGGAACCCCAAGTATGCGATACACATCATATAGAGTGATAGTCCACTCTCCAAAAATTTGTGGGAACCTAAATGTGTTTCTGTCGGCATCCTAGTAAGTCAAAATGTCACAACATATGCGAGATACAGGATCAATCACAGGTACATGCCAAACTCTAGCTAGGCCAACCCTCTTCAGTATAGCACGATCCTCAGTACTCAATGAAGTAAACATCCCTGAGAGCCATCCTTGCTTTTGGTAGGCATTCCATCGGATACGTATGTCCTGCAAAATCAGAAGAGAACTTTAGATTAGATCTCGTAAACTCGTAAAAATCCCTAAAAATCATAAAACTATAGAAAAACCTTACACAAAAAAACACATAAACCTTTAAAATTGCAATAAACAGGTAAATACAATGACCAAATCATGTCGGATCAGAGTGAAACAAGTGTTAAACAACATCAAATGTAGTCAAAATCAGCCCAACAGGGTTGCCCCCGGGCGACCCAGGTGTTTTTTAGGATCTCCCCCGGGCGACCATGTTGTTTTTCAGGATCTCCCCCAGGCAACCCTGCTATTTTTCAGGATCTCCCCTGGGCTACCCTACTATTTTTCAGGATCTCCCTTGGGTGGCCCTACTTGACATAAGGGGCGACCCTAAAGGAGGATCCCTCGACCAAAAACTGCTCTAAAAACCTCACTTTTCGACTGATTTTAGAAAATGAAAAACCAATCTTGCTCTAAACGACAAGACAAACACAATGCAATAGACAAAATCACCAAAAAAAACAATTTTAAGAGATTTTTCACAAAATTCAAACTAGGGTTTAGAGAAGGGTTTTTCATTGATTGCTTACCCAACTCTCTGTGGATGAAGAAGAGGCAACCATCTTCGCGATCTCCTCGATGATACCTTTTCGACAACTACTCACACGAACAATTCTGTCGCCGTTTCACTCCGATCTCATAATATGGCTTGCTTTGTTTGCCCTTAGCTTAGTTTATTTATACATTTTTAGATTAGTTCTTTGCTTTTATGTATTTGTTTCGTGCATTTTTTTGCGTGCTATCATCCCTACAGGTCCAAACCGACAAAGGCAAACAACTAGTCGAACTCGAATGATCCATGGTAAGTTCATCATTTCAGTTTTCATTATTTGTTTTGATATATTTAAATATCAAACTGATGCTAGTTATTGCAGGTACAAATTGTGGGAAAACTGACAACAGGTAAGGCCTAGTTCGGGAATGGTACCTACCTTTCATGTAGATTACCGTCCCTGAGGGGGAAAATATGTAAGCACAAAAATCACGCACAACCTCCACATGGACCCCTATGATGATTCAAATCCTTGTCACATACATGTAAGTGTGAAATAATGTCCTTTAAGCAATGAGCCTCTTGATGACATGTCCTCTTTTCTTGTCTTGTGTTGTTTCTTTTTTGTCGATTTCTCTCTCTCCCCATTTGCGACGCTTTTCAACACTTGTTGCGACACTTGTTGACTTGCATTTTCAAAGCTTTCAACCTTGCTCCTTAGCCTTGTGAGTGTCTTGTAGGTGAGTTTTTCATCGATTGCACCTGCTAGAATCCTTCTAGAGGTCTCCTTGTCCATCTCCCACTTTTGGTTTTCAGTTTCACCTAACCAATCCAAATCTCCCCTAGGAGATCCTGTGGACACAAGTGGAGATTTGGATTCTTCCACGTGACTAACCTGTTTCTTGAAGCAGAACCCCTCCTTTTCTTCTCTTCTTGCATCTCCCAACTTATTTTTCTGCTTCTAACCCAGTCCAGCCCAGATCTCCCCCGAGCGACCTAGGGTCACCACTTGGGCGATCCAGGATCACCCCTTGGGTGACCCATGGTCTCCTAGGGGTGACCCTACTAACAAAAGGGATGACGCTGTCATTTTTGTAGCCATGGAAAAACTCAAGTTTCTCACTCGTTTTTGCTCTGTTTTCACCTGTTTTTCTTCTAGTTTGCATGGTTTTTGATGCCTAATATAGAGTTAGCTATTTCATGCATCCACACATTCATAATTATCTCTATTTGATCTCAAATTAACTCTTCAATCAATCTCATGCATTCCCTCACCTCCATTTTCCTCTTCAGTGATAAGCTATCTTTGCTTCATCACTCTCTAATCAATTGAGTTCACTGGACAATCAATTGAGTTCACTCCCCAATCATCCTTTTTACTTCATCAATCAAATGAGTTAAATTCTCAATCAATCCTTTCTTTTAAACCTATAAATACACCCCTCCCTCAAACACAAAAGGAGGCAAATTCATTGTGCACACAACTCTTACCAGTTTTGCTCTCCAACTTAGCATTCAAATGTTCTTATAGGACAAAGGTGCCTTTTACTTTATTTGTTCAACCAAGTAGTGTCACGCTGCTTCATTCTATGACATTGTGCTCAATCTAAGATCTCATTGAGCTCATACAAGCTTCATCAAAGCTTCTTTTTGCTTCTTTGTGTTGTTTTGTTGTCAGGAGGATCACCCGCTGCCACAAAAAGATTCGAGGTTGCTAATTACAAAAATTACTGAGGGTAGTGGAGTCAACAAATCTTCATTTCTTCTAGGTTCCTTCATTTCTTTTGTTTAATTAATAGTAATTAAAGAATCAAATTTGCTCTTGGGAACAGTAAAACATTACTTTTTCCTTGATAATTAGATCTTGCATGTTAGATTAACTGCTTTCATAATTCTAGATCTAAATTATTAGAAGAAGCATTTTCCCTTTTCTTTAGATTAGATTACTTCAAAATCATCAACAACATAAAAACATAGGTTAACTTTGCATTAGAAAATTCATATAGAATTGCATACATATTTCCCTTTTCATAGATTAAAAGCACTTTTATTTCCAAAATACCAAAAAAAATGTTTTGCATATCATTTAGCTTGCATGCATATAGAAACCCTAGAATAGACAAAATTGCAAACCCTCAATACCATCATGAGGTAACCGCGGTTAAAACAATCCAATCAAACCCTTGATCCCATCACGAGGTAAAAACATGTCAAAACATGAATCAAACCCTAGATTTGGTTAAGGTTAGCAATCACACGACTACCTCCATCCTAATTCACGAATGTGCTTAGGAGTGAGAGGAGAGTGGGTGAGGGTTATCTGTGACGAGATTTAAGAGATCCATCTAAGACCACAATAAGAAACATTTGTTCTACCACAAGGAGACCCATTCATCCTCTTATTATTAGAAGAAACTAGATAACACTAGATACAACAAGAACTCGTTCAATGCATACAAAGACAAGAGGACATAAATGAACAAAACCGCTTGGTCACACAGGGGTGGAATCTAAGAAACCCAAACAGGAGAAGAGAAACTAGTGACCCTTCAGGTCATAGGGTTATCTCAACTACAACTTCAATCAAATGAGACATTCAACTTAGCACACAACAACAAAGGCTGCAGTACTTGCCAACCCCTCTGTGCGAAGTCCAGCGCTCCAATGAGCCAGACCCTCGATGTGTCTCGCCTCCTCTCGACTAGCTACTTCCATGTGAGCAAGAGTGATGTGGCGGATCACCCTGTGGCAAGAAGGGAAAGGGTCCGTGTGCATGCTGAAATCTGACTCGACAGCCCTAGGCAACCGAAGTCATGATTTTGAGCATACAGGTCTTAGAAAATATAGGACAAAAATCCCCAAAAATGTAACAACAATCTGCAACTTAAAATCCTCTAACCTCTAGAGCTTTCATCTATTTCGAAGCTTCAAAAATGGCTCTGTTTCATTCTGTGTCTACCATGCCAAACCTATAGCTGCCAAAAATAACTTCCCCAACCTCACCTCCAGCTACCTCCATCCCTCCTAAGAATCAAACCTTATACCCCCACTCCCTTATAACTCCCCTTCTCTTTAATTCCACTTTTTTGGCAATTAATTTCCACCACCAAAAAATAAATAAAAATAACACAACTTTCGGGAGCCATAACGTTTGATCTGGGTACTTGATTGGACCCCCATTTTTTAAAACTCAAGATCTTAGAGTGCTCAACACCCCTAAAATTCAATGTATTCAATTTCCTCGAATTTTGAGGCCCCATTCAATCGTTTAATTTCTCAAAACCCAAATTTAAGATTTTTTTCAAGTTTTTTGAAAACTGGAAACTTTATTATCTTGATCCCTAGACATTTCCTTGGGTTGAAACTCACCCACAATATTCATGTATCAATTCTAGAGCTTTGGGTAAAATTGTAGGTCCATACGTGCTCAAATGCAAACTTTCTAAAAATAGAGGCCCTAATATTTTTAGCCCTTTTGGAAATTTTGAATGTTCAAGACCATTCTACAGGACTTTTTAGAGGAAATAAGCTTCAAGGGTATTTGTAAAACCAAAATTAAAATGAAATAAAATAAAATCATAATTTTGGATGATGCAAGATTACTCTTATACCTCTAGATGCTCCTACATCCCGTCCATACACAATAGTAGGATAACAATGCATTCCAAAGAAATGTTGTCTAATGCCAACATCAATGTATAAGAATGCACAAATATATCAACTCATGAAAACATCACATGTTCATAAATAGTGATCGACTCAAGCATACATCACATATACACAATGTGAATAACTCATGTGTGCATCACATATACATATTGTGACTAATTCATATACACATTACAAGTACACATAGGGACCAACTAGCAAAGGAAATGGTTATAGGGGTTTAGGGAATGACTCCAAGGTATAGGGTGTTCCTAAACTTGATCAACCTTCCCTCTTCAGTACATTTCAACTTGAGGCCGAAAATGCATCAAATGGATAAGAACTCACCTTCCAATTAATATGTCCTAACTATATAGGCTTGAGATGATAAAAGGCACTCCATCATCATCATAATAATATTCTTAACCTTATGATTTCTTTCACCTTATGGAGCAACCCCGTATTCTTATAATAGTCCAATTCATAGACTAGATAATAATCGCACTTGCCATTTATAGTAGATATGACCTTCATGCTCAATAGTAAAATATCAATAGATGATAAATAGTATGACTATAGTGATTTATCTCTTAACTCAATTTCAACAACACCTTGAAATTAAATGGCAAATGCCTTCCTTTTTAATATTAAATCATACCACAGTTTAATACAACTATAATACACCCCCTTAATTCACATAATAGTTCCTATACCAGGGTTCTTATACTTAGAGGTCAATAGACTTCATGCGATCATACAAAGCCTTTAACCACCCATATGAAGTGGATTACCAATAGTATCAACTTGTAACATTTAAAAGATGTTTAGTACCATGCAATTATAGTGTCACTAATTAAGTCAATACCACTTACATTATTATGCAATTATAGGCCAAACATTGAATTAAGTAAATCTTAAGCCTAGTAAATAATATAAGGAGATTTGTGTGGCTATAGATTCAACCTAAAACTCGATGACATCATTATCTGTGTAAAACCTTAAGGTAAGAATATGCATTATCTTCCACTTTTGTCTATTTAGAAGTCTAAGCACTTAGAGTGTGAAATAAGGTAACCTTGAAGGATTAGCCCATAATCATGCAAAAATGACATGGTTTGGATAGATAGAAAAACATAAATTATTAGGTCTATTTATAAACTTCATTTGGTAATTAGCATTCTCACAATTTCCTTTTACTAGGAATTAACATGGTTTCAGCACATATCATGCACAAGACTTCAATAGGGCTTAACACTTGGAACTCAATACCCTTTGAGAGATTCAATCCAACAAAATCCTTCAACAATGTATAGCTAAATCATTGACCCACCCACAATAATTACTATAAAAATGTTTCCTAGTCAAATACTAACCATATAACTAGATACACTGGTTCTAAGTATTTGTGATAATTAATAGACAATACTTAATAGATCTCATATATTGTAGTTGGCATTCGAAGAACTCAAACAATATTTCACACCACAATTTACAAGAGCAATTATAATAACCCATCAACAAATAACCATCCAGAATAGAAGAATCCAACCATATATTACAATTGTAATGGTCTTGTTAGGCATGTATTCAATCAATACAAACATGTACTAGACACACAAGTTGCTTGAAAAAATACTTGAAAGTAAAATGTGATAACATGCACAACGCATACAAATTATTTGACAAACTGCAAGTTACATTCAATTCATGAGTTGCTAGAAATAATCTTAGAAACTTTAAGTAAATGTCATAGGTAGGCATAGAGACAAACTATTCTAGCATGGTCAACAAATATATCTTAATATATCTTGATCTCTTCAACTTACATTACAACCATTGTTCCTTTCATATTCATCATAGCAAAATATGATAGTTGGACTTACAACGAATTTAACAAACTCATGCAATGAGCTCCACACTAAAAATAAAACTAGGGGTTTTCAAAAAACACTATGTAGCAATAAATAGACAACAATCATTTGATACCCCATTATCCATAACCCATATGATGAGCACCAATTGGATGAGGCATAAAATCAATTCAATGTTCAAGGAGTTATACTTCATAACCACATAAATCTTGTTGGGTGGGTGGATGGGAAGTGCAAGATCTCTAAAAACCTCAATAAAACCATAGACTATTTAAAGTAAGTACAAGTGCATTCCAAAAATACTACCAATCTAGATTTATGATACTACATTTTTAGTTAGCAAAGGAAAGTAATAGCAAGGTTTTTCTTTTACCCACTCTTTAGTCTCCATCTCTAGCTCTCCAAGAAAATACATTAAGTTGCATGGTTGAAATGCAAAACCTCTAGAATATGCATTATCGCCAATGAACACTAGAGGAGATGTCACGGGTCACCTTCTCCCATGCAAGGTACATTCATTAGAATGACTTCTCACTCCCAACAATACTTCCATCATGAAGCACAATATTATGGTAGTGGAGGCAAAAAGCATGGAGACCATTATGTTTTTTGCATTGCCCAACTTCTATTCTTTATCCTTTCCTTCAAAATATCATGCAGCCATGTGATTATTTTAGGAAATTCACCTCTTGTGATTCCATAGCTTGTCTACTTTATCCACAACTTAAATAGTCTTTGAAGTCGTTAAGATAACTCGAATAGAATAAGAGCTTCAGATTTATGAGGTCATGTTGGACATTAATTAATGGGAAAGAGAACATCGTGAAGAGGGGAGGGAGATAACAAGCAATGAAAAGATACTATACATAGCTTCTCTAAAGAGATGTTTGTATGGGCTAGAAGGGACGAAGAGAAAAAAGCTTATAAATCCTCTATCATATGTTAGCTCTGTAACCTTGCAAATTACCAAAAAAGACCCCCTCGATCTCAACATCATCCTTCTATTTATTTAGAATGGCCTTACATTTTCTCACGTCATACACCAAATATATGCCAAATCCCTTTATGCGTTGATGGATTTCCAATCTCTACTCCCCCTTCTTGACCAAACCTTGTCCATCCAATTAATTGTTAATAGTCACCCATGCTTCCATTTTTATCACACAAAATTACTTTAATTCCTTGCTTCATGTGCACCACCACTGAGTCTTTTCTAGCAACATGATTAACAAGGCTGCGCTGCAGCGAAGTTCCTGCCAAATGTTGGCAGGGCGGTTTTGGATAGATTTGGAATAGGGCCTTTTTTGTGAGATTTTATAGTTGCAATTGTCCTATTAAACAAGCATGGCATCTATGATTTATTCACATTCAACCAAATGCGATTGGCAAGTGTCAGTCAACCTTCAACGCTTTTTGTAGCATGTTTTTAGTCTTTGGCAGAATTGGAGCTTTGGAATAGAGCGTGGACATACATCACAGCTTAGTGAGAAATACTTAAATCTTGGGATTTAACAAGGTAAGGAGAAGGCTTCTCATGATAAATGTCAAATGTAGAGATGAACCCTTTGAAGGCTTTGCCAAAGACAACTTTGGAGAAACTTGAAGAAATATTTCCTATAAATAAGGAGACACTTCCTGTGAGAAATGTCAAATAAGGAGACACTTCCTGTGAGAAATGTCACATGTAGAGAAAATTTTCTCTACGCATATTTTTGGATAGATTTCCTATTTTTAAAGACTTTGGAAGGCTTGGCAAAAGACATTTTTGAGAAACTTGAAAGACATCATATTGTTGGATAGATTGACCAATTCTACTAATTTTCTATATCCTTCATGAATGCATTAGGAATTTTTAATAAATTGAAATAAACTGAGTTATGTTATACCTTCGTACTTGGTAATTTATCTTCTTGATTAGTTTTTACTAGATAAATTTCAGATGCTTGTGTAATCCCTCTACTCAAACCTATAGAGATTTTGTGAGTTGGAAAATGTCCAGTTATCCAAACTTTATATTTGTGACAAGTTGATCTTCATTGAATCCCCAGGTTGATCCTCATTGAAGATCTCTAAAAAGGGAAGCTGGCCTATTCATAGTCTCTCCATGATCTTGAAGATCTGAACCATGTTTTCCTACCATGTGTTTTATAATCAATAAAAATATTATTAGTGTCGAGACAATTAGTCCTATATTGGGTTGGATAGGAAGTAATTCACATATATGTGATGTATTGGTTCATTCTCTCCCCTCTTTTTTTCATCTAATGGCTCTAATATCCTAGATTATTATTAGAACTGAAATGAACAATGAGCTTGATGGGAAGATATAGCAAGAAAGAGAGAAGGATGGTTATTGTTGTGATCAAAGCAAGTGCAAAGAAGAGGACTAAACTGGATGAATAGCCATTTCCATGTAGTTCCATTTATAATAATTTCTAGTTTTTCCCTAGAATTTCTCAATTCTAGAATGTATAATACTCAATATTAATCCTATCTCGTTCTTTCTTTTGGAAAAAATTTTACACTAGGCAAACAAAACTCTTGAGAGAAATCAATGTGTGGTGGCAGATGCTTATAAATTGACTGGCCAACAGGTGTTAGATGAGAATACATCATGTTTTACAGATGTCAAAAGCATGACGACATACAAGTACAAAATACAACATAAAGTGCTTATCAAAGCCCCAAATTGGAACAACATCATGAGATATCTGCAAAAATTATCAGTCCTCTGCAACTATTTATATGGTTAAGCACTTTTAAGCACTTTTAACCTCTCCATGAAGTTAGATTCTCTGACTAGAAGACTTGTAAAGACATCTTCCATTGATCACAACCATGTTTTGAGTTGGTTTCTTTCAAACAAAATAACATTACGAAAGACTTATGGAAAGAAAATAACGCCAAATGTGGTCAACTGGGTTATGTGTGATAATTTATTGACCCTCAGGTTCCAATCCTTGGAAGACATGCATCAGAGTAATATGCTATATCTAAATCTGGGGGGAATATATGCACCATTGTAGCACGCCACACTTAAATCTAAGTGTAGCATGCCTTAACAACTGAGACCAAGTATTAAGAGGTGACCATATATTATTACTTAAAAAGACAATGCTAGATCAACATTCCCTACAAAATTTGTTTTCCAACACATTCACTTTCATCAATATCTACAAACAACTAATATGCCGATAGCAATCACTTCAGTCTTCACAGACCAAGAAAAACTGGTATGATATATTTTCTATATTCTCAAATTTGATAACCAAACCCAGGAACAAGGGAACTCATTGGTCTTGCTTAATTTTTTATTCCATTGTTGCCATGCCATGGAGCATTGGCAGGCAAGGTATCGAAAATGAAACTAACCCAAAGGGCCAATTCCTTCATAACAAAAAAAAAAATTAAATATACGCCATCAAGTGCCATTCCATGAAAAGTTAGATCTTCTACACTATGGCATCCAATCTTTCATTTTAACTCATGTTATATAAACTTATGTTGTAATGGCATAGCTGTTGCACCGATGGCAATTGATACGACAAAAGAACTCCAAAGCGTCTCCGTGCAAGTTCAACAAAAGAGTATAATAATTCATAAACCATAAATTAGTGCTTCTTTTGTCTCCAAATAGCATAACTTAGGGTTCAGACAAATATAAGGCAAGAATTTAGTCATAAAAAATGGAAACAATTAAACCAGCCAAAAAAATGACTCATTTGCATTATTTTCATGTTGATACAGTTTGCAAAAGAAACAGAGATCGAGCCCATTGACAAGAATTAGGTAGAAAAGTTTGAGACCCCTGCATTTCTTTTGCTATAGATGAGGGAGAAGAGGGAAAAAAAGGCTGCATTTGTATGCACTGACACTACTGAGAGAATAGATGGCAAGCACAGTGATATTTAATGTTCCTTCTTGTATACTTAAATTTAAAGAAATAAACGATGCATTGAGAGTGATTAAAATAGGCATATCAATACAACTCAATACTTCAATGCCATTCATCACACATAAATGAAGAGATGCAACTGTCTAAGAGCACATAAGCATAATGCATATTAAATGTTAATCTTACCTATGGACCCTTGCTTTTATGGAGACGTTTCATTATAGACCAATTCATTATACAACGAACATAATTTCTATGCTTGATTTCTATCTAATTTGGGCTTGCATGCACAGAGGTATTAAAAAAAAAACTCACAGCGAGCGCACTGAAAATCAATGCCATTAATCTTGTTAGAATCCTATACAGAATAGCTTCCAATTTTAAAATATTGCAAGATGTGAGGGCAGGAGGCGGGCATTGGGCAGTAGCTGTAGAGGACACGTGGGTGTTAATAGGTCATGTCGTGGCAAGTAAACCAGAAGGAACAATAGACAACCTAGATCGTCGAGCCTTCTCTAGTTTTGGAATTTTTGTCTGTCTTTTTCCTGCCAATCTGACGTTGACAAAATCCAATTTCAATTGTAAAGAGTTAACAACTTATTAACTTCTATTTATCAGACTTTGCAGAATAACTTGACAAAAAAAATTTGAGATTTTGATTGGCTGATATAACAAAATTTAATCACTTGTTAAAATCAGCCCCTCGGCTATAGTTCCATGGCAGGAACTAATAAGGAGAGGGGGGAAGCTATGGAAATTTCTTCACCTTTTTAATTAGTTTTACACCCATATTTATGGATGTGATATAATTTTTACTACAATCGACCCCGTCAGAAAAACACTATTTAAACCACAAATAAAATATATATTCACAAATCTTGATACAATTTACAAGCATATGATCAATATATAGAGACCTTCATCATCATCTTATGGTAAAGGGAAGAAATAAACAATAAGAACAAAGTATTTCCCTTGTAGATTAACCAATCTTCCCATGAGTTCATACTCCATTTATAGACATAATTATGACACATAACAAAATTGTGATATCATGCAACAATAGCATAATCATTTTTTATCACATTATATTTTATTGATTTTGTTATCAGAAAATTGAAATGATTATCAATAATATTAAAGTAATCCAAATAACTCAATGAAATAAGAAACAAAGAAGATCAAACAAATAAAGAACTCAAACCTTGCAAACCTCTTTACTTCATGGCTTCCATTGGTCGCCTATCAGTGCTCAGCGTTTTGCTTCCATCACGGTTTGAATTTTTTGTTTCCTGCTCAGCGCACAGGTTGTCCATAACAATAATATGTTTTTGATTAGATAAGCGGCAAAAGAGGGTACCGATCCCATAATAGTAAAGCCAAAAAGGTGCACCAAAAACTATAACAGTTTAATATAAACCATTAGAGTTTAAGCAAAAAACCAGAAGAACAAAACGAATGGAAACTACAGAACCAATAAATTGACAGCAGACCAACAGAAGACACTAATAAGCCACCAGAGGCTAATTAAACATTTTGTCCCAGTCATCAACCAGGAACTAGAATACATCCTGGTAGTCCTTCAACTTCTTGTCTTTGTTGCCTTTATCATCTAGCTCCGCCTCCTGTAGAACAACCAAGGTCATGGCAGATCTGTGCATCACCTTGGTAGAGAATTTAGCCAAAGTGCTGAATTTATGTTTCAGATTGCTAATCCTCATTGTCAGGTCTTCAATTTCTTTGTTATTACTAACTTTGGCATCTTTTTTTCTAGTTACCTTTACCTTTACCTTTCTTCCCCTTCTCGGAACTGACCGAGTCTGATCCATGAACGTTAAGTTTTGGGAAGTTGTTGGGTCCCTCGTCCTCTACCACAATCTTATCACTTTTAATTTCTTTGTTAACAGACAATTCACCCCCCAAGAATTCAATCTCTGCCACCTCAATGTCATCCTTGTTATTACCTTCAGAACCAGTGCTATGCTGCTCAATTGACATCCCTTGGTTCATCTCCTTTGACTCCTTCTCACCCTGCTGAAGCTCTAAGTCATCCTTATTCGCTTCCTCAGTCCGCTCTTCCCCTTGCAGCTCACCATACTCAACCTTCTGCATGTCCTCATTCGTCTCCTCCGCACATGGCTCCTCAATAGTGGTTTCCTTTTTCAGAGCCAGCAACTGCTAGGGCATGGGGGTCGGCTTAGAAGCAAGCCTAGAGGACTTCTAGCCGACGGAACCCTAGGTTTGCTATCAGTAATGGTGTAGTCTTCATCTACACTGCTGGTATTATCGCTTTCCTCCTCCAAGCTCACTTCCTTCACCATCATGGGATTAGAAACCCTAGTATCACTACCAGTGCCCTTAACATCAACCGAGCCACTACGAAACTTCTGAAGGGGGTAACCTGAGCAGGAGTAGCATGGGAAGTTTTCTTCTTAGCAGGGGTAGCCACTAGGGATTTGGGGCTAAGGTCATCAGTGGAGGGAGCAGGGCTAGTCCTCACTGAGGGTTTCTTTTTACCAATTTTGACATTAGACTCCAGGGTAATTTCAGTAATGATCACCGGATTGTAAACTTCTTTGGCAGCCTTGGGCAAAGGGGGCAGATCAAGTCTGGAAAGGGTGAGAGCTTTGGGAGGATAGAGAGCAAGGTTGAATTTATACAGCCTTATAACAAGCTCTTGATGAAGTGGGAGTTCAGGCTTATTAGGGTCCAGAGTGTGTTGTTCCTTAGCAGTGATAATGGATAACTCCAAGGACGAGAGGAGGTAAAATGGGAAGCTGATAAGCTTACTACATCTAAAATGATTTAAGAGCATGAAATGATAGTGAAAAAACCTTCTAAACCTTCCCTCTAGGGTAAAGTATTTCATGATCATGAAACATACCTCATCCCAAGGTTGAGGAAGCTTCTGCCTGTTGAAACCCCCTTGAAGGCTGTACAGGACCTCATCTTTCTTAAGGAAAGTCTTCATGCCCTCATTATTGGAGACTTTGCTTTTCCTTGGGTACTTGGTACCATCAATAGGCATGCCAATGGCCATACCAATCCCCTCCTCAGAGATTTTGATAGTCACATTGCCCACCTTAGCCTTTCTATTGTCATACGAACACAGAAATTAAACAAAAAGGTTCTCGTCGTAACCTTGAAGGCACTCCAGATAAGAATCAACACCCCCTTCTTGACATATATGCCAGACAGTCTCATTTTGTTTAAACTCGTCGCATGACTCCGGCCCCATGCATGTTCTATCCCCCAATCTCACAGTAGGCAAGCTTAAGCCAGCAAATAATGGAGACAACAGACTTAGTAGAGCAAGAAATGAGAAAAAACTTATCAATTAAATCTCTACGATTTCCATTCTTAATAATGCCATTAAAAATGGCAGTAATGATTTTCCTAGCCTTGCCATCGGCCGAGGTGGCGTACTTGCTATAATTCATCTTAAGTGGGCTGTCAAAACCTTTCATCTCATAATCAAGGATCAATAAATGGTCATCATTTTTTTTTGTGTTGCGCAGCTTCGAGAATTCTCAGGACTTCACATGCCTAGATAAGTGGAACATCTCCTTGGGCCTCCAAATCAACATGACTTTAGTGCAATCTTCGATCTAGAGGCGGTAACAAGCACAAATGAGAAAACACATCAGCACCTTCTTAGTACTACTAAAAATAGCCAGCTGGTAGGGAATAACTCTCCGTTGAATACTCAAGTTAACCTTAGTACGGAGAGGATTTAAGTCCATGGGTAACTAGGGGTAGGACTAAAGTCTTTGTCAATAAGATTTTGAATTTGCTGTGGGAGGTTTTTCGTGCTTCTCCAGCAACGCCAAGTATCCGAACTCTGACCCAAGTTGGCTAGTGCATTTGCCGCTTTATTCCCCTCCATGTACACATGTCCAACCTCCTTGTGAGTGAACCCAGATAGAAGGCAGATGATATCCTCCATTATGCTTTTCATTTTCCACCCGCTGGAAGACCTCCCCTGGGCCGCATCAATGATAATTTTAGAGTCTCCTTCGACTTGAAGCTTATCCATACCCATTGCATGTGCTATTTGCAGACCTTTTAACAAAGCTAAACCCTCAACAACATTATTAGATTGGATACTGATCACACCCACATAGGTAGCCAAGTAGGCCCCATTACTATCCCTAAAGATCCAGCCACCACTTGCCAACCCTGTATTCTTTTTTTTTTGCCCCACCGAAATTGAGCTTGTGCCACCCTCTAGGGGGGATTCCAATGAGTATGTAGCCTAGACATCTTTTTATAATTGTCAACCTTATTCATGTCAGCTTTTAGCCACCAGTTCTTGGCAATCTAAATTTCCACTAGGGTGGGAAGATTCTCTGCCACCTGCAATGTGCAGGAGGACGTGTTCTCAGCAACAGCTCTGCAAAAGGAAAAAACACTTCATTAGCAGGTCAGGTTTTATCCTAAAAAATATGATTATTTGTTTCCTTCCACACACTCCACCCAATGTGGGGAGGTATCTGTCTCCAAAGTTCCCTTATCCTCGGGTGAGAAAAGGGGGGAAACGCAGCTTAGGGCAAAGTCCATAATTTTTTTCGTAAAGACCCAATTAAGCTCAAGTTTCTGGAGGGTTTTCTCCCAAATTTCCTTGGAAAAATCACAGTGGAAAAGGAGATGCTACACAGACTCTTGTTCCTTGAGGCACAGGACACATCTATTAACCATTTGGAACCCCCTCTTGATGAGATTATCAGTGGTCAGAATCTTATTGTGTGCCACAGTCCACCAATAAAAGTTGATTTTGGGAATAAGTTTGCTATTCCAAACTTTCTTCTAGAATTGGTTATCCTCTCCACTGTTGGTCAGAAGATGGTAAGCCAATTTAACTGAGAAGTTGCCTTTCTGATCCTGGTCCCGTAGCATTTCATCTTCTCTTTCAAAGACCAGGATTCTGTGAATGTCAAGTTCCGTTTGAAGACTCTGGCACTCCAGCCTCTCAATCAATTTAGAGCTACAATCAGAAATGGTCTTCCATGTCCTCTGATGATGGGGATGACTCGTAATGTAGTTGCAGACTGAGTTACCAAAATGACTAACAACTCTTTCTTTGATGATACTATAACTTCTGTTAGACAAGGGACCCTCCCTTAACCAGTTATCCTTCCAGAATCTAATTTTGTCACCTTTTCCTAGCCTCCACTTTATGCCTTGCGATAACATGTTTCTAGTTTTAGTCATTTTGTTCCAAATGATAGAGCCTTTGGGAAGGGATTCTCTGTCAAGGATACTAAAATTGGGATCATTCTGAAGGTACTTGGCTTTCATAATTTGAATCCAGTCTTTCTCCTCTTTAAGAAATGTCCAACCAACTTTGGCCAGTAAGGCTTTGTTCATTCCCTGAATTCTTCTGATACCCAGACCCCCCTGCAGCTTGGGCAAGCACACCCTATCCCAACCAATCAAGGAGATTCTTTTCCTTTCCTCCATTCTAGTCCATAGAAAAGTTCTTTGAATCCTTTCTAACTTATCCGCCATGTACTTAGGAATTTTAAACAGGGAGAGAAAGTCGGTGGGAATACCTTGCAATGAAGCTTTAAGAAGATGTTGTTTGCCTACTTGGCTGAGCAATTTACCTTTCCAACCCTCCATCTTCTTCTGCATACATTCTAGAATCGTATTCCAGAAAGTCAAGGTCACATCCTTCATAGTGAGAGGCATCCCCAGATAGGTGGCTAAGAGAGCCGCCTGATTGCATTGAAGAATGTTTCTAATCTTGATTTGGAGTTCCTCCTTCATATTAAATAAAAACATATTACTCTTATCATAATTAATGCTTTGACCAGACACTCTGCATACATGTTGAGCAAGTTCTTCCACCCATTGGCCTCCACCACCAGCCGCACCAAAAAGCATAGTATCATCGACAAACTGTTGGATTGCCGACGGCCTCAGGGTGGATGTCGCTTTGACTCCAATGAGGGAATGCCTCTCCATGTGGGAAAGGATGTTTCTTCCCAAGACCTCTGCCATCATTATGAATAGGTAAGGAGAGAGGGGGTCACCTTGGCAGATCCCTCTGCCTACTTTAAAGAATCCCCGAGGGGTACCATTAACCAAGACCGAGTACTTGACTGTGGTGACACAAACCTTCATCAACTTAATCATCTTGTCATTGAAGCCAAACTTCATAAGGACTTTACACAGGAAATCCCATGAGATTCTGTCATAGGCTTTAGAGATATCAAGTTTGAGGGTCATGCTCGGGTTATTGCTTTTTTCCATAGAGTGAAAGATCTCATGGGTCAAGATAGCAACATCCAGAATCTATCTCCCAAGGACAAAACCTTTTTGACAATCTGAGATGAGGCTATCCAGCAGTGGTTGGAGTCTGAGGACCAGAGTTTTCATGATAATTTTATAAATGGTGTTGCAGAGACTAATGGGATAGAACTCTGTCATACATTCAGAGTTGTTTTTCTTGGGAATCAGAGTAATAAAAGTTGCATTAATCTATTTAAGGAACTTACTAGTCCTGAAGAAGTCTTTAACAGTAAAGGAAACATCAAATCCCACAATATCCCAGAAATCTTGGAAGAAGGCCAGGGGAAACCCATCTAGCCCGGGAGCTTTGAAGGCCCCCATAGAGAACACAACTACCCTGACTTCCTCATCTGATACAGGTTTAAGGAGCCCCTCATTATCTTCCTTCACAAGGATTAAAGGAATATAGTCCAGGAGAATGTTGTCATTGTCATTATCAGCTCTGGTGTTTTGTTCTGCTAGGAAGTTGCTAGAGTAATTAGTGGCAATTCTTTCCAATTCCCTGTCATCCTCAACTTGTCTGTTCTATTCATCTAATAATTTGGTGATTCTGTTTCTTTTTCTGTGTTTCATAGTTGACTAGTAGAAGAACGTTGAGTTCTTATCTCCCTCCTTCAGCCATTGAATCCTAGACATCTGTTTCCAGAAGATCTCTTCTCTTCTGATTATGTCCTTTAGATTTTTTACTAGATCTTCTTCAGTTTTGTAGATATCTTTAGAACCATCCCCCTTAGCCATCTTATCTTGGACTTCCATGAGGCTTTCTGAGATATGCTTTTTCTGATTCATCACATTCCCAAAGTAGAATTTGTTCCATCCCTTAACCTTACTTTTGACAAACATGAGTTTTTGTGTGATTCGAAACATCAAAGATCCATGAACAGGCACTCTCCACCATTCAGCAATGCAGTTTTTGAAGCCCGGGTGGGTAGCCCACATCACTTCATATCTAAATGGGAAAGGGCCCTTAGGCCTTCCCTCATCCTAATCAAGGATGAGGGCGTTATGATCAGAGATAGTGCAAGGAAGGGCATATAGGTTAGAGCTTTAAATCACATTCCAGTTGGAGGATACCAAGAATCTATCGAGTTTAACCTGGATCCGCTGATCCCCCTGTCTCCTGTTAGACTAGGAAAAAAGTTAGTTTTTGACTTCCAGGTCCATAAGCCCAGTTTAACTCAGAAAGTCAGCTAGTTCCACCATGCTATCAAAGTAATCCATAATTCCCCTAGTTTTTTCTGAGGGGTATAGAGGGGTGTTGAAATCCCCCCCACCATCCATAAAGTTCTTCTCTCATCATTTATTTTAATGCTTAGCTCTTCCCAAAGTTCTTTTCTGCCATTTTTGGTGTTGGGGGCATAGATATTAATCAACTTCCAAGTATTTTTATTCAATGTGCATATGACTTCTAGGCTATTCTTGTTATGAGAACAATAGCTTCCCACTGCATTGTATTTGTTCCACATTGTAACAAGCCCCCCAGAAGCTCCCGTATAAGGACTGATAACATAGTCCGCCATGGGCCAGATATTGCTAGCTATCTTCTTGAAATTTTCCTCAGACATTTTAACTTCCTGAAGCAGTATAAAATCCACCTTGTTGTCATAAATACAACTCCTTATCATGAGTTGTTTCTGGGGGCTATTGAGACCCCTCACATTCCAAGTCATAATCTTCATTTACGTGTTTTTTTGGAGAGAGCCTCCAGGGTGCTTTCCCTTCCATTGGCAATTTCTTTGGTTGCTTCCTTTGATTTGGCTTCCCTTTGGGAGGGTCATCCTGCTCTACCTTCCGTACCTACATCAGCCAATTTCTTGTTGGTACCTTTCCCTTTTCTCTTGGGAGTGATCCACCCTCCCTGGTTACTAGTACCAGCTCCCAAGGAGAGAACTCTGATGGGTGATATAATGGCTTTCTCTGAGCCTCTTTGGACCCTAGGTTGTGGATCCACCGACTTTCGTGCCCCAAAATCTGCAGACTGGTACTCATCTACATTTTCTTCCCTAGTGACCAAGTTCCTAGGGGACACATCTTCTAGAGTTAGTAACTCTCCTTCTTCTATTCCATCTGAGTCTAGGGGGAATCTTTCTTTTCTTCTTGGACTTCCTCCAGAACTGACTGTAGCTCATGATGGGGGGCCTCGACCAGACCTTCTTGAGTCAGGTTTTTAGTCCGGACAGAAGTATTGTTTGGGGTTTTGAGGATTTCTAGCAAGTTCTCTGTGAAAGGATATTCTTCTTCCATTTTTTCCTCTGTTGAGCCTTGTTTATTAGGAGGCCTTGGTTTCTTGCATTATGTGATCAGGTGTCCCTTTTTAGAGCAATTTTGGTAGAAGGAAGTAGAGTTTTCATACATGAGTTGTTGCTCCCAGTAGCCATACTTTGACTTCAGATTAATAGTGTTAGGTAGAGTCTTAAGAATATCTACACTAACACAAAACCTAGCAAAGACCAGCCTGGTTTTATTTTTGGTGGTGTTGTCCAAAGCAATGAATCTGCCGAAGGAGTTGCCAATCTAGGGGAAAATCTCCTCATCCCAGTATTGCAGCGGGAGTCCAAGGAGATGGACCCAGATAGGAGCTGATCTACTGAGTTCCATGGCCACGTCAAAACCCAGCTTCAAGCTTCCAAGGTAGAGATTGTGTTTGCCAAACATCCAAGGCCCTCCCTCCAAAACTGCAACCAAATCTTCTTTGGCTGTGAACTTAAAGAGGAAGAGGTATCCTGACATTGCACTAGTCAACACATTGCCTTTTAGGTGCCATCTAGTGGATATCCAGTGGTGCACCATGTCAATGCTAGGCCTAAAGGCTTGGAACTTGCCAACTAGGGAGAGTTCCAAGAATGAAGTTATTTTGTCCATCATTCAGTCCGGGATCAAGAAATCCGTTCCGTTCTCTAGTTTTGACTGCACTGGGGCTTCAGAATCTTCAGCAGACCTACTAGGCTCCCCTAGTAGGGCCTATTTCCAAGCCTTGGGGTCTAAACTTGAGGTTGGGGAAATGGGCTTGACAGTATTAACCGAGTCAATACCGACGTCAATAGGGATCATCGATGGGCCCAGCGGGGGGCAAGGCCCCCCTGGGCTGATGACCTCCATGATTGAAGCACGTTCGAACACTGTTTCAGAAAGGAAAGTTACAGAGCGGGGAAAAATAACAATAATATGTTATTGTTATTATATTGTGTAATTATTCTTCAAACTTACAATATTTTAATGCATTTTAAATTGCATTTCAAATCTCATTATTCTTCAAACTTACAATATTTTAATGCATTTTAAATTGTAATAGTATTCAATATTATTATATTTTAATATCTTAGGCAGACATTTCAAATCTCTCCACACCCAACTAGGGTTAGGGTTCTACACAATTTATTTTATGAAATTAGATTATTTTTGGGATTTCGATTTTATTTACTCAAGAGTTAAAAATCTAGGATTTCAATTTTATTTAGTCAAAAGTTAAAAATCTAAATATTTTGCCATGTTATTACATTTTTTATTTTATTCTTCAAACTTATAATATTTTAATGCATTTTAAATTATAAAAGTATTAGTATTATTACATTTTAATATCTTAAGGAGACATTTCAAATCTCTATACGCATGGTTCTCCACATAAATACAAATATGCAGGCTTTGTAAAGTTTAGTTTTATAGTTAAGGAAATATTTGTGTTATTTAATAGGCTTTGTAAAGTTTAGTTTTAATCTCTATACACATGGCTCTCCACATAAATACAAATATTCAGGCTTTATAAAGTTTACATTTATAGTTAAGGAAATATTTGTGTTATTTAATAGGCTTTGTAAAGTTTAGTTTTATAGTTAAGGAAATATTTTGGTCCTATTTTATTTTTACCAAATTAGATTATTTTTGAGATTTCAATTTTATTTACCCAAGACATTTCAACACTCTTCAAAAATTAATTTTTTAATTATTGGAATACAATTTGTCTATACAACCAATAGCTAATCAACAAAAAAAAAAAATTACAACTAAATAAATACTATAATAACAACACTACAAGGCAGTGGCACTTGTTTTATTTACAGTAGTTGTTAAAAGATATTACAGTGGCATTAAGGGGATGACTGTGACCGTGTATATAAAAACTAAAAGAGACCACATAAATTTATAAAGTAAGTGTTTTAAACTTAAAATATAGCCCACATAGTTTTATTAAATGAATGCACCTAAAATTTATAAAGTAACTATTTTATATTTAAAAAATATATAACTCACATATTTTTTAAAATGAAAGCATAGAAGAATTAAATTTAGAATATATAACCACCATAGTTTTATTAAATTAATGGATATAACAATAAACTGACATAAACTAACAAATCTATATAAATACAAGTAATAGTCAAACATAAATCACAAAAATATGACATGAAATAAGGTAGAGCAAAAGAATATTGGAGAAGCCTAGGAATTATTTGAAGTTGCATTATATTTTATACATTTTTGTATAAAGGTTTCAATTTAGTTTTCTTTTCTTTTCTGCTAATTTTTTTGGTTATGCCCAAGAGGCGTTCCTACATTCATGAGAACAAGAGCTGAAGATCAAAGAATGACATATCAAAAGACACACATTAAGTGAAAAATTGAATGCATGGCCGTGGTGGCATGAGAGAATAAATAAATAAAAATAAAAAATGAAAAATAAAATTGAATGCATGGCCATAGTGGCATGGGAGTTACAAATAAAATAAAATAAAATAAATTCAAGGATGACCATAGTGGCATGGGTGATGGTAGTTACAAAATGTTTCTCAATTTTTAAAATCAATTTACTATACATAAGTAGAAATAGGTACCTTTAAATAATATTTTATTTATTGTAGAGTAATTTATTTTATAACTATATTTTATTAGGATTTTATCATATGAAATATAAAAGGAACAAAGTGTATTGACAAGCGTAACAGTAAGTAATCATTTATAAACATGAGTGATACTAAATACTCTTTATGGTATAATTCCTTTTTTGGAACATGTTGGAAATTAAAGGCATCCAATTGTTTTGATTCTTGGGATCTAAGAGTAGGGCAAGGTAGCTACCACCAACATTATTGCTCCCGGGCTTTAGGATTCCCCTTCGTCAATGTAGGGTTGGTTCCTATCATTTATGAGTTGAGATTGACCATCCTATTCTTGTATCTATAATCTTTGTTGACAACATGAATGGAGATGATAATATTTTTTTTGGGGCAATTATAGCTTCATTCTTCACATAAGTAGGCTAAGTTTTGATAATTAAAAGGCAATTACAGCTTCATTCTTCACATAAGTAGGCTAAGTTCTCATAATTAAAAGGTTGATAAGGGTACCATTGATGGGAATTCCATTGGGAGGCTTTGCAATGTATCTTCACACCTTATGTCTTTCAAGAAATAAATCATTGAGTTTCATACGAAATTTGAGGAGGCGAATAATATTCTTTCTATGTGGAGAGTACGTCTGAATATGACCACCATATCGAATGTAAAGGCCATTGCTCCTATGGTAACCAAGTTGGGAACTTTCAAAGCAAAAATGAATACTACACAGGCATCTGAAGGTCAATCGGCCAAAACTGATAAAGATGGCCACGGTAGTAAAGGAGAAAAGGTGGACCAAGATGAGGAGAATGAAGCAGAAAAAGATGTTCTCGTTTAATGTTGGTTTCTTATTTATAAAAAACACAGAGTATTGTTGTGGACATATTTAAACTTTACCTTCGTTTAGAAGAAAACAAATGAAGATAAGTTTATTTTAATCTTTTATTCCAAGAAACAATTATAAGCGTGGGGTAGTTTTGATGTTATTCCTATATAAGGAATGAAAATGGAAGTGTAAGGGTCTTTTGGCGAAATTGATTCGTGATTAGATCATTGGGAGTAAATATATGTTTCTAAATATTAAGTTTCTAAATATTGTGAAGGTTGAAACATATCATAGTATAGACTCTGTAATATTCTTGGGGAACGGAATATTGTGTTCCATTTTTACTCATTAATACAGGGAATGGTGGACATTGAGTCAATTTTCTCTGTTTTGTTATGGATTCTTCTTATGTTGAGTTTATGACATTTTGAGTATAGAAAATCTTGCATGATTTTTGTGTGAGGTATTGATAACTATGCTATGGTGGCTTTGCTATAATCAATTTTGGTATATCCTTCAGTTTCTCTTCATTCTTATGTCTGGATAAATCTGTGATGATTCTGCATTTTTGGGCATTACATTTTAATTTTCTGTGATGCATTGGTCATTCGCGGGTGTTTATTTATTTTCATATTATCAAAAAAATACCTTTCCCTCTTTTAGGTTAAAAGTGCACCCTCACAAATCTAAAATTTCATCTTACAAAGGGAGTTGCCCCTTTTCCAAATGCAGAGGGCGATTGTGAAATCTATTCTCAATCCATCCAACTATTAGTAGGATTGTTGTTATTACACGGGCGAGTCTTATAAATAATATAGTGACAAATTTGTTTACTAGCAAATTTTTTATGACTCTATTGGGGATTGAAATAGACATTATTGGGGTCGTCTTTTTCACTCAAGGGAATCTTTGTGTTTAACAATTGCAAGAGAGATTCCATCAAGCCACCTTGTCTTTTTAGATCTATCTACTTACCTATTTATATGTCTATATGTCTATTTAGTAATTTACATAGATATTAAGAATGATATTATATAGAAAAATTTTATAACTTTTGAAGTAAAAGTTAAAAGTAAATAATTTGTTGTGCATGATTTCTATGATTTATTACATTACTTTTGAAAAAATAAAATAGCTCTTCAATAAAAGATAAAGTAAATAATAACTAAACTAAAATAGTTTTAAAAGTTAAAATGAACAATTTGTCTATATGTCTTTTCTTATCTATTCGCTTACCTATTTATAGGTCCATGCTTGTGTGTAGTAGTTAAATAGACATTACAAAATGATGTTCATATAATTAGTATAGATATCTTAAATAAATCTATCTAAAAAGAGATCAATTTGAAGTTATTTTATTTACATTGAGTTATTTTATTTTACATTACAACTATTTTATTTATTATATACATGGACACATAAATTTTGTTGTATCTACATTGTTTGAATGTGATTGGCTTCTTTAAATGTAAATTTTTTATAACATTACCCCAAAAAATTACACAATCTTTCCTTTCATTTAATATATACAAAATAATATTTGATTTTCTAACATTTGAAAAGGAGAAGGAATGATGCTTTGGTTGTAAAATGTCTCTTAGCACTAAATATATTGTAAAGGCACATACTTTTTATACCAATTTAAGTTAATTAAAAGAATGCATACATTATATACAAATTTCAACCTAGATTAATTCATAACAATTGCAAATGATGAAATAATATATTATAATATTTCAACAATAGATAATTTAAATATATCAATCTAAAATGTTGAGATATATCTATCCTACATAACAAATTGAATATAGGTGCAGCATATCTCTCAACATATTTTAGGTAGATATATTTAAGATACTTATGCTAGTTAATTATTAAATATTAATTTGATATATAAATGGTTATCAAATTAAAGTTAAAGAGTTTTTGTGAAGACACTCATGCCATTATAGTTTACCTCTTGGCCTCTTAATATTGGTAGTAAGGTAGAAGCATAATTAACTAAAGTCAAATAAAACTAGCATACCTATCTTTAGAAAATCTATGTAAAAGTACTGTATTTGTCATTAAAATGGAATAGGTGCTTCCAAAATGATATCTTTAGAAGTCTTTTACATAGATTTTCTAAAGATAGATATGCTAGTAGATTTATGTATTTAAGATATCTATGTTAGTTTTAATATATTATTGATTTGATTGATTAAATATAGTATATTTACATAGGTTTTTGTTAAATTATATTTTGCTTTATAAATAAAAATGAAATATTTTTTACTCCAATGTAAAATAAATGAAATAGTAATATCCTTTACATAGATTTTCCTATAATAAATGTGGCAGTTCTACACCATTTATCTAAATTTGTAAATTTTTAAAGAATATTAAATAATAAAATGTTTTACATTTTTTAATTGAAATTCTTATAACTAACTACACTTCAAATTTATATCATTATAGGTTTTTATTTTCCCCATCATTACTAAGTAGAGAACATAAAGGACTCAATATTCTCAAAGAGACATTGCTCTACAAAATATAAGCCTTCTAAAATTTAGGATAGGTTATAGACATTAATATTAGTTAATTTAACTCATGTTTAAGTGTTATTATGTTACCATTTTTCTCTTCTCTTTTCAAATAATTTTTAAGTATAATTTACTTTCTTTTTAAAATTTAAATTTAAGTATACTTTAAAGTTAAATTTTTATATTAATATGTATACCTAATTTCCAAGGTTTTATAATTTTATTATTATTGAGAGGATCCGTGCTTTTATACATTAAATAGAACATATTTCCTAAAAAAATAATCTTATATTAAAAATGAATAGTGGGATATTGTAGAGGAGTTCAAAATATGTTATAATTTTCATTTCAACAAACTATTTTGTAGTATAATAGAAAAAAATCAGCAAACTCTTTTGTAGTATAATAGAAAAATGTCAACAAATAGAATATGAGGTATTGGAAACTATAATGAAAATTATCTAAATTTCCTTTAGAATTTATAATAATTTTTTTTTAATGTGATGATGTCATGAAAGTTCATATATCAAATACATAGTTATAAAAATTTGGAGTGGATGTACATTATGAGCCATCTTAGTATGTATAATAGAAAATAATAGAATTTATGGTAACAACCTTCACAAATATGTCTTTAAAGAAAAGTTCACAAACCCAAATACAAATTGAAAAAACCCCTTAACATAAATTGATAATCATGTATACTCACATCAATTAATAATTAAAAACAATACCTATATCTTTTACATTAGAATATTATATAGAAGATCAAATTTAAATATTTAAACACCATATAATTATTAATTTGATTATTAAATTATTTAATATAATAGAAAGTTATCTTAAATACATTTATTTAAAAGATGTGGCTTTACGATCTATATTGAATTTTTACATAAGAACACATAAATAAATAAGTAGGACATAAAATGCTATTTTATTTACTATACATATAATTTTAACTTTTACTTAAGAACTATTTTATTTTTATTTTTATATTTTAAAATCTTTTACATGGATAACTATTTTATTTTTCAACAATTTTAAAAAAGTTATATGAAAATAAATTATTTACTATATATGTTTAAGTATACAACTATTACAATATTTTAATTAACTATTTTTTTATATTCAAAAGTTGTTTTATTTACTACACTAAATAAGTAGAACCATGCACACAATTCAAATGTACTAATTTTAATATATTTTGTTTCAACATTCTTATATGTTATTTTTACTTTATTACTATTCTTTTAATTTTCTACTTCTTTTTCCTTGTTTATTATTGGAAGCTTTTGTATTTTGAATAATATTTTTGTTTAATTCTATTTTATAAAGAATAATTAATCTTATATTTATATATACATTTTAATTATTTTAATTGAAAAATTAAAAGACACTATTTTAAAAAAATCACCACTATTAACTAATAATCATACAAATACAAATATTTCATACATAACTTAATAATTAACTTTAAAAAAATTATATTTTATTATTATAATATATCAATATTTCAAAACACACATAAATATAATTTTAATTAATTTTATATTATATTAAATAATTAACTTAATTTTAACTTAAATCCAAAAACTTGAAAATAAAATACTAACCTTATAAAGAGTTTTTCTTTATTAAAGAACCTAACAAGAATTAACTTATAATTAAAGAACTTAAAATAAATAACCAAAAATTTATTTTAACTGAAGCAATTAAGTTGCCCTCAACCGTTTAAGGACTAACCGCTTAACAAACGTTGGTAACAAATTTGGTACAAAATAATGCAAAGTGAAACGACACTCCTCTTAAATATAATTTTTCATACCCTTCCATGCTTATTTATTCTTACCACCTCCACAATCATTCTCATTCTCACGTGAAGTTTTAACTCCCTGCATCTACTCCATACGTTCCATTAAGAACAAAGTCCTAATTTGAAACAATTTTCAAAAACATTAAGGGACATTTTGCATCTACTTATAATAAGTTTGATCCTTTTAATCTTGATACAAATAAGAGTTTTTTTATACATCCAATTTTACAAATTTTAATTTTGCCTCGTCAAATTTTAGGATGTCTAATAAATCTAATCCATGCACTATGTCTCATAATTCTAGACTAAACTCAAATTATAGAAGATTATCAACTTCCGGAAGTAGTTCTTTAGAACCTTTAATGAGAAGAACATCTTTACCACTAGTTGAGGTGAAAAAAAATGAATCTACGTCAGAATATGTAGATAAAAAGATTGTAGCAACAATTGGGAAAAATAATATATCTAAAATGGCTAAAAAACCTTCAAGTCAAATGTACTCAACACCCTCAAAGAAAACAAGTTCCAACAAAAAGGTTTTAAGAAATTTCTTGGCTTATTCTTCATTTCTATAGCTTGCACTCAAATTTATTTGAGGGTAAAATGCATGTAATATGGTTTGATTATATTGCAGAGAGATTCACTTGAAGGTCATTCCACCCCTAATCTCTCACATTCAAAGAAAGTTAAACAAGAACGTAGTCAAGAAAAAAGCAATGGTACAAGGGCACAGCATCATCATACAAGGACAATCCATGTGTCTAATGTAAATATTTTTATATTTAATTAACTTCCTAAATAAGGATTTTGATTATTGCCTCAATTATTAGTTTAAATATATGTATTAACTCTTATAGGTTCACCATAGAGCAACAGAGGAGGATATAAGAAAGCTTTTCTCAATATGTGGCGAGGTGCTTAATGTTACCATGTTGAATCAACTATCAGATGGAGTGCCAATAGGGTATTCATTACATCTCTGAATATATTTATTTATGGCATCTTTCTTCTACTTGGCCTTTGTATTACACGATTACAACACCTCTTTGTTGATTTTAATTAAAACTAAAATGTTATAAAGACTATAATGCTATTAATTAAAAAGAAATAAAGTCACACTCTCAAAAGCCGTGTTATGCAACTAAATAGACTAAAGAAGTTGTAGACAAGGCATTGATATTAATCTTATTGCAGAGGAGCAAACATTGAATATACTACTAAGGGAGCTGTAGACAGGGCATTGAGCTTAAATGGAAATAAACTTATGAATAGAAATTTGAAGGTAACCTCAAAAAATTTCATTGCTTATCTATAGTTTAAATAATTATAAAAAATCAATTTCTAATGGCTTACTACAACTAATAGTGTTGATTTTTTGTTTTTCCAAGATTACACCCATCTACCATCCTAGTGAAGATAAACAACATGAAGATTTAAGATTAGATGTTTTAGAGATGGAAAATGAAATTGACCATATGCGATGGAATCTTGAATTAGTGGCAAAGAGGATGTTTGATAATCCTTATACCCCTTCTATTCGTGAAGAAGGGCTATATTCACAATTACAAAATGTTGTTAAGGAAAAACAAAATAATGTTCAGGAAGCACAAAATAATACTCAACAATCATTGAAGACTAGTGAAGAAGAAAATGCTTCAGAATATTATTCAGCAACAAGTGAAGATAGTAGTACTGAGAATTAATATTCTTTTTAGAAAGTTATTAAATTCATAGATGAATTTAAGTTTGAATCAACTTTTATTAGGAGAATTATACTAACAATTGTAAGGTAATTGAAAAATAAAATGTAGGTTCTAAGCTTTACTCATGACCAATTCTTTTACTAGAGTTGGCAAATAAGCTGTTGGTTTTGATTTTTTAATGCAACTTTTTTTAAAAAAAATCTACATGGATTGAGATATATAAGCATTTTTTAATGTATTTATCTACTAGGTGTATTTACAAAATAAATATTAATTAAGTAATAAAATTATAATGAGAAAAAATAAATTTTCAAAATCTTGAGAGTTACTTACGGATTGGAATTTAGGAGAAGGCTTTTTGGCTCTGCTAGGGTTTTCTTTCAGCCTCCCCATGCGTATGTCATACTATAGTGTTCTACAAGAAATTTCTTATGTTAGCATGCATTTATTGTAGTACATCACCATTCACTAGGAATGAGGGCATTTTTCTGCCTTTTAAATGGCCCCAACCTTTCATTCCTCTGTAGCTATTGCTGCTGGAGTTGAACGTTTGACGACAAACACCAATGGATCCTCCACTGCCCAAGCGTCCCCAAAAATTCATTCCCAAGGTGTTTCATGAGGTATGTCCTATGATTCACCCCTGATATTGTGCTTCCAATATGGAAGTTTGGTAATGTGTTATGTGACTTTTTCTCCAAAATGGAAAAGAAAGATATTTATGAATAACCCTCTAAAATTATAAGAGGAGAAAGTTTATTTACCCTTTATAATAAAAAGCGAGATGGAAAATAAAGGATATTATGACCCTTTGGTTAAAAGGGAGATAAAGAATAATTATGAAAAAACCCTTTTAAAAGGGAGGAGTTATTATGTTTATTAAATCATTATTAATGACAACCTTTGTGAAATGGTGTGATGGTTTAGAAATCATCCTTAAAAGGTTATATAGGCATTTGTGTGAGACTTGAAATGGGCATGGAGAAAACTCAAGGAAAAATAAGTAAATAAAGGCAAGAAATCATGAAAGAGAAGGATTATAGATTTGATAGAGGAAAGTATATAGGAAAGTATACAAGAAAGTATACAGGAAAGTATACAAGAAAGTATACAGAAATCAAAGGGCACAAAGGAGTGAGGATTAGGGTCTTTAGCTAGGCATTGAGCATTTAGAGGAGCACACAGAGTGTGTCCAACTCAGGGTACAATGTACACCTGGGAGTGTCTTGGCTAGGGCTATGTTTGTTTATGCTGTGAGGCATAGTTGGTTCTGTGTAAGAACCGGATCCTCTAGGGCTGCTTCTTTGTAAGGAACAATCGGGACCTGTGATCATTTCTCTGAGTGTTGAATAACATCATCTCAGTGCTTCACAGATAAGTGATGTATATATTTATTTGCAGAAAATGTTGCAAATGTTGCATTGATTAAATTATTGTTGCAAATTGATGTTATTAAAGTTTATTGATGAAATATTTGGTTGTACAATGTTAATTGCTATGTTTTAATATTTATTCAATATATGGAAAATAAATTAAATTATTTCTATTTCAAATAATTTACCTTAAAGTGCATTAAATATTATATGAGGACTTTATAGTTGTTAAGAAAATAATAACTTTCTAGTAATGAATTACTTGGGTGAAAAGGAGATCACATTTGGTGTCAGAGCCTAAACAATCTTGTGCCTATGAGAATCCTTCTCTTACATGTAAAGATAGACTATTATGGGGATTAACAATATTGTGGATTTCATCCTTGAAGAAATTCATTCTATTAGTAAGGAGATTGAATGCTACACTCAGTATTGGTGTGTGGATTCTTTCTTGACAACTACTTCTCCCTAGCAACCTTGTTATTCTTTGTACCATGGCTTATAATACTCTTAAATATTCAAATTAGATTGAGGAAGAGGTAAGTTGACTAATAGTATGATCTAAGTTGAGAAAATAATCACCTAGTAAGTAAAGATTAAAATAATAAAAATAAATGACATGATTTGTGTAAATAAAGGCGCAAACCACAAAACAAAAAATTGATTCAAACCTTATTATCCTCTAAACAATGTAGAATCAATGGAGATTGCAGCAGAAATTAAAACCCACTACACAGAAATAACAAGCATTAAGAACAAAACACATAACATAGTATGTAATGTGGAGAAAACCTTTTCGGGTAAAAACTCCACCAAGAAAAGAGGCTCCAAGTTGTATTATCTTCAAATATATGAGATTACAATACATGCACTTCCTCTCTCTTTCAGTCTTCAATCCAGTGGCACCTGTTACTCTCAACTCTAATAAAAAATGTAGTACAAATATCCTTATAAAAGGGGGTTGCCTTCTAGGGCAAGATAACCGACAAAATATCTGTTGGGTTGAAATATTGACTTCCTTTTATAATGTTGTTAAATGTTTTTAAGACCTTTTTCACATGATCTTGCAAGAACCTTACAAACATTACCTTTATTATATACTGTTTCACATATACTTATCAGAGACTTTAAACCTATCATGATAAATGGACTTGTTTATCTCTGTATCAAACCTGATATTGATTAAATAAAGTTATTCTATTGGAGTGAAATCATTGTTAATTGTTTATGAAATCATTGTTTCCATTCCTATGCAATTGTTCATGATTTGGTGATAAAATTATGCAAGACAACCGTTAGAATACTCAAAAAATCATATCAGACATTCAAAATCAGAATTTAGAGACATTTCATGCCAACCATTTGACAAAATGTCAAGAGGACAAAACTGAGTTTTTGGGTTATATCTAGCAAAGGATATTTCATTGAAGGATCCCAGGAGGATATCTAGCTACTATATACGTTGAAAGGTTAAACCTTTTGTGATAGTGGCATCTATTGAGAGATTAATTCTTTTTGTGGCAATAGATTAAAGTTTTTTAGTAGTCTTCTCGCCACAAGGATTGAGGAAGCTGAGTACTTAAGGTAATAAGATTCTAGTAAACATTTCACGATGAGAATAGGTCCTTAGAAAACATAGAGATCCCTATCTGCAGAATAAGGATTATGAAATTATACACTTAACTAACATTGTCTTGTAATAACTAGCACCCAGAAACATATTGATGGTCTTAGATGGCAAGGTAGCAATATAAAGCTTGGATTAATTGCATATGCGTTAGGACTTCAATTAATTATGAATTTTAGAATTTGTCATATAGCATGGCACTTAATGCCCTATTTTGGGTAAGAATACTTTTTTCTTTCCTTATTAAGTTAGGTTGACTCTCTTTTAATATAAGATATGTACTGTCATCTTTTAAAGTTTGCTATGTTTGAACCATTTGCAACTATATTTTGTTTAAAGCCTAGCTCATAAGGTGTGAGAATAACTAGGTATGCTAGTTCTTCAGTATCGCACATCTAGATATTTATTACAAAAAGGTCCACCAAAGTAGGTATCACAATCAGTTGTGATTTACAGTGATGTACCAAACCATTTGATATTTTGATTAAATCTTCCAAGGAAACATCTTGTCCTGCACCTCCTATCAATTCATGTAATTTCCTATAGAAACTACCATTATTAGTCTAAACATGTAATTATCTCACACCTTTTTTTTTTTCCTTTGGAGTTACTTAGCTTATGTTATTGAGATCCAAGTGAGGAAGGGCTCCATTAAAAGGATTATTTATTTATAAGTCATCTAATGGCACTGTTCAGAAAGGGCTCTATGTTAAAAGGATTATTTACTTATGTCATCTCTGGAGAAAATGGACAATAATCTTGAATGGATTTAGATGAGATATACAACTAAATATTTGGGGTAAAAATTAAAGGATACATGTTTTGTCTAGACTTGGTGAAAGCCTTTAAATTATTCATAATGAAAATCTAGGTTTCTGCTATATAGGTTGTTTTCTTGAAGCATCTCTAAATGTATTAATTTTGTGTCATTTCATGGAGTTGTTCTATTTACTTCTTTCCTACTTTTGTGTTAAGCAGCTCCACAATTTTTCTAGAGCTTTCTTGCAATGTTATTGGATTTAGACCTTAATTATTTTCATATGTAGCCACCCTGCCACCTAGTTTTCTTGGTATTAGATTTGGTACCATGTGACCGGATTCTTATATATTTGTCAGGAAAGGAATGATGAAATGCTTGTATACTAAATAGTTGATGAAGATTTTTCTTACTGCCAACTTCTAAAGGGTAAAATATCCCTGCTGAAACATTCATGGATCAAAGATATTTAGCTACCATATTCATGGGCAGCCTCTAATTTTCTTATGCCACCACATATTGAAATAGTGTGTAAGCTTAAAAGTCTCACGAAATAATGTAGGTTGTGCATTAAATAATTTCAAAGCCAAATTGATTCTATGGTTTTCATCTTCATCTTTACATTTCTATTTTAGGATGTTTGTACCAAGTTTGAAAATCACTTAAAAATGTTCTATGTATAGCAACTCTAGCTTTAGTGTTTCTTTGGAGATAGCTTACATGGTTGTTAGCCTACAAAGTTTTAAATTACAAGCATACTGGTAATGAGAACATGACTAATGAATTGAGTGCATAACCTTTGCTTAGTCTTAGATAAAACTTAAAGGTGTTATTAATAAACATATGCAGACTATTTAATGCCCCCTCGTTTTTGGCTTGTGATAGTTGCTAGTTTCACATTACCATTTTGTCAGTTCTGAGACAGTTGTTAGTTCTTCCATTGCATTTAGATAGTTCTGAGACATTTGAGTTATTAGGCCTATGGTTTATACTTATTATGATCGTGATAGACTATGTTCAACTGATATAGTTCTAACATGTGTTATGAGTTATGATGACATTATTGTTATTCCAGTTATGATGAGATGGACATGATTAGTGATGGTTTAATATTATCATGTTTTATGTGATTTGTGATATCTGATTTTAAATAAAAATGCTTATAGTCTTGTTCCAGAGCAGGGACAGTGTAGTACTACTCGTTCCGAGTACCCTACTATGCCGTGATTCTCTAACTCTATGTGTGTTGATATATATGCAGTTGATCGTATACAACTTATTGTTCTTATGCAGGTTGCAGGTACTGGGCCTCAACTCCACCTGACTTAGTAGGTCTAAGTGGGCCCTACACCAATGGATAATGTTGATGGAGATAACATGAGGTTTATCCCCTAGGTCAGTTCAACTTTCAATTTGATGGTCATCATGTGGTTTGTATGTTTATTGTCGGGTCCTTGTTAGGTTAGCCTATGTGTATTCTTGTATGCGTAAATGATCTATGATATTATAACATTTTATTGTCAAACATTATAGTATATTTGATGTGTCATAAAATTGGAATATTCTTGGAGGAATCTATTTAAGTATATTGTAATGCAGAATCAAGTAACTATTCTAATGTTGTAAAATTTATATGTGGGTCAAAGTTTTATTTTAACTCATTAATATTTATAGTTATGTATTGAATCTTTCTGGTGAATAATGTAAAGGTGGTTAGTCCTCATTTATGATTCCAGAGTGGGGAATCTCTGTGATTAGTAAAAATTTAAAAGTTCTGGTGAAGAGGATTCGTGGGAATGGATTTGGTGTGAGTGGGCATTTATGACTGAGGGTTATTTTGTTTTGGGAGTAATTTTTGGGAAGGCATGATTCGGAGGATTCATTCAGAGGAAGGAAGAGAAGTTCTGAAGGAGGATTCAATCTTTGGAGCGTGAAAAGTACGGGTATGTCTTCTTGTGTAGTTAAATTTTGTGAATTTCTGTACTCTTGTCTATGTTGCTCTCAAACAAAATCGATCTGTAATTCACCTTTTCATCTTTGCAAACTTTTTGCTTCTTGTTGGATGCTCTTATAGAAAGACTTGGCAAAACTTTTAGCCTACAAAACCATCTTTGCAACTCTAAACCTCTTCCTCATATGGGTTTAACTGTAATCTTCATCCTGTAGTTCAATTTGAGCAGGTGGGTTCTTGTTATCTTGTCTTCAAAACCTCATTTACCTACTATTTTTCCACTGAGTCATTGTGCCTCTTGCATGTCAGTTTTCTGATGTGCATCTTGTAGAACCATGGCCTTGGGCAACCCTACTATTCTCATTAAGGTTGTGTTCAAATTTCTAGGTGATCCATTTGAAAACTCTCGCGAAGGAAGTTGCAGCTTCAATAGAACCCTTATGACCCTCTGCAGCTCCAATAGAAACCCTTTGGCTTGTCGCTCTCACCATAGATCTCAAGGATTGTCAACCAGTTGCTTCATTTTGCTTGGTGTCGCTGCAAATTTAATTGTGATCTCTCTATTTTTGCGACCCCATTCACCCTGGTGGCATCTTGTTGTCGCCCTTGCTGCATTGGGTCTCTCTCTCTCGCTGTGGCCAAGCTAAACCATTGGCTGAGGATAGTAGTTTAAACCTACCTCCTCTTCATTGTCGATGGCAGTGGTATCTTGAAACCCTCATCCTGTCGCACCCTCAGGATTTTCCCATATCATTTCTTTTGATCAACTCTCTATTCGTCACTGCCAGTGGTGGGATATATATCATTGGATGATGGCAGTTTTGTGTCTTTAGAAACTTTCCTTGCTTTGCCTAGACCATCGGTTTCTTTCTGTGCGAACGAAGGAGTCTTCTATAGTTAAGGTGGCAGATACCATTCTTGACGTCGACGTGTTCACTGCCAAGGTCATCGTTCTGCCAGCATCAGTCAGACATTTAGTCCTTTAGATAGTAACTACTCATCATCTAATCATTTGTCGAACCTAATATTTAGGTGGTCGAGTGGTATGTTACTTTGCAAACCTTGGCGTCGTTGGTTGTCTAGTTGAACTCTTAGGTGTGTAATACTCTATTTTAGATGATAGACGTGGTCAATTTCCTCATCCATTGAAAGCCATGAAATCTTTTTGATGCCTACCCTGTCTACCATAGTCATTTACCTTTCAATAATCCCAATGCTTATAATATGATGAATAATGCATTCAATGCATCGATTATAGTATGCTAATGTTTATAGTTTAGCTAAATCTTTATGTATAAATCATTACTTCTATTATTGAAGTGAATTTCTCTTTGCGGATTTGAGCTTAGGATACTTTGAATGTTAGTTAGAGAATGAATTGGGAGATTGCCTTAAAAGTTATTACTAAGATAATTATTTTCGTATAGATAGGCTTGTAGTTTTTTTTGTGAGTTCTTCAAGGTGCTAAGGAGAGTTGTTATAGGTAACACTATTTATTAGTGTAGAGTGATTCTTTGTTAAACCCAAATTCTATGATATTTGAGTGCCTTGTGTTTAGTTTAATGTTTATTTTATAAGCTCTTGTAACAAAGCTAATTATGGTAGGTAAGAAGATATTAGAATAGGATTTAATTCAATAAAATTTTATCCTTGCTCTTTTGATGTCTCTATTATTTTAGAAAGTAGATTCTTAGTTACATTTAAATGACCAACTAGATAGATATGTTTACTATGCTTAATGATTTTTTAGTATATTATATTAGGGAGGTTAAGCTTGTTTATTTAGAAAATTACAATTAAGCTTATAATTGAATTTTGTCTTGTTTAGTCAATTAGGGTTATGTGTTCTATATGATCAAATTGTTTTGGGTGTGTTAAGTAAATTGTAGAACAGGATAGTATTAGAGATTTAAAATCTTACGTGTGTAATCAGTAGTTGGTTTATACTAATGCCTGTATGAAGAAGTTGTTGACTAGATATAAATTACGTTTTGTTCATAATGATTGCAATTAAGTTAAATCTAGATAGTTCCTTAAAATTGTTGTTGTTTTAACAAAAATTATCGTCGTTTTAATCTAATAATGTGTAACTAGTATTCTTCTTGAGTAGGTTTTGTGTCTTGTAAGGTTTGGAGTTCTTTTTGTTGTTAATGCAAGGAAGTAAGAATATTTTTGATTATAGGTTGTAATGTTGTATTTACCTTTTCATTGAAATGATTTATTTTCGCAAACCTTGTCCGGGATTAGTATGAGGTCATCCTTGGGACAAAATTATATATTTTATCAACTTGTATTAATGATGGTATTGAGTTATTTTTCTTACTCTTTAACCCTTGTTGGCCTTATATTATTGTGGTCTAAAGAAAAGTCATGGTCGTTTAAACCTAGTTTCCATATCGGGAAAGGTACTATTGTAGCAAGGTAAGGAATTTAAATTACCGAGTCCAGAGGCTTACTGCTTGGTTTTCAACTTGTTATTTGTGCCATCCTATTCCAATGAGGTATTACTTCAAGTTTGAAGGGGACAAGGGATTTTTATTGTTTTGGTCAAGTTTGTATGCCTTATGTAATGGATCAAAATCTCTTGTAACCCTTGTCCTTGCATGTTTTGGTTTTGGATGGTTGGTTAGAGATTTCTAGGAGAGTGGATTTCATGGTGGGGTTGGTGCCCAAAGTGGCCGCCTGGGTAACCTCATGGAAGTAGTAAGCAAGTGATAATTTAATAAATTATTTAGGAGGGTTGGGGTAGTAAATTACATAACAAGATAAGTAAGATGCCTCACCCATGCTTTGAGTTCTCTCATAGGCTAAGGATGGGATGAGAAGGCTTGGTTGGCAAGGCCGACCTCCTTGTCTCCATGAGAGGACATGTCGCCTCCGCATGTGGGTAACCATAGATGGGGGCTGGCTTCTAGTGAGAGATAGCCTGGGTAACCCATGCTAGGACCATACGATGATACTCTCCTTACTGCAACCCAGTTACTTCATCTTTATCTTTTGTTGTTACCTCTAGAGTGCAAACTTGTCTAAATGGTTGATCTTATCTTGATGATTTGATTTGTCATGTTTTAGCGAGAACTATCGTGTCTATGCAGCCTTGTTATTCTATGTTGTCTACATGGAGTTTGTATCTTGTTATCATATTCTTTGTTGTAACCCTGACCTAGTAGAAACTCATTGTTATCTCCTAGCTCGGAGGGGTGGACCTCAAGGTTCCACATGGTTGGGAGGCAGAGCTATCCATTGGTCTTCTTGGATGTTATGGTTTGAGTTCAATGCAGAAGTGTTCCAATTCTAGATTTATTTTACACCTTCAGATTTGTTGTATACATTCATAATTGTTTTATTTGTAAACCAATGTAATCGGTCTTGTAATCTGGTATTGAACCTTGTAATTATTTATCTCTACAAATGTATAATGTAATATTCTTCTGTTGTATCGTGATACATATCACTGGTAAGGTTATAATTTTATCTGATGCAGTTATGTTCCCTAGAAGTGTTACTTGTTCATTTCATTTAATGTATAATGCATTTCCTTACTTCAAAAAATATATATTTTTGTAATATTGTCTCTTATTAGTCTAACACTCTAGGGTTGCATGACGGGGCATCACATTTAAGAAGTTTAAATATGTAGTGTGAAGGACTTGTATCCATGACCATGAAGAAGCAAGTTTCATTATTACATATTTTATATATAACTTGAATTTTGTGTGTGATGTGTTGTATGAATTTATGCTATTTGATTCTATTTGAATTTATTAATAGTTAGTACAAAAGATACAAATAGAGAAAAAATATTTTTTTTGGTTAATACAAATTTTATCATTACAATTGACCAACCTCTACTTTTGAAACATTTAGAATATCTATTTTTTTGTAATGTAGGACAGGGACTCTAGTTGTACTGGAGCCCTTGTTTAATAATAAGAAATTAAAAAAAAATGAATCAAGCATCTATATGAGAAAATATTTAAATCAAATTCCTAAAATGCCTCTAAAACCATAAAATCAAATAGAGTGACGGGAATAACCATAAATTGAAGGCTTCTAGTAATGAAAATTTGGAAATATATATGTTAGAGAAAAAAATTAAAACAAGTGCCACATAGTGGCCGGTACCTTTCTTATAGTGTTGTAATTATAGTATGTGATTTAGTTGTAATTATAGTTGTGTTTTAGTTTTAATTTTTTAATTCATTATGTAAACTTCAAATTTACTTTAATAATATTAATTATATTATTAATATTTATTATAACACTTGATATATTATCTTAATTGATATTATAGTATAATATTAATTGATATAATATTTGACTTAATTTTATTCTTAGAATAAATATTTGTTGTATAGACAAATTGGATTCCAATAATGTTATTATTTGTAATATTTATAGTATAATTTATAATTTTTTTAGTTTAAATATTAATGAAATATTATAATTAATTATTTATTGATAATAAACAATGTTTATATTATACATATGATAATAATATATTTATATTATTACATTATTCTAATATTATAATATTTTTATATAGTATTATATTATATTTTTATTTTTTATTATATTGTTATATTATATTATATTTATGCTTATGCTTATTATTATATTATTATATAATATTATAAGATCAATTAAGATAATATATGAAGAAGTGTTAATAATGGATATTAATAATATTATTAATAGTATTATTAATATTATAACTATAAATAATAACAATTTTGTACCTTTGAGAAAAAGTAAATTTGAAGTTTAGGTAATGAAGTAAAAAATCAAATTCTAAATTAATATTTCCCCATATTAATATTTAAAAATTAATTAATATTTGTTAAGTTTCTTTCATCGATATCTTAGTTTAGATTTCACTGATTTCATAGTTCTAACTCCAAAGGAAGGTTTGAATCTTAGAATATCATATTTGTATTGAAGGTAGTGAAGAAAGACATTGATGGTATGTTACTTTTAAAAACTATTTAGTTTTTTATTATGGTAAGCTGCAAAACAAGGGTGCAGATCCCTATACAACAAAGCCCATAGGGCAAGCAAAATAATGGTAAATATAGGAAAATAATGTAGTTGTAGATGTTATTGTAACTCAATAGTTAATTTTTAAAAAAATAGAGAATCCCAACAAAAATAATGCTAAATATAGGAAAATTTTAAAGGAATAACTAATCATAAAAACTCTTAGGTTTAGTCTATTTTATGTCTTTTTAAATGGTTCATAAGGAAAATACTAAAAATAAATCTAGGTGGTCTTGGTTTAAATTATTTTAAAATAGCTTACTTTTTGTCAAACTAACAAAATCGTTGTTGTTTATAAAATTGAAATCCCAATTATCAGCATGGCCTATTCATCCTAGTCTTATTATTTGGCAGATTTGGTTGAAGCACAACCACACGATCTTTCTGGACAAGAAGTTATTGGTGGGCCAAGTTTGGGCTCACATTCTTGGGGCTTTGCAGGAGACTTTGTATGCTAAATGTGATTTGTCAATACCAGTGGATCCTAGGGATACTGGAGTAATTAATAATCTATAGATTTCTGTTGGGGCTCCTAGAAGGCCCAAGGTTGGGCGGAATAGGTTCCCTAGAGGGAAGATCTTTAGGAGAGGGCATTAGATGCTTCCCCCCTCTAGGGTATTGAAAATCAACACTGATGGGTCTACACGTGGTAATCCTGGGCACGCTGGCGTTGGTGGGGTGGGTAGAGACAGTTCTGGAGTGGTGGTGTTCTTCCAAGAGTATAAGGGATAGCACTCTAACAACCTTATGGAGGCCTTGGCAATTCTTTTGGCTTTGAAAAGGGCATATGCTCTCGACTGGAAAAGGATTATCTATGAGTCTGATTCTCAAGTGGTGGTAGACTTGATAAATAGATGACAGGTTGATGATGTTAGCTGGCAACTTGCAGTGGTGGCTAAACAAATCATCAGCCGTGGAGAGTTACTAGATTCTATCACCTTCTCTCATATCCCTCGGGAATGGAATAAGGTGGCAGATGGGCTTTCGAAGTGAGCTTCTGAGAAGAATGGGACTTGGTTGGTGGAGGATTGGAACAACTTATCGGGGGACCTTGCCCAGGATTTGGAGGGTTGGGTTACTAAGGATGTGCAATGTTGCATAAATGCTTCTTGATTTCTTATTTTTTTTCTTTGTCCCTTTTGGGTTTATTCCTGTTTAATGCTTTGTACTTCTATTGTTGATTAATAAAAGTTTTTACCCCTTTTTAAAAAAAATCTCAAATATAATCTAATTTCATAAAATAAAATATGTAGAACCCTATATTTTTAATAGTATTATTAATATTATAAAAAACAAAATTCTCTCCGTATTTATAGCTTTTTGTTGCACTCTCCGACAATCCGTAGAGAAGAGGTCTTTTTTTTTCAGCCAATGACAATATAGATAAATCATTTTTCAATAATGGGTTGAAGGAGAGATGCCAAGGTTTCAATATCAATAAATGCTACTCCTTTCAGCTCCATTGATAGTCACAGCGAACTATATTTTGATCCTTCACATAGTCAAAATCCACTACAAAAAACCCCCGTGCATTGGAGTAAATCTCTACATCCCCCTCTAAAATAGGTTCCCATATTTCAGTAACCCAATCATGCAGCTCCACAAGGCAAGGCCAAAACCCCCAAAATCTACCAATCAGTCCCTTCTCTACAAAAAAAGTTGCATTTTTAGCTACTTCATCTGCAATATCCCCATCGAAGGAGATTGTGGGAGAAGCGGTTGCGCACCAGAGAACCCTAGCGGTCTGCAATTCACCATGATCAGACTCCCCCTCTCTAGATAACCCCCCCACCTCAACTACTGATCCTTCCCCATTTCCATTGGGAAGACTGAGGTCGGCTTGTCCTGTCAATGACCTGTTTCCATAGTTCTGGAGGAGATACAAGCTCGTTATTAGGGCCTGCAACCAAAAGTTTTTGCCCAATGAACATATCTTTGATCGATGCCTTCTTGCCTCTAGCCACCATCAAGAAGGAATGTCCTCCATTTACATCTTCCGACGAATGAACCCGAGCTCTCTGCCCTTCCATTGGATTTGAAAAAGATTGCATAGGAATGCCAAAGGAAGCCCTAGCGGCAACAAACATCGATGGCTTTTCTATTAAGGATTATTTTTAATATAGATTAAGACTTTATTATTTTAAAAATATATGTAAACAACCAATCCAAAGTTTGTAGTTTTTGCATTAATCAAAACATATATACATATAGTGTTAAAATCTTAAAAGGTAAAACCCTAATTTATAAAATATTATTTTAGGGCACTATATTAAACCTTATATTATTTACTTTGACATGCTTTAAAAACATATATCTAAGAGAACTAACTTATACATATAGTGTTGAAAATTTTAAAAGTTAAAACCCTAATTTATAAAGTATTATTTTAGGGCACTATATTAAATCCTATATTATTTACTTTGAGATGCTTTAAAAAATATATGTAAGAGAACTAATTTTGAAAAAATGGAAACAAAAAATATATATTAGCATTAATCAAAAACATATATAGAATAGTAAAGCAGTTATAGAATAGTAAAGTAGTCAAACATTATTTACCATAAATTTATGGAAAAAATATATTAGCATTAATCAAAACATATATACAATAGTAAACCAATCAAACATTATTTACCATAAATTTATGGCACTATAGTTTATTAGGTTTAATCAAACAAGATTTTTGTAGAACTATTAACCCCTAAAATAATGTTATTTTATATGTAATAAAATGAAACCTAATAAAATATAATGTGATAAAATATTACTTTAGGATACTCTATTTTTATAAAACATGAGGCACAGAAAATAAATAAATTAAATTTTATTATTTAGAAAATAACATAAAATTAAATTGATTCCTCCATAGTAAAATCTATAAAATATAACTTCTTTGTTTTTGATAAAATAAGGCAGCTAAAACTAGGGGCCGAACCCTTTTACAAAACCAAGCCCAAGGGGCAAGAAAACAACGTACTGACAGTACTCAGCCAGCACAGAGAAAAGACCAGCAGCAAAGGCATAGCAGCCTTGCTATAAAAGAAACAACAGCAAAGCCCAACAAACTAAGCAACAAGGCTGCAAGGAGCAACAACCTAAACAATAGCAGAACCAGACCTATCAGGTCGAACACCCTTGGCACAAGTGTGGTTCAAAGAAACATGCTTGGGAAGACCTCACTTCCTCTTTTAGACAATAGTCCAAAGAACATCATCTCCATCCATAGAAATATGAGAAGAAGGAGAAACTCTCTCCAAATCTTTGGAGGGGGGCGGAGCTTGGGACACAACAACATCAGCCCTAGCAACATGTGTACCTATATTAACAGTGTGAGACATATCAACAGCTGAGATCTTTGCAGCGGAACCTGCAGCAATCCCAGCAGTAGAACCACCAGCAACATCAGCAATCCCAATAGTAGAAACATCAGCAACACTAGCAATCCCAACAGCAAAACCACCGGCAACACCAGCAATCCCAGTAGCAGAACCACCAGCAACACCAGCAATCCCAGTAGTAGAACCACAAGTAGCAGTATCCATAGCTGTAAAATCTAGAACCCTCTCAATATTAGGAGTAGACCCATCATCATTAGAGGAAGATTCAACCGCCTCTGACCCAAAAATATCCTCAGTAGCACCAACTGTAAGATGTTCATTTAAAGAATTCTTCCACCAGGAGGAAGAACGAGGGATCTTTAAGCAAGGACACCCAAAAGCCAGATGACCTGTAGCAAAGCATCGACAACACCGGAAGGGAATACCTTCATAGTCTAAAATCTGCCTCCAAGAATTATCAGCAACCTGCAGCATAATCTCAGCTGGGAGAGGCTTAGAGAGATCAAGATCTACAAGAACACAAGCATATGTGGTATGAGAAAACAAGGTAGTCACTTGATCTACCATAATAAAAGAGCCCAAAGAATTACCAATACCCTCATAACAAGATTTGCACCAAAGATGCAGTGGAAGATTCAGGAGACGAATCCAAATAGGCATTCTATTGAAAGACTCAGTCAATGGGTTAAAGGAGGGAACCCAAGGCTTGAGAAGGAGGACATGATTGCCCCAAAACCAGGCTTGAGTATGAAGAATAACATTCCGATCAGAAACTGAAGCAAAAACAACTACAAAGAAACCCTTTGCACAGGGGTAAATTTCTATTTTCCCCTCTGTGATAGGGTGCCAATGCTCTGAAATCTAGAGATTCAAATTGCCCAGCTAAGGCCACCAATGGTCAAATCTACAAATCAAACCCTGCTTAGTGAAATAGTTAATATTTTTTAAAACCTCATCCCCTAGGACCACTACAGGGGGAGGCAAGTCTGACTGAGAAATAGATCTCCTAGATACCAGAACAGCAGCAGCATTAGCAGACTCCTCACATCGCTGAGGAGAACCACTACTAACAATCTTTGCATAAGATGTAGCAGCAATAGCAGCAGCCCCAGAAATAGACGGCATACCAATAGCCACAGAAACCCCAATAGCAGACGGACCCCCTGCAAATAAAGCAGTAGATGAACCCTAAAAAGTAGCAGTCGTAGTCACAAATGACACTCCTACGATAATTCCAGTAGTTGAATGCATGAACGGTGCATCGACAGCCGTAGCCACACTAGCAGCATAAGAAAACACACCAGCCGCAGGCACCCCAGTAGTAGATAGAACCCCAGCCATAGATACGGATAGCGCATCAACAGCCACACCAACCGCTGAGCCCACGGACAGCGCACGAACAGCCGCAGCCGCACGAGCCGTTGATCCCACGGATGACACACGAACAGCCACAGCCACACCATTAATAGAAGAAAACCCAACAACAGCAGACTGACCCCCTGCATGTAAAGTAGCAGACGAACCTTGTAAGGTAGCAGTTATAGGCACAGATGGCGCTCCAACAGCAAAAGTAGTTTAGCCCACGGACGGCGCACCAATAGTTACAGCCACACTAGCAGTAGAAGAAGACCCTACAATTAGCCCAGCAACAGACGAATCCTGTGAACCAAGAACATGGGTGGGAAGAGGAGCGAGAGAGCCCATTTCAAAACTTAAATATAACTTCTTTGTTGAATATACTATGCTCTTTTTTAATTTATATAATATAAATTAAATTTTATTAAACTATATTATATTAAAGTTTTATCACATAAAATAAAAAGGAGCAAAGTATATTCAAAGTATTATTTTAGGGCACTATATTAAATCCTATATTATTTACTTTGAGATACTTTAAAAAATATATCTAAAAAACTAACTTTGAAAAAATGGAAACAAAAAATATATATTAGCATTAATCAAAAACATATATAGAATAGTAAAGCAGTCATATATAGAATAGTAAAGCAGTCAAACATTATTTACCATAAATTTATGGAAAAAATATATTAGCATTAATCAAAACATATATACAATAGTAAACCAATCAAACATTATTTACCATACCATAAATTTATGGCACTATAGTTTATTAGGTTTAATCAAACATCCTCTTCACTTTTCACAAGATTTTTGTAGAACTATTAACCCCTAAAATAATGTTATTTTATATGTAATAAAATGCAACCCTAATAAAATATAATGTGATAAAATATTACTTTAGGATACTCTATTTTTATAAAACATGAGGCACAGGAAAATAAATAAATTAAATTTTATTATTTAGAAAATAAAATAAAATTAAATTGATTCCTCCATAGTAAAATCTATAAAATATAACTTCTATGTTGAATATACTTTGCTCTTTTTTATTTATATAATATAAATTAAATTTTATTAAACTATATTATATTAAGGTTTTATCATATAAAATAAAAAGGAGCAAAGTATATTCAACAATCTTACAAGTCCAATATATTTTATAGATTTTACTATAGACAATTTAATTTTTTTTTTTCGGCATGGTAAATTTAATATTTTATTTTAAAAAAATAAAATATATTTAAAAAAATTATTTTATTAGGTTTTGTTTTATTTTATGCACAATGAATTAATATATTATTTCTAATTAATACTATAAAGAATTTGAATTATATATCAAATTTGTATTTAATTTTAATTTTTTTAAATGACATGTAATATTTTTTAATATATTTTATAGACGATTAAAAAGGAAATATATGTCATATTTTTTCTTTGATAACTTTGTTAAGTATTATATAGTATTGGAGTTTTGGTGATCAAAAAATTTAGTAAAAACTAAATAAATAAATCTATTTTTTTCACTTATTGGTTGTATATAGTATTTGTTTAGTTGTAATTTTTTTGTTGATTAGGTATTGGTTGTAAGACAAATTGTATTCCAATAATTGAAAAATTAATTTTTGAAGAGTGTTAAAATGTTTTGGATAAATAAAATTGAAATCTCAAAAATAATCTAGTTTGGTAAAAATAAAATAGGACTAAAATATTTCCCCTAACTATATAACTAAACTTTACAAAGCCTATTAAATAACCCAAATATTTCCTTAAAATGTAATAATACTAATACTTTTATAATTTAAAATGCCTTAAAATATTGTAAGTTTGAAGAATAAAATAAAAAATGTAATAACATGGCAAAAAATATTTTGTGATAACTGTAGATTTTTAACTTTTGACTAAATAAAATTGAAATCCTATATTTTTAACTCTTGAGTAAATAAAATTGAAATCCCAAAATAATCTAATTTCATAAAATAAAATGTGTAGAACCCTAACCCTAGTTGGGTGTGGAGAGATTTGAAATGTCTGAGTAAAATGTAATAATATTGAATAGAATAATTACACAATATAATAACAATAACATTCATATTTAGATCACTACAGTATTTTATCTTAGTCACTTAATTTTTTTTAAGTAATAATAGTAAGTACTTTTAGAGAACATGATTAATATTTTTTTCTAAAGATAAAGAATTGTTTATCATTTCAAATTTGTAACTATTATATTTTTAGAACTAAATTTATAAGGAAAAAATTATATGAACTCGTTTTGAAATGTCTTGGGTAAATAAAATTGAAATCTCAAAAATAATTTAATTTGGTAAAAATAAAATAGCACTAAGATATTTATTTAGCTATAAAACTAAACTTTACAAAGCCTATTAAATAACCCAAATATTTCCTTAAATATAAAACTAAACTTTACAAAATGACAAAAAAAGCCTCCAAGTTAAAAAAAAAGAGAAAATGCGAAGAAAAGCAGAGTGCCAAAGGTAAAGCTGCAATTTAGCCCAGAATAAAACTAGGGTAGAATACCCTCGCTGTGACTCGCACTGGAAAGAGAAGGCTTCTCAGGGGGGCTGGGCTCCCCCTCCGCAACAATATGAGGAATAGGGCTGGTAGATTGTTAAGAGTAGGAAAGAAGCCACAATGCTCAACTACCCCCTGTGGTCTCCCACCCTTCCCTTCCAAGGCAAAGAGTTGCAGAGGGTTTATCAAAACTGGCCCCCAGGATCATTCATTCATAGGAAAAGCCCTTGATAAGCAATATGTTGAATTCTAGAGCACCCCACCATCGACCAGTCTCTCAAAACCCTAAACCCAGATACACAGAGTATAACACTCATGGGAGGGGCAACAGTTAGGTAGTAATTCAAGGGCAGACAAACCCCAGACCCCCATGGTCAAACCAACAAATAAGCTCAAGAGATTATCAAAAACCAAAGGTCATGGGGAAGAAAGCACCAATAAACAGTAGCAACATTTACTTAGATGGTTTGGAGAATCATTGCAAAACCCATGGTTTTTTTATCTGATGGTGTAGGATAGGGCAACTTGCGAAGGTATTTGCGGAGTGGGTACAAGTTCTCCTAAAAAATTAGGTAAGTATCTCTATCACTTCTGAAGATTTCATATTTGTTGATTGCAAAAATTCATATCTCAAAAAAGAAATTCTAAATAGTAGAAGTTTGGTCTACAAAGGGCATAATTTTGAATATATAGACTAGCAACCAAATTTTGACCCTAGTAAATTAAAACTCAAATCAGCCAGATGGGTAAAATTGCCAAACCTCCCGGTTGAGCTCATCCACAGCAAAATCTTAAGGGAGATAGGTAATCACCTGGGAGAATTCATAGGAATAGAAAAGGATTTCTTATCCAATTCTGATGTTCTCTTATTAGTAAAACTGGATAGAAGTAGGGAAACCCTCGAACCTCTTGAAATAAAACTAACTGGGCGAATTACTCTATTAAGCTAGTATTTCATAAGGGTCCTCGCCACAGTAATTTTATCAACAGAACACCACAAACACATACTAATAAGAATACCAAACCCCAGTCAGTGGAGGTAAACATCAAATTCAATGATAACAAAGGCAGATTTATAGTGGAATACCAAAGGACTAGCCTTCCTTCCCTTAAACAGCACCACAGTGGTAGAAGAGAGTTAACTAGACAAAATCAGAACTTGAGTATGGTAATAGCTCAACCCAGAAAATGCCCTAAACCATCTCAAAATTCCAAAAGGAATACACAGAGGCAGAGTCATGAACTTACTATATAGAATATGAACCTCACATAGGAAATACCATATAAAGGAACACCAGTAGCGGCTGAGACTACAAAGAAGAGTTATGAACCTCAGATAGGCAAGGTTAGAATGGAGCTTGAGGAGGGGGAAGTCCCTATAGAAGAGACTAGTAATATTAACCCCCAAGTAGGGGGAGGAAGCACAGATCCAGAGGTTTCAAAAACACCAGAATGGGTCCCAAACACTTATGAAACGAAGGAAAAACATAAAGAGAATGGGAATCATAAGAAACCCACAGATAAGGTTAGCCATAGGGACCTAGAGGAGATTTGTAATGAGATCCTTGACAAGGCAATAGAGGAAGTAGTAATCAAAGAAGCAAACAAAGAGAAGGAACAACTTATCACCAAGATCTTGGAACTGGAAGAATAGGAGATAAGGCAGGAGAACGGTAAAGAGGACCTAAAAGAGCAGGGAGATAAAGAGCTGGAGGAAGCAGACTCACGGTTGGGAATCGCCATAACTGATTTTAGTAAAGAAACCCCAGATTGTGCCAAAAGAATAAAAAAAGGGGTAGGAAATCACTATTGGTACTAAGAGAGAGAGCAGGCGAGGCATTAGATCAGACTAAGATTTGTTGATAACTGAGAGGGGGGGTGAATCAGTTATCCTAATTATTTCTTCTTTCTGAACTTTCTTATCAATGCAGCATTAAATCAAACAAGCAAACATAACCATGAAAATGGAGATACACATGACACAATATTTTTGATGTGGAAACCCTGTTAAGGGAGAAAACCACGGGGTGATTAACCCAAAGATTATTCTTTGTTAGAAGAATAAGGAAATACAAAATGGCACTTGCCAATTAGGGCTCACTGCCCGAGCACATTGCTCACAAGGAGGCACACTACCTACAAAGAGACACACTGTCTACAAAAGAGTGTTATACAATACTTGAACTCATTAGGAGCATCCACAAATGTTGGAGTTCAGTTCCAGTTAGGCTCAGTATACTGATCTACTGCACTTCATCTTTCCTCTTCTCCTTTGATGTTTTCCTTTCACATACCAGATCTTCTTTTCTGCTTCTACACTGCTCTTCTGCTTTTATTTGCTCATAACTAACCACAATAACTCTCACAACTGAATCCATCATGTATATATATATCTGCATAGGTAATTTCATCACCTTTCTAGTTGGCACCTGGAATAGTCAATCTTTTCACTAATTTTGATCTGCCAGTTGAATCCTTGCACATCAAGTAATGCGGATCAAGTATGTGCTTGTATAAATCATTAATCATGTCAGCGAGACATGATTCATGCCTTCATAACCTTTACCACAATCAGTAATTCATCCAGAAAGTAGTCTGATGTTATGTCAGTCAGTTCTTCCTCTGTTCACACAGTCACTCAGGAATTCGGTACTCAACTATCCATATCTTTTTCCTCATCTATCACCGGAGGCTAAATCCTTAATATATACTACTCAAGGTAGTCCTCTTGACTTCCTCAAATCTGCACTACACCAAGATACTTCCTCTGAGAGATCCAGACCTGTCTGTCAGACCTTGCCACATGCTTTGTTCTTGTTTACTGGACCACAACATTCTTCACTCTGACTTTCGGTAGAGACACACCATGTCCTGCGGATGTGTGGGATGAACTTTGTTGCCATCAATGACAATAATCATGAATCCATATAGTGTCTCTTGCCAACAATCTCCCCCTTTGGCATTGATGGCAACACTTAGTGAAAAATGACTAAGTGTTTACACTATGCTCCCCCTTGGCTGATGCTCTGTCTTTATATACATTTTTCGGAGCTCCCCCTTAGTTGGATTCCTCATTTTTCACTGCTCCTCACTCCCCCTTTGACATCAATGGAAAAGGGTAGGATCACATACCAAAATTTTCAAAAATATAACTATACTTAGCCGCATAAGTATATATATACAAGTTGTACTTACATAAACTTAAGTATATCTGCAAAAGTGTTCTTCAATTGTACAACTTCTGTCGCCCAACTTTGCTTCATCCTGTCCAAAATTGAGATGTGACCACTCAACAGGAAAGCAAATGCTTCAGCCTTCTTAAGATCTGTCGGATCAGTGGTCCGGGCTGTAATATGAGCCTTATTTATGGCCTCATGCATGGCCTCTAACTTAGGGATAATAATCCTTCTAAGTTCACCCATCCGGCTGATTATGTTCTTCCTTTCCTTCTCAAACTTCTTTATTGCATTTGTGATTGCAATAGTTTGACACTCTTGATTTACTATGGAGGAAGAGAGAGGATCAAAACTTTGAGACAAACTTAGGAGTTTATCCTCTTGCTCTTTTATCTTCTTCTCAATCTCTACTGTTGCTTTGGACCAAGAGATACAAAATTTGTATATTTCACTGCCATCCTTAAGAGCATTTTCTAAGCTCTTTATTTCAATACTCATATTTCTCCTATCATTAGTGATTAATCCTTGTACCTCTGAGAATCTCTTATCCAAAAACTCCTTCCGGACCTTTTCTTCAGCTAATTTTTCTAGAGAATCAAAATGTGTACTAACACTGCTGACTAAGGTTTTGAGATTACTGGAAGAGGAGGCTGTGGGATCCTTCTGAAAAGATGGTATGATCTTTTCCAACACTCTGGATGTAGCTTCTATCAACTCACAGTCTTCCATATGAGACTTTAGGAGTTTTTCATTAGCTTTAGCATTTGCAAATGAAGCTATCTTCATTATCTGTACCGGAGAAAGAGAATCAAAATTGAATGGACCTTGTAGAAGCTCCAGTTCATCAATCACCATTGTTTCTTTGCTCAGGAATTCTTGGACAATTTGTGCAGTGTCTCTTACCAGAGATAGATGTTTCTTCTCTTCTGCAGTCTTGGAGCTGTCCTTTGGAGTTTTCTCTCCTTCTACAATCCCACCACTAGCAGTTGTGGTTTTCTCTGCTGAAGTCTTCTTTCCTTCTGTAGCCTTAGAACTGTCATCTTCTTTTTCTTTTACCTCTGCTTCTTTCTCCTGTAAATTTTCTTCTCCTTTAGATCCAGAGACTGTAGGGGAAACCAGAGGAGAAATGTTTGTCTGTTCGGAGCCCACCTCTTCTGACATTTTCTCAGGAGTTTCTTCTGCAACATTTGTGGTGGAGGGGTCAGTACCCAAGTCCCCTATGATAGGAAGATTAAATCTTTTGAAGGTTTTCCAGAGAATCTCTTCAGTGTCCTTGGCTACCTTGTCGGTCTCACCAAGCATAAGCTGATTCATCCTTGCTTTGCTCCTGAATTCATCCTTGCAGTCTTTGAATACCATGTTCATTATCTTTGGATCAATTGAAGGATATAGCTGAATATCTATCTACTCCCGGATCTCAAGGTCTTTTGCCATGGCATTGGACTTTCTCATTTCCAACTCCTTTTCTAGACTTTTAGGAATTAAAGAGATAATTTCAATAAAAGCTTTGTTGTAAATGTTCAAGAACTTAACTGTGGCTTCCTCTAGAATCTTTTTATCTACTTCATTATAATCATCATAGAATTCTGTTAGGGGTTGAAGGTTTCCATCCACAGTGACTGCTTTTACTACATCATCTAAGGAGAGAGTAGGTTTTCCAACAAATTCCTCTTCCTTCTCTTCTTCTCCTTGACCGGTAGAGTGTTTACTGGATGATTTCTTCTTCTGTTTCTTTATCTCCTTTACCCCCTCATCTGATTCAGTTTCCTCTTCATCTTTTTGACTTACATAAGCCCTTGTGGCTTTTATTTTAGACCTTTTCTCTCCTTTACCGGATGTCTGACCTTCCGGTTTTGATGTTTTTGAGCTTTTGGTTGTGACAGGTGTAGATCCTTTTGATGATCTGGTTCGGGTTGAGGTTTCCACTGGAGTACTTTTCTTGCTTTTCTTTTCTACCTCTTTCTTCTCTTCCTCAGCCTTTCGCCTCTTTTCCTGGTTGGCATCAAGTGCCTCCTTTGAGATACCAAAACCTTTTGCCACTTCCTCAACTTCTTTTCTTACCTTTCTTTTGATTTCTGGCTGCTTGAACTCAGTGTGAATTTTCACACTTAGTTCTTCAAAGGTTCCAAATCTCTCTGCTTTTGGGTCCTTTGGTTGACTGAGCATGTGTTGGACATGCAATTCTACAATTTGTTCATCCACTTCATACCCCATAGGCATGATCCAGACTATCCTTGGCTCTACTGCCTCCATTAGGCATTGATCAGTGTCTACCATGAAGCACACTGTATCCTTGTATTTCTCAATTACTAATTTGGGGATTCTTTCTTTAATTTGCATCGTAGTTTGAAAGTGTTTGAAGTAACCCCACAGAGCTATATTCCTTGCCTTAGCATCCCCAAGTTCATGCAAGTAATCTCTGATCTGGACTGCTACCGGTTTGTCATTCTGCCATACCCATCCACTTGATCTGGGCAGCTCATTCATGAAGTAGAAAAATAGACATAATATTAGTGTACCATACTTGAAAGAATTCTTTTTGTCCTTTTTGATTTTTTGTATGTTTTCCATTAATTGGTTTAAAAGAAGTTCATAGAGATCATAATCTGCATTCTTTCTCAGCATCTCATAGGTAGTATATACTGCAGTTCTGGATACTGAATTCTCCCTACTGGAGTGATAAATCTTGTATCCTATTATCATAGATGCAAACTTGATAACCGGGTCAGAAATATCTTCAATGGTCATTGCCCTCTTATCAAATTTTGATCCGGTGGCCTCAGTTACAATGTTATTTTTGACAGATTTGAGGATAGGTATCCCTCCGGAAGAGTATAGACCAATTACTGCCCTAATTGCCTCTTTTGTGATCTTGCAGGGTCTATCCAGCCATAGGAAGTTGTCATGCACCCTACTCAATACGTACTAGAACCATTCATCTTCTTCAAAGTAGGGGAAATGAATGAATTGATCAAAATGTTTCTTCTGGATACCCTTATACTCTAGTTTAAGCTCAAAAGCATCGTCTATCAGTTGTTTGTGATAGATATCTCTTAATTTGAATTCCCCAAACTCCTCAATATTTGCATGTATGTAAACCCTAATGTCCTCTGTGTGTAAGATGCCATGTGGAACACTAGAGAATGCTCCTAAGGGATCTACCTCCAATGATTTGTATGGGTGTTTCTTAAATTTAGGTCGGGGCCTATCTGAGATCTTTACTATATTCAGAGTATCCATTTTTCAAAAGATTTGCAGTGAGATATTGAAAAACGGAAAATACCTTTTGCACCTTTCGATTTCACGGAGATGGCCGGATTGATTTCTGTAAAAATGTCTTCTGCAAATGATCTTCGATGAGCTTGAGGAATTTTGTTGCAGAGCTCCACTTTTCATTTCTTCTTGAATGCAGAATGAATGAGTGGTTAATGAGAAGACCCTTATACTGCTCCGCAAACCCTAATGTCAGTTGCAATAAATGCTTGACCTACATTATTCTAGTTTTGCCTTATTCAGATGACTTGAAGAACTGGATCAATCCTAAACTTTAAACAACTTGTGGATCTACCAAATCTTAACCATAGTTTGTTTGAATGTATGCCTTATGAATCCTTCAATCCACAACTCTTCTTGTGCCAGTTCCGGCACCAATTGACTGGCTGGGGGAACAAGGTTTTCTTTGTGTCTCCCCCTAAGCCAGAGCTCACTTTCTAATTTTCAGAAGGAATATCAGCACCAGAGTCTGGTGCGGATCCAACCTCTACATTCTCAGTACTTTTCTTCACCCAAATCTTGCTCATCTCACTTTTAACTTCATCCGCATTCATCTTTTGTTTACCCTTGTCTTGATTCTGATTATGATATACCGGACCTCTTTTGTCCTGATTCTTGCTTCTACAAACTTTTGCACTATGACCGGACCTATTGCAGATTTGGCAAACAACATTTTTTTGCATATTTGACTGATATCCACTTGATCTACATTGATTAGCCATATGACCTATTCTATTGCATGTAAAGCATCTACCATTGAATGATTTGTTCATTTGCATATTTCTGCATTCATGAGACTTGTGACCATACCTTTTGTAATTAAAACATTTTCCGAAGAAGGATGAATTAGTTTGATTCATTCTCTTTCTGCACTGATTAGCTTTGTGACCAAAGTGATTGCAGCTATGGCAGTATCCATTGAAGGATGGATATCTTTGAGCATTGGGCTGCCTTACTGGAGGTCTTCTAGGCCTGTTCCTTGGATTTTGTGGTCCAAAATTCTGCTGACCTGATCCGGAGCTTTCTCCTTTCTCATATCCCAAACCACACTTGTCATCTGCCCTCTTTTGACTTTCAAGAAGAACTTCAAGTTGAGCAAAACTTATCTTGAATTTCTCTTTATATTCATTTGTTGATTGAAGATCCCTTTTGAGAGAGACAATTTGATCCTCAAGTTTTTCTTCATTATCTTTAGCATCTTCAAGATCTGATTCAAGATGTCTGATAATTCTATCCATCCGGTGGCAATCTTCTGATTTCTCCTTAAGAGATTGTCTTAGATTGTCTTCAGTTTTTCTTTTCTCTTCAATCTCTTGGGTAAACTTTATAACTCCTGATTCCATTGCATGTCTTACCATAATGACTTCTTTTGATAACTTTTCACATAACTTGGTTTTCTCAGTCAGCTCTTCATTTGCATTACTTTCTTCACTTTATCTTGCCAATTGTTGAAGTAGTTCCTTTCTCTTTTTCATAGAGAGACTTAATTTGTCTTTTAGTTCTCTCATGAAATCATCAGCCTGTTTGAGTCTTTCCTTCAATTCATTGACTTTAGAGTTTGACTGTTCAAGATCCTCAAGAGCAGTCTTGAGTTGCTCTTTTAAACCATAAGCATCCATTTGGATTCCCAGATCTCCCTTGAGCTGTTATACTCTGTTAGGAGGAACTTAACTCTGATACCAATCGTTGATAACTGAGAGGGGGGGTGAATCAGTTATCCTAATTATTTCTTCTTTCTGAACTTTCTTATCAATGCAACATTAAATCAAACAAGCAAACATAACCATGAAAATGGAGATACACATGACACAATATTTTTGACGTGGAAACCCTGTTAAGGGAGAAAACCACGGGGTGATTAACCCAAAGATTATTCTTTGTTAGAAGAATAAGGAAATACAAAATGGCACTTGCCAATTAGGGCTCACTACCCGAGCACACTGCTCACAAGGAGGCACACTGCCTACAAAGAGACACACTGTCTACAAAAGAGTGTTATACAATACTTGAACTGATTAGGAGCATCCACAAATGCTGGAGTTCAGTTCTGGTTAGGCTCAGTATACTAATCTACTGCACTTCATCTTTCCTCTTCTCCTTTGCTGTTTTTCCTTTCACATACCAGATCTTCTTTTCTGCTTCTACACTGCTCTTCTGCTTTTATTCGCTCATAACTAACCACAACAACAACTCTCACAACTGAATCCATCATGTATATATATATCCGCATAGGTAATTTCATCACCTTTCTAGTCGGCACCCGAAATAGTCAATCTTTTCACTAATTCTGATCTGCCGACTGAATCCTTGCACATCAAGTAATGCAGATCAAGAATGTGCTTGTATAAATCATTAATCATGTCAGCCAGACATGATTCATGCCTTCATAACCTTTACCACAATCAGTAATTCATCCAGAAAGTAGTCTGATGTTCTGTCAGTCAGTTCTTCCTCTGTTCACACAGTCACTCAGGAATCCGGTACTCAACTATCCATATCTTTTTCCTCATCTATCACCGGAGGCTAAATCCTTGGAATATACTACTCAAGGTAGTCCTCTTGACTTCCCCAAATCTGTACTGCACCAAGATACTTTCTCTGAGAGATCCGGACCTGTCTATCGGACCTTGCCACATGCTTTGTTCTTGTTTACCAGACCACAACATTCTTCACTCTGACTTCCGGTAGAGACACACCATGTCCTGCGGATGTGTGGGATGAACTTTGTTGCCATCAATGACAACAATCATGAATCCATATAGTGTCTCTTTCCAACAAGATTACCACACTGTTTTATGCAGGGAAGGGGAGGGACCTTCCCGTGGCACCATGAGAGTATACACTTGGAATGTTAGGGGTCTCAACGCCCCTAACAAACAACGAATCATAAAACATTGTATAACCAACACAAAACCAGACATACTAATGCTCCAAGAAACCAAACTAAATAAAGATGAGATAGACACTCTAAATAGGAAGCTAGGAATATGGGAACTAGTAGGAGTCCTAGCAGAGGGTGCCTTGGGGGGCCTTGGGGTAATTTGGGATCCTAGAATGGTTTCATTTTCAGTAACAAGTTGTAAAAAGAACTGGATGGTGGGGAATGTTAGAAGCATCAGAAGCAATCTACACTTCTTTCTTCTTAACATCTATGGTCCTTCCCAGAACCAGAACAAGAGATTAGTCTGGATAGAAATAGAACAATTCTTGGGAACCTTACAAGAGTAGGTTTGTATTCTAGGCAAAGATTTCAATGCGATCTTAGACCCTAAAGAAAAGCTGGGAGGATCTGTTAGGTTATCCACAACAACAATTGACTTTAAGGACTGGGTTCATAAGAACAATTTATTGGAAATCAAAACTGCACAAGAAGGTTTTACATGGAACAACAGAAGGAAGGGCTTTAGCAATATTGTAGAAAAATTGGATAGATTCTTGATCAAGGGCAACTGGGTACAACTATCTTCTATTCTAAAGGCTGAGATCTTACCATACTCAGGCTCCGATCACTACCCAGTCCAGCTAAGTATATCAGAAGACTGCCAACCCAAATGGTGCCCCTTCAAATTTGAACAAATGTGGGTCAAAGATAATAACCTTTTAATCTTAATTGAGCAATGGTGGAAAGAAACTAGAGTTTCTGGATCTAAGCTTTTCTGTTTAGTATCTAAATTAAAAACTATCAAATGTAAACTTCTTAGTTGGAATAAGACTAACTTTGGTAATATCTTTGAAATCAAATCTAAGTTAGAAGAGGAACTTGAAAACCTCAATAGAAGTGTGATAACTAAAGGCATGGACGCAAAATCATATGCAAAAGAAAAACAACTGAAAATAGAATATGAAGATATCCTAGGCAAAGAGGAAATCTTTTGGTGACAAAAGTCCAGAGAGACATGGTTGGAAGCAGGTGATAAGAACACTAAGTTCTTCAACAACAGCACAAGAGCACGCAGAAATGTAATAGGATCTTTAAAATTAAAGATGTGAATAATGTCTCGATCGAATATCTTCAACAAATTGCATATGAAACGGTTAGGTACTTTGAGGATATTCTTAACAATCAGGAAGGATCTAATTGGCTGCACCAACAAGCCATACTGAAAGATATTCCAAGGATTATCTCAGAGGATAAAAAAAGATCTCAATGGTAAATTTACTAAAATTGAGGTTGAATTGGTGATCTCTCTAATGCAGTCGGACAAAGCTCCAAGACTAGATGGCTTCCCAGCATTCTTCTTTCAGAAATGCTAGCACTTCATAGGAGATGAAATAGTTGATGCTTTAGAAGGGGTAAGAAGTTCGGGCAGCCTTCTAAAAGAAGTAAATAATACTTTTCTCTCTCTCATACTAAAAAAAGAGAAGCCAGAAATCTGGGGGATCTGTGGCCTATTTCTCTTTGTAATACTATATATAAGATACTCACTAAAACCTTAGCTAATAGGATTCAGATAGTTCTACCAAACATCATAAGTGATGAGCAAACAGGGTTTGTCCCAGGAAGATCCATATTTGACGGAATTATTATAGCCCAAGAAGCCATTCACTCCATACAGTAAAATAAAAAGCGTAGTATGTTAATTAAATTAGATATCAGTAAAGCCTATGACAAGGTTGACTGGCATTTCCTTTGCAAAACTTTAGAAGCCTTTGGATTCTCTAAACAATGGATAAACCTCATTTATGCATGCATTTCTAACCCTAAGTTTTTAGTTTTAGTCAACGGAACCCCTGAAGGTTTTTTTAGTATATCAAGAGGATTGAGACAAGGGGACCCTATCTTCCCTTTTCTCTTTATTATAATGGCAGAAGTTCTAGGGAAAATGATCGCCAAGGCAAGGGTAGAAGGAAAGGTTCAAGGAATCAAAATCACTTCGAGTGTAGATCCTACAACTCATCAACAATTTGTTGATGATACTATGCTCTTTGGTATGGGATGCATCGAAGAAGCTAAGGCATTCAAAGAAATCTTGGACTCATACAGTAGGGCCTTTGGACAAAAGGTTAATGCAAATAAATTAGCAATTTATTTTTTCAATACAGAGCCGAAAACTGAAAGGGAAATCTGTCAAATTTTATCTTTTAAAAGAGGGGAAATGCCTTGTAAATATTTAGCTATACCTTTGGGTAAAAGCAACAAGACTATTGCTCTCTAGGACCATATCACTTCTAAGATTAGGAAAAAAGTAGAATCATGGAAAGGCAAGTGGCTATCATCAGCAGGCAAAGTTATAATGCTAAATTCGGTTCTTTAAGCTATCCCAGTATACCAATTATCCTGTATGAATTTGCCAACAGAAAAACATGAAGAAATCAACAAAACTCTAAGAACTTTCCTATGGCAGGGTTCAGAGGATAAGAAGAAAATGGCACTTGTTGCCTGGGATAAAATCTGTAGACCAAAAGAGGAAGGTGGCTTGGGTTTGAAAAACTTCAAGGAGCAGAACAAGGCATTAGGTGCTAAACTCATATGGAAAATGTATCAGCAGCCTAATTTAAAGTGGGTTAAAATCCTTAGATACAAATATCTTAGAGGTGAGGAACTGGCCTTCCTATTCAGAATGGCCAATCCCCCTAAAGGCTCTCACCTCTGGAATTTCATGATGGATTGTAGAAAGCTCATTATGGACAAACTGACTTGGAATCTTGGTGATGGAAATCAAGCACTTTTTTGGGATGACTCTTGGGGGGTTCGAGATGTTAAGTAGCTTGGGTAACTTAGAAAATGCCAAAAGAATCCTAGAATCCCAATGGGGAAAACAAGTAAAAGATTACATAGAATTCCCTAATAATGGGGAGAGTTAGGGTTGGAATTGGAAATCCCTAGAAAATATGAACCTCCCGAATAATGAAAAAAGGAAATTGATTGGCATACTTAATAACAGGAAGATATCCCTCAAAGGAGGCTCAGATAGATTAGTTTGGGACGGGGCCAAATCAGGAAAACATAAAACTAAGGACGGTTATAAAATCTTAATCAAACAACAGCTCAGAACAAAATCATAGATCCCACTGAGACTCTGTTGGGATAAGAACTATCTTCCAAAAGCTGGAATGTTTGCATGGATGGCCCTACAGAAGAAAATATTAGCAACGAATAGGTTCACAAAGATGGGTTATGAAGGGCCTAGCAGATGCCCCCTATGTGAAAAGGAGCAAGAAACAACAGATCATATTCTTCTCGACTGTCAATTTTCTAATAAATGCTAGAACTAGCTAAGCAATAAGATGGGATGGATTACAACCCTTCCTAATAACATACTAAACCTATTCCAATGTTGGCTTGATACACACAAACAAAGCATTTACCATATGTTATGGACAATTACCCCTTTGATCATGATATGGGAAATTTGGAAAGAAAGGAATAGAAGAATATTTAAAGATAGAAAATTGACTTTTAAACAGCTAATTAGTAAGATTGAAGCCGTTATCATAGAAATTTTCAATAGCAAGGTGCTTAGTAACCCTAAAAAAGATACCTCAATGTCTCACTGGGATGATAAGATGCACGGGAAATGGGTAGGATTAAAATTGCCCTCCCTTGTGGGTCCAGGAAGCCATAACACCACCAATAAGAGATAGGAATGTAAGTGGCAACCTCCTAAAGAAGGTTGGTTCAGGCTTAATTTCAACGGGGCATCTAGGGGCAACCCAGGACCAGCAGGTATAGGCTGTATAATTCATGATTCTGAAGAGAGAGTAATCACAACCTTAGCCAAACCACTAGGAGAAGCAACAAACAATATAGCAGAACTAACTGCTCTAATTGAAGGTCTGAAAATCTGCAAAGACTTGAAAATTAAAAAAGTTGAGGTCGAAGGAGACTCTGCAATCATCATTAACGCCTTACATAAAGGGAGTATGCCTAATTGGAGACTAAATTCCCTTCTGACTATTGCCCTAGACTTCACTGCTTCTTTTAGAAGGTACACATTTAACCACATTTACAGGGAAGGTAATAGTGAAGCTGACTCCTTGGCTAATAAAGGGGCGGATGGCATATTCCTTTCTACTAAAGGTCAACCCTAAAGAAGGAATTTTAAACTCCTGAAAAATCTGAAGGAGGGATGCTCACTTTTCTATTTACAGTTTCATAAGACGCGTATACCTTTAGGAAGCCAATAAGATCTCCACTAGTTCAATCACATATTTTGAACTAATAATAAAGACTTTTCAGTATTTAACATTCTTTTCACATTCGGTTTGTATCTCTTATATGCATCCTTTTAACTTGTATATCGGCTTGTATATCGTTGTTTTTTATACAAGCCCGATATGCAAACGGTGGAGCCCACTTCACTTTACTCGTATCTAATTCTTAGATACAAAGTTGAATACATACAAACTCCTTTGTATATCGGGTATGTACATTATAAACATACAAGCACCCCTACCATACAAAGACTTTTTAGTATTTAAGTTTCTTTTTGCATCTAGTCGGTATCTCTTATTTGCATCCTTTTAATTTGTATATCGGCTTGTATATTAGCTTGTATATCAGCTTGCATATCCGCTTGTATATTGTTGTTATTTATACAAGCCCGCTATGGAAACGGTGGAGCCCACATCACTTTACTCGTATCCAATTCCTAGATACAAAGCCAAATACATACAAACTCCTTTGTATATCAGGGATTATATTATAAACATACAAGCACCCTGAACATACAAAGACTTTTCCATATTTAACTTTCTTTCGCATCTGGTTTGCATCTCTTATTTGTATCCTTTTAACTTGTATATCGGCTTGTATATTGGCTTGTATATCGGCTTGTATATCGCTATTATTTATACAAACCTGATATGCAAATGGTGGAGCCCACATCACTTTACTCGTATCCAATTCTTAGATACAAATTGCATACACCTAAAATTGGCTCGAGTTGAATAAAGTAAATATTTTAATATTTATCTTAATTCTGATTTTCTTCTATCAATTAAATAAATATTACAAATTTATTTAATTAGCTCACTATCCCATAATTAAATAAAGTCATTTTATTTAATTAAATTCCCTAAAATTCTTCTTATATCTCACATCAATTAAATTCTCTAAATTCTTCTAAAGGTCCAAAGTCTAAAATCCACCTCACAAAATCCACCTCACCAATCCACCTCATCAATCCACATCATCTCTTCCACCTCACCATGTTGCACATATAATTAAATATTCTTAATATTTAATTAGCTAATATCCTCTATTTTCCAAAATAAATCTTTAAATCAATTATCCTCCACCAAATTGAATTTTTAATTCAATGTTCCCCATTATCCTCCACTCTGAATTTTTAATTCAAATGTCATAACCCATTGTCCCCCACTCTGAATTTTTAATTCAAAAGTCATAACCCATTGTCCCCCACTCTGAATTTTTAATTCAAATGTCATAACCCATTGTCCCCCACTCTGAATTTTTAATTCATTCTTTATGAATTAAAGATTCACAAATAATGAGGGCCATTGATCTCATCACTGGATCCTCACCCTCCATTCTATTTTCAGAAATTCTATAAATAGAACCCTCTCCTAAGCCATTTGATAGGATTCATGATTGCATCAAATCTATACTCAAAATTCTCACACCATTCCACTCTCTAAGTATCCTCCATTATTGTGTATTGAAGCTCATCTTCAATCACACAAGGTATCAATAGCCATTCTTCCTTTGGCATCTTCAAACAAGCAAGCAAGTCAAAAGAGCTTCTGAGGGCTTCAATCAAGATCAAAGCAAGATAGGCAACAATGGAAAAAGATAGGTAAATGGGTTTTGTAAGTATTTCTACTTGTTTGGTTTGATTCTCCATTTGCTTTCACCTTCCATTGATGTTTGGGTTATGTTTTCATTTATTTTAAACTAACACATTCCTCCCCTCACATTTTGGTGCCCACCGTGGGGCTCGTGCCCCTCTACTAATAAAAAAAAAATGAGTGTTTCAGTTGCAGGTCCGTGCAGGAGAAAAAAGGTGAAGAATAGGTTTTCAGCAACAGTTTTGAGCATTCATACTCCTCGGTTGTGCATTCATCTTCTGCAGCTGCGCATACGACCAATTTGCGCATTTAACCTCTACAGTTGCACATTCACCTTCCTCAGTTGCGCATACATCCATTCTGTGCATTCACACTCCAAAGTTGTGCATTTGTCCTCCGTCGCTGCGCATACATCCATTCTACGCATTTAACCTCTACAGTTGCACATTCACCTTCCGCAGTTGCGCATACTCCTAAGTTGCACATTCATACTCCACAGTTGTGCATCCAATCGTGACTGTAGAAAATAAACCTAATTTGCGCATATACTCTGTATTGTTCCAGATCCATCCAATTTGCGCATTCATTCTGTCAAGTTGTGCATTTGTGCTATGTTTTTGCGCATATACTAATCTTGCGCATATACCTCGTATTATTGCGCATTCATCCTCTGTGTTTACGCATTCATTTAATAGTTGCATACACTCCCTGTTTCTGCGCATTCAGGCTGAAGTGTTGTGCATCTGTTTCTTGCTTTGCTATTGTATGGTTTTTGATCTATGCATGTTGAGCTAACGTTAGTTTTGCAGGAGTAGTGGCTGGATTAGTTCATCTAGTTATTTTGCTTAGTTCATTTAGCCTAACTAGGGGAGAAGTAATCAAATGCATTTCATGACAAAACTAAACATAGTCCCTAATTAGGAAGGAAATAATTGGACTAAAATTGCTATCTTGCATTGTGGATTTACTTTCTAGTTTAATCACTGCTATCTTCTACAAACCGGAAATGAACAATGCTATGATTAACCACTTTCAAAGTTAACAAACAAGAATGAACAATGCTATGATTAATCACTTTCAAAGTTAACAAACGGGAATGAACAATGCTATGATTAATCACTTTTTCATGTTAACAATCGTGTGAGTGCACAAGTAGCTTAACTCATATAGTTTTTCTACTTTTAACTAGGTTGGATTCACAAGTGTTTTATGTGATTGCGAATGACAACAGGCTTATGCTCTCCCCTTAACTGGGTGATCAAAGCACCAGACTTGTCATTCTTTTTGTCAAACCTTTAGGGGGGCCTGCCCTTGGATGCACGCTTGTCCAAGTGGGAACGACCCTGAGTGGTAACAAGCTAAAGCCAAGCCCTACCAAGCCACTTAAAATAAATTGTGCTTGGGGTGAAAACCTCAAGCAACGAGTGCTGCTGTGTTACACCGACGGCCAACCTCCCCTAAAACCCTCATAGGCGCAACCCTGTGAGGCTAGGAGACTCCATAATGGAGAGTAGTGCCGCCGCATGTGTAACCACTTGAACGGTTGCCCTAATTAAGAACCAAATGTATAGCAAACCAAAAACCCCTATTTGTTGATGCAAAGGGCGGAGCCCTTGAAGCGGCCTCAATTCAAATGACTTTAAGTAGAGGTAGCAGGGACAATCCTAAGGTTCGGTGTGGGTACGAGCCTAAGGAAACCCAAATTTGGAATGCGTGAGAAGTGAGTGCTATGGAGGGGAGCCGGTGCTACCAGATCGTGGAGCTACACGCTTTTAGTGGCACAGCGAGAGGATTCAACAAATATTGCCTCATCCAGCCTAGGTTGTACTTGTCTTTTGAGTCAAAAAGTCCAAAAAACACAAAAAATATATATATAAAGATAAAAATCATGAAAACATTTATGTGTGTGTTGTGCTTTTTTGCCATAATTAAACATCAACTTCATCAAAAATACCAAATTTTCCAAACCAAAAACACTGAGAAAATCCTGAAAACGATCAAAAAATTCCAAAAATCAAAGAAAACACAAAAAAGCCAGAATTGCGCATATATACAGACTTTTTACGCATTTGAACTGACTTTCTGCGCATCTGTCAGAATTGCGCATTTGAACTCTGTATTTGCGCATTTGAAAAAGCCAGTGTTGCGCATACGTGTCGACCTGTTGCGCATATACCTCTTGTTGTTGCGCATTTAAACCTGAGAGCAAAAATCTAGTATCTTCCAAAAGAGAATTTGTCAAAATACTTTTCAAAAAACCAGTTTAAACTTGTTCTAGTTTTCAAAATCTGATCAAACACCTTGCAAAATCCACCATCCGCACCATAGCGGCTTCCTCATCCAAAATTTCACCAAATTTTTTTTCCAAGTTTCCAACAAGATTATAGTCAAATTTTCTTGATCAAAATCAAAGTCTCAAACAAGACCTAGTGAGCCTCCAAGTATCAAGGATTACTTATCCTTCTCTATCGAAACTCCACTAGTAGATTGTGCAAAGGCTAGTCAATATCAAGTAGGCAGATTTATAACATCCCTACTTAGACTATCGCTTTTGTATACCCACCTTGTTTGACACCATCTAGATCTAAGAAGGAACCTTGCTAAAACCTTGTTTCATCATAGCACCTTGCTCAAAATCTTCCAATCTCAGTCCATCCCATCTCATTACCACCTTGCATGGTCTTGACAAGATTACAAAAACAAAAGCAGTTAGAAATGGTAGAGAAAAGTATTTTTGACAACCATGATAATGAAGAAGAACCTTCCATGGATGAGATCCTTCACATGCAACATGACCCAAGATCTCAAAAACTACTTGAAGGGGTGCTTGCCCAAGACCCATCGAAATTCTTTTTATATCTAGCAAGCATAGGAACCAAACTCCCTAAGGATTACGATGTGGAAGCTCTCAAAGAAGCTGACGGAGAGAGAATCCCTGAAGGAAGTAGACAAGGTGAAATACCCACAGAAAAGAGCAAAACAACAATTGACTCCTTAGATGCCCTAAGCCTAGTAACCCAAGAAGTCAAAGCTCTCAAACAAGAAATTTCAAACATGAAAGCAAGAACATCGACCAAAAACTACACCCTAGAAGATATTTCATCATATCCTTTTTGTAGGTCCTTAGTCATGATTCCCTTCCCCTCAAGATTTGAGGTGCCTAAATTCGATAAGTATCGAGGGAAGGGCGATCCAAGAGATCATATCAGAGAGTTCAATGCTGCTTGTCTAGAGGTCGCACATAACGACACTTACCTTATGCGACTATTTCCACGGAGCTTGGGAGGACAAGCCATGGATTGGTTTTCTAGACTACCACCTGGTATTAAGACATTCAATGAACTTGTCAACCAATTTGTCACCTTCTCATACAATATTGAAAATGACATCTCAATATTGGATCTCTGTAACACCAAATAGAAAGGAGGAGAATCTTTTGCTGCCTTCTTACAGAGATGGAGACAATTGGCAAGCAAGTGCCCACACCAAATACCAGAGAAACAGATGCTAGAGATGTTTGTCCACAATATGCAAACAGACTTAAGTTATTAGATCCAAATCCAATGTCCTACATCTTTTATCAAAGTCATTGAAATGGGTCTCATCATAGAGAAAGCTCTCATCGCGAAGGGCCAAATCAAAATCTACAAAGACTCTCCCAATACCAACACCAACAACGACAAACCTAGATTCTGGACAAAAAACAAGAACGTTGTGAATGACGGGGTGGTGGATGCCAAAAATGCGGCAACTAAACAACCAATTTTCAACCTATCAAATGACCCCCCACAAAACAAACCAAGAAATACCGAATCTAGGTTTAGGCAACTTTCGTCCTAGAAGAAAGTTCACACCTTTGGATGATACATTAGAAACTGCCTTGCGGAAGCTAATCACTGACAATCTCATAACACTTCCCTCTGCACGAGAGTACGAACCAAAGGTCAAACCCCATTGGTGGAATGACAATGACTTTTGCGGATACCACCAAAATAGGGGGCACAAGACCAACGATTGCATCGCACTCAAACACATAGTCCAAGACTTAATAGATCAAAACAAGATATTTGTTAAAGGACATACCTCAAACAGCGATCATCAGGCATTCAAGGATCCTCTTCCTAACTACGAGCAAGGACGTCCTTCCAATAGAAATAACCATGGCTCTAACAATGCAAATTACACGAATATCAGATACGACTACGTTGTTAACCATATCTATGAAAGTGACTCACACATTAATATGATCACTATCAACAAGAATCCAGACTGCAATGTTACTACCCGTAGTAACAGAGTCACCCTTAGAGGAGCTTCTGCTCCTCCATCAAGTCAATACAGTATCGTGGATCAACTCCACAAAACACCGGCATACATCTCCATCCTTGAACTTCTGCGTCTGTCTCCTTCTCATAGGTCCATACTCAACAAGGCCTTAGCAGAAGCCTCCATTCCCACGAATCTAGCTGAGGAGCAATTCCAAAACATGGTCGGTAACATCACCTCACCACACTCCCTATCATTCACTGAGAAGGATGATATGTCTATCACTCAACCCCATAACGCCTCCCTTCACATTGAAGCTTTCATACACAAGCACAAGATCAAAAGAGTCCTTATCAATGGAGGGGCTGGTTTGAATATCTGCACTTTGAAGCTAGTCCTTACATTGGGGTTTTCAGAGAAGGCTATAGATCCGAAGAGAAAAATCACCATAAATAAATATGATGAGGAAGAAAGAACGTCTAAAGGAATTGTTACTCTACCGATCAGAGTGGGCCCTGTAGTGAAAGATGTGGCTTGTCAAGTCCTTGACATGGAATTAGCATACAACATTCTTCTGGGACGACCATGGATACACGCTTTGGAAGCAGTACCTTCTACGTACCATCAATGCATCAAGTTCACACATGAAGGACAAGAGATCACCATCCCCGGTGATCCTAACCCCTATCAATATTGCAACTTCGTTCAGTCCAAACCAAACGTTGTAATCCCTAACAATTGTGCTTCTGCATCCTCGTCATCTCGTGTTGACCTAGCTACACTTGCTTCATCTTCAGGGGCACCTCCACCTAAACTCCAACTCAAAGATAAAGGTTTGGGTGAGTACATGATATCTCAATCCCTCTGCCTGGCACAATTGCCCCTATCTCCCCGATCCTACGGGAGACCTATCTTAAAAATGCCCACAGCAAAGAAACCAACCAAAGGACCATTTGTGAAATGGGGAAGCCTCAAAGATGAAAGTGATGAAAAAGATGTCCTACAATGGCTGTACAAAGATGAAGCTATCTCCTCAATGCCACATGATCATCCCGCTATACCAACATAACAGTATGGGCAAGGCTACCAAATACTACAAAAAATGGGATATGAAGGACACGGTCCACTTGGATCAAGAAATGATGGCAGCACTAAACCCATCCAACCTCATACCTTAACAGCCTGAGACACTATAGGGCTAGGCTACACTGGAGCACCAAGAAATAACAAAAATAAGGAAAAACAAATAGAAGTAGCCACTAACAATATGGTTGAACAGATTTAGAGGATGCAACTGGGGAGCGACACAGATTCTAATGAGTACGAATGGGATAGCCTCTCTAAGCTATCTTGTGATGAGAAGGATATTGACATTGTCCACGAGTATGACCCAACCCCTGCGAATGAGATACAAAGTCTAAGAGCTAGACCGCTAGAGTCCGTTCCGCATAATGACAATAGTGACAATCGTGAGGACAGAATGATACCTCCCTCGGCAGATCCCCTACTAGTGAGTACCATTGCAAACTTTGTCCATTCCCTCAACAATTATGTCCTTACTATCAACTCTATTGAATCCAACCAACCTCATGACCCCTTGCCTCTCGTACACCCCAAACTTATAGACTGGGACCTCGAAGGCACCACTCCTGAGCTTGATACCTTTGAAAATGACGACGCCATCATAGATTTTCTTGAGCTTAGGGATCATCTACCTGCAGGAGACCACAGAGCTGGCTACGCTATTGAACTTAATGAGAAGGCCTATTTTGGAGAGAGAGCCAAGCCTTTCAGTCACAAAAAAATCTAAATAAAAGAATGATCTAACAGTGAAAACCACTCCGCGGAAGTGTTAGATCATCAAAACAGTAAAAATAAAGACGCATCCAATGGTGAAAACCTCTCTGAGGTGCCAAAGGATGGAAGGCTTGACTCTCTCCCCAATCTTACACATTAGGAAAGATCGTCAATCTTGATAGAACCAGCAGAAGCAATCAATGTCAACACAGGTGATAATCCCAGAATGGTCCACATGGCAAAGGCTCTAATAGAGCATGAAAAACCAACATTCACAGATTTCTTCAGAAGAAAACAGATCAACTTTGCATGGACATATGCCAACATGCCAGGGCTTGATCCAAATCTCATCATGCATCACTTATCTTTAGCTCCAAGAGCTAAGCCTGTTAAACAAAAGCTCAGAAAGATGCATTCGTAGGTGGCTCTCATGGTGAAGGAAGAACTGAAGAAACTACTAGATGTCGGGTTTATCAAACCCATAGACTATCCTGAATGGGTTTCCAATATTGTACCAGTGGTTAAACCAGATGGCAGGGTCAAGATATGTAGTGACTTCAGGGACCTAAACAAAGCTTGTCTGAAGGATGACTTCCCCTTGCCCAACATCGACATGATTGTAGATCTAACGACAGGTCATACCATGCTATCGCTCATGGACAGTTTCTCAGGATATAACCAGATAAAGATTGCACCAGAAGACCAGCATAAAACTACATTCACATGTCCTTGGGGCACCTACTGTTGGTGCGTTATGCCATTCGGTCTGAAAAATGCTGGGGCCACATACCAAAGAGCCATGACAACGATCTTCCATGATATGATGCACACTATCATGGAAGACTACGTTGATGACATTCTAGCAAAGTCTCTCACAAGAGAAGGGCATCTAGCAGTACTAGACAAGATCTTTAACAGACTGGAACAGTTCAATGTGCGACTTAATCCAAAAAAGTGTGTGTTTGGGGTTACATCAGGAAAACTACTGGGCTACATAGTATCTGCAAATGGTATCGAAGTTGATCCCGCTAAGGTGAAGGCCATAATGGAGATGCCACCTCCTAAAAATTTGACTCAATTGAGGTGCCTACAGGGCAAACTACAGTCTATCAGACAGTTCATTTCCCAACTGGCAGATAAGTGCCACCCATTCTCTCATCTGCTGCACAAAAATGTATCCTTCAAATGGAACAAGTCATGCGAGCAGGGTTTTCAACAACTAAAGGACTACCTAATGAAGCCACCAGTATTAATGCCACTAATTCAGGGCAGGCCTCTATTACTATATATCTCAGCTACACCAATAGCTCCGGGAGCTCTCCTAGCTCAACACAACTATGAGGGAAAAGAATAGGCTATCTACTACATTAGTCGAACACTCGTCAGATACGAGTTGCAATACACACCAATAGAAAGAGCATGCCTAGCTATTGTATTTGCCTCGCAAAAATGGAGACACTACATGCTGTCACACTCTGTTAACTGGTGGCAAAGATTGACCCACTGAAATACTTACTCAACAAGGTGGCCTTAACAGGTAGATTATCAAAATGGGTCATGCTTCTCAGTGAGTTTGACATAGAATATGTGGATAGAAAAGCAATAAAAGGACAAGTGCATGCGGATCAACTAGGAGAGGCACCGTTAATGGATAACAATCCCCTAAGCGCTGAATTTCCAGATGAGTATATCTTCCACGTCAACATAGCAAATTGGAAAATGTACTTTGATGGCTCCTACACTCAACATGGATCAGGGGTAGGTATCTTGTTGAGCACACCTAATGGCGACACGATTCCAAAGTCATACAGATTAATGTTCCCTTGCACTAACAATGTAGCAAAGTACAAGGCCCTGGTCATCGGCATCAAGCTAGCAGTTGAGTGGAACATCAAGGAACTTCAAGTCTATGGTGACTCACAACTGGTCATCAACCAAGTAAATGATGACTACCAAATGAAGGATGAGAAACTGATTCCTTATAAATGCATGGTAGATGACTTCAAGGAGTATTTCACCAAGATATCATTTGACCAAATACCAAGGATCAAGAATAAAGCCGCAGATGCCATGGCTACAATCGTATCTCTTCTCGACATTCCAGGCAATCAAACACGATATGAATTCTTAGTAGAGCCTGTCTCTTGTCCTGCGTATGATACCCCCGAGTCCCATATCATATTGCACATCATAGGAACCGATTCCCCTCTCTATGGTAAAATATTTGCCTATCTAAAAGAGAATAAACTCCCACCTGACCTCTCCCGGAACCTTCATCCGGCAGGCATCCCGGTATGCCATCATTGCTAACACCTTGTATCGTCGAGGTCTCGATGGTACTCTCCTTAGGTGTCTAGATAAAGAGGAATATCAAACTGCTCTAAGTGAGATACACGACGATATCTGTGGGACCCATTCTAGTGGCTCTACTCTAGCCAAGAAACTCATACGCATGGGATACTATTGGCCAACAATGGAACAAGACTCCTATTAGTTTGGAAAGAAATGCACAAAGTGTCAAATCCATGGGAACCTGATACATGCGCCAGTGTAAGAGCTTCAGCCATTGACGACTCCTTGGCCTTTCTGTCAGTGGGGACTCGACTTAGTGGGCAAGATCCACCCTCCTTCCTCCAGCGGCCATAAATTCATTATCACTGCCACAGAGTATTTCACGAAGTGGATTGAAGCTGTGCCTCTCGCCAACATCACAGGCAAACAGATTGCCTCGTTCATCCTAACTATATCATTTGCCGTTATGGTGTCCCTTCGTCAATTATCACGAATAATGGATGACCTTTCAAAAACCAAGATGTCAGGGAACTATGCAACAAATTCCATATGCAGCACCGCTTCTCAACTCCTTACTACCCACAAGGTAACGGCCAAGCTGAGGCATCTAATAAAATCATTCTGAAAATCCTAAAAAAGACTGTCAATGATGTTGGCCGTGACTGGCATGTCCAACTGAATCGCGCGTTGTGGGCCTACCACACAAGCATCCACACACCCACAGGTGCAACCCCATACTCCCTAGTATATGGATCTGACGCTATCTTGCCCATTGAAGTCGAGATCCCATCACTGAGAGTCTTATTAAAAGGCCTCATAACTAAATGAAGAGTACAGAGTAACCAGACTCCAAGAGTTAGAGCTGCTCAAAGAGCAAAGGCAATAGGCCTTTAATCACTTGAAAGCATATCAGCAACGGATGTCCCGAAGCTATAATCACAAGGTAAAACCCTGAGTCTTCCAAGTTGGTGATCTCGTCCTCAGAGAGAACCCCCGGAATCAGCCAGATAGAGAAAAGAAATGAAAGTTTGAACCCAATTGGTTAGGGCCTTATGTCATCATTGAAGCCTATGGATCGGGGGCATATCAATTGGCCACATCTGAAGGTGAACTCTTTGAGGATCCTGTCAACAACATGCATCTGCGCAAATTCTATACCTGAAAACCCCGATGTAAGGGAGTCCTGACAAAAATCAAAAAAATTGAAAAAGTGATCAAAAACAGAACAAAAAAATATCAAAAAATAGAAAATAACAAAAAGAATTGGTACCATGATGAAAACCTGGCAAACAGGCGTCATGCGTACTCTTGGCTATGCGTGTAAATAAAAGTAAGTGGTGAAAACCTGGTAAACAGGCGCTATCTGTGACAAACCACTCCCTCCATCTATGACGACTTCATGTTGACTCTTGTCTCCCCTGCACTCGGCCAAACTGTCGCTGCACGCGGCTGACAATCTGCCGCTCCAAAATAAACCAAGTCTGACCAATCAGCCATCTCGTCTGAAAACAATATGGGAGCTCATCTGCCTCATCGTCCCATACCTCACAATCAATGTATGGCCGCCAGACAACTGCATCCATGCCATCAAAGGCATGCCTCTAGTACTCAAGCATCCCCAGCCTGTGCTGGGAAATCACACCTGCATACCCATAGCTGTAGGGCTCACCCCTCTGCCTCTGAAAAACACATATTGGACGTGTGATGGCAATATGCTCCCATAACCAAAACTGTAAGAACGATGCGCCTGTCGCCAAGCCAGAGCCTCAGTGGTATACTGCTTGATGAAGGTCTCTGTATAAGTGTGCCAGCACACACACACCCCATGCATACCGAGTCCCATCGGTAATCATGCTCTCCAGCACCTGTCCCCAGCCAATGGGGAAGCCGTGTGCTCTCCTATCGGGGCATACTACGCCTCCGATCAGTCCAGCCACTATGCCTGGGAAGTAGTCATAGCAGTCATACAAGTCCTGCCACGAGATCTCCTCCCCCACCAACTTGTGATCATCAAACACCCGCCTGCACTCCTCTAGCCCAGCACCATGCTGTGACTCATACTCAACTAGCTCTCCTACAATAGGGAGGTGCAGAATCTGATAAACATCCTCTAAAGTGATGGCCATCTTCCTCGTCGGAAAATGGAAGGTCCCATCCTCACTGTGGAATTGCTCCACGGCTGTTGTCACCATCGCCCGGTTCATGCGAACCTCAGGCATGAAGAGCACATGATATAATCCAATCGCAGCTAGAGCCTCTCGATCCATATTAGTCAGCACGTATCGCTGCAACAACGGCAACGGGAACAACTCTCACGATGTCAACACATCCCGAATATCCTCTTGCAACCAAGAAATGCATACTATCAGCAAAAATCCAAATCCATATCGACAACCTACTCCAAACAATCAAGCTATCCTATCAATGAGTCAACATATCAAATTAATCAAACAGCATATCATCTCTTGACTAGATTCGCAGCAATCTCGAAGATCGCTCATCAATTGACACATCGATCAGGATGCCAATTGGGTTAATTTCGTTAAGTCAACTAATTTGCCTCATAGTGCAAATGCACAAATCCCTGGGGCAAATGCGCAATTTCATAACAAAAGTGCAATTTCCCCATGAATGCGCAACTCCACAACACGTATGCACCATTTTGGCACATGCGCAACCTATTGGATCAAATGCGCAAATTCCCTACATATGCGCAATGACATCACTCAAATGCGCAATACTCAATATATGCGCAAAATCACAGTGTATATGCGCAACCTCAGAACGAATGCACAACACATTTGAACAAATGCACAAGAAACACAAATGCGCATATTCAGGAGACAAAAGCACAAAACAAGCAAATGCGCAATTCCGCAGCATGAATGCGCAAACCTGCAACAAATGCGCAATTTTAGAGCGCATATGTGCAAAACTAGGGTTTTTGCGCATTCATTCTAGTTGGTTTTCGTGGCCATTAATATGCACAAAAATCAACTTTCGACAAGTTTTGAAGGACTACATACCGGGGGTCCTGCCTTTGCTGGCCGATCGAACCTTCGAATCCGCTCAAACCAATGCTACTCGCGCGGAATATCCATCTCTCTGGCTGCCATGCTCTCTTAAGCTCTCTAGAGGACAAATCACCTATGGCCAAGTGTACAAATGAATAGTTTGTGTGGACCCAACTCCTATATATAGCAAGTGGCCAATATTGGACTGTATGACTCTTTGATTGATTTCCATGGCTGTTTCTCCGAACCATAACCTATTTTTCTCCATCCTAAACCATTTCTTCACCTTCTTCTTCGTGAGATTGTCCGTCTCATGCCCCGACATCTTTCTCTCGTCCAATCTCCTGAGGGGGCATCCTGTCGTTAAACTTGTACTAGGGGCAAACTAGGGCATGTATCACTGTCAAAAATTCTTATTCTTTGAAACAACGTGATAAAACACATTGCTTCAAAGAGGGGCAAAATGTATACACCTAAAATTGGCTCGAGTCGAATTAAGTAAATATTTTAATATTTATCTTAATTCTGATTTTCTTCTATCAATTAAATAAATATTACAAATTTATTTAATTAGCTCATTATCCCATAATTAAATAAAGTCATTTTATTTAATTAAATTCCCTAAAATTCTTCTTATATCTCACATCAATTAAATTCCCTAAATTCTTCTAAAGGTCCAAAGTCCAAAATCCACCTCACCAATCCACCTCATCAATCCACATCATCTCTTCCACCTCACCATGATGCACATATAATTAAATATTCTTAATATTTAATTAGCTAATATCCTCCATTTTCCAAAATAAATCTTTAAATCATTTATCCTCCACCAAATTGAATTTTTAATTCAATGTTCCCCATTATCCTCCACTCTGAATTTTTAATTCAAATGTCATAACCCATTGTCCCCCACTCTGAATTTTTAATTCAAAAGTCATAACCCATTGTCCCCCACTCTGAATTTTTAATTCAAATGTCATAACCCATTGTCCCCCACTCTGAATTTTTAATTCATTCCTTATGAATTAAAGATTCACAAATAATGAGGGCCATTGATCTCATCATTGGATCCTCACCCTCCATTCTATTTTCAAAAATTCTATAAATAGAACCCTCTCCTAAGCCATTTGGAAGGATTCATGATTGCATCAAATCTATACTCAAAATTCTCACACCATTCCACTCTCTAAGTATCCTCCACTATTGTGTATTGAAGCTCATCTTCAATCACACAAGGTATCAATAGCCATTCTTCCTTTGGCATCTTCAAACAAGCAAGCAAGTCAAAAGAGCTTCTGAGGGCTTCAATCAAGATCAAAGCAAGATAGGCAACAATGGAAAAAGATAGGTAAATGGGTTTTGTAAGTATTTCTACTTGTTTGGTTTGATTCTCCATTTGCTTTCACCTTCCATTGATGTTTGGGTTATGTTTTCATTTATTTTGAACTAACACATTCCTCCCCTCACACAAAGTATATCGGGTTTGTATCTCTTATTTGCATCCTTTTAACTTGTATATTGGCTTGTATATCATTGTTATTTATACAAGCCCAATATGCAAACGGTGGAGCCCACATCACTTTACTCGTATCCAATTCTTAGATACAAAGTTGAATACATACAAACTCCTTTGTTTAGCGCGTATGTAGCACCCCGAACATACAAAGGCTTTTTAGTATTTAACTTTCTTTTCGCATCCAGTTTGTATCTCTTCTTTGCATCCTTTTAACTTGTATATCGGCTTGTATATCGAATTATTTATAGAAGCCCGATATGCAAACGGTGGAGCCCACATCACTTTTCGGATTGTATCTTCCGAATTGCAACAATACTTGTATCCAATTTTTAGATACAAAGCCAAATTCATAACAAACTCCTTTCTTTCACCTCTACGGACTTATCATTTTTATAAACCACAGTTTACTTAATTTTCGGCTCCGTGATGTATATAAAGTGCATTGCATCTAGTCATGATGCATCATTTTAACCAAATTTCAACTTTCTTAAGTTCCGCATTGTATGTATATTATAACCACACATACAATTCTCAAAACATACAACATTAAAACTTCATTTCATATTCTTTTGATTCCGCGACTTGCATATAGCTTTGTATATCATCTTGTATCTTTTGTATATTGGATACATTTTCTTCTGTATACAAGAGCAGGCCCGACTAGGTTTAAGAAATGAATTGAAATCACCTTTGAATCTGCATTTGTATTACCTTCTTGTATATCGAATGCATGTGTTCTATATACAATAGCAGCCCCCAGCTAAAATTCACAATATTTAACCTGTCATTCAAACCCAGGTTTGTATAAACTTGTTTTTCAACTGGAGATGGGGCCCTCATAGGTATCTTTGGTGTTTCATGCATTTGTATATACATTCTCATATGCATTTGTCTATGTATCTTGTATACATACATCGCAATATACAATCACGGACTTCAAATAAGGTTCTCAGAATTTAAGCTTTCTAACTAGGTCTGGACTTGTATGTCATGAGGCATCATTTTAACCAAATTTCAACTTTCTTGAGTTCCACATTGTATGTATATTGTATAACCATACATACAATGCATGAAACATACAACATTAAAACCTCATTTCATAATATTTTTGGTTCCGCGACTTGCATATAGCTTTGTATATCGTCTTGTATGTTTCCCTTTGCCAAACTCAAAATTCATCTATTGGACATGACCAATTATTTTATTTAATCTCTTAACTATGTTGGGTCTGGTTCTATGAAGTCATTAAGTCTGGATCTTCATGCATATCGGTGTAAGCCTCGTCCAAGCCCTTTTCATCAATTGGTGAGACTTTAGAGTATAGGAAACCCCTTGATTTTTCTTTCCGATGATAATCTCCTGTCGATGATTGCTAGTTCCTTCACTCCACTGCCTGCTTCAGTGAGAGTCTTACCGATCTCCACCATCGGCATGACTTATATTGTCAGGAGGGCTTGTAGAGTACTCGCCGATAGTGTTTCCCTATGTCGATCGGCGAGACCATGCATTTTCTCCCCGATGAAAGGTCATCGGTGCCACTTTCTCCATCGGCATCCTCCAAAACACTCTCTCTGATCCTTGTTTTTCCACTAGAGATGGGGCCCACATAGGTATCTTTGGTGTTTTGTGCATTGGTATATACATTTCCTTTGGTTCTCATATGCATTTGTCTATGTATCTTGTATACATACATCGCAATATACAATCATGGACTTCAAATAAAGATCTCAAAATTTAAACTTTCTAACTGGGTTTGGACTTGTATGTCATGAGGCATCATTTTAACCCAATTTCAACTTTCTTGAGTTCTGCATTGTATGTATATTGTATAACCATACATACAATGCATGAAACATACAACATTAAAACGTCATTTCATAATCTTTTCAGTTCCGCGACTTGCATATAGCTTTGTATATCATCTTGTATGTTTCCCTTTGCCAAACTCAAAATTCATCCGTTGGACATGACTAATTTTTTTATTTAAACTCTTAACTATGTCGGGTCTGATTCTATGAAGTCATCAGTTCCGGATCTTCATGCATATCGGTGTAAGCCTCACCGAAGCACTTTTCATCAATCGGTGAGACTTTAGAGTATTAGAAACTCCTTGATTTTTCTTTCTGATGATAATCTCCTACCGATGACTGCTAGTTCCCTTCGCTCCGCTGGCTTCTTCGATGAGAGTCTTACTGATCTCCACCATCAGCATGACTTATACTATCAGGAGGGCTTGTAGAGTACTCACCAATAGTGTTTCCCTATGCCGATCAGCGAGACCATGCATTTTCTCCCTGATGAAAGGTCATCGGTGCGACTTTCTCCATCAACATCCTCCAAAACACTCTCTCTAATCCTTATTATCATGCCAATAGCCACTTCAACTAGTTTCTCATAGAGCATGGATCGATACAACTAAAGGAAGGTCTTGTCGATGTTAAGAAATTGAAGCCCTTTACATTATTTGTGATAAGAGTCATGGGATAGATCAGTTGTTTATTTTGATTTTGGGTGAAATAGTTTTTGGTTTGGTCAGAAATGGGTGAGTAAGAATACAAGAAAACTTTCAAATTTTCCTGTCCCAACAAGTTGTAGCATCCAAGAATTCGTCTATCATCTATATATCTATTGATATATATATAAATTATATATATATGTATAGCTATAGATTCAAGGCTTTCTAAGTTTGAATGACTTCCCTCAGCATGGGGATCAATACCCAAGCAGGATGAGTTTAAGATATGATCTGATCTCCATAATTGGTTAATAATGATATTATGTGTGAAGCAGGTTGTCTCGATGCTTTGATTGAAACTTGCATCACAAATGTCATGTGAGAAGGTAGGTAATAAATAAGGCAATAGTGAGGTCTCTAGACTATCAGGCCATCAGTTCAGCTCATCTGAGAGATTTGACAAGTAACAACGTTTTCTATGATGGGTTAGAATTTAGATGGAATGGGATATTTTGATTTATCAACATTGTTGAGTGAAATGGTTGATCACTTAATTATGCCCACATGTAGATATATATATTAGTATTTATACAGTATATATATAGATGCTAGCATATACAGTGGATCAGTCAACCAAAAGGGATGCCCCACATAACCGGATTTAAGTTAACATTGAAGCAAGTGTGTTGGATTAATTTTGATAAGCTTGGCAATAGCAAGTATTTTATTCTTTCATCTCAGGCAAAGGTTTTAAAGAACTAACAAATGGTTGTAGGAGAATGAATTTTATGTTTTTTTGTATAGCTAACATGCAAGAAGAAGTGGTAGTTCTCCTGTGGTTTCAAGTTAAACAGGTATGCTGGTAGGAGCAAGATAGAAGAAGCCCTTTTAACTGGATAATGGACAGTTGATCAATTGTTTTAAGCCATGGAGGTTATCCAAGGAGTTGAAGAACCAAAAGACATATAGCAAAAGGATATCAAAAGAAAGGCCATGGATAAGGGTGATGTCTGTATTTGTATCTCAGTAATTGTATAAGAAAATATGTTTCCTTGTTGGGCTTGACCTCGTTTAAGTTCTATAAATAAACAGTATGTACTGGACTGCAAAAGTCCCGAGCTAGACCAGAGGTTCTCTTCGCTCTGTTCTTTCCTACCAGTGCCCACACTGAACAGAGCTGTATTTTATAACTGATTTTATATATTAATGGCCTCAGCCCTTTACCTATCAAAAAAAAAAAAACTAAACTTTACAAAGCCTGCATATTTGTATTATGTGGAGAGCCCTACCCTAGTTGAATGTATAGAGATTTGAAATGTCTGCTTAAGATATTAAAATGTAATAATATTAATACTATGATAATTTAAAATGCATTAAAATATTGTGTTTGAAGAATAAAACAAAAAAATGTAATAACATTGAAATATTTTTCACGATAATGTAGATTTTTAACTTTTTAGTAAATAAAATTGAAATCCCAAAATAATCTAATTTCATAAAATAAAATGTGTAGAACCCTATATTTTTAATAGTATTATTAATCTAATGAAGCAAAAAATTAAATTCATAAAGACTGATGATTCTTCCCTCTCATAATTATTGCCATCCATTTAGGCATGACTTAACTAGTGGGAGACAAAATTTGTGTTCATGTAATTTGTTTACTTGCCACATCCTGCCCTCAAACCAAAATTCTCTCAGCATTTATAACTTTTTGTTGCACTCTTTGATAATCCGCAGAGAAGAGGTCATTTTTTTTAGCCAAATATATATATATATATATATATATATATATATATATATATATATATATATCATTTTTCAATAATTTTTTGTTAAAAATTTATCATGTTGACATAAGAAAAGTACAAATTTATATCAAATTTGTCCAATAAGAAAAATAATCTTATCTATTGATTGGTTTACAACCAATAGATTAATAACTAGATAAGTGCGAACTCATTGCAATAGTACTTGCCGAAGGAAGGTACTAATAAACAAGGAAAAAGAAGTGGAAAATTAAAAGAATAGTAATAAAGTAAAAATAACAGATAGGAATGTTGAAACAAAATATATTAAAATTAGTACATTTGAATTGTGTGCATGGTTCTTGTAATGCCCCTCATTTTTTGGTTTGAGATAGACATTGGTTTTCTATTGTTTTAGATAGTTGTAACAGTTAGTAGTTTTATATTGCACTTTGACAGTCGAGATATTTGAGATGTTAGACTTATGTTTGATGCTCATCAGGATCATGATGACATTATTGATATTTCAGCCCATGATGTGTTTCGACATGTTTAGTTGATGGCTAGATCGATTATGCATATTGATATAATCTTGATACGTAGTTTAATGTTATCTAACTTCTAGTTAGGGATGCATATATTATTGTCATGATCTCAGAGAAGGGATAGTGTAGTATTGCTCACTCCGAGCACCCTACTACGCTACAAATCCCTAACTCTGTGTATGTGTTATGTAGGTATATATATATTTGTATGCAACATATTGTTTTGATACAGGTTGCAGGTATCAGGCCTCAACTCCACCTGACTTAGCAGGTCTGAGTAGGCCCTTGCACCAATGGATAACGTTGATGGAGATAACATGAGGTTTATTCCCTAGGCAGTTCAATCTTCAGTTTGTCGGTCGTCATGTGGTTTGTAGGTTATTGTCGAGTCCCTGTTTAGTAAGCCTATGTGTATTCTAGTATGCATAAATGGATCAATATTATTATAATGTTATTATTGTCAAACATTATAGTATTTTTGCTTAGTCATAAAATTGGAATACTTTTAGGGGAATACTATTTATGTAAATTTTATTGCAGAATCAATTAACTATTCTAATGTTTGAAAAAACATATATGTGGGTCAAAAGCTTTATTTTAATTCATTAATATATATAGTTATGTATAGAATCATTCTGGTGAATAATTAAATGTAGTTAGTTGTCATTTATGATTCTAGAGTGTGGAATCTCTTATATAAGTAAAAAAAAATTAAAATTCTTCTGGTGGAGAGGATTCTGGGGAACGGATTGGTGATAGTGGGCATTTATGACTCTTGTCTATTTGGTTTTTGGGGGGAGAGTTGTTCTAAAAAAATAAGAGAGATAGAAATTGGGAAAAGAAAAGAGTCACGGGAAAAAACTAGGGGAATAGGAGACGGATTCGGAATAACAATCTAAAGGGAAACAATGGATGAAAACTTAATCCAGGTATGTCTGTAATTTGATTTCTGGTACTGATTTTAGATAGTATGCTCTGTAAAGTATTTTGTAGGCTGAAGAGAAAAGTTGTTAGGTATAAGTCATACTCAGGATTGCCTTTGCACATGCATTCTTAGGTTCTATATTAACCTCCTTCTTAGGAACCCTTCAACTCGGGTTAAATCATCAGATTTGGTTCCTAGAACTAGTCTTTACAATATTCGTAGGGAGTTAGGTATACAATTGTAGAATTGCCTTAATGTAGTTTGAGGCTTGAACTTGAGTATCTTGTAAATACTTGTGGTCATTTATCATTACAATACATAACCTATAGTGTATTGTTAAACAAATATATGTAAGCATGGGACCTCAATCGCTTAGTTGCAGACATTAAGTAAATGTCTTGAATCTAGAAAATTACCCTTTTGTCATCATCTTCCAAGCCAATTTCTCTAGCTTTGCATAGATCTCCTTTCTCTATAAATGTGATCTATCTCCTATACAAAATCATATATTCTTTTATTTAACTACATCTAGGGATCTTGTTATTTATCTTACCACGGTTTCCCTTACCAAACCTAAACCTTACTGCATCTGCCATCTCTGCATGAAGGTCAAAGAGTAGAACATATGTTTTATAATACATTTGTTTCAGGATCCAGACCAAAAAGCAGCACCACTGTAAATATTCTTTAGTAATTTTCATATGTAATCTGCAAGCATCAAGAAAACTCGTCCCCATCAACACCGCAGGATTAAATTGCATCTTATAAGAAGGTTAGAGAGTGTCCTTAGGATAGCCCGCTCAGGTGAGAATGTCAATCAGGCGCACATAATGATCACCTAAAGGTTTGATGTAATAAGGGCTACATATATGATTGAAATGTGTGCCATGTTTATGCATGAAGTTGCTATGGCTAGTATTTCTCCTCTGTAGTGGTTCAAGCGACGCTTAAGAGGCACACGGTGATACAAATCTTGCATTTTAACCCTTGCCTTATTAATCAGGCTTAAATGAAAACTCTAAAATTGTTTTCTTTTCTGTGTCAATGGCATTTTCTGCAACCCTCAACTGTATGAAATTAGTTACCTCTGAGATATTCTTATACTTATTCTCAGTCTTCACCCAAATCAATGTCTTTGTTGGAAGTATATCATCTTATAGAGGAAACTTCTGACGAATGTCGTATTTGTTGGCAGTACATCATACCTTCTTAGGATTCAATTTTAGTTCTTTTGCAAGTTTCTTTTATTACTAAACTCTAGAATTAGCAAGACCTCTTAGCTCCATTAATTGCTTACATTAGATAATGACAGAATTTCAAGGTTGCTAAATAGATTTGAATCATTATCTCCCTTTTGAATTTAGGCCAGATCTTTCTTATAGTTAATTAGGTATGAATTTTTTTTTTATGAGAATAATTAACCTTAGTTCGAGGATGTAACCATGGTTAAATTTGACCAAGACCTTACTTTTATGATGTCTCAATTATTTTGGAAAGTAGGTTTTTAGTTACATTTAAATGACAAACTAATATAGATATATTTACCATGCTTACTGAGATTATAGTACATTATAATAGAGAGGTTAAGCTTGCATATATAGAAAATTATAATTAAACATATAATTGAATTTTGTTTTTGTATTAGTCAAAATTATGGTTATGGTGCTTTAAATGATCAAAATTGTTATGGGTGTGTTAGGTAAAATGTAGATTAGGATAGTATTAGAGCTTAAAAATCTTATGTTTGGCATCGGTAGTTGGTTTATATTAATGTCCATAGGAAGAACTTAAGAAGTTGGTTGACTAAATATAAGTTACTTTAGTAAAATTTGGCTCTTTTAGCCACATCTAGTTTGGACTTATAGAAAATTAGTACTCTTTCTCCATGCTAGACATTGGCATATAAAGATTTTCTTCTGAGTATGCTACCTAGCTAGTTAGAATAAGGTTTTGAATAGCATAGAAAATTTGGCCTTACTAAAGTAATTTAACTTAGGATGAGTTATTTTAAGTCTAGAGCCAAATTCTATTATTTTTCTTTTTGGGTGAGGCGTTATTAAGTTTAATGTTTTTGTTTTAAGCTTTTTGTAGTAAAATTAAATTATTGGGTTGACTACTATTGGAAGAAGGTGTTAGAGTATAATATAATTTATCTAACAAAAAATATAGCCTTGCCAATTGATGTCTTTTTCATTTACATCTTTTCATAATGATTGAAATTAAGTTAAATCTAGATTCAAATAAGGAGTTCAAATAGTTCCTTAAAATTGTTGTCGTATTAATGAAATTTGTCATCGTTTTAATCTAATGTTGTTTAACTATTATTCTTTCATGAGTGGGTTTTTAGTACCTTTTGAAATTATGGGAATTGTTTATTCTTTTAGTAGTTCATTATTGTTGAATATACAAGTCTAAAGAAGTAAGTAGGATTGTTTTGGAAATGTGTTGTAATGTTGTATTAACCTTTTCATGTTAGTCTTGTGAGAGGTCAAGGTTGTTAAGAGTCATGCTTTGGTTAGTTGTTTATTGGTATTTGTGTTAAAATCTTTTTAGCTCCAGAGGCTTGTTATCTTGAAATCTAGAGTGATTTTGTGACAAGGATATATTGGTGATGTGTCTTTTGGTATGAGTTCTTGATGTGGAGTGGGAAAGATTGTTGTTTTGAATTTGGAAATTGTTGATTAAATGTTTTATTTGATTGGGGTTTTGAAATGGATAGGGGAAGTTTCATGGTTGAGAGTTTTGGATTTGAAATGGTCTATGTAATGTTTTGGATTGTAAAAGATAGATGCCTCGTAGACCCTTGTCCATGCATGTTATTAGTTTTTGGATGTTGGTTTTATGTAGAAGAGTGACTTTCATGGTGGGATCAGTGTCCAAAGTGGCTGCCTAGGTAACCCTATGGAAGTTGTAATCAAGTGATAACTTAATAATTGTTTAGGTGGGTTGGGTAGAAATTCACATAACAAGATAAGTATGATGCCTCACCCATGCCTTGAGTGCTCTCATAGGCTAAGAATGGGATGAGAAGGCCTGGTTGGCAAGGTTGATCTCCTTGTCTTCATTAGAGGATGTGTTGGCTCCGCATGTGTCACCCTATGGGGCCAGTACCTAGAGAGAGGCTGCCAAGGTAACCATAGATGGCGGATGGTTTCTAGAGAGAGATAGCATGGGTAACCCATGCTAGGACCATGCGATGACACTCTCCTTACTGCAGTCTAGTTACTTCATGTTATCTTCGTTGATGCCTCTGGAGAACTATATTGTCTTATCTTGATGTGACTTGTCCTCATGATTGTCTAGTCTTAATGATTGTCTTGATGTGTTGATTGGTCTTGTTGGTTGGTGTAGTCTCAATTATCTTTTTAATCTGTGTCGAGTTATCTTCTGGTACACCTGGTCTTAGGGGGAACCTCATTGTTAGCTCCTAGCTTAGAGGGGTGGACCTCGGGATCCACGTGGTTGGGTGGAAGAGCTATCCATTGGCCTTTTTGGATGTTACAGTTTGAGATCAATGCAGAGGTGTTCCAGTTCCAGATTTGTTCTACATCTTCAGATTTGTAGTATACATTCATAATTGTACTATTTTGTAAACCGATGTGATTGGTCTTGTAATCTTGTATTGAACCTTTGTAATTATTCATCTATGTAAATGTATAATGTAATACTCTTCTGTTGTATTATGATGCATATCACTTATATTGTTATAATTTTATCTGATGCAGTTATATTCCCTAGAGGTGTTAGATGTTCATTTCATTTAATGTTGTTAATAGTGTAATTATATTTAATGATTAATGCATTTACTTGTTTAAAAAAAAATATTTCTGTAAAATTTGCTCTTGTTAGTCTAACACTCTAGGTTTGCATGATAGGGCATCACAGTTCTACTTATTTAGTGTAGTAAATAAAACAACAATTAAATAATAAATAAAATAGTTATACTTCAAGATATATAAAGATATATAGTAAATATTTTATTTTCATATAACTTTTTTAAAATTGTTGAAAAATAAAATGTTATCCATGTAAAAGATTTTAAAATATAAAAATAAAAAAATAGTTCTTGAGTAAAAATTAAAATTATATGTATAGTAAATAAAATAGCATTTTATGTTCTACTTATTTATTTATATGTTATTATAGTATTTGTTTGGTTGTAATTTTGTTTGTTAAATTAGCTATTAGTTGTATATAGTATTTGTTTAGTTGTAATTTTTTTGTTGATTAGGTATTGGTTGTATATAGTATTTGTTTAGTTGTAATTTTTTTGTTGATTAGGTATTGGTTGTATAGACAAGTTGATTTCCAATAATTAAAAAATTAATTTTTGAAGAGTGTTGAAATGTCTTGGGTAAATAAAATTGAAATATCAAAAATAATCTAATTTGGTAAAAATAAAATAGGACTAAAATATTTCCTTAACTATAAAACTAAACTTTACAAAGCCTATTAAATAACACAAATATTTCCTTAAAATGTAATAATACTAATACTTTTATATTTAAAATGCATTAAAATATTGTAAGTTTGAAGAATAAAATAAAAATGTAATAGATTTTTAACTTTTGACTAAATAAAATTGAAATCCTAGATTTTTAACACTTGAGTAAATAAAATTGAAATCTCAAAAATAATCTAATTTTATAAAATAAAATGTGTAGAACCCTAACCCTAGTTGGGTGTGGAGAGATTTGAAATGTCTGCCTAAGATATTAAAATGTAATAATATTGACTACTATTACAATTTAAAATGCATTAAAATATTGTAAGTTTGAAGAATAATTACACAATATAATAACAATAACATATTCATATTTAGATCAGAAAATTAATTTTTGAAATGGCTGCTCCTACTTCTCTTCCCGCCCATGCACCTGGTTCTCAGGGTTTGGTTGTTGTTGAGTTAATTGTAGGTTTTTCCTCTGTTGTTGGTGTGGTCATGGCTACTAGAGCATCGTTCGTGACAAAGGGCCTTGCTACTGGGGATATACCTGCGAGTGTGGCTGCTACGATTGGTGGTTTGCAGGTTTTTCCTGGAATTGCTGCCATTGGAGTGTCGTTCACATCTATGACTGTTATTGTTGCTGGTGAGTCATCTGCAGGGGTGGCTTCCTTGGAAAAGGGTAAATCTTTCTTAGCTGCTGCTCAAGGGAAGCATCAGATTGCCTTTACCCTATGCTACTTCTCCTACTATTTCTTTTGGGTCTGAAGTTTTGGAGAATAATGAATTTTATTCCTCTCATGCCTTGATTTGCAGATTCAGCCATTTTTGGCCATGCCTTCATGCCCTAAATAAATGGATCTTAAATTCTTGGGGACCAATTACTAATAGTAAGATTGAAATCTACCCATGTGCTAGAGGTTTTTTTATTGTTACATTTGATGATATTGAAGACTGTAATGCTATGTTTGAGGGTTCCATTTGGTTGTGGGATCAGCATCCCCTAGTACTTCATCCCTGGTTTCTACTTTTCAATGCTGCATACGATTCTTTGAATCTTTTTCCCATCTGGGTTAGGCTTCCTAACCTCCCTCTACAGTTTTGGAGCAAGCCTTGCTATTCTGTGATTGGGAATGCTTTGGGGCAGTTTATTATGGTTGATCCTGTTACCTTATAGTTTACACATACAACTTATGCTTAGATTCTTGTGGATCTAGATTTATCTAAGGCACTCCCTGCTAAGATTATTTTCAACATTGCTGACCATTCTTGGTGCCAGAGTTTGGACTATGAGGGTATCCCCTTTCGCTGTCGACGTTGCTTTTGCACTGGTCATTTGGCTAAGCAATGTTTACGCTCCAAACCCAAATCTCATTTGGCTTCTTGGTGGCATGATGTTCAGCCCACAGACTTCACTATTCCTCCTGTGGCTTCCACTCCTTCCTCTCCTTCAACTGCGACATCCCAGTCCAAGTTGCATTCCCCTACTTGTCTTCCTGGCCTGGAGCCGTTGGTTACTAGTTTACAGGTTTCTTCTGCTACTGGGGTGCTAACTGTTACTGCTGCTACTATGCCATCTATTATAGAGGTTGTTGTTGCTATTACTGGGGTGCTGCCTACAGTTGTTGCTACTGTGCTGTTTGTTTCAGATGTTGTTGTTGCTACTATTACTTATGCACCACCTATAACAAGGAGTGTTTCTACTGTTGGGGTTGCTGATGAGTCATCCCCTATTATTAGGGAGCTATTTACGACTGGAACCATTGTTATTGGTGCACTATCTATTAATGGAGTTGATGCTATTGTGAAGTCTTCCTCCTCTCCTCAAGTTCCACCCCCTTTTGTGGTTTTAGGAAAAGCCTCGCCCCCTTCATCTCCTTTTTCTGTAGATGGAGACAATGATGTTTGTTGGACTATGGTCTAAAAAAGGAAGCGGGGTCTTCCTAAGCATGTCTCGCTGACCCGCACTCAAGTCAAGGGTGTTCAAAGATCTAGTTATGTTGTTGTTTAGTTTTTGGTTGTTCCTCACAGCCTCGCTACGTTGTTGTAGCTTTGTCTATGTACTATTGGGGGCTGCTTTGTAAAGGGTTCTGGACCCTCTTTTCCAGTTGAACTAATCAAAAAAGTATTCATATTTAGATCACTATAATATTTTATCTTAGTCACTTAACTTCTTGTTTAAGTAATAATAGTAAGTACTTTTAGAGAACATGATTTTAATTGTTTTAATTAATCTAATATTGTGGTTTAATAATAATTTTTTCTAAAAATAAAAGAATTGTTTATCATTTCAAATTTGTAACTATTATATTTCCAAAACTAAATTTATAAGAAAAATTTATGTGAACTCGTTTTGAAATGTCTTGGGTAAATAAAATTGAAATCTCAAAAATAATTTAATTTGGTAAAAATAAAATAGCACTAAAATATTTACTTAACTATAAAAATAAACTTTACAAAGCCTATTAAATAACACAAATATTTCCTTAACTATAAAACTAAACTTTTTTTAAATATTCATATTCATAACAATTACACAATATTGTATGATAATTTTTTTTTTAATTTTTTTTTGAAATGGAGTCTCCCGCTCCTCTTCTTGCCCATGCTTCTAGTTCATTGGTTTTGGTTGCTGCTGAGTCATCTGTAGGGATTTCCTCTATTGCTGGTGTGGCTGTGACTATTGGTGCACCGCTCATGCCTATGGGATTAGCTGCTAGAGATTCAATTGTGGGTGTGGTTGCTACAGTGGAGGGCTTATAGGGTCTTCCTGACTCTATTGCCATTAGAGCGCCACCAGTGACTAAGGCTACTGCTGGTGCTGCTGCCTCGTTTGCAACTATTGTGGGCAATGGTTCTCCTCAAATGCATGAGGGGTCTACTATTGTTGTTGATAATCTGGTTAATAGGAGATTTTTTTTCAATTTGATTTGCCTCCCCCTGTAGTGGTCTTAGGGGATGAGGTTTTAAAAAATGTGGACTATTTTTCTAAGTAGGGTTTGATCTATAGATTTGACTGATTGTGGCCCAGGCTTGGAGATTTAAACTGCTGGATTTCTAAGCATTGGCACCCTATCACGAAAGGGAAAATAGAAATTTACCCTTGTGCAAAGGGTTTCTTTGTAGTTGTTTTTTATTTAGTTTATGATCGGAATGTTGTTCTTGATACTCATGTTTGGTTTTGGGGCCAACATGCCCTCCTTCTCAAGCCTTGGGTTCCCTCCTTTAACCCATTGATTGAGTCTTTCAATAGAATGCCTATTTGGATTCGCATCCTGAATCTTCCATTGCATTTTTGGTGCAATTCTTGTTATGAGGGTATTGGTAATTCTTTGGGTTCTTTTATTATGGTGGATGAAGTGACTACCTTGTTCTCTCATACCACTTATGCTCGTATTCTTGTGGATATGGATCTTTCTAAGCCTCTCCCGGTAGAGATTATGTTGCAGGTTGTTGATTGTCCTTGGAGATAGTTATTGGACTTTGAAGGTATTCCCTTCAGGTGTCGTAGGTGATTCACTACGGGTCATCTAGTTTTTGGGTACCCTCGTTTCAAGACCCCTCGTGCTACCTCCTGGTGGAAGAATGCTTCTCTTGAACATCTTATTGTTGATGCTGCTAAGGATTTTCCTGGGTCTGTGGTGGCTGATCCTTCCTCTAATGTTGATGGGTCTGCTCCTATTGGGGTGGTTCCTGATTCTGCAGCTGTGGTTGCTGCTGGTGGTTCTACTACTGAGACTTCTAATATTATTTCTACTATTACTGCTATTGGGGCAACGTCTACTATTGGGGTTTTTGTTGTGTTGTCAGGGTCCTCCCCTACTGCTAGTGTTGCTAGGAGTGTTGCAGGGTCCTCCCTATTTCTGGTGTTACTGGGTGTGTTGTAGGGTCTTCCCCTACTATTGCTATTATTTCTGGAGCTGCTACTGGGACCTCCCCTACTGTTGTTGCTACTAAGGTCTCACCTGCTGATTTTTTTATGTCTCAGACTGAAACTTTAGGTACAAAGGATGTTGTTGGGGTCGGTGTTGGTGTGCCCCTCACTCTACCCCCTTCTGAGGAGTTAGAGGAAGTTCCTTCTCCTTCTCCTTTTTCTATGGATGGAGATGATGTTTTTTGGACCATTGTCTAAAGGAGGAAGCGTGGTCTTCCCAAGCATGTTTCAAAAAACCGCACTCGTGCCAAGGGTGTTCAACCTGATAGGTCTAGTTCTGTAATTGTTTAGGTTGATGTTCCTTGTAGCCTTGTGGCCTTCTTATCGCTTAGCCTATTGGGCTTTGATGTCTGAATTTTGTTAAAGCACTATTTCTAGCCTGTGTGTGGCCTTTGCTTGCCATCTAGGTTGTTTTGTAATAGGGATCTGCACCCTTGTTTTGCAGCTTACCATAATCAAAAACATATTCATATTTAGATCACTATAGTATTTTATCTTAGTCACGTTAACTTTTTGTTTAAGTAATAATAGTAAGTACTTTTAGAGAACATGATTTTAATTATTTTAATTAATCTACTATTGTGGTTTAGTAATAATTTTTTCTAAAGATAAAGAATTATTTATCATTTCAAATTTGTAACTATTATATTTCCAGAACTAAATTTATAAGGAAAATTTATGTGAATCGTTTTGAAATGTCTTGGGTAAATAAAATTGAAATGTCAAAAATAATTTAATTTGGTAAAAATAAAATAGCACTAAAATATTTACTTAACTATAAAACTAAACTTTACAAGGAGAGCCCAGCCCTAGTTGAGTGTATAGAGATTTGAAATGTGATATTAAAATGTAATAATATTAATACTATGATAATTTAAAATGCATTAAAATATTGTATGTTTGAAAAATAAAATAAAAAATGTAATAACATGGCCAAATATTTTTCATAGATTTTAAACTTTTTAGTAAATAAAATTTAAATACTAGATTTTTAACTCTTGAGTAAATAAAATTGAAATCCCAAAAATAATCTAATTTCATAAAATAAAATGTGTAGAACCCTATATTTTTAATAGTATTATTAATATTATAACTTTGTCCCTTTGACAAAAAGTAATTTTTACGTTTAGCTAATGAAGTAAAAAATTAAATTCATAAAAATTGATGATTCTTCCCTCTCATCCGCAAAGAAGAGGTCATTTTTTCAGACAATGACAATATAGATAAATCATTTTTCAATAATTTTTTTGTTAAAAATTTATCATGTTGACATAGGAAAAGTACAAATTTAAATTTGTCCAACAAGAAAAATAATCCCGTGTTTTGATTGGTTTACAATCAATAGATTAATAACTAGATAAGTGCGAACTCATTGCAATAGAACTGGCAAAAGGCAGGTACTAATAAAATAACAAGTAAATTAAACTCTTATATTAAATAATTGTAATCAAATTAATAATTGATAATTATATGGTGTTTAAATATTTAAATTTTATCTTTTGTATAATATTCTTATAATATTCTAATATAAAAGATATAGATATTGTTTTTAATTATTAATTGATGTGAGTATAGATGATTATCAATTTTATGTAAGGGGTTTTTTTAATACGTTCATACCATTACAGGTCATTGGCTAAAAAAAAATGACCTCTTCTCTGCCATTGTCCAGAGTGCAACAAAAAGCTATAAATGTGGAGAGAATTTTAGTTTGAGGGGAGGATGTGGCAAGTAAACAAATTATGAACACAAATTTTTTCTCCCACTAGTTAAGTCATGACTAAATAGATGTCTATAATTATGAGAGGGAAGAATCGTCACTTTTTATGAATTTAATTTTTTGCTTCATTAGCTAAACCTAAAAATTACTTTTTGTCAAAGGGACAAAGTTATGATATTAATAATACTATTAAAAATATAGGGTTCTACAAATTTTATTTTATTTTATGAAATTAGATTAGTTTTGGGATTTCAATTTTATTTACTCAAGAGTTAAAAATTTAGTATTTCAATTTTATTTACTCAAAAATTAAAAATCTATAGTATCATGAAAAAAAATTTGCCACGTTATTACATTTTTTATTTTATTCTTCAAACATATAATATTTTAATGTATTTTAAATTATCATAGTATTAATATTATTATATTTTAATATCTTAAGCAGACATTTCAAATCTCTATACAGTCAACTAGAGCCAGGGCTCTCCACATAAATATAAATACAAATATGCAGGCTTTGTAAAGTTTAGTTTTATAGTTAAGGAAATATTTTTGTTATTTAATAGGATTTGTAAAGTTTAGTTTTATAGTCAAGGAAATATTTTAGTGCTATTTTATTTTTACCAAATTAAATTATTTTTAAGATTTTAATTTTATTTACCCAAGACATTACAAAACTAGTTCACATAAATTTTTCCTTTTAAATTTAGTTCTCCAAATATAATAGTTACAAATTTGAAATGATAAACAATTCTTTATCTTTAGAAAAAATATTACTAAACCACAATATTAGATTAATTAAAATAATTAATATCATGTTCTCTAAATGTACTTACTATTATTACTTACACAAAAAATTAAGTGACTAAGATAAAATATTGTAGTCATCTAAATAATATGTTTTTTATTATGATAAGTGGCTAAACAAGGGAGCCGAACCCTATTACAAAATAGCCCAGGAACAAAACAAGGGGCAGAACCCAAGACAAACGAGGCCACAAGGGCAAAAGAACACTGGAAAACTCCAAGAGAACTTGATCCCAGAAATAGCAGACCGACAGCCTCCTAGCCTGAGAAGAACAAGGATCTACACAACATCAGGTCCTAACCTAGACACCCTAACACTCTTGCCACAAGAGGGCAAGGGACCTTTCTTCCTACACTGAACCATAGTCCAGGATGGCTTAGAACCAGGATCAACAACACGTGGAGAGAGGGGAGCCTCCCCCGAAGCCACAAGCAAAGAGGGCTCACGGTGAACCCCAATAGACATCAACGAAGCCCCATGAGGGAAGTCAAGCCCGAAGAGGGCAAAATCAATATAGAAGAATCAAGAATAGAAGATACAAGCCTACCTGATACATGAGGAGCCAATGGAAGAATAGCTAAGTGGTCAGAAGAATCTAGAGAATGAGAGGGAACCGCAGCAACAACCTCCACGCCCTCAGTAGCAGTCACAAAAGGGTCAGCATCCCTAGTAGAACATCCCCCTGAGAAGAATTGTCATCCTCTAAAGTGCTGATAGTTAGGTGATCTGGGAGATCATCTTTCCACCAAGTGGCAGCACCCTTACGACATGAGAGGGGACAACTAGAGGCCAGATGACCTATAGTAAAACACTTTTTGTATGTAAAAGGAATACCTTCATAATCTAATAATTGTTTCTAGGGCCTTTCCCCTACCATCAAGACCACATCCCCATGAAGAGGTTTAGATATGTCAATGTCCACAAGTATGTGCACTACCGTGGAGTGCCCCATGAAAGAGGTTGTAGAATCAACCTTGAGAAAGCTGCCAATGGCATTGCCTATGCCCTCGTAGCAAGAATCCTCCCAAAATTGGAGAGGGAGATTAGGGAGGCAGACCCAAATAGGTTTGATGTTGAGCAGCTCCATAAGGAGATTGAAGGAGAAAGTCTAGGGCTTGATGGAGAGCGAATGCTCCCCCCATAGCCAAACCCTACCATCGAGCACTAAGTCTCTCTACTCAGAAGAAGCAAATGTCACTATAAAGAACCCTCTTACACAGGGAAATAGTTCAATCTTACTCTCAACCAGTGGCTTCCAAGACTCTAGGACCTAATTGTGAAGATTGGGCAAGGAGGACCAAAAACCATTATATCTGCATATCACTCCTGTGTTACGATAAAATTCTTCGTTCTCAGAGACCTCTGAACCACAAACCACAATAGGCGACTCATGGGTGCAAGGGATCGGCCAAGAACTGGGATAAGAAGAGGTCTGAGCACCAGAATTGGCAACAACAGCTGAAAAGGTCTTCCTAGGGCCTCTTGGAGCCCGAAGCCCCACTGCAGGCACACCAACAACATTATCCTCAGTAGAAAAACCAGATGCACCCAAGGCGGAGACAGGTAGAACAGTGTGACCCCCGAGACCTGCATTCATGGGGCCAGGCCCCTACCCAACTGAAGCAGCCACTACATTTCTTGAGGCCAAAATAGAGCCTTCCACACCTCCAGACCGCCCCCTAACTGATGTGGTCTCAGTGCTTAGTGCTCTACTTCCATCACGGTTTGAATTTTTTGTTTCCCGCTCAGTGCACAAGTTGTCCATAACAATAATATGTTTTTTATTAGATAAGCGGAAAAAGAGGGTGCCGATCCCATAAAAATAAAGCCAAAAAGGCACACCAAAAACTATAACAGTTTAATATAAACCATCAGAGTTTAAGCAAAAAACCAGAAGAACAAAACGAATGGAAACTACAAAACCAACAGATTGACAACAAACCAACAAAAGACACTAACAAGCCACCAAAGGCTAATTAAACATTTTGCCCCATTCATCAATAGGAACTGGAATACATCCTAGTAGTCCTTTAACTTCTTGTCTTTCTTGCCGTTATCATCCAGCTCCACCTCCTGTAGAACAGCCAAGGTCATGGCAGATCTATGCATCACTTTGGCAGAGAATTTAGCCAAAGCGCTGAATTTCTATTCTGGATTGCTAATCCTCATTGTCAAGTCTTTAATTTCTTTGTTCTTACTGACTTTGGCACCTTTTTCTAGTTACCTTTGCCTTTACCTTTCTTCCCCTTCTGGAACTGACTGAGTTTGATCCATGAACGTTAAGTTCTGGGAAGTTGTTGGGTCCCTCATCCTCCACCACAATCTTATCACTTTTAATTTCTTTGTTAATAGAAGATTCACCCCCCAAGAATTTAGTCTTTGTCACCTCAATGTCAGCTTTGTTATTAGCTTCAAAACCAGTGCCATGCTGCTCAATCAACATCCCTTGGTTCATCTCCATCAACTCCTCACCCTGTTGAACCTCTGAGTCATCCTTATTCACTTCCTCAGTCCATTCTTCCCCCTGTAGCTCACCATACTCAACCTTCTAGATGTCCTCAGCCATCTCCTCTACACACGGCTCCTCAGTAGTGGTTTCCTTTTTCAGAGCCGACAACTCCTGGGGCATGGGGGTTGGCTTAGCAACAAGCCTAGAGGATCTTCTAGTCGACGGAACCCTAGGTTTGCTATCAGTAATGGTGTAATCTTCATCTACACTATTAGTATTCTTGCTTTCCTCCTCTGAGCTCACTTCCTCCACCATCATGGGCTTAGAAACCCTAGTATCACTACCAGTGCCCTTAACATCAATCAAGTCACTACGAAACTTCTTAAGGGGGTAACCTGAGTAGGAGTAGCATGGGGAGTTTTCCTCTTAGCAGGGGTAGCCACTGAGGATTTGGGGCTAAGGTCATCAATGGAGGGAGTAGGGCTAGTCCTCACTGAGGGTTTCTTTTTACCAATTTTGACATTAGACTTCGGGGTAATTTCAGTAATGATCATCAGACTGTAAACTTCTTTGGCAACCTTGGGCGAAGGGGGCGGCTAAAGTCTGGAAAGGGTGAGAGCTCTGGGAGGACAAAGAGCAAGGTTGAATTTATATAGCCTCATAATGAGCCCTTCATGAAGTGAGAGTTTAGGCTTATTAGGGTCTAGAGCGTGTTGTTCCTTAGTAATGATAATGGATAACTCCAGGGAGGAGAGGAGGTAAAATGGGAAGCTGATAAGTTTACTGTGTCTAAAATGATTTAAGAGTATGAAATGATAGTGAAAAAACCTTCTAAATATTCCCTCCAGAGTAAAGTATTTCATGATCATGAAAAATACCTCATCCCAAGGTTGAGGAAGCTTCTGCCTGTCGAAACCCCCTTGAAGGTTGTACATGACCTCATCTTTCTTAAGGAAAGTCTTCATGCCCTCATTATCGGAGACTTTTCTTTTCCTTGGGTGCTTGGTACCATCAATAGGCATGCCGATGGCCATACCAATCCCCTCCTCAGAGATTTTGATAGTCACATTGCCCACCTTAGCCTTTTTGTTGTCATACGAATGTAGGAACTAAACAAAAAGGTTATCATTGTAACCTTGAAGGAACTCTAGATAAGAATCAACACCCCCTTCTTGACATATATGCCAGACAATCTCATTTTGTTTAAACTCATTGCACGACTCCGGCTCCATGCGTGTATTATCCCCCCATCTCACAGTAGGCAAGCTTAAGCTAACAAACAATGGAGACAACAGACTTAGCAGAGTAGGAAATGAGAAAAAACTTAGCAATTAAATCTCTACAATTCCCATTCTCAATAATGCTGTTAAAAATGGTAGTAATGATTTTTCTAGCCTTGCCATCGGCTGAGGTAGAGTACTTTCTATAATTCATCTGAAGCAGGCGGTCAAAACCTTTCATCTCATAATCAAGGATCAATAAATGGTCATCATTTTTTTTCATGTTGCGCGGCTTCGAGAATTCTTAGGACTTCACATGCCTAGATAGGTGGAACATCTCCTTGGGCCTCCAACTCAGCATGACTTTAGTGCAATCTTTGATCTGGAGGCCGTAACAAGTACAAATGAGAAAACACATCAACACCTTCTTAGTACTACTAAAAATATCCAGCTAGCAGGGAATAACTCTCCACTGAATACTCAAGTTAACCTTAGTGCGGAGAGGGTTTAAGGCCATGGGTAACTAGGGGTAGGACTAAATTCTTTGTCAATAAGATTTTGAATTTGTTGTGGGAGGTTTTTCGTGCTTCTCCAGCAACGCCAAGTATCCAAACTTTGACCTAAGTTGGCTAGCGCATTTGTCGCTTTATTCCCCTCCCTGTGCACATGTCCAACTCCTTGTGAGTGAACCTAGATAGAAGGCAGATAATATCCTCCGTTATGCTTTTCATTTTCAACCCATTGGAAGACCTCCCCTGGGCTGCATCAATGATAATTTTGGAGTCTCCTTTGACTTGAAGCTTATCCATACCCATTTCATGTGTTATTTGCAGACCTTTTAACAAAGCTAAACCCTTAGCAACATTATTGGACTGGATACCGATCACACCCACATAGGTAGCCAAGCATGCCTCGTTACTATCCCTAAAGATCCTGCCATCACTTGCTAGCCCCATATTATTTTTTTCTGCCCCATCGAAATTGAGCTTGTACCACCCTCTAGGGGGCTTCCAACGAGTATGTAACCTGGACATCATTTTAGAATTGTCAACCTTGTTCATGTCAGCTTTTAGCCACTAGTTCTTGGCAATCTGAATTTCTACCAGGGTGGGAGGATTCTTTGCCGCCTGTAATGTGCAAGAGAATGTGTTCTCAGCAACAGCTTTGCAAAAGGAAAAAAACACTTCGTTAGCAGGTCAGGTTTTATCCCAAAAAATACAATTATTTCTTTCCTTCCACACACTCCACCCAATGTGGGGAGGTATCTGTCTCCAAATTTCCCTTATCCTCGGGTGAGAAAAGGGGGAAACCCAGCTTAGGGTAAAGTCCATAAATTTTTCTGTAAAGACCCAATTAAGCTCAAGTTTCTGGAGAGTTTTCTCCCAAATTTCCTTGGAAAACTTGCAGTGGAAAAGGAGATGTTGCATAGACTCTTGTTCTTTGAGGCACACGACACATCTATTAACCATTTGGAACCCCCTCTTGTTGAGATTATCAGTGGTTAGAATCTTATTGTGTGCCATGGCCCACTAATAAAAGTTGATTTTGGGAATAAGTTTTCTATTCCAGACTTTCTTCCAGTACTGGTTATCCTCTCCACTATTGGTTAGCAGATGGTAAGCTGATTTAATCGAGAAGTTTCCTTTCTAATCCTAGCCCCACACCTTCTCTTTCAAAGACTAGGATTCTGTGAATGTCAAGTTCCTTTTGAAGACTCTGGCACTCCAACCTCTCAATTAGGTTAGAGCTACAATCAGAAATGGTCTTCCATGTCCTCTGATGATGGGGATGACTCATAATGTAGTTGCAGACTGAGTTGCCAAAATGACTAACAACTCTTTCTTTGATGATACTGTAACTTCTGTCAGACAGGGGACCCTCCCTTAATCAGTTATCTTTCTAGAATCCAATTTTGTCAGCTTTTCCCAGCCTCCACTTGATGCCTTGCGATAACATGTTTTTGGTTTTAGTCATTTTGTTCCAAATGATAGAGCCTTTGGGAAGGGATTCTCTGTCAAGGATACCAAAATTGGGATCATTCTGAAGGTACTTGGCTTTTATAATTTGAATCTAGTCTTTCTCCTCTTTAAGAAATGTCCAACCAACTTTGGCCAGTAAGGCTTTGTTCATTCCCTGAATTCTTCTAATACGCAGACCCCCTGCAGCTTGGACAGGCACACCCTGTCCCAACCAATCAGGGAGATTCTTTTCCTTTCCTCCATTCCAGCCCACAGAAAAGTTCTTTGAATCATTTCTAACTTATCTGCCATGTACTTAGGAATTTTAAACAGGGACAGAAAGTAGGTGGGAATACATTGCAATGAAGCTTTAAGAAGTTGGTGTTTGACTGCTTGACTGAGCAATTTACCTTTCCAACCCTCCATCTTCTTCTGCATACTTTCTAGAATCATATTCCAGAAAGTCAAGGTCACATCCTTCACAGTGAGAGGCAGCCCCAGATAGGTGGTTAGGAGAGCCGCCTGATTGCATTGAAGAATGTTTCTAATCTTGATTTGGAGGTCCTCCTTCATATTAAAGAAAAACACATTACTCTTATCATAATTAATGCTTTGACCAGACACCTCCGCATACATGTTGAGCAGATTCTTCCAACTATTGGCCTCCACCACCGACGCCACACCAAAAAGCATAGTATCATTAACAAACTGTTGGATTATCGATGGCCTCAAGGTGGACGCCACTTTGACTCCAATGAGGGAATGCCTCTCTAGGTGGGAAATGATGTTTCTTCCCAAGACCTCTACCATCATTATGAATAGTTAAGGAGAGAGGGGGTCACCTTGGCGGATCCCTCTGCCTGCTTCGAAGAATCCCCAAGGGGTACCATTAACCAAGACCGAGTACTTGTCGTGGTGATGCAAACCTTCATCAAATTAATCATCTTGTCATTGAATCTAAACTTCATAAGGAATTTAAATAGGAAATACCATTAGATTCTGTCATAGGCTTTAGAGATATCAAGTTTGAGGGTCATGCTTAGGTTATTGCTTTTTTCCATAGAGTGAAAGACCTCATGGGTAGAGATAGCAGCATCCAGAATCTATCTCCCAGGGACAAAAACTTTCTGACAATCCAAGATGAGGCTATCCAGTAGTGGTTGGAGTCTGAGGACCAGAATTTTCATGATAATTTTATAAATGGTGTTGCAAAGACTAATGGGACAGAAATCTATCATACATTCAGAGTTATTTTTCTTGGGGATCAGAGTAATAAAAGTTGCATTAATCTATTTAAGGACCTTAACAATCCTGAAGAAGTCTTTAATAGCAGAGGTAACATCAAATCCCACAATATCCCATAAATCTTGGAAGAAGGTTGGGGGAAACCCATCCGACCCGGGAGCTTTGAAAGCCCCCATAGAGAACACAACTGCCCTGACTTCCTCATCTGTTACAGGTTTAAGGAGCCCCTCATTATCTTCCTCCGAAAGGATTGAAGGAATACATTCCATGAGAATGGTGTCATTGCCATTATTAGCTCTGGTGTTTTGTTCCGCTAGGAAGTTGCTAAAGTAATTAGTGGCATTTCTTCTAAATTCCATGTCATCCTCAACTTATTTGTTCTATTCATCTAGTAATTTGGTGATTCTATTTTTTTTCTGTGTTTCATAGCCGATTGGTGGAAGAATGTTGAGTTCTTATCTCCCTCCTTCAGCCATTGAATCCTAGACTTCTATTTCCAAAACATCTCTTCTCTTCTAATTATGTCCTTTATATTTTTGACTAGATCTTCTTCAGTTTTGTAGATATCTTCATAACCATCCCCCGTAGCCATCTTATCTTGGACTTCCATGAGGCTTTCTGAGATATACTTTTTTTGTTCCATCCCTTAACCTTACTTTTGACAAACATGAGTTTTTGTGTGAGTTTAAACATCAAAGATCCATGAACAGGCACTCTCCACCATTCAGCAATGCAGTTTTTGAAGTTCGGGTGGGTAGCCCACATCATTTCATATCTGAACGGGAAAGGGCCCTTAGGCCTTCCCTCATCCCAATCAAGGATGAGGGTGTTATGATCAGAGATAGTGCGAGGAAGAGAATATAGGTTAGAGTTTTGAATCACATTCCAATTGGAGGAGACCAAGAATCTATCAAGTTTAACCTAGATTAGTTGATCCTCCTGTCTCTTGTTAGACTAGGAAAAAAGTTGGTTTTTGACTTCCAAGTCCATAAGCCCAGTCTGACTCAGAAATTCTACTCGGTCCACCATGCTATCAGAGTAATCCATAATTCCCCTTGTTTTTTCTGAGGGATATAGAGGGGTGTTGAAATCCCCCCACCACCCATAAAGTTCTTCTCTCATCATTTATTTTAATGCTTAGCTCTTCCCAAAGTTCTTTTCTGTCATTTTTGGTGTTGGGGGCACAAATATTAATCAACTTCCATGTATTTTTATTCAATGTGCATATGACTTCTAGGCTATTATTGCTATGAGAACAATAGCTTCCCACTGCATTGTATTTGTTCCACATTGTAACAAGCCCCCTAGAAGCTCCCATAGCAGGACTAATAACATAGTCTGCCATGGGCCAGATATTGCTAGCTATCTTCTTGAAATTTTCCTTAGACATTTTAACTTCCTGAAGTAGTATCAAATCCACCTTATTGTCATAAATACAACTCCTTATCATGAGTTGTTTCTGGGGGCTATTGAGACCCCTCACATTCCAAGTGATAATCTTCATTTATGTGTTTTTCTGGAGAGATCCTCTAGGGTGCTTTGCCTTCCATTGGCAATTTATTTGGTTGCTTCCTTTGATTTGGTTTCCCTCTGGGAGGGTTGTCCTGCTCTACCTTTTGTACCTACATCAGTCAATTTCTTGTTGGTTCCTTTCCCTTTCCTCTTGGGAGTGATCCACACTCCCTGGTTACTAGTACCGGCTCCCAGGGAGAGAACTTTGATGGGTGATATAATGGCTTTCTCTGAGCCTCTTTGGACCCTAGGCTATGGATCCACCGACTTTTGTGCCCCTAAATCTGCGGACTGGTACTTGTCTACATTTTCTTCCCTAGTGACCAAGTTCCTAGGGGACACATCTTCTAGAGTTAGTAACTCTCCTTCTTCTATTCCATCTGAGTCTAGGGGGAATCTTTATTTTCTTCCTGGACTTCCTCCAGAACTGACTGTAGCTTGTGATGGGGGGCCTCAACTAGACCTTCTTGATTCAGGTTTTCAGTCCGAACAGAAGTATTGTTTGTGGTTTTGAGGATTTCCAGCAAGTTCTCTCTGAAAGGATATTCTTCTTCCATTTTTTCCTCTGTCGACCCTTGTTTATCAGGAGGCCTTGGTTTCTTGCATTTCGTGATCAGATGTCCCTTTTTAGAGCAATTTTGGCAGAAGGAAGTAGAGTTTTCATACATGAGTTGTTGCTCCCATCAGCCATATTTTGACTTCAGATTAATAGTGTTAGGTAGAGTCTTAAGAAAATCTACACTAACACAAAACCTAGCAAACACCAACCTGTTTTTATTTTTGGTGGTGCTATCTAAAGCAATGAATCTGCCAAAGGAGTTGTCGATCCAGGTGAAAATCTCCGCATCCCATTATTCTAGTGGGAGTTTAGGGAGACAGACACAAATAGGAGCTGATCTACTGAGTTCCATGCTCACGTCAAAACCCCAATTCCAACTTCCAAGGCAGAGATTGTGTTTGTCGTACATCCAAGGCCCTCTCGCCAAAACTGCAACCAAATCTTCTTTGGCTGTGAACTTAAAGAGGAAGAGGCCTCCTAACATTGCACTAGTCAACACACTGCCTTTGAGATGCCATCTAGTGGAAATCTAGTGGCACACCATGTCGATGCTAGGCCTAAAGGCTTGGAACTTGCCAACTAGGGAGAGTTCCAAGGATGAAGTTATTTTGTCCATCATTCGATTTGGGATCAAGAAATCTATTCCATTCTCTAGTTTCGGCTGCACTAGGGCTGTAGAATCTTTAGCAAACCTACTAGGCTCCCCTAGTAGGGCTTGTTTCCAAGCCTTGAGGTCTAAACCCGAGGCTGGGGAAATGGGCTTGACAGTATTGACCGAGTCAGTACTGACATCAATAGAGATCACCGGCGGCCCAGCGGGGCACAGGGAGCCCCCCTGGGCTAACAACCTCCATGATCGAAGCGCATTCAAACACTGTTTTGAGCGGGGAAGTTACAAAGTGGGGAAAAATAACAATAATATGTTATTGTTATTATATTGTGTAATTATTCTTCAAACTTGTGGAAAAATAACAATAATATGTTATTGTTTAATGCATTTTAAATTACATTTCAAATCTCATTATTCTTCAAACTTACAATATTTTAATGCATTTTAAATTTTAATAGTATTCAATATTATTACATTTTAAAATATTAGGCAAACATTTCAAATCTCTCCACACCCAACTAGGGTTAGCGTTCTACACAATTTATTTTATGAAATTAGATTATTTTTGGGATTTCAATTTTATTTACTGAAGAGTTAAAAATATAGGATTTTAATTTTATTTAGTCAAAAGTTAAAATCTAAATATTTTGCCATGCTATTACATTTTTTATTATATTCTTCAAACTTACAATACTTTAATGCATTTTAAATTATAAAAGTATTAGTATTATTGCATTTTAATATCTTAAGGAGACATTTCAAATCTCTATACACATGGCTCTCCATGTAAATACAAATATGTAGGCTTTGTAAAGTTTAGTTTTATAGTTAAGGAAATATTTGTGTTATTTAATAGGCTTTGTAAAGTTTAGTTTTAATCTCTATACACATGGCTCTCCACATAAATACAAATATGCAGGCTTTGTAAAGTTTAGTTTTATAGTTAAGGAAATATTTTAGTCCTATTTTATTTTTACCAAATTAGATTAGTTTTTAGATTTCAATTTTATTTACCCAAGACATCTCAACACTCTTCAAAAATTAATTTTTTAATTATTGGAATGCAATTTGTCTATACAACCAATAGCTAATCAACAAAAAAAAATTACAACTAAACAAATACTGTAATAACAACACTACAAGGTAGTGGCACTTGTTTTATTTACATTAGTTATTAAGAGATATTACAGTGGCATTAAGGGGATGACGGTGACCGTGTTCATAAAAACTAAAAGAGACCACATAAATTTATAAAGTAAGTGTTTTAAACTTAAAATATAGCCCACATAATTTTATTAAATGAATGTACCTAAAATTTATAAAGTAACTATTTTATATTTAAAAAATATATAACCCACATATTTTTTTAAATGAAAGCACAGAAGAATTAAATTTAGAATATATAACCACCATAGTTTTATTAAATTAATGGATATAGGAAGAACCATTCTGAGAAGGCTCTACATGTGGTTCAAGGGTTAGGCTCCCTCCATGAACTTTGTGCAAAGTCCTTCTCTGATGCAGAATTGGTTTCATTTGTCATCTTTTGTCTGCAAGTTCGTAGTGTATTCGTTGTCTACCTTCTAGTTTAGATTGATTAAAGTTTCAAAGTCAGATTTAAAATTTTCCTAGCCACCCTGCATAGTCTTTGTAATTTTTTAACCCTTGTTTTTTTTAGATTTTTAGAATTAGAAAGTTATGGTTTCAAATTTTTGTCTTAGCTTTCCTGCCAGAGGGTCTAGGTCCGTGTTTGATTGGCACATGCGAAGGGAGGCAGGGGGTTGCGTTTCTAGCTGAGGTATTTACTCCTCGACCATGTGTATTGATGGCAAGTGTAGATGGCAGTTTTAGTTAGGACAAGGGGCCGAATGGGAGGGCAGAATATGCAGCAAAATCATTCAAGGAGGTATTGGATTGTGACAATGCCGCCCCTCCACCCCAAGATGCATGCTTCTCGGCATAAGAGATTGGAGAAGAGGGCCTCAGAGGTGGTGGGAGTGGCGGCAACGAAGGTGGAAAGACCGCAAGTGAAGGGCTTGAAGGTAAGCATCTTGGAATGCCTCAGAACCTTGTTCTTCATCCCAATGCTGGTATGTTGCGTGCGGTTAATGCAGAAGAAAATAGATTAAAAAATGTGGCACTCTTTTTTGTTTGCTTAGACTGTAACAAACTTCCTTCCAAGAATTTTTTTGATAATTGGCTTTCTACAGTATGGGGAAAAAAATGGGGATTTATATTTCCTTCTGTAGAATGATTTCTAAAGGTGTCTTTGCTATTATCCTCAAAAATCATGGTATGCAAAAGAAAATCCTGGAAAAAGATATGTGGAATGTTGGCAATTCGCTATTCAAAGTTTTTGCTTGGAGCCCTGATGCGTCGTTACAAGACCTTAAGTTTTGTTCAGCCCCAGATGGCTATTACTTAAAGATCTACCCTTACAACTCTAGCCATTTTTGGACAAGGTGTTAGAGCCAATTGGTAACATTCTAAGAGTCAAGGATTCTCGGGTGACTGCCTCATATGAATGCTAGAGTTTTGGTGTCTCTCAAGCCTGAGGTAGTTATTCCAGAGGTCATCCACATAAACCTTGGGAGTATATCTGTAGCTTGTGAAGTGAGTGGTCTCGAAGGGCTTAATGTTTGCTTTCTGTGTAAATCTGATGGTCACTTGAGGAAAAGTTGCCCCTTATTGAATGTTAAAAGCAACAATATTCATTTTGAGTCGAATGTGGTTAATAAATCTGGATTGGTGGGTTCAGGATGCAAGGTAGCCTCGGATGCTCCTAATGTCATGGAGAAGGACACTTCATTGGCACCCAAGTCTATCTTGTATACCCAGCCCCCTCGGTCTACCCCACATGGTTTGGAGGGCTCAATTAGAGAAGTCTGTAACAGTTTTGAGAAACTCAAGCTAGAGGAAGGTCCAATGGATAATCTTTCAAGTTCCTCTTCTAAATTTGTAATTTCCACACCTTTTACCTCTGTGGGCAAATGTAATATGGTGTTTGGGGAATCTAATTCCTCTGTGGTTGGCCCTCTACAGGATGAGGTGGCCTCCCATTCTCCCCCAGTAAATTTAATAGAGGGAAACTCTGTAAGCCCCCTTGTGGGGGATGAAAAGGTTGTATGGGACTTGTTATGAAGGAATTTGAGAACCCTATTGATACTACTATGGCTTAAGTGGTAGTCGGGTCAGTCTCAGATAGTGGGAAAAATGAAAGAAAATCCTTAACAGGGAAGATTGACTTGATCCCTGCTAAGAAGAATGCCCAGTAGTTGGCCTTGATTAAAATCAAAGAAGATATGTTAGCTAAGAAAATGGGTAGTCTAGTTAATGAATTAGGGCTACCTTCTCAAAGGAATTCCCCAGTCCAGCCTATGGTCAACTCTAAAATTCTTGAGAAGGTAATTGTGACTGAATATGGAGATTCTGTTGAAGTAGATGAAATTGTTGAATGTCCCAAAGGTGATGGTGGCAAGAAAAAGAGGAAATATGTTAAAAAAATTGTTAATGAGGCAAAGAGGATTAAGGGAGGGAAGCTCCCTAAGTGCTTTGACAATATGGGGGTATCCAAAGAGGGTGCTCAATGAAGATGTTTTTGTTTGCACAATTGTTTATCATGAAATACATCAGCTAGAATGTAAGGAGGTTAGAGTCCCCTGATAGGAAATATTTGGTAAGGGATCTAGTAAATAAGAACAAGAATCTGGATTTCCTAATGTTGCAAGAAGTCAAAGCTGTGAACTTTCAGTTATATAATACCTTAAGATTTATATGGAAGGATTCCATTAAAATTCACACTAATCATATTAAGGGTAAGGGTGGCACTGCTATCCTCATCAATCCAGTTTGGTGTGACTTTGTTTCCCAATCTTGGGCTTCTCCTTGTAACAGGGCTGTATGGGTAAGCATTGACAAAAATGGAGAAAAGTTTGGTGTATGTTATGTTTATGCTCCAAATGATTATAAAGAGAGGGGTGCTCTGTGGGAATGGCTTGCATCCAGGCTCCCCAAAATCCCTTGGATTTTTGCTGGGGATTTTAACATGGTGGAAAACATGGAGGACAAAGTGGGGGAATGAAACTAGACTGGAAGGGCAATAAGAAATACTTTTGGCTAAGACTTAAGAAGTCTCTTAGACTGATTGACCCCCTAGAAGGTGCTAAAAGCAGAAGTAAAGGTATTTGGTTCTCCTGGTGCAATGCTTAATCTGGAGGCAAGAGAATATATTGCAGATTGGACAAGTTTTATGTAAACAAAGAATTCTTTCAATTTAAATGGCCTCCTGAGGAGTATGCAGTTAAGGTCATGCCTAGTTCTCTTTTAGACCATCATCCAATTAGTGTAGAAATTGTTCCTATCTCTCATGACATGTCAGCTAAAGTAAAACAGCCTAAGCCTTTCAAGCTTAATGTTATGTTATTAGATGTGGAAGATTGTAGCCATGGGGTTATATCTATAAGGAACATCTTGAAGGGTTGGAAAAGGCACGAATATTCAATTCAATATTGGTCTAAACTTGTCAAAGCTTGTCAAGGAATATTTCAAATGTGTGGTAAAAAATTGGCCTTGGATAGAAGAAGAGAGGAAAGATTGTTACAAACTCAGTTTTTGGAAGCAGAAAAAAAGGCTCAGGAAAATCCCTTTAATGAAGAGTTGGTGGCATCGATGGGTGCTGTTAAAAATGGCCTCAGATACTTTGAAAACTTGAGGGCTCTTAGTGCAAAAAATAGGGCCAAACTAAATTGGATCAAAGGAGGTGATAGGGGATACAAATATTTCTTTAACATCCTAAGGAATAAATTTAGACAAGAACATGTGGAAATGGTTTTAGAGAATGGTGTTGAAGTGACTGATCAGGAAGGTATTAAGGAAGTTTTTATGCACTTCTATGAGTCCTTATTTAAGGCAGATGATGGAAGTACCAGTTGTGTTGAGGCTCAGAAACTATGTGCTGATATTTGCCCCAGAAAAATAGATAAGGATATGGCCAGTAAGCTGAAGAAAAGTATATCCAAAGAGGAGGTTAGAGATGCCATATTTTCTATGAGTTCTGACAAGTCTCTAGAGCCAGATGGGATGCCCGTGGAATTCTATAAAGTTAATGTTGATTGGGTGGTAGACGATCTGCTAGAGGTGTATGAAGAGGCCATAAAGAAAGGCTCACTGGGCAAAGAAATTAATAAATGAGTTATTAAATTGTTGCCTAAAGGTGGGGATAAATCTAGCTTGAAAAACTAGAGACCTATTACCTTGCTTAATGTGTCTTACAAAATTGTGGCCAAAGTGTTGGCAAGGAGGCTTGTAGAAATACTGCTAGCTATTATTAATGTTACACAGACAGGACTCATTAAGGGTAGGTGCATTTTGGAGAATCTGCTGACTAGCTGGGAAGCTACACATTGGGCCAAAGTGTCCGCACAGAATGCTGGAATACTTTTACTTGACTTTGAGAAGGCATATGACAGAATAGAATGGTCATTTATAATTTGTGTACTACATGCTTTTAGATTTCCAAGTGAATTTATTAAAATGGTGAAGATGCTTTTTGCGGATGCTTCTACTCAAATTGAAGTGAATGGAGAGCTTACTAATTCGTTCCAAATAGGGAGATCTATAAGACAGGGGTGCCCTTTGGTACCAGCATTATTTGTCATTGCCTTTGAAGCCCTTTTCTATTTCTTGAGAACGGACAAAATTCCTAGAACCTTCAAAGGTATTGTACTCCCTGATGGATCTTCCTTGTTGAACATGCAATTTACAGATGATATTACTATCTACCTAGTCCTGGAAGAAGAAAACCTAATTAATTTGCAATGTAGATTAAACAAATTTTGTGCAGCCTTAGGGGCTAAAGTATCTTACTTCAAGTCTACTCTCCTTGGTTGGGATGATTCCCCACCTGGGTGGCTAGACTTGGAGTTATGGCAATGGGATGGTCCTAAGAAACTAGTGAGGTTCCTTGGTATTCCTTTCACTTTGGATCCTTCTCTAAAACAAATGTGGGATTGGTTGTATGCCAAAATTGAGATTAAACTTAAAGGATGGAATAGATAGGCTCTGTCCTTAGCGGGAAGGTTGCAAGTCTGTCAGAAAATTCTATCCGCTTACACAGTGTATCATGCTTCAATGTGGCTCTTTTCTAATTTACAAATAGAATGCATTCAAAAGGCAATAAGAAACTTTCTTTGGTCAGATGGGAAAGGTAATAGAAAAAAAATTGTGTTAAGTGGAGTTGGTGCTATACTGGGAAGGAGTTAGGAGGATTTGGCTTGAAAGATCTTAAGCTACAAGGTATGGCCTTGGTTGCAAAATGGATCATTAAGTCACTTGATGGTAATGAGCCCTGGAAGGTGTTGGTAAGGAATAATATAGCTCTGGCCAAACCAAGAAAAAGTCCTGGTTGGAGCAATCTGTACCCTCATGATTATCTTTTCAAGGATTTCAAAGTCAAACCGGTTGGATCTATGGTGTTTGCTTCTATATGGAGATCATGGGAAACCATTAAGAGTTGCATTTATTGGCCAGTTAGTGGTGAGGTCTCATTCAGATGGGAAGCTCATAGCCCCATCTAGTGGAATCTTAAGCATAATGATAGACCACTAGCACTTATCCAAGGCTGTTCAGGTTTGAAGTGGCATAAATTAGGCTTTTCCAATTTTTTTAATCTTCTTGATCATAATATTTGTAAGAGCTGGGGAAAATTGAAAGAAGAATTTGGTCTGAAAGAATCCCAAAAAAGAACGTATTATGTTCTGGTGGCTGCTTATTCAAGGAATCCTTGTCGATCAGCATTGTTGAATGAGGGGGATTGGTTGAATAAGCTTTCTTGGAAGGATGGTTGCAATGTGTTAGTGTGCAAGGCTAGAAGGATATACAGGATCCTTAGTAGCTCTAACCAAATCTTGGAGCATTGTGCCAAGTCTTGGGATTGTGTCTTTAGTTATAAAAGGTTAAGCCATGTCTTTAAATCATTTTGGGGTAGGTCTTTGGAACCTAAAAAGGGATGTTTCAGATGGCTCTTAATGTTAAATAAGATTCCTATTGGGGTAAATAGTTTTGTATGTAAAATGTGTAATATCTTTGAGACTTGTGATCACATTTTTTTTAAATGTCCTTTTGCTGTCCAAATTTGGGAAATGTTTTTGGGGGATAATGTGGATAGGGTTGTCTGTAATCCATTGGTAAAAATTAGAATCTTGATTGGTTTTATTTCTGACTTTGACTCTAATTCTAATCTATTCTGGTTAGTTATGACAACTGAAGTTCCATGGGCATTGTGGAAAAAGAGAAACCAAGAGCATTTCCAAGACAAGCAAAGAATGCTTACTGAGTCTAATAAGAGACTCACCTAAATTGATATATATTTTTAGGTTGTAGTTGCTATGGAAGGGCAGATGAAGGTTGTTGCCAAGGATTCCAAACGAGAAGGGGCCCCGCAGACATCAGAGGTTTTAGCTATCGATAAGTTTATTGAGCAGGGTTTCAAAGATTATAATAGAATGCACTAGTCGTTTGTTGAAAAATTAGAGTTGATGCAGATGTACTTCAACAAAATAGGCTTATATCAGAAGGAGAGGAAGTTAGACTCACGACTGGATGAAAGCACATTAGACAACCGGCCTATTCTTGACAACTAGAAGATATTTGTGGATGATGATGGTAGCTTGCATATTGGAATAGCACCTGAAGCAGAGACCGATCCCATGGATCTTATTGAGACCGCACCTCTGTCACAGGTTGATCCCTTTGAAGAAATAGAAGATCTCAATGATGCAGACTAGGAACTTTCAAGTCTGACAAATTTTGAAGTACATTTTGTATTAAGCAGTTCATAGAGATAAGCTTTAATGTGAGACTTGATCGATTATAATATGTATAATCCAGACCTACAGTTTTATTTTTTTGGTGGCTCCCTTGGCCACAAAATTGTAATGCTACCTTTCATTTTGGTAATACTAAAGATCTATCTTCAATCCAAAAAAAAAAATTAATGGATATAACAATAAAGCGACATAAATTAACAAATCTATATAAATACAAGTAATAGTCAAACATAAATCACAAAAATATGAAATGAAATAAGGTAGAGCAAAAGAATATTGGAGAAGCCTAGGAATTATTTGAAGTTGCATTATATTTTATACATTTTTGTATAAAGGTTTCAATTTAATTTTCTTTTCTTTTCTACTAATTTTTTGGTTATGCCGAGAGGTGTTCCTACATTCACAGCATAGATGGAGAACAAGAGCTGAAAGATTCATAAATAGATTCAGATTCTTTGAAATTTTATAATATTCTAATAAAAATAAAAATATAAAAGAAGAGAAGGTGAAAGGAATAAAAGAAAAAATATAAAAATTAATGTAGTGCTGATTTATAAAAATTAATGACGGTTAAATAATATTTTATTTATTGTAGAATAATTTATTTTATAACTATATTTTATTAGGATTTTATCATATGAAATATAAAAGGATCAAAATGTATTGACAAGCGTAACAGTAAGTAACCATTTATAAACATGAGTGATACTAAATACTCTTTATGGTATAATTCCTTTTTTGGAACATGTTGGAAATTAAAGGCATCCAATTGTTTTGATTCTCGGGATCTAAGAGTATGGCAAGGTAGCTACCACCAACATTATTGCTCCTGGGCTTTAGGATTCCCCTTCGTCAATGTAGGGTTGATTCCTATCATTTATGAGTTGAGATTGACCATCCTATTCTTACATCTATAATCTTTGTTGACAACAAGAATGGAGATGATAATAATTTTTTTGGGGCAATTATAGCTTCATTCTTCACATAAGTAGGCTAATCTTTGATAATTAAAAGGCAATTACAGCTTCATTCTTCACATAAGTAGGCTAAGTTCTCATAATTAAAAGGTTGATAAGGGTACCATTAATGGGAATTCCATTGAGAGGCTTTGCAATGTATCTTCATACCTTATGTCTTTCAAGAAATAAATCATTGAGTTTCATACAAAATTTGAGGCAAATAATATTCTTTCTATGTGGAGAGTACGTGTGAATATGACTACCATATCGAATGTAAAGGCCATTGCTCCTATGGTAACCAAGTCGGGAACTTTCAAAGCAAAAATGAATACTACACAGGCATCTGAAGGTCAATCGGACAAAACTGATAAAGATGGCCAAGGTAGTAAAGGATAAAAGGTGGAACAAGATGAGGAGATTGAAGCAGAAAAAGATGTTCATTTGTTTAGAAGAAAACAAATGAAGATAAGTTTATTTTAATCTTTTATTCCAAGAAATAGTTATAAGCATGGGGTAGTTTTGATGTTATTCCTATATAAGGAATGAAAATGGAAGTGTAAGGGTCTTTTGGCGAAATTGATTCGTGATTAGATCATTGGGAGTAAATATATGTTTCTAAATATTAAGTTTCTAAACATTGTGAAGGTTGAAACATATCATAGTATAGACTCTGTAATATTCCTGGGGAACGGAATATTGTGTTCCATTTTTGCTCATTAATACAAGGGAATGGTGGACATTGAGTCAATTTTCTCTCTGTTTTTGTTTTGTTATGGATTCTTCTTATGTTGAGTTTATGACATTTTGAGTATAGAAAATCTTGCATGATTTTTGTGTGAGGTATTGATAACTTGCCTTAATTTATATATATGCTATATGGGTGTCTTCACTCTTACATTTGATTGATGCTATGGTGGCTTTACTATAATCAATTTTGGTATATCCTCCAATTTCTCTTCATTCTTATGTCTGGATAAATCTGTGATGATTCTGCATTTCTTGGAATTACATTTTAATTTTCTGTGGATGTATTGGTCATTCACGAGTGTTTATTTATTTTCATATTATCAAAAAAATACCTTTCCCTCTTTCAGGTTAAAAGTGTACCCTCGCAAATCTAAAATTTCATCTTACGAAGGGAGTTGCCCCTCTTCCAAATGCAGAGGGCGATTGTGAAATCTATTCTCAATTCATCCAACTATTAGTAGGATTGTTGTTGTTGCAAGGGCGAGTCTTATAAATAATATCGTGACAAATTTGTTTACTAGCATATTTTATGACTCTATTGGGGACTAAAATAGACATTATTGAGGTCATCTTTTTCACTCAAGGGAATCTTTGTGTCGATTGCAAGAGAGATTCCATCAAGCCACCCTACTATTCCATTTAATACCTAAGAATTTAGAGCCCCCTAGCATGAAGAAACAAAGAGAGTCCCTAATCACAAAACCTTCTCTTATCTCATGGATTACACTTGGAGGTCCCATCAAAGTTTAACTTCATCCCTATCTTCTATACCAATTTGCAAGATGACCAATATTTGTATTCCCTCTTACCCTATATAAAAGGAATTCTTAAATAAATGTTAAAATAAATAGTGTTTGTCTTTTTAGATCTATCTACTTACCTATTTATATGTCTATATGTCTATTTAGTAATTTACATAGATATTAAGAATGATATTATATAGAAAAAAATATAACTTTTGCAATAAAAGTTAAAAGTAAATAATTTGTTGTGCATGATTTCTATGATTTATTACATTACTTTTGAAAAAATAAAATAGCTCTTCAATAAAAGATAAAGTAAATAATATCTAAACTAAAATAGTTTTAAAAGTTAAAATGAACAATTTGTCTATATGTCTTTTCTTATATATTTGCTTACCTATTTATGGGTCCATGCTTGTGTGCAGTAGTTAAATAGACATTACAAAATGATGTTCATATAATTAGTATAGATATCTTAAATAAATCTATCTAAAAAGAGATCAATTTCAAGTTATTTTATTTGCATTGAGTTATTTTATTTTACATTACAACTATTTTATTTATTAAATACATGGACACATAAATTTTGTTGTATCTACATTGTTTGAATGTGATTGGCTTCTTTAAATGTAAATTATTTATAACATTACCCTAAAAAATTACACACCCTTTCCTTTCATTTAATATATACAAAATAATATTTGATTTTCTAACATTTGAAAAGGAGAAGGAATGATACTTGCTTTGGTTGTAAAATGTCTCTTAGCATTAAATATATTGTAAAGGAACATACTTTTTATACCAATTTAAGTTAATTAAAAGAATGCATACATTATATATAAATTTCAACCTAGATTAATTCATAACAGTTGCCAATGATGAAATAATATATTATAATATTTCTACAATAGATAATTTAATTATGTCTATCTAAAATTGTTGAGATATATCTATCCTATATAACAAATTCAATATAGGTGCATCATATCTCTCAACATATTTTAGGTAGATATATTTAAGATACTTATGCTAGTTAATTATTAAATATTAATTTGATATATAAATGGTTATCAAATTAAAGTTAAAGAGTTTTTGTGAAGACACTCATGCCATTATAGTTTACCCCTTGGCCTCTTAATATTGGTAGCAAGGTAGAAGCATAATTAACTAAAGTCAAATAAAACTAGCATACCTATCTTTAGAAAATCTATGTAAAAGTATTGTATTTGTGATTAAAATGGAATAGGCGCTTCCAGAATGATATCTCTAGAAGTCTTTTACATAGATTTTCTAAAGATAGATATGCTAGTAGATTTATGTATTTAAGATATCTATGTTAGTTTTAATATATTATTGATTTGATTGATTAAATATAGTATATTTACATAGGTTTTTGCTAAATTATATTTTGCTTTATAAATGAAAATGAAATATTTTTTACTCAAATGTGATATAAATGAAATAGTAATATCCTTTACATAGATTTTCCTATAATAAATGTGGCAGTTCTACACCATTTATCTAAATTTGTAAATTTTTAAAGAATATTAAATAATAAAATGTTTTATATTTTTTAATTGAAATTCTTATAACTAACTATACTTCAAATTTATATCATTATAGGTTTTTATTTTCCCCATCATTACTAAGTAGAGTACATAAAGGAGTCAATATTCTCAAAGAGGTATTGCTCTACAAAATATAAGCCTTCTAAAATTCAGGATAGGTTATAGACATTAATATTAATTAATTTAACGCATGTTTCAGTGTTATTATGTTACCATTTTTCTCTTCTCTTTTCAAATAATTTTGAAGTATAATTTACTTTCTTTTTAAAATTTAAATTTAAGTATATTTTAAAGTTAAATTTTTATATTAATATGTATACCTAATTTCTGAGGTTTTATAATTTTATTATTGTTGAGAGGATCCATGTTTTTATACATTAATTAGAACATATTTCCTAAAAAAAATCCTATATTAAAAATGAATAGTGGGATATTGTAGAGGAGTTCAAAATATGTTATAATTTTCATTTCAACAAACTATTTTGTAGTATAATAGAAAAAATTCAGCAAACTCTTTTGTAGTATAATAGAAAAATGTCAACAAATAGAATATGGGGTATTGGAAACTATAATGAAAATTATCTAAATTTCCTTTAGAATTTATAATAATTTTTTTTAATGTGATGATATAATGAAAGTTCATATAATTTGGAGTGGATGTACATTATGAGCCATCTTAGTATGTATAATAGAAAATAATTGAATTTCTGGTAACAACCTTCACAAATATGTCTTTAAAGAAAAGTTCACAAACCCAAATACAAATTGAAAAAACCTCTTAACATAAATTGATAATCATGTATACTCACATCAATTAATAATTAAAAACAATACCTATATCTTTTACATTAGAATATTAAATAGAAGATCAAATTTAAATATTTAAACACCATATAATTATTAATTTGATTATAATTATTTAATATAATAGAAAGTTATCTTAAATACATTTATTTAAAAGATGTGGCTTTACCATTTATATTGAATTTTTACATAAGAACACATAAATAAATAAATAGGACATAAAATGCTATTTTATTTACTATACATATAATTTTAATTTTTACTTAAGAACTATTTTATTTTTATTTTTATATTTTAAAATCTTTTACATGGATAACTATTTTCTTTTTCAACAATTTTTAAAAAGTTATATGAAAATAAATTATTTACTATATATCTTTAAGTATACAACTATTACAATATTTTAATTAACTATTTTTTTTATTATTCAAGAGTTGTTTTATTTACTACACTAAATAAGTAGAACCATGCACACAATTCAAATGTACCAATTTTAATATATTTTGTTTCAACATTCTTATTCTTATTTTTACTTTATTACTCTTCTTTTAATTTTCTACTTCTTTTTCCTTGTTTATTATTGGAAGCTTTTGTATTTTGAATAATATTTTTGTTTAATTCTATTTTATAAAGAATAATTAATCTTATATTTATATATACATTTTAATTATTTTAATTGAAAAATTAAAAGACACTATTTTCAAAAAAATCACCACTATTAACTAATAATCATACAAATACAAATATTTCATACATAACTTAATAATTAACTTTAAAAAATTACATTTTATTATTATAATATATTAATATTTCAAAACACACATAAATATAATTTTAATTAATTTTATATTATATTAAATAATTAACCTAATTTTAACTTAAATCCAAAAACTTGAAAATAAAATAATAAACCTTATAAAGAGTTTTTCTTTATTAAAGAACCTAACAAGAATTAACTTATAATTAAAGAACTTAAAATAAATAACCAAAAATTTATTTTAACTGAAGCAATTAAGTCGCCCTCAACCGTTCAAGGACTAACCGCTTAACAAACGTTGGAAACAAATTTGGTACAAAATAATGCAAAGTGAATCGACACTCCTCTTAAATATAATTTTTCATTCCCTTCCATGCTTATTTATTCTTACCAGCTCCACAATCATTCTCATTCTCACGTGAAGCTTTAACTCCCTGCATCTACTCCATACGTTCCATTAAGAACAAAGTCCTACTAATTTGAAACAATTTTCAAAAACATTAAGGGACATTTTGCATCTACTTATAATAAGTTTGATCCTTTTAATCTTGATACAAATAAGAGTTTTTTATGCATCCAATTTTACAAATTTTAATTTTGCCTTGTTAAATTTTAGGATGTCTAATAAATCTAATTCATGCACTCTGTCTCATAATTCTAGATTAAACTCAAATTATAGAAGATTATCAACTTCTAGAAGTAGTTCTTTAGAACCTTTAATGAGAAGAACATCTTTACCACTAGTTGAGGTGAAAAAAAATGAATCCACGTCAGAATATGTAGATAAAAAGGTTGTAGCAACAATTGGGAAAAATAATATATCTAAAATGGCTAAAAAACCTTCAAGTCAAATGTACTCAACACCCTCAAAGAAAACAAGTTCCAACAAAAAGGTTTTAAGAAATTTCTTGGCTTATTCTTCATTTCTATGGCTTGCACTCAAATTTATTTAAGGGTAAAATGCATGTAATATGGTTTGATTATATTGCAGAGAGATTCACTTGAAGGTCATTCCACCCCTAATCTCTCACATTCAAAGAAAGTTAAACAAGAACATAGTCACGAAAAAAGCAATGGTACAAGGACACACCATCATCATACAAGGACAATCCATGTGTCTAATGTAAATATTTTTATATTTAATTAACTTCCTAAATAAGGATTTTGATTATTGCCTCAATTATTAGGTTAAATATATGTATTAACTCTTATAGGTTCACCATAGAGCAACAGAGGAGGACATAAGAAAGCTTTTTTCAATATGTGGCGAGGTGCTTAATGTTACCATGTTGAATCAACTATCAGATGGAGTGCCAATAGGGTATTCATTACATCTCTGAATATATTTATTTATGGCCTCTTTCTTCTACTTGGCTTGTGTATTACAGGATTACAACACCTCTTTGTTGATTTTAATTAAAACTAAAATGTTATAAAGACTATAATGCTATTCATTATAAATAAATAAAGTCACACTCTCAAAAGCCATGGGTTATGCAACTAAATAGACTAAAGAAGTTGTAGACAAGGCATTGATATTAATCTTATTGCAGAGGAGCAAACATTGAATATACTACTAAGGAAGCTATAGACAAGGCATTGAGCTTAAATGGAAATAAACTTATGAATAGAAATTTGAAGGTAACCTCAAAAATTTCCGTTGCTTATCTATTGTTTAAATAATTATACAAAATCAATTTCTCATGGCGCACTACAACTAATAGTGTTATTTTTTGTGTTTCCAAGATTACACCCATCTACCATCCTAGTGAAGATAAACAACATGAAGATTTAAGATTAGATGTTTTAGAGATGGAAAATGAAATTGACCATATGCGATGGAATCTTGAATTAGTGGCAAAGAGGATGTTTGATAATCCTTATACCCCTTCTATTCGTGAAGAAGGGCTATATTCACATTTACAAAATGTTGTTAAGGAAAAACAAAATAATGTTCAAGAAGCACAAAATAATACTCAGCAATCATTGAAGACTAGTGAAGAAGAAAATGATTCAGAATATTATTCAGCAACAAGTGAAGATAGTAGTACTGAGAATTCTCAAGCATAACTTAATGTGGACATTTGTTTTTGTTTTAAAACGCTAATGCGTGAGGAATATTGATATGTGAAAGCTATGATACTATAATATTTTTTTAGAAAGTTATTAAATTCATAGATGAATTTAGGTTTGCATTAACTTTTATTGGGAGAATTATACTAAAAATTGTAAGTTTATTCAAAAATAAAATGTAGGTTCTAAGCTTGACTCGTGACCAATTATTTTACTAGAGTTGGCAAATAATATGTTGGTTTTGATTTTTTAATGCAACTTTTTTTAAAAATAAAAAAATTCTACATGGATTGAGATATATAAGTATTTTTTAATGTATTTATCTACTAGGCATATAAACATAGTGTATTTAAAAAATAAATATTAATTAAGTAATAAAATAATATTGAGAAAAAATAAATTTTTAAAATCATGAGAGTTACTTATGGATTGGAATTTAGGCGAAGGTTTTTTGGCTTTGCTAGGGTTTTCTTTCGACCTCCCCTTGCGTATGTCATACTATAGTGTTATGTAGGTAATTCTTTGTGTTAGCTTGCATTTATTGCTGTGCATTATCATTCACTAGGAATGAGGGCATTTTTCTGCCTTTTAAATGTTCTCAGCCTTTCATTCCTCTGTAGCTACTATTGTTGGAGTTGAAGGTTTGACGATGAACACCAATGGCTCCTCCACTGCCCAAGTGGCCCTGAAAATTTGTTCCCAAGGTGTTTCATGAGGTATGTCCTATGATTCACCCCCTGATATTGTGCTTCCAATACTGAAGTTTGATAATGTGTTATCTGACTTTTTCTCCAAAATGGAAAAGAAAGATGTTTATGAATAACCCTCTAAAATTATAAGAAGATAAAGTTTATTTACCCTTTATAATTAAAAGTGAGATAGAAAATAAAGGATATTATGATCCTTTGGTTAAAAGGGAGATAAATAAAGAATAATTATGAAAAATCCCTTTTAAAAGGGTGGAGTTATTATGTTTATTAAACCATTATTAATGACAACCTTTGTGAAAATGTGTGATAGTTTAGAAATCATCTTTAAAAGGTTATATAAGGCATTTGTGTGAGACTTGAAATGGGCATGGAGAACACTCAAGGAAAGATAAGGAAAGAAAGACAAGAAATCACGAAAGAGAAGGATTATAGATTTGATACCAAAAAGTATACAAGAGAGTATACAGAAATCAGAGGGCACAAATGAGTGAGGATTAGGGTCTTTGGCTGGGCACTGAGTATTTAGAGAAGGGGCACATAGAGTGTGTCCAACTTGGGGTACAACGTACACCTGGGAGTGTCTTGGCCAGAGCTATGTTTATTTATGCTATGAGGCATGGTTGGTTCTATGTAAGAACCGGTTCCTCCGAGAGTGCTTCTTTGTTAGGAACAATCATGACCTGTGATCATTTCTCTGAGTGTTGTATAACATCATCTCATTGCTTCACAGATAAGTGATACATATATTTATTTGGAGGAAATGTTGCATTGATTAAATTATTGTTGCAAATTGATGTTATTAAAGTTTATTGATGAAATATTTGGTTGTGCAATGTTAATTGCTATGTTTTAACATTTATTCAATATATGGAAAATAAATTAAATTATTTCTATTTCAAATAATTTACCTTAAAGTGCATTAAATATTATATGAGGACTTTATAGTTGTTAAGAAAATAATAAATTTATGGTAATGAATGTTACTTGGGTGAAAAGGAGATCACATTTGGTATTAGAGCCTAAACAATCTTGTGCCTGTGAGAAGCCTTCTCTTACATGTAAAGATAGACTATTATGGGGATTGACAATATTGTGGATTACATCCTTGAAGAAACTCATTCAATTAGTGAGGAGATTGAATGCTACAATCAGTATCGGTGTGTGGATTCTTTCTTGACAACTACTTCTCCCTAGCAACCTTGTTATTCTTTGTAGCATGGTCTGTGTTTCAATCTAAATATTCAAATTAGATTGAGGAAGAGGTAAGTTGACTAATAGTATGATCTAAGTTGAGAAAATAATCACCTAGTAAGTGAAGATTAAAACAATAAAAATAATAATAAAATAAAAATAAAAATAAATGACATGACCTATGTTTACACTTAAAGAGAGAATGGATAAAATGCCATCTATCATTGTAGTGATTGATATTGTTATGATCTTAATGTCATTTTACCTTCTCTCAACATTAACCTTGCATCAAAACTAGACTTTCTCTTAGGATGCAAAAGAGGTGTGTTACTCAATTTTAGCTTGGTAATACAAATAGAAAAATTATCTTCAAACAAGAAGGTTGACAATTGATAATTGTTGTAGCTATTCTTGTCATTGCATCAATTTGTTTAGTCATATACTAGATGAGAATCCTTAACCATTTTTTTCAAAATGGCAATATCCATACATGTCCTTTATTAAATTCTTCACACTTACAAATTGCCTACAAAATCATAAAGCAATAAAGCTTTGTTGTTTGTAAACAATCTATGGATTATAGTCAAACAAAGTCTTCCATAAATCTTGATTACAAATTATCTAGCATTATTGTTATTACATTACCAATATGGAAAGTATTCATCCACTTCAATGATAGGTTATTCCTTTCATGAATGGTTATAATCAAGTCAAAATAATATCCATTGAGTGTTACAATTGTGTGGATAGTCATACTTGAATTCCAATCTACAATAAGATCAATCAACATAACTTAGTTAATGATCATCTCAAGCTATAACATTGTCACATTGGGCTTAATATAATGATTACATTTTAAATAATTCTTCTGCTTATGAAAACCATTTCAATATTGAAGTTTAAAACTATTGTTGACATCTTATTTGAAATACAATAAGGATACGCTTTTCACCATGACAATGACATTTTTATACACAACCAACATCATTTACCACCACATCATGTCTTCAAACATCGTGACCAATGCCCACATCCCTACGCCAACTCTTACCCAAAAAAAAGGTTTTCAGATTTTATACATAAAATGACACCGTACATGTGACAAATAGTATTCAAATGATAAGACTTGTCACCTGAACGACATCAGGAAGATGTTTTTCGATAGTAATGAAGGGTTGTTCTTAAATATCATCCACTTCAACAGTCAAAGGTCAATTTTGGCCAATAAAAGTATGACAAATATTTAACACTTTTTATTGTGAATGAGGTGTAAAATTGCTATTGATTGTTTGCCCATTGAAATGGATGATATTTAAGTAGAGTGGCATTTTGTTCGTAAAATCTTGTTTTAAATTCTTTCAACTTATCATATCTATATACCTCGCAAGCAGAAAGAGCACAACCAATGCATGAGGCTTTTGATATTCAAAAGTGTGAACTATTTTTGTTTAAACTCTTGAATCTTAAGCTAATTTTGTTGCTATTAAAAATAGGACGCACCGCATGATAACTATTCCATTTTTCACAACAAAAACACTTTCAAACAAACCGAAGGAGCAAATGATATGAAGGACACTCCCCCTATCACACTTCATTCCGAACCAAATAAACTTTATTCAAGGAATGTTTTATCCATGAACAATAACTTCCTTCCATTGTTTTCTATATTTGGATTGTAATCTTTGTTATGGTTATTCTTAAATATCATCCACTTCAACAGTCAAAGTTCAATTTTGGCCAATAAAAATTGGACAAATATTTACCATTTTTTGTTGTGAATGAGGTGTAAAATTACTTAGACTGTTTGACCATTAAAGTAGATGATATTTAAGTAGAGTGATCTTTGTGAAATAGAGAATATCAACTTTTCGAGAAAAAATTATCAATGAAATATCTAGTCATCCCCTCTATGAATCACTAATACTTAAAATTCCGAAGACTATGAATCACCAATACGATAATCTAACCAAAACTATGAATCTGGTCCGAAGACTCGGGGAAGAAGGAAATGTGCCAAATCTGGCCAGATGGTGTGAAAAGTAGTTGATTTCACACGAGAGTAAGGCTCGCAGAGAGATAGATGGACCAAATCGGGGGTGACTGAACCGGTCCAATTGATTAATGCTTAATGCAATTGATGGTCTAATCGATAACAGTGCTTGAGAGGGAAACATATGACACTTCTAGGGTATAATAAAAATTTTATCCAAACGTTGAACTTGACTGTACTACATAAACTAGTAGAGATGTACATTCAATAAAGATTGAATTGCTCGATTATGACAATAGAGTAGAGTGGCCAGTGTGATGTGTCACATGATTTAGGAAATAACTAAAAACTTTAGTCGACAAGACACCATTGCATGTTTTTACATCTAAGTGTAATTGTCCTAGTGGGTTGCATGCATGATTTTAAAAACTAGTCCTTATTATGTTACAATACTAAAAAAAATAACCAATAGATAATACCTTATATAGCAGCAAGGGAGGGAAATAAACAAATTGTGAAAAACATTCTTGAGTTTGAGAAATATGAATATTGTTAAAAAAAGTTTTGGCCATTGTTATTAATTCTCATTGTGATTAGAAATTGGTTTGTTACTACCTTGTAAGGTAAAGGTAAGGAAACAATTAAACTATTTGCGTTATTGGTCCTTCACTGTTTTTCGTTTCCTTTGAGTACATTTAAATGAGATAGAAGCCCTTATACACAAATTCATGCCCTATTTTAGATGTAATTACTAATGCTAATTATGAGACTAATATGATTACTAAAATCTGACCAAAGGTGTTAAAGGGGTTGATAGTGAATCAAGGTTTTACTATTAGGCATACAATGAAGGTCTTTGACAAATCAAGGTTTGATATTAAGCACGTAAACTATGATGACTACGATGGGAACACACACCCTATACAAAGTGATGGAAGATACTTTGGACACTCCAATCATGGTTTGAGGTTTCATTAAGAGTCAATATCAAGATTATTGTTAATAACTATCATCATTAGAGGATAATGGGGTTGTCCATTACAATTTTTGTTACACCTTAGCAATTGGCAAAATGAGATAAGAAATTACACATGTTTCTTGAATATTAGAATATGCTAGGTAAAATAATTTTTATTAGGCCAAATTTGCATAGTTTCAATTTAAGTAGTACAAGAAGATAAATACAATGAAGAGTGTAGATTTTCATATCGTCCAAGGAATAGAGGTCATGGAAAAAAAAAAAATCACGAACCTTTCATTTGCATCTTACAACCAATGTTGGACTAGTATGTTAGTTGTTGTGGATTTTTTGACTCACATTTACTTTTCGCTCAATACCCAAGGAAGTTGTCTTCGACATAGATTTAGTTAATTGTTAGTTGTAATGGTGAACTTTGTATCTTCATGCTAATACCCATTTGGTTTTGTGTCTATTTTTAAGAAAGTAATTTTACTATGCTTGTTATGTCTTTAAAACCAACACCTTGATTTCTTACATAAGTTTATTTTTACACTGTGGGCCCATAACCCATAGGTCCTAGGATCATTTTTCACCTCTTAAACTTGGGACAATATGATGTTGTTATTGGAATGAGATGGATAGAATGAAATAATGTTTTTATAGGATGTAAAATTAAATAGTTTTTCTTAGGCTAAAACATAGGGGACATGTCCAATTATACAGGAGGGAGACAACCTCTAATTTTTCTTTTGATATGGAAGTTCAATGAGAATTATATTAGTATTAACCTATTATATACAAATTTAAGAATAGTTTGTTTGTTGTTGTTCTATTTTTACTAGGATGCTTTATTTGAATTCTTTGTACCATCTTTGTTTTATTGCCCTTTGTTATTGGACTTGATCAACCCAATAACCTTGTACGCATTTTGTATAAGACTGAGACCTAGGTCAAGTATTATAAACACCTTGTTGACAATAAAAGATCAGTTTACATTTGAATCCTTGTTAGATTTAGACTTGTCCCAAAAATTTATATGAGTGATTAAACATTGATGTATTTGTTTCTATTCAATTGTATTTGGTATATGAAAAGAGGATATTCATGTAGTCTGGAATGCATGACTATCATCTTTGAATGTATTTTGAGTATATGTACTTAGTGATGAGTGACTACATACTATAGGATATGCATGTCATTCACTAGGTAAGGGCTATGTGATTACATGATAATACTTTTGTGTATTAAAGTGGCACCTAAAAGATCAAAATATTTGCATTAAAGATAAGGTTACACATGAATGAAAAATTTAAAGATTATTTGATAAGAGATTTAGTGTACTCTCTTGTATCAGCTTCTCAAGTATAAATTCATGGTCTATTTCATGTGAAAATATACTTATGCTTGTAATCATGTTATTGATTAACAAAGTATTTCTATGGGATCTAATTTTGGTTTCAATTAAAATAAAAGAGTTATTGAAAAGATCCAAATTTTGAGAAATATAATTATAGATGAAGTTAAAATATTCATTGTGGTATTGATAGTGTTACATCCACACTTACTTAACTAATTGTTTGTGTTGAAATATGTTGTAGATACAACTTGAGCTACTGAGGACAACAACTGATTTACAAGGGGAGAAATGTTATGTGACTTTTTCTCCAAAATGGAAAAGAAAGATATTTATGAATACCCCTCTAAAATTATAAGAGGATAAAGTTTATTTACCCTTTATAAAAGGGAGATGAAAAATAAAGGATATTATGATCCTTTGGTTAAAAGGGAGATAAATAAAGAATAATTATGAAAAAACCCTTTTAAAAGGGAAGGGTTATTATGTTTATTAAACCATTATTAATGACAACCTTTGTGAAAAGGTGTGATGGTTTAGAAATCACCCTTAAAAGGTTATATAAGGCATTTGTGTGAGACTTGAAATGGGCATGGAGAACACTCAAGGAAAGATAAGGAAAGAAAGACAAGAAATCATGAAAGAGAAGGATTATAGATTTGATAGAGGAAAGTATACAAGAAAGTATACAGGAAAATATACAAGAAAAGTATACAAGAATCGGAGGGCACAAAGGAGTGAGGATTAGGGTCTTTGGCTGGGCACTGATCATTTGGAGAAGGGGCACACAGAGTGTGTCCAACTCAGGGTACAACGTACACTAGGGAGTGTCCTAGCCAGGGCTGTGTTTTATACCGTGAGGCATGATTGGTTCTGTGTAAGAACTGGTTCCTCCAGGGGTGCTTCTTTGTCGAGAATAGCGGGGACCTGTGATCATTCCTCTGAGTGTCGTATAACAACATCTCAGTGCTTCACAGATAAGTGATATATATTTATTTACAGGAAATGTTGCAAATGTTGCATTGATTAAATTATTGTTGCAAATTGATTTTATTAAAGTTTATTGAAGAAATATTTGGTTGTACAATGTCAATTTCTATGTTTTAACGTTTATTCAATATATGGAAAATAAATTAATTTATTTATATTTCAAATAATTTACCTTAAAGTGCATTAAATATTATATGAGGACTTTATAGTTGTTAAGAAAATAATAACTTTTTGGTAAATGAATGTTACTTGGGTGAAAAGAGATCACATAATGCAGGTATAAATGGCTTGAAAATTTTACCTTGATTGGGTATTTTGTGCGTAGAGTTCCACATGAAAGCGTATTGAGTTAGTCCATTATACATCATTTAACCACGTGCATAATAATAGTGTCATATATAATATTCACAACATATAAAATAATATAAATCAAATGCATTTTCTATTCAAACACAACATAACTTTAATCACACTAACTAACTATCTTTCTACTTGAAATTAAATGATAAATATGTTTGCTTAAGAACGGGGTGTGACATATCTCCCCCCTCAAAAATCATCATCCCCGATGATTGTGTCCATATCAAAACAAAATTAAATAAAGAAGTTCTTTTACATCATGCTTGAAAAAAAATATGTGGAAACTTTTGATAAAAATCATTGTAATCCTCCCAGGTAGCATTTTCCTATGAATACTAGTCCCACTAGACCGTGGATTGAGTAACCTCTCTGTTATGCAAGTGGAGCTTGCGTACCTTGAGCACCTTGAGAGAATCGATCATGACCACTCCTAGGTCCTGTACCTAGAGAGCATTCCAATCAAGTATATGATTAGAGCCTGATATATTTTTTTTCAAATATGACACATCGAAAACATCATGGATTCTAGCAAGAGATGGTGGTAGATCTATCCTGTAAGCAACCGGATTAACCACTTTTAGGACTTCAAAAGGTCTTACAAATCTTGGTGCTAGTTTGGAAGATTTTTCAAACTTGATAGGGCTCTTATGCGGTTTGACTAGCAAGAGAACTTTATCACCTATTGAAAATTGTTGGAGTGTATGCTTGACATCAGCATAGCTTTTTTGTCTATCATTTGCTTACGCCAATCTTTCTCTTAGCAGCTTTACTTGCTCTTCCATCTCTAATAGCATTTATGGCCCAAGGCAAATCCTATCTTCTAGCTTATCCCAGCTTATAGGAGTTCTACACTTTCTTCCATACAATGATTCAAATGGGGCCATCTTAATTGCAGAATGATAAGAGTTATTATATACAAATTCAACTAATGGAAGATACTCTTCCCACTTATGTATTGTTGATCCATGCAATACACCCTCAACAAATCCTCCAGTATTTGATTAACTCTCTCAGTTTGACCATCTGTCTCGGGATGATAAGCTAAGCTTATATTCAATTGTGTTCCCAATGCTAAGAACAAGGTATGCCAAAACCTTGAGGTTATTCATGCATCTCTATCTAAGATTATCTTTTCAGGCACTCCATGTAATCTAAAAATTTATTGTTTGAATTTCTTGGCTAAGATGGGTGCCACAACTATAAGATTCCCAGGTATAAAATGGGCTACTTTGGTAAGTTCAAGTCAACCACAACAAGAATAGCATCATGTTTATAACGTGACATAGGCAATTCCTAGACAAAATCCATACTGATTACCTGCCATTTCCATTTAGGTATGTCATGGGGATACAATAGTTCTGTCGGATGTTGATGTTCATCCTTAACTTGATGACATTCTAGACACCCTGCCACAAATCTTGCAGCATCCTTCTTCATTGCCTTCTAAAAATAAATTGGCTTCACATTAGCCAACAATTTTGTCACTCCATAGTGACCGAATATGGCACAGAATGCACTTCTTTCCATACCATGCTTCTCAAATTTCCCTGATTTGGAACATAAATTTGGTTGTTATATCCTAACAATCCATCAGGTTCAAAATAAAACCCTTCATACCTTGTATCTTAGGGATTTTCTGATAGAGCTTTCAGAATCTGCTCATAATATTCGTCTCTGACTGATTTCTTCAGTACCTAAGCTTAGAAATTAGAGTGCACTGACACTATTGCCACAATATGCTCTAACCATAAGCTTTCATAATCTACTCATAATATTAGTCTCTAACTGATTTCTTCAGTACCTAAGCTCAGAAATTAGAGTGCACTAACACTATCAACCACTTGATTTTCTTTGCCCTTAATATAATTAATCTCAAAATCATAGTCAAAGATAAGCTCTAACCATCTTCTCTGTCAGGCATTAAGGTTTGGTTGCATGAAGATGTATTTCAAACCTTGATGGTTAGATTTTAGCTCAAATCGCTTTCCTAACAAATAGTATCTCCATACCTAAAGAGAATACACAATTGTTGCTAATTCTAGATCATGAGGAGCATAATTCTTCTCATAGGATCATAATTTTCTGGACTCATAGACTACAACTTGACTTTCTTGCATTAGCACTCCACCCAACCTTTCTCCTGAAGCGTTGGTCGCAACAACAAAATGACCCTCTAGGTCTGGCACTCTAAGAATTGGTGGTAAAGTCAAATTTTCCTTGAGAATATTAAAGGCCTCTTCACACTTACTAGACCATTCAAATCATTTTCCCTTCCTTTGTAAGGAAGTGATGGGATGAGCAATTCTAGAGAAGTTCAATACAAACTTCTTGTAATATCCTGCCAGTCCCACAAAACTTCACACTTCATGCACATTTTTAGGCGTAGGCCATTCCAAAATAGCCTTTACCTTTGAGGGGTCTACTACAATTCCCTCTACATAAATGATATGGCCTAAATATTGCACTTGTTTTTGAAAGAAAGTACATTTGGATAATATTCCAAAAAGTTTGTGCTCTCAGAGCCTTTGCAGAACTATTTACAAGTGTCGAATATGTTCTTCCTCATTACGAGAGTAGATAAGAATATCATCTAAAAACACCAAAATAAATTTATCTAAGAAATCTCTGAAGACATTTCTTCATTAAATTCTTGAATGTTGCTGGGGCATTGGTTAATCCAAAGGGTAAGACTGTAAACTCATAATGCCCATACCTTGTTCTAAAGGTAGTTTTATGAATATATTCATCTTTCAATCTCAACTGATGATAACATGATCTCAAGTCTATCTTGGAAAACAAAGTTGCTCCTCGAATTTGATCAAAAAAATCATCTATACGAGGCAAAGAGTACTTATTCTTTATCGTTGCTTTATTGAGCATATGATAATCTATACAAAGGCAATAGTATCATGCTTCTTTTTAACAAAAATTACAGGAGCTCCCCATGGCGAAACACTAGGTCTAATCAATCCTTTTGCCAATAACTCCTGAAGTTGATCTTTCAGTTGCATAAGTCCAGTGGTGGTCATTTGATAGGGTTCTTTGGACACCAGTTTGGTTCCAGGAATAATATCAATATAAAAACCAAAAGCCCTTTTTGGGGGTAGACCTAGAAGGTCTTCGGGGAATAAATCCTAAAAGTCATGAAGAAAAGGGTATACTTCTATTGAGGATTCCTTAGACTTCTCCCTCACATCCCCATACTCGTCTAACGCGTCCATCTTAACTGCAAACATCTGGCAGCCCTTCTACCTTGCTCACTTCAATTGCATAGTAGAAATTTGCCTGATTTTCATCTCACGCTGAAGCCCTTGAATAAGGATGACATTACCAATGTCGTCTAGGCACTTCACTGACTTAGAGAAACAATTAACCTTGGCTCTATGTTGCCATAGTCATTTCTTCCGTAGGATGACATCATAAGACCCTAGAGGTGCTACATATAAATTGACCTTTGTGGAAAAAGTGGGTAGGTTTAATCTAGCTTCAAATAGACATTGCTCTACCTGAACTCTTGACTGATTTGCATACTCTACTATCCATGAATTTGCCATGAAACCAGCTTTCCTAGGCATCTTATTAAGTATACTAAGAGTTATAAAATTCGCAATTGCTCCTGTTTGATGGCTTTCTCAAAGACTTGATCCATGGTCATGGGTCCATGGGCATCTACTTCTCCTATTTGAGCATTCAAGCCCATAATGAACTTCCTTATCCTGAATCTCTCATCCTTCTAGTATTGGGGTACATATTTTAGCAATCTTGTGAATTCTTCCTAGTATTTAGTAAGAGTCATATCTCCTTGATGCAAATTTTAGAAATCTGTCAATTTTTGGTCAAAATACAGTTGGGGCAACCACCTTTTTGTTGGAAAGATAGTTGTCGTTGCACCAAAAGATCAACCTATTAATGCCCGATACAACCCCTAGAGTTAATGAATCCACGGGAGGCAATTAAGCCTTGTCACGAACCCAAGTGCTGCACTGCACAACACAAGGAGACCAGGGACGCACACCTTGCAACAATCCCCCTAGCGCAAGTGATGGGTTCGAACCCATGACCTAGGCTCTAATACTAATTGTTGAAAAGATGATTGTCGTTACACCAAAAGATTGACTTGTTAATGTCCGATACAACCGCTAGAGTCAATGAATCCACAAGAGGTAGTTAAGCCTTGTCACGAACCCAAGCGTTGCGCTGCACAACACAAGGAGACCAAGGGCGAACACCTTGCAACACTTTTCCTAAAAAATGGTCACAAACTGATCCCAAGTTAGACTTACAGAACTCAACCCTAATTCTATTTTCTTATTCATCCACTAGGTAGATGCTTCTCCTGCTAACTGATATGCTCCTCATACAGCCTTAGTGATTTCAGAGTAATTTCTTATTTCAAAATATTTCTCCATCTCTGTCAACCAAGCCTTGGTTGCATCTCCACTCACAGTTCCATCGAACTTGGGGCGTGTTATCTTTTTCATATCCTGGTTAACTCATTGGTAAGATGAGTTTTTACCTCACTATGAACCAGAGAGTCTTGTTTACATACTCTCGACCCACTCTAAAACTATATTCTTCTCTTCTTTCAAAGTGATGTTCATGATTGTTCTCTCCCCCTCTAACTTATTGTTCTAGGGTCTGTTTCTTTAGTTTCATTCAGTACAGACAAGATTCGGTCTAATTTTGCCATAGGATTTTCTTCAAGATTTGGGTAGTCCTGGCTCCCTCCTGGATGATTTCCGTTGTATTCCATAATGGAATTTATCCGCACCTATCATTTGCATAAAAATTTATTAAAACAAAGAGATTTTTTTAATGCTTCACATAAAACTGCAAGTTCATAAATGTAGAAACTCAAAGATATTTCTCATATGTCATTGTTTATACAGAAAACCAAAATTTGTTTTATTTACATAATGGATTTTTACATCCTTATTCAAATACAAAACTTTTCTGATATATGTATAGAAGTTTCTATATATCACTATCTGATAGAGGAATTTCCTTAGGTTCCTCCTCCCCATCAAAATCAACTAACACAAACTTAGAGGGTGGATGTACTCATGAGTACTCAATCAACACATCTTTCTCTATTACAGGTGCATCTCGACTGCACCCAAAAGGAAAATCTCAGTGGGCAGATAGTTTACTGATCTTAAAAGTAGGAACTGACAACTTTTTTGCTGCCTCAATTATTTCCTCTTTTCGAGGCGGATACGTTTGAGTGCATTAGCCAAAGTCTCTGAATCTATGAGCCAAGCCCAATTTTTGTATCTCACTGGCTCCATTTTTGGCTCGAGAGAAGGCTCTTTCTTAATAGTGACCTTAGGCATGTTCCTAGGTTTTGTTTTCTTGGCTCTCTTACGACTTCTTCCTTTTCCTATCATTCTGGCATAAGGACAACCATTTTAATATTAGCATATCTGCCAATATGCGAAAACTCGCAATGAGCTCCTAGGTCCAAGTGTTGAACCCGGTAGCTCTGCTACCATATGTAACATGTGTTTACTTGTCAACCAGCTTATACTATATAGCTAAGATAAGGTAGCTAATTATAGCTTATGGTCATCTTACTGACATTCCCAGTTAAGGGTTTAAATATTGTGGCCATGTTATGGCCAAGATAGGATTAGTACATGATAATCCATAGGCCATTCTCAGCCAAGATAAAATCGATACTTATTAAGCTTTCGGCCTTTATAGGAACGCATAGAAACACAAGGTTACCTACCTCTCTAGGCATGCAAATATAAAAGTATATCAGCCTTCTTTCGGCATGTAAAGTCATACAGAGCTATCTGCCATGTATAAAGAGTACATATATAAAAGCATGTCGGCCTTCTACAAGCATAAGTAAACATATAGAGTCATCGGCCTCATGCAATTTATATAAAGGTATATCGGCCACGAACAGAGCCCAAATTCTCAAAGCTCTCAACCTTAATGGCTACAGAAGCTAGTCTCAATAAAGATTTCAAAGTCAAGTTTTATCGGCCACTTAGTGGCACTAGAAGCATGCACCAAAACACAGATGAGTGACAAGTTGTCGGCCCTTATACATGCGCAGGATAGTTAAATCAAATGGCTTCAATGATATGCAAGGCAAGCTCTCTGTAGCTACGATAGTATTATTGTAGCTTATAACTTACACATAAAACATAAATGTTACTATGTTCAATCTTGAGTAAAGTGCAAGGGTTTGAGAGTTCAAAATGTCATTAACAAAGATGCCCACACAAATAGTTTTCTCTAGTTAAATAGCAGCATTTGATACTCTTGAACAACCATGTCAAAGATTCATGGTATAGCAGGTTGCTACAGGTTTGAGAAAGATTTGCCATATAATAAGATGCTACAATAACAATAATTGTAATATATCGTGGCATTGCACTCTCTCTACAGAAATAAACATCTATATGATCATACCTTGATTCTTTCTTGTTTTATTCAAGGGTTCTAACATTGTCCCACTAGTAGATGTTACTCTTCTACTTCCAAGTCTTACACGCTAACTTAAGTTTGTTTTGTTTTGCAAGAACTATTTGTTATTCCCTTCTCGCCATTTCCCAATCTCTATATGTTATTTTTTTAAAGAATGAAGTGTTTCCAGTTATAGAATTGTACGCAGCCACTTCCTCATTTCATGCCTTAAGGTTGTCTAATGGAGTTGTCGCTCCTCTCCAATCCTCCTAGAATCTAGGAGGGGCACGATGGGACAAAGACTCCACTCAAAAATATTTACTCTCAAACAGCTTAGGAACATTTATCCATAGCTATCAATAAATCTTATAATATTATAGTATAACAAATGTATTTTGACTATGTTTTAAGAAACAAACTAGAGTTTAACCATGGTTCTACTAAACACTAACGTTGATAATACATTTTAAATGCTTGAACATGCATTCAACGGCAAGATATCGACAATGGTTCTCCATCAAGTCGACTCACACAACTGAACTCATGACCAAGTCGACAACAATTTCACTAAAGAAGAATAATATAGAAATCCAAAGGACATACCGACACAGCAACTACTAAGTGTGTGTGGTTCTCAAATGGCACAATGATCATTGTATTCACGCAATCTATCACCCTCTCCCTGGTGATGCTCTCCCTCCTCTTCTGGGAGGGGGTAAACATTGTCCCTACATCCACCTCAGTTATACAATGGTAATTAGTCCATTACATCATTTAACCACGTGCATAATAATAGTGTCATATACAATATTCACAACATATAAAATAATATAAATCAAATGCGTTTTCTATTCAAACACAACATTACTTTAATCATAATAATTTCACTGACTAACTATTTGTCTACTTGAAATAAAATGATAAATATGTTTGCTTAAGAACGAGGTGTGACATATTAACACTTGTCATGAAGCATGTTATTTTAGGTAGTGAATAATAGCAAAGTTGGACACCATGTTTTGAGTGGTCAAATTGGAGGTTACATTTCTTAATGACAATTTACTATTATTGGATAGATTGAGGGAATCTCCAAGTGTGGCATTGGAATTTGAGCCCAACTTGGGCACCATACCTCAGGTTTTTGGCATGTGGTTTTGTAAACCACTCATGATATCTAGTGTGCTCATTTGCCTATAAATTGGTTTCTTGAGGAGTTGTATTGTATTGAGAATTTGTAGGTATTGTCAGAATGCTGTCAAAATCACTTTAATATGCTGGTGAAACTCCTATGAAGGCTTGCTCTGCAAGTGTGTTGTAATCTGATTTTGATTTGATAATACATTGAGTAGGTTTTGGAGTGTGGAGTTTTTCTCCTGAAATGGTTTTCCCCGCATAATATTGATGTTATGTGTTGTATTGTTTATGTCAATATTGCTAATTTATGTGTTTCTGCATAATTTATGTAATAGTTTGATCAATTTTTGAAAGTTTTTTGTATAATACTCCTCTCAAGATTAGTGTAGGAAGTTGATTCTGCAACTCTTACTTCTTTACAATCTTGGCTAGCTCATTTTTGTAGTTGCATTTATGAACCCAAATGCGTTGTTATTTGTTGCCCTTCATAATGCTCCTAGAATCAAATCTACTAGTGCAGTGTTAAGCTAGATCATTTTTGTAGTTGCATTTATGAGCCTAGAACTTTGGAACTCTAAATTCAAATTAAATCTTGTTGACACCCTTCCCCCAGCCACTTTGAGTTGACCCAACACATGTTTGTGTTGTATTGTGTGCTATGTTGTATTTAAAGAAATTCACAGTCATTTAAAATTATGAATGAATGTTAGGACATCTAGGAGTTATCAAAAGCGCATTTAAATTAAGAGCAATGTAGCAACATTTTATCAAAAGATATATCACACATCTTCAATCATTGTGCCTAAGTCATTAAATCAGTTTTCCTAAGGGTTTGATTAAGGAGAACACAACCCTAAGAGTTCAACAAATTTTATAAATGTGTTCTAAACATTGATGGTCCTTATTGAGATTCATACGTTCGAAGATCAAGGTGAGTGAATTCCAAGCATCAAATCTTTACTACCTTATTCTCACTAGTACATGTTTTAGTTTGTGTAGTGGTTCACTTTCATAGACATAGATTTACCCAATCTAGCCCTTAAAATCCAACACCTTGGAAAATCAATGTATGCATCTCCCACATCATATTTTTATCATTGTATCACATTCAATTTTTTTAATTTTCCACATTTAATTTTCTAGGTGTTTACAGGTGATATTTGCTTCAGCTTTGTCTTCGAGCCTTACAAATTTCGATTCTCTTCGCAAGCTTTCTATGGTTGAGGCTCCAGTCAAGGATTCCCTCCCCTCCCTCTATTCTGGGGATCTCGATCCAAGGCTTTCTTGGACAATTATGCAAAGGAAAAAGACAGGCCTCCCTAAATTAGTTTCAATTTTCCACCCTCATGTCAAGGGGGTTAGATTTGCTAGATGAGATCAAGGGTTGTGTAGTCTCCTGATCCTTGGGTTTTGTGTTTTTGTTTTTGTTGTATTGTAGTGGGGTTGTCATCTTTGTGTTGTGTTGTTTGTCCCATTTCTCATGGTACTTGTTTCGTCTACCTTTTGGTTACTTTTGTAAAAAGGTCTGGACCCTTTCAAAACCGTTTTTACCTATATCAAAATAAAAGATTCTATCGCATACAATCCTTCACATTGCACACCACTTTCCTTTGAGGTTCTCACATATTTGTTGCCTCCTATTGCACCTAAATTTAGGCTATATAATGTAAAAGGAGATCCTAATAATCTTTCACTAACCCATGTTTGGATTTTGGATATGAAGATAAGCTCTTAGCCGAGTTGCTCTCAAGAACCTTAAATTATTATGCTGGATGCAATGGTTTATTCTTCAACGATTGATTCTATACATTCTTTTGATGAGCTAGCTATTGCTTGCTTCAAACATCTTCATATTAACATGGGCTTAAAAATAACTATTAATGATTTGATTAAGTGTGCCCAAAGCGTAATAAACCTATTTACAACTATGTTGTTCTCTTTCAATCATTATGTAGTAAACTAAAACACCAATTCAATGATCATGAGCTACAAGTCATCATCCTTGAGGGACTTCTACCTACTATTGAGAACAAAGTGCATTTGAGTAGTTCTCCTCCTTTTTATGGACATGTATACTCACCTAAATAATCTCGAGGTCAAATTGCTTGCATCCAATACCCTTAAGCCTAAATCATCCAATGCTTCTTCATAATCCTCAAAATTTCAAAAATATACTTCTTTCTCTAAGGGTAATGATTACAAATAAAGGAGGGACAATGTTCGTGAAGTTGCTAGAACTTACAAGATCCTACCTTCAAACAAACTACTTAGAAAATTTACAGAGTTGCAAGTGTTCGGATATTGTACTTCGAAGTTTATTGAGCTCTATGTTGATTAATCTTCCTCATGTTCGTCCATTGGATCCTATAAAAACACTTCCCAATTTATCAAGCTATAAGTTTCTTGTACTTCAAAGTTTATCGAGCCCCTTTTTGTTAACAAGTGAGTTAACTTGGCACATATTTCATGTGACATTTTGCTATGTCATGGTATTTTAAGGTATTTGTTGTGCACAAAATACACATCTAGAATCATGATGGAATTGAAGAATTAATGAAGCATTTAGTTTCAAGTCCTAAAGCATTAAAATAATCAAATCTGGATTGCCATTATATAGGCCATCCAAATGTTTGTAAATGTTATCAAATCTTTCTCATAGCTGTTAATTTGGTCCACCAAGGAGTTTGTCCTAAGAGAACTTGTTCCCCTGTTGAGTCTAGGATTCTCCCCAATATCTCTAGACACCACTTTGACAGATTCAAATATCTTGAAGACAGAGGCAAGTAGATCATTTAGTACACTTTTTATCAGATCAATTTTGCTTTTCGAGTCAAGTCCATTGCAGTTGAAATCATATTTGCAGGGCTCATGATCAATTACATAATTTTCTATGATAGTTCAGACTATGACATTCATCAAATCATTTTTTCACATTGTTAGTGACTCATTCTTAAAAAATATATCATCAATCTAAGAGCTAAGTACACCTAATCCACCTGTTTAATTAATTTCTATACATTCATTTCAATAATCTATCTCAACACTATTATTTAAATTAATTTGTGCTGAATTAGATTTCATCTATTTAATTAATCTAAAAAAGTTTAGGGGAAAAAAATATTTTCCATACAGCACTCTTCATGTAGGGATCATAAATCAATAAATTGTAATTATAAGGGTTAAAACATAAAATGCACTCCGTCCTTCGATTTTAAAACTCAATGACAGTATCATATTAACCACCTTACCGGACGCTTTTTTATTCATTTTCACCTTTTCCATTTATGTGATTGTTGTGACATTTGAATCCCATTTTCCCACGCATCGTTGAACCATCGTCAATATAAGGTTAATTTGTAATTAACTTGGGAGAGTCGATAGTGCATTTCTCCTTACCTATGAATAGATCAAAATGATAAATATATGGAAGGTAAAGCAAAAGAAATTCAATTGAACAATCTCTGTCGAATGGTAGGAGAGATCACCGAAAGGATTTTACATAGATTTGAAAGCCCTAAACGTTTGGATAATGTATATTACCAAGAAAGTTATTCACATTCTGCTTAACATTTTGACTTGGGTGACATCAAAACAAGTCTTCACAATACTGAATATATTTAAAATATACACCTGCAGTAGATGGAAGGCACATTCCATATGCAAATACCCTTAAAAAAAGATTAGTTAATGTTTCATACATATATACAAGATGGTAAAGTAATTCAATGCTTGCCAATTAGCTGCAGCAGAATGTGTCTTGATAATATTGAATATATAAACCTTCTAATGCTTTAAATCTACACCTACAACTAAATTACCACATGTTCCACATGCATGTCTTCAGAAAACAGGTTTAGTCATATTTTTTAATAGATATATACAAGACTGCTAAAAATTTGTTGCCTAAGAACTTGCGGCTGCAACAGTGGAAACCATGTTGTTTATTCCACATACGTTGTGTCCCCTGCAGAGCTTGTAGAACCCATCTTCTCCCCAGTTAGCTCCCCATGAATTCTTTATGATCCAATAGGGCTTATTCTTAAGCCTGATGGGTGCATAACCCTCGGCACCATATCCCACCAATAGAACTCCATGATCCAAATTGCGCTTGCTACAGATGTATGGGCAAGATACTCCCTTCATGTATGTCTGCATAAACACGGCATTGATGCCCACTGCACACAAAGAAGCACAACATAACACACAATAAGTAAAAGAGCCCCACAGTAAGAAACACCGACGGAATTAAGTGTACAGATAAGATGCTGAAGTTGCCTTTAGCTGGCAGATTGAACTCTTGAAAAACCTAGAGGTTGCATCATTCTCAAGGAACTTACCAAGCAATCCAATATTTAACCTGTGTTGAAAAACTCCAAATTCTTGGTGTTTTTTTCCACAATTCTTAAATCTAAAATTGGATTTAACCAGTTACATCCTGTATAATTCACTACTTAATAACTTTTATAAGTCTGTTATAACTTATAAAAAGGGGGTCTAGGCCTGGGGTGTGTATTACTATTAACACAATGGCCCGGTGAGAGTAAGGTTCTCGGTACAAACCACACAGGTATCACCTCCCACCACGATTGTGGTTAAATTGAAGGAAGCACCGGCCAACAATATGATTGTTATGTGTAACCGTCGGTTCCATTTCTCTCCTCTCTAGGTTGAAAAGGGGCGACATGTTGTACTATAAAGTGGGTTCTATTTGCCCCAGAGAATAAGCGTTCGCCCAGTTTTTTAAAAAGTTCGTCATAAAACATAAGAGAAAACCATTTATTCAGAACAGTGTGAATTCAGATCCATGCTCTCATAATATCTTATCTATGATTCCAAAAGAGACAAATACATAAAGTTTTGACTTACCTGATAGAGGCCCATTTTTAACCAGATTTGCAGCAATTTGATCTTCATCAATAGAAACAACGCCGAATTTGGAAACATTAGCCACAATTTTGCTTTTGTCAAACTTGCAAGTGCCATCACTTCCCGTATATGGATAATCTTTCTCACTTTCCAATCCGCCAGATTTTATTGCATATTCATAGGCACTCGTCATAAGCCCGCCATTGCAACCCGCATCACATACCCTTGAATCTGAAGGATCACACTGCAGATTCATAAAATAGATATTAATAAGGGCAGACTTGAAATAAGATTTTGAGGCAGGAAGATTTGACATAGTGAAACAGAGAGAACAAAAACCACATAATATTACGCCAAACTCTATTTCTCCAATGACAAACATTGTAACAAAAAAACTTAGAAAAAACCAACATTAAAAGAATAAGAAAAGAGAGTTAGAAGTGCTCAAACATGTCTGTCCTCAATCAAGCCAATATAGTGCAAAGTAGATGCTTAAGGAATGATCAGAGATATTAGTGTTTTATGAATAGCGCCATAGCAAGTACCATAACCTAGCATTTCACTGTAGACATTCAAAGCCACTGTGGTATATTCCCTCAAAGGATGTTGGCAATATGTCACCACTTTGAAACTACCCATCCTGGTACTTGACACATATACCCCAAACTTGGGGCTTTAAATAACGAAAATAAAATAAGCCAACAAAAAAACGCTACCTTCACACATTGAACAGCGTTTTTTGAATCTTCATTTCAATTGGACAGTGAATAAGATATCATGTAGGAGGAAGCTTATAAGAGAATTTAGTATCATAATCAATGGCCAACATATACCATAAGCCCTTGCAAATTAATCATTCGACATAAAAGGAGGTTGCTGTTAAATAGTTAAACTCTCTTCAACCAGCAGAGAAGATCAAGTTATCCAGGGTTCCACTTGTTACAGTCCATTATAAGGACTAGCTAAAGCTTAGGTTTTATGAAATTCAAAGAACGACAATATTCGAAATTGGACATATGCCTCACGGATTGAGCTCATAGCATGAAGAAATAGCAGAGTAACAAATCCTACAAAACTATATCTAACAAAAGCTCTTTTCACATCGATACATTACCATAAAGGCACACAACTCGAAAATATTGAACCTTGTTATTGATCAACTGGATGGAAATGGCCTTAATACCGAACCTTTTGGCTGTAGTAGCATGTATTTGGAAAATCTTGTACATTCCTGAGAACCCACTCTGACTCCTCCGCTCTGGAAAAGGAGACTGAAAGAAAGTATGTTGTGACTTTTGTAATCGGATGGGTTTCCATATGATCTGGCCGTATGGCTTTAAACTAGGCTCCTATCCCTACAAAATTATGGTATATTATCCTACCGGGTAGCAATTGGGGATGCTCTCCTGCCTTGATTGGCTAGAAATAGGAAGTCCTATGACATGTAATCGTTTGCACCCCATGTTATACTAAGTTGCTGGGATAGAGATGGCAGGGGAAGGGGTAACATGTTTTCAGGTCAGATTTTTTTAGAAGGCCTTTTTTTTGGGGACACCAACGGTTATTAAAAAAAAATTAGAAAAATTTTAAATATTCATATGATAATACATTGATAAGCTATTCATCTTATATAAAAAATATAAAATAAATTATGGATTTGTAAAGATAATATGCCTTGTTGCCAGCCTCACAAAACCCAAGTTGTAATCTGAAAATCTCATCCCCTGAATTCAAATATTTTGTTGCTGTTGGTGTTGTTCAAAATGCAAAATCCATATAATCTGTGTTTTCTTTCTTGCGTTTGATTCCAACATAAATGCAATAAAACAGCCCAAAAAGCTATGATGATTTTCCAAAATTATTAATTAATATGTAGCAATAAGCCATGTGTCCAAGAAAATTGAAAAAAAATAGAAAACTTCAATAAAATATTTTTTATTTTATTGTTAACATGTCATTGATCACATTTATCTTATCTGGATCAATTTTCATCCTTGTTTTAAGGCAACATGACCTAACAATTTCGTGGAAGGCAGCAATAGTTAACACTTCTTAGAATTCAATAGCAAGCATTCTTGCCAACATAGCTACATGCATTGAGATATAAGATCATCCAATATTTCATATACAAACCATTAATCCAAAAAGATTTCAAATCCTTACTGCACAACTCTTGACAGACGCAATTGTTCTTAGGAAATTAGTGAAATCCAAGAAGCATGCTTCTATATGCATATATTATGCGAATGTTTGTGATTTCCAGCTGAACTCCCAGTACGTTAATTTGATTATACCCTAAAAATAACAAACCCATCTAAGTTCCTTACACATCCTACAAATTAATGTCTTTTTATAGAATTGGAAAGAGATATTTCTTGGTAACCATATTGAGGCTTCAAAATCTCTACAATTATTTTTTTTTCAATTGTGTTTTTTTATAAATTTGCTTTTTTGACTGGGCCGAAGGGGACAACGGCTAAGCATCCCCTGCTGTTTCCTGGGAAAATTTGACATTTCAGAAATGTTCCCAAAATTCATTGAAAATCAGGTACAGCTGGGGTACGTTTCTAACCCATCCCCTCATTCCATATAAAATACAGATCTGAAAACATTGAGGACGCATCCCGGGATACATAGTTTGCACCATATAAATGTCAGTTTGCTTTCAGTCACAAAAAACTAAAAAAAAAAAAATCGAAACAAATGTTTTTGTAGGGTATGCATGCAATGAAAAGCCACCACAAGGCCTAAAATAAAAACTCATTCAAGCAGAGCAGAGATCTCTTGCTTACTTTGTGATGTTTAAAGTGCAACATGTTAAATCATACTCTTGGAAGCAAACTTTTTCAAGAGAGGGGTCTTATGCCGAGGGATAGACTGCAGGTTTTACTTTTCCCCTTGCATGCAAAGCTTAACTTCAAAAGAAACAAAATTATAAAAAGAATCGCCTAAAATTCTGTCACAACCATATGATTTTCAGCGGCCAGCAAACAGTGGGGGCTTAAGCGACACAACACCTCCTCAGATTTTTTTTTTCCATAATATCAGCTCGTCTCTAATAAATAGACTTCTACTCTTTCTCAATAAAGACTATTAAATCTTCTGAGCAGCAACTCTTCCGCAAAGACTTAATAACCATGGAACCATGGCACAATCTCAGTAACACCTACCGAAGAAATTCAGGAAAGCACCCTCAATAGAAACACTACTCCCAGGTAAGTTTAGCATTACACTATGTATTCAACTCCGTTAATATATTCCAGAAACACTTTTATAATTTAATTTGTGCACTTAGCAATTCTCTTGATCTTATTATCATAGATATCAAAGACTGCGTACTAACATATTCCCGTCCATATTAAAGATCCTAGTATGACCAAGATATAATGGTTCAAAATTTAAATATGGTTTTTATTCAGAAATTTTAGATTTTTGAATATGTATCATGTCAAGTGGTTTTTAATTTTAGTTTATTGATGAAGTTGAATGATTCACAGAAAACTAGTTAAGGATCAAGGCTTTCTAAATCTAACAGTCAATGACACTCTAAAGAGATGAGACTAGAAACGTACCCCAGACAACTTTGACAAAATGAATACCCCTCAATCCTTGACACTAAACCTAAAGAAATCAATTATTCACACACCCAAAACAATTCATATTCCAAATACTAAATATTACTAAAAAAGATTCAGAATATTTATCCTCTCAACCCTCCAAAAAATATACAGTGAAAACCTTAAATCTTTTATTTGAAAAACTATTCGAATAAATAATCACAATCAATCAGCACAAGGTCATTTACAAATTAAACAAAAAGTCAACCACCAATAACCCTAGACCAACAGGAGACTACTCAGACCTTTCCATCAATTAACCCCAGTTTTTACAGACACCCGGGTAATGACAAGCTCTGATTGAAACCACACAAATATACATCATGACCCTAGACCAACCAGACCGTTTGAACCTTTCCCTCAATTAACCTCAGTTTTTACAGGCACACAGGTAATATCAAGCCCTGAGTGAAATCACAAGGTCATTTACACATTAAACAAAAAAATTCAACCACCAATAACTCTAGAGAAACAGGAGACTACTCAGCCCTTTCCATCAATTAACCTCAGTTTTTACAGACACCCAGGTAATGACAAGGCCTGATTGAAACAACACAGATACACATCATGACGTTAGACCAACCAGACCACTCAGCCCTTTCCTTCAATTAACTTCAGTTTTTACAGGCGCACAGGTAATATCAAGCCCTGCGCGAAACCACAAGGTCATTTACACATTAAACACAGAATTTAACCACCAATAACTCTAGACCAAGTGGAGACTACACAGACCTTTCCATCAACTAACCTCAGTTTTTACAGACAACCGGATAATGAAAGGCCCTGATTGAAACCACACAAATACACATCATAACCCTAAACCAACCAGACCACTCAGACCTTTCCTTCAATTAACCTCAGTTTTTACAGGAACACAGGTAATATCAAGGCCTGAGTGAAACCACAAGGTCATTTACACATTAAACACAAAATTTAACCACCAATAACCCTAGACCAAAAGGAGACTACTCGGACCTTTCCATCAATTAACCTCAGTTTTCACAGACACCCAGGTAATGACAAGCCCTGATTGAAACCACACAAATACACATCATGACTCTGACCAATCAGACCACTCAGACCTTTTCCATCAATTAACCACACAAATATACATCATGACTATGACCAATCAGACCACTGGGACCTTTTCCATCAATTAACCACACAAATACACATCATGACTCTGACCAATCAGACCACTCAGACCTTTTCCATCAATTAACCACACAAATACACATCATGACTCTGACCAATCAAACCACTCAAATCTTTTCCATCAATTAACCACACAAATACACATCCTGACTCTGACCAATCAGACCACTCAGACCTCTTCCATCAATTAACCTCAGTTTTTACAGGCACACAGCTAATGGCAAGCCCTGAGTGAAACCACACAAATGCACATCATCACCATGACCATATGGTCTACCAATGATAAAAGCCAGCGAATTCCCAAGCTTTCTCAATAATCATAAAGTGGCTAACCATCCAAAAAAGCTACACCACTAAATTCTATAGTTCAGTAAAGGCCAAAAGAATAACACAAAGGGTAACAAAAAAAGCACAAAACAATAACCAAAGTAAAGGCCAAAAGAATAACACAAAGGGTAACAAAAAAACACAAAACAACAACCAAAACAAATAGACTCACTAAAATTAGTAACAGAACCCCCCAAAAAAAAAACAGAAAAATAACGAAAACAGATAAGAGCTGCAAAAATTAGTGACAGAAAACGTCAGAGTATATTACCAGCGAAACCAAACAAGCCACGATTACACTGAAAAACAAATTAAAAAAAAGAAATAAACTGACCTCGTGATCGCAGTCAACCAATTGCTGTTCGCTCAGACTCACAAGCTTCCCTGTCTTAATAAAAGTCGCCCCTTCCAACGCCCCCGTCGTGCTAAATGCCCAGCACGACCCACAGGCGCCCTGTAAAATTGACGCCCTCAAAAGGCCGTCAAAAACGATTAAAATAAACAAAAAAAGGAAAATTTTCCTCACGCTTTACTAATAGAAAAAGAAACAAAAGCAGATACAGATATCCACCTGATCCTTAACCTCCGTGACGGCCCCCTTTTCTCTCCAATCGAAGTCGTCAGGCAGATCATTAGTAGGCAGAATGGGGGCGTCATGAGCGCCAGATCTGACAGAAGCCGGCGCCCTAAACCCCAAATATTGACGGCGGAACTCGTGCTCCGTCAAATCTGAGAACTTTGTGATGCCATGGACGGCGCTTGGATCCATCTTCTGGTGTTCCAAAGCCCTCAAAAGATTAGCCTTGAAGATGTCAAATCGATGGGCGTGCTCCTCTGGCCCCGAGTACTTTTTGCCAAATCTTTTCACAAAGCTCGCAAAGTGCGCCTCTGGATTTGACACAGCATTCAGGGCGTCAAAACTGCCCAGGCTTTCAGCATCTTCGTCTGTAACTTGACGGATAATTTCCTCCGATGTTCTTGCAGCCGTCAGAGCTACAAAGGCCAGGAGAGACAGAAGTCTGAGAAGCGCCAAATTCTCCATTGTGCAGAATGTAGAACGGAATGAGCAGGACCAATCTTAAATAAATAATCAATAAAAGCACAGATGACGAAGAGAATGACGAATTATACATGTGTGATGTGGATTTGCCCGAGCATGGCCCAAGTCAACATCGGGGGACCCTCGCCGACGGCATTTTTTTTTTCAAATTAAAAATGGTTAGTTTTCGTGCAACTAATGTGTGTAATACTTGTTTGATTTTGCATGGTTGGAATGAATGAATGAATGAAAGATTTTAACAAGACAAATCAGTCTAAGGGACCATCCATCAAGGCATTTTCACTCTCTTTTCTAAGTCAGATCTCCTATATGAATCTTGAAGAGAAGCTCCCAAATTCCATGAATGTTTCGCCTTAACTGTAGGGAGACTCATCATATCCCTGCGTGGACAACCACTCTAGGAAGACTTATGCTAGATTAAAGCATAGTTGTGGGTGGGGATCTTCTATGCCTTTTAAGAGCATTTATGAGGATCTTTGTGGGTAAATTTAATTTTAAAATGTACAATTTCTGAGGGTTACTTGATTTGAGGGGAGAGATATTTTTATGTTGATAGGTGTTCAGAGAGAGTGCATTTATGAGGATCTTTCTGGGTAAATGTAATTTTAAAATGTAAAATTTTTTAGGGCTACTTGACTTGAGGGGAGAGATATTTTTATGTTGATAGGCGCTCAGAGAGGCGGCGAGGGGAGAGAGAGAGAGAGAGAGAGAGAGAGAGAGAGAGAGAGAGTCGCAAGTAAAGCTACAAGGAAAATTGATAGTTTAGAAGTAATTATATGCTTTAATCAACCATAAAATGAATCCTCGTCAAACACGTTTCAGAGTGTCACATCATTGGTTGAGGATTTGATAACACCAATTCATTTCTTCTATAGGATATTTAGTCTTGTGGTAGTGAAGGAGAGGTTGGTGTTGAGTCACAAAGAATCATAACAAATAGATATGCCAAGCATTGACACATGGCGAGAAATAATGCATTGTAAAGGTGAGAACAATTCAACTTAGGTGTTGCAACCTAGTGCACCTTTTAGGATAGTGTCACGAAAAGTTCATGCCCAATCGAAGTTTAGACAAGCACATTTTCATGAATTCCCCTGTTCTTGACTAGAATCATAGATACAACATTGTGTGTGAAGTAGCCTCGACAATTGTTTATGTTCATGAGGATCAAGACTAGTGTATTATGCACGTAGACTCAAGTCTAGCAATGTGATGTTGAATTCCAATTTCAATGCAAAGCTACAAGATTTTGGGCTGGTGTGACTTGCAGACTATGATAATGAGGCTTATTTCCACACAGTTGGTGTTACCACCAAATAGATCAAATAGAGTATTGTATATGTCATTGGCCTCTAATTTAGTTTGCCCTATTTTTTTTCTCTTAACACTTACATAATAGAATCCAAGGGCTAAAAATTGTTGTTGTGTTCTTCAATAGTATAAGTTATTTGACCTTTAGCACAAGGATTGATTTGTTCCTTCTCTTTGTCAATGAGGCTTATGTTGTGACATGAATTAGAGATCGTCGTGAAAGAGGGCCATGTTTAGAATTTGATTCATAATTAGGCAACAATCTTTGTTTGCGATACATTAAACAAGGTAATTAAATAGCATGAAAAAACACTAATATATTGAGATAGAAGTCATTACAATTAAGATTTTGGGTAAATTTAACATTTTGTGGAAAATTGTAGATAATCACAAAAAGCATCAAATTTACAAACTGCCTAAATCGATGTTATAACCACTTCGTAATATATGCCATTGCAAAGATAACAAAGAAGTAAAAGGGTAAGGTTAACAAGGTACCTGAATTGATATTAGCTATGGTATTTGTAGTTGCTGAGGTTATAAAGAAGGGGATAGTTCAATTGAGAAAAAAATTCAATACCAAGGTGTTAATAAATAGATGGACCAACTACAAAGAAACTTGTCACCAATTCTATGCGATAAAATTATCTTTTGATTAGGTGAAAGACAAAATAATAACAAAAAATAGATTATGTGCATGATTAGTGATCCAAAAACCAACGCACCATTAGAAGTTAGCTACAAAGATTCACAATCCATTGATGCAACCATGAATATCAAGAATAACTTTTGGGATAGGTAGTGGATAGTGTTTGGCAACCTCTTTGTAATAACAATGAGGTGCCTATGTATTTCTTAAGAAAACTATATTGTGAGTCAACCTCTTTTTGCAAGATTTTGAAATATTTCATTGTGAGCAATCAATTTCAATTTAGCCAAAACTATTATAGGCTTTCGTAGAGGGGTAAAGCCTATGTTATAGGAGAAAACAGTAGATTCCTGATGTCATGGTTTGTATGTACTACTCTGACAAAGTTTGTCTCATTTCGGGTCTTAGGGATCTTAAGATACATCATCTAACTGAGTTAGCTTGGAAGGATTGAGATGTGTGGGACATAGAAAGAGACCTCGGCTAGGGTTCACTTGCCTATCTTGACACATTAGCATATTCAATTCACCCCATGAAGCCATATTTATAAAATCACACTCTTAACAACCTAACACTATGCTTCTCAACTTCTTTTTGCAACATTTCAAAACATTGCACTATGAATAATTAGGTTTGAGTAGTCCAAAACTATGATAGGCTTTCATAGAGGGCTCAATCATATACTGGTAGGGGAAAATAGTGGGTTCTCAAGTGACACGATTTATGTGTGTCACTCTAACAAAGTTAATCTCATTTTAGGTCTTAGGGTTGTTAAGAGACATCATTTGACTGATGTATCCCTAAAGGATTAGGCACATGGAACATGGAAGGAGACCCTTGATAGGGTTCACCATCCACTCTAATGTGCTAGCACAATTGGTTAGACCCCGTAAAGCATTGTTTGTGAAATGACCCTCTTAACGGCCTAACATTACACTCCTTAGATTTTTTTGCAACATTTCACTAAGAGCAATCAATGTTTGAGTTTTCTTGCTATTTCTCCTCCAGTTTTGTTCAATCTAGACCTAATTTTTATGTTTGTCTATCCTAGTAGCACTCACATACAAAATAACCAAAAAGATTCATTTGCAAGGGTCCAAAAAAAATTATTGTTTCAACCATACTCTACCAAGTTTCTTTTGAGACTATTCTTTAGTTATTGTTCAATTCAATTGCAATCATACTAGTGATTAGATTTTCCTAGCATTCTTATTCTCTTCACTTTGTCTACCCTTGCCTTGGAGATTTAGTCACAATCAAGTTACCACAAGAAGGAAAAATAAATATGAGGTATTTGGATTTGAGGACTCTCCTACCACAACAATCTACTCTACACTTGAAGCATTTGGCTCCATATGTGGATTTTTCTTGCTTTAGTATAATAGTTTGTTTTATTTTAATTAATATGGAATTTGTGAATTATTGTAATTAGTCTAGTTTAGGGTTATTGTTTGATTTTTGTTATTGATTTCCCATCCTCTATTGTTTGTTTGTTTCTTTCATTCTATTGTTTGTTTATGTTATATTTAGTATGTGCAATATAAAAACTTCAAATACAATTTTGTGTAGAAAGAACTTTCTTCTTTGTCTTATCTGGCTAAACCAACAATCATTGCTAAGTATATCAAATACAAAGGGATCTAGAGGTTTGGGTTGGATAAATTCATGACTCAAATCTCATACTCTATTCTGTTACATCAATCTTTTAGATTTTAAACAATTTCTGTTATTTTTTAGTAAATATTAATTTTTTTTCCCAGGAGGTTCTTCCCTCCAAGTTTTTCTAGGAACCCCTTGTAGAGGGATTTTCCTAGAAATATTTTAGGAATTTCCTCAAAGGAAATAGGCTAATCACCTACAAAAGTAAAAATGTCATTATCAGGAAAAGACTCAATGTAATCACAGATGTAGAATATTCTCCATAGTTCATCTAAGAAAACTTGAAAAAAAATGTTTATAGACACAAGGTTTATTTCAAGAATTTGATTTCTATGTGTTTTCAGTTTATTGTCTTCATTTACAACGAACAAACTTCCCCAAAAAAGTTTAATTATAGTTGCAATTAATTAATTAGAGTTGTTTAATTAGTTAATTACATTTAATTAGTTATTTACAATTAATTAATTATTTTCATTAGTTATTTATGAAAACACAAAAAAGATTGAATGATCATTTAGTTATCACTATCTACAAGTGGAATAAAATAAAATTAGATTTATTTACTTATTTTAGTAAATAGATTAAGTTTATTGTATAACATTGTAAATAGATTAAATTTTATTTGCTTTGTTTCATTTAGATTAATTTATTTATTTCAACCAAGGACTTAAACATTCAAAAATTACCAAAATAATATAAAACAAAAATAAAACTTCACAACAAAATTCTTCTACTACATCAAACCATGTATACAACATCAAGAAACACATTCATCCACCCATTTCCAAACATCCATGCAACATCCCCTAAAATTTCCCACCATAGAACAATTTGGGGTTTTGTGATCTTGGTTGGATATCGCCTAGGGATTATGAGAGGATACATTTGCTTCTACGCCTATCTTGAATGTCATCATAATTCAAGTAAACATCATAAATGAACAGGAAAGGATTACTAGAGGTCAACAAGTTATGAGGGCTCCCCCTAAGCCTAGGAGAAGGCAAAGGCAACCCCCTCCACTTGGTCTACCTTTTGACTTTATTTATCCACACAAGTCTTTAAAGAAGCCCTATAAGTTGCTCAAGCCAAGAAAACCCATCTATCTCTTTTCCATTAGATACACAAACACCATCCACTGACCAAAAACCTTCAACTAAATGCTCACTTAGACCTACATTTAGTTTCATTTTACCTCACCCTCATCAACCATCCTCATCACATCAATAAATGCCAACACAATATCCACATAGTGAATTGACTTGGCGTGACCCTAAAAATTCATGTGTGCTAGATTTTTGACCATACAAAGATAGACATGCACCTCCCTTGTTACCCCATTTAGACTATAGATCATGTTTTTATTAAGATGTGTGTTGTTTGTAATATGACTTGGAGGGGATCCAACCTTCACTCAGCAAGCTTGGATTTCCATTTTCTTTATTGTAGCTACCCTCTTTAGATTCTATGTTTCTAAAAATGTTGTGCTTGAAACTTGTTAGCAAATAATTATTAATCATACTTAGAGATCACAATATCTAGTTATTTTTCAAATCTAATATATCGACATGAGGTTGGCATTTAAGCACTTTACTCTAAACTCATTTTTTAAATGGTGAACCTTACTCACCTTTTGCAAGACTCTCTCCAAGATCATCCCAATCATGTCAAGAAAATTACCAATGTCCAATCACAACTAAAGGTGTTGTAAAATAACCAAAAATAGTTGCCTAATCATGATTGGAGCTAATAAGTTGTGCACCATTAGAGACACTTTGCACAATGAAGGTAGAATCATTAGAGCTAATTACTAATACATCAAACAATTGATCATGTGAATATTGATGTTGTCACTCCCATGTTGAGGAGTTTAAGTAGTAGTAGATTCTTTGTTTGTTATTCTCTTATTATTATTATTATCATTCACCTACAAAATGATCAATTCTTGTGAATTAACTTTTAAACTTTCATGTAATATACCCCTCATTTTTTGGCTCTTAACCAAAGAGGTACTGGCCTAGACTCGTGCTCCTGTATTGGCTAGCAAAATGATCTTGGGGTTGACATAAAAACCCTCCAAGAAAAGGATTATACTCATTTAATATTAAAACCAAGTAAAGTATAGATAATAATAAAAGAAGAAAACAGCATTCTTCAATGATGGGTATCTAAGTTAAACTCCATTTTAACTTAGGCTATTTTCTAAATAGTGATATACACACTTTTGATGTGCTAGAAGTTGATATAGTCGAGCTTACACTAATCTTTTATAACCTCTCCCATGGAAGACAACAAAATCATGTTACTTATTGAGACAATCAAACTTTTTGAAAATGTTTACTTAATCTAGCTCAAGCTTTTGGAGTTGGTTTTCAATCTTTAATATTTTTTGAGCCAACTTTGGATCAGTCACAAGGGAATCCTACAAGACCCTAGAAAGGCATAGGCCATGTAAAGAAGAATGATAGTGTAAATTTCTTAAAGGACCACTCCCAAATGAGAATAAACATCATTAAAAATAGTAATACATTGAGGTTTTTCTATAAAATAATTATTATTTTCTATCTAAAGGATTATGATATCACATTGTTAATCACATGTGGGAATAAAATAACTCATCTCCAAGAGATTTTTTATGAAAATGGCAGGGAGATGTTTGGGATAGCTAGCTAGATGAAGTTGGTAGTTTTGTAATCCCAAAATACATGTTTCATGGACTCATACTCATGACAAGACAAATATTTTAAAGGGGTAACATAGAGAAAGCAAGTGCCCTCTCCAGTAAGCAACTTGGACTAGAGCAGTTTCTAATTTATTTCTTAAGACAAGGGCATGGTAGTGTATGTGATAGATAGGCATACTATCATCTAGATTGAGAGCCTCCTCGACATAAAGTGTTGGTTGGTTAGACGATGCTTGTATTTACTCCAAGCTTCAACTTTATTGTTAGTAGTGTGATTATTATTTCCCAAAGGGAAGTAATTGATGGTCTTGTTGAGGTTATTGTCTAGGCTAACACCATCTCTTCAAATCAGTTGGGTCAGTACTTATTGAGGCATCCATGTAGGTCATCTACATTACATGGAGCAACATCATCACAAGGTGATCCATATCATGTTGTTGCTTTCCCATCTCCAAAGGATCTTGATCATATTATTAATAATGGTTAGAGAAGTCAATTTACATGGTGTCTTTCAAAGGACTTGATGAGGGCATATTGGTTGATATCCTCACAATTGGGTGTCCCTCTCTTATATGTTAGTGCATATGTGGACTACGTCATCATTGAGTCAAAGAGTCTAGTGCCCTCCCAGCCTACAAATGTATTTTCCAAGGCATGTTTAGTCCTCCTCAAAATTTGTTGATGATGCTTACTAAGGAACATACATCTCTCACACACCCTTGGGGAGAGAAGTAGACTTGATAGATCATGGACCATATTTAGAAGACCCATAAATTGCAAGCTTCTTACATTTAGGTGTCTTGATCTCCAATAACATAGGAGAACCTCTTCTTTTGTCCCACCCACCAAATAAATTACCCCTCTTCACAATGTATGTCAAAACCTATTAAACTTTTAATCCTTGACATGCTTATCAAGGGTACCAACTATAGTTCTAGTTGAAACTCAAGTTCTTGCAATATATTTCACCACACATGTATGAATCCAAAACTCAACTTTCTTCTTTTTAGGTAAGTGTTTTGGAATACAAATAAAAAGTTACCATTCAAATTAGGGACATGGTAAACATCGTAGATAAACCCATTGTCCAACATAATTGCTACTCCAATTTTCTTATACTAGTTCATGTTCACCATGTCTCAAAAAAGATTGATTCATCATCATATTTGTTAAACAAAAAGAATAAAGTACCATACTTAGCCATATAATTTGAGTACATCAAGAATCCACTTTATTGTCTCTAGAATGATTTTTATTGATTCAATCATAATTCCTTATAATTTTTAAAATTGTTTACTTTGACATTTTGTATAACTTAAAACTAATCCATGCCTTAACCTTTCTCACTCAACATATATCCCATTATTAGTACCAACTCATGTTATAACTTGTTAGAAAGAGTAACATTCTCAATTTAAAGCGTGTGCATTTTTACCTTCATACTTCTATTCAATTTGATCTTCTTTTCAAATTTTAAACATGGAGTTTATGTATTTCATTAATCCAAGTTCTCGATTTGGCTTCTAAGAAATAGAAATTTAAATACCTTCTCAAAATCATAAAATATTTTAATTGAGTTCTCACCATTATATAATGTGTCCCAAGTACATGTTGAACCTTTTAGCTATAGGTTGATTACTTAAAGCCACTCTAAGTTAGAAATTTGGTAATATTTTCTATGTTGAACTAAACTAAGTCAAGTTCTTTTGAAAAATTTATGACTTTCTACTCCATGAAATAATCCTTAAGATTTTTTAAAAAATGTGATGCTTTTTCCAGTGTAATATTCCTATCTTTAAAAATTCGTAGCTAAACTGAAATTCTTACTTAAATTGAAAAAAGAATATTCCTATCATTATAAATCCACTAGAATAACTTTTTCTAATTTAACTTTTTGTTCGGTTATGTGTATCTCTCTTATTTATTATTTATATTTTTTCTTACTACACATGGAGGTGTTCCCTTCTCCTATAGTTCTATTGCATGCTTAAACTCCAATTTCTTCTTTAATGCTTGATTTTGAATTATAAATAGTGAGTGTAGTTGTGGTGGCCATCCTCTAACTTATAGTCTACCTTGTATAATCACTACAATGTGAAGTGAAAATTTATTTTTCCCCAAGTGGAAGAAGGAATATCACTAATATCCATAATTTATGTTGATCACCATATGCCCTACCTTCAAAATCTCTAATTTGTGTGTTAATTCCATCTATAATGGCTTTAACAAATTTGGCATGATCCACTTGTTGTGGTAGAAAACTATCCCACAGTAGAGGATTTGGTTCTTTAGGGTTGAAGAGGTGTGTCCTTATTTCTTGCAAGTGCATCAATTTCATCATTTGACACCTTATAGGGAAATATAGTGTTGAACACAATCAGGTGCTGAGAGGCGGGGGGGGTGTGAATCAGCACACACTAAAACTTAAACAATTATTTGTAGATAAAACTGAATATCTTAAAGAGTAGAAAGTAAATCATGCAACACAAGAACACCAAGTTTTTTACATGGAAAACCCCAAAACAGGGAAAAACTACGGTGAGTGTTATCTCACAATATATTATGCTCACTGCAAACAATATTACAACTTTGTTTTTGGGCTGCAACCCAAGGAAGCTACTACTCCCTGACTTTGTGCTTACAACAATTACAATTTTGATTTAGGGTAGAACCCAAGGAATCTACTACTCCCTAAATATTCTGCTCACTGTGTTTAGGATTTACAAAGATTGATATATGGACTGCAGCAAAATAGACATCTGACTTATGCTGATAATGCAGTCTTTTTTTCTTTCTCAAAACATGTGCCTTCAAACTAATTCTACACACTTCATATCTTGCCCTCTGCTATATCATGTTCACACTCATGCATCTACACTTCACAAATGATTTTGATCTCCTATAAATACACTCCATAATACTTCAAAACATTGATCACGTTGGCACCATAAAAACCTTTAGATGAAACGTGTAACTCTTCAAGGGTCGGCTTCAACTTATATAATATGTTAGGAAAACAAGTTGCAGATCACAACATCTCATAATAGACTTCAAGGAACATCATTACACACTTTGTAATGTTAAAGCAATTGATCAAGATCCACCGCACATGATAGAAACCAAACTGTCGGCTCAAACTGCACAAGCACTACTAACTGTTTATCTTCACACTATCACGAAGAAGTCAAGATCTTCATGCAAACCAAGAATTCAATCATGTACAATCTCAACAACATCCATTCACCCTTTTGCTAAAGTATCAAATCAATCTATACAACCTCACAATAAGAAATATGATGAACTTGCAGGAAACAAAGTACTCCAAACCACATGTGACACTCCATAACTCAAGATATGGCATTGCGGTGCAGGATAATAAGGAATATATGCATGCAGATAAAACTTGAGATATATTGAAATATTTAAGACCTACACACAAACTTCTATGACTGGACTACATATATTTCATCTTCCACAAAAGTTTAAACATATGTATTTAGGCTCCAGAACAGTCTGTATTGCCTCTGTCACTTGATTGCTGACTTTGCAGACCACCAGATTACTTGATACTTCATCATGGCATGCCTTAGGAATCTCTGATCCTATACTCAAAACCACATGATAAAATAATGTCTTCCAGAGGAATGCAGAGCATTCCATTAAGTCTCCATCATTGCTTTGCCCTGTCTAAGTAGTAACCGTACTTTGTCCCTTGTAACTTCTTCTGTTGAAAATGTGAAGACATGAAAACTTGGATATATCATTTCAATACCTAGATAAACTTATCTTTAGAACCACAAGATCATATCTTTCTCTGCGGAGGAATGCAAACCAAAACAATGTAACCTTGCCTTGGGATATGCACTGTGAATGCCTTAGACACATTACTGGAATTTATCATTAAGTGCGGTACCCCAAACTAATGAGATATACATGTAGGGATACTGAAAACATGCAAGGACATGAGTATTTACCTCCACATCATGCTCATACACAAAACTGATCACCTCACCATACTTAGATTGTTTTCTCTTCTCCTGAACTGATTTGCCTTGACCATGTTGACTCTACCTCTGTACAAGTTTGTCCTTATATTTCCATATACTATGTTGACATCAATGACAACACACATTTCCAACATATAGGTATGATATGTTGTCATGGTTTTAGATGATGAACATATATATGTAGTCCTAGTCTACCACAATGAATGACCTTTGTAGTGCGTTATCAAACTTTTATATCTATCTTTTCTCTTATGAACAAATCTCTCTAGTTTTAGGAAGTACCATTTATTTTTTATATCTTCTTTGTCTTCAAGCTTCACCTACAACCCCATTTATTCATATTCTCTCCATGGATCATTAATTTCATTACTACATGGATGGACTATGTTGTGATTTGGTAGGGCTAGCCCAAATATATCATGTGTCATGATGAATCCTACTTAACAAAATCTTTACGACATGTTCATCTAGTATGAAAGATGGAAATGTTGTCTATGTATCTATGTAGTATAAATGTGTCAATGTTCATTAAATTTTTTAAAAAATATGTATTTAGATGTTTTTAAATTAAGAAAAATGTAAATATAGATATTTATATCACATTTAAATTATGTTAGAGTTGGCTATGATTGTAGGCACCCAGGATTTAGGACTTCATGAAAGCACAAGAGAGATCAAATGAGAGAATAATGCTATTCTATCAATGAATGCAAAAGATTACAAGATTACAAGAGATTGTGGATTTCATAATACATGAAGAGAGCCTTGCTTATAAAGGCAAGGAGAGAGCTAGAAAGGTGGAGTGGAAAGTGGAGATATTCCTACAGCATGTGACAATTAGAGGATGATAACTAATTGCACATGTGGAGGATAAGACAACTCACTCCAACTATCAAAAACTCAACACACAACTAGATTCAACTAGACACACCTAGAAGACTCACTAAGTCAACTTAACATGTGTGAATTATGTGTGATGTATGAATATTATTTAACTAGTAAATAGTTAAATAAGATGAATTATCCACACAAGGGTAAACTGGTTAGGTGATAACCCTATTCACACCAACAACCCCCTTAAGTACAACTTAGGAAGTAGCTGACTAAAGCAAGATGCAATGATGGATGGGTCCTAGCTACTAGGCCATGTTAGGTACCCGTGTACAACAAATATCAAGTGGAAAAAAGGAGAAAACCACATGGGACAAAACTCCTCTCCAAAAGTGAGAATGCATGAAACATGAAAGTGAAAGAAGTGATAGTAGGAAGGACTCAACATGACCCCCCAAGGACAACTTCTATCACATGTGTACAATCAAGTACCCCCCCATAGGAGAGAAAGTGTGAGACTATAGGTCTCCCCCACAATGAAGTAGCTCCTGTGTCGATGGTGAATGCCTGAAGAAGAACGATGGAAAGTGTCCTGTACCTACAAACAACATTTCTCCCATTAGGAAGAAACAAGTCCAAAGGCTGATGTCGAAGAAACTCCATCTCAAGGTATGAGGGAAAAATCCTCATGATGGATGCCTCTGAAGACTGCTCAAGTGTCCACATGTCAGAATCAAAGAATGACACAATGCAATGAGGTGTGACCAATCCAAAATCCTAGGTAGACTCATGAAGAACAACCTCCATAGACGAAGAAGATGGGATAACAGTTGTGCTGTAACTATCATCAAAGAGGAGAGATATCTCCTCAAGTGTGCATATTGTAATAAACTAGGACATGATGAGCATAAGTGTTATGAGAAGAAAATTGATGAGTTGACTCACATTATTCAAAAGCACAATATCAACATACCATCATCATCACCTAGTACATCCTCTTCTTCGATACCATCATCATCTACACAAACAGGGACAGCAGGCATTGCCAATGGGACAATCAAAGGAAAAGGACAAGCACTCTTTGCTTCTATAAGTCTTCAGTCAGAGAGATGGCTTCTTGATTCAAGAGCTTCTCATCATATGGCATCTTCACAAGGGATGTTCTCTTCATTTGAGTCATGTACTTTGCCACCTATTTTGATGGGTAAAAATACATACATGCGTGAGATAGGTAAAGGAACTATTGATGTTGGAGAGAATACATTCAACGATGTGTTGTGTGTACCTTCCTTGTCAACCAATCTCCTTTCCATCTACCATACTCATTGTGGTGCAGGGAAGATAGTTGAGTTCACTCCTAATTCAGTGATCATACAAGACTTGGAGAGTAGAGATATCATTGTAGTTGGGATGGCTAATCATGCATCTCACTTGTATACTTTCTCCCATTTTGCTTCTTCTGATGATGTAGATCCATTGATTGATATTCACACTCATGCATCAAGTGTGAATCAGGTTTTTGAGGAGAAGTTTGGTCACTTGAACCTTGGTGTTCTTTCATCTTCTTTGGTTCATGAGACTAATGCTGAGCTTCCATCACCTCAACCTCCTGCTTCTTCAAAGATCGACATTGGCATGGTTTCATCTACTTTAGTTAAGCAGGATCATACAGGTCTTTCAGACATAGCTTTGTGGGATACTTTCTTGGCATGTATATCAGACTTGTTTTGTGAGTCTCATATTGCAAATTTGGAGGACACACTTGAGGGGGTATCTCTCCTCTTTGATGACAGTTACAGCACAACTGTTATCCCATCTACTTCATCTTTGGAGGTTGTTCTTCATGAGTCTACCTAGGATTTTGGATTGGTCACACCTCATTGCATTGTGCCATTCTTTGATTCTGACATGTGAACATTTTAGCAGTCTTTAGAGGCATGCATCATGAGGCTTTATCCCTCATACCTTGAGATGGAGTTTCTTCTACATCAGCCTCCGAATTGGTTTCTTCCTAAGGGGAGGAATGTTGTTTGCAGGTACAAGACACTTTTCAGTGTTCATCTTCAGGCATTCACCATCGGCACAGGAGCTACTTCATTATGGGGGGTACCTATAGTCTCACACTTGCTCTCCTATGGGGGGTAATTGATTGTACATATGTGATAGAAGTTGTCCTTGGGGCGTCATGTTGAGTCCTCCTACTATCACTTCTTCTTTCACTTTTATGTTTCATGCATTCTCACTTTTGGAGAGGAGTTTTCCCATGAGGTTTTCTCCTTTTCTCCACTTGAGATTTGTTGTACATGGGTACCTAACATGGCCTAGTAGCTAAGACCCATCCATCTTTGCATCTTGCTTTAGTCAACTACTCCCTAAGTTGCACTTAAGGGGGGGTGTTGGTGTGAACAAGGTTATCACCTAACCGATTTACCCTTGTGTGGATAATTTACATTATTTAACTACTTACTAGTTAAATAATATTCACACATCACACATAATTCACACATGTTAAGTTGACTTAGTGAGTCTTCTAGGTGTTTCTAGTTGAGTCTAGTTGTGTGTTGAGTTGTTGATAGTTGTCTTATCCTCCACATGTGCAATTAGTTATCATTCTCTAATTGTCACATGTTGTAGGAATATCTCCACTTTCCACTCCACCTTTCCCTCCACCTTTCTAGTTCTCACCTTGCCTTTATAAGCAAGGCTTTCTTAATCCAATGTAATCACTTGTAATCTAGCAATCTTTGCATTCAATGATAGAATAGCATTATTCTTTCATTTGATCTCTCTTGTGCTTTCATGAAGTCCTAGATCCTAGGTGGCTCCAATCATAGCTAACTCTAACAAATTCAATATAGTTTAGTATAAGAAATCATTTAAAAGTTTTCAATCTAAAACCTATTTAATACATTTACATGGACTGTGGAAATATAATGATTTAATTATATATTATTTACAATTTTAAGTTAATTTGTATAAGTACATTATTCTTTGTTTTGCAGTGAACATGGCTGATCTATTTGTAAATACAAATAGAGAAATTTTGAAATTGTAGTCAATTTTAGATGACCCTTAAACTAGAGGGCTTTATAGATTGAACTATGATACTATATTATGAAGCTTAATTAGTATTAGATATAATTTAGAGGGTCTTAGTCTATTTTCTAATGAGACTTTAGTGATAGTTCTTGCTCAAATGAGATGTATTATTTTAGGGGATGTTCCATTATCTATTGTCTGACAAAATGTGCTAAAAGAATTTATCAAACAAGATTTTTTGTCCACATTATGTACTCAATTCTAACATGAAAAGATAGCAAGTCACTAGGTGTGTGTGCCCTCATATGACACCATTGTATACCCTAGATTTATAGCTACAAATTATTGTTATCAAATGATGAATAAATCCCGTTATATTTTACATAACAATTATACGTTGAGGTTTTCTTGGGCCTCAATTTCAACTATTTAGATTTATTGGATCATGTGGGACAGGAGCATGGCAAGGTATTTTATAGACATGCATATTATCATCTAGATCGAGAGCCTCCTCAGCATAGAATGTTGTTTGGTTAGAGGATAGTTGCATTTAATCTAGGCTTTGACTTTTTTGTCGATATTATGGTTATTTATTCCCTATGGGAAGCAATTGATGGCCTTGTTGAGGTTGTTGTTCATGGTGTAGTTGTGTCTCTTACTAGACTAGTATATTTTTGTGCCCTATTCACACCTAGTTAGTTAAGTTTCCTTTGAGAATTTTATTTTGCGTCTCAAGTCATGTGCACATTACACTCGTTAGGACACATATCACATGCACATGTGGGGTTCTCACCTACCTTAACTATGTTCGTATCTCACCCTCACCTATATATAGAAGGGTTTGTTAGTGCCCATATTTTTTGGCTCTAAATTTGCCAACATTACCATGTTTGTGTCCCTTTGTTGCTAACAGGTTGTCATTAAGTCCTAACACTTTAGTTAAAAATATGTCAGTTATGTCGACTGGGTAGTGTCCAAGGCTATCTACAATAGGGAATGGATTCAGACATCTCAACTTAGCAAAGATTTTATGAATTTCTGAGAAAGCTTTTAACAAAATAAATCTAAACTAGAGAGAAAACAATTTTAATCTATAAAGCATTTGGATTTTAACCTAGAAAGCATATAAATTTTAAACTAGGAATCAACACATCAACTTCTATATAAGGATTCGAAAGAAACAGGTTAATATAAGAAAACGAGAAATTTCTTTAAATGTAAACTTGCACTATCAATTGTAACAAATTTTTATATTGAGTAGGAGCTCCAGAAATCATAACATAACACACAAAAATTTACAAACTTAAACTTTAAAGGAAATAACTAAAACATAATATCCTACAGGGACACAACAATACTATTCTACCATAACACCATTCAATAGAAGGTTACACTAATATGAAATAAAACATTCACATAATAGAATTTAAACAAGACAACTTCACAACATTAAAATACTTATCTATTCCTATATCCTGCGAGTGGCCAACTCTCCAGAGATCTTCTACTAATTCAAATCACATTCATCATTTAACAGCTCCAAAATTCCATTCGTATGCTCATTACTCAAAATAAGATTACTCATAACAAAATTTTATTGTCTTTTTCATAGCATAACAGAACATAATAATCAATTGAACATCACTATCACATAATATATCATAACATATATCTGTTTCTAGGAATCATCCCATAATCTATACTACCAAAATCCTAGATTTCAGGTGGTGTATTAATGCCACTGAAGAAGTCTTCAACAGAAAAATAGACTTTAACTAAACTAGTTGTCTATTAAATTCAACATATTAAAGGTTCCAAGTGGAGCCATGAAATGTCTTATGTGTTTTCAATAGAAAATAAAAGAAACTAAGAAATTTCCAGGTGGTTGGAGGTAACACAAACTAAATTCCACGATCATGCATTTCCTAGATTTCTGGTGCCCTAGAATCTCAGAACTCCTGACTCCAATTGCTTTCAACTCTATTCCTTCCACTAGGCTATACTTAAAAAACCTGCATAAATACACGGATCTTTACACACGACCACATCAACATTAGTGAGAAACTCTGAACAATTTAAAAACAAAGATTGTACATTATTCTTTTGAAAATAAACAAATATATTGCTTATAAAACTAATAAATTGGCATGGTTTGGGTGGTTTGGTAACACAGGAAAGGGTTATATGGCTCATAATAGAAATGAGGTTATTTATACCTCATCACCCTCCCCTCTCTAAGGTTGAGTAGGTCCTCCTGCTCTCTGTTGAGCATGGATCATATGTCTCTCTACTTCCCTTTTTTTGTCTAGCTCATCAAACATTAAACTGAGATCAAAAATGTCCCCTTGCTTCTTCATCCAGATGGTTACGAAACTTAAGAAAACCCTTATGCAATTTTATCCTCATTTTCCATGCATGCAAATCTCTGGGGTCTTACTCTGCAGACACCAAAACTGCAGGCGGGGGATGAAGGAGCAAGGGAGGTCTGTACCTCATGCCTACCTATTTGGTCTTAATCTGCTGTAGAATTTTTGTCAAGGCCTCTGCTCTCCTGTAGGACCACCTGAGATTAGTTGGAGAGATCATCTCCCTTTATTTTAGGTACATTGGCAGGGTGGTATATCATTCCTCACAGGCATTCCATGCCCTATCTATCAAATTTGCCCCATTAATTATAAACTCTTCAAAACAAATTCTTAGACTCTCATTATATTTTTCTTTCATAGCTGCATACTTTTTAGTCCTTCTGAATTGGGTTTTGAAGGCAAAGGGCTTATGGTGTGGATGCCTCATATGGAGCCCTACAGTTCTTTCTGCCTAAAGATATTCTCTATTTCTATCCTGCCAATGAAGCCAATTCTGTAGATTAGACATAAAAGCTCTGAGTTGTACTTCTCCTACAAAGAGATTGATGAAGAAATCACTATACTTTTCCAACAACAAATTATGCACAAAAAATTTACATAACAAATTCTGTTGAGTAAGGGGTGATTCTTTAAATGTTTCTAAGAATTACTTGTCATCTGGATCATGAGGTAAGTTGCAGGAAATTCTAAGGAGTTTTCACCTTAGCACTTGCTCATTAAGAAACATAGAATACAATCTGGACAATTTTTGACAAGCTAGCAATAATACTCCTATTTTACATGTATTTGTCTTAGCTTGGTATAGTCTATCATAGGATTCTTTCAAAAATGCTAATTCCTTCTGAAGTTAGGTATTTTATGTTCCAGCTTGTCTTAGAAAATAACATATTTCCATCCATTTTGTCAGCATGGGAGGAATGTGTACTTGGAACCATTCCATTTTTGTTGGTTCAGTCTGAACTTCCTTTTGACTCCATGACTGGTTTAGCATTTATTTCCTGCAATTCTTGTTCCAACTCTATAGTTTGGCTAAGGGCTGCATTAAGTTCTTGTTTATGCTCTTCCCATCTTTTCACAAAAGTTTGAAGAAACAATTCAAAATTATTAGTCAGATTCTTTATTTGCTCACCCTTTGTAGACTGGTTGGTCAAATGTTCCTTATCTCTTTCCTCAAAATGTTTTAAATGGGACCATATTTCTTCAATGAGTTTATCTTTCTGCTCTAGCTTGGTCCCCAAATTTCTTATCTCATGATCCTTCTGTTGTAGGAGTTCTGTTTGGGTATCAATTTCCTGCTTTTGTGCACTAATTTGCCTATCACTCTGTTGCAGTTTATCTTTTAGTTGTACAATTTCTTCCTTCAATTCTTTCAACTTTGTTCTCATTTGCTCAAGCTTCTCATCTCCCATATCTATTGAAAGAGGTGAACTAAGAATCTTTGTATCGTGATTAGATACATGTCTTTCATCATTTTCCTCTACAGGGCCTTGCTCTGTGTTATCTACATCATCTAGTGAGGGTGGTGGTTCATTTTGTAGGGCTATTTCAGGCTCATTTTCATCTAATGATTGTTTAGCCATTGGAACTATGTCCACAGAATCATGTTCTTGAGCTTCAATTTCTTCAATAATTATATAATTCAGGTTCTGTTCATCTATTTTCTCATGTTCCTTCTCAGGTGGGTGAATTTCCTCTTCAGACTCATGAATGTCATGTTTTTCTAGGGTTTCATTTTTACTTGACTGTTTGCTCCACCTCTTCTTTTTCAGAATAGGTGGTTGATCACATGCGATAGAACAACTAAAATCTGCAACTAGTATTTTGCTCCTTCTTGGAGGAGGGTGTCTTTGCAGTTTTTCTTTCAACCTCTGTCCCCTTTTTATGGGATTTCTAGTTTATTTTCTGAAGCAACAAATTCCACATTTTCTTGTTTTTCTGGAGTCTCTAGAATATTATGTGGCTTAGGGTGTTCATCAGTCTATGAAGGGTTTGGTACAAGTTCTGGCGCTTCAACTTAGGGGTCCCCTATGTGAGGCTGAGGTTCAGGGGAAGGCTCCCTAGTGTTTTCTCCGCTATTCCTGATGATTCTCCCCTTTCAAAGTGCCCTATGGGTGCTCAGGTTTCAAATTTTCTAAGAAATCTTTGTCATTTTTCATCTATTTTTCTCTTTTTTAGCAGTTGATATTTACAAATTAATGAGATGAGGCCATGGTTTTTCAATGGCCCAGACCCAATTTTATATCTTTCAATCATGTGAATGAGGGAATCATGTAGGAAAGTGGGAAGGTTAATTCTTAACTCAGGGTTTTTAGCGTCGTGGTGCAAATGAGTGAGCAAGCGAAAAGGGGGACCTACAATAGTAGCACACTGGCCGTCACAAGTAAAGTATTTTATAATCCATGCAACTATCATTCTCCAAGGGTCTGCTATTGACATTCTTTGAAACACTTTGTTTTATCCCCTGGAACTTATAACTAGTAATGGATGGGGTTCCCCTTCCCTCAAGAAAAGCTCTAGCATCTTTTGATAAGAAATGTTGGTTGTTTCTGCTAAATTTACCCCTTCATTTTTAATACCAGACAAATTGGAAATGATTCGGGCACTTACCTTGAATTTTCTCCCTCGTACAATAGAGTGCCCGTCTAAGAAATTCTCTACAAATTCATTAACCAGCTCCGCATTGCGCCCTTCGAATTTCTTCATAAAATCTAGCCACCCTACTTTTTGAAATAGCTCTGAAATATTGTGCAGGGCCAACAACTTTTCTGCATAACTTGGCTCCAAATTCCATTTTTCCCCCATATTGGTTTTTCTAATAACTTATGTTGAATTTTGTACTAACTTCTACAACAACAAAGGTGACTAACTGTTTAAGCTGTCTAAACTGAAGAATCACTATGAAACCAATTTCACAAAAAACTGTATTGATATTAAAACTGTAGAGTGAGCTGGTAGTGATGTGATATCCGTCAACTCAACCTGTTAACCAGGACTTGTGCTTATTATTACCATGCATGGTATGGATTTAATGTGTCGTCATTTCCCTTAGTTGAAGTACAGTTCGCACAGATTTCTAATTTTAGAAAAAGGGGGAAAAACATGCCAATCTATTAAATTTTATTTATAATATATTGCTTAATTAAGAAAGAACGTGTACGTACCTTATGTCTTGAATTGATTTGAAATTCACCTCACCTTTGTTGACATAATGACTACATAAATGATTTTGTTAAAATCATTTATGCAAAGCTTGGATGGGATGGCAAAAAGGTTCGGGTGGATTTATTAATGATGGCATGGCTGGGATTGTTTAATTATTATGACGATAAGTGGTCATAACAATTTCATTTATTATGACAGGGGGTGGCGACATAAGGAATGAGTTTTTAATGAATGCTTAGGTACGGAAGACTTGGGTGGTGGAAATGGTATGAGTGGACATGCTTTGAAAATTTTGGAGTATTTCCAAAAGGGGGTCACAAGTTATGGAGTGTCGAAATTAGATGCTCATGGAATGAACATAACAAAAACACAGGAACAAAATTCTAGAGTATTAGAGTTGGGTACTACCAGAATGAGGATACAAAGTTCTAGAGCATTGTTGAAAGATGTCACCGAAACGCAAGAATAGGGTTCCAGAGCATCGCTGAAAGATGCCGCTAGAATGCAGGAACAAAGTTCTAGAGCATCGCTGAAAGATGCCACCAGAATGTGGGAACAAAGTTCCGGAGCCTCACTGAAAGATGCCACCAGAATGCAGGAATAAAGTTCTGGAGCATCATTGAAAGATACTTCCAGAATGTAGGAACAAAGTTCTGGAGCATCGCTGAAAGATGCCGCTGGAATGCGGGAACAAAGTTCCAAAGCATTGCTGAAAGATGCCGCCGGAATGCGGGAACAAAGTTTCGGAGCATCGCTGAAAGATGCCGCCAGAATGCAAGAACAAAGTTCTAAAGCATCGCTGAAAGATGTCGCTGGAATGCAGTAACAAAGTTCCAAAGCATCGCTGAAAGATGCCGTCGGAATGTAGAAACAAAGTTCTAGAGCATCGTTGAAAGATGTTGCTGGAATGCAGGAACAAATTTCCATAGCATCGCTGAGAGACACCGCTGGAATGTGGGACATAGTAGAAATGAAGTTCCAGAGCACCGGTGAAGATGCTAACGAAACTTTGCACAGGCTGGAACGAAGTTCTAGAGCACCAGTGAAACTTTGCACCATTTGAAGGTAAATTCTTGCAAAATAACAACAAAATTTAGACAAGTAACTAAGATAGATACACAATAACTTGGACAAAATGCTCTGAAATGTACACACATACACACACGTTTTTTTTACTCAAAGAAATTTTTTATTTTTCCTCTTCCAAGGCAAAGTCAATACATTGGTTCTCTCCTTGCATGTCTACCATTCTTGTAAATTCTTCTTTGTTAATAGGTTTGTGGGAGATCCACAATCAATGACCATTGACTAGGAGTGTTTGAGTGTCACTATTGATGGGTTTAAGCTGCACTGCTCCATTTGGAAATACTTCAGAAATCTCATATGGACCCAACCAACGAGTTCTCAGTTTACCTTTTTGATTTTTTATATCTAGAGTCAAATAGCAATGCCCAATCACCGTTATGGAACTCTCTTTCTTTTATATGTTTGTTGTGCCAATCCTTTCGTTGATGTTGGATCAATTTAGTCTGGTGAATGGCTTCCAGATGGAGTTCATCTAATTCACTAAGTTGTAGTCCACTAGTTCAACCTGGGCTCGATCAAGGTCCAAGCCCACTTCCATTGCTATTCTGAGTGTTTGTAGCTCGAATTCAATGGGTAGAAGAGGTTTCTTTCCAAAAACTAATTCATAGGGAGTGACCAGTGGTTGACTTCTAGGTTGTGTTATAGGCCTAGATTTCCTCATGCAATTTCCTAGCCTAGTCCTTCCTTCCTGAGGAAACCATTTCTATCAGAATGTTTTCAATCTCTCTATTAGTGACTTCAACTTGACCATTTTCTTGTGGGTGGTAAGAAGATGATTTCTTATGGCTTACTTGGAAATGGTCAGTGAATTCCAACAAAACTTTAGACATAAATTGGGGTCCCTAATCTGTGACAATTGATCTAGGGGCTCCAAATTTAAGGAAGATGTTGTCATAAAGGAAATCTGCAACTTGTTCTTCCCTAGCAACTTTCAGTGCTTGGACTTCTACCCATTTAGTCAGGTAGTCAGTACAGACTAGGATGTATTCTTTACCCTGTGAAGGAGGATCTATAGGACCTATGAAGTTTAGTCCCCATTTTCAAAATGTTCAAAAACTACATGTGGTTGCAGAGGCATCTCACTAGATGCCGTAGGTCTCCCTACTCGTTGGCATTCATCACAATGGTGAACATTTTTTTTTACATCTTTATGCATGGAGGGCCAATAGTAGCATGCACCTAAGATTTTGTGAGATGTCCTTTTTGCTAAATAATGACCGCCAAAGGGATCATCATGGCAGGCTCTTAGTATGTTGTATGTTTCGTCTGATCTGATGCAGTGACGTAAAACTAGATCAGGTCCACTCTTGAATATCATATCGTTGATCCATTTGAATTGGGCACTCTCCCTAATGAGACATTTCTTTTGTTTTGATGTAAAATTTGGTGGAAACTCAGAGGTGGCTAGATAGTTGGCGATGTCTGCAAACCAAGGTGTTTTAATGGAGATGGCGAATAAGTTTTCATCTAGAAATTCATCCTGAATAGGGGCACAGTCCCCATTGTCTTGTTTGATTCAGGATAAAAAGTATGCGACTACATTAAACTTTCTAGGTTTATCAATGATGGTTACATTGAATTCTTGGAGAAGTAATAACCATTTGATTACTCTCCCATTCACTACAGGTTTGTTCATTAGGTACTTAATGGTTGAATGGTCCGTGAGCAGAGTTACCTTATACCCTGTAATGTAATGTCAAAATTTATTGATTGAATGAATCACAACTAAGAATTCTTTCTCCATAGTGGTGTAATTCCATTCAATGGGAGTTAGATTCTTACTTATGAAATATATAGCATACTTCCCTCCATTCTCATCTTCCTGGCCCAAGACTGCTCCAATAGCATCATTGGAGGCATCTGCATAAATATGGAAGGGAAGGTTCCAATTAGGTCCATGTAGAACTGGAACGGAAATGGGTTTTTCTTTAATGATATCAAACGATGTTTGACATTCTGTTGTCCAAAAAAAATCCACTTCTTTTTGAAGAAGGGAGAACATAGGAGCTACAATTTTACTGAAGTTTTCTATGAACCTTCGGTAATACCCAGCATGTCCTAAGCAACTTCTGACATTAGTTTGGTTCTTTGGAGCATCTAGTTGTTGTATCACTTCAATTTTCTTAGGATCTACCTTTATCCCCTCAGTTGAGATGTGGTGTCCCAACACTATCCCTTGTTCTACCATTATTAGACACTTTTCATGACTTAGGGATAACTGATGGTCTTCACATCACTGCAATACTTTGTCCAAGTTTTTAAGGGCTTCATTAAAAGTGGAACCATATACCATGAAGTCATCCATATGAACTTCGACACAATCATTTACGAGCTCAGCAAAGATGGCCAGAACAACTCTTTGAAATGTTGCAGGAGCATTACATAGCCCAAAGGGAAGAACTTGATATGCGAACGTTCCCCAAAGACAGGTAAAAGTTATTTTGTCCTAGTCCTCTGCTGCTACTTGTATTTGCTTATATCTGCTAAATCCGTCTAGGAATGAGAAATACTTTCTTCCTGCTAAATTATCCAAGACATGGTCTATGAAGGGTAGTGGAAAGTAGTCTCTATGGGTTGCTTTATTGAGTTCTCTATAATCGACACACAATCTCCATTTCCCATTTTTCTTTGGCACTACTACCAAAGGAGAAACCCATTTGCTATCAAAGATGGGATAGATGAACTCTACTTGTAGGAGTTTTTCAACTTCTGTTTTGACAATATCTTTGAGAGCAAAATTGAGTCTACGTTGTGGTTGACGAACAGGTCTAACATCTTCAATATAGATGTGATGGGTACAAACACTTGGATGTATTCCTCTCATGTCTGTGTAATCCCAAGCAAAAGCTTTGGATATGTTCACCAAAACATCAAATAGCTTGAGCTCATCTGTTTATGTTAACCAATTATTAATATTTAAGGTTTTCCCTAGTAATAACATGATGGTTTTGGTCCCTGGGTAGTTAGAGGTGACAGTATGAACTTCTCTTGTTAACGTATTAAGAGGACAACTATGCAGTATAATTTTGTGGAATTTGGCAATATCTTCTAAGAAGTGATCAGTTTGTGGGATAATATTAGCCAAAGGACAAGGTAACATTGTGAAGGAGGTGTAATTGTTGTCATAACTATGCTCGATATCATCAGTGTGGATTGGATGTCCTAAAATCTCCTCAACTTCTAAGATTTCTTCATTACCTGAATCTATGGCAATATCTTACATGTTGTTTTCCAATTCATCTTCCAGTTCTTCGTTGTGTTGTTTGATAACTACCATAGCAAGTGAGGCTAGATTTTCTTGTTTTTCAAAACAATTTGAGTCATGAACCCAAACTTGTTTATGCGCAGCAAGTTGAGCAGGGGGATACAGGGATAAGTGTTTGCTATCGAGGCCATTTGAAATGGTCATTCCTCTTGCTTTACAGTCAAGCTTGGCTACAATGGTTTCCAACCAAGGTCTACCTAATATCAATGGATAACTTTCCTTAGGTGTGTGGGACTGGATCACTTGGAAGTCCACTAGATATTCCCAATTGTCAACCTTGACAGGGACATTTTCCAGGACACCTTTGGGAACAACTATAGACTGGTTTGCCATTTGCAATATGGTGGTTGTAGGACATAAGTCAGTGAGCCCCAACTTTTCCATAACGTCCATAGTCATGACATTAATGGTTTCCCCTAAGTCCATGAGTGCATTGGGTATTGGTACATCATTAATTGTCACCATTATGAGCGGGCTACCTGGGTCACCATATTTTGGGGTTGAGATTTCTCCAGTCAGAAGGTTGGATAAATATCCATTGATATGCACGATGTTAATTTGTTTCTTTTTCCTTCTTGGTGTTTTTATGCACAACTGTTTAACTAATTGGTTAAGTTCAAAAATTTCTTTAATTGCTTGTAGTAATGGAATCTCAATATGGAGTCATTTAATTTCCTATATTAACTCAATTTCAGTTGGCAATGTCATTTTCAGAAGGTTTTTTAGGGGAGTCTCCTTAAGGCACTCTGAAAAAGGTGCTTGAGGTCTCTTTTTCAAGTTGGAGTCCTTCTTCGGAAGGCCTGATGAATGTTTGACAACTTCTTCTTGAGGTAACTCTGAAGTTTTAGGTGAAGTTTGTTGAGGAAGCTTCTCTCGGTTACTTCTGGGGTCTTGATCTAAAGGTATGGAAGGTGTCTTTGTTCCTTCAGTGGGTTCTTCATTTGGTCTTCAAGGATCTCAACAATGGTAGGTTGCCGGAGTGTTTTTCCTGACCTCAACTGTAAGTTTCCACAATAGATAGTGTTAACTCTAGCCATGTTTTCCTGCTCAGTGGAATACACTAGTGCGGTTTGACAGGTATTTTTTGGATTAGTAATAGGTTGTGCTAATAGTTGAGGCTGATAGACCTACTCATTTTGTTGAGTGTTTTGGGGAGCTAGCAAGAGGTTCTGTTGTCTATTGGGCATCCTCCTTGGTCCATGATAGAATTGATTTGGAGGTTGATTCCATTACGGGGTAGGATTCTAAGGATACCACAGTTGTTGAGTTTGGTTTGGCCATTGAGGGTTTCTCCAGGACTGATTTGCCCATTCAGGTGGTCCCCAAGGATAAGGTTCCCAATTAGGCGGTGCTGGAGGCCAAGGTGCTACCCATTGATTGTTATTCCAATTATTCGAAGGGCATCAAGATGAGTTTGAATTCTGACTAGAGGAGAAATTCCCTCCTGGTCTTTGGCCCCCATAATTGACCTATTCCTCAGTGTGAGATGACTTTTTCTTAGAATTTTTAATTACATTCAATATCTCACATTGATCAGTGGCATGACTCTTCTCGCAAATTTGATAACTGTCAGCTTTGTCTAAAGGACACTCCCTCAATAGATGTTTGTTTCAACATCTAGGCCAGTAGATGGAAAAGGTTTCAGGATTGCATGTCTTGGCCTATATTCCATCCAGGGTGGTGTTCAACTAAACAAGGATATCAGTTTTCAAATTTGCTATTTCCTCTTGTAGTTTACTAATTTCATTTAAGCCTCTCAATAGGCTAGACTTACAAATTCCTTCGCGAGTCTGGGAGAAATTTCTACATAACTCAGTGATATCACCAAGTTCAAGTTGGGACACATCTCCTTTCCCCATCAATTCTAAGCTTCTCCTAGCATCCTCATCAAGCCCCTTGAGAAAGATGGTCTTCAGAATTTTTGGGTTCATCGTCTCTTCGCCACATCATTTGGATAGAAAGATAAACCTATCTAGGTAATCTTCTAGGCTCTCATCTTGTTTTTGCCTTAGCTTAAATAGTTCCTCTTTCCTATCGGTGACCCTACAATAGCTCTGATATTTGTCTAAAAAGAGAGTTTCCATGTCATCCCAAGTGGTTATTGATCCTGAGACTAATCCCATGAACCATCACATTACAAAGTCCCTCAAAGTAGAGGGAAAGAGTTTCAGTTTCTAATTATTTGTTTTGTAGTCATATGTATGACACAAAACTTTGAACTAAAAAAGGAACTGGTCTAGTTCTTTAGTAGATAAACCTCTGAAGGTTGGTAATATGGAAGGGGAAATGTTTTTCATAGGTGAGTCATCATCTGCATTGAGAGCAATAAGATAGGTGAATGTTTGGCCTGCTCTTCATGGGTGTGGGTTATCATCTTCTTCATGATTTTCTCTCCTTCCATTGTTGGGATTAAAAGGGTCATTATTGTTATCAGCCATGATATTGAAAGGAATATTTTCTTCCTTAAAGGTTTGATATGGTGGCTAAGTATCTGAGGTATGTTTGGAAGTCTCAGGTTGATCCTGCTCGATCAATTCATAACAAAGTTCTTCAGTTAAGACTTCTACCTCTCTAGTTGCAGTTGGAACTACTAGTGGGGGTTTTTTTTGTATGAAGATTTCTTTTGTGTGGACCTCGTTTCCTAACCATACAGAAAAAGAAGGTTGGTGACTATTTTTGTTTTTACTAACAAGAGGTATCCAAGTATTCTCCTATTAACACTAGAAAAGAAGGTCCTCAATAATGACGTCAAAAAGTGACAGGTTGTCGTTAATTCCTAACACTTTAGTTAAAAATATGTCAGTTATGTTGAGCGGGTAGTGTCTAAGGCTATCTGCAATAGGGAATGGATTCGAACATCTCAACTTAGCAGAGATTTTTTGAATTTTTGAGAAAGCTTTTAACAGAATAAATCTAAACTAGAAAGCAAACAATCTTAATCTATAAAGCATTTGGATTTTAACCTCGAGAGAATATAAATTTTAAACTAGGAATCAACACATCAACTTCTATCTAAGGATTTGAAAGAAACAGGTTAATCTAAGAAAATAGGAAATTTGTTTAAATGTAAACTTGCACTATCAACTGTAACCAATTTCTGTATTGAGTAAGAGCTTTGGAAATCATAACATAACACACAGAACTTTACAAACATCAACTTTAAAGGAAATAACTAAAACATAATATCCTGCAGGGACACAACAATACTATTCTACCATAACACCATTCAACAAAAGGTTACACTAATCTAAAATAAAACATTCACATAACAGAATTTAAACAACACAACTTCACAACATTAAAATACTTATCTATTCCTATACCCTTCAAGTGGCTAGCTCTCTGGAGATCTACTGATTCAAATCACATTCTTCGTTTAACAACTCCAAAATTCCATTCGTATGCTCATTACTCAAAATAAGATTACTCAGAACAGAACTTGATTGTCTTTTTCATAGCATAATAGAGCATAATAATCAACTGAACATCACTATCGCATAGTATATCATAACATAACATATATCTATTTCTAGGAATCATCTCATAATCTATACTAACAAAATCCTATATTTCAGGTGGCGTATTAATGCCACTGAAGAAGTATTCAATAGAAAAACAGACTTTAACTAAACTAGTTGTCTGTTAAATTTAACCTATTAAAGACTCTGAGTGGAGCCATGAAATGTCTTAAGTGTTTTCAACAGAAAATAGAAGAAAATGATAAACTACCAGGTGGTTGGAGGTAACACAAACTAAAGTCCATGATCATGCATCTCCTAGATTTCCAGCGCCCCATAATTCTAGCACTACTGACTGCAGTTGCTTTCAAGTCTATTCCTTCCACTAGGCTATACTTAAAAACCTGCATAAATACATAGATCTTTACACATGACCACGTCAACATTAGTGAGAAACTCCAATCAATTCAAAAACAAAGATTGTACATTATTCTTTTGAAAATAAGCAAATATTGCTTATAAAACTAATAAATTGGCATGGGTTGAGTGGTTTGGTAACACAGGAAAGGGTTATATGGCTCATAATAGAAATGAGGTTATTTATACCTCATCAGTTGCCTTGCCCTACTTTTCCCATAATTTATATATCGATCTAAGATATTTTCAAATGGGCCCCCATCCTAAAAATCCTCTAAGTCCTTCAAGAAATCCTCTAAGTGAAGTAAACCTTTCGGTAGGTTCACAAGTTTGTAAACCCACCAAAAGCCCAAAAAAGTATTGTGTTTCAGCTTTTCAGTAGGTTCACAAACTCACGAACCTATCAAAAAGGTTTGTGGGTTCACGTTCAGCTTGAAACATTAAAGAAGAAGAAGAAAGAAGGCCAAAAAGGAGAAAAATAAAGAAAAGTCAAATGTTTTGGCAAGTTCATGAGTTTGCGAACTTGCCGAATCAGTTAAAAGAAATAATAATGAAGGAAACAAGGAAAAAAATAAATGTTTCGACAAGTTCATAAGTTCACGAACTTGCCGAATGATCAAAAATAGGAGGAAGAAAAGTTATATGTTTCAGCGAGTTCGTATGTTCACGAACTTACTGACATGCCAAAAGAGTTCACCAGTTTTCAAAATGCCCAAATTGCCGAAAGAAAGAGAATAAAGGCAAAGAGGAGAAGAAAGAAAGAAAGTGGCTTTCAGTAAGTTCATGAGTTCACAAACTTACCGAAAATACAAAAGGGTTTGCAAGTTCTCCAAATGGCCAAATTTCTGAAAGAAGAGAAATGAAGGGGAGAAAGAAAAAGAACAAAGAGAGAAAAGAAGACAAAGGTTTCAGTGAGTTCATAGGTTTGTGAACCCACCAAAATGCTAAAAAGATTCATGAGTTTGCCAAAGTGCCAAAAAATTGAAAGGGTGGATTAAGAAATGAATGAGCATGAAGATGAATAGTATTTAGTGATTTTAGAGGTTCACAAACCCCTAAAATTGCTGAAAGGTTTTAAAAAAAGCTCTAGATCTCTAACAAGCCATTTTTAATATTAATGACATGTTTTAACATGATATTTTCATGAGTTTCTCTCTTCTAAATACTGTATGATGCTTGCACGCCATTAAGGTTGAATGAAGATGAATTGCAGGTAGGTGAGCATTGAATGAGGTTGTTTGAGGATGATACAGAGGTAGGTGGGGTAGATTATTCCCACCCAAACTACAGTAGTGGATTATAATGTTATATATTCATGAAATAAGATGTTATCGGGGATCGTCGCTGAGCTAGTTTTTTGGTCTACAGTGCCTCAGATGATTTTAGGGCATCAAGCAAAGTTAGTCTAGGTTGTAAATGAAGGAATGCATCTAGTAGAGCATGGGAAGGATTTGTAAAGCACATCTACATGTAATGGTATGTCTCCATGGGAGTTTGCAATGATTCAAGGAAATATATAATTATAGTTATGTATTTTCTCTTACCACATTTGTTGGTATGAGTGAAATAAGGATTTGGTGTATGTGTGACAACATCTAATGCATTGAAAAGATTTTGTAATGGTCTCTTCTTCATTTCACAAGGGTTAATGTAGTTCTTTTCTGGATTATCAAGTATGTTCATTATATGCAATGTAATATTTGATTTGTATGTAAATACACATCTGGCTATGTTGATGCTTTGCTATATGTATCTCCTTTCTCTTTATTGTTGTTGACTCAGTTGCCCAGTCGAGTAGGCACCGGTCCATATTAGTGAAGTGCCATAACTCTCTTTAAACCAAGGATTATCCTATTAGTTGTAGGAGTAGGGTTAGAAGTAGATTAGGTTTTTCATGTTGTTCATGATTCAGTGTTACAACCAAGGATTATTCTGAAGCAATATAAAACTATTTTAAATCATTTGTGAATCATGTTCATGCATGCCTGCACCTTGCCATTATGTATAAAATGTCAAATGAATTTATCTTATGGGGATATAATAACATTGTCATCTATGGGTGCATTTGCACCTAGTGTAGTAATCAACTTAATTAGAGGTTTTATGCAACCAGTTTGTCTTGGCCTAATGATAAATTTAGGGGTCAAGTGTATGTTGGGTATGGCTGTGATTGTTTATTTATGTTTCATTTGATGCCTCTAGGAACACCCTCTTGGGTCTAGCCGAGCCTGAGGTGAATGAGAGAAAACCCACTCTCGTCAGTTGGTCTTAACCATCCTTAATTTATGGACGAGCCTCTTTCTCACCTTCTTGATGACACCCCTGGCCTAGAATGTGGAGATATACTTTAAGCTTGTGGACCTATGGTTTTGGGAACCAACATTTTGCTGAATCACCAAAAATAAATAATAATGAAGGAAATGAGAAAAAAATGTTTCGACAATTTTGTAGGTTCACAAACTCACCAAATCACTGAAAATAGGAGGAAAAAAGTTATATGTTTCGGCAAGTTTGTAGGTTCACGAACTTGATGAAACACCAAAAGAGTTCACCACTTTCCAAAATGCCTAAATCACAGAAGAAAGGTAGAGAGGAGAAGAAAGATAGAAAGTGGATTTCAGTAAGTCAGTGAGTTTGCAAACTTGCCAAAAAGTCAAAAGGGCTTGCAAGTTCTTTAAATGGCCAAATTGCTGAAAGAAGAGGAATGAAGGGGAGAAAGAAAAAGAACAAAGAGAGAAAAGAAGACCAAGGTTTTAGTGAGTTCATAGGTTCGTGAACTCACCAAAATGCTGAAAAGGTTCATGAGTTTGCCAAAGTGCCGAAAAGCCAAAAGTGTGGATTAAGAAATCAATGAGCATGAAGATGAATGGTTTTCAATGATTTCAGAGGTTCACAAACCTCTAAAATTTATGAAAGGTTTTAAAAAGGCTCCAGATCTCTGACAAAGCATTTTTAATGCTAATGACATGTTTTAACACAAAATTTTCATGAGTTCCTCTCTTCTAAATCTTGTATGATGCCTACACGCCATTAATGTTGAATGAAGATGAATTGTAGGTAGGTGAGCATTGAATGAGTTGTTTGAGGATGGTATAGAGGTAGGTAGGGTAGATGATTCCCGCCCAAACTACAGCAGTAGTGTTAGAAAGACAGTTGTTGCACCAAAAGATCGACCTATTAATGCCCAATACAACTGCCAAAGTTAATGAATCCATAGGAGGCAGTTAAGCCTTGTGACAAACCCAAGCATTACACTGCACAGCACAAGGAGACCAAGGGCACACACCTTGCAACAATCCCCCGCTAGTGCAAGTGAGGGGTTCGAACCCGTGACCTAGGCTCTGATACCAATTGTTAGAAAGACAGTTGCCGTTGCACCAAAAGATTGCCCAGTTAATGCCTGATACAACTGCCAGAGTTAATGAATCCATGGGAGGTGGTTGAGCCTTGTCATGAACCCAAGCGCTGCGCTACACAACACAAGGAGACTAAGGGCGCACACCTTGCAACAAGTAGAATATAATGTTGTATAGTCATGAAAGAAGATGTTATTGGGGTTGGTCACTGAACCAATTTTTTGGTCTACAGTGCCTCAAATGATTTTAGGGCATCAAGCAAAGTTAGTCTGGGTTGTAAATTAAGGAATGCATCTAGTAGATCATAGGAATGATTTGTAAAGCACATCTACATGTAACAATATGTATCCATGGGATTTTTTAATGATTCAAGGAAATATATAATTATGGTTATGTATTTTCTCTTACCACATTTGTTGGTATGAGTGAAATGAGGATTTGATGTATGTGTGACAATATCTAATGCATTGAAAAGAATTTGTAATGGTCTCTTCTTCATTTCACATGGGTTATTGCAGTTCTTTTATGGATTATTAAGTATGTTCATTATATGGGATGTAATCTTTGATTTGTATGTAAATACACATCTAGTTATGTTGATGTTTTGCTAGATGTATTTCCTTCCTCTTTATTCTTCATGACTCTATTGCCCAATGGAGTAAGCACCAGTCCATATTGGTGAAGGGCCATCACTCTCTTTAAACCATCCTCTATCCTATTAGTTGGAGTAGAGTTAGAAGTAGATTAGGTTTTTCATGCTATTAATGATTCAGTGTTACAACCAAGGATTAATTTGAAGCAATCTAAAACTGTTGTAAAGTATTTGTGAATCATGTTCATGCATTCTTGTTGTTATAGAGTAAAATGTGTACACTAGCATTTTACACCTAGTTTAGCACCTAGGTGGACCTAAAATGTTTACACTTGTTAATTAGGACCTATTTCAACAACTTTTTGAACATTAAATGATTAATTCCCGACCCCGATGATAAAACCTGACAAAATAACAATGAGACTAACCTAAGTACACTTAAGGGAGCTTATGCTAGAGTTTTTGGGGCTAAAGGACAAGGGCACCGAAGCACCCTGGTCCCTAATTTAGCCTTGACCTCATTTATAAGTATGTCAACTTACGAAATCTTCAGTGGTTCCTCATGTCAGCCCCATTTGATTTTATTTATCATTTATGAGTGGGAATGCATATAAAAGCAAGTTAGTTTATTCATTTGAACATATCTAAGCTATCTCTAACTTCTCAAAGGATTCTAGCTCTCTCTTCTCTCTCATGCTTCTCTAAAGCTCTCTATGGTGGATTATTGTTGCGACACCAACTTCTTGCAGGTCTTGTGAAGATACTTCTACTTCTTTGGGCTACACCAACTTCTTAAGTCAAGTTGTGACATTGCATCAAGAATTCTAGGGAATTCATGCTCATGGTGACTTCTTTTCTTCATTCTTTGTTCTAGCATTCCATTTTAGTTCAAATTTGCCTCTGCCCTCCTAGGGCACACACTCTTTATCTCTCATCATTGCTATTATGGAGGTGGAAACACCATTCAAGGAGGTTGACTTAGGCAAGCTCCTAAATAGCACCCAACCATTTTCATTCTTGTGTGTGTGCGTGTGCAGGTAGCATCCGGAGGAATTTGCAGAAAACAAGTTACAAGGAGTAGGAACACATAAGGGAAAAGACACAGGAAGTTTAACATTGTACAAAACCCTAATTAGGGTCTAGGGCACCCAAGTACCCTGGTCCTTTGAGCTCCTAAGTCCAAATCTAGGTTCTCCTCTGTCCATTGGTCTCTATTGTGCTTTTAGATTATCCGTATTTGTTTCTGATAGTCTGTTAAGCTCTGATCTTGCTTAACTAAGGTTTCTACTTTGCCCTAGCTTGATTGGTTGGATTTGGTTGATTCTCCTCTATACAACAAGGGGACAAAACACCTAAATTTTGGCTCTCCCTCAAGGGTAGCATCCAAGCTCAGCTTGTGTCCTAATGTTGGATAGAAGAGGGTTTGACCTAGTTTGATCTCTTGGGCTAGTCTCTCTTTTCTATCTAACATTTTGGTGAACTCATTATTTCTTGCACTTTAGCATCCTTCTTGCTTCAGATTTGAGTTATTTTCTACCCTAGATATGATTATATTACATTCATTCATCATTTCGCATACTTTCATAGCTTAATTTTTCATTGTTTCATTGTTATCTTGCATTTTTAGACGATCCAGCTAGTCTTGAACCTAGGGTTTGGAGATTAGTGAGTTGTTTCAGATCTTTGTAGCATGCTTAAATTGATTTAATTTTCTATATCATGTGATCTTTGTGTTTAAGAAAATAAATTCTTGCATATTTGCATTGAAAAGTGAAAAATCAAGCATTTTAGGCTTAGAAAAAGACATATTTATTGCATTGTTTTCATTACATATGTTTTAGATCATCATAGAAAGATATTAATTTATGATTTTTGAATCAGATCTGATTGGTGTTGCAGAAATTTATCATTTCATATTGCTTTATGTTGCATTTGAACATATTCATTACTAGGGTTTTGTCAAAAAACTTGCATTTTTGGAAAACCTAGACAAATTAAAAACCTAGGGTTTGTAATTAATATCTTGTTTCAGATTTTACTGCTATCATTTACATTTCAAATCTGATGTTTCATTCTTGTAGCATTTCATAAATATCATTTGTATTCAGGTTACGAAGAAAAAACATTCTTGCATCAAAGAATTTTGGTTTAAGGAATGAACATTTAAGATCTAGGGTTTGATGATAAACCCTAACTAGTATTGCATTTAATGGTTGTATTTGAAATATTATTTTCAGAACTTTGCTATGTTAAATGATCACTAAATCTGATTTTAAGTTGATGTAACTCATCATATGTGTCATATTTGTTTAAATTTGAAAGCAAGAACATTCATGCATTCATCTTCTCTTTGAAATTTCAAAGAAAAAACATAAACAAAACTATCTAGCTTCATTTGACACTTATGCATCTTCATTTAAAGAAAATATTTCTAAATCCCTCTTTTGTTTACTTAGGAAAATCATTTGCACATACTACACATCTTACATTTTCAAGACTTAGTTGTTGTGGTTACCAAAAACACCACATTTTTGGAAAGGCCCGCTTATCTTGCACTTGTATCTATCTTTGGTTGCAATATTATTTTAGATACTCAAATCATGTCTGCATTCAATTGTACATAGTTGTTCCATGTCACACTTACATGTATTATTGGCTTCTTTGGATTACTTCTATCAATATTAGAAGACTTTACTAAGTTCATCTCCATGAATAGTCGTGAGAAAGATGATGGTGATAGTTCTTCTTGTTCTACTACAATTCATGATAATATCATCACCTCTAAGGCATATGATGGCGAGCTAGCTTTTCTTACATCACCCTATGCTTTGGATCCCTCTCCCAAACCTGAGATCATTTTGGTGCAAGAGGATGAAATCATTGACACATTCCTTAACATTACTTTACCTTCTCTTCATTTGAATGATCTCTCTTCTAGAGATGTGGCATTATAGGATCTTGAGCATACTATTTCTACTTCTACCATAGCACATGATGATTCCATGAGTCATCCTATTAATCTTCCTCCTTTGGTTGAATGTTCAAGTACTTTGGATATCACTAAGGATGTGAAGACCCTTGATCTTCCTCCTTTGATTGAATGTTCAAGTACCTTGGATATCAATAAGTTTGTGAAGACCCTTGGTATTCCTCTTTTGGTTGCATGTTCAAGCCCCTTTGACATCACTAAAGATACAATCATCAACAATTTTATTAACATCACTCTACCCCCTCTTCATCCCAATGCTCTCTCGTCAAAGGACGAAGCATTAGTGGATGAAGATTCTTCTTTTATAATGGATTCCCTATGGGAAGACATTGGGCATTCATCTAAAAAATATATCAATTCTATCATCATTAATATACATATTCCACCCACTAAGGAGATAGTGAATAAGTGCATTAATGTTCCTAAATTCATTATGCATGAGGCACCTAATCTACTTCCTTTCTCTAAACCTATGATTGCGGTTCGAGATGTTCCAAAACCATGTCAACCTCCTGGTTACTTTCTCAATACGGCAAAGAAAATTACTCAAAGGAATCAAGGTGTTCAAAATGTGTCGCAACAACCTCATTATTATGTGGTTGCTCACACATACAACACCCGTAATAACAAACAAAGT